>OX421370.1:12092500-14492500 GCA_949126905.1 Amorpha juglandis
AGAAATAGAGGTGGTGCCACTACATGTCTGCTCATACCAATATTCAACATTTAGCAATCTAAGCTTGGTTAAAGGAGGAGGCCACTAATTCATTTTGTTTTCGTAAAAGGATTTATTTGATTATTGTTGTTTATTTCATAATAAGTAATGTTTTAAATAAGAAATAGCCAACCCTATTATAATAAATATTAGCTGCATAGCACAACAAAGAATTTATCTACGTCGCAAATTTTTTAAATAAAAATCGTGCACAGATGCGAAGGTGTTAAATAAAGTATTGCCTCCAAGTATATAATGACTGGCTCTGATACACATAAGAATAACGATGGAAATTTCAGTGACGTCATTAAGGTAGAGGCGATCGGTTGCACGCCGTCGAATGCTCCCCCAACAGCAATTTTTCACCGGCTCTGTAAAATCTGTACAAAATTTATTCTATCCGATATCGTTGGACATAGCAAATCAATTAAGGGTTCGCACACAAGTTTCTGTTGCAATTAAGTTGTGTATTAGATATTTCATTTTCTGCGTAATTGAGCAGTCCATTAACATTTATTCAGATTTCATTTTAAAGTTGGGTCGGCTGTGGGTATGTAATAATAATAATGTTTTAATATTTTCGATACTAGATATAAATATAACCAATTTATTTGTAAACACTATCTCATCAATAATCCTTATTACGCCATTAGCGTAATTAAGAGATACACCACAGTAGACATTTATAACATCCTTTAAACTAGCAATCATAGAAAAAGAAAATATAGAAATAATGGTGTATTTGCAACTACCAATACGTTTAATTACACATGTGTCTTCGATACTGAAGTTTCAGTCACGATAGTGACACAATAATTATGTCTTCAATTTGATTCTAGTAATTTTCTTCACCGTACACTTATCGGGACAGTTCTACTACTATTTCCATATTATCCACATATCGTTCTACGTCAGAATCAACCTGTCGTGCTATTCACGCTTCGGTTTCCCGAATTTTTAATTTAAAAAGGAGGCAACTAAAACGCCACCACATCATTCATCTTCCAAGCTCGCTGTCTATTATGAGTTGCAGTTTTTTTAAAAGTTGGTAATTAACATGAAGCCGTAGTCCGGGTCAGGTCGTAACTTTGAAGTATTACTAAAGTTTGAAAAATACCCTAATAATTAAAAAGCCTTAAAGTTAGTCATGAGTTTTTGTTCCCATTCCCTTATTGAACGAGTCACGTAGCTAATTATGGGTACGCTGCTTCGCCGCATCGGCAATCGAATCATTTCCATACTTTTGAGGTTAATAGTTGAATTACTGATTTTTCTTTCAAAAACGGGGCAGTGTTCAATTAAAAAACAGTTTGACGAGTTTTCATTTCAAAATTGTTTTAATTTATTTGTAAATTTTTAATAAATGTACATTTTTTTTAATGACTGCGGCATGACTTGTCCATTTTTTTCGTAATTCATATGTTTATAATATAAAACAATGTGATTTATAGCAATATATAAACAAGTAGAGTGAATCTCACATCAAAGCTATTAAGTTTATTAATCCAGCCATTGAAATAATATTTAAGTTGTCAAAAAGGAAGGACACTTTTTCTCTATTTACCTTTTACATCCGATAATAAAGGGAACCGATCTTGTTATGGAGTGGAGAAGTTCTTTATACAAAGCTCAATATTTTCTTTGATGTTCAAGGCATTCTATTCAAGTCTATAATCAACAAAAGGTTTGTCTTTTGAAAGTGTTTCGACAGTTTCGATCACAGATTTCCAATGACGTATTTTTCGCACCTCCTAATTATTCCAAAATCTCTATTTTATTCGTAAGACGAGGTTGTTACCGTGCAAAATAAATTATTTAAATAATAAAACATGACGGATATTTTATTACTGCCACGTATGTTACTAATAGTGTCATGTTTAACCTTATACAATTATAATGGACATTTAAGAATAAATATTAATAAAACATACATAATTATACTTAATACATACAGTAAACAAAATAATATAAAGGAATTTGTTATTCTAAAATCTAACCCTAATCATTTTATGTTCCTATTCCTACAAAAGAAATCCTAAGCACCAAGTTGAATCAAACCAACAATCATTCAGATTATATCGACGTTCAATGTTGCCCGCTGTCTCATACTCAAGCCAGTTAATAAGTAATGAGCTGGATTTGCCCGAATTTTGTTTGTTAAAGTGATTATTCAAATAAGAAAAACGTTCCTCGGTTTACCTACAGCTCCGCTCATATTTTATTCACAGATTTTTTCATGGTTCGGGAAATTCGTAATTGTTAAATAAACTTTGCTATACAAATGTACAATATTAGCTCAAATAGAGCCCGCAGCGTGATGTTACCAATTTAGAGCTTTTATGTATATTTATTGATGACTTCACTATCTATTCGGTGGAGCGCTAAATTAAGTAATTTGAAAACAATTAGTTCATTTCTAGATTTGATTAATATATTAGGTGAATTTAGATATTTTTGATACTGAAATGTTTTATCTGGAGACTACAATCCACTAAATAGTATCTTAAGAATAATTATCTTAATAACTCTAATATGACTTAACAGTACATGAAATAACTGCCAAATCATAAAATAACAAGAACATAAATTTATTTAGACAAGACGAAATAACAATGACACAGATAGTGGCGTATTTTTCTTTTTCCAATTTAGCTAAAACACGGTAAAATATAACAGTCACCTACAATAATATATTATGCGTAACTACGTCACACTCACTTGACTTATACCATGCTTGATACAACGACCCCGCTTACGAAAATGTAGGCGTAATGTATTACCGACGTACTCAAGCACCATCGGATATGGCTGTACAAAGATAATCTTCAGACATAATATATTTCAAGCAAAACACAAATGAAGCAAAAGTGAAACTGATGCTTCTTCAAAATGAAGTTTTATTTTTAGTGAAATACGAAACTTTTGCCAAGCAACTGAGGCTATCATACCGTCATTACTTACATTGAATGGGCTATCTTTGCAAAAAAGAAAATAGTAAGTAGGCACTGCGAATAACGTTCCTTAGCGCATAATAAAAACAAATAGAGTACGTTAGCTGTCTTTGGGAGTATTTGTTTTACCGTTTTTCTGTTTTGTCTATTTTTACATAGGTAGATAGTTATAGAGAACATTGCTTGACTTAAAGAATGAATATCTTTCTAAGAAATGAATATCGTATTTATTCACCGTAACCATGAGAAAAACTTTATCCCTCTGAACAAATAAAATGTACATAAGAGTTTTGCGCCTTCTCGGAGGTTAACGTCTTGAAATGAAATATTTGAATTTATCCTAGGATTAGGGAAACTTCGCTACCTTTTTACCTATACAAAAACCCCAAATATTCCTTCAATTGAAATCCTTCGTAATTTGACACTCCAATATATTTCTGTATTATGTTGAAAACAACATTCGACTGTTGATTATTCTGATACAATTACTCCGAAGAATTCTTATATTTAATTACTGCTGTCCGATATAGTATTAGTCTGATATGTTAATAAGGAAACTGCGAGTTCTCGCCCAGAAATTTTCTCTAAGAAAACTAATCCAATCCCAAGATTATATCCAGCGGCTCCCAATCAATTCGCCTATAAAAACACAGGGATAAAGCGGTGCTATCCTCGCCGGAGAGTCTTCCCCACCGAGAATCATTACGAAAATACGACAAAATTGCAGACGTCCTGTACATGGGAGAAAGGGTGTAATTTATGAAGGGCAGAGGCCGGAGTGTATCTGAGTGGCTCTATTAGCTCAACTAATATTTTGTTCTTCAAGTTAATTGTTATGTCGCATTTAAGAGCAGGTGGTTTGCCCCATTAGGACGCCGCGGGCGAGTTAATGCCAAGGCACGAAACTTAAGAGCCACTGAGGGAACTCCGACCCGCAGAAATATTTAAACAAATTAAAACTTTTTCTTTATACCACTTCCCGAAGAGTAGCTATTCTTATTGTGATTCACTTTTATCGAGTTTCCTGCCAGTTTTCTAGCAACTAAATTATTCTGTGTATCAATACTGCAATTTAAAATGTATTCGCTGACTCCCATTGTTTCATCCTTTTCCAATCAATAACTTTATGTAGAATCGCTGAGAGTTGATATTTTATAGCCTCCATTTTAATTAAAAATTAAATGAACATGAATATGTTTGGATTACAACGTAGAATTATTGTATGTCACACATTACCGGAGTAGCAGATCGAATTTTTTATGTCTATAAAATAGTTTTAGTGCAGAGAGTGACTTAAGCTACTTTTATTCTAATAATATGAAAAAAGAAAAATTTATGCGAATGTAATAGCGAGCAAAATGTATTATGGTATATTTCATCACGACAAGCAATTTCAAATTCATCGTCACGGATACTTAAACTGTGAAAATATTATGTTATAATATTAAATAACGTAAGTATATCAGCTGTCTTTAATCACCCAACGTTTAATTATCTTTTCTAAGAATCACAAGGAAGTTAGAAGTGAAAGGCATCGCTCAGAATATCCTGTTAAGATTTCATGTCTAGAAATGTTATTACGTATTTTTTATTGCTACGTATAAACCACGGCACTACAACGGTTTTATATAGCTATTCAGCTGTAATATCACTTTTATTTACCATTCTTTTAGATAGCAACAAATTGAAACCTCACCACTGCCTTTTCTTTGTTTCAAACGGAAACAACAGATTAATATCTAAAGAATAATTGCTTATACAACTTAAATGAAACTTGGTAACAATAAGGCGGTAACGTAGAACTCTTTAGGTCTTGGGCATTGTTGGCTGACGTCACTGACCCGTTGATTGACGTGAGGCTGACCATGGCTGGATTGTTCCCAAAGTGTAAAGTAACCAAGCTGGTCGAAGTGGGTAAACAAGATGCATTGTTCCAAAACTACTTACAACTGACAGACCGAATTTGTGAAATTAGTTTCCGAATACGTAATTATGGTGAACACGTTATTTGTTTTAGTTTGTACTTAGTTACGTTTCTGTGTGTCACTTCTTAGAAGTTGAGTGGTTGTATTTTTAACCTCGACAGATGAAAACGAAAACGAAACGAAACTCCTCAACGTACAACAGCTCAGACGTCATGATTATGTTACTGAGTTGGAATTTAAATACCATCTGTACTTAACTCTGAGAATTGAAAAATATAATAAGTTTAAAAAAATCTTAAAAATCTTAAAAAAATATAACACAAAAAAGTAAAAAAATAACAGTTCCTGTAAGTCACTTTCGAGTATGTATCTGTGTCGCTGCCAGTCAACTGAAACTGCACCGATTGTTTTTTCACTTCATTATTGTGGAGAGGCTAGCGCCAAGTTTGGTTCGAGTATTTTAAGACGTATTTATTATAAAATCACCTCATGTGTCTAGTGTTAGCGTACTTACGATGAGAAACTCAAGATCCTGGTCACGCATCACAATTTGTGTTTGAAGTTTCGAACCTTAAAACCACGCTATAAAACATATGAGCAGCCCAAGACTGGAATATGAACGTAACATATTATAGACGAAAATAAGCCTGGAAAATGATATGTGCACCCATCGTAACATTGCCTAACCCTTCGCGGATACAGTGTTTGACTTATGCATTTATATTATTATTAAAATATAATGTAAAAAATATTGTATGATTTTTATTTTTGACTGTGATTATATTGTGTCAGAAAAGAATTACAAAGAAAATGAAAATAAAAAATACAAGTAGCTAAAAACAACCTAATATGTATCATGTATTATATTTTTAATAAATATTACAGCAAATAGAAATGAAAAAAGAAATAAAATTAATTAAAAACTTTTCATAAATACACTGACAGACTTCAACACTTCCCGGAAGCGTCAGTTTCATATCCGCCCATGCTACTACGCCTACGGGTGAAATCTATATCAAACAAACGCTGTTTAGGGATCACAGTGATACTATAGTGACGCCACACAAATACGGTATTGCATGGATGCATTTTTCTTTTTAAGGTTTCTTTGCTTATCTGTCCTACATTTAGAGGGTTCTATTTTTTAACCGTAATAAACAAAACACAAAAGTGAGTTTGAGCATATTTAATTGGAATTTGTATCACTGTAGCGAAATTATTAGTGAAAAAAAATACACCCAACAGTCACGAGGTTAACCTATATCGTGGGTATCAGAAACTACTGGGGACTCGCGGACCCACAATACCCAAACCTGAAACAAATATTTGTGGATCGTACAAACATTTGTGTCGATGCAGGAATCGAACCCAGGACCTCTCACTTCGCAGCCGGTTACTTGGCCACAGCGTCACGGAGACTGTCTTAAAAAAATATCTTTACAAAACAACTAATCACAGTAAGTGTGATAACATAAAGTAATTGCTCAAGTTAAGTAATGGAAACAGAACAGGAAAATATTTTACAAAGACGTGACCGTAAGCTAATAACTGTGTTTACATCAAATCTGTTATAATACCTGCTCTAAACCTTACAAACAACAGAGACAAAAAATAAGTGGATGTTCTTAAGCGTACACGTAGCAAATTACTCCGACAGGTATCTCCGGGGAACTGCGGAGTGTCTCCCCTTAAATGAAATACTTAATAATAGAGATGGCGCTTAGTAGAAAAGCGGCAACATTAGAGAAAAATGTGCCTCTTTTCAGAAGTGTAGGTTTATTGATACCATCCATAGAATATATGTTCTCGAACACTTTTACGTTGAAGATGTTTAACAAATCGTTCTTTTTAGGTTGAACAGGAGGATGTTCTCAATTTTTCTTATATTTTTATGTATGTTCAAGTGTAGTGACTTGCTCTTGAAATTCAATTATATTGGACTACAGTTAAAACCTGGTCCAACTTTGTCGTGCCAGGATAAGAATATTTTTATCGAACTTTCAAAAATTCGACGACGAAGATTTGTATATTCTTTAAAGAAAAAAATATAAATCGATGAAAATAATGAACAAATAACAAAAAGTCTTGAAGTCTAGGAAAAACCGAAGAGATCTCTCGTGTTAATCAGTATTATGAATGATATATATTAGAATCAAACAAACTGATTTCGCTAACGATTTTCTAGTAAGTATGACGTTTATTACGATCTATAAGATCGACCTTATTCCTATAAATTAAGTAAATTCCTATAAAGTGCGTGAGCGAGAAAAGCAATGCTAGAGTGGAAAAAAACTCAGATATTTATCATTAAGTATTGTTACAAGTACAAGACAAATAAGAAAATGCTTTATTTATGACCTAGCAATGCAATAGGATTTGATATAACGAAGGTTGAAATACTTGTATCTTACACAATATTTTGCTTAAAATTAACCACCCCATATAACACGTTGTTATTGTATCATCATCGTAATAATGTAGATTCAAAATTGGCGAAGAACACCGAAGCGTATACTTTGATCGTAGGGCTGTATAAATTTATAAAACACAGCTAATTTTCTAGTCCCTGGTTAAATACAAACAAAAATTAAATCGATAGATAATCACATATAAACATTAACACAAAAGACACCTCAGAGGATCCACATTGATCACTGACCCGAGTTCGGTTTCGCTGTAACGTTGCCCAAGGGAGTGACCTCGTGTAGGCATAGCTCTCTCTTTCTCACCCACGTTCGATTACAAATAGGTAAGAAAGAAGCAAAACATACAGGCACCACAAATTGCCCGTAACAATACCGCATTATGTCAATCTATAGCCCAAGAATATCGTATAAACTATGATTTTTATTGGAATCAGTATTGGTACAAGCTGTGAAAGTTAGGATTAAGAACATACATTTTCAGATGTGTTTTCTTATATTCAATCACAACAAGTTTTTTACTTGCTATCTTTAAAATTGACTTTAATGTTAAATGTCCAAGTAAACAAAGTGATTTGAAATTCGATTACATTTATAATAACATAACTCTGTAAAACCCCATATCAGAATAACAGCTATAACTTTTAAACGACTGCACTGATTTTCTTCAAACATAGCTAGGAATCATTCCGATTAAACTAGCTTTAATAAAATCATTCAAATTGGTCTATTCGTTACCACAAATACACACACGCACACACACACCCATACCATTTTACAAGGTGGTAGGTCCCTCGTATGCGAAAGCCCGTCTGGGTTGGTACCACCGCTTTGTGTATTTCTGCCGCCAAGCAACAGTGTAAGCCCTGTCATGTTTTGGTTTGAAGGATATTGAAGCCTGTGAAATTACTGGGCATTATGAGACTTAATATCTTATGTCTCGGGGTGACGAGCGCAGTTCAGGTGCCATGCAGTGCTTTATAATTCAAAGTTCTGTGTGGTATTGCTTCTGTTTATGAGCAGGCGTGTCCCTAACCATCATCAGGCGAGCGCCTTGCTCGTCTCGTCATTCAATCAAAAAAAAATCAGGGAAAGAGGGAAACAAAATATCCTCGTTTTTGTCCGGGATTAAAAAACATAATATACGGTCACGTAGATTTCCAATTATTAGTCTTTTCTCGTTTTCTATAATTTTGCTTATATTAAATAACAGTAACCAACATTTGCGATTACTCCGTTAACTGGAGTAACATTTTGTATTTAAACAAAAAAAATAGTCTATCAAATACATAGTTAACGTTTTATTAAAGTTCTGTCATTTAAATGTATCAAATACATAGTTAACGTTTTATTAAAGTTCTGTCATTTAAATGCTACAGCACACTAATTGTTTGAATAAATATTTGCATGTTAATTTTCATTACAACTGAGCAGTTTTAATATTTTGTTACAATAAAGTACATATATGTATTTTGAACCATCTCCCACGAGTAAAGGCGGTCACCGCCTGGTGTTTTAATAAATGGGGCCTCAAATGATATTCGTGGAGTCAATAGTTGGATACATAAAATACGCATTTTTTTATTAAAGTGAAATATATCAACCACCTAAAGTCTTTGTTTTGCAATCTACACGATCACTGATGTTACTATTCCATCGCATGCATAATTAATTTTCTATTTTGAGGAGACATTTTTACGATAATTATTTTCCATTTAAAACAAATCACATTGGGCCTTATCTATAAACGTACTTAAGCATTGATGAGTTAAACAATCTTTTGTCTTTCTCTGTCAACGCGAGTCAAGTGGCTAGAAAGAGACGAAAACAGTGTTTGAATAAGCAGTGCTTAAAAAGTTTATAAGTAAGGCCTAATGTTGATAGGTACGTGATATAAAATGTAAATAACATATTCTTATATTCACACTCGACGAGTTCAATTCGTGTGTCCCATAAAGTATGGCAGCATTCCCCGCTCAAACAAATCACCACTAAACAAACGTTTCTACAGGTAGGAATAATTCAAAGAAAGGTCACCTGTTACGGGTGTTCGACATCGATCATCGGGAGTGCGTTGCGCCGACCTTCCCGCGTAATGTCGCCCAGGGGATCGGCCGCCGCCGACTACGGCGACTCCGACCATTCTGACGGCGAGACAAAACCCACGGGCCCCGGCCTGTCACATCGAACTTGCCCGCTTTTTTACACGCGCACATTTTTCAACACGGGTCATTTCATACGGCCACACGACCGCCGCGAACCCTTTGGCATGGCGTTCATACGCTACATATCTGACAACCATCTGAAAAGTTAATAAGGAAGGAATTTATAATTAAGTCTTGTATACAATTACGCACGCGGGGCTGTCACGTGTCGCCGTCAACATGAATATTTACGATGCAATTTCGTTACGTTTCAGATTTATCACTGTTTTGTTGGTGGCAGTTTTAAAAATGCTCCTTGGCGGATATGTTTAGGTGCGTCAGCCGCGGGGGCAGGCCACGCGGTGACAGCGCATCCCGCTGGCGTGTATTGTTCGCGTTCTAACCGGCGACTTTCCATTTATTTCTCTATGAATACGTTATTACCTGCTCGCCCCCGCTTATCAAAGTTTATTTGCAGCGTGTGGTTTACTCTGTACCGGCGCTTATTCGTTATTACAACGGCGGAGTGTTTTATTGCTGGGGCGGGGCTCAAATCGTGCACAACGCCCTTGTTTTTCCTATCCTTCCTTACGATATATTCGAGATTTGAAGTTTATTATGTCTTTTTTGTTTCAGATTGAAGATGCCATGTTAATGTTCGACAAACAAACCAACAGGCACAGAGGTAAGTGATAATATATTCAATAAAATATTCCATGAATACAGGATTTTTCATACACTTAAAATATGGTTAAATAGCTAACATTTCTAAAATCCGACTTCATCAATAAAATAATTGTTTAGTCGATAAAATTATGTTATTGTCACGTAACATGCTAGTGGATCATAGACGTACACTCATTTATAATCCAAAAAGCACATCAATAAAAAAGAAAATGACTAGACTCTATTAATAATAATAAACATTTTCCCCGTCTGTCCGTAACGTTACACCGCACGCACCCGCGCCGCTACGGTGTCACCTTCCTTTCATGTACAAAAATTGTAAAACTTCCAAAGCTTCGCATGACATACGCAAGTAATTTTCTTCTATATTTCTCGGGGACGATTACGTCAATTCTCTGCTACATAAATAGAAATAAACTATATTCACGGACTTTTTTTATTTTACTAAAGTACACGGTTCTATTTTTTACGTTACACTTGTATAATCATTTAAGTGTATTAATATTTTTTTTTATTAAAATAAAAGTATTTTGTGTTAAACTAATGACTATACTGAACGCACGACGATTTCTTTGATATAGTAGATATCTATAGGCTTCGGTGATCACTTGCCACCAGGCGACCCACTTGCCTGGTTTCCGCATATAAAAAACTTACTCCGTAACAGACTATTTATTTACTAGTAAACTCATTTCCGACCCTCCTGACTTTTATATGGCTCTTGGTCTTTTATTCTGATAGTAGTTCGCAATTCCATTCATTGCAGACATCAGTACCGAATGAGTTTTCGAGAAATCTGGCAGACAATTGAAACAGATGCAGTGTGACTTCGAAAGAAAATACGTTGTATTCGAGCGAAAGTATTCAATTTCAATACAGACGCAATCGCGTGTACGCCGTGATTTATACTATGTATACAGCAGAAAGTAGAGGTCAAGTTACGGAGGGAGAGGTAAAAGCGAGTCTCGGCGTGGCACCGTCACTAAACAGGCACAACGTTTTCGGTATTGTACTGCCTCCCCCATGTTACGACTATTCCCGACTAATAAATAACAAATCGACGCTCGGATAAAATATACGGTTTCCTCGTCGAGATTTTGTATTATTGTGAGGGTGAAAGCGAAGTTTTGCACGAAATCTGCCTGTTTCAATTTCGAAGGTTGTATACTTTCATTTTTTCTAGATAACGTAACCTACAGTATAGCGGTAAACAAACGAATAAATTATGAACCAACACATAGAAACACGGGGCTCGTGTAATCAGTTTCCTCCATAATATACACAATGCGTAAGGTTTTAATTAAAATTTACGAAATTCGTGCCATGGCAAATCATCTTGCGTCCCCAACGAAGGTTCCGTGCAGTTAAAACAAACACAATGTGAAATTTGCTTCTGTAATCCCCATTACACAAAAAACAGGTTGACCCAAATATTCAAACTTCGTGAAATATCGTTGCGTCGTCGTTTATGCAAGTTCGCAAAAACGAATCCTATTTAATTTCTAGCTAAAGAAAAAACGTCCTTTCTTGTCGAGTTATGGCGTAAAATAATTTATGCTTGTTTTTCTGACTTTACACATCGACGCCCTTCGTCTGATATTTCAATAATATTTTCCATTTTCATTTCGTATTAAACAAAGTACACAATTAAACATTTCACTTCAAAACTCCTTGGCTTTTAGGGCGTTGCGAAAGTTGTAAATATTCTATTACATACCCCCATTATAATCCAAAGCAATGTAAGCATGGCGTGTATAATAATCTAATATAAATATTCCTTAGACCTCCCCTAATACTACTGCCGGGTTATTATCCCAAAAAGCAATCAGTTGGGTCGGGTTATCCTGGCAAGAAACGTAAAAATATCCGCTGTTTATTTGTATCAAACACGCGCAAGAGGCAACCCAAACGCGTATTCAAACTGAATATGAATGCAAACTGCCCCGCCGAACGAGCGGAATGGCGAAAATCAAATTAGGTATGGCGTGAATACTTCACGGCGACGTCGGCAAAAAAATTGAAATCAAATATTCATTGACTTTCAACCGGATAAGCCGGCCCTCAGCCATTTCAATACATTTTATTATCTATTTTTCATTGCGGCGAGGACCACGCGCCCTCAACGCGCTGACTAACACTTAAGACGAGAATTTGCTTTTATGCGAATCAAATTATTACGCCCAACTATTCGTTTCACTTAAATCATCCATTTTAATCACGAAAAACCTGACGCCAAACACACCGTTACACGAATACAATATCATTCTGTAGCTTAAAATTCCGTAAGGTTTGTTTTAGGCCCAAGATACAAGATAAGATGAGATTCTGTGAATTTGACCTTTGGGATAAAAAGGGCTGAAGTTTTAGTGGTTCAATTTGGAATATATCTTTTGTGCCCGCTCACATTGAGCCCGAAATGAAGGTTGAAATCTTTCTTCAAATGGTAAATCAATCATATAATTTAAATAAAAAACATTGTTCTGTCCCTAGTAACGTCAAAAGTCGAAAGTATAAATCATGTGCTGAATGGAGACCTAATTCAAAAGGTGATTTTTGTAAAGCTGTTGAATCTGTGAAAAAAAATTAAACCTTTTAGCCTTTTCAGTACATTAAATATGCCCGAATAATGCGTTTAATAGCACCCTTTACTTTTATTTATGATCTTTCCTGTTGAAAAAAATAATTAACGATGTTCCTACGCGAATACTTTCCATTGTGTACATTTTTATTTTAAAAAATAAACACTTTTGTCTACGAAAGTGTACACGTTAAGACTGTAGAAATTTATTGCGTAGACTGTCGTATACCTACAAGCAACTGTCCCTTAATCAACAGGGCGTTACCAAGGATGTGTTCAGCGTTCGTTTGGCATTCAAAACGTCAGCGAAGCTTGAAGTAAATGCCATTATACAAAGGTGAAACGCGACATGTGAGTCGCAAAGTTCATAAATATTAAATAAAAAAAGAAACTAGCGCAACCAATCTCAGCGGGGTGGATTCCATTTGGTCGCACAGGCCACCTCACGCGCCTGTGGGACACATTTCTACGAATGCGTGCGTTGCTAGCGTGAAAATTTTACCTCTCACTTTGCATAAGAGTAGTGTTTATCTATATTTTATTTGGCGCCGTTTCCTACGTAATGTGTAAAGACGCCTATCGCGTGAATCATAAATGGCGATCGTTTTAGACGAACGCCATAAAATTTTTGTAAGTCGGCAAAGGACGCAACATTTTTATATCACTGTAGATTTACCGAGTTGAGAATGTATATTGCAATTTGTTTTCTATAAATCTTATCATAAATGTCAAAAGATACTCGTGTCTTTATCGAGAATAAATTCCACATATCCATACGGTACATTGATTTATATATTATCTTATCTGTATTCAATTCACTTCAGGAAACTCTTCAATTCCACTATTTTTATACATGTCGAGGCATTTCTAATACCGGCAAAGCTTCTGAAGTAGAGCTCTCAGACTGTGTGAGTAAGAATGCCAGTTTACCTTGTAGTACAAAGGAAATCGACCTTTATAACGTCTGTGTAAGGACTGTTTACGCGCAAGATAGGATTTGGTAAGCAAGTGCTAAGTGGCTGCACGTGGCTTCCTCCCCCGAGAGATACAGGAATACACCGGGCTTAGATGCATCTTGTGGGGAACCTACAGCCCCTGTTAATATTACGTGTATTACAATTAATTCACTTTAAAACAAACTTGAGGTTTGAAGCTCCCGGCGCGTTTAATTTACACACTTTCTTGAACGAAATCTTTACTCATTTGAGCTTTGTGTTCAATCATTATTAGTTCACTGCCTTCACAAACTGTTGTTTCTACTTCTAGGATTTTAAAGTTTGTTGAATAATGTTTAAGAAAGCATTGTCCATTCCCAAGGACACATATATACGTAAGAAACGTCCTGTGTGACATTGAAGTAAAATCCGTTAGTGTTGAGGACGATAATATGGAATTTTACAGTGTCAAAGCAATATTTAATTTGTTTTTAATTATAATATCGCTTTTTTTAAACCTTTTTAGTGCTGGCTATATCAACATAACGTATTCAATCCATTGTCAATAAAATTATTGTTAGGAAAATAAAATCCACCAATATATTCACTCGGGTTTTCTACAATCATCAGTCTGCTATTTTTCCGAGACTCACTGTTCTGAGATACTATAAAATAAAAACGTCGCATACTGATTCTCCTAGAATAGCTCTCATTACGGCGAAGTCGATACAGTTTCGCTTACGTTAGCTCTAGAGACGTGATTACGCTACAATTTTGGAACTGCAAACAGAAATTTAAAATCGAAACGTTGATATTGAGACATCGAAACGCTATCGAGTCCCACAACGGGTGGTTTCCCTGGTGACATCGCGGTTGCATTTGGCGTGATGCATAGATATGAGAAAGTGGGATGCAAAACTCACGAGACCGAACCGTAATCACCTGTTTCACTGTATTGGGACTTCAACGAAGATATATTGAATTCAACACGAGTTTTTAAAGATATATAAGTCGCTATTTTGTAAATAATGTCTTGGAGATAAAGAGTAAAGGCTAGGAGTTAGAAAATCAATGTTGGATATTTTTATATTAACATAACTAGCGGACCCGGCCACGCGTTGCTGTGCCTAAGGTATAGGTTAAATTATATTGTAGTAAACCATTCGATACAGTATGCACCATCTATTGGATACTTACTCAACTCAGCCGATAAATTACCTTACACCGCCATCTTTTATAATCTTATGGAACTTACAGAATGAATTATAACTCTTTTTTCATATAACAAAGTCCAGTCCAGTCCAACTCCAGTCCTGTCCCCAGTCCAGTCCGGCCCCAGTCCAGTCCGGCTCCAGTCCAGTCCGGCCCCAGTCCAGTCCGACTGCAGTCCGGTCCTCAGTTCTGTCCGGTCCCCAGTCCAGTCAGTCACCAGACCAGTCAGTCCCCAGTCCAGTCAGATCTCCAGTTCAGTCAGGTCTCCAGTCCAGTCCGGTCCCCAGTCCTATCGGGTCCCCAGTCCGGTATCCACTCTGGTCCCCAATCCAGTCCGGTCCCTAGACCAGTCCGGTCCCCAGTCCAATCCGGTCCCCAGTCCTGTCGGGTCCCCAGTCCGGTCCCCACTCCGGTCCCCTATCCAGTTCGGTCCCCAGTCCTGTCCGGTCCCTAGTCCAGGCAGTCCCTAGTCCAGTCAGGTCCCCAGTCCCGTCAGGTCTCCAGTCCAGTCAGGTCCCCAGTTCAGTCCGCTCTCCAGTGCGGTCCCCAGTCCAGTCCGGTCCCCAGTCCAGTCCGATCCCCAGTCCAGTCCGGCCGCAGTCCAGTCCGGCCCCAGTCCAGTCCGGCTCCAGTCCGGTCCCGTCCAGTCAAGTTCCCAGTCCAGTCAGGTCCCCAGTTCAGTCAGGTCTCCAGGCCAGTCAGGTCGCAGTCCAGTCAGGTCCCCATTCCAGTCCGGTCCCTAGTCCAGTCCTGTCCCCAGTCCAGTCCGGTCATCAGTCCAGTCCGGTCTCTAGTCCAGTCCCGTCCAGTCAAGTCCCCAGTCCAGTCCGGTCCCCAGTCCTGTCAGGTCCCCAGTCCCGTCAGGTCTCCTGTCCATTCAAGTCCCCAGTTTAGTCCGCTCCCCAGTCCAGTCCGGTCCCCAGTTCGGTCCCCGGTCCCCAGTGCAGTCCGGCGCAGTCCAGTCCGGCCCCAGTCCAGTCCGGCTCCAGTCCGGTCCTGTCCAGTCAAGTCCCCAGTCCAGTCAGGTCCCCAGTTCAATCAGGTCTCCAGTCCAGTCAGGTCTCTTGTCCAGTCAGATCCCCAGTCCAGTCCGGTCCCTAGTCCAGTCCTGTCCTGTCCTGTCATCAAAAAGACATCAAGTGTTTCATACCCAGGAACAGTTTGTACTGGAAAATTAAGTTGTCGTTTATAGTGTTTTCCTTTACTTATTATCATACCCAGGAACAGTTTGTACTGGAAAATTAAGTTGTCGTTTTTAGTGTTTTCCTTTACTTATTATTTATGTTACTCATTTTTTCTCACCGGGTAAACCTTCCCTGAACTTCCACAAATATTTCAAGATCAGAATTGGCCAAATCGGTACAGCCAGTCTCGAGTTTTGGCGAGACACACGCACAGCGATTCATTTTTATATATATAGATTATGGAGCAAATATTGGTAATGGAAATCTATGGTAGAGATAAGTCTTTAAAGTGTCATAAGTGACAGTTCGCATACTTAGAAATTATTGATATCAGCCCTGTATCTGACCTACATACGTCTTAATCCTAGGTCCAAGTCTTATAAAGAGAAGAGCTATTCCACACTAGTCTAATTAGAGTTGCCAGACTTTACATACCTTGAAGCGTGATGGACTAAAGCCCAGCATCACTCATTTAGTAGAGGAGACCCATGTGCCCAACAGTGAAACGTGTATAATACAGGGGCTAGTAATATTACTTTTACACAAAGTTATAAACTTCACATGGACGCAGACACATACAATATAGTATAGTAGTACAATAATAGTATACTGTAACTAGTACAATAATCGTATAATCCCAACTTCCTCCTTCATTACATATTTAAAGACAGCATAAAGGTGTCCGTATACCATTCCATTATTTCTTAATCTCATAACTGTGTAGTTAAATATTAACAAGTTCCAGCCGATGGGAAGCTATCGCAATGCAATAAGACCATTTACGCTTTAGTGAGAGATTCGGTGGGAACGGTGGTAAAACGGTGGGAAGTGGTAACTGTGGAAAACACTACTGTATTTTGTAGAAGATATTCGTTCGCCTCGAGTATTATTATATTTACTACACCTAATGCTTTTCACGAGAATTTTACATTAGAAAATCATAACATTATCCTAAGTAATTAATATAATAGCTTTAACTATTACATTAATTTTTAAGTAATTGGTGTATTAAAGGAATATCTTATTGCTGATAAGTATCAGTAATAGCTTTATTGAATAATTAAATAATAATTTGAAGCCTTTTTGTTACCTACTATTTTTATTACAGAATATGTAGAAATTTCTGGTTTAATTTTAATTAATAACCATTACTGATATATCTATACTTATTTTATTTTCTGATATTTTAAAATAGTATACCTACTATTTAATCGATTTATATAAGTATTATATTATATATATATAAATGTATTCTAGAATGAAGAAAAATCTAGTTTATTTGAAATGATCGTTATTGATATATCTACATATTTTTATTTTCTAAAGCATATAAAAAATAAACCTATTATTTAACAGATTGGCTTAGATAATGCAGGGAAATCCGTGTAAGCAAAATAGAACAAGACACATGCCTAGTATATGTGATTTCTGTCATATTCATGGCTCGGTATTGTGCACAATCTTGTAATTCGACCAGACGAAATCACATTACGTCCGGGAGCTCAATACGCCCAATAATTCCATTGGAATCAACAACAATAGCTTCTTAAGAACGGATAGCGATAAATCGAAACCACAGGCATTGATCGTCAATAGAGCATTAAGGAGCTGACGCTTTCACAATGTACATTAAAGAGTGTGTTTTAGCAAATCACTTCCTACAGGACTGAACCCCATAAAAATTGAGTGCAGGAAATGACACGGACCGAGGCTCCAAACCCATTGACGGCCTTTCTTCGATTTGAATAAAGAAGCCAATTGAATAGTCATCGATTGTAAGAAAACGAGTGCAACGTTAACAATGTCACTTTCGCAACAATAAGCGCGGGAACTGTGAACAAATAAGTCGATGGCGTTGCAATTACAGAGCCAATGAGTTCGTGCTAGTGTTGTATCGTTTATCGGTGATTTTCATTGTTATTACTTACACGCTTCGGGCGTGCAGCCTGTTAATAACTTGCGAGTCGATTCACGATAACTTTCAAGCTGTGAAAACAAATGAATTAAAACGTTATATCGCGCTTTGTACGATATTTATGTTGCGTTACTAAGTAATATGCTGTATTAACATGCAATACTTAGTATAGAAACCTATAAGGGAATCGTAGTTATTATTACAATTTCACCAGCTGTAGGTAATTAATTTTCTTTTATGCAGATTAAAAATACTAAAAATGACCAGTCTTCGTGCAAATTTTAACAACTGAAATTAATTCTTCTTTTCATCTGCCCTTATCCAGCTCGCAGTGAGGTCGGCGCAACATGTGTTTTAACACATGTCAGTTGTCACAGAAAGATTTGGTTTGAAGTTTTTACGACCGGCCGTCTGCCTGACATCAACCACTTTGGGGAGAAAACACACCCAGACCCGAAACAAATATTTGTGGATCACACACAAACATTTGTCTCGCTATGGGAATCGAACTTCACAGCCAAATACTTGCCCACTGCGCCACGGAGGCACACATTTCATAATTTCATAGCTGAAATTAAATAATTACTTTAATTTATAACGTCCCACTATATTCATAATATTAACGGCCTGCATTTAACCGACATATAACGCATAAGACAGATAATTTACAAAACTCATTTACTAAAAACGATGGTACCAAATACGGTCTATTTTACCGTTTTTTTAAATTTATTTTTATTTAATTTTATGCTGTGATAAACTTGACCATCAACAGTCAGTTTTTAGGTATCGGTAATTTAAGGATTTTAAGGATGTTGCCAGCCATATTTTATTCGATTGTGTTGTAATCCTTGATCGAATTACATTGATTGTACGTAAAGTTAAAGCAGAAAACAGATGGTAACAAAGCAAGAAAAAAAAACAAAGAGTTCTACACATTTTAGATATGTTAATGCTTTTTACATTAACCTGACCCAAGCTCCATATATTTCTAAGTCATTTTTGACATATTGTTTCGTCATGTATACAGTATATTGCCATCGTAATATATTTTTATTCACAGCATCTACTTGGATATTGTAAAATAAGCACTAAAAATAATATATTTAAAAATAGTATAGAATGCTTCAAATGTATTTTAATACGTTAATTTCACAAAAATATAAATAAACACTAAACTTTACATTCATAAAACGTAACTTTACGGACTGACTACATTTTCATCATCTAGTTTATATTAATATCATAAAATCCCAACCCGATTTGCAGTCTAGTTGGACGGTTAACAGTAATCTGCTTAATAGGCAATTTCAGCGTGCCACCTATCCATGTAGATGTACTTCATTTGACAGGAAGTGCCACGCAAGTCACCCGCGGGACATAAGCCGCTGACTCGGTAATTATTTTCCCTTATATCCAGTAGTTGTAATGAGGTGTCGAAATGTGTGACTTCGTTGACTTTAATGTTTACAAATGTGTCGATATTTATGTCGGTGACTTGACGAGTAGCCAAAGGTCATAAGTACGACAAACTTTAACAAAATTAAAGGTCAGACAGACCTTATAATACTAATAATAAAAATATTGATTGTTTACATTAATTTAACATACACTAAATAACAATAAACAAATATCTTGGAAAATGTGAAACTCATCGAAGTTTACACATTGTTTTCCAGAGTGTTATTATGATTATTGAATTCTTGAAATAATACACCGTTGCAAAACCAACGGCATTTGTATTTCAGTCGATCCGTTTTCATATTTACATACAACAATTTAATTAAATAGATGAAAGTGAGTATTCAGATCAAAAACATGAAATCAAAGGTCACAGAAGGGTTTATCCAGTGGGCTTTATTAGTGGAGTTAGGGTTCAAGAGGTTTCGTAATAATGTCTAGAGCAGCACACATCGCCGGCGCGGCGGTGACAGCCAAGTACTTGGCAAGTAATTTCACTCAACTGCCAGGACAAGTTTCGGTATAAAGCATAACTACAGTCCTTCTGTCACATTAACACCGACTAAGTGCAAGTTATTCGCGCTTGTTTTGGTTATATTAAAGGATTCCTGGAATAATTATCACAAAGCGACTTACTACGCACCCATTTATTAACCATCTTAATTACTAAGGCCAAGTTAATTACAACGGGTAAAACTTAGCGCCTTAAGAGCGTTATCCCGTTAATTTAGTAGGAGAGACGCTTTTGGCGAAATCTCTTTATGTCATTCCCGTGTACGATATCGCCAAAGTTGCCACGAATGACATCCAGCGCCCACCTTTAATGCTCCCAACTTTTCTGTAATAAAATTACGGAAAAAATCTTCGGCTGCTTTTAACGTTTACTTTTATTTATGGCCGTAATAATTTACTGTCAGCAAAATTAAACCAATTCCTTTGATATAGGACGGCGCCGGTTTTTTGGAATAGATAATCACGACCCGGCTACACTTTGTGTTTCATCAGTAATTAGGACGAGTAATGATAGCTAACAATGGCTGAAGCATGAAACGTATTGTTATATTGTTGGCGGGTGTTTGGACAATGAGTTTGGCGGCTGGAGCGCAGAGGCCCATCTCATTACCTCGCTGACCGCAGTTGAGTAATGACGCGCCGATGCCGACGCACCGAAAACCGAGTCACGCTACCGGCGCGCTCCTCGCTTCTATTTTTTGTGGCTTTGCCACAAACAAAATATGAATTTATACAATTTATTATTTCATTGTTTGTTTGACTATGAAAAGGTGGAATTATCATTGTTTTGTTGCCTGATTTAAAGCAGTATGATTTCGTACAAACGTTGGGAATGAAAGCCGGGTCATCGCTTACCTTAAATGGTATTTAGTGGTGATGATTATATACTATAGTATACAGAATAATACATAGTGCGCTAACAATCACTTATTGACACACACTGTGCTTATGTATATAGAGTCGCTATTTCCATCGGCCAGGAGGCGGGTGGGTGTGGTCAGAGCATTTCACGTACAGAGCGCTCACAATTGCAATCAGCCTAATATGTTGAACAGTAGGTTCATCTCATTACCATGGGCGACCACAGGTGAATGATGGCACGGCGCTAGAGCCAACCGTTTTGTTTGTGGTCGATTTAACGCCGTGGACAAATTGCATGTTTGCCACCGCAGCTGAGAGATCATTCCAGAACCGAGTGCTACATATCAACTGATTAATTTTGCACCATTCGAAAATTCAAAGTAAATTTAATTCGTGTCCGTCTGGCAATATATTGTTACAGTGAACGAAATTTGTTTAAATGCTCCAATTATTTGCATCACCAAACAATTTTCATTTGTTTGTTTGAAATATGGTCGTAATGTAAATTGACGTTTATTACAACGAGTTTAGTAACGCTAGCGCTTACGGCTACTAAATCGAGGTTAACATTGTATTGTGTTTTAAGTGAACAGGTATTGACATTCATGTATCATGTTAGGCAGGCTAGCATCACGTTTAGAATATGTATCCTACGCAATACCTATACCATGATGCGATTTAAGTCAATGAACATTCCTTCGGGAAATAGATGCTTCGTGCTCATTGTCTACTTTTGCATATGTGTACGAATAGCAATGATAGTAATTTACTTTATTTATTCACAAATAAATTGTAACAAAACAAAAGCGCCGCATTTGTAATAGTTACAAAAGACCTTACAGAATATATTTCGCTGTTAAAAAGAACGTTAAAAAAGTTCATATTTATTTCCTTGTAGAAAGCGAACTAACTCTTGTTTTCGTCCTCTTAACAAGAAAGTAATCTGTCGACCCACGTCGCGATAACGGGATTTTTATGTAACAAACTCGAGTCGCGCCTACCCTTACCTAGCCCGAGGCTCTCCAAAAATCCCCGCATTGTCAGACTTCTACTAAGGATTCGATGTAATATACATTTTCCCGTGCTGGAATTACAGCTGTATTTTGCTCATGCTACATGAAATCGGCGTAAACGCGACGCCCATGAAAAGTCTCGGCTTGAAACCTATGGCCTTTATTTAGTTAACTCCGAAGTAACAGTCCACTGAAAGTTTTAGTGTCGGCCCGCACCTCGGCTACATCATAAGCGAGCGCTGTAAAGCGTAGCTTAGTACACGTAAACGGGCACAAACCCAATGCACCCGGTGAACGACAAATTCGTTCGACACGTGATATACCAATGTATAGTTTGCCAAGTTGTTACATAATTATTTTTTTTATTATTCACTGGTTGATATGTTGTCCTTAGAGAGGCTGTGTCGTCAGGCACAGGGCCGGTCGTAAAAACTATAACCCAAATATTTCTGTAACATGTCATAGAAGGCTGACTCCACTGCGAGTTGGATAAGGGCCGATAGAAGAACAATCACTAGGTGGTGTGTTCCCCGTATGTGAGAAACCATCTGGTTTGGTACCGCCGCTTAATCTCTTTCTACCGCTAAGCAACAGCATGTAAGCATTGTTGGTTTTCAGTTTGAAGGATCTTTTTTTTTTATAGCATAATCGGCAAACAAGCAAGTGGGTCACCTCATGGTAAGTGATCTCCACCGCCCATGTATGCCCACAATTTCAGAAGAATTATGGGCGCGTTGGCGACCTTAAAGGAAAGGGATAATTAGGGATTAGGAAGGGGAGGGGTATTTAGGCCTCCGGATATCTCACTCACCGTACGAAATGCAGCAGCAAGCCGCTACTTTACGTCGGTTGTCTGTGAGACAGTGGTAATGACCCGATTGAGCCGGCCCATTCATGCTGTAGACAAAACTGTCTACAGCGTGGCTCTACCACTCATAAACCTTGAAGCCAGTGAAATTACAGAGCATTGTGAGACTTGATATCTTGACTCTCGGAGTGATGAACGCATTCCAGTGTCACTCAGTGTCTTGATATCAAGTTCTGTGGGGTATTTGCTTTTATTTATGGGTAGGCGTGAAGCTTACCACCATATGGCTTATGACCAGCTCGTTTTGTTATTCAAGTTAATAAAAAAAAAAAAAAATTAAAGTTAAAATAAAACTTAGAAATACCACTTTAAAATAAGATCATAAGTTTAGAAATTTTCATAGAATTTTCGAATATTCGTCGTGCTGCTGCGCTTTGTGAAAAAATAACACGAAAACCTATTTCAGCTTCACGACTCCCCGCATGAGATCATTGAATGTTAAGATACTTGCTTAATTAGTTCCATGCTTCGTAATACACTGTAGAGCAAGCAAACTGCTGTTTGTATTCACACGTGCGGTTTATATCTTAGTATAGAAGGGAAATTAGTAATTTCACAGAACCACGCCGAAATGTAACACAATAATTATGTCTTCTACTTCCACTGTGTACACAAATGCGTAATACTACTTAACCGCTTGAAAATTATATACAAGTGACGCGTACGGGGCTTGTACCACGTATGACACTAAATTTTAGTTAAAGTCGTTGTTGGCAACAGGTGCTCGGGATGTGCCCGTTCGAGTCTCGTAATTATCATGAGTCTGGTCTACGCTTTCTAGTCGTTTACCCACACAACACACAACAAGCTCAGTAGCTGCCAGTTTTACTAAAAAAGCCTATAATATCTTACTTAATTAATTCCAAGCGAATGCGCTTCGTTACTACCTGCCTGTGTTTAAAGTATAACGTCATAGCATTCAATACATAAGCCAATGCAATACATTAAATAATTTGAGTGACAAATGTCGCTTTATGAATTAATGAAAGCCATTAAATTTTGTCAATTATTCAACGTTTTGAGGTATAGGTAATTCACAGTAAAAACAATCATTCGATAACCGCAGAATATTAATTTGCCATTTTAAACGCACTGTTTATGAAAACAATTTTAATTAACTATATTTCGCTCACTGCGGGGATGGTCGGACCACCCTTTACGTAGTCAATTTAAATTGCTTCAAGTTTATTTATTGACAGATGCTCGGGCCACACGTCGGGTCACAACATGTACCGTTGCGCCGCCAGCATCACTACATCACATTTTATTCACTTGTCAATTAAGTGTCACATGCGATTCGTTGCGAATTTACTCATTGGTTCGAGAACATTGACTGACCACACAGCTTTTGTATAAAAATTCAAAATAATCATATTGATATCATTTATTTAAGTATACATTTATAATGCGTATTTTTTTGAAATAAAACTAATTTAAACGAATTTTATCGCGGTTTTTTATTAATTTTGATCCCAACGTTTCAAAGCTTTTCAGCCTTCGTGGTCACGGGGTGGACTGAAGGCAGAAAAGCTTCGAAACGTCGGGATCAAAATTTTTAAAAAACCGCTATAAAATCCGTTTAAATTCTAATAATTCGCATAAACATAATAAATCATTGCATCATTCAAAACAAAAATTAAAGACATGCTGTACAATTTTGTCTGTGGCATGGATGAGCATCTCAATCGGGTTGGAACTACCGCTTGCCATCTACGTGAAACCGATGTTAAGTAGGAGCTTGTTTCGTTTCGTAAGATGAGTGACATTTTTAGAGGCTCTAATACTCCCTAACATACATTTCTTTCAGGGAATGTTGCAACGCATCCATAAGTCTTCTGGCATTGTGGATGTTTATAAGCCATGGAGACCACTTACCATTAGACCCACTTGATCGTTTCCGACCTCTGTCATGAAAAGAATAACTTATAACCCTATCAGAACTCATTTTTTTAATCCTATATTTTAGAATAATTCTAAAAATACGTCTTAAAATAAACGGATAGAAACAAAACATTATCATAAAATTGAATTTTGTTAAAACTGACACTGAAATATTCGAACAGTTCGACAAAACTATGGGAACTATTGATAATTTAAACATTTATTCGGACAATAGAAACTAGAATGTAATAATTGGAATGATAGATATTTTCATTTGCTAAAATGGCTCTGTAAACTGTTTAAAGCAAATACCTATTATAATATTCTTTTTTCAAATGAATGTTGAAACGATTAGATAATTTGCCTAAAGATTCTACGATGACAGACGAATTTATTACAAAATTCTATTTATATATAAGATCTCGCTTGTATATCTAAAGTGTGAGCAGAGGCGCAATCGGTTAATCGATCTGGTTAATCGAGCTTTTTTTCGTCCCATGATGTAATAGGAGGCGAGCCTATTATATAAAGTAAAAATTCTAATCGATATAATAGGCTCGACGATATAAATCGGACGAAGTGTGATTATTTCGAATCGAAAAGCTCAACAAATTGAGATTACTCGACCTGGTATTTGAACATAGGCCCACACTGATTTCTTGGCCAAAGCACCTAGCCACTAGAACAAATATTTTTAATTTACCGGGTGTAAAGCGAAGCACTACTGAAACATGTGGCAGTGCTATTAATTACATGCCGCCCGAACTATACATATATTTTTTGTAACAAGAAATAATATATATTTTGGAAGTTTTGATGGAACCGTAAGAGACAAGAGCCATAAATTCGAGACGGCCTGAAACACGCAACGAATGTGTGCGGCAAGCAGATTTATACGTTTGTCTTCTCTACGCTCCGCGTCCACTCGCAGACAAAAATATTGCCTACTGCTAACCTTGAAAACAGAGCTGCCGTCAACATTATGTGTAGGCTATCATTTGTCACTGGATATAATCCTTTAATACATATCAACAGATGGCCAAATATCACAATCTCAAACAATATTGGTCGTAATATCTCATGTAGAGGGTAATATTGAACACAATACGCACAATAGACAAATAAACATATTTGCCTGCTCCTCGTATGAAGTTGATAATTAACAACAGGTTTTAGGGAACGAAAGTAGATCACTAGATTATGATATGAATGTTATCTGAATTTTGCCATTCATCATACGTTAGTAGAAATCTTTTATGTTTATTAGTTATAAAGTTTTTGAACTTAGTCACTTCAACGTCACTGTTTAGTCTTTTGAAAAATAATAACTACCCTGCTCGGTTCTTACTTCACAACTGCCATAAATAATGTAAGAACCTCTAATTATGATGTGACACACAATGACAGCTGTCTTAGCACACCAGTCATAACAAGAATTTATTAATGAGAAATGTATTTAAATTACAATTAGGTCAGTAAAAAAACAATAAAAATCCAAACTTTAAAGTAAATAATAACTAAACCGGGATTATCTATTCTGAAAAGGTCCCTAAAGTATTTTAAAATCAGGGTATTGCGAGATTCTGATGTGTCAATCGAGAATTAATTTAAACTTTGCTGGCCAAAGCGAGCAGTGTACATCCCAAGGGACCAAACGGACATCAAATCGAATAGAAGGTTATAATTGAGCTGCGCTAACCGAATAACAACCTACGTGATTCGTACTAATCAATTGAATTTAGGCTGTACAACATAAGCGTTAACAATCAAAATAGCTTGCCGGCGGCGGTGGGCTGAAAATCATTTTCAGTTGGACACAAGTAAGCCGATATCGTGGTGAGTCTAACACTCGCTTAGTAGGTGCTTCACAAAGTAATTTGCGAGGCTCGTGGCCGATCATTTTGATCTTGCCGCATTTACATACTTAATTAACGTTTTCACATATCATTATCCCTATGTTACCAAACATAACATTTTCAACAAATGTATGGTAAGTGGATTTATTGGCAGTAGAATGAGAAGTTGCTGGTGCATTCACGATAATGGTTTTGTAAATTACACCCGTTATGCAGAACGGTCCAACGTAGCCGTTATATCTGTTATTTTGTCGTATGACAGCTTAAATTTAACAGTTGCGCTTTTTGTTTTAATTTTATGGCGGCGGTCAGTGAGGATTTATGAAATAGTTTTGCAACTACGGTTAATGTTTAAACACTTTTAATGCGCGACAGTTGCGGCCCAATGTTAAACGACTAGCGGCTGTAAAGTTTTAACAAATTTTCCGTTCAGTTTCGTGGCTTAGGAAAGCTTTATATGAATACTAGCTTTTGCTCGCGGCTCCGCCCGCGTGATCTGCTTTTTCCGGGATAAAAAGTAGCCTATGTCTTATTCTGATGTATAAGCTATATTATTGTAAAGTTTCATTGAAATCCATTCAGTAGTTTTTACGTGAAAGAGTAACAAACGTACATCCATCCATCCATACTTACAAACTTTCGCGTTTATAATATTAGTAGGATAATAAAAATTGAAGTGCCTGTCTGTTATTTCGAAATGAAAGCCTCTTATCAAGCTTCTATTTTATTAGTTATTTGCAGGTTACCAAAACGGAACACGCTTTTTCATATAAAATATCTGTTTGTCTGGGTTAATTTCCTGAACCGATTTTGACAATCATATCCGTTTAGCAGATGCAGAATTTTCCAGGGAGTAATGTTAGCTATTTTTATCCTAGAAATATGACCGAATACCACGTAGACGAGCCTCAAGCGAGACATAGCTTATATATTTTTTTAATTATAAAATACCATTGAAATCACAATTATAAATAAGAGAATAAAGACAATGAGAAGCTAGAATGTGGCACGAGACAGACAGTGAGGCGCTAACTATCAGAGGGTTTCATGCAAAACAACACGCCCCGAGGAGCTGACCACTTGCCGTCGCAGTTGACGGGCTGAGGCGCCTTACAGACCTGCACACTCTACAACGCTCCCTGGTGGCGAATTAAAAACGTCAATCAGCCATAGTAGCTATTACTGATAAATCACCAGCGCCATTATTCGTGGCTATTAATTGCATTCGGCTTAATTGAGTTCATTCATTCGTGTTTCATTGTAAGAAAATTAATGTACTAACCATTTTGAATTGTTAGTTCGCGGTGCCTAATTTTAGGCAACGTAAATAAACGTAACAATAAAACGTACAATATTAAAATTGCTCCATATCATAATAAAATCATTCATGGCTTTTTAATCTTTTCGATATCGTCAAAAGTAATATTGTAATTCGAACATCAATCTCTAACATTTTTTCTTATAATTATATACTATTTTGATCGAATATACAAATAAATTTCGGTAATAGTATCTTACCGAAAGCAATTAACTTCTACTTTAAAATCATTTATTCATGTCTGCTTTATGAAATACACTATATGATACTTGCATTTTATTTCATACTAAGAAATGAAGATTTAATAAAACGGTATAAAATAATTAAATAATAGAAGCCATTGTATCCAACAAAACCGCATATTATTATTAACAACAACAACCTACACCATTCAAAGTAACTTATTGTTAATTAAAAATTAAATTAGAACCCTCATAACAAAAATATCTAACTTTACGCCAACGAATCAAAAAGCCTTCCCTCAAATTGTTAAAATAACAACAGGTTCTTCGCGGCGTGTTATATTTGAGTAATAAAAATTAACATTTACATTGTAAAATATTCCCGTAATCATTTCTAACAATGGCCCGAGGTTGTTTTGATGTCCGCAAAAGCCCTCGATTAATTTTGCCTTTTAATAAAAAAATGAAGGAAAGTAAGTATTCAAAGGTATCTAAAGAAGAAATGAATTTTATACAGCGCAAACGCCGATGATTTATGGAAGGATGGTCATTCTGTATTGATATTAGAGTAATGTGTGCTCTTTGGTTCGTTTGTGGTTTGTACGTTTCAAATTAATTCCGTTCAAGACGGTTTGTTCCTATGATACAACAAAGGCTTGGGATTACTTCTTAAGCGGAAGGGAGGGGTCCATTTCTAATGAGTTCTGAGACTTAAGCAAGTTTATTTTAAATGAATTTGGTTTTTTAATACAAATGATAAATCTTTAGTAATTCAAGTTCATTGAAGTAGTAGTTTTGCTTTAGACCTTATTGTCTATAGAATAAATGGGAATGTTCGACCAGGGTAGGACCATCATCTTATAGAAAATCATAGTGAATTATCAACTAACTGTTGCATTTCGTACTTTGAGAAAGATTTCCCGGGGACAGCCCATCTAGCTCTTTTACACTTTTATCTATTTCACAACTTTATATATTTAAGAACGGCAACGCATTCATCACTCTTCTGTATTGTAGATTCATGAACGGTGGAGATACCTTGCCATTAATGACCTATTTGCAAACTGTTGGGAGGATAGTTATATCCCCCCGGATAGCGACATGGTGTTAAAACCTGCCATGATGACCCACACACCTTGTATAGATCCCGTTCCAGGATCATCCAGTGTATATGCATACGCGGGGATCGAACCCGCGGCCTCTCGGTTCACAGCCGGCTACTCGCCCGCTGCGCCACGGAGGCTGGATGTATCGTATAGTGTAGACACACTATAAACGATGTATATTTTGTTTTATCGCAACAATCATAAATCAACCAAGAGGTCGAATTGATTTTGTTACAAGCCATAAAGCCGAAACTCTATAAAATCAAAATATACTCTACTCGACCGAGTTAAATTTACATTTTGGTGAATATATAAGTGCGGTCGAATAATACAGCGCGCAGAATGTTATTCAAGCAATTATTACCACTATTATAATGGTACATTACGCGTGATCATTAAAGTAATCCCACACGGGAGTTGTAAGAGTTACTAATGTAATGTTACAATATGTAGTTGTGCCTCGTGTTAAACAGTTTCAATCGGGTTTTAGGCAAAAATGTTTAAAATTACATAAGCTCAAGCTTGTATATCCTGTATTTTATGTTGTAGGCAGGAGTGCAATTACTGGAATCTAGAGTTTGTTGCGGTTATTTCCAAATTCGCGCATATTTCAATCCTGGCAACTCATGTGAGATTTTTTATATTGAAGATTTAAACAATTATTTTTGCCCTCCCTGGTATTTTAAGGATCTCACGGTTTCTCGGCCCAAGCAGATTGTTGCAATAAACCTATTCATGTAAGCTTAAGTAATCTACAAGTACTTATATTATACTTATACTATATTATGTTTCTATTATCATATTATACCTACTGGTGGTAGGTCTTTTCTATGCAAGAGGCCGTCTCTAGTGGTACCACCGCTATGCCTATTTCTGCCGCCAAGCAGCAAGCATTGTTGTTTCGGTTTGAAGGAAATTATAGCCAGTGAAATTACTGAACATTATGAGAGTTTAAATCTTACATCTCGGGCTGACTAGCGCAGTTTAGTGCAATACAGTGCTTTATAATTCAATGTTCTGTGTGCTGTTGCTTTTGTTTATGGGCAAACGTGACGCTTACCATCAGGCTAGCGACCTGCTCGAATATAAATAAAAAAAAATCATCTCGTTAAAATTGAGTATCCGCAATCCGTTCCCCATACAGCAGTCTTTAAAAGTTTCAACTACAAACTCTTTAAAATTTAAGATCGCAATACTGTATTTTTAAGTGCCAAGCAGTTCACCTAAGTAGCTATTTCCGTAACAGCTAAAAGTCATCAGTTTAAAATCGGATCGCGAGGTGCGCACAGACCGACGCTCCAAGTGGCTGGTACCATTAAACATTTACGCTGCACAGATAACGCCTGCTTTTTGTGTACTAATGCGAGATTTTACTACCGTTTTATTGTACCCTGATCTGATACCGTCCATGTTACTTACCTAGTTCTTACAAACAATACCTGATTACGCCATTTGATTTGTGCGTTTAAATGGACACTTAACCTGATTTTTATGTGGTACACGAGCCATTTTGTTATTACTAGTTCTGATAATTCCACGCTACGATTCTTGTTGGCTACTTTACTGCCCCATATAGATGCGTTCCGCGGATATCGCTGCGTAATATTAATACCATGTTATTACGCAGAACATCTGTATCGTATAGTCATAGCTATACATAATAGATACGGTTCATATAAAATCCAATCCTCGGTTACTTACTTTTCATTAAAACGTAGACCAAAGCTATCACGGTACGCTTTGACTTGTTGGGCTCCGACAAAAAGTAAATGTTTATTTTACCTGACCAAATTCCAGATTAAACCCTTTTAACTTCATGTAACAAAAATGCGGTTGTTTGTGTCAATACTGGGGGGAAGGCAGCATTGTATTACATATTTTTCATCCATTCTTAGGAGAGGAGTGACCGACGTATAATAAACAACACAAAGGGTAAAATAATGAATAGTAGAGAAAAACGGCGCGGTTCTCGTTATGAGCTAACATGCATAAATGATACGGCGAATCTGACAAATGGAACGGCAGAGTATAACAATGCTAGTGCCTCCAAGTGGCCGTTCAATTATGCAAATAGGCTGCGCGATGTTCGTCCGGCAATAATAAAACTGTTTAACAGCTGACAAGCGCGCGCTCGTCCGGCGAAACATTTTTGTATTCAGTCACCCGTCGGGGCGACGCGCAATAAAGCGACACCAGGTACCTCATCCACATGACGTGATGTCCCGCGCTCATATTAAATTAGACCGCCCCTGGTCATCCACTTTATTTTTATTTGAATCCCATCAAAATATGAAGCGTGTTTGCTCGTTCACGTTTGGGAGTACGACTGAGCAGGGGCGCCGTGCCGTTTTATTCGCAAGTCAATGTTTATGAATTTGTTAATAAACACGTTGGACTCGCTGTTACCTTTGCAATTTAGGCGTGGGGCAAAAATTCGCGACAAAAGTTTAATTCGCTCGGCGGCAGACCGTAACTGTTATCACTAATTATCCGAAGTGGGTTGTTTCGCTGAAATAAAAAGTAATCCGATAGTAATTTGGATATGAGTCTCTTTCCTTCATGTAGTCTCTTTTTATCAGGTTCCGCGGCTAGATTGCCAAACGTATAGTGGTCTTTAAGGGGCCTTGTCATGCGAGGGGAATATAACCGCCATTACGAGACGTGTGTCGGGTAACGAAATGTTATCTGTCCATTGCTTTCGGATTCTAGCCCCTTTGTCGATGTATCGAGTTATCACATGTGATGTTTCATCATAATAAATATAATATAATCATAATAAATATTACATAATAATCCACATTCCGTAAATCACAAAGGAAAAGTCTTTACGTACATTAAAGGACCATAACATAAATCTCTAACATACTCTAAAGGGCGACTCACATAGGCTAAAACAGTGAATTTTTACAGTAGTGTAGTACATATTGATAGATCAAAGATGTATCTTATTTGTTTCAATAAATAAATTCAAACTAAAATAATAATTAAGCCACATGATAATAATAATAAAATAACTAATTTGTATGCTTGCTATGTTCTACAGGTAAAGCTAATGCAATTTATTTAATTTATATTAATAGTTATTTTTACATTCTCACTACCAAAACTTGCCGTATATTATATCCCATTAATATTTTGTGCTATTAATTAAAAAATATGTTAACATAAATGGCAATTAAATGCTGAGCTTTTTAAATCCTGCTTACTATTAAATAATAAAACTTTTTATGTTTGTGACTTTGGATATTTATGAGTTTGTAAAATTTGCATCTTTGTTAGTCAATCACGCTTTAATGGCTAAATGTTTTTGAATTAAATTTGTCACAGATGTAGAAGACGACCTGCATTAAAACGTAGTTTATATCCTGAAAAAACCGTTCAAACCGACGGATCTGCGAGCAATATCTAGGTATAAATAACTCCACGCAGACATTAATCACATTCGTAGTAAAATGTGATTAATAGGATAACAAAATTAAGCTAAAACAATTTTTCGTCAGCACTCATTAAACTGATCCACTGCGGGTACTTTATCACTCAGTCAAATTGAGTTTCGCTTAATTTTCTTTCCGAGGCAGGTGTGTTCGACAGAGCAATTATTCACAGCGTCATCGTGACGTCAGCACCGCTCACCACCGCCCTCCTCGTGTGTTTCCTTAGGGAATAAAACTTAGTATCGTCGTCTAGATAGTTTAAAACTCCAAGTTATTCGCTTTTAAGTTTTCCTATTTTGTTTTTCTCATGAAAGCCTATCGCAACTTGGCGAATTGCGCGTTCATCACAGTGCTTCATGAAAATAATGTTTGTGTCTACAATAAATAAAGCGTACTTTCAGTCAGAGTAACTTATAACTTAACATTATACTGAAGGTAATGGAAAGTACTTCTTTCGAGCTTAGATTAGTAGTTTATTTATACGTATTATTTAGAGCTAATTTCAGCATTGTAACCACTCTACATAAACTCTATGAAATACATAAAACATAATGAGCATCATGCTATTAGGTATATTGTTATATTATACATATCGCTAATCTAATAAACATATTTTTAATTAAATTCTATGTCGCGTAGCTCGCGACAGTACTAAGACGCTTCATTTGTAACGCAATTAAGATTTCGCTCATTTATGAGTAGGTACACATAATATGATAATTAATGAGCAAAAATTTACAATCCTTTCGCACGTAAGGATATATAAATTAACAAAACAACCGTACACACGCGTCTGACATGAATAATAATTACAAACCTAAACGTCACTCAATTTTCAAGAATGAATTTAAACGGAATGTTGTAGACGTCGTTGGAGCCAACCCTTCTTCGCCCAACACCAATGATGGAGCCAAGGTCGCACAAACACTTGAATGTCACAACCATTTGTTCCCCTCATGTTTAGAAATGTCACTGCGTCAGATACGCAGTATGGTTTAGTGTCTCATAATTTGACAGTGACACAGAGGATTAAATTATGTCATGCCAACGCTACAGAAAATGAATTCGTTCTCGAACTGAGTGTTTTCCATTGTTATTTTTGACATTAACGATCCTTATAAGTTAGTTTGAAATTTTCAATTGTTACACGATAAGTTGTGTGTGTCAACTCAGTTGTGTCACTCACGGGTGACTTATAGCTAAGCATTTATAAATTGCGTAAAATGTTGACACACTACATTATTCTTTAATAGTTGACGGGCCACTAAATTGGTAGGCTTTGTTGACTGGCATTTGCTCAGGCGGGGGCTTGACATTTAGCTAAACACATTTTGGTGAAGCTACACAAAAATAATCGATACAGCTGAAATAACCTTTTAATGTACACTATAAAACGTACTCGACATTCAGGTCACGCGATTCTTGAAAAGGTTTCATGACAGTGAAGTCATAGACTATTATTTTATCGAATTAAGACGCCCCCACGGTAACATAATAGCTATTGGCATATATTTTCTAGCCGTTAGCGTTGATAATATCGGAACACAGGTGTTTGAATCACTGGAAAACTTATGAGTCTTTAATTCCTCTAACCAACTATTACAGTAAAGATATAATTAGTGCTACACTTTCCCACTATTTCTCACAATCGTTTCTAGAACGAGCTTTAAAGTAAGAAAGGGCTGCCTCCTTTTTTGGTGTCAGATTTTTTCTCTCGATGATACAGTGTAGTACAATGCAGTCCAAATACGAAACAATGTCTCGACAAAATTATATCAGCCTGAAGTTTTTTTTTATTAAGTAGACAGACGAGGAAGCGGCCCATCCGATGATAAGCGGTTACCGCCGCCCATAAACTTGAGCAATGCCAGGGCCCAGCCACCGTTGCCTATGCTATGGTTGCTAACCCTTCGGATACATATAATTTTCAGGTACCCTTCCACCAACAAGTATTTATTTTATATCGAAGAATTAGTGCCCAATATAGTGTCAAAGTTTTCAACGCACCTAAATCCTCCAACTTGACTTCACGACTGCTGTCAGTTGATAACAGCCCGCACCGACTCTTTACATGCTCTCAGAAGCACGGAGACACCCAGCTCAACTATAACTAAGTGGTCACCCAACCATAGACTGACCGCGTCAATGGTTGCTCTACTCATTAAATCGTGTACGAATAAGTGACTCCGACTGACAATGAGCGCCTCAACCAGCCAGCAAGATAAAATAAAAGAAACAATTTATTCTTTCTTCTTTCTGCCTAGCGTTATCCCGGCTTATGTGCCAGGGTCCGCCTTCCGACTTAAACGCTTCCACTTCGCCCGATCTTGAGCATCCTCTGTAGTGAGACCATTGGCTCTCATGTCTCCCTCCAATACGTCAAGCCAACGCTTTTTGGGCCGTCCACGGGATTGGGATAAAAGAAACAATTTATTAATGTACAAAATTCATAAGTGGCCAGTAATATGTGCGGGCAATCTTAACATTAACTACACGAGAAATATTTCAAAAGGTCAACGTTGGTGTTCACTTAGCCGAAAAGATGAAATTAACTTGCCCATATGAAATGAATAATTTAAATTGAAATAGCCTAAAACAACATGAGTGTTATACTAAATAAAACATTAATAACGAAAGCGAACAATTAAATAAATTCATCTTATGATTTATGATTAATTAAATTCATGATGCATGAGTTTATTAATTTATACATTTTAATGTAGGATCAAACTTATGCGTTTCGGCAATTTCAATCTTTTGCAAAAATATGGACGCCCGCTCCGCTTAATCCAATGTATGCTCACTATAACACTATATTATGTACTTATTTTTTCACTTGATTGACTTTTGAGTAGCTTTAATGTATTATGTAAACAGCCAGATCTCGATCCTTATATATTTAGTGTGTCTTTGGCAAGGAGCTGCTTGAGCCTTAGTTTCTTTCCTTGATTATAATTTTGAACTTGTTTACCTTGATTATAATTTTAGTGTATTACTTTTGAAAGTCAGTAGATTTTGTGTCTGTTGACATGTAAAATATGTAAACTTTATATATTTATATTTCTATACGTGCGAACTTGTTATTGGCTCGTTGACAGCTATATTATTATTATTATCTAATTCTATTGTCTGTAAGTTTTCTGTGTACTAAATAAATAAATAAACTTTATTTATTTAGTACACAGAAAATTTTAATCATTCGTTTAAATCATTTCGTTAAAAATTAAGATTGTGAGACGCATACTCTAAATCATAGGACTATCAATAAAGTTACGACAAAATTGTTATAACCAAAATGGTTGTAAAAAACAGAAGCTTCTTTTTAAGTTTATTTAAAAAAAGAAGCCTTTTTTACTCGTAATAAACTTATAGATTTACTATAATAACTATTTTAAAAAGTCAATTTATCCTCTATAGTTATAGATAAATCGATAAGTAAACGAGCGCATTAAAACCTCAAAGTAACGAAACCGTTTTATAATAAATTCCCAAGGTAGTGTAGTCGGAGCTATTAATCGTCTTTTCTCTCTCAGCCGTAATCCTCAGAGGGAATTGTGTGGCCAAGATCTCATGTAGCCCCTACTATAGTTACTATCCAATCATGAAAAACGATTGCAAACCACATACAGTATTTTATTAGAAGAGTCCAAGCCACCTGATAGTAAGTAATTGCTTTTTCCCATAAACACCCACAAGACCATAGAATCATGCATTCGTTGTCAACTTTTAGGGAGAAAAATGGGGATTATCGAAGAGGCAAAGGGCGACTAAGGCCTCAAAAAAATCTGACGAATTGTGAAAAGTGCAACAGTAAACACAGGAACACTTCACGTCGGATTTCTATAAAAGAGTTAAATTATTAAGTTAGAATTGGTATTTTTATGCTGTAGACAAAAGCATTTTCATAATGTGTTATCATACAAAAAATGAAACTGAATAGACTTTAAAACTTTCTTTTCGCCCACTTTTCTAATGTACCTATAATGAAAAAGAAAAGCTTATTTGTAATATTAAATCTTATTTCTTTAGTCTTTCCCTTAATAAATATACGTCGTAAAGTCATCAGTACAAGGATTAGAGCCGTCGCTTCGAAATGATTTTATTTTACTCGATTATTATATCTCGTACGTGAAATCCTCCCAACAAAATTACAACGAGCTTAGACTCGTTCAGAGAATCCGCGTTTTCACTCTCCGAAATCTTTGAAGGAAACAATTTAAGTTCTAACCTGTAGTAAGAGCTCAGGCGTAAGAGAATGGATAGTTTGGAAAGTGGACTCTTAGGATTTACTGCATCACTAGTTGCGCTCAGATTACTATCGTCAGTAACGCTTTAACTTATGAAATGGTCTCTTTGTGCAGCCAGCACCACTTCGCTCAGTCTTTGTTGACTGGATACGAATAATTGCTTTCGTTACTCTTGGAATATGAATCGTCTAGTTCTAATGTAATGGAACAGTTTGTGTTCTTTGTTAATGGCTCTGTAGAGGGTGTCTTTGTTGTGATAAAAACGTTTATACATCGTTAAAGCCGCCACGCACTTATACACATTACAATTTTGTTATACTTGAGTAAACAGGTAATGAGAAAGTCATTGTAAACGACAACACTGAGCGACATAATTTAAACAAAGTTAGAGATAAAGCCAACTGAATATTAGATCGGCGTGGCTTCGAGAGCGCTCGCACCTGATGGGTTTACTGGTGGCAACCGGGGTTTAGTTCCTGTCACAATTGGCCACTGCCGCTGCAAAATTAACTGCCGCGCTCAGCCCGCTCTAAATGTCACTCTTATTATCATGTGACAGTTCGGGATTACCTAGGATAAATTGTTTTACCGTTTGGAAGCGGCCATGTCACTTTATGTCAACGTTTGTTATTTTTTCGAATTAAAATCTCCGCTCGCCGGACCTATTTTAATTTACCTCTCTACGCTTTCTTTTTCAACTCAGTTTATTAGTATAATTCGTTCTTCTGTACGCGTGCAAATCGAATCAAGTCGAACGGTGTTTGATTGGTTGCAACAATCACTTACGTGCAACACTATCAACTTTGACACACGAATCAAGTTTCACGATAGGCCGGGCTGCAGTACGTCTGCTAATAGCATTTTCCGTTTGGCTAATAAGTTTAGCATGCACTATTACCAATCTACCGTGGAGCTTGGCGCCTGGCAAGCGCCTCTGCAGCAATCAATTTGTTTCATGTACGGACGTTTTGATTCTGTGAATTTCACGGCAACACGACATTGAGTGTGTGCTCGTTGCGGCGTATCTTCATTTGCAAGTTTATTTTGTTTGCCAAGTCTTGTGACATTTACCTTTACGATTAAGTGGCACGTTTAAATTTCAGTAAATAGACGTCATTTAGATAGCTCGAGTCGCTCTCTCGCTTTATGTACAGAGGTAATGTAAGCGACGCACGATGAATTTTCTATCTCTTAATAGTTATCGATACAAAATCGCAATATGTAAATGATGGCTTGACTCTTAGCAGCAGAAAGCGAGCCCTGAGGATCCCGAGTGATGGTGCCATTCGAGCTCATTTGCGATTCGGATCACGAACACCCTCGATGTCTCCCATCTCAGCTCGCTCACGCCGATTGCATTAATTTTCCCATTTTATAAACGATTTAATAGACAATGTCCAGATTCTACTGCGACCGAATAAAATTTACACTGCCCAGGATTTATGAAAGTAACTTAGCGATAATTGCTTGCGTTGGGGTGAAATTAAAACTGTTGGTGGATATTAAACCGTCGGAAATGGAAGGCACTTCTTGTTTTTAACAGCTGGAAAGAAACACCAATAATTTATTCATTAGGCCACAGTTTTCCACGCTAAGTCTCTTATGATATGGAAATCTTTGAATGAGAATGTGGCTTGTCATTTTTGCGCTGGACGCCTACGATATATCCTCGAGAGTATTCAAATCAATCTCTGAACATTTTCAATTTATTTCAGTGTCCTTATCTGTGACAGCGTCGGCGCTGAATTAATCTGAGCGGACTCAGCCGGCCCCTCTCGTACCAACCTCGCACCTCCCCCCCCTGTGCCTGCTCGTCCCCTCTCACCGGAAATTAAACGAATTAACGCCATCCAAATGTACATTTTTCACTTTGGGACTCGCGCGTCCTATCGATGAATCTCCAATCTTTTTCATCGGAAAGCAATCGGCGGATCTGTGCGTTTATCTGTCTCCTCTCGGCATCACATCTAACAATAGATACGTCACTGGTGTACGTAGAATTGTAAATTGAATTCGCGATATTGATTCGTCGACGCTCCATTTATTTGAAAAGCGATTTGATTAAACGTAGCGACACTGTTATGTCTCAACTAAGCGCGGATTTAATATAATTTTATAGCTGTGTAGCGGTAATGACTGGGATACGAGTTTAGCATACAAATACGATCGGCGCCATTGTCTTTGCGTCTATTGAAATATTTTCTGAAACACACTAGCGAAGTTTGCATTGTTTCCAAAGGTCGTCGCCATCGGTACATAAAAGCTGGAAATGTGCGCGGTCAATCGCTCAAGCGGTCCAACCCCATGTATTCTGTAGCGTAATGGCGTTGTAAAGCCCCGTGCACACCTGCCCCGCTCGGTACGACGCCGTGCCCGCTAATTAATTCAGCGCGCCCATTACTACAAGCACAAATACGATACCTATTATTATTTCGTCGTGCTCTAAAACCGTTCCCTGTTTTGCTCAAGTTATTTCTCTTTTACTGAGGGCTGATGATAATGAGTAACTTAATTGCCCTTTCCAACTCTGCTCTCAGATTAATTTCGTTGTTACGTTTTCCATTAAACAAACTTTCGCCCGTATAAATCAGACAGTATCACTGAGCGAATGCTTTACGGTTGTAAATATTGATATTTTAAAGGTAGTGTAATGCACGCGTGGTACATATAAAACGTCATACATTGAAACCGTTGTTTATGTTAAACGTTATACACGCACATAATTTAAACTGAGAGCTTTACCACTCATCCTCTTAACGAGCTCCCACTGTCCAATAAATTGCTTCAAACTATGTACATTCTGATTAATAAAACTGATTATGTTTATCGCACGGTTTAAATTTTAAATTTGCTGGCTTATTACTCGTTGTATTCAAAATGCATTCGTTATCGCGAGTAATATCGTGTGTACTGTATTGTAATTCCCGTCCAATGTTCGGATCGAGCGCGGCGGCGTAGATGTGTGGCGGAATTTTCAACGTGTGCCGAGCTTGTTCCATTCCAACAACTCACCTGTTGGAAGCTGTGTTGTAACACTCCTTTAAGTGTTATCTCGGGTCGAGAACAGCTGCCCCGCTAACTAAATTTTCATTGCTCCCCCTGCCAGAGCGCGTGTATCATTTTTTCAACCCTCTCCACGGTTCGCCGTCATCTTCAGATTGCTATACTTAGCATTAAATTGTGAAGGTTTTAAAGGGCATTTGGTGAGGATTACGCGGGCCGCGGAGCTTATTCATTGCGCCCCGTCTAGATTGCTCTCGCTTAGCCGCTTTGTAAACACCTTAAAGGTATCGGTGGGCATAAACTGGCCGGGATCCGCGTTGACGTTAATGAGCCGGTCCCTTTCGCTATCTCGGAGACGTACGGTTATATTCGCTTTGGAATCCGCGATACTTACGAATTATCTCGAGCGGCCGCCTTTTTTTGCTTTCAATTTTTGCAAACTCCCATTTAGGGAAATCAGTTCTGTAAATGGGGTAGCCCGTTTCATATTCGACAACATAATGCCCTCTCATCAAGTAAATTATGACTTTAATCTCATAGAAAGTTCCGCTGAGAATTTACCCGACTTTACTTTTAAAGTTCTCCTTCTCTCTGGCATTCAGCGCTGGGTGATTTATGAAAACTAGAAAATTCTGAAGTGTATAAAGTATTTTTCATTGCCTTGGCTAACTTTGTTGTCATGTTTAAACGAGTTTCAATACGTGAGTTTTATTTTGCAGTAATGTAAAATAAATTTATTTCCGTATTACATACCACTACACTAAAATATAAGTAACGATAGCTAAGTAGGCAGTGGTATCGACTGCCAAACCGGAGGTCACAGGTAAAATCCTTGTCCCCAGGACACGTCTCCTTTTAATTTCAAAATTACATGTGTTTTTATTGTTATTTATGCTCACTTTTGACGGCAAAGAAAAAAATTATGACGACGTTTTATAATTGAGTGCTACATATTGGAGTAGTAGAGCTACGCTGTAGGCAGTTCTATCTACAGCATGAATGTGCCGGCTCAACCGGGTCGTTGTCACTATCTCACAAAACACCGACGTAAAGTAGCGGCTCGCTGCAGCATTTCGTACGATTAGTGAGATATCTGAAGGTCCAAATCCCCTCCACTTCCCAATCCCATTCTTTAAAGGTCGTCGACGCGCCCATAATTCTTCTAGTATTGTTCGCATACATGAGCAGTGGAAATCACTTACCACCAGGTAACCCATCAAAAAATACTCATCCGTAAGAATTTCGAAGGTACGTGAAGTTTACCAAACTTCATTAGACCAGGGTGGTAGAGTAGAAACCTGACTCATTAGTATAAGAGACCCGTGCCTAGCAGTAATACAGAATATAATACAAGATTGTTGATTCTAAAATATAACTTAAATTCTTAGAGTAGAAGAATAAATAATAGTTCTTGTTTAGGATCCGATATGATACACAAGTTGTGTAAAAGATTTGGACATTTAAATTAAGCATTAACCTTACTTATGTTATTCTGCTTGATTAGTTAAACACTATTTTGTCTTTTACCAGTGACTTTATAAATGGTGTTGACAAAGATGCTTAAATTTGAATCAGTGCTTAAACAACCTTTATAAGACGTTAGTGTATAATTTATAAATGTAGAAATATACACAAAACATTATAAGAAGTAACAAATTAACCGTCACGCGCAAAAAAACATAGTTAGCCAGCGAGCTAGCAGACGATTTTTCCCCTGTGAACCGAAGTTACAAAACAGGAAATACGATCTGCCATTAATATCGGCCTATTTATTTCGCACAAAGCACTTTAGACTTATTTACTTTCCTTAATACTATCTGTTCGGGAAGATAAAAGAAGTTAATTTTATAAATGGCCCATTACCAATATACGTAGGTAATGTTGCGTCGGCGTCCTTATCTGGTCCAATCGGCCAAAGACAGATAGCGCGGTCGACACGCGAACGGCGATTGATTACCCCGGCCCGCACTGCCCTGACGGGTTAATAAAGCCTCCTACTGCTCGTTGATTGCCTTGTAAGCTACCTATTCTGCTTTCCCAAATTCCATGAACCGATTATATAACGCACTCCGTCATTATCTTGCTCATAACTGCCTCAAATGCAGACAATAGAATCGTTGCTACTAAAACATTACAATGATAAATTATATAAATGTGAACACAATATAAAATTTTAATGTAAAACATTCCCAGTGTTTTTACTACTAAATATTAAGTCCAAATAACATGAATTCTTAGTTCATGTATCAGAATTACTCAGTAGTCATACTGAAAAATACTGAATCCCCATTCTATTGTCTTCCTACGCACACAATATACTTAGTTACCTCATATAGGTTTAGTTTCAGACTGTATTGTTTAGTGAAACTTCAGTCACGCTCATCGACTTATTGGATTACAGCTAAAGTGAGCAAAACTCCACTAAATGATGTTTATACAGATAAACATATAGCTAAAACAGTATCTGTTACAGATTAACAATCAACTTTGACAGATAGCGTATTTATAAGGATTAGATTGTGGAAACAACGTTTCTGTTTTAGAGCGCAAAAGTTTATGCCGGTTTGCGGTGTAAATTAAATCAAAGTACCTACGTAGTAATACAGCGCGATTGTAAAGCGGGTGGGTGTGACAGAGCGGCGGCGGCGGTGTCCTGTACAAGTTTGGGCAACAATTCTAGTCCGCGGATGGCGGATCGGATTAGGCTGTGGGACTGCTCGCGGTCACCGCCAGGGCTCATGAACACAGTATACGTTTCACAAAGTTGTCTCCGCCGACGAAATTATAAAGTCACTCAACAACAAATCTGGATTTACTACTCTCACTGGAAATGACATTTTTAAGCTCCCTCGTCCGCGTAGGGCCAACGACGATCAACGGTCGACGGTTGGTCGGTCGGACGAACGAGTGGCGCGCATTACCCGTAGGCGGACAGGGCTTCGCGCGTAACGTGGGATTATGCAACAAAAAAGCGTGCGTTAAACCAACCCTTTTTTTGTGGGTGTTGCTGATGTGACGTGAAGTTTCTTCCGGCGAGTCGCTCCGGCCTTGCGTACGACACGGACTCGTAGCCTAATTGTTTGACGAAAATAAATGATTCCCAAAATAAAAATAAACGAGAGTTTCGCGTTTCATATTAATTTTTAACGTCACATTGCCGACAAGTTGTACATTAAAACGCAAATGAATTAAGAATTCGTTGATAAAAAATACATTTGTTTCCTTATCGATAGCGAGTAAAACAAATTGCTGATTTAATTTTCCATCAAGTTGATTGCGTAGTTATGGTGACGTTTACAAGTGATTGTTTAATTAATTCACATAACGGTAAAATATAATTACTTAACGTTTAAAAGTTAAACGTCAAAAATTACGTTGTTAAAGAGCGGTTAATAGGACAATATTTTGTCGAAGTGGACAGGTGGAGAACACAAAAATAATTATTACTCGGTGTATGTGTAAACATTAAAGCGGTTCTAAAGAGTGATTGTCACCACGCACGCTATTCGCGAGCCCCGCCCAAATATGGGTCAGATTCTCCACTCATATTTTTCGAATATTATTTGCGTTAGTGACTTGACATAATTTTGACGTGAAACTTTTATTTTATTTAATGCGGCTCATACGAACATATTTACTGATACCATGAAAATAACTTATGGACATAACCCAATTTAGATATGAGTTTTGCGTATGACGTAGGCGCGAATATAACAAAAAATCTTTAATTATGAAAACGCCTCATACGATTCTTTTTTCTTCTACGTCATGCAATAACGAAGAAACTGTCTCCATGAGGCTTTATTTTTTAATTTCGGACGAGTATCTATTCGCTAGGTTTATTAATATATCAGGTTTTATCAGGGGCCAAGGGAAACATTAAGTCCCCGAACGCCTAAACTCAAAACAAATATTTGCAGATCATGCAAACATTTGTACTGAAGCAGGAATCTAGCACCTGACCTTTTATTTTGCAAGCTGCCACTCGCCTATTGCGTTAAGGCAGGCTTTCGAGGATTGCGTTAGAGACGTCAGTGACGCCAAGTCTGCGTGTTGCTACGAACAATGAAAATCTATAAGAACCATTCGATAGCAGAATCACTAACGCACGGCGTCACTAGTTCTCAGGGTGAAATTTACTAAACCAGTCGGAGGACGCGGTAGCGCGGAGTAGAGTGGTAGTGGCGAAATTTATCAATATAGCCAACAATATGGCCCAACACTATACCCAAGGGATGTATCATGGAAGCATGGCATATGAAGCAGAGGTGTTGCAAACGTCGCGTGTCGCGAGCCCATGTCATAGTCTGCCATCTGAAAACATGCCTTTACAGATTCCATAAAATAAAATAAAGTATCCTTTCTATCGCTTTAGATGTAGCTTGGATATAAAAAAGTTTTCTTTAAAAAGTGGATCCAGGAACGTCGTTCCATTAAAAGAGACGTAAAGTTAATGAAATCAATCACATTTTAGTAGTAATTTCACTAATTACCGACACGAAATTACTTCTAAGTATGTAATAAATGTAACTAATTAGAATATTAGGATTTCTATAAAGAAAAAACATCTCAAATAGCTTAGAATCCTCTCTATAAAAGACGATTTAAAAATAAATGCCTTAAAATCGATTAATTTGTTTAACTGGCATACCACTTGTGTGTGCGTGTGTCGTAACACACACATACAAAGGGAGAGAGAGAGAGAAAGAGAGGTACTGACACCCCCGCCATTATATCGTGGGTCAAAAATCGTACATAAACATGGATTTCAATAAATAAAGCTAAAGTGAGATTGGCAAACGTAATATTTATCCAAGTGTTAGCCTCTGTCAAGTTAATTGAACCTTGTAAAGTCACGCAAGGCTAATCAGTCTTCATTTCCTATCTATCAGAATAGGTCGAGCCCACGGGTGGAGCGAAGTGCTATATATATAGGGTTGCAAGCATAAAGTGTCGTGAAAACGATATTTTTTTACATCAAAAATTACAATATAAATACATAAATAAATTGCGAACCTGGCTCAGTGGCGCAGTTGTACGCGGTACGACTGAGGTCTCGGGTTCGATCCCCGGATCGGGTAAAAGTGATATTGGGTTTTACTTTAGATATTTCGTGATAGAAAACCCAATGTGGGTGTACCGGTTACACTTCTGCTTACTTCTTCATAGATTACAGGGAATGCCTATGTTTGTATGTTTAAATATATTACTTTCATTCAATCTTATTAAATACATTTTAGTATTAGATTGTGCTATAGAATGTTGTACTGTTGCTTATTTTTGCAATTCATTTTAATAGTGTTTAAATTTTTTAACCACTTACCGAGAAAAATCTCTTTATTTCACATGAAAATATCACTCATGCCATCATAAGGTTGACTAAGAATCACTGCACTAAGAAGCACTGCTAAATCTAGGAAAGATTTATCAGAATGCACTGCAGTTTTAAGAGTAACGATAGCGAATATCGAAATAAAAGTGTCAATATTTTCCCATAAAACATGCCAGAAGCAGTCATTTGGCACTTGGCAACCCTAAGTGTGAAGCATTAGCTGCTATCAGGCGACTCTGTTTGTGAAAAATGATTTTCTACCACACCTTGCCGTGGCTTCACAATCTTTCACTGTTTGCCTTGTATTTTGAACGTTATCTGTCTGCTCGCGTGCGCGTGTTACGTGTAACCTGTCTTTTATTTATGAACTTTTCTTTTGCTTTCAGGTATGTATCATCGCTTTATTAAGGTAAAATAATTATGACTTTGTTACGGATGTTTCGCGGCAAGCGAAAACTGGCTGTAATTCAAGGCAAATAAGAACGGTTCTTCTTAAGTAATATTTAGAAATGCTAAACTTTACGATAGCGTCAAAAGACATGATACAGGTCAATTCGAGTATTATAATCACGATCTTTGTTACTATATTTATGGGTGGTAGAGCCACGCTGTAGACATTTTTGTCTACAGCATGAATGGGCTGGCTCGACCGGGTCGTTACCACTGTCTCACAGAAAACCGACGTAAAGTAGCGGCTCACTGCTGCGTTTCGTATGGTGAGTGAGATATCCGGAAGCCCAAATCCCCTCCCCTTCCCAATCCCTAATTATCCCTTTCCTTTAAGGTCGGCAACGCGCCCATGATTCTTCTGGTATTGTGGGCGTACATGGGCGGTGGAGATCACTTACCATCAGGTGACCCACTTGCTCGTTTGCCTGCCTATGCCATAAAAAAAAAAAAAATATATACTTTACATAAATGAGTTTTCATAAATATTTGTCATTGATCAAACATTTACCAATACATTTTCGTTTAGACATATTTGTTTTCTTTGAGCACATTAATAAGTAAGTACTCGTTTAAGAACGAAACAATCATTATATTTATTATGAAACATTTTGTAGGGTCGCACCGACGCGACGTGGGTATCGCGATTGAGTATTATCGAAGTAAATGTAATTTACCTACCTCGTTATTTCCGAGAAGCGTTTTCCGATCGTAATACTAGCTCGTTCGGAAGATATCTCTGAGCTATTTAATATTTCCCTCATTGCTACTTAATACAAACAAAGCCCTCCGGCTAAAAAATTCAACCCCGTTGTAGTTACGTGGCAATTTAAATGTAGAATGTAACTCAACATCATACACGATGAAACAATAGAATAGTTATCCCCGGCTCTTGAGCTGACGCAAGGGCGGATGATGTGAATTTTAATTACATTTTTATGATACTAAAGCGGGTGTGCTCAAGTATGTATGAAGGGCAGAGCCCCTGCGCTTGCGAAAGGCGCTTCCGGCGTGCACACACAAAAACGTTAACCCTTGCTGAGTCTAAAGGATCATTGAGACGAACACAATCCAGCTACATAGTAAAAGACTACAGTATATTATCGACGTTGCAGCTTTTCACATGAAAATTCATAAAGTATTTTAAAGCCTTCCAACGAACCAAATACAACACGGCTATCGTTTGAAAATCAATAAGTTTGTACCAATATATGAATTTAGAGTATGCAAATGAAAAGTATTCGTAATATTACCTTCGCCTCTGGTTTTTTCTTGTTTTCCATAAAACGTAAAAATCCGCTCGCGTCCTACTTTTCACAATATACGGTACAATCTATTGCCTTAATATGTCCAAAAAGGTACGTAGCCATGGACTGATTTATGGCTGCTTTACACAGTTAAAATATTATTTATAGTTATATGCGATAAATTTTATTATACGTTTTAAAATTTTCGAAGAATATAAATTCCAGCATCTCCGTGCTTATCTCATTTTCTCGAACATAATGTCGACGATTGAATATGAGATCGGACCATATTTCACTTAAAGATATACGAGATGGTTGTAAAGTCCGAGATTCTGTACAAGCGGCCATTTATATCTTGTTTCGTCCATTCGATTTTACGTCTAAATGCTTTATGCGAACCAATAAGATGTATTGGCGATGCAAATAAGCAGTATTTGTACTAAATCACCACAATTTGTGCTGGGGTTAGGGTAAATGGCCATTATTCTTCTTTTCATAACGTAAAACCAGCACATTTCTTAGGCACCGATCCCTTTGCATGATGTACACGGCCGTGGCACATCGAGTTCCAGATGTATTCTGTGCGTAAATCACTTATCACCGGAATCAAGCGCAGGAAGGGCGAAGACGAAAAACAAATCAACGAAGGGATATGATTTCGTGAAAATACAATAAATAGAGAAAAAAAAGCGTTAAAATGAAAACCGACACAACAATGAAACGTGGCTTTCCATAAATAACGGTGCACGGCTTTCGTTGCGGATGTGGGTAGATTTTGAGAGTTTATATAGCCGCCGAAGCGTGCCGGTAAACAACGAGAAATTTGAATTATGAGATTTAACATTGAAATTGCCCGTTTCTGTTTTATTGTATGAAGATTTCGATATTCGAATTACGACGGGTCCGGCGAGCCCGCGCCGATATCAATATATTGACCGAATAGAATTAGTATGCCCACCGCGCGCTTGTTTTGCTCGGTAAATTTTTGTAAAAAGGGAAATAATGATATCATAAGTCAAGGGGAGATAAGGTTAAACGTGCCGTATTGTTTAGCACGTCTCAATTGAGATTTTTTTTCATTGTACAGCGGGGAGTTGATTACGTTGTTAATTTCCCATTATTTCGAATATCTTCTTTGTTTATTATAACTGGCAATAGAACAAAAAGTGGCTTCATTATTTGATCTTTGTTCCTCTTTACGTTTGCTGGTGGTAGGATATTCATATCTGCCCGGATAGCGACCACCGTTCACATAGTGCTAAAACCTGCCATAGTGACATCCACACACCTTGTGTGGATCGCGTTCCAGGATCAGCTAGTGTATATCCGGTTCTTCCGAGGGGCTTGTGACATGACTTGAGAGTTGGTTGGGGCGGGTATACAGGTACATGCTTATATCACTGTGCCTGCATCGGTCATCCGTCTGTCCTGTCGTAGGCCTCTCGATTAGCTTCTTCCCTCTCCGAAGAGGGAAAAAGCATTTATACAGGCCGGCATGATTCTGGTGATCACCGATAAACTAACTGTCGGTGGTCGCTAGTTCTTTCTGGACTGCACTGCGCTTACCATCAGGTGTAGTGCAGACACTTTGCCGTGCCCGGATAAAAAATAAATGTTAATCGACAAAGACTTTATAATTTTTTAGCGCAATCGGTTTATGTAGAGTTTTCGAGTTCATAGTATATGCGGGGTTCCGGAAACGATTGGAGCGCTGGCCGGCCCTTCATACATAGTTGAGTGGGACAACCTCATGGCGAATTTAAAATTCACCCCGTAACGAGGACGAAATGAGGCTTGATGCTCCTACGCGATCATCGTGATGATACCGGGAATGAACCCACATGAATACATTTACAAAGTGGTGGTCGCGTCCGAGTTACGAATGAAAATTTTATCCATTTTTTTTGTAGCATAGATCGACAAACGAGCAAGTGAGTCACTTGATGGTAAGTGATCTCCACCATCCATGTATGCCCACAATATCAAAAGAATTATGGGCGCGTTGCCGACCTTAAAGGAAAGGGATAATTAGGGATTGGGAAGGGGAGGGGTATTTGGGCCTCCGGATATTTCACTCACCGTACGAAACGCAGCAGCAAGCCACTACTTTACGTCGGTTTTCTGTGAGACAGTGATAATGACCCGGTTGAGCCGGCCCAATCATGCTGTAGACAAAACTGTCTACAGCGTGGCTCTACCACTCATCATTGACTTTGACAACATTGACATTGTTTCAGCAATTTTGAAAATCATCAAAATAGAATTGTTAAGAAATGAATGATCAACATAAATTTTGAATTACTTGTGAATAAAAGAAAAAGATTATGATATATTTGATTTTTAATTTGCTAAAGTTTCTTCATATTCATATCATATACATATACTGCCTCGGTGGCGTAGTTGTATTGCGTACGCGGTACGACTGTTGTATTGAGGTTTCGGGTTCGATCTGTGGGTCAAATGATATTTATTTTCATCATGTAATGCTCAGTAGTGACCCGGAGTCCGGAATTGTGCCTGGTATGACAATCGGCTCGCCCCTTATTACATCATGCGACGGAAATACGCTCGACGAAATGTGGGTGTACTGGTTACACCTTTGCCTACCCCTTCGGGGATTACAGGCATGAGTGCGTGCGTATGTATCCATAACAAGGTAAATTACTGAACATTATGAGACTTAACATCTTATATCTCGGGGAGACGAACGCAGTCTAGTGGCATGTAGTGCCTTGTAATTTAAAGTTCTGTGTGGTGTTGCTTCTGTTTAAAAGCAGGCGTGGTTATGTTAAACACAATTTAAACAGTAACAATTTTATTATACCTACAGAAATTAAATATTTAGTGCGTAATCCAAACTGCAAAATATCAAGTTGTTTATCATCCATACCCATAATTAAAAAAGCAGACAATTTATGACAAAATAACGTGACTAAAGCACTATTTATAAATTAAAAATGAAACCGTGCATTTTCCTTAACTACAAGCAAAAAGTCTTCGTTACTCGTGTAACTCTATGTGTCCCCAATGGACAGTAATAATCTGCATTGTCGTTTTACACGGTTCATATTTTTTTTAACTCTTCGCAAAACATCTGTACGGAAATGTTTGCCTGCGGCAGACGTTTGATGCTCTTTGATATGTTCTATTATATCTTGTATACCTTTTATTTGTCAAGATGTGTTTGTATGAATGTAATGTTTCGCCTGATAGATGTATAGTCTGTTTAATTTTATCCTTTGTTTTTATAACTAAATAAGGATATGAGTATGTTATTCGCCCCATTCGTTATAATGCTATGATTTCGCGAACTGGTACGCAAATAGACGGACAGATAGGTAGTCAAATAGACATAGGGGTTGAACTGGTTTTTCTGGTGGTAGGATATTCATATCCATCCTGATAACGAACACCGTACACATTGTGTTAAAACCTGACATAGTGATCCACACGCCTTGTGTGGATCGCGTTCCAGGATCAGCTAGTGTATATCTAGATCTTCAGAGGGGCTTGCGACATGACTTGATGGTTGATTAGGGTGGATATAGGGGTACATATTTGAATCACTGTGCCTGCATCGGTCATCCGCCTGTCCTGTCGCTGGCCGTTCGATTTGCTTCTTCCGAAGCGGGTAGAAGCATTTATACAGGCCGGAATGACTGTGGTGACCACTGATAAACTCATTGTTTGTTGGTGGTCGCTGGTGTTTTGGATTGCACTACGCTTACCATCAAGTTTAGTGCAAACACTTTGCCGTGCTCGAATAGAAATAAAATTGATAACATAATTCTTTATGTCCCGCGAACACACCCCGGGTTAACAAGACACATTTTAATACTCCACAGAAGATAATCCAGTTAGAACTTTAGCTTCACCCTGAATTCCATTCCAACATATTTCTAAAGCTAACAAAGTTTCACACTTAACTAAATAAGGTATTTGAATAGACTCGTCGTTTTTGCTTTACAATCAAATCTCGAGCTACTCGTTATTCTGAGATAACGTATTGCAACTACTATTAATAAAGTGCTACATTTATTACCTATCTTTGAAACTTCTCATCCCATGAAGATCCCGCTATACTATGTTGGAACTAAAGCGTATCCTGTGTATCAGACGTCGTTGGTCTTCCATTTTAAATTGTTAGGAAAAAGAAAAAAAGAACATCAGACCAGGATTTGCGAGGTATTCGTCACGTCATCTGTATTTAAGTATATATACGACCACGACCCTAACGGATCCTATTGAAAACGTTTAGCTTTGTACATATTTCGTGTAAATGAATGACATGACAACTAACAAAAAGACTCATACTAGGGCTACAATAGTATAAAATATATTGAAATGGTAGAAAGAAAAGATAAAAAAAAAACAAGTGCAGAGCTTAATCGCTTACTGCAATAGTTTTGATCGTGATGAGAGCAGCACACGGCGGTGATCCGACCGCGATACCCGCAACATACATTTGTACCCGTATCTTGCTCTTATCTTTTGTGCGGTAAGCGCTGCATTTGATCCAATTTGCCAATACAATCGGATCTCGGGTATTGCAATGGCATTATCTCCGATGTTCGTGGGCCGAGCGGGCTCTAATGCTATCGGGTACTTAGAACTTTCGTTCACCGCCTACACCCACTTATTTCTGCAATCGAATTTATTTTATGCTGGACTACCGTTTAATATAATGGATTATGCCGTTGTCAGTCCTCTGACTTATGCCTTTCCTAAAACACGCCATTGAACCCGATCCTTAGCTCTACTCATCAAACAACTACCAACCTTAATCAAGCTCCAACTAGCTGCGAGGCAAATTTATTGCTTGAACAAAAATACTTACAAAATTACATGTATTGGCTGAATCATTAACACATAAATAACCATATAAAGCTGAGAAATTGGCAATGTATTCCTATTATGATATAATATGTAGATAACAACTAAAAAATGTTTTATATATTCCCTTCCGAAATGGTAAAAAGAGGTGGGTTGTTTGGAAATAATATTTTCCTGTACTATACTTGAAACTTGATACTTATCAATGGTAATGAAACAAACTTTGTTTGTTTTTTATTTGATCCTTAAAGGGAAAAGAGGACAGAAAGATGCAACGCGGGAAGAGACGCAAGTGGAAATTTAATATTGTATGTTATTAGATGATACCACTGTCATGCAGTAAGTCGTCTTGTTATTATAACTACATTAAAATGCTACGTATTCTTCACATTTTCTAACAATAGAAAAATTAATTTTGTAATAAATGTCTCCGACGGAGTCACGACGTACGATGCTCCAGCGACTGCATGGAATGTGATAACTATTTGTAAAATTAAATCTGACTTGCATAAGAATAGACGTCTTGTCAACACTAGATTTCTCTGAACTATTTATGTTGCTAGCTCGCAAATAAATAATTACGGGTGGCTGATACGTTGAAAACTACAAATCAAAAATAGATAATTGGCACGAGGTTAGTACAGCGCCGTTATATGAATGGCTAATCCTACAGGGTTATTTTTAAAACACCAGCAACCTCGCAGGGGTAGATACCTAAGGTTATAAGCTACTACTTTTGTTCTACGACTTTTGATAATTTGTTAGATTTTATTTTCATACAAAAATAAGTATTCATTTAATTTCCGTCTTGAATGTTACCTACGCGCATCGCAGATTACGTAAGCAAACACGCGAAGCGTGGGGAACCGGGCTAGTGCCTTTGAAGGTCAACGCCCGAGCAGCTGAGCGGCGCCTTAAAGTCGCTCGCGCACGCCGCGCCGCGCCGCAGTCTACGAAGAAAAACACGACACAACTAAAACTTGTAAAATCATTTTTTTTTAAATATATTGAGTTATATCCAAACTCGTAGAACAAAAGTTGTTCCGTATGGGGTCAGCTATCTGGTCCTGCGAGGTTGCTGGTGTTTTAAAATTAACCCTGTATATTACACAAGCGTTTTCTCACGGCTCTGCCCGCGTGGTTCTTTTTCCGTCATTTAAAACAACGTTCAAGATATCACATGGTAACGTATTGCTGGGATAAAAATATACAATGTCCTAATCCAAATCATATTCAACCTGTACACCAAATTACATCTAAATCCGTTCTGGCGTGGTCGATTAACAAACATTCAAATTCACAAACATCCAAACGCCCACTTTATTATTTTAGTAGGATAATAAGAATTAAAAATAAAATTGACATATTTGATACACAATTTTACACACACCGATGAAAAGTTCACGTAGTAACTGATTTCTCGTTAAAAATGTAAATTGTATGTAGGGCGTATGCACGCATAATAATTCGTAATCCAATCGCCGGTCCTCGGAGCCGCCGAGGGAAATCCTCCAAGGTGAGAGGCCGGCGGACAGTGGAAAATTTTCCCCTCCTCCCTCTCTGATAAGATTGTCCAGTGCAACTCCCAAAACGCAGAGGGATTGAAAAGTTCTACCGAAACGAAACCGAACATAGTATCCTAAGAGATCAATACGTTCAGAAATATAATATCTGGATAGTTCGCGGGCGACTAAAGTTTAGTTTTCTTATATTTTTTGTTGTTTTATTTCAGTACATACAATTTTTTTGCAAAATTCTTTGTCATATTTGATTTCGTAACATGGGAATAATCAAACAATAAAAACTATTTTCGTTTATTAATATCGAATAGCTGAGACTTTAGAATCAGCAATATAATTGTTTAAATGAAATGGTTACGCACCTAATTCGAAAAATAAATGATGCTCAACAAATAAAATAAAACATGTTGAAATACAAACATCACACTCTGACATAGGTAGAAAAGTGTTTAAAGTAATTTCAAGAGCAGCTTATACGCTAATTGATAGATAATTCTTACAAGAACGTCATGAAATAATCCTAATAAAAACAAATTATTCTTGGTCAAGAAGAATCGAAAAAAAACACAAATACCGACATACAAACACAAAACACTTGTGCCGATTTGTCCCATACTAGGTTATGTCGTCGCCGTCATCGTATACCTTGGAGACGTAAATAAGTGGGTTTGCGAATTTTTCCTGGTAAAGTTGAGCTTGTTTACACTGAAAGCGGAGTCGTTTACTTTGGGTGCGGGGGGACAGGAATCACTAACGTAATTAGCGCAGTTGGTCGGCATGTACCGACGCCAGGCGACTTAATCCAAAGAAAAATGTATTAGATCTCTTGAATGGAATTAGTAAAATTGTAATTTATGGAAGAAAGTGAGGCTCGTGCATTATTATGATGTATGAGGCACCGATGATGTTCCATTTTCAAAATATAATTAATTTAAAAATCAAAGATGGCTGCCGTCCAGGTAGTTGTAGTAAGGTGCGAGCCTTAAACTTTCGTGCTGAGTATTCGTTTCGTAAAAATTGAATTGTTGCATACATCTGTTCTAGTTATACAGGTTTTGTCTTGTTATGTTAAGTGATATTTTATTAAATGTGTTGTGTTTATATAGTGTTTTGTCTAACCTCCCACGATATTTCGTAGAAAGCTAGACAAAGCACTATGTAACTGATGCACAGACCGAAACCACAATTCGACGTATTGATGTTTCCTCCGGAACTGACGAGTACCTAAGTCCCAGCGCCGCAGGCGGAATAGCGTAATTAGACAATCTCGTAAAATTAATAATATCTTTTACTTACAAAACGTATGTCTTTTAAATCGTTTTTAATTTTTTGTATTGCTGGAGCCACGCTGTAGACAGTGTTGTTTACAGCATGAATGGGCTAGTACGATCAGTTTGCTTCCACTGTTTTACAAAAAAATCTGGGTAAAATAGGCTTGCTGTTGCTTCTCGTATGGTGAGTAAGATATCCGGAAGTCCAAATGGTTTTCCACTTCCTAAGGTTCCTTTAAGGTCTGTACCACGTCATTATACGTCCATGAGTCGTTTGATATTATGGGCGTTCGTGCCATTCTCTGCTATAATAAATAAGGCTTATTATTTATTTTCTCACTATACATCGTTTTATTAGTAAGCTGATATTATAATCAGCTTGTATAATGACACGTCCAGTGCTGCAATGTGTCCTTCAAATGGAGGTTAATGAAAGTATTCTGCAGTAGACAGCATCGTGTCTGCTTCCCTGGCATATCTGATATCCAAGGACGACAATAACAAATTACCAAGTGGCCCGTCAGCTCGTCTGTCTTCGAAGGCTATAAAATTAATATGCAATGGATTTTCTTCAAAACATAATAAACTTTATAAATATATTGCAACAGTACTGTATTCTGCTCACACTTTCCCTTATTTCCTTCCAACAACAAATATATTATTGACGAAAAAATCAATGCATAAAATCAAGTTTCCGTGGGCGGAAACCAAAAAATCTTTGCGTCATACGCCCCATAGCCCTCAAGACGACAATAAGCAAGTATATTTCTATGCTAGACAGGGCGACATTAGATTATATCCCTGAACGTTTCTAATTTCCTGGTACTCCAGTGTGGTTAACGCAATTTCCGAGGCAATAATATGTAGAGAGTACCTGGGGACCGATGTCCACTTGCTCAGGTATTATGGTAAAAATCAAATAAGAACTCTACAAATTACATGGTTGAAATGAACTCTCAATATTCTGTTTTATCGTTTTATTTATTCGTAAACTATCCTTAGCTCATGCCTTTGCACCCGTGAAACACTTTGCTGGAATGTAATGTACCTTTTTGAGTTTACTTTAGATTCATTTAATATTAGAATGAAACCTATATCGAAATTCGATTATCAGTTTTAAGTGATACACGAATGATGGATGATGCGATTTGGAGACTTGTATCTTTTATAGTTCTAGTAACTAAACCAATTTTATGGTCAATAACAAAATGATAATTTAAATTTTATGTTATCATATTTTTTAGTTACAATTAAATACAAATAATGACTAACAATTATTTTGTTTATTTAATAAGAAACCCCCAGACAAGGTACGTTATAAAAGAAACATCTCTTATTTGGAGCGAAATCGTAAAATAACTCTCAAGATAAAAGACTCAATACCTACATTCTAACATTCCTGGAGCCCAGATATTGACATTGCCATGAATGAGAGAAAAAAAGATAAATATTTGACAGTTCGCAGTAGGGAAATTTTCCTCGCTGAATGATTGACAATATACCCCGAGCTTTTTGCCGAGTTTTGCCTGTAAATCTCCAATGAGGTTATTTTATATCGGAGGGAAGTTTCTATAACGGGATATATATTTTTTCATAACTTTTATCTAAATCCTTATGATATATTTTGGTATGATTGAATCTCATAAGTAGATATCTAGAATAGTTTTACGCTTTATGTTTCTGACATTTCGGTGAGATGTACACATTTATTATAGAAATAAAGGTAGCAAACAGACGTCTGTTTGTGAGCGTCACCACTTACTTGAAGGGTATAATTTTTTTTAAACGTTTCTTTAAATTCTCTACATAATAACGTCCCAGCAAGAATTCACCGACAAGTCCATTGCGTTCATGAAAATTCCATACGATTTTATGCGTGGCTCAACTAAGTACTATAGGTTTTTTTCTTTCAACTATTTTAAACTACTAGCGTGACACTACTCCTTATGTCCATGACCATCACTTATGCATTTTTAATTTAGGAATTCACTCAACCCGCCAACGTCACTCAATGAATACCGTGTCATTTATCATTAGCTTCATTTATTTTTGGTCTTGAGATATGATTTATCGCGTGAAGGCCACAAGCGTAGGTCTGTTTTTGCTTCGTCGCCGAGATATTAATCGTGTACTACTGACAGTCGTTTGTTTTCCTTTGCGCCACAACCCATTAATTATCAATGAGCGTCCGGTATGATGGAGGTACCTCCGCGTCCCCAGCTTTTCGCAGGTGACAGCCGCCGCCATCAACCCTTTTTAAGCCTCCGCATTTAACGCGGAGTGTCCCGATGTCATAAAAGTGTCCGATTTGGATACGTGCCGCGAATAAATACGTGAGTTTTGCGATTAAATTGTTCGAAACTTAACCCTTCTTCCTGTTTTGTAAACTAAGTGTACATTTACATAAATATATGCAGACGTGTTTGTTTTTGTCACCTGAAATGAACACGGGCGGTGTATTTACGCGTGTAATGAGGTTAACTTTATTGCGCTATTACGCCTAAAATCCGGCCAAGTGTTTTTTTACTGTTTACAGTGTAGAGTTATAAGTTTTTACTTATCTAGTTTTGACCTGAAGTTGTATGTTATATATATTTGTTAAATATTGTTACACAGCTTTGTATCATTAATATATTTCTTTAAATAAAGTGTACAGAAACATTAAATAAAGTAATTTGCAAGAGATTCTATACAGACTAAAATATAACAATTATAAATAATAATAATATGATAAAAAATTGCATAAATTTTTCACAATAATAATGCAATAGTGTTCAATTGAAATCATAAAATTAATTATTACTATAAGTATGTTTGTAAATTGTTCGAAAAATATATAAATAAAAATTATATAAGTAAATATGATGGCAAATTTAGCCAATACCCATTAAATCGGTATTGGAAAATTGTTTTCTAATATCTCGCTCGGTCCGGTGCTACCATCTGGCGACGGGGCGCGTTTTCCATGACACATTGATAGATGGCGCCATTCGCATGCCTGATTGATCGCCGACATCTCGACGGCACGGTCACCCGTCATACCGTGTCGATATAAATATGAGGGAAATGTTTTTGCATTCGCCAAATATCTAGACATAAGCTGTTATTAACTGTATTAATTGTAAAGTTTGTGTTTTATATAGTAATTTTGTGAATTTGAGACACTAATGTGCTGAATAATTTTTAAAATATTGCATTAAAACTGTACCTGAAATTAATCAATATCTAATTTTAATGTTTCCATGTTTGAAATAGTTTTGTAGTATTTGGGTTTCAAATAGTAGTCTCACTTATTCCAAAAATGTAACCTAGCAACGACTACTTTATATCCTAAAAAACCTCTTACAATCGTCTATAGAGAGATTTATAAAATAAAAATATCCGAATTATGCGTACAATACTATTTCTTACGTTCACGGTGGAACGAACCCATTGGATGTAAAAATAATATCAATTCACAAACACCGTTATATTCTCACATAATATAGGTACCTAGACAAAATCCATGAGATTTAGTGTGGCCCACATTAAATCACCAAACTCGGGACATTCGTGTCTGTAGGCCTTAAAGTGTATTCGATCTATCAAATTGATATTGGAAAGTTGGTTTTAATTGAGGCGTCTCGGATAGAATCGCGACGGAGGGTTGCCCACGTGAACGCAATTTTAGCGATTAATGATGCGAGCGTAATCCAACTAAGCAGGGAGACGTACGCACCATGGGAGTCATGCCGGCACATACGTTTTACTAAGTGTTTTCGAACTTGACAAGCATCGTTTAAGTAATCTCATACGGTCATTAGTGCCGTATCGGTTGAATTGTATAATTTATTAACATTTATGGCTTGTTTTATACATTTACTAGCTGTTGCTCGCGGCTCCGCCCGCGTGATCTGCTTTTTCCGGGATAAAAAGTAGCCTATGTCAGCCTTATTCTGATGTATAAGCTATATTATTGTAAAGTTTCATTAAAATCCATTCAGTAATTTTTACGTGAAAGAGTAACAAACATACATCCATCCATAGGTACTTTCAAACTTTCGCGTTTATAATATTAGTAGGATGGACGAAAATTCCACTACAATTTCAGCTGTTAACTCATTCTTCAGCTTTAGGTGGTAAGTTACTTGTATGCGAGATGCTGCCTAGGTTGGAACTGCTTTATCTATTTTGCCGTCAAGCACCAGTATGTAAGCCCTGTTGTGTTTCGGTTTGAAGTACATTAAAGTTATTTAAATTAGTGGGCATTATGAGAATTATCATCTTATATCTCAGAGAGACAGCGCAGTCCAGTAAAGTAAAGTAAAGTTCTGTTTGGTGTTACTTCTGTTTATAGACAGTCGAGGCTTTCGTTTGTTTGTTTACAGATAAACGATCAACATGCTCGTCTAATTAATCACCCACATAAAAAATATAACCTACACATTTACGGCAAAAATAAATAAAATAATTAATTGTGCTTTATACGATGCGAACTACTATTACTAGAGACTTGTTGTGATGGTACCTAGAACCTTTGTTCATTAATATGAAACATTCATTGAAGGACAATAATAAATCATTGTCACAACACACAACAATGTATTAGGTATCCCAATATTAATTACACATTAAGCATTTCTAGGTCGTACATAAATATTTCTAGCAAGTAAGAAATATTCATATGCCCGCAGTCAAGAACAGAATAATATTTCAGGTCTTTGCTATGCTTTGGTTTTTAAATATGTAATTGGTCTGATTTTAGCGCAAGATCTCAATTAAGTATTGGTTTTGCATACGGATTTTAATCCAGAATGTCTAATCATAAGCAAGTAGACAAAAAATATCAATTTAAAACTATAATATCGAAATAATTACATATTTTTTTTTATAAGCATTACGCGTTCGCATTATAAATAACAATATTTTATTATAAACTCGAATTGAAAACACAAGAGGTGATCGAGATACACTAGTAGCGCCAGACGACACGCCCGTTCATTAGCCCAACCGTATTATCTTATGCCTTAATGATTTCACGCTTGCTACCAACATTTCGACAACTTTGATGGGACTGAGTGGGGCTCATGTAATCATATCGTGAATTACGATTAAACTTTCGGTTTTATCTTTCGCTTGTTGATTAACCGGGCAGAAGTTTCGTTCGAGTGTTATGTGTTTAATCGATACGTGGTAACTCTTCTATGAAATTAGAAACTTTGATCGTAACACGCCATTGCGGCGGTTGATAGACGTATAATATGTTGCAATGTTAATGTATTTAACAGGAACCGTGAAATTATAGTGGGTATTTTAACAAAATGCTTAGTTGTGCATCATATTATCAATAGTAAAGACCACCCCATATCCCTCCTTTGTCAGAGTTTAGTAAATAACTATGACACGATGTTGTTTTAATATGAAGATGGATTATCACACGCTACAACTCTGCTAACTGAATAAATAATGAATAAAACATCGTCATCTATCATTAATACATCTGTAGTCTTAACAAAACCTGTATCAAGTATAAATTCTTGTAAAAATATGAATAAAAAAAAATATTTCCCTTGGATAAACTATAGTGAGAAAATAAACCTGTTTAAAATCCAGCTGAGTTCAAATACATCGTAAAATATACGTATGGTAAAATATATTTGCGTATAATTTGTATGTTATATACTACCTGTGTGTAAATTTAAAATTATTAAATTAAAAATTCCTACTCGAGAAAAATACCAGGAAGAGATTTACTACAATGATTACACGCTTCAAATAAGTTAAATGAATATCTGCAAATAGTTTGTAGTTTATCAAAATTATTCTGAAAATGTGTATACATTTTAATTCGGATCAAATAGAAAATATTATTTAAGCACATATTAAATTAAAGAATAAACGTAACATTATGTGAGAGTAATACAATACAACGTTAAAGCTATTATGTTAAACTAACTACACACTCGAAGGCGGGAGTACGTATTTAACAATTTTAACACAAACGTATTCACAAATGTTAAACATTTACAAGTGTACACTAATCTTTGTGGATCATTTTATACGTTCAAATATGATACGCGAATGGGACTTAGAAAACGAAAGGTACATTTTGTAAGAACAAAGGCAAATTAGCGTTTACACAGCGTGTATCGAGTGAAAACGTTAAAACGCGTGGGAAGGCTCCCGGGCGCGGCAGGTGACACTCACCTTACTTTATTTGCTTACTCGTTCTTATACTATTATCTGTATAGTACAAGCGATGTGCGGTGCGTCCATGCGAAACTTACGCTGAATAAGCCTTTATTTTATCCGCGTATGCGAGATATTAAGTCCTTTTTTCGATTACCAAATACATCGGGCTCTCGGAATGCCTGTTGTAATAATGTCTGGTATGATGGATGGTGGAAAGGATGAGCTGAAGAGTTTTTTGTTTTGTATCTTATTAGAACTATTTTTTGAAGACTGTTATTTAAATTTATTTTTGTTGGACATTTGTCATTATACGAAATCATTGAAAAGAACTGGTCATATTAGTATTTTATCTTCTGATGAATGTCAGTACGTACGTCAGTATTGAAAATAACAGCGACAACTAACAATAAATATTTATATAAATATACAAAATTGAAGACCCATTACAAAACAATCACAAGTATCTGACGAAACATACCACGTACGCGAAGATATTAATAATATTTTACCACGTACTAATAAATAATGATATACTACAAAATAAACAATATGTTATTACATCTCACAGAAAATCACTCTAAGCTTGCACGTCTACGATACGTAGCACTTCTCGTAGCACGATACTACAAGCTACGTCGTAGCCGCACTGCGTTACCTACGCGCTCTCATATAAATCTCGCCGAGGATTACTCGGATTCACTTACAAGTTCTTGGTTCCTCCCATATTAATGCTGACTTTGCAAAAACATTGTCAGAATATTTTGCTACGGTATCCTTCGACGATTGATATTCCTTAGTATGAGGTTTGGAAGGTTATTCCTATAAAAAATGCTGTCCATGTAGAACTCTTTGTACTTTTCGGAGTCATACTTTACATTATGCAAAATGCTCCAAGTAATTGTTAGAAAAAATATTTCCAGAAATGCGGATATATTTCTCTTAATGTGCATATAATAATTTTGATTTGCTAAATTCATTAACTTAAATCAATAATAAAAGTTATATTTTAAATACATGTTCCATTTATGGTTTTTAAAAATATGGAATTTAACCTACTTAAGTCTAATGTATTAAGCAAAATAAAACCATGTCTTAATTATACCTTGATGAGGGTTGAAATTTTATTGCATATTTGCATTCATATATTTTACTCAAAATATAGACTTATATAAAAATAATGAACATGAATTTATATAAATATACGTACTAAAAGTTTTATTTTAGCTAAAAATAGTGACGGAAATGTAGATTTAAACGCTAGACATTTATTTACTCTAGTACGTCCTCTTAATGGAGTCTAGGATGTCAGAAACATCTTTAGCAGACTGCATTCATTTATAGCGGGTTCCTACGGTTCTCACGATTTTAGTTGATCAACAGACGCGAATGGACAAAAACTGGGCTTTGCTGCTCAAGTCGATTGAAAATCTGTTCAGAAGACTTAAATCGCAAGTGATTGAATAATCGATCAACTAAAATAGAACCGTGTGAACCTACTTTTAATGAGCGGATTTATTGAACGCCCGCGACGTACCTCCAACTTTTTATTTTTGATACCGTGCAATTGCAACTGACAACAATATTTTTTATTCATTGCCAAGTTATGGCCAGTAAATGACTAAGATATATAAAATATATTTTATAAGTCACGCTGTAAACATTTTTGTCTATAACAGCTCGACCGGGTTATTACCACTGTCTCACAAAAAACCGTGAAGTGGCAGCTCGCTGTTACGTTTCGTACGGTGAGTGGGATTACCCGGAGCCCAAGTTCCCATTCATTTTTTAAGGTCGGTGACACCTGCATATATCTTGGATATTGTGAGTGATTATGGACGGTGGAGACTTACTATCACGTGACCCAGTCACTCGTTTGCTGATCTCTATCATAGAATAACTGGAGCTGTTTGATAAGTCGGGCGTAAGATTAGTGTATTTGTTAACAGTACAAAAATTACACAATGACATGATTTGTTGAAAACAAAACTTGATACTGAAATTAAAGCTTATACAAAAAATAACAGACATGAAATAAAAGCAGACATTTAAGAGGATTAATTAAATATTTAATGTGAATTATATTATATTGTAAGTATCCACTTAAATTTTCCCTTCACGAGCAAGAACCGAGCATAAATGAGAGTTAAATCCAGAATAAACCATAATTAGTTTTTGCAATTACACGGGTCTACAAAAAAAATTTCGTTCTTTGTCCTAAAGTTTATTTTATGATTTTTCGGTTAATTATGCACAAAACCGAAAAGAAAATACCTTTTTTTGGAATAAAGTTTGCTTTTGTGATAGTTGCAGTAATAATACTCATTTTTGATTTTTTCATAAATTTTAATACATTTAAAATTACTGCGCGATCAGAGTGGGGTTTTTACGTTCAAAAAGTGCCGCTAGATGGCACTCGAGTGATAAACAACGATTAGGTGTTTTGTACAAGTCTAAAAATATCGTCGCGAAAGTGTAAATATAATGCTGATGAATTTTTTTATATATATGGTCAATCTATTAAAGTTTGCGATGTAAAATACGAACTAAAGACATCTGACGTTCTCTGTGAAGCCTACAAAGCATATTTTGACTGTCTTGTTCGGCATCAAGACAAGCCATGGGCTCCACGTGTTGCTTGTAGTTATCGTAAAAGATGTTTGGAAGGTAAGCAATTTTTAATTTAGCAGTTAATCAAATATGATAGATATATAAATTTTTATTGAAGTGAAACTTCTTTAGCATCGTTGTGCTTTGAAACTCGATGAAACGAAAATGCGTCACGACAAAGACATACATATTCAAAAATAGGATTTATCCTGCGAGAGAATGAGATAGATTACAAGTCAGAAGCAAAAGTTAAAGCTGGGGTTTTTGATGGTCCGCAAATTAGACAGATTTTCGCCGATGAAAAATTTCCAACGTTGCTTAATCGTACTCAAAAAGCGATTTTTTTTATTTCCAACGTTGCTGTATCGTACTCAAAAGGTGATTTGTTTTATTTCTAACGTAGCTGAATCGTACTCAAAAAGCGAGTAGTTTTAAATCAGTCGTTTCTGGATTTTTAGGAAATAACAAAGCTAAAAACTACGGAGTTGACGATATGCTAAAAAATATTAAGGCCATGCTCTGTAGGATGTCATTAAAAGCAAATATGCTGCATTATCATTTAGATACATTTAAAAACAACATGAGAGCGTATTCAGAAGAGCAAGGAGAACGTTTTCATGAGGATATTATGAGCTTTGAACAACGTTATCAAGGCCAATACAATGAAAAGATGATGGGAGAATATATTTGGGGTTTAATGAGAAAAAGTACTTATGAACATAAAAGAAAAGCTAAAAGCGTGCACTTTTAAATTATTTTCCACTTATTATAAGTTATTTTGATAATAAAACTTAATAAATAATAATAAAAATATTTATTTGAAACGTTTCATCTTCAATAAAAAATTAAAGCACAGATTTTGAAAGATATCTTTAAATCGGCCTCCTCAATACAAAAGCAAACTTTTTCATGTCATATATATTTTTTTCGTCTAATTAAGACCTAAAATATCGAAATAATATGCTTTCAAGTCAAGGTCAAATTTTGTGTTGACCCGTGTTATTTATGTAATACTTTTATTTTATGAAATGTTCTTTCTATTTGTTTTTATATATCGTTTTTATTAACTTGAATGAAAAAACGTGTAAGTCGCTAGTCTCATTTTAAACGCTACGCCTGCCCAAAAACAGACACAAGACACATAGAACTTTGACTTACAAAGCGCTGCATAGTACTGGATTACGCTCGTCACACCGAGGCATAAATTGTTAAGTCTCATAGTACTCATAAATTTCACTGGCTTCAGTGTGCTTCAAACCGAAACAACAATACTTACAGATTGTTGCTTTGTAGCAGAAATAGACCACGCGGTGGTGCCAACTCAGATGGCCTCTGATATACCTAGTAAAAATATATTAAAAATAAACTAGGCCCTTACTTATAAATGTTCTTAAGCAAAGATTAGTTCACTATTTTCGTCTCTTTCTAAACTTTTAATAAATCGCACTGACAGGTATAGATAAAATAATGTTTAACTAATCAATGCCTTAGTAACGTTTATAAATAAATCCCATAATCTTCAATTTTAAATGCGACAGTAAACAAGGATTTTAGTAGTAACCACGTATTTCTCTATAAACGTTGCTAATTCCCCAAGCCCCTTTTAGCAAGCCCAAGATACATTCCAAAGATACAAATTTCATGTTATTTATGTTCTGTCTCCCCATTTCACTCTCAACAACTGTGTTACCACAGAATTAAAGGGCTCCTTCAAATCAACGTAACTTACTGAATTTCTCTGTATTTTCAAGCGTATTAAAATACCAAAGAGACTGTGTTTATTATTTTTATAGCTTGGTGCTTAATGAAATAGTTTAAGAAATTCGCGTGAAGCAAAGAATATTCTCACTGAAGATAATTACGTTAGGACTGATGAAATCTACGAATAATACGAATATTTTTGTAGAAGTTAAGTTTGTGTTTATTAAATAATATTATCATTTTACTAGTAAGCTGTGAAGATCCATACATAAGCAGTTGGCGTTATATCAAACAAACGACCAAGATGTTGACTGATGCGAATTGATTGTTAAATGCGACGTTAAGCCGACCGACAAATAGGATTAATCTAAATCTGAAGCGTGCCACCAAGTATCTGCGCGTCATTGTTATTTCAGTGCCAGAGTAAATAAATTGGAGTTAATCAGAGCTCAACCACGTCTGAAGTATAACGCGCAAGTTCCTTAAAGAGAGCTCGTTGTGAAACTACAGCGGCATTGTTCTCTAAATTTTACATTCGCATTAGACGGAAATTTCGTCTCGACCTGATTTACGATCGCCCTCGAGGAGGGAACATCTAACTGCGAGATTATTTATTCCCAACGCTTGTCTAACACTCGGCCGTCGGGCTCCGGGGCTTGAGGCTCGGGCTCGAGTGCGCACGGCGAACCGTCGCCGATTTGTTTATGCTAAACAACCTGCAACCGAACTTACAGCGCGCACTCAAAAATGATTTGCATATTTAAATAACGTAGCGCGACACCACAACTTGTGCTAATCCAACGACAACCCATAAACTTGTTACTCATGATTAGCCGCGCCTGTTGTCATTATTTTTGCAGATAAATCAACGCGAGCGAGCCGTGTTTCTTATTAATAACGCGACGGCCGGCGAAAGAGTTAACGGCGTTCCGACACGATTGTTACTAAACCGACGGAATTTTAATTCGTCTCTGAGTTTATTAAGTGCGTAAAGTTTTAGCGGGGCCCCAACGCGAGCGGTAAATTAAGTGAATTTGCTCGAGGCTTGAGGGGAGGTCGCTACAACTCGCTCCACCACGCTCTCAATCAGATCACCAGGATATTAATAATTTTAATTGCAATGTCTGTCTTTTCACTCGCTCAATGCTCAATACTCGTGACTCAATTTGTGCCTCTTCGTTCGAAGAAGAACAATGCCCTCGGAGCTGTGCTTTAACGACGCAATCCATAATATATCGTAAACGCTATTTCCCTTCCCCAATTCTTGCATAAAAAGGTAGGTTATAAAACGGGGCGAAATGAGTCAGCCCCGTAAAACTCTTTTCATACAATATTCAATAGAAAATATTTTATTATACTGAGATTTCCACAATTTATCGATAAATTTATGCTATATCTCCCATTTTATATCCTTCTGCAGGGCAAATTTGTTTCTTTTTCACGTGATACAGTTATAAATCTAGCGCTATGCGTACGCTTCTTTGGTTACGAATCTATTTTATTACCGCACATGCCGAAGGTTAACCAATAAAACCTTTTAACAGCCGTAACTATTTCGTTATAAGTTCTGAGTACGCAATAAAAACAGCGAAATAGAAATAAATCGTGGGCCACAATGGTGCGCAGTATGGCACGAGGGATGGCCGCGTGGACACCGCTATGGCCTCGAACGCAAGAAATCAATCACGTTTCGGCGCACGCTTTAATCGCTTCAATTTAAGTTTTTCCTTTCTTTACACTTGATGAAAATAGTTGAACGTTATATAGCGTTTCGTCGGGCGCCAGTGTACAAACTTCCCCTTATGCGCGTTTACAGCAAGCCAATAAATCTCGGCCGCTTTGTGTTCGCGTCTCCCCGACATCTTCAGCTATAAACGGCACGTGCGCTGTTATCTGTATTTTTATAACGACCTGCAAGTGAAAGAATGTTGTTAACGTTATCCTCTTCTTGTACTGCTGTTGTTTCGAAGCGACACAGGTATTGTTCGCAGCTAGGCGACGTTCGATTCACCCCTCCGCAATTCGTTGTTCTTACTTACTTATTCATCGACAGTGCCTTATGTGCTCTTTGAAAACGGTGTTCAATTAGATATAAGCCCTTACATGCTCCCGTCGAAGACGAGCTCCATTCCCTAAACTAACCCAAAGATAAATTATTCAGGCACATTTCTCATCACGATTCATTCTTTTCCCCGCTGACAAAGCGTCAGTGAATCCCTGGGACATATCAACGTCCTTATCCACAAAATAAAACTGAAATCTCGTGGCGAGCAGTTACTAAGTAACGTCGCCGCGAGTCGTCGTTATGTTTATGTTTTGTGTACTTTACTCACTCGTACGTAGCGCGGCGCTGTATACTACACAAGTATGAATCACAGCTGATAAGCGGCGTGCACAGATTTCCCGAATCGTGCGAACGTTCGTCCGCTGCCAAGTTTCTTGGGCCACGCCTACACATTTGCATATTATACGAGAGATTATCCTTGCACTGGTGCACTTTAACCTGCGTTGGTCCAATACATACCAATAATAGAAACTACAATTTCAATTTATTTACGTGCACAATTTGTGTTGAGATTTCTTATCGCGAGTCGCGTGTCAAATCGACCGAAATTAGTGTTAAATGAAGTGTAATTATGATTTTGTGTTCCCAAATAGAAAGGGCAGCGGTCTGACCGAGGCCGACGATAAATCAGCGTTTGCCGCGAGCATAAACAACCGCAATTCGTCGGTACTCAACGTACAATCATTACTCAAAGCATCCGAGTGCAACAAAAAGCGAACTAATTGCGCACTTGAAGGACAAGGGCCGCTTCGTTCGCTCTGTCGCAAATGTACTTAGTCACGTTTAATAGTTTTTCTGTGTTCTGAAAATCCGTCTTGGCAGAATATTTCAAGTAGATAGTCTGAAGATAATGTCGCTCCGGGTAAATTGAAAATAAAATCGAACTGATGCATACGTAGCTACTCCGTGAATATCACGGGATACTCGAAGCAACTACTGTTTATAAAATAAAGAGTAACATGATAATAAGGAAAACGGTATTGAACCGGCAAATAGGGGAGACTCACCAAAACAAAAATATAAACACGAAAACAAAGAGAAGAGGAAACTACGGCAAATAAAATTTGAATAACGAAAAGTTACTTTTGTTTTAAAAAAAGTTTTGATTTTAATACGCCTTGTAACCTGTGAAAAGATATTGTTAGAGTCGACCCGTTTGTATAGACACAAGTTGTTTGCAAATATTTCGTTGAAGTTGGCTAATTTTCGAAAGAAAATTTGCTGTTAGAAAACGAGAAGAGGTTAAAGCTTTCTAACATAGCAGCCGCACCGTCGGCGTACCGAAGTAAACACCTGAAGTTGCATTTTTTTTACGTTCAAAGAAATTGATTTTTAAACTGTGAACAAGTAGGGAGGAAAAAAAAGAGTAGCACAAAAAACTATTCTAACACGAAAGTTGGGAATGAAATTAGTTTTAAGCGACAAGTTCATTTTAGTTTTTTACCGACCAACCGGTACTGCAATTGCTTGGAGATTCCCGTAGAAAGTTTTCCAGTGCAGATTTTGATTACATACGCTCCTTCAAGAAGTTTCCTGCCGGATAGGAATATTAAATCTTATTTAAGTTAGACATCCGCGGCGGTTCGCGTTGTTATTTCGAATAAGGTGCTTTATAAACTCTCAGTGCGTCGGTGAACTTACCGCCTACAACATTTTAACCTTACTAGTAGCTTTGCCTTACACTCTATTCGTACTTCTTGTGTTTATTCAGAGATCTTGGCTTTCTGAATCTATGAATATTGAATTCGGTGGTAGTGGATCAACATATATCTGTGTATATACATAGTGATTAACAAATGATAAAAACGCTCACAATTTTAAATTGTATTCACTGGGCGTAACGCCTAATACTAATGCATTACAAATTGCTTCTACAAAATTAATTGTCAACTAATGCCGGTCATTAGGTATTTTTATGGACAATTTCAAACATTATATTCATTCACAATAGTATGACTATATGTTGGACACTAATTTTAGATTTATGGACTCGTATATTAGAAATACATGCCACAAAAGTATAACCACCTTAACCCCTTAATATTTATGTACAATCTCAACATTTACCTCTGATTTTAGTAACGACCTTTTAGGGAGTTCGCCACGCTCCGTCGAGATGAAATAAAGTACCGTGCAATCTTCTGTACAATTTTAGGAACGGTTAAATTTTAATTGTGTAGTAAAAGTACGGTTATATAATCATTAGGTGGAACAATACGGAGCGACGGGAAAGCGCGGGCGCGGGCTCGAGCGCGGGCGGTTGGCCCACGATCCTGCCGACTCCGCGTTACATGGTGCATTTACCTAATTACCGCTCAGTTCACTGGTGTGACAATCGTGATTACCGAAACGGTTATTTCAGGAGACGTCTATTTTACTCGGATTATGTTTTACGGAACGGCTCCGACATCATCCGGTATTATCCGCGCGTTCTTTCTTTTTAAATGAAATACTGAATTCCTCGGTAATATGATACCTTTCATTTAAGGTCGGCAACCCGCCCATGATACTTCTGGTGGTGGGCGTACATGGGCGGTGGAGATCACTTACCATCAAGTGACCCGCGTGCTCGTTTGCCGGCCTATGCTATAAAAAAAAAAAGATTCGTGGTAAAAAAAAGTGACTCCATCATGTGACGTATACTCCGTCTGAACTGTTTCTTTCAAATCTTTTCCGTATCTCCCTTACTAATATTTCTAGAAGTTATCTTTAACAAGTTATAAAATAAAGTTAATATGAGTCAGTCGTTTCGCTGGGAAAAGGAAGTTGCAAAATAGACTTAATACTGAGGTGCCTACAGAATCAAAGTGTAGCGCGGTGGTGGCGGTCGGCCCTCCCGCGCCCTCTTAGCGTCATGTATAACATCAAAACTTCGTCTTTCTTGTACCGTTGCATTTCTCACTTAAATAAAACTACCTGTAGATGGGCGTTGCATAAAAAGCATTTACAACAGTGTAAAATTTGTGTGTTAAACACAAATTCAGTACAATTAATTTGCTGCAACTTATATACTAGATCATTGTACTTTTTATTCCAGAATAAGACTTTAGTAGAGAAACAAATTACTAGCTGTTAACTCGCAAAATAACACTGAATTGTTACACATCGATAGTCCTACCTCATATTAAGGTTCTACTATTTTATGTCTTCGGAATCAAGAAGTGGTACGAATGACTTTTGGTTTAACAGGAACCCTAGACCGATACATTTTTGTGGATTATATAAATCCGGTAAAATATCAAATATACATAAAAAAATATCTATACTTTTTATTAAAAATAATAGTAATAGTACATACTGATCCTGTATCATACATAACTACACGTCCCATTGCTGGACACGGGCCTCCTCTGCTACGAGAGAGAGATTAAGCCTTAGTCTACGATACTGGCCTAATTATTTTGGCAGAATTCATTCGAAATTCTCATGGATATCTTCTCAGGTATGTACGTTTCCTCATGATGTTTCCTATACCGTTAAAACAAGCGATAACTAACAATCAACAATACACATATCTAGAAAAGTTTGAGGTACAGACTTTTATGGCGAGTTTCAAACCTACGACTTTCACAGTCAGTCCGTGTTAATTTTCATTCTTATTCCAGTAAAGATGTTAAAATTTACTGGAATAAGGATGAAAGTGACAATTATCTAATAGCATAGCTTAGCCCATAATTTTACCAACATTAACCTCAGTAAATGGCTCAGGACCATTCACACTTCACTAATACTTTATCTCGGAGAAAGCACGTTCCGTTCATTTTCTGGTAGGAGTATCCAACGAAAACAGTCTTGTTTTTCATCTAAAATGTATTAACTGACGTGGACTATTACAGAGGTTTTTAACAGAGACGAAACCAAATTAGAATCGAAATACTGTTACAGAGCTACTGTAAACATCGAAAAGGGCCCTATCCCGACATTTTAATTTTATTAAACATCTCTTGGTGCCCGAGATAAAGTAGATTTTTTCGGTGCCAAGGAAGAATTTCGACTTGTATAATAATTTAGATTACGTAGCAAGCAGTGAACGTTCATTATCGTTCTTTTGTACCTGATTTCGTGAAGATCTCATTCGGATAGAGCGGCGGCGGACCGCGGCGCGGCGGCGCGGGCGTTCTCTCGAAATGGAAAGTGCGAAAATGAAATTATAAAGCCCCACGATAAAAATAAATTAAATCGGATTTCGCATTTGCCAGTAGCCAGGGATGAGGAGCATTTGTAGTCTGCGAATTCCTTTCTCTTTTTAAATATTTGTTTTAACACTTGATTTGTGGCGTAATGAGAAAATTCACACTTTGCAATTTTTTCCTTTTTCTTTTGTGCTCATTTTTGTTTCTTTTCACAATTACATTTAAGATTTATTCGATCTCTACGCTGAATAAATTTATTCTGAGAAATAAACCACGTATTAATCGACAATGTGGTCATTAGATATGGTTACGTTTCTGTCGGACCCCCGTGCTACGGCGAATCACTCTGCATTCTCACCAACGATTATTCAAATTAGGAAACGGTACGACAAAGACGAATGGTACTAATATCGTTCGCTTCGCGATCGCCCGACTTGATAATACGCGCTACGTGCCTTACACACGCGCAACAGATTTCGACCTGCGATAAACGCCGATTGATCCACCCGATACGCTTTTTGCGTATATATCCGTCTAGCTTCATGCACGTAAAAGCATCTCGTTTACGTACAAGCTCATACGCATATTCAATACGAAAAAAAACCTAACTGATTAATGTTTTAGCGCGATTGATAAATCGACGAGAATCCTATGTTCCACACTCATGTGCACACCTTAATACAGGCCTGGAAAATTCGAAACGCGTCAGCGAAGTGTTTTAAATAACACACAATTTCGTATTAATGTTCCCAAATGTATAATTTAGCTGTTTTTTTTTATCGCTGACGCGTAATTTAGCCAATTTCTTTTTCTTCGCTATTCGTTAATTCGAAGTAAAACAATGTAATTATATTTTTATTGCTCATTCTATGTCCAGTAAATCGGGGCTTGAAATCCCGAGGGTCGTTTTAAGTGAACCGACCCTTCTTAATAGTCCTTCTCTAGGAGGGGTCAACTCATGCGACTAGATGCTTTTGTTTATATTTTCGTGTCCCTAGTGTTATGTAATCATTAGTGTAATTGCCGGGATTAAGTTCTCCTTGTGTAGGCCTTTTGCGATTAGGCTTTCTCAGTCTGGCTACACCAGTATGAAGTTGTTCCTTCAATTTGGGACGTGCGTAATAGACTGTAACTTAAGTAGAACATTACCCATGGACTTTCTTGTTACAAAGATACTATATTTTATGTATGTAATTTTGGCGTAAATAAATCCAACGGTTTGCTGAGAAATTCTTTTTTGAGAGTGGATATTAGCTTATCAAGATGAGCTAGCTATCTTACGTTAAAAAGAATAAAAAGTAGAAATATATTCACTTTTATAAATCCAGTTTAAAATTTTATTCAAAAATTATGCTCATGTGACAATGAGACATTTTGATACAAAACTAACCCAATCCAACCACTAACCAAAATTAAATCAGAATGATCATAACATTTCTAATTTTAAGCCTAATGTGGTCAATATAATATGGACCTGAATTTTTTTTTTCCTCGATATAATGTAACAAACTTATGCGCACAACTGTGTCCCCGAAAGGGTAGGCCATGGACCTTATACCCCAGCGTAGGACACGGTTTGTCAAGCATATTTTATAAGTGTATATCAGTTAGTTTTGTGTATAGCATATGTTTATTACCACTATCACACAAAAAAACGCCGTGAATTAACAGCTTACTATTGCGTTTCGAACGGTTAGAAAGATATCCGGAGACCTAAATCGCTAGCTTTCCCAAACCCTTAATAATCCTTTCCTATCAAGGTCGTAACGCGTCCATCAATCTTCTAGTATGGCGGGTGTTCATGGGCGATGACGATCTTAGGAGATCACCACTTGATCCACATGATCATTTATTGGCCTATGCTATCAAATAAAATTGCATCCCATATGATAGAGACAAAACCTATCGCCATATCAGATACTAACGTCTATCTCAAATACTTCAGTCATTCCCAGAGACTCGCCGAGCTTCACCGCTCGGTGTCGACAAAATGCGTGCCACTGTTGATCCTAGTGCGCAGGAGTTACAGTAGCGGGTGTGTGGGCGGGATAGTCTCTATCCCAAATTCTTATACAAAATTTGATTAACCGACATGAGAAACGACCCTAGGACCTCTTAATTTTACACCCTAAAGCATTTGACCCAAAACACTATTAAATTGTGAACCGTAAAATCGTTTTCTGTTTTACACTGTTTTGAGTCTCGTTTTTCAACTGCAAATGTTTCGCAGTCGAGATTGCATTATCGTCGAAATTTTAAAAGGCGTCAGCGGACAACATGCAAGTAATGTATATAAAAGTGCATTACCAAATTGCTTTCACACATCGTTTTAGCTGACAAGGAATATGCTAGTGTCATTTTATAAAATATTTAACGGCAAATAACACTGTGCTTTAACTGAGTGTTGTTCAAGTAACGTATGTTTTTATGTTAAAAACAAGTATTATTGAAATACATAAACACGCTTAATAGTATATCACTGAATTTCTTCCACGTTTTATTCTATTGGGAGCATAGATTGGTTTATTTTTACGCTTTCACGCCTAAATCGTTAAACCAATTTTTATGAATTTTAGTACTGAGACAGATTCCCCGTGGAGACGGTTATAAACTCCGTCTTTTCCCAGATAATTTATCCCAGTAAGCGAACGGAGCCGCAAGCAAAAGCTAGTTCTAATTATATGTTTTACTTGGAATTATCTTTGTAATTTATACAGCGGGCTTTAGTAAACATTTTTTTTCAAGAATAATGATCTTTTGTTTCACATCTGCTGGGCCGGGTATGAGTTTTTTTTTTATTTGATTGAATGACGAGAAGAGTAAGGCGTTCACCTGATGCTAAGCGCCTGCCCATAAACAGAAGCAACACCTCACAGAACTTTGAATTACAAAGCACTTCATGGCACTGAACTGCGCTCGTCACCCCGAGACATACATTATTATACCCTTAAATATAAAATAAAATAAAATAGTTGATCACCTGACACTACTGTTCGGTACTACAATGAGTGTTCTGAGAAATATATCCCGTAAAATTACCGGTAGAGCTAGGGATGGTATAGCCTTACTACTGCCTGTTCAGTAGTGTATAATCGTAAGGTGTGTTAGGTTAGAACTGTCGCAATAATCGATTGAGTACAGGAAATCTTATAGTCACAGGAAAAGGTATTTATCTGTAGCACTATTGGCTGTTTCACGAGAAATATTTTATTTGTTAGTAGCGCTAATGGCGAGACGAGCAGGTCGCTCGCCTGATGGTAAGCGTAACGCCTGCCCATAAACAGAGGCAAAACCAATCAGAACTTTCAATTATAAACTGCATGGCAATGAACTGCACTCGTCATCTCGAGACATGATGTTATGCCTCATAATACTCAGTAATGTCACTTGCTTCAATGTCCTTCAAACTGAAACTCAACAGTACTTACACACTGCTACAGCCAGAAATGGATAAAGCGGTGGTGCTTACCAAGACACCAAGACACTTAGATATTTTTCTTTATAGAATTTTCCTATAGCCCAGTCATTTTAAGCGATATAAAAGCACAAATTTCCTTTAAAAAATTACTTGATATACCTCTATAAGCGACTGGTTTCAAAATTCACACACGATTAAGGCCCTTAATAACTATTGATGCCCAAAGGATATTTTGAACAGTGCAGTTAAACTGCATCAACGATAAAACTCTGTACAAAATGTAACGATGTCTTTTATTGTTGACTATTCTTTTTCATTGTGAAATCAAATTTTAAACTAAGTACGTTACTGGATAATTTTGAAACTTTGAATTTTTTCTTTGTTTTGCGTTTGAGTTTATTGCGTATCAACATATCATAATGTTGGATAACATAATTTTAATTCCGTAAGTGTTATGTATATTTACACCGTTGTCCTTTAGAACATATAATTACATATTTAATGCATTTAATTAATATTTGCCTCAAAAAATATAAAGACTACCTCGGTAGCGCAGTTGTGCATTACAGTGCGTACGGCACGGCTGTACTAAGGTCTCGGGTTTGATCTCCGGGTTGGGTAAAAGTGATATTGGATTTTTCTATCACGAAACGTTCAGTATCACCCCGGAGTCTAAAATTGTGCCCGATATAGCAAGTGCCTCGCCCTCTATCACATGATGGGTCAAATATGAGCTCGGTGAAATGTGGATGTACTTGTTACACCTCTGACTACCGCTTCGGGGATTACAGACGTGATTATGTGTTGGAGTATGTTAAAAAATATTTATAGTGCACGAATTATACACAAACATTTATGAACCTTACAACAGAATACAGCATATCAAAAACGTTTCGCCCCATTTCCCACTACAATTCCGCTTAACCAAGACCTTAATTCTAAATTTAGCACACGAAGAATGCCTCCGCCTAGCTCGGCTAAGAAAACGCGTCCTCTTTAATCTCGTCACAAAAAGCGTCACCTGATTCAGCGAGCCACGAGCACTCTCCGCACTCACAAACGTGGAGGAATGAAGCGGAAGAGTGCCCGGCACTCTGAATTACTTCCTAATGAAAAGAGCTCACGAGTGGGACAGAGTGGGAGGAGTGGAGTTTGTCACGCGGTCGCTAACGAACGCTGTGGGCCCTCGACGATGCTCGAGTGTTCGCTTGACGTGTGACGTGCCTCGTGACTTCCTCAGCTTATTAGCGAATGTTGGGCGATTGCTTATGGCAAATGTTTGTTCAAATATCTTTTCGTATTTCAATGAAGATTCTTTTATACAACTGACATTTTTGTTGTAGTAGATTGCTGATTAAAGCCAAAATAATCATTTCCGTACTTCGACATGGAGTCGCGGACAAAAGCAAGTTCAAAACTATCACGTTTTAAAAATCAATGTTAGATTGAAATTTCGTTTGGCCATCGAATAGTTTTAGCGGCTGATAGTTTTGATTAAATATATCTATAAAAATCGCGGAATCTATTTGCATATGCGCCTAACGCCTTTGTAGTTTGTCAAAGCGTTTGTATGAATATAATAACGTGTAAAATGGAACATTTGCGTTTAGTTCAATATTAATTCGCTCGTGTAAAGGTAGCAATGCACATGAAATAGAACTGACGGCGCTTTCATATTTAATGAACTTTCAGGACAAGTCTATAATTACAAAAGGGATATTTAAGGATCTAATGCGATCGTCTGTTAATGTCGGTCAATCTATTTGTTATTACAAAATTGACTCGGAGTTCCACAGACATAGGTTTAAATAAATTAAATTTGTGGGTTATACATATATTTAACGAAATTTTGAATATAACACATGAAATTGACAAATAAAAATTAAATGCTACTCAAAATGTTAGGTTACACATATACGGCTTTATTATAAAGATTGGATTAATACTGTTTTGGATTAATCTGTCTAGTTGCCGCATGTTGTCTTAGTAACAAGTTATTATAAACCAAGACTAACTTTAGTTTACGTTTTGTTAATCTGACAAAAACAAAAGAAATTAATGACTCATTCTAAATCTTGACTTATATAATTCAGTCATGGTAATTTTTAGAGCCTCTTACGGTTCACTGTACTTATATAATAATATGCGGTAGACGCTTTCCTTGAGGGTACGAGTACCCACTATTAAACTGTATAAGCGATCACTTAAATATCTCGGTCGCTTCTTATAAACCTCTCTGAATAAATAATAAAGAGGAGATTAGCATTGTAAAACTCCTGTCCATAGAAAATTAAGTGGGAATATAATTCTTACGCCAATCTAACTAAAATCAAACGACTGGAAATTAATTAATTGTATTCCATAAATCAATTAAAGTTCAGCATTTCCTAAATAAAAAATTGGTGTGTGTCGTGGGACACCAGGTAGGAACGAAGTTCTTTCGGCTAATGTACAATCGACACAAATTGCAAAAAATTCAAATTATCAACTAAAATAACAAAATATGTCTCTTTATTTTGTTTGACAACATAAAATTACATAGAAATAGAAAAGAAAAATAGAAATAAAAAAAAGACGTGTGGCGCTCGGAGACTGCTGCGGTAAAGCTATTGTATAGCATTTTTTATCAACTTATGTAATTATAAATAATAACGAGCTAGCGTAATCTTTTAAAAATCGAAGGAGTATTTTTATATACTTCAATTATAACTGGCTGAATGAATTTCATTTTAAATATGTCTCTTTATTTTTGTTTGACAACATAAAATTACATAGAAATGACTGACATTAAAATTGACACATTGACTGTCGCGCCTGCGCACGTCTCATTTAACGCATTTTTTCCACGCATTTTTTCCACGCATTTTTCTTACGGTTTTACTATCACATTTTTTTCAGTTCGGTCACGCAGCGAAATCCCTATCCCCTCCAAGCCTGCCGTAAGGAACTTCGTTCCAATAATTTAATTTAATGATTTTTGATGCAGGCTCATCACAAAGCACATGCTTTTATTTTGTTTGGACATATATGCATGTAAAGAAACTAATACGAAATTAAATAAATTTCGCGAAGGTCTGACACTTCTTTTAAAATGCATTAGTACAGCTGCTACTGATCACAATGAAACTATAACAGATGGAACGGTCGCGCTCGTCCAATTGTAATGATTCGAATATCGTTTCGAATGCATAACCGGTGAGATCAAACATTTTTATTTGTTTGCCCACTCAACCGCACTGAAACTAATGAAGAGGAGTTTCGATTAAATTAATACAGTTTTTTTATCTCTTGCCGCAGACGTGAGAGGGTTTTTTCACAGCACGATAGCCAGCACTCGAATGTTTCATAACGATAATTGATAAAATACGCTTCATTAGTTCGCGATTTGTTGCTCAACTGCTCGTGTTCGTGTTTTTACGATTTCATCATTGTACCTTAGTTCTTCTCTCTTTATATTTATGTTTCGCGATAGCGGTTTAACATATATGTTTTTTTAAACATTAGCTTAGATTTTAAACACCATTTAACATTCAAGACAGCTAATTTTATAGTACTTTGTCAATCTTCTTTAAAGTATTTTATAAAAAAATATTTGTTTGATTAGCATTAACTGCGGAGTGATGAAACAAGTGCTGGCGTGTAACGCTGGCGTGTTGTGTTATAATATGTTTATCAATAGCCTACTTGACTGGTGATATTTGGCACGGATTAAAATTTAGAGTTGCCTCTATCTCATATTCGAATCTGGTTTTAGTGTTTATAATGCTAAAAGCGTAAAGCTAAATTGGACCAATATTCACTATAAATTGAACAGTTCATGCGTATTACTAATCGATTCTACAAAACATATGCACAGAACAATATCTATACACTCAATTTAAAATTTGTAGATTTGTTCATTTATTTAGCAAACAAAATGGCAAATTTAAAGCCATGTAGTGCAAATCGGTACGGTTGTAGTGGTCGCTTTGGAAGAGCTCGGTCGTGTTCTACAAGGCGTTATAATTCCAAGGTGAAATGAAGTTTAATAACCAACAACCGCACCACTGTTACCTCGCTCATGTTAAGTTTCTGACTCAAAGTTAACGAGGTTATGTGTTACACGGCATGTTTTCACCGTAATACCGGGATAGAGCTATCGTGAACGCTTGGTAATCGCTTAAGCTAACATTGTTACAAATTAATATTGATATTCTGCACTTAAAATTTACTATTGTTGATATTACATCTATATTGGGACTTCGATTATTGAAAGTAGCAAATTAAGTTTTAAATTAATTATGAAATAGGCTTGGTCCATACGACATTGTAGATTTTTAATTCAAAGATGGTTTATTCGATATAACTTTTTAACCCTTGAGATAATCAGGGATATGTTCATGTGTGTGGCACCGTAACACCTAAACGAATGGACTGATTTAATTGCTATTTTTCAGTTAGAAGGTAATTTTATCGCGACGGTTCTTAGTTTTTTTTTTAAAAGCACAAAATGATTTGCACTAAAGGCACAAATCTATACATACAGCGCCCATAACAGATTCAATTGTAATTAAATTAATTACATACATTTTTTATTTCTCGTAAATAAGTATCACGAACAATGTTACATTAGGTACGTAGGAAAAATGTTATTTGTAAGAACTTTATTCCCTTGTTTAACGTTTTCAATTATCATTTAACATCACAGTATTTTTATCGTAATCATATCAAAACCTTAAATCTTCTCGTTATTGTTACCGAATCCTCCTCCGAAAATCCTCTTTCATCCATTATTTCAAGCACTGAAAACCCCATGAAGATAATGAATCCCGATTAATGGCATCATCAGAAAAAGATATCATAGTGAAATCACGGTTTAAAATCTCGTAGGTAATCGGCGCACGGAATCAACCGCGTTGATAAATCTCATTAGAGGAGCGCCGCCGTTCCTCAGCGGGCTTCTCAATTTCATTTCCACGTTAGCAACGTTACGAAATGATTCAATCGTACACTGTCACCCTGCCAGAATTAAAATTCTGAACAGACGTCTTATTGCCTAAAGATACGATCGAAATAGATTGATTTTTATTTAAATTATTACGTGTTGTTTTGGAAATCCTGAATTCATGAGTTACTTTTCGGTAGAAATTCTTTCTTATGAATATACGTTTACGGGAATTAAAGCATAATGTAATTGATATATAAATACAACTATGATTGCATTCTAGATATGAAAAGAATGAATGTATTCACAAATTCAATAATAATACACAATCCAATAATTTTATGTGTACTAGTCACAAAAATCAATTTGTTGAATCGTACAAATACCGTTGACTTATAGTTTTAAATTTCCATGTAAATCAAACTAGAAATTTAGTTTGCAAGAATAATTATGTAGCTGCACCAATAAATTTAAAGCAAAATATTTTAGATCAGAATTTAGGTGAGTTTAGATTCTTTTGAAGTTATTTTCTATATAGCAATGTTGAAAACAGCGAGCGCGAGACAAAAAGCAATTGCACGCCTGAAATCAACACGGAATCAGGCGAAGTATCTTTTGTGCGATGGAATTTGCAAACGGCGCATACCACCAGATCGATCGAATCTGGCGGAATTGTAGGAATCGAACAGTCGTTAATGAAAGTTTGCCCGCGCAATTAGGTAACCGTCTTGGTTTTATTAAATTTAATCAAGAACTTGTGTAATATTACGCAGATTGGCCCAATCGAGCCGTGTACAAGTTTCGATAACGCTGTAGTTGGAAACTAATTTCGGAAATAAGCGGAGTTATCTTGGTTTCTGTTCGAACGCCTTATAAAAAGGGGATCAATGTTCTCTAACGAGATTAGATGATAAGGTAGTTCGCGGCGCCGAAGGGGAGCCTTTATTCTTTCTGTACGAATGTAAATGTTATTAGTGACCGTAGGAAAACGATACACTAACTTCATCTGCTAACGGAAACCGAGAATGTTTCCCCGCGAATTTCTTCAAACAACGGAACAAAAAGTACGCTTAATAAGACTTATGTTGGTAGACAAAAGACAACCGTGTAAGAACTTTGGAATAATACGGTCCAAAAGAGAGGTTGCGAGGTAGAAAAAAGTAGGTTATAGTCTACAATGGAATCAAATAACATGTCAGTCCACCTAAATTATGTCAGACTAAATCTATAACAATTAAAATACTATCAGTTAAATAATTAACATTCATAAAGTTACTGGATAAAGCAATCTATAAACAAAGGTAAATTACATGTCAATTAATCCACATCGTGAAACTTTCCATTCCGATAAATTCACTCTCCATTAAAATATCAACCTAAATACCGGCCAATAATATATGTACTCATAACTGGGTTAAACCTGAGTACTACACTGGCAACACTAGCAATACGGCAATACTGGCGGTACTAGCTCGGGCGTTATCTGGCGTGATAAGCCGGCCGGGCCGGAAGCCGCGCGGCACACCGTCCGCTGCCCGCCGGCTATATCTGTTACATTACCATCCTACATATGACGTCATTTTGGGTTCACACTTTATTTTTACGTTTGATTTTGATGGCCGAAAATTATTTCACACTCGCACGTGCCTGAAAACATTTCGCGAATTGCATTTTTAGTTGTTATTTATCGTATTTTTGGCTTCAACATACTTACTACTGAAATTGATAGTTACTTCCTCACAATATAGTCTCTTTTAATTAGAGATTTTGTTATGATAGATAATACACGATTTTATTATTTTAACATAGATTGAGATACAGGTTATTAAAATGTCAAATATTTTAAACTTGATACGTTTCTATTCGGGCTCTGTTGTTAGAAAAAGAACACAACGTCGAACACATACACAAATCTAAACTGTATCCCGAATAAACAAACACAACAAACTCGGAGCAGCGTGCGTGAGCGAGTCGAGTCGAGGCACGTGAAAACGATGTATTCAGTTACTGAACAACTACTGCACAATTTTAAACAAAGCTATAGACGAGACAGTAGCGCATTACCATAAACTGTGGGTAGTTGGAAGCACGGAATTGCTTTTTTGAACTCCCACAATGTAACCACTATTAGGAGTTAAGAAAAACTTGAATAAACGCGGCGAAGAGAAAGCGCCTCTGTCAAAGTTGGTGCGGAACGGATTCAACAAACCGATGTTTACAAAGCTCGCATGCAACTTCTCAGCTTTGGGTGTGTGATCAGAAGTTTTTCGTGAACCGTAGCGAGTGCCGCAAATGTGCTTTTTAGCAATTCCAGCTACTAGATACCGCATTAAGGACAGTCATCAGAAGCTGTAAACTTCGTAAGCTCATATACGATCGTCTTATCCGCGAACGTTGCAGGAAATAACTACTTTTATCAAAGCACTTAAATAGACATTAAATTACAACGTTAACTCTTTTATTTGCTATTTAAATGCAAAATATAAGATCTTGTCGGATGCTTATACTTAAGTTAATGATATCGTATAATAAAAAAAACTGCGTCATAAATATATTTGAGTTCCACTTTATAATTCACTTAATTTTGGTCGTGTAAAATAATTTTATTTAGGTATTGGTTTTTCTATCACGAAATGTTTAGTATTAGCAAAGAGTCTGGCATTGTGCCCGTTATGGCGATAGGCTCGCCCTCTAACACATCATGGGACGGAAGTAAGCTCAGCGAAATGTGCATCTACTGGTTATAATCAATACATGCACATGTAGAGCATGCAGAGGTATACCTCTGCCTACCCTTACGTATGTATGTGCAAAACACTGGTTATTCTACTTGATCAAATCTTCGGGTTGAAGAAACTTGAAAGTTTCATACCGCCACTACCTTTTAATTATCTTGATCAACCGGTCAACTGCGAGTTAAACTCGCAAATCGAGGTTTTCGTAACCGTAACCGTCCCCATTTAATTATCCGCTATAATAACACATACTTTGTGAAAATTTTATTCACCTTTAAATGTAGGACAGACAGACAGGCCGATGGCGTAGACTTAGTAATAGGGTTTCATTCGCAACATTTTACGTAACCCTAAAATCAACTCAAATATTAATCAACTTTGGTACAATAAATTTAAATACAATATTATAATTACTAACTGAAACACAACAAAATAAGTACTTCAATTTGAAACATTGATAAGGTTTGATTTACTCATCCTTTATTACACGTTCTGTACAAATTTCGATGGCAGTGATATAAGGCGTGACCCACAAAATACAGACGGTATTTAAATGCTCGTAAAAGTCCGGATCCAATGTGCCGTGGCTAGTATCGAGGCGTGCGTGAACATATTTTATCTACTTCCTTCACTCAGCCCCTAGCAATTATCAACCGTATGTTCTAACACTAGGGTTGTTATGGAACTTCGTAACAGTAACTATCGGATATCCGAAATAAAAAACATCCTAAACCGGTACCGTATCCGATATAAATGCTTCGAATTTCGGATAAGGACCGAGTCGAACGTGATTACGTGACCCATCGACAGTAGGTACTAGGTACCTGTAGCGACATGTGACAGATTTTCAATATGAGTAACTGTAACAACGTCGCAATAACTGATTACTGTTTATTTTGATTTTTTACTGTGATTGTAATTCCAAAAATGACAACATTGAATTATTATTAATTATCTAAAATACAGCTAATATACCTCACCTTGTAATAATATATTTTTCCTACTACATACAATTCTTTGAAAAATTTAATACCCGAAATAATTTAATATCCGTATCCTTAATCGATTAAATACCCTGAAGATATTCGTATTCATATCAAGATTCGTAATATCATCTTAACAACCCTATTCTACACTAATAACTGACCCGAACCAATCCCCTTTCGCATACCGCGAATATTAGAATGAACTGATCTCTATTTCGAACTTATCAACCGACGCAAAAAGGAGGAAGTTCTTAATTCATCTGTATATGTTTTTCAGCTATTACATATCCAGTACCTTCAGGCCAACATATTTCTACCGACCATTGAGGAACACAATGTTTCTTGACGGTTGAACTTATATTTGGAATACGCTGTACTTAACATCAGCTTCAGTAACACTTTGTCGTGCCAGAATAAAAAATAATGTATTTTGAATTATTTCTATTCATTATATATAGCCTGCAACATCAAACTAATTAGTTGGATTGTTTGATGTAATTTCAAATGTTCAAAATTACTGGGTAATAATTATATCATGTTCATTGTTTATCGCAACTACAAAATGATGATTGAATTAAAAGGACCGAATTAGAACAACCGGTTGATTTGACCGAATTTAAACGACCGAATAATTTCATGAAATTAGAACTAACGTAATATTATCACGAACTAGAATGTTCGAATTATAACTTAATCAAAGAGGTTAGAGGCGTAAAGGTGCGTCCACATTTCCATGACATTTCGCCGCATCGAGTGGCGTAGCTGTCGAAAATATTTTTTACGCTGATCTGGACAGGTGTGATAACATGCACAGTATAATGTTGTCACATTGACACAAACATGACAAAACCTTAAATTATTATATGACAGCAAAATGTTGCGGTGTCTCAAAGCGGAGCGTGACATTCGGTCGTACCATTTGATAAACCTCCGCACTTGAGAGTTCGTCACATTCACACCTTTCGGTGCAAAAAACGACAAATCGAGGCACACATTAAGAGAAGATTTCAACAATTGTATCAGAACAATAAGGTCAAAACTCCACATCGTTCATATGACCACAAAAGAGATAATATAAAAAAGCACTTTCTATCATTAATTTACACCGAGCAGTAATTAACGTTTCAACAAATCACCGGTACCGTAACGCTAGATATAATCGCATTGGAGGCGTGTGAATAGATCAAACTCGCGCCGATCTGTGTGTAACACGCAAACGATTTATAATGTTTATGTTTTTACTGATATGCAAATTATTCTAACAAATCTTTTTTCCTACGTCGCGTTAGAAATGTAACTTATGGCACCAACGGTCGGTCATTACGAATAAAATGTAAAATATTTTGATGGTGGATTTTTGCCTTGGTTTTGTACTAAGGTTGCCATGTTTCGAACCGTCAGTAACTGTTAAAATGTTCATAAGAAGCAATGTTTCATCAAATCTATAGATATTTAAATGTGTTTTAGTATGTATTGAATATAAATAAAACAACCTTTAAAAAAAATATTAATTGCTAGTTACCAATGCTTTAACCATTACTGTCAATTTGAAGCGATCTGCACTTAATTTAAATATAGATTTTTACTACGCTCATTACCCCAAAATATGAGATTTTAAGTCTCACAACGCCCAGTAATTTTACTGGCTACACTATCCTTTAAACCGAAATAGAACTGTGCTTACACAGTGCTGCTTGGCGATAGGAATAAATAAAGCGGTAGTTCCGACCCCAGCGGCCTCTTTCATGTGGCAGTCTTACCCTGGTAACTATAAATCTATAAATTATGAGCCTTCGTTACCTACATTTTAATCAATAATTAATCTAATCTTTTGTCTCTTTCACGCTCAAATTATTTGACCTTAAGAAGAAAAGAAAAAACAGCGAAGAGTTAAAACATCTCATAAAAACGTTCTTAATCTCTATATAATTTACATTATCAACTATCCAACGCCTAAGCTTAATTATTGTAATTAGTGAGCTTTATTAAACCAATAGCAGTAAATTTATCAGCATAATAAGCAATGTTTGTAGACACTCAAACAATTGAGGCAGCAGTATATCGTTTACATAATTGAGTTGCAATAACTAATGCATCAGCAATTGCATCGAATTGTAGACAGTTCAACAAAAAACAGTTTTGCGTTGGGAATTTGTAATTGGTTTATTAACTAGTTGTTTTTTATTTTATTCTTTGCTTAATTAATAGACGAGAAATACGGAGTAGATTCAATTCAACGAGTATTATTTTATATGTATAACTTCGCATAACTTTTCACAGAACGATTTGATTGCGATTATTCTTTTTTCATTCGAATAGGTAGTCCAAAGTTAGTTCCATTTAAATTTCAAGAAGAAATTCTGCCCTCAAATCAAACCACCAATAGAAATAGATCTTTCTAAAAGGGCCAAAAAAATTGAAAATATATACTAGTTTTTACTCGCGGCTTCGCCAGAATGAAAATCTGGGATAAAAAGTAGCCTGCGGCCTAGTTATGGCCTCCCTGTATGCCAAACTTCATAAACATTCAAATCTGTTAAGGCGGGATTGATTAACAGACATCCTAACTCAAACATGCAAAATTTCACATTCATTTGTAGGATAGTAAAGAAATACGTTTCGCCTTCTAACTACGTTTACATTTTATACATAATAATTATGGGAAGTCAGAAAATATCTATTACATTATTGTGTTCATTAGTTGCGTAACGTGAACTGGTATCCCAGTAGCAATTAGGGCGAAATAATTATTTACATAAATACAGGGATTTAATAATAACCGTACATATTATTTATTGAAGACGTCGATTGTATTAATTATCATTAATGAAATTGGTTTACAGCTGAATGGTAATAATTGAGTGAAGATCGTCATTAGACAGTCCTTTGGGCAATATGCGCAAGACATATGGCATAGCAGCTGTCAATACGTACTGCGTCTGTCTGGACATATAGTAATTCTGCGAAGTGTCGTGATAGATTGGTTTCAATAGCTGCACTTGAGAATTTAGACGTGATAAGTTACAGCGTTCTAATGTATGAAACTGTCGCTAAATTGTATGTTGTTAAAAAGCCTACTAGAAAATGATCTCTTTTAAAGACTTTTGCAATAGAAGGTTTTGTATCGTTAAGTTCTTAAGCCTTGTTTTGGCATGCGTCTGAAACAGGGAGACAGAACTGCGGGACGCAGATCCGGCGATAGCGACAAGTACGCTATGTATGAAATTTAATGGTTGCGCGTCACCACATCCTATTTTGGTGGCAAATCTCAAAACATACCTATGCAATTGCATATCAAGCAGACATGTTACAGCTGATGTGTGTCGCGGGACTGTTGCAGTCTCCTGTTTCGGTCGCACACCTCAAAAAGTAAACGTACATATGATTCATATGCGCTCATGTCTATAATCCCCGAAGGGGTAGGCAGAGGTGTAACTAGGACACACACATTTCGCCAAGCTTGTTTCCGGCTCATGATGTGATAGGAGGCGAGCCTATCACCATACCAGACACAAATTCCAGATTCCGAGTAATACTGAGCATTTCGTGATAAAAAAAACATCACTTTTACCTAACCCGGGAATCGAACCCAAGACCTCAACACAGCAGTGCTACCGCACCCGCAATATAACTATGTCATCGAGGCAGTGGCAAAAATGATAATTTATAAAGGAGTGGTAAAACTGACAATTCAATTGCATATCGCTGAAATCTGTATTCAAAGTACATAATAGGTACGTACAATACAAAAATATTCTCACCATTGTTAAAGCTAAATCAGATATGTCGTTATAAAACAAATTACCATAATAAATATAAGCCAACAAGGAGCGGTGCATGGACGCCACTAACAGATGCAGGACAACGCGTACAATATAAATTGGACGTCATAAAGTAGCATTATGGAAACGCTGTTAAAAAATGAGGAGCTCAGTTTTCCAACTGGAGATCAGGTAAACGCGGAAAGCCCGCTAAAGCACGTTATAGGTATCTGTTACACGTACACGCAAGATAAGGATGTTTATTCAGTGTGTAAGCGGCGAACAAATTGTTTGCTCCGCCGCTCTTTACCTGTGGCACGGAGTTTTCATAACAGAGAGTTGCCGCAGGCGCGTCGCGGGAGACGCGGCGGCGACAATTTGTAAGACGCGCCTCACAGTTAAGGATTTGCTGACGAGCTCTGTGCTTGTAAATAAATGTTCTTTCCTTATGACGGCAAAACCACCGAATGTTGGAAAGTTTTAGGCAGCTTAGCGTACAAGTCGCAAAGCAAACATTTGTGAGTAAAATAGATGCTGAATTACTTCATAATTTCACAATGTATGTTTCAAGTATATGTCTTTGTTCGCCATCTTTAAACCACGATTAAACAAACAACAATTCTAATAGAAATAATATTTATTGTGACTTTCTGGCAATAATAGTTATCGTTTACTACGGCTGAGTAATCCGATAATATTTCTGCCCCTAATGATTATGGATTCCATTACGATTTTCATGATAAACATTATATGTCACACCCAATTCTTTATTTAAATTACTTTTACATTTTGTCTAAAAATGAAGTATTATATTCAGTACGCGACACAATAGTCGCTCATGTACAGGTGTTACGGTTTCCACAATGAAAGTAGATTACATAATTTCATTGAAATACTAAAGTTTTGTGGGAATGTGCTTAGACGCCTGTTCTTTTATTAGTAAGACACAAAATTATTTACATTGTAAATTGTCTACAATTACTCCGTAATTTACTCGCACTACGTGTTTCTTATGAATTTTGCATAAAATGTGTGGTACTTAAAATAATCGCTCACATGGGTAATGAAAGAATAATGTTGAATGGTAGAGCCAGTAATGTCTACAGTATAAATGGGCCGTCTCGACCGGGCCGTTATTAAGATTAGGATTTACACGACCTGCATTAGGCCGATCATGACGTACGCGTCGCCCGCGTTTGCCCACGTACCCGAATGTCGTTATAGACGTTTGCAAGCCTTGCAGAATCGCTTTCTGCGTAAGATTACTGGGGTCCCGTGGTATGTGAGGAATCTCAACATCCACGTGGACACGGGCATGCCGACTCTCCGGCAGTTCATGAAAATGAACAGCAAACGCTATTTCGACCGCGCCGCTCACCATCCGAATACGCTTATCTGCCAAGCGTCAATCTACACTCCATTCGACCGCGCGAAATGGAGACGACCGCGTAGCGTCCTCTCCGATCCCGACGATGCGACCACTCTGGCCATCCGAAGGAGAGAGGAATACATGAAAGTACACTCCACAAGACCGACTTACCGTCCTCGCCGCCGAGGACCGCGCCGCGTTACCGCAACCCCCCTGACCCTAGTACCGGCCCGCGAGCCGATGATGATAACAACCAGTAGTTTTTAAACGTCCCCAAAAATGATAATCGCAGATGTCTCTGCCCTCCCCCAGTGACCGCCCTGAGCCGAGGTCCGTACCCCACAGGGGGTGCCCTCAGCGAGGTCGCTTAAATGTAAGGGTTGAGAGCGCCTAAAGCGTTCGCCCGAAAGTCCGGTGAAGCTGTAGAAAGCCGACTCGCGTCAGGCTAACAGTACTACGCCAAATCGAAAAAAAAAAAAAAAAAAAAAAAAAACGGGCCGTTATCACTGTCTCACAGAAACGACGTAAAGTAGCGGCTTGCTGCCCTTTCCTTTAAGGATGACAACGCACCCATGATTATTTTGCTATTATCGGCGTACATGGGAGGAAGACATCACATACCATCCACTAGGTAACCAACTTGCTCAATTGCCGGTCTATAAAAAAAGAAGTTTCTTTACAGGAAATCAAATTTGACGTTATAATTTTCTGTTAATGCAGTGAAGTTATTGTGAAATAATGATATCATATATAGCTTCACACCATCGTATTTAAAATACGTTTATGGTTTCCCTTAAATTTATGTTAAACCTTTAAAGACCATATCTAATCGTAGAGATTGAGTATCCAAAGAGAATCTTATTTGCAATTCAAAGAACGCGCCTACGAACTTGTAAGCTTTTTCAATAAGTAAGTAGATTTCCAAGATAAGGAAGGTTTCACAAAATATACCGATAAAATTTTATTGAACCTATAATATGCAAAATAAAACACTTGATCGGCCGTGGAAGCTATTGAGAGATCGTGTAATTCAGTTCTTGGGTTCACAGAGTGCTTCATTTTTCCTTCATTAGTTATTCACGCTGCGGATCGGCCAATTCCCTCTTCACACAGACTCACATGTGGCACGCGGTATTCTTCAAACAAGAAATATGTCCATTTACCTACTCAACTTCGCGAATTGTTTGCTATTTTCGCAAGTTTTTACTATGTTTGTTTCTCACTCCCCCGGGCGAGGGATCGGGGATCCGTCGCATCTGCGTACCATTTCAACGGAAATGTTTTACCTCGATATATTTTTCATTCTTAAAAATAAATTTAAAATATTACACTCGAATAACTCTTCGGGCAAAAAATGTACGTGATATTCGAAATGCATGTAGAATATTCATCGAATCAAATGTAATACAAGCGGTTGCGATCTTTACAATTTTTAATGTGCGCAGCGAACAAGCTTGGTTTTCTTAACGGTAGGTAATAAAATGAAAGGAAAACACATTTGCTCTCACTTCAGCCTTTCGTAATTTACACCCCATCCAATAATGCTGAAGACTGGACTTTCAGTCCATTTTGTATTATTAAACCGTCTAGCAAGCAGTCTGCATACCTACCTGTTGTTCATGAATAACCGTGCAACTTTAAGGACCAATCTGACCGCTCTGCTTATTATACAATGAATTTTTATCAGCAAGAAATAACAACGATGTGCTACTTTGCATTTAACAGTATTACTATATAAATATTATTTTGAAAACGCGATACACTATTTCAACGACACGTGATATTATACACGTTTCTATTTTCAACAGTCGTGTAAAATTTTCAAATTAAGGAGTATTTCTTACTACTAGACTTATAGGCCTTTCCATGTGACGTTTTATAATTTCAAACGATTATTTTATTCGTAAGAAAAAAGGCAAAACAGGACAAAGTCGCTTAGTCCCTATTGTGAAATAGACCCTTAATAAATACTTCTATTGTCTTAACTAATTTTATAAAGAGGAAAGATTTGGTTGTTTGTTTGCATCGAATAGGCTCCGAAACTACTGGACCGATTTGAAAAAATCTTTGACCATTAGGATACAACGGTGCAGAATTTCACGCGGGCGGAGCCGCAAGTGAATGCTAGTTATCAATAATTTACGAAATGTTGTAATGTGTACATAAAAGTATCTTTAAATGTGAAGCTTTCTTTAAAAACACATTAAACTTTTATACAGAAATGTTTATTATCCCACCATATTGCCATGTATTTAACTTATTACTCATAATGGCCTGTAATTATACTAGTTTTTAAATTGATAGTTGTCATATTACAACGATCCATTTTCTTTAACGTAATTTTATTTATCCAGGTCATTATATATGAACAAAACAATGTTATTAATAAATATGTATACACTAGACAGTATTACACACAGTCTAAACTCTACACTAAGATGATATTATATGGAAGGTATTAGAAATTATGAGAGAACTTATTCTCACAGCTTCAGATAGGAAATAAATATTTGTGGACATATCTATTATGATCATGTAGGCAATTAAAATATCGCTTATGACAATTCAATGCAAAATAAACGAACTTCTCTTTGTCGCGAACCTCAAACACGGCGACAAGTAGTGGGCGTACCAGGGTAGGGCCACCGATAGTCGCGTAAGATTTAACTACAATCAAGTACCAGGGGAATGCAATGTCACATCACTTTATTCCTAGAAAGTCTGATTCCTCCGACACAGCATTATGGAGTAATATGTTACAATAATACGAAAAAAATCCCTCCAGGTACCACGTAATGTATAGCCGTAGCGTGACATAATAGTTTGTAATAAATTAACAGCAACACCGACTAATTAAATAGCACTAGCAGAAATATTAACTTCAACACGTCAAGGTTGGTTTGAAAGACTTATTTTTTAATATTCCAATACTAAACAAACTAAATTTGTTTAAATTTGGTTTAGCCTAGTATGTCTAACAAGACCTCAGTAGTGATATTTTAAAGAATATTAATGATAAACTTAGTCTAACACACAAACTTAAACCTTTTTACCATCCCTGTATTTACGCCTTACTGTTTTCTTCTACTGATGAGAAGATTAGGCTTTTAGTCCACCACGGTGGGCAAATGCGGGTAGGTAGAATTTATTCATCATCATCATCAGCCATAAGACGTCCACTGCTGAACATAGGCCTCTCCCAAAGATTTCCAGACCGACCTGTTGGAAGCGGCCTGCATCCAGCGACTTCCTGCGATCTTTATCAGGTCGTCTGTCCACCTTGTAGGTGGACGTCCAACGCTGCGCTTGCCAGTACGTGGCCTCCATTCCAGAACCTTTCTGTCCCATCGGTTATCGGTTCTGCGGGCTATGTGGCCTGCCCACTGCCACTTGAGCTTGCTAATCCGCTGAGCTATGTCGGTGACTTTCGTTCTTCTAGAATTTATTAATAAATAATAATTAAAAACTACTACAAACATTATCCGGAAGTACGACTTGAAGTATGGACTTGCGATCCCACAATCAAAGTATATACATAATAATAAAAAGCGTGTAAAAAAGCAAATTATGTGGCGAAAGACGTACCTCCTTTTTTTAAGTCGTTCAAATAGTAGAGTTGATACTTTGTGCGACACATTATTTAACTTGATTTTCGCTTTATTGTAATAAAATAATTAATAATTATTTCATACTAATAAATTAAATACTTTTTAGCCTTTTAAGTAAATTTTCCATCGAACAGCCATTTGTACTATCTAATTAATGAGTATATCTTTAAGTAAGTATATTTTGTTGATTATAAATTGTAGGTACGGTGTTTTCCATTTTCTCTTTTCCTAAAATATTACTTCGGACAATTTTAAGTAAACATTGGTCTCTGCGAGCTCAATCTAGGCCTCCCGGATAATTCGTACTTGCTTTTACATTTATTTTTCAAGCTCCCAAGATTTAGAGCCATATCCTTTCATGTCGCCCATGTGTCAGTTTCAGACAACAAATATCTTGAAATCTTTTTCCTTTAAAAAAACAAGGATAAAACCTCTCAAAACCTATTCTTTTTATTTATTATGAAATGGACCATTTTTTCTTGTAATGTTAAGTAAATGCTAAGTACGTACTTGAAGAAAAATATTGAGAAAATATGTGCGTGACCAGGCGTTAAAGAAAAACCGCCACGGCGTAGTTAAAATCTGTAAAGGCCGCATTATATACGTGCATCTCCCGAGATGCATCATTATGGGGTATGGTGTGCCTCGGGGAGTTAAGAGGCTAGGTAAAGTTATGACCGCATTGCATAAGAAAGCGGGCGGAGATATGATGCACTTAAAAATGTCGATAAATATTTACGGCTACGTTTACTCATTCTAATGTACAGCACTAACTCGCTTGAAAATGGAAGGAGCGTCGAATAAAATGTTTTAATATTAAAGTGGACCGTACTTTAGTGCGATATAAAATACTTATTAGAACTTAATAACTACAGACATATTTGAATATTTTTTGTTTCACATGACATAAATCATATTTTTCACCATTACCTATTGCTTTTGCATGAAAGATCACATTTTACAACAAAGGGAATATTATTTTAAAAATCATTATCTGAAAAACAGTCACCTATAATTTAAATACTTATGTATGATAATATGTTATGCTCATGAAACTTTAATAAAGTTAGGATATTATAAACTCTTTATAAGAAAATCTACGCAATATTTTATAATAATAAATAACATTATCCTCCATAAACCTAAGTAATAAACTAGAGATGTTGTTTTAATATCTCACGTAAAGCTTAATAAAGCCATAAACGTAAGAACTCAAAACATTTTTAATAAATCCACTCAACAAATTCTTATAAATTGCCTCAAGAACATATTTCTTTGATAAAAAAATATTTAATATACCACTTACTGAATAAGACAAAATAAATTGATGTAATTAATGCAAGAAGTGAGCGGAGTTTATTATATTTGGTTTTTAATTATGTCTCATTAATTTCAGTTTTACGCAGTTTGTTACTCAGTTATATAATTAAGATTGTCTTTTCTTTGTGTCTGCGTTTAAATAAGTTATCTCTCGAGTAATGGGGGCCAATGTCTGGCTCGCTATTCGCTTTAACTGTCACCGCAGCCTAATACCTCATTTAAAGGTGTGTTGACAGTACGTTCTCATCGCGGGTTCGTCTTTACCGAAGTACACACAAGGCACGTCTCGCTATCAAGGTTTTGAAAAAGTTTTTTTAAAGATCGTACTCTTTTTTGCCTAGAATACTGGTTTCGGGCGGCTGTAAACATAGAGAGGGTTGTGTAGCGTCCTTTATCCTTTAAGAAATTGCTAGGCAGATGTGTATCTAAATGATCGTTATTTCATGCTCATATTACTTTATTCTAGGCACGAAGAGCCTATTGACAAGCATATAAAGAGTTGAACAAAATAGTATTTTCATAATAATATATAATGTCGTATAATATAATGATATTAGACGACGCGGAAAGATAATAAACCTCACACTATGTTTTGGGATTATTATGCCATATATTTGCCAAATAAATGTACACTAATAATAATATTGAAAAGAGGTAGTCTTTACTTTGTCAATTTGTTTGTATGGGGTAATCTGTGGAACGAGATCCGATTCTAATTTAACCTGAGACAAAAAGGGGTTATAAATTTGACCCACACGTACACACAACCAGAAAATGATGATAAACTTATTACATACCTCTTTCTTGTCGGAAGTTAATAAATATTTTTTTAGAAGCAAGCACCAATTCAAAATAAGGAATTAAAAGACGAACGATATTTATTGGCTTCAAATATGTAATTTTTTTTTGTTGTGTATTCGCACTCACGCCTATAATCCCCGCAGGGGTAGGCAGAGTTGTAACCAGTACACCCACATTTCGCCGAGCGTATCTCCGACCCATGATGTGATAAGGGCGAGCCTATCGCTATACCGGGCAGACTTCCAGACTCTGGGCTGATAATGAGCACTTCATGATAGAAAACCCCAATATAACTTTTAGCCGACCCGGGAATCGGACCTGAGACTTCAGCACGTTTCGCGTATGCAAATACAACTGCGCGACCGAGGCAGTCGAAATTTTCATAAGGGAAATGCCTTCACTAAGTATATTATAATAATAAATACGTATACTACTACGACGATAGTTGTGCGCCTTGGCGAACTTCATCTTTTACAATTTACAAGAAATACACAAGTTGTTTTACAACCTTTCAGTGAAGGTTTCATAAAAATCAGTACATAAATACTAAGGTTGTGATCTATTATCCCCGATTTTACCCTGTTTTTATTAATATTTTTTTCAAATTTAAATGTTACCAACTTTAAACTATGGCACTCTGAATACAAAAATAATAATTATCGATGGTTTATAGTTACGGCTTTACGAGCTTATTCAGGCACTTAAAGTAAAAGTAAATCCATAATCTATTGTCATAACATAATCAACATTATCATGAGCCGTATTTTCCAATATAATCGAAAATTGCTTGAGCGTAAAATTTTAATCAGTGTTGTACCTAACACATCAATGACGGAGCGAAGATTATCGAGGTCCTTCGACGTCTATATTAAGTTTTAAACCTAGATTGTAGTCTTCCATCATACAAAGATTAGGCCCAGTCTCCGGCGCTGTCGTCATATCCGATATGATAACCAGCTACGTCATTTCTAACCGAGTCATTATCGTAAACGTTAATGGCCACAACGATTACTAGTCTCCCAGCTTCATGGAGAGACCGAAATTGAACATGCCCGATCTATCGTTCGCTCGATTTGTCCCTCTATAAACTCCTTCCATTCGAACGGCTTTAATTAAAATAGTTTTATGGAAAAAATAGTCGAAGGGACCAACTTTATTCAGCCCGGGCTGTTTATTCTTTTTTATGAAATAGCGGATTTTTATATCTTGTTTCGTTTAATTCACCGACCCGGATAGCTTTGGGTAGGCAAAATAATATGGTTGGAACGTAATCTGATTAGAGTCTATGAAAACTAAGGTTTTGCAAAAAACTCAAAGTATTAGAACGTTGTACGGAGACCGAATGTGCAGAGCGTCTGTTTGCATTTGATCCAGACGCACCCCTCTACATTTCAATTCGAATTGGCTTTACACGTTCGTGCGAATCATGCCTCAATGCATTTATGTATTAAATTATCGTTACTCACGCAGACGTATCCATTAGTGTAGGTATATAGATTCAGATGTAACCGAAACCAAATGGCGTGATATTACGTATACTCCAATATCATATAAGTAGTACATTATACTTTGGCCGTGTAATGCTTATTTCTCTGCTTAAGGTACATGTGATAACGTTAATAAGCAATTGATCACCAAAAAAATTATGTTAGTAACGTCATGCGGAAACCATCGTTATTGTTCGCTTCAAGGTATCTGACGTAAAAAGATCCAACTTATTCCCTAATTAAACTTTTAAGAATATCTCAATAGTTACTGGAGAATGAATAGTTAAGTTAAAAAGTACTTCAGCTCTATTTTCTAATATTCAGAGAAAATAGACCTGAAGTATGTACTATTTAACTTTTCATTACACACACACACACACACTACATATACACTTAATTTCACAGAAGATTAAAAGCAGTTTATGTTATACTGTTTCATAAAACCTTAATGGTATGTACGTACAGATGAGAAATTAAAAATATGAAAAATAAAGACAGTCATCAGCAAAAGTATCGAGACTGATATTTTTCTCAAGAAAAACTTTTGACTAAAGGAAACGAGTAGTTCGTTTCCGTACAGAAGTCGACACGTAATATAAAAAGAGGCGGCCACTCGAGAGACAATGGCCGGGCGAGTAACTTTCAATATTAATGATGCGCCGAGAATGCACACAGAGGCTGGCGAGTTTCAAAAGCCTCCCATTGATACTCATTAACTATTGATTCATAAGTAATACCCTTTTACCGACTCCGCTCGGACGTTCCCGGACAACTTTTCAAATTTAAATGTGAAAGAGGATTCCATTTTTAAATGAAATACCGTTTTAAATGCGATAGAAGTTTGGCTTTATTATTTTCGCCAGCCAGCACGATTGTATTATAAATATAGCATTTGCATAAAACATCGTTCGGATTAAAGTTATTTTTATGTTCTGGCAATGTTTTGAATTATATTAAAAAAGTGTCGACCAATATTTTATATTCAAAACCGTCTTTTAGAAGAACTTACTCGCAAAGTAAACAAATTGATAAGTTTTACGTCATTTTAACATCATTGTGCAGTTTATAAGGAATTTGAAATCCAGTCAAATTAGAGACATTATTGATGTTTGTTCACACTGCAAGTTCTTTTAAAAATAATGCCCCCGAACCTTCATAGCCAGTGTTAGAAACATTAGTATTTTGGTAATTCCTGTACTGATAAAATGTTTACCGTTTGTGTTTATGGGAGGAGCTGACACCTATTTGTGCCCCTACTATTGTCTTCATGCGAGTATTTCACCGTAACTGTTATGGTAATCGTGAAAAACTGCCTGAAAACCGATTCATGATCTACTAAAAGCCCATAAAGGCCGTCTAATCAAAGTCGTTAAGGGGCCATCAGATTACAAATTTACAGGTAGGTCGTTCAATAAAGATGAGTGTAAGAGAGAGTTAACTGCGCCGAGTAATCGCGTACCGAAACCGTTGTTTTACGATTCAGAGTTTGCATATCCCAACAGATGTTCGGACAATAAACCCAGAAAGAGACGCCGGGGTATTGTGCCGTGTTGTTACTTGTTATTCCGTTGAAATCTATCTTTTAAAGGCTTAGAAACGTGTTCAACTAGAATTTTATGAAACAACTGCGCAGCGGCCCGCTAGCGTAACATTTTATGTTTTGATGTTAGAAAGATTTATGGTATGGGACATTTGTTTTATTTCACTTTCAGCAAGGGCTTGTAATATTTTAAATGTAACATTTTGTACTAAGTAAGTGGATTAAACGTTCTAATTCATGTATGAATGTTCTGTACTATAGTAATCATTTTTGAATTTATTATAGCATTTATTTTATTTTTATCGTTTTTCATACATTTTATCCATAGCATATTATGTACACTAAACATTTAACGTCTACACTAAGCTATGTAAATCGGATTATACTATAACAAGTACACTGGATATCGTTTTTTTTTTATTTAACAATGATAAACAATCATAAATACATTTTGAGATATTAACTTTATACTGTACATTAGAAAAACAAATCCTATTATATAAAATTACATTTCCTCCCAAATTCATCGACGCTCAGCCCAAACCGATGCATCCAAAATGCTGAAATTTAGGCAGAACATTTCTGTAACTATGTGTTAACCACAAAATGTTATTGTATATTTCATTTGTAAAGGGGAGAATGGGGCGCGAAAATCTGTATGGGAAAACTACTATTTACACCAAAAAAAGACTTTCAGATGCCACTACGAGCAACATCTAGATTCTAATACGAATGGCGTTTAACTATTGAGAGACGCTAGAATGGACTTAAAAACTAAGAGTAAACCAATTTAATTGAAATATTTATAGTCTAAGATCCCACCTAACAACGACCTTCACCCATCTGTTTACCGGATGAAACATATATTTTCGGGTATAAAATGTGTTGCTGATCACATACCAATAGGGTTGCCTAAAATAATATGGTCAAGGATATGATTAATTAAAATTTGAAAAATATATATTTTTTTATAATTTCACTGATCTGTTTACCAAAAAAATGAACCTTCAATGAAAAGTGTACAATGTATACTACCTGAAAAAGCTAGGTTGCCTACCTTTTTCTGGGCACTACTACTGGGTTGCCGTGTGCAAAGAGGTAACAAAAAAGTGGTAATTGCGCTCATCTGCTTTCCGCTTCAAAAGTATATTAAAATGAAGGAAATTTCATTACGAATTCAGTAATATAGGGTTGCCTATGAAAATCTGTTCATGGATAAGGGTTGCCTGGCTTTGAAATCCGAAAATCGGAGCAAGTTAGAAATGAGTTTGTTTCGCCAGGTCTTCTCAGGAAGGGTCGCCTTTGGATCTGATGGTAGTTTTCAAACAACAATCTGGAGATACACATGATACGTATTAATCTGCCTTATAACTAATTATATATTATTATAAAAAAGGCTTTGTAATTTGGATTGAAAGACCGGACCAAAAACAAGCCCACTGAATTTGTCTAGCTGGATCATCTCAGGGCTGGGTCGCGCCGCGTTGCATCCAGGGGTAAAGGAAGCCCACTTGAGTTTGTTTCGCCGGGTCTGCTCAAGAGGGGTCTTTTTTGGAACGGTGGTAGTTTTAAAACACGTGCCGTTTCGATAATGCCTATGGTCCATATCGACGACTCTGCCCAATATATAACGATTCTGGACTATTCGACTACGCATGCGCACTCTCTTCCATTGTACAGATTCATAGCTCGCATCTGATGAACTGCGCCCTCCTCTATTGCATCACATAGTATACGCGCAATGCTTCTCTCTTGTTCATGAAATGAAATGAAATCGTTTATTAATCATGTAGGCAATTGAAATAGCACTTATGACAAGTCAGTACAAAAGTAAAAGAAACTTATATATAGAAATCAGTATCAACTAATGTATACATACATACATAGCATCTTCAAAATACACTCGGCAATTACACTAAATCTATTTATTATTATTATTTTTCCATATTTTACTATGGAATAGTCCAGAATCGTTATATATTGGGGAGGGTCGTCGATATGGACCAAAGGCTTTTGCTAGTGGGAGGATACTTGTATCCGACCGGATAGCGCCCACCGTACATTGGTGCTAAAACGTGCCATAGTGGCCCACCTTGTGTGGGTCGCGTTCCAGGGTCAGCCAGTGTATATCCGGTTCTCCCCATGGGGCTTGCCCCCTGATCCTAACCCCTTTTCCCATCCATTTTACCTTCCCCTCCCCCTTGGCCCTTTGGCAGGCCGGCATGATCTTGCAGACCTACGATGGACACATTGTTTATCGTTGGTCGACACTATTCTTGGATTGCGCTACACTTACCATCAGGTGTAGCGTAGTCACTTTGCCGAGCCATGATAAAAAAAAATAGGCATTATCGAAACGGCACGTGTTTTAAAACTACCACCGTTCCAATAAAGACCCCTCTTGAGCAGACCCGGCGAAACAAACTCAAGTGGGCTTCCTTTACCCCTGGATGCAACGCGGCGCGACCCAGCCCTGAGATGATCCAGCTAGACAAATTCAGTGGGCTTGTTTTTGGTCCGGTCTTTCAATCCAAATTACAAAGCCTTTTTTATAATAATATATAATTAGTTATAAGGCAGATTAATACGTATCATGTGTATCTCCAGATTGTTGTTTTAAAACTACCATCAGATCCAAAGGCGACCCTTCCTGAGAAGACCTGGCGAAACAAACTCATTTCTAACTTGCTCCGATTTTCGGATTTCAAAGCCAGGCAACCCTTATCCATGAACAAATTTTCATAGGCAACCCTATATTACTGAATTCGCAATGAAATTTCCTTCATTTTAATATACTTTTGAAGCGGAAAGCAGATGAGCGCAATTACCACTTTTTTGTTACCTCTTTGCACACGGCAACCCAGTAGTAGTGCCCAGAAAAAGGTAGGCAACCTAGCTTTTTCAGGTAGTATACATTGTACACTTTTCATTGAAGGTTCATTTTTTTGGTAAACAGATCAGTGAAATTATAAAAAAATATATATTTTTCAAATTTTAATTAATCATATCCTTGACCATATTATTTTAGGCAACCCTATTGGTATGTGATCAGCAACACATTTTATACCCGAAAATATATGTTTCATCCGGTAAACAGATGGGTGAAGGTCGTTGTTAGGTGGGATCTTAGACCATTAGGTACCTTACATTTTAATTAACGCATAATCAGATAAATTAGACAGCCTCCGTGGCACAATCGAGTAGCCGGCTGCAAAACGAGATGCCGTGGGTTCGATTCCCGCTCCGAGACAAATATTTGTGTGATCCACAGATATTTAATCCACAAATAATCATAAAGCAGCACCACACTCTAGTCGATACTCGTCGATACTTGACGATAGACGCACAATCGCCCAACGCAAATACGTTCAGCACTTATTGCTCGGCACTCGTAACAGGTGCTCCGTGTGTGGAAACCCTTATGTGCGAACAATCAAATAGATGAAGCTTTACGAGAGACTTGAAAAGCCACTGGTCCCTTGATGCCTGCCCGTGTGTATAGGCTCAATTAAGGAAAAATTCTAAACTGCATTTCCTCTTTGTCCTTACCTGCCTGGAATGGATTAGATTTGGTCCGAACTGTTTGAAGTAAATACTTTTGTGTGTGTCTAGTGACGCAGTGAGCACTTTAGTTGGTAACAGAATTGTAGACAACATTTTTTTTTATGATACTGGTCTGGTCAGATTAATCATTATTTAATATTTAAAAGCTAAGTTACTGGTTTGCTGAAACCGAAATACTGCTTGATCATTCGAATTTACACGCATATTAAGTTTATTTTAGTCCTACATTTTTATTTTTCAATGAATCACTAGTTAACCTAAATTAATAAAGTAATTTTAAAATACAATGACAAAAAAGTACATTTAAACAAAAAGACTTACGGCAGTGTTCTCAAACCAGTGGCCATTTCCGAAACACAGATGCATTTATTTATTTATTTAGACAACCAGTAGTTGTTGCATTCTTACTTACTTCTAAAAAGGTAACAATACTTATTTTAATGCTCAACATTATAAGGTGCTTAACATGCAAAGAAAAGTAACATCGGTATTAGCTAAAAACAAATAAAATATGTTTTATATTGGAATAATAAGCTAAAGCACTATATTATATTGTATATTAAATAAAACAAAAACACTTACATTAACATATATAACTATACATACGCACGAACGCCTGTAATCCCCGAAGGGGTAGGCAGAGGTTTAACCAGTTCACCCACATTTTACCGAGCGTATTTCTGTCCCATAATGTGATAGGGGGGAGCCTATCGACATAGCGGGCACAATTCCAGACTCTGGGTTGATATTGAGCATTACGTGATAGTAAAACCCCAATATCACTTTACACGACCCGGGGATCGAAACCGAGACCTTTACCGAGGCAGCTACATTTATTTATACATGTGTACACATTTGTATATGCGTATAACATTTGTACACACGCGCATACATATATTAATATTTTATACGTAAGCATAAAAATTACATGTAGGAGAACCCTTAGTCGGCTTATTACTGAATAAACTGTTCGAATTTGATATGCTGATATACAAAACTAATACTGATATGGTTACGTGTTTGTTCCCGGTAGGTATGTTTGTTTGAGCATGCGTGTTTATTCTCATCCCTAGTTATTTGTGCTGATATCTAACCACGCCACCCACGTTAAAGAAGACCCTACTGTGGGCGTATGAATCGTCATTACAAGGGTTAACTTTTACGAAATATAATGAGCCGGTTCTTTCAATGAGCCCACGGACCAAAGCCACATGGGATTCGTTTTGGAACACTGTTATGTTTCATTTGTATTATTTTTCAAAACATCAGAGATTGTATTATGGTACGTTTATAGGATTATATTACTTATAATCCTATAAACGTACCATACTGATTATATTATTACATTATATGTTTAATAGCTTTTCCTCGCGGCTCCGCCCGCGTGAACTGCTTTTTCCGGGATAAAAAGTAGCCTATGTTACTTCTAATATCTCCAAGAATATGTGTACAAAGTTTCATGATGATCGGTTAAGTAGTTTTGGCGTGAAAGTGTAACACACAAACTTACATTCACATTAATATTAGTAGGGATATTGTCACTTTTATGCGCGAGCCTGCTCTACTAATCAGAGGAGTTAATATCCGTCACAAACAACACTCAAGTAAACTCTTTATCAAGTGTCGAATTGTGTGTACGTGATTGGTCTGTTTTTATTTAGCGCCAAAAACTGACCAATGATGTTGAGACAAATCGCCAATATGCGTTCGCGCTCACTATAAGGCCTCATTATAAAGTTTGTGAATATGGGGGTAAGTCTTATTCACCTAACTGCACTGACCTAATGTGAGTTAGTAGACTTAACATACATTTTACTTTCAAAATAATTGTGCAGTATTCTCATGTATGTAGGTTTCTTCATAATGATCTTCGCCCTGAGGGGTGCATGCTTAGGGATTTTAAATTAAACCTACGACATCCGTTTCAGTAGTTCGATCCACTCCCCGCTATGATAAGTTATTACTATATATTTACTAAGTCCAGTTACAACAACGACAAATACAAACAGCATTCACTGGTGCTCTCATTTTAATATAGCAATTCCTGTATCAAACACAAAATAAGCTGAACTCATCCAACATATTTAATCACTCTGAGTATTTATGTTTTCTATCAAAGGTAGCCACACGGCTCATAACGTTTATGTGGAAGCAAGCAAAACCTTAATAATCCAGCTTTGAGATAACAAGAAACTGCAACGTTTAGACTAAGTCCATGCTGACATGGACAAACGCGATGCCGGTTTAAAAAGAGACACCAAATAGAAAATGCGCTAGATAAGAAAGAGACAAACATTGGGTTGTTAGCCGGCTGCTATTCTTCACTGGGTTCTTGAAGAAATGCCGTGAATTGCGATGTTGAGTGGACGCTTTTATTACGAGATTTACAAACTCGGACCACAACACAATTTTGTTTCTTTTTAGTGGTTTTATTTGGCAGTTATATCCTTTAGTGTATTAATGTTGATAGATAAAGTAATAGTAACTTCTACTACCCAATTGAATACCTTTTACCTTGCACATAGTGAATAACCCGCCATGATGGCTCGCTCAGAAGAGTTGCGTTCCATGGTCAGCCAGTGTATATCCAGTAACTGCTGGCTAGCATTATTCTGTCAATGATCGAGGGACGCAATGTGTCATGATGATCGACATTATAATTGGAATACACTGTACTTAATAACTGGTCCAGAGTAGCCACTTTGCTGTTACAGGATAAAAAAAATCTCACTTACATTCCATTTTATTACAATATTACTATTATTAGTGTGAGATACCGTAATAAACGTATTTTCTTTCTTTCTTTCAATATTGGCTAACTTTAGTTTATATACCTTAGACATAACAAATAAATAGGAATTTATTATCTGATGTACAAAAACCAGTTTGTAATTTGAAACACTCTACCATCTAGAAACTGCAATACACATATAAATTTCCGTCATATTTAAGGCTGTCAAGTAGTGCATATAGTAAAGTTATTCACTTCAATGCCGTAATTACGAAACTCACATCAGCAATTTTTTATTATATAGTGGCAACTGGATGTATTGTGGGCGTGCAACTATATTGCCCAAATCAGAATGGAAACAATTTAGTAGTGCTGAGCAAACAAGCGCAGTCCCGCAATAAGGCCGGGATCCGTGCCCGTTCGGGGTCAGTCGAGAACTCGAACGAGGACAGCTCGAAATACGACCCTCGAAATACAACGCAACTTTTTTAAGATGACTTTTTTCGAGTGAAAAGTTTTGTATTACGGATGCAATAGTACATGTTTGGTTTACGCGATGCGGTCTTCTTAACAAGTGAACCGTGGCGTACGTGCGAGCTGTCTGTGCATTCTCAATCTGCGCAGGTCCGGACTTCGTTCTTAGCATCGCAATGTTGACGCCGCACCACCACACAAGCCCTCCCCCCCCCCTCCTCCCTCTCCCATTCCACTCCTATTCTCAATTAAAAGGATATTATCGGAATCATGCACTCTACTCTACCTTACGTTGCCGCGCAATTAATTTTTCTCGTTCGCGTACTACTACATTTACATCCACATTTCATTCTATTCATTACGATATGAAAATATTTCATGCAATTTATTTCTTAATGAATTATACAGTATGTTTAAATGACTCAATATTATCATTATGTCTAACACATAGCATAGCTGATTATTCCAATCTAAGAAGCATGTTTTCAATATTATTATTTTTTTAAATCTTATTAATAATGGCATTTATTACAATGTAAAACTCACTGTTTACATTGAGATCATTATAGAATATCGTCTTGTAGTAGCCATGACAGGAATAGTCCTGTCTTGAGTCTGGTGATCCCGTAAATCCCGTCTCTGGCATCCCCGGCACGTCCTCATTTCTATATTATGCCAGTGCCATGATGCGATCTTGTATGACTGCTACAATCGTACTGAAACATAATGTAACTTTAGGAGATATCAATATGGATATCTGTATTTTAGAAAATTAAAATTCAGCAGATATACATGAAACTACTTTGAACTATTACAATTTTAGTAAATATCTGGAAGAATTCACATCCGTAGAAACCGTTAGTGCTATTTAAGGGTTTAGATAAGTAATGTCCAAAAAATAGCAATATAGCTTATGTTCCTAATAAATATAAATTAAAAACAATTTGAACGAAATTAATTCACTTCTTCTACTACTTCAAAGCCTGAATCTTGCTGCTTTTCTATTTTTATATATTGTTATGTTGAAGACCCCCCCTATTTTCCGTCATCATATGTTAACACAATCTATACAATGTGTTACAGAATGGTGTCGGCAAATTTAAGCAACGTTTAGTGCACGATATAAATATTTCACCCCCCATATTACCAAATCCGATTGCGTTACTAGAACATAAATAAAGCATTTTTTAATTTTTTTTTCGTATGAGTAATGTCGACATCAACTTGACAACATTAAGTTATAAACAGCTAAGCTTTTGTCTCACTCCAGCATTGTTATTCTCGCTCACGCACTTAATTTATAGGAATGTGATCAGTCTTATTGATCGTAATGAACAAGTGATTATAATTGGCGCGAAATGTTAGGATCTCTAGATTTCGATAAGATCCGGTACATAAAACACTCACTGTCAGGTGTATGTAACGACCCTTAAATATGACACCTTTCTGTAACACATTGTAAAGGATCACTCTCGTGTCAACTCTATCATATATAAAAGTAATCATCAAAGTTAGTCCACATGTGATGAAGATATCGCATAACATACAAGAACGAATTGAGAACCACTTTTTTTGTAGTCGGGTGAAAATATATTTTAAAAGACGTAAACATGAAACGTTGATAAGCTATTAAATATACGTGTCGTGGATTGATAAATATTTTACTATGTCTCCACCTTATTACCTGGCTATCGTAAAAACATATTGCCGGTGTTCCTAGAAAAAATGGCTGCCATTTTAACAGTGTTCAATTACATTATTATGAGCTATAAATCCCAAATTCGGGTTTAGTGGTGGCCATATCAAATTTTTATTGCTTCATTACTCACGACAAACGACGGACTTTAGAATGTTTCACGTCACTTTTTCACACTAACAACATTGAATTTATGAAGTTGATGGATATTTATGAAAAAATCACGTTTATTTTCTTTACGTTTTTATCGTTAAGGCAGCATAAACACGACGTTTTGATTAAATAATACTAGCCTTGTATTATGCCCCACTGCTAGGCAAGGACCTCTTATACTATAAGAGGGATTAGGTATTAGTCTATCACGCTTGCCTAGTGCGATGCATGCAGTTTTCCTCAAGATATCCCCTTCATCGTTAAATCAAGTAATAATTAATAATGAATACAAACAAATTTTATAAAAGACAAAGATGCATGGCCTTAGGGCTGATTTAAACCTGTGACTCGATAGTCCGTACGTACCACTCCCCGCTGAGCTATCGCTGCTCTCTATTAAAAGCTATACTATTATTATTGTTATTGGTGTTTTTTGACCATACCTTTACTCAAAATTAGCCACGAGCTACGAGCTTCGCTTTTAGTAAAATTGTCCAATCAATATAATTTCCACAAAAACTACTACCTGTTGTTAAATTTCGAGTAATCCCATCTTATAATCATAAAATAAAATTTAAAACTTGACTAAATTAAGAATATCTTACCAATTAATGACCTGTGAGATTTGCACCATACAAAAAATCTGCCGAGGCGGAGATTTCGCGCTACCAATATGCAGCGCGGTGATAAGCGTTTTTAATGTGTTTCTATTATCTCAACTTTTTGTTCAATATATTGTAAAATTAATACTAACGTTTGTTATACGATCACAAGGATTATATTGGTATATAGGATTCATCAAAGTATCTATCTATACACAAGTAATTTTACCATAAACATTACAAAATGGCAGTAATTAGAACTTATTTTTTATCAGTTGAGCGCTCTCATATAATTTTTTTACACATATAATTATTGTACAGCGATTGGGCCGGATTTGATCGAGTTGGTTCGGTTCCTTGAATTTTTCTTGTAACCCAACGTCACTTTTACGATTTATCCTTAGTTACACCCTTGACGACGAGTGATGACGAGTTAGTCAGGACTTTAACTTTTATATTTAAAGACAAAATTTTGCTCGCGGATACGCCCGCGTAAATGGTCTTTTCTGAGATAAAAAGTATCTTATGTCTTAGACCAAGTTATGTTATTCGTAGAAAATGTATTGTAATATGGTGGATTTATTTACCTATCTTTTGTTATGAAACTTTGTAATAACTGTAAACTGTAATTTATAATTGTGTATTTTCCTATTTTCTAAATATATAACATTAAAAATATTGTAGCCCTGTGTGGCAAATTTCATTGAAAACCCTTCAGCCTTGATTAAGGCGTGATACTAGCAAACATCCAAATCAACAAACTCACAAACACCCAAACTTTCACATTTTTAAGATAGAAATTAATATAACGGTTGTATTTTTGCTGTTGTTAGCGTTAAGGAACGTAACGTATGACGTGACATTAACTACACATTATAACTAAAATTAAAATTACATGTTAGAAACATCTCGAAATTTACATAAATGCGTATAATGAAAGCAAACTATAATATAATTAAACTTAGAAAGTATCCAATATAAATTAATGGTTAATAGACGAATGTAACATCCACATACATTGATTAAACTATTTTAAATCAAACAGATCAATCAATTTTTGTAAGCCATTCCCGTTTTACAGGCTATTACGTTAGGGAATTTCGATGGATACGCTACAAATTTCGATAGTAAAAAAACAATGCGCTCGCGAGCTCGTACTTCGCAGGCAGGTCACCATCACGGGCCAAACAGTGTCGTAAAACAACACGCGCACGAATAGAAAGGACGGAATCTTATTAAAGTAAATATTTATGGCATTGCTATCAACCGATTGGATGAGGGTACCGTCGGCCTTGATAAATTGTCCTGCCGGTTGCGGCCTCACAGCCATTCTCCTAGATATTTTTCGTGTTACGGATCGCTGTAAAAAATCGATGTGTTGATTTATGACATAATTTCCTTTCATGACTTTTGATAAGTTTCCTGGTATTTCCTCCAAATACGATAAGCGAACGCACTCGCGACATAACTCCCTTCATGGGAAATAAGGTCCAGTAAGCACATTTGAAAAATGTCTTGAAAAGATGACTGAATCGAAAGGAAATAGTTCAAAATTCCGGTCGTGTCAAACGCTTGAAAACATTTTCAAAGCAATAAAACAAGTAACATAAACTTTAGGATTTTCAAAGTTAGAACATTTTTACGCAAAAAGTAACATGGGAGCTGTTTCTTTTTTACTTACCTGAACGTAGACAATAAGGGTGTCTCCACACAATCAACCCGTCGAGAAAGTTGATAGTTCTGACTCCATTCAATTTAACAATAGAACAAATGAAGAGGAGTCAATTCTTTCCAGCTGTTATGCGCCTTTCACTCGCTTTGCCGAAACTTTACGTTTAGATTCAGCACCTCAGTTCGAATGCATTAGAATCTGCACACATATTTGTTTTGGCATGAAATGACCGATATTCTGTGGTGCTATTTCGATACTCTGTTTGCATTCTAGAAAGATTAGTGTATCTTTGTGAAATTTATTATTGTTGCTTTTACCTACATATTAATACACGCGCGGTAGTCGTAAATAAACGCGGAATATTATTTTATCGATAGAATACCGCTTGCGGCACAAGACAAAACTCAATACAAATTTTATTGAACCGAATTTTCTATGCCCTATTATGTTGTGAACTTGTAGGTAATTGGCTATCTACACACATGGAACCTTTAATCACTCTTCGTGTAGTTACGCAATAAGTATTACACCGCTCGGCTGTAGCTAGGTCACGATATTTTCTTTCGTGTGATTAATTGAACATAAGCCTAAAAAAACCTATTGGTAATAGTTCTGCGGCGATCGGTTAGTAACCGAGTTCACAGCGGTGGTCTGCCGCCGCATTCATATCGATGAAAGAAGTATCGGAATGAAATTTTTATAAGGACGTTCTATACAGCCCTCCCTCACAGAAACAAATGTTCGGCTAATAGGTTTCTAATAAGCATTGATCCGTAACGACGGTCAGGCAGCAACGGTAACTTCTTTTTATTATATGCGAGTATTTGTCGATAATATATTACGTGATTAACTTGTTATTAATAAGTGGAAACAGGTTGGCAATTATCTACGTATGGAGAGTTCTGTCACGTTGACGACTGGTTGATAAAAGTTTGAGCGAACTATTACGTCAAAAGGGGCGAATCCAGAGTATCTCTTAATTATTGCGCCGCGTATTTCGTATTACAATAATGAAGCGAAACAATAATAAAAGTTTGGACGTCGGAGCGCGGCCAACAGCAACTCCGGAGCTGATCATTTGAGTGCTTGTTGAGCTTACTCCTAATGAAAACTTGCTAGTTACCGCGAACATGGAGAATTACTTTTATTTGGAACAAAACAATGACGAAATTGACACGACGATGGAAGCCGTTAACTCTATTAGCGTAACTCTGTTTTGCACCGACTTCGTCACAGACTTTGATTAATGGTAGTGTTCCGTATATTTTATATGTATAATCTAATAGAGTTACAGTAATAAAATATATTTATATGGACACGTCTTTGATCAAGAGTACCCAATGATAGCAATCGAACAGATTAAGTTGGCACGTGAGCCACTAATTGTGTCTCCAGTTTGCTTCCGAACGTATGTTCATGTTTTGATAATATTTGTTTTGTAGGCGAGTCGCGGCCGGCGTAGTGAGAGTCTATAGGTTCGATTCCCGCACTGAGACATTTGTCTCATTTGTGTGATATACATTTCGGGTCTGGGTATCGTGGGATGACTACTCCCTCATAATTTCTGATACCCACGATAAAGGTTACCTAGTGTAGTGGTCAGGCCTATGTTTGTAATTTTAGGTGTATTTAGTATAATTATTATTTATTAAAGGGATTTTTTTTAATGCTACACGTGCCTACAAATAAATTTTGTTCATAAATTCCGCGTATTATATTTTGTAATAGAAGTTCGACAACTTTTTTATGTGGTACACTTAACCCAACAACATTTAGAAAAGTAATTTACTAAGTTTTGGCAGTAACAACTCCTGTTTACGTCTTATAATAACTATGTTATCCGACGAATATAAAATGTAACATTTTGATATCGTTTATTCAGTTTTTATACAGGCTGTAACATGTGTTCAGTGAATAGGAAAGACAGCGCTGCCCAATCTTTGACTGCGAGCCTTAACCCGACATGCAATAGATTCTTTTATAGCCGCAAATACTAAGGTGTTACATAAAAAAAAAAATTGGTACAACCCGCTACGTCGGCGCGACGCAAAGTGGAGGCCTAAGGTCGTATAACGTCAGTTATCGACGCCTACAATAAGTCGCGTTTTATACGGTTATTATAGCGCCATAAACGCCACCGGCCGGTGTTTCATACAGTGCCGAGGCAGATTATACTGCCTATGGCCCCAATTCGGGAGGTGTGAGGGACGCGAGACGGCAAGCAGGGGTGGAGGGGTGGAGGGGTAAGGGCCGCCCACTGTCAGCTCCACGTGCCGCCCGACAGATGTGTCGAGATATCCGATATCGGGAGACACATTCATAATCTTTGCTTCAACCTCTCGCTTCTTATATTAAAATAACGAGCGTCGCTATCGCAGGTGCGAACTCGAAGGGAATTAATAAAAATTGGGCAAGATTTACACAGGTGTGAAAGCTTTTAAGGTTCACAGGCGTTTACTTTTCCAGTAGGTGATGTAAAAATAAACCTACTTTCTACTAACGGTGTCTTACTACGTGTCCTTTAATGGAGTCCGAGAAGCGATATTTTATTACGCTTTTAAATATAACGTAATGGTCGCATTGTCGCGTAATGTTTAATAATTTAGTACATTAAAATAATTGTTAAACGCTTGCTTTTTATTCGCCAGCAGCGGAAAATTACTGGTCGCGATGCAAGTTTAATTTGTCAAAGCACCTGAGCTTCCGAACGCAGTGCCCGTAAACCTTCGGATTTAATTAAAGTATTCTTTTAAAAAAATAAAGATAATTGAAGTCGGGGAAAATAAAGTTAATTCGAGCGGCCCTGGAGAACTTTCATTAGCGTTTCACAGCTACAATTGCGAGTTCAAATAATTATGTTTACGAAATCCTTTTCTTACGCAGAGATTATTTATCTTCTCCATTGTTACGAGAAGTGACGCGGACGAATTTCACGAAAATACCCCATTTATCTAGAGCGAGCACACAATGGCAACACGAAACCCAAAACTTTTTACGTGGTCAGTGACAATGCTATTTCTCTCTTTTCTCTTAACATTTCATTTTCTACTTTCGGCGTTGTCTATATGTCCGGCTATACACACGTACGTACTACGCACAGGGCTGGAAGTCGATTTATAATTCGTATCGGTGAAGTCGATTTAGCCCGCAGATAACTTTACTAGACGGCTAATGTTACTTACTTTTGCTTGTTCTTACTTTATTCGGTTTGGCAGCCCGCATAAAAGGGCCATCAACTACACCCCACGGGTCACACAAAACTACTGTATAAATAGTACATACGCTTTACCAGTGATACCTAAAACAATGCTATAAAGTCAAAATAATGATCAGATGTGTTTATTTTATAAATTAGGTATAATCAAAATAATAATTCCAGATCAATGTTGCCAACACATAGTTTACGAAAACAAAATATTACTGCTAAAAAAGCAGTTCATAAATTATACTTTCAATGACGGTGGAATAACTCTGTTTATCACCATAACATCAAAATGAAAATATTTATTAAATCCATAAAATGTTTCAGTTCCATTGTCAATGACTCTACAGTCAGTTCGGAAGGTTGTTAAGCCAGAAAAGAACTAGCAAGACACTACTCTAGCGTTACTATTTTCGATAATAGTTTATAATTATTATTGAGAGCATAAAGGTTTTATAATATTAAATGGGTAATAGAGCATCTCAAATTATATTAAATAATAGAAAGGATTATGAATTACATTATAATGCATGACCTCCATATAAACAACGAATCAATTAAGACTACCATAAAAGCGTTTAAGCAAACAATAACAGTTCGAGTGGACTAGTCAACCAAGCAGTACAAAGTAAGCAAATAGGAAATAACATTGAAACGATTTACTCCCGACCTCATAATACGTAAAGAAAATACGGCCATCCAGAGAACTCAACTAAACTGAGGGTTTACTACTATCTCCTCGATTCCTAAGCAAAGCCACCCGGCCACACGTAAAATACTACATGCGCCCTAGTTTTGGCGAAAGGATCATGCTGTTTGTTTAGGCCAAAGGAGTCATGAAAGGTGGTGAACCAAATTAACGAAGAGACCCATGCCAGATTACATGAAACCAACCACGTGTAACTTATAAAGAACATCACTATATCGAGCAATTCCATCAGAACATAATTGAAATTGTAATTTCGAAGTCAATAATAATTTATTTCTCAAAGCAAAATATATCGCCTGAACTTTATGTGACATGATCGGTTCACGGACATTGTGAAATATCGCTTGGAGTTGGTCCTGCATTACGAAGGTGTGTTTCAACACTTGTATCTATCAAGATATCAAGAAGACTATGTAGATATGCGGAAGTCGAAGCTTCAAAATTTCAGCATGCGATAGGAAGGCGGATCTGACGGCGTACGTGCGTGTCGGAATAATCGCGACAGCGCCGCGAACTGTTTGAACAGCGGCTCGCTAATGCTATTTGTCGCTGTGGGTGGACAAGACACGTCACGTGTGTGTCTTAATCGTTAAGACAGAAACACGCCTGCTCATCGCCTTGTTTTGTTTGTCACTAAAAGCGCGAACTTTAGCGACGTTAGGTGATTACGTGATACGAAAAACCGGCCGGGTTGCGTTTCGGATCAGCCACATGACGTGCGAAACCGACTTGCAACGGCCGAACTAAATATCGGTACGTGAATCTCAAAATTGCAAATATTTTTGCAATTGTAATTCATCACGAGGGTGAATCGAACGGTCTTTTGTGTCGTAGGAAACATATCGGCGAAGTTAGACGTCACAGTGCCGAGAGAATGGTGGGGAGCGTCTAGACGAAGGAATTGTTTGATTGTTACAAATTGGAACACAAGTTTTATTAAATCACTGAGTGTAAAACAATAGCACGGCTGTGGTTCGCACAACATTTGATAGGTGTGCTGAAAGCTGATTGACACGCTCTTTGATAATAACTTCAAGTTAATTGACTTTAATCAAAAGGGTATCAAGCGATGAGAATTTAAACTCGCGATAAGTTGAAACGGCCTGAATTCAAAAAGTTATCGGACTTAATGTCAGTTTTAGGTTGTGTTTCAGAAAACAGATCGTAGATTTTAATTAATGTCAAAAATGTAAATAACTTTTCCTCAACCTCCTGTCTTTTTTACTGTGTAATAATCTAAACTTATTTTGTTTCAGGTTTTGGTTTCGTCACATTTCAAAGCGAAGACATAGTAGACAAAGTGTGCGAAATACATTTTCACGAAATCAACAACAAAATGGTAAGTAATTTTATTTTACCTATTATACACTTTTTTCCGAGAAATTGTCACTAACAAATACAAATTAACATAATAATATCTGAGCTGCGAAACTCGATAACAATCAATTTGGAAATCAATATTAAATTACTAGATTTTATATTATACACTTGTGCCAGTCATCCATAATCAATTTTGTTCTCACACACAAAAATATTAAAATTGATTTAGATTTTTCATATAAGACAAAAACAGTACAATATACTAAGTCCGATGAGATTGTATGAAATCTGCGTGCACAACTCAATCCGAACATTGTCCGTCAGATATCAATTAGAAACGAAAGAAAGAGCTGGCAGGGATCCAAATAGAGCCAATAAAACGCTACTAAATCCGGTTTTACTGTGTTTAGATTTTTCCTCGCCAACCAGGAGGGGCGACATTCGGCCAAGATTATTCGCGATGTAACCAAGTTACGGTTTGTAAAGGCCTGTTTTGAAATACGCAATTTATACCCGGTGGTTTTATGCTTTTACAAGATGGTAGGTCCCTCGTATGCGAGAGGCCGTCTAGGTTGGTACCACCACTTTGTCCATTTCTGCCGCCAAGCATGTAAGTACTGTTGTGTTTCGGTTTGAAGGACATTGACGAGCGCAGTTCAGTGGCATGCAGTGCTTTGTAATTCAAAGTTCTGTGTGGTGTTGCTTTTGTTTATGGGCAGGCGTGGCACTTACCATCAGGGGAACGCCTTGCTCGTCTCGTCATTTAATTAAATTCAATAAAAAAAATGGAATAGAATAATATTCGATATTATATATTACATTTTCGATATTATAATATCGATAATATTTTCTGAGTGGTAGACATTTTATAGCATAAATAGGTTGGCTCAACTGGTTCCTTGCTGTGTCTTGGAAAACCGATGGAAAGTAGCCGCTTGCTACTGCGTTTCGTACGGTGCGTGAAATATCCGGAAGCTCGATTCCGCCTCGCCTTCCTAATCCCCTAATTATCCATTTCCTTTAAAGCTGGCAACGCGCCCATAATTCTTCTGGTATTGTAGGCGCCCATAGGCGGTAGAGATCACTTTCCATCAGGTGACCCACTGGCTTGTTTGTCGGCCAATGATATAAAACAAAAAATATATATATCAACTATCGACAGCATCACTAGTAACTCATATTCAGGACTACATAATACAGTTCTTTTAAAATTTGCCATAAAAAGATAGTCATAATTTATGCCCTACAGGTCAGTTAAACCTAGATTGATATAAATGTTTCAATATCTTAATTCATTGCAAATACACTTCATACGGCTTATGTCAATGGTTTATCTCATCTGTACAAAAGTATAAAATCATGCCCAAAAAAACGAACATATTTTTTATTTGTTCGCTACTGACGAACGCTATCCATTAGTCGCAATACATTACCAGTCACCCTTTACAGGACTATAACTATCATGTGAGGCTATAAACCTTGCCCCGATTAACTTGTAGCTGGCTACACGCACGACATGCCCATTGTCTATTCTAATGTGCGTTTATTATTTTAGGTTACATTTGAGAAGGCTATCAATTTAATTTCGGACAACCCTGGCATATGTTTCCTGTTATGAAATTAATGTTTTGATAGTGGTCGGTGTTAGACGCGCTGTTTAATTAAAACTGTAGTTTTGATTCTAAATTAATTTTTGCGTTATTGTTACGTTAGGTTTGCCGCACATTTCAAATGCGTAGATCTTTAAACTGAAATATTCCATGTATACACATTTCAAATGCGTAGATCTTTAAACTGAAATATTCCATGTATATCTATATCGGTTGTTTATCACTTACATGCCTCTATTCTATTCGAGCCTTTGAATTGTCTTTGTCACTTGAAGTTTCCATCTCCATTACCATCTACTCTTAAAATAGCGGGAAGCAGGCAGACACCCTATCGCGTCGCCGATGCATATTCCTGATTATTAATGCTTGTTTTTTGTGTCTTGCTCCATTGTTTCGCACCTAATGGCTGTACGAAACTCACGGCATGCGTCGGGCGGAATCGCTGGGGTGATGCTCGCCCTAAGTGGAGCAAACAACGAACAAAGACATCAAACAAATGGGTAGTGTTTTAGAGTAATTACGGTTCGCTTCCGTGCGAAACGAGAGGTGTTCAGCGTTCTCTCCCTGCACGCGTAATGTAAGCAGGCAGCAGGCGTGTATGCCGCGATGAATCAAGAAACTAATCATTTATTATTACGCCCCTTTTTTGTTGCGTGTCGACGAAAATGATCAATGTTTTGAACATTCTGCACTGTTTCGTAAACAAAATTGTGACTACGCCGTACAGTCACGGAGTTTTTATGCTTTTTTGACATTTGAAATTAACGTCGCGACGTATCGTACGTGCAGCGAATGAATCGCGCCATTAAAAATCCGCCTTTGCATATCATAAACACGTCCGATAGTTTTATTTACGTAAGCAATAAAGGAGACATAGGCGTCACGTCACGCTCAACGTTTACGCTTTGGGTAGCTGCCCTCGTAAATTTAATATGTCATCTCTTATATTAAAATGGTCGTTAAGCTAATAGCTGCTCCGCCTTCCCACACGGCACTGATAGGGTGATATCGAAGCTTATTTTGAATAATATAAGCTCACATCTTTATCCCTAAAGGGGTAGGAAGAGGTGCAACTAAAGCTGCACGTTTCGCAAAGCTTATTTCCGTCTTATTGAAAAGAATCTTCTATAGAATAGTTATGATTTGAAATTTCGATTAAACGAAAAATCGATATTAAAGAAATTAGAAAGAAACAAGCCATTCGTTCGATTTTATCTGGTCAGTCATAAACACAAGGCGTCGGAGAGTGTCTAAACAACGCGCCTTTATAATACTTTCCTTATTTGTTCCTATCTACATAGGGGCGATTTACCACTAAAAAACAAACAAATTACAATTAGTAAAAATAATATAAGTAATAAATTCGTGTCAATAAGAAGAATTCGCATATTTTTAGCATGTAATGAATATATAATATATTTTACTTTTATGGCAAATTTTGCGTTAACAATTTAGAATAATCACGTGAAACCTAAAATGGCTATCAGATATACGTGACTAGAGATATCTTAGCCTTCATTACATTTAATATTTTATATTGATTAATTTCTAAACACAAAGGACAAAACCCGCAATAAGAATATATTACCTGCTTTGATAAACTGTGCCCGTAGCTTAAGTTTTTTGTGAGTTCTTCGATATCTTTCATGTCATCTGTATATAAGAAAATGTATATAATGAACATGTATGCAGATCCGTGCGACGCTTCTAGCTGATCATATTAAAAACGCATTAGTTTCATATACAACGTGTTATAGAAAGGTGTGTGTATGTGTGTGTTATTTTACGGTCCTTACATCCCGACAGTGTTTATGTACTGTATGGAAAATCTAGAAATCTTAAAATTTCACGCTCATTCGAATTACTCTGTTATTACGATCGATAAGCTCGATAACATCCCTATAAATTAAGTGAATGCGTGAAAGATACTGCAGCAAGTGAGACAAAAACTCAGCTGTTTATCATTTAGTGTTGTCCAAAATTGCAAGCCGAATATCAACATGTTATTCATTCGGTATGAAAGAAAATGTTTCATTTATGTCCTAGCAATGCAATCGAATTTGGTTATTTGGGGGGGGGTTAACTATATATATCGTACAATATACATTGCTTAAATTTGACCTCACCCTTCTATAACAGGTGTGTAGGTTGTTCACTGTGTTAGTACTTTCAAGCCTTACAAATATATGTTATCTAGAGCTATTTTTTTTTTGCAATTGGGGGGGCTCAGAAGCCCCCGCACGCCCTCGGCATGTTATCTAGAGCTGCAACAACTTTAATGAACCTTTCAAATAAAAAAAACAAAAAAAGACGTTGTATTTTATATCATTCGCATTCTAAAAAAAAAAATTACAATCTATAACGCGCTTGTTCGCAGCAATCTAGAATACTGTAGCGTTGTATGGAATCCTCACTATGATGTCTATAATAAACGATTAGAGAGCATTCAGAAAAGGTTCCTTCTGCATTTATCTTACAGCTGTAACTTGGCTAAAAAAATTCCAAGCTATAATGATCGACTTAAGTATTTTCACTTACAATCTCTTCAAAATCGCAGGAAAATACTAGACATCACATTCCTTTATAAACTGGTAAATAGTTATATTGATTGCCCATATCTTCTCTCGCAACTGAACTTCTCTTCTCCTCATAAACTGCCTAGATTTGGCAAATACAAACCATTTGTCGGAGATGCTGCTCGTTCTAACTTACGTCAGTATTCCTCGCTAAATAGAATTACACAAAGCTACAATAACATTCACAGTGTTGACATGAATCTGGGTCTTAATTATGGTGGCGGTGGCTTGAGAGAGCAACAAGCTATTGATGTTTTCTCGAATAGCTTTCACAAATTCAAACTACATCTCAAGGCAACACACTGCTAATACCTGGGGCTTTGTCGGTTGTAAGTTTTAACATGTCTGCTCACAAGTCCTCTTACATTCTTTTAAACAAGACACTTTTCTTTCCTTCAATTGCATTTATGCTTTTAATTAATTTTCAATTTGTAATTTGTATTTTGTTAATTTCAATACATATATTATGATAATAATTAGATGAATTAGATAATAACTTTTATGCGTAAACTAGATGTAATGCTGTTTATATTGCAAGGACGTTTGCAACTATAATTATTGTTATACTTGGCATGCGTTTAATTTAATTGATCATTTATGTATATGTTGGTATTTACAATGTTGTTGCGACTTAATAAATAAATAAATAAATAAATAAATAAAAACGTGATAACTATCGAAATAACTCGCACTACGGCTACTGGCATCCAATAAGGCTGTATTAATAATTCAATGTTGGCGTGTTATAGAAATCGAATCCTTTGCTCAGACTACAATCCAAGGTAAAAGCAACGTACGATACAAAATCCGTCTGCTTATCCAGTTTCATCAAAATAAAATAAATAATTCCAACGTAATCGAATATCAAAACTGTAACACCGCTCGAAATACTGTTTGATGTAGAACATTGTCAGAAAATTCTTTTCAGAATTTCACTCACCTGGGAATAAGCTTCGTAGCGATTGAATATATTCTTTATCCCCCTTGATGACTCGAGAAGATTATTCGCCTAATTATAAACACCACACCTGCCATCAACAGCAGCAATACCAACTAAATTTTTGGACTACAAAGTACTGCATACCGCTGAACTGCGTTCTTCACCCAGAGACTTTATACTCTAAAATAATAGCCATTATTTGCACTCTCTTCAGTAACCTTTATCCATCTTCATATACGAGTATCCTACCATCTATTAATTCAGTAATATTCAATGACTCTCACGCCTTTTATATTACTTCATATACTTTTTAGGCAGCTTAAGTTAACGTAGCCCTTTGCTTTCAAAGTACACTTGTAGAGCCCAGGAAACGTCATCAAAAATGTTTCTTGTTTACATTCATCTTCCCGCATCTAAGACACAATCTTCCTTGCAGTTTTTAGCAAATATTGGACCCTGATTTGGAATTTAATTAAAACATTAATATAAGTTTTGAAGCGCTAATTGTGTTTAAAATTATTAACACAAAGAGACAGGAAGGCTGTCGGTGTTGCATTTTAAAACATAAATACGGGACCTCCATTAAAACGCTGGCAACAAATTCTCGTCACTCCATTACGTCTTTACACATTACTCCCTTAATTGCTTCCGCTTACTAAATTTCAACAATAAAGCACCAACGTCTCTCAAAATACGCAAAATTACTATATTGTAGTTGGGATTTTCTATTTCTATTGTCGAGGCTGCACCTGGGTTCTCGATCGTCGGTTGTAAAGACATCCCGGAGAATGGAAATAGTAAACGGATGTACAATTACAAAATCCTCGAGACCGAGGTTTATCTTGGTGGAAATAAACTTTGCAATGTCGATGGAACAAATTGCAAACAGGTTTTTTATAGCATAAGGCAGTGAACGAGCTAGTGAGTCACCTGATGGTAAGTGGTCTCCATCACCGATGAACATCCAAAATATGAGAGTTATGAGTGCGGTACGGCTATAAACGTAAGGGGTAATTAAGAGACTGGGAAGGAAAAACGGATTTGAACCTCCGGATATCCCACTAACTATAAACGCAATAGCAAGCTGTTTCTGTAAGTCGGTTTTCTGTAATACAACCTGGTCGAGCCGACTACTTTGAATTTATTATACGTCAATAGTTTGTTATCTATGTTTCACACACATGTACAAACATAAGTTCACGTATGCATCCCCTAAGGGGTAAGTAGTGGACTAGTCCCACGGTTCGCGGAACTTATTAATGATAGGGGACACGTTATTGCTTTGCCTTGTCGAATTTTTCGAATCGAAAACCAAACACAAGTTATGATTTCGCGATTTGAAATCCTTTCAACCCATAATCCCAAGTTCTTCAATCTAATTAGAATAATAATCTAATATCAGAATCTTTAATTGAAAATATTTATGGGTCACACAAACATTTATTTCGGTACAGGAATCGAACCAGCGGCGTCTCGTTTCACAGCCAGCTATTTATTACTCGCCCACTGCACTACAGGGGTAGTCAAATTAATTATCCGAAACATACTCAAACGTACGAAAAAAAATGTAACCCGAAGCCATGCTAAACTTATTCGGGAGATAGAAGGGTGAAATTTATTTTTTTAAGTTTCCCGTGCAACACATTGGTATCCATCACACCGTCTAAGTTACAAGTTCGTAGGTCGGCCAAGTTGGTCGAATAAGCAAGTTTTACTGCGCAACGCATTTCGCAACCAATTCGACGAATTTTATTTGCCACTAACGCGTTACTTTTTAAACTGGAGAAAAAACGCAAGACGTTCTTAATTCGACGCGTATCAAATATAGGCTTTAAATTCTCCTTGTATGTATAACTATGAACAGCATATCACAGAGTGATCATATTTACATGATTCTTTTTTCATTTGAAAGGTTATTTATGGCTAAAGTTGCTCCCATTTAATTCAAGAAGATATTCCACTCCTGACGAAATAAAAGACTAAAACTTCAGCATTTATACAGTGTATTCAGTGTGTACATTTATACAGATTTTGTTTTTTCACTAAAAATAGAAAAATAAAATAAAATCGATGCTTTCAACCAATTATTGAATATTAATTGCAATAGAACTGAACTAAAATTCGTTACTTCTACTTTTAGCATTTTTGTTGGTCGGTTTTATTTCTTATTGATCATTTAACCAATGGTCCTACGAAACACCGCGACAGTTGCATTCGATGATTTATTCTCGACTCCTTTTTTTAGCCACGCACATCGATATCGCTTTCGCTATTTCCTATGGTTTGTTTTTGGACAAGCTGTCTAAAATACAGCTGTATTTTGCTTAGGCAATGTTTTGAAAACGCAAAACGTGTTTCCGCTTTTACTGTGGATAGTTTTTGGCCTTTTTTCGAATTTAGAACGATAACTACATAACGTTGCTTCTGACTACTAGTTAAACGAAAAAGCGACTCTAAATCCAGAGTAATATTTGACAATTTAGTTATTTACATTGTTTAAAACAAACACAATGAAAGAAAACTAACCAAATGCAATCAGCATTCTCTATGTAGCGAGATTAAAGTTGTAAATATAATGCTAAATTAAATTAGGCACAGAACTATAAACTTACCCTTACAAAAATGCCACGACACCCATCCAACATTCGTCTCGTAAACTTCCAATGAAGATACGAGTGTTACGTACATTTTTCTCGTCGATCGTGCATGAGGCAAACAAATGGTTTCCGTTTAGGAAATAACACTAAAAGTAGGCACATTTGAAACTGCCACTTAAATCTTGGGGTCCTCGATCGCCATTTCTCTCAGCGTCTTAACAGGCTCGGGGAAGGGTACTGGATGTATCCATGTCGTTACTGCGTTAAAGATGGGTCTGCGTAATGGCAATAATTTTGTCTTTAATAGATTTGATGATGGGGTAATGATACATTGAAGCGAGTCACGAAGGTCTCGTCTAGTTGAAGAATAATAGAATTGTTTCATAGTGTTTATCAATTCTGTGAAATGTAATTAGAACCTCTTCTAATTTTCCACAAATATTTTCATAGAAAATAGTAAAACTATCTGCCTTCCTGGACTGCCTCCGTGGTGCAGTTGTATTGTGTTTGCGGTACGACTGCTGAGCTAAGGTCTCGGATTCAATCCCGGGTCGGGTAAAGTGATATTGGTTTGTTCTATCTCGAAATGCTTAGTATCAGCCCGGAGTCTGGAATTATGTCCGGTACGGCGATAGGCTCGCCCCCTATCACATCCTCGGACAGAAATACGCTCAGCTAAATGTGGGTGTAAATTTGTGTGTAATTACACATCTACCTACCCCGTCCGGGATTACAGGCGTGAGTGCATAGGTATGTAGTAAAACTAACTTTTAAACGTAGGTAAAAACCACATGCTAGCGATATAAAATAGATATAACTTCTACTTCATGCTATACAAAACCAGGCGTGACACATTTTTAATACGGAATTAACATCACAGTCCTTGGTAACACTACATAGGGGTTATTACAACACTGTATGACACGAAACAATGGAAAAGAATTGCTAGACTACAAGAATTGTTTGACGACCCTCTGTGTACCACTTCTTATGATCGTGGTGGTCGTGGCTGTGACAACCACGACCTCAAGAGTGCCCGACTAAGATGACACGAAAAAGCTTTTTTCATGTGTTCTGCTGACGTTTTACTGCGGAACTTTCAAGTGCAGGCTGAATAAGATTACGCGTAAACAAAATCTCATACTTCATCTCCAAACACGAAGTACTTTTACATACGACGTCTCTTATATATATCTTAGGTCTGTCGTTTAAATAGCAACAAGATTTATTCACGTTTGAAACCAACAAAGGAACAAAGTAAAAAGTGTCAAACAACGTAGATCGTAGCCACAAAGTACAAAGTAACCACGAAGCACCGACGCATATGGGATACATTTGTATAGATATTCGGGGGTGAGCCCCCCTTCCCTTCGCGCGAAAAATCAATCACATGTTCGTACACAGGCGTGATTACCATAAACTTCCCGTTTTAGCTGGACCCTGCTTCTTCTAAGCTCTATCGATTCGTCGGCGCCCATTTTTACGCCTTCCATATATCAGAGCTCTGACCGTCCCTTTTCACTATAACTTGCAATTGGCAAGTTGTTGAAGATCCGGACGGATTTTGTCCAGTCTTCGAACAACTTTTTTATTCTTAATCAATTTGTAGATAGTGATGAATGATCGTTACAATATGGGCTTGAACAAATTTTGCATCATTAAGAACGTTCACGACATTTCTGACTTCAATTTTGTAATTTTCTGGACTTATTTTTCAATATACCATTAAATATGTGCCATATACCACATCATCATCATCATCTCAGCTTATTGCCGTCCACTGTTGGACGTAAGCCTCCCCAAGTAAGCGCCAACCATCCCGGTCTTGGGCAACCCGCATCCATCCGTTACCTGCCATCTTTTTTTTTTTTTTACCACATAAAAGAACTTATTTAAGAAATACAATTTTATATACTGTAAGCAAAACTATACACAAAACTATACTTGTTGTTTAATAAAATGTGAGTAAACTGAATGAATCACACAAAGCTATAAAATTATACTTGGTGGCAAGGCATAATTTATTTACAAGTATCTAATAATAATTCCACGGTGTTAGTACACTGATTAATTCATGTTAATTAAAATAAATAAAAACTAACTCACGGTAACGTTGGGCCAAAAAATTACAAAGTTAGATCACAATCTGGCGGCAATCACTACTTGAACAACTACCTAATTTCCTATGTACGTATATAAATTTAATGGCTATACAGCACAGGGTACAAGGCACGCAATTTTCACATGACGCAACTAAGTGAAGTCGAACGAAAAGACGTAAATTATGGCTCAACAGGCCTTTCCGGCCGTTAACGATTTCTACTGTAAGTTAAATTTGAAGCGTGAAAGAAAATTAATTAATCACACATGGTGCAACACCGGGCACACGTCGTTAACTCGAGCAGTGTGTTCGTGTGAGTGTGTCGCATTCTATCATTACACCTCCGACAATGTGTATTCAAACTTTTTACGACCCTCCCGTACCTGAAACTTAACTCAGGAACTTAGAATATTATTTGCCCGTGGCAAATTGCCACTGTGTTGCTAGAGTCGCCCCAAGAAAATACAAACAAATATGTACATATTTTGTGTATATATATTGCTCATTTAATTTTATATATGTAGCATAAAAAATACTGAATATACATTACGTTCAATGAAAACCTCGATATGACTAATAACTAAATATGATATTCTCATCAAATCTAATAACTGTGTTTACGAAAAGCTCTTTTGTTACTTTGAAAAAGACAAAACAATTTCAGCATACGTTGTCTCGTGTAACGCTCCTAATAAAATCACAAGAAGGTACTTTGTGAGAGGAGTTGATTGTCACGGGCGTCGGTGCCGAAAAATGATTCAGCCGTCATAAAATATCGTAAGAAGCTGCGCGTAATTGAAACTGTGCCGCTGCGTAGGGAGACAATAAAGTAGTGAGTGTGTTGAAGGCACCGCTATCATCAATAAAGGCCATACGTTAGGGCAGGCCGGTTCATTACTGCGCTCGGCTCGGCGTCTCCACATTCCCATTACGGGGGAGTTAGGAGACGCGAGCGGCGATAAATAGCGGCCAAGAAGACCTGCTTTATTTCTCTTGCACACAATTTCATTTACATTAGAGGTGCTGAAGCGAGTCTCCTCCTGAGAGTCATATGAACGTCGCGTACAGATTCATGCAAAACAAGTTACGAGCAGCGGGGCCACGTGCCGCAGACCTTAATCTAGTCCGTAGTGTGACAAGCGCCACCGCCGCCGCCGGCGCCCGGCAACCCTCACCCCCTCCGTGCCACGCTCCAACCTACTTAATTACTACTAATTGCTACAGCTTATACATGTACGTGCGTCATAAACTTTCTCACCGCTTGTTATTAATTCTGAATATCACCTGGATTTGTCATGTTTGTTTATTTCACCTGTACGTATTCGATCTTTAGTTGTATATTAAGTTCCTGTATTTAATCAATACAGGTGGTTTACGTTCTCGTTTGATAAGTGATTGTAAATGATCACAGGATCGAACGGAGGCTAAAGAAAAAATGCTTTGATGAATCTGAAAGGCGGTAACATCGATGCCAACATCTAATTTACAAATTGAAGCTGCGTTAACATGGCTCGACCACAAACTACCGCGGCAAACAACCAACACACTTGCAATCTCATACCGTTGCAACACCGCACACACCCACTGTACAGTTTGCAATTTTATCTGAATATCTCCGAGGAATTTTCCCAAGCACTTCAATTCGTACATAGAAACACTTTTATAAGATTTTCCTTACATTTCTGGCTAATAAACAAATTTAATTATACTTTTGAATTGGCTAAACGGTGCGGTGACCATCTCCGCTGGACATTGGCAATCGTTATATTCTTTTTCCTTCACGCTTAAGTGCCCTCTTAAGCGTGATACGAATTAGTTAAGCAACGGCTGCGCAGTAATCGTATTTGCTTACAATTGCAAACGGTTGCTAATACTGCTGAGTAGCTGCCAATACACACATTGCTCGTTTTGCTTTCAGTTTAATTGCTATTTTTGTTTGTTCCACACTATCAAATAGCTGAATAAAGGATGTTTATTAGTTTATCCTCTTAATATTTGCTACTGTATTGAGGAGTACTGATTTAATCTACTACTACGTCTTTTTTAATATGTTGAATTATGTTCATCTGAAACACTATTTTTCGGAGAATATAGCCATTTGTTAGCTTTTTAAAAGTACTCTTATTCGTTACGTTAAAGTACTCTTACTCGTTAGCTGTAAGACGGTTAAATTCTCAGTTACAATCGATATAGTATTTTATCAAACATGTCTGACCCGATAAAACCTATGTTGTGAAACGTCTTGTTACTTTCTCGTAACAAACCCCACAGTTGCCATCGAGTGCGATCGATTGCCCAGAAATAGCCGTGGGCGTTTGACAGGCTTCCGCGACGCAATGAATGTTGCAAGCCGTGCCGCACCGTATGCCACCCCTTAATATTTGATGTCTAACTAACATTTCTATGAAGGAAAATGGATCGGTGGATTTAAAATTCAACGTCTATGTGACATGAGTAATATTTCTTGACTTTAGTTGGCTCGTACGTTTGGATCGCCGACGGCCATTATATACATAAGATATAGAAAGAAGCAGTCGTACATCAAGCAGCATTGTTTATTACCAACACTCGAATATCAAAATTAAATGCGAATAAAAATGTACCATTTCAATATTTTTTAAAATGTTATCTCATATTGGATATTTGAAATATCGAGGCTTGAATGCGTTTCGATATTCTGAAAATAAAATGTCTTCAAGCTGTGCAATGGCTGGAGGGCTATCGGTAAAACGTTGCAGGTAACGCTGGCGCTTCGATTATACCGAGGCGCGACAGACGACGCCATTCGATCTCTTTTATATCGGATTTGAATTTCGCCCATTACGTCCCATCAAACTCTGAGCTTTCCTCTCACGCCTTTCGTGTATACACGCCGACATATTAGGTAACTGTGTTTGAAATTCAACTTAAAACATCGGCCCGTCCTTATCTTGTTTCTTTGAACAACAGTTACGTAAATATGGAAGGAGCTCCCGGGGTGCGGCAGAGTATTTCATTATCCGTGACCTGTTGAGCGCGAGATTTGTGACTCGTCTCATCCACGTAACCTCGTACGCTCTCTGTATGGTTTTTTCTTCCGAGTTAACCTAATTCTCCTGAATACTTACCCAATTTAATGCAACGTATCTCGTATATAAGTATCAGAATACTTGTAACCTCTATGCGAATATTGTTTGGATCCCCTCGACGTTGCTCCTAACTACTCCATGCAGTATTGTACTCAGGTAAATATTTTTATCTCAACAGATATGTAATTCTGCGCGATCTCATCTAGCCGCCGGTTCTCACGCCCGGGCTTCCGTTTAGCGGCAATCAGGGCCAGGCTTGCGACGCTCTGTCAATACGAAGGCGGAGAGGTTTCTCTGATAAACTTATCTAGCACCCTCCTCCCCTCTCCGGCGTACACACCCCTGACGTCTCCGTTTATCTCTCACGTATGTTCGTACGTTTCACCCGCACCGCATTTATTTTCGTACAAAGTCGCTTGCCTTGTACTTTTTGACTTTTTATATCAATGTCGTTTTCTTTTCAAGTTTTTCACAAGTAATGACGTCAAAATGTCACTTGTTTGCATCTACCAATTTATATTCGTTTTGGAAACGACAAATATATTTTATCCTTTTATAAAGTTGTCTATTTGGCGTAGTGCCCGAAGACCGCCACAAGTATTTCCAAGGAAACAGAAACAACAGTACAACAAAACAAACGTAAAATCTTATAAAATGCAGTTAACGTCAACACACATGCGAACTATTCGCTGAGCACGTCCGCGTTTCTTAAAATATGTTTTATGATATACACGCTGGAGGGCGAGGAATCAAATGCAATTGAGAATAGTCGACGTTCATTTCACATAGTTTTATTGTAAAAAAATGCATTAATACTAAAATACCCGTTCTCTATGGGTCTTATATTGTATCGTTTTGCAGAGCCATCATTTAATATAAGTTTCTTTGTTCCAAAGGTCCCCAATAGGTTGCGGGTCGGCAATAATTCATAAGAACCCGCATCCCCAAAGTATTATACGAGCTAAGGGAATTAATAAAATTCAACTTCATTCCAGCTCTATCTAAATATTTTGGTTTTTTGACTCCGAAACGGTTACTTTATTCATCATTTTGCATATTTATGTCAAGTGGAAGTTTCATAATGGTAAATTAAAAAAACATCAACCAGCCCATTGCCTACTTCAGGATTTAATGTTCACGCACAAAACATTCCGTCGCGATTGTATTGCAATTTATGAACTTCGTAATTTATTAATGTACTAAAACTCCGCTCTGTTTGAATAAAACACAAAATCAATTTTCTGAAAGGTACAATTCGGCTCCGAATTTATTGGCATTATTGTTTTACCTTAAAAGGTGTTCACTCAAAATCAATCGAGCGAAAATTTAATGACTGCTTTCGGATTGGTGTTAATTCACGTAGCGTGCAAATGTTGGACCGAGGTGACGGTGCGTGAAATGTGGTGTTTTCTTGCGAAACAATTAAATATCTCATACATCGATGGTATTAGAAGCGGTTTCGCTGGTGGAACGCGCGGAATATTAAGGCGAGATGCAGCGAAGCAGATTTTAATTCCGCACGATTAAATCGACATCTTCGCGTCGATGTCGAATACCATTTGGATCGAGTCGGATCGATATATCGCCTGAAGGGTTCGCCTACCTAGCGGGGACTAAATACAATTTACCTTTGTTATTTTTCGTGTCATTAAACTGCGTCGCGATCTCGAACGCTTGATCGGGATTGCGAACTTCGATGTGAATTGTTTGTAAGCTTTTGTTTCCCACTCCGCTTGCCAGCGACGTGACATCAATTAACGTCAAATCCCCTGACTGAATTTTCTTCGTGGCCGTCCATAATATTGTAGGTGGATTTAAAATGGAATCATTTTCCGGTGCTGATCATTCAGAACAGAATTTACTTTGTTTAATTTTCGTTCCATTTATTGAAGTACAGTTATAGATACATTTTATTTTATTGACCCAAATAATATCACAGTATTTTATAAACAAAAAATTGACTATTTATTTGTCTTTAACTATAACTTTATTGTATTAAAGAAAGTATTTTAATGAGAAAGCGGCATGATTCTAAAACATTCCAAAAGGTTTCCACCACAACGTCGTGTATGAAACAACTTCTTTTCTCCCGACAGTCCGCGCCGTAGCTGCTCTTATTTACACAAGTTTCGCAGAATACGAAAGCCCTCATATCGTGCAATGAAGCATGCGACAGAATAAAACTTTGTTTCCCCAAATCGTCTTAACGTACTTTAGGCCCGCATACAGCAACTCAATAAAATATTAGCATTATTTTGTTTCTTGTGTTTTATGATGTTTAGTAGTACTGTATGTAGGTACCTCATATGCAACTGGGCATTAAACTAGTTGTTAGAAACCTAGTTTTAAGTTAGAATACGTTTTATAATAAGGTTCTTACGTTCTTCTTAGAAAACGTTGTGTAACTTTAAACTAGGTTTATATAAAAAAAATACTATAGGTTACTGACTATAGGTTACTGACTATAGGTTAATTGACTATAGGTTTATATGTACTGGTTAGCAACCAGAACATATAAACCTAGTTTAAAGTTAGACAACGATTTGTAATAAGACCGGTATCATCTTATGTCTAAAATAATGAGTGCAATGTACACTACCATGTTTTTATTTAAGCACAGACCTGATGCTTTGAATAAGGCTAGTCACCTCCTCGTCTCGTAATCACAAAATAAATAATACTTGTATCTTTAATTTGGTTAAGAGACGATTAAAAAAAATATAGTTGCAGATGTTTATGGATTCGTGTATAATAATGGTAATTTTTTATTAACGAATTTTCAGTTTTAAATATAACGATAACTTTGGGCATACAAAATCTTTCCAGTCAACTATAATTATTCTTAAATTTCACATACATTATAAATTAGATTTTTATCGTCCATTATCAGGTTCTACCGGACTAATATTGCGTTGATTATTCAGTCTTACTTCGGCATAAAAGTTTGTTGGAAAGACACTCGCCGCACTAAAGACTCGCTCACTCACTTCGCCGTGTTTCACGTTAATGCAAAAGCACGTAGTTTCATGTCGACGCAGAAAGTTGTGCAAAGTGCACAAAGTGCGCGAACGCCATGGCAAAGCCTTCATTTGTCGGCTTGTGACGTCCGCGTGACAAATGTGGACGCGACTTTATACACCCCGCCCGGCGAACGGGGACATGTCGTGATTATGCACCACGATGAAAAATGTATCTGCGAAGTTTATGCATCGCAATCCGTTTTAAACATACCTCTATCCGTAATGACCATCTTGCATCTCAACAAAACACCACTTTAAATAATACAGCAGCTCTCTAAGTCCACTAATGTATATTCCAAGTTTGTTGTTGTTTATCATTCTGAAACTTGTAAATTCTAATTAAAGTGCACGATACGTTCAGTTTAATGTGGAATTATTGCAATACAAAATCAACTAAAATATGTTATTAGGTGGTGGTAGGTCCCTCGTATGCGAGAGGCCGTCTGAGTTGGAAGCACCGCTTTGTCTATTTCTGTCGGTAAGCAGACTTGTGGTTCGGTTTGAAGGACACTGAAGCCAGTGAAATTACTGGGCATTACGAGACAACACCTAATGTCTCCGAACGATAAAAGCAAGGCTCGTGTCGTCATTCAGGAAAAAAACGACGCCACGTGAAGTGGTTGTTTAAAGCTAAAATACATATCCGAACAATCTATACGGCCAAATTTAATTTAAAGCCTATGTTCTTTTAAGTAATATCGGTATATAGAGGGAAGAGCAAAATTCTATTTCAAGTGGTTTAGGTTAGCGAAGATTGGGTAATTTATATTAGCCTCTTCCCCACATTGGGGTGGGAAAGGAAGATACAAGCGCTGAAGAGAGCCATGTTGTTCGTTAAAATTACTTAATGGATCGATTAAACGTAGAGTTTAATTATGAGGGACATTAATTTGCGTCGGTAGTTGCCAGCACGACAACTGAATTAGTTTATCGTGTACTAACATCTTTACGTTCAGTTTCTTTACCTTGTTTGATAAACACGACCGAGTATGCGGAAATTTGAACGTAATAATATTGTTGTTCAAATGTTGCTCCACTAATTGGTCATAAAAATATCTCATTTTATTGAGGTAATTCATAATGGAACAGTTATTAATATGCTTATTATATAAACGATTATTCACTATGCCGATTAAATAAATACAACACATATACAAAGTATGTAAATTCTCGTATTTTCACTTGAATATTTTAAGTCGCCAATATTCAAACCACACATTCCCACACGGGGTATATAAATGTCATATCTGGTGTTGACGATAATTTTATAATAAATAGGTACTTATAGCCTCATAAAATCTGTCGTACTGTATAATAATTATTCAGTGATAATATCCTCGACTCGGTAAAGCAAATTAAAATTCAATTTGTGACACGAACCGTGAAGCATAACGGATTGTCGTCCGATTTTGTCGCCCCGTCTCTTCCATAATTTTGCGAGTCACTCGGTTTCGAAAAGGTATTTGCTTAGTTCTGCGGATTTCAATTATATCTTTAGCGGAACTCTTTATTACGCTGATGATTTCAACAACATTCGGAATGCAGTGTAAACATTTTATTTATACAATCTGAACTGCGTTTGTTTGGTTACAGGTGGAATGCAAAAAGGCACAACCCAAAGAAGTCATGCTCCCAGCGAACCTGGCAAAGACGAGAGCCGCTGGTCGCGGCGCGTACGGTGAGTTGCTAGGTAGCGCCGTAGCCGCCGGCGCCGGCGGAGTTCGATACGCCCCCTACCCCGTCCACGCGCCGGCGCAGCTCCTACTGGCGGGCACGAGCGCGGGCGCGGGCGCAGGCGCAAGTGCGGCGCACGCGGCCGCCTACCGTCGCGCTCTGGCCGCGCTGCGTCCGGCGCCGCGTGCTCCGCGCCCTGCGCTCGCGCCTCTCGCTATTCCTCCGCTCGCATACTCGGTATCTGAGCTGCTCGGCGCTCACACACTTGACATCCCAGCCCTATACTCCCCCTTGAGCCATGCGACGCTGCCGACTGCTCTGCCCCTCTGATCCGCGATCCTGTTCCAGCAACACCCGCACCACCCATTCTGAACGATCTGGCAGGTTCAATTTGAACAAATATAATTAATTGCATTCCCCTTTTCGCTGAGTTGGCAAAATTTATCCTATTCATTCCTTTTATTCTCTTACATTCCTTTGATGTCAACCGTACCGAAACGTAAAAAAAAATACTGTACTCCAAGTAAACTGATAATATCCGAAGTGTCTTATTTTTAGTATTTGCCATTAGTGAATCAGTTAGATAGCAGATTTTCGAAATGTGTATCAAAATAAATTAGCCAGTTTTATACATAAAATAATAATTTATATATTACATTTTAATGAACAGTAGTAGAAATCAACTGGATCAATTTTACGTAGGAGTGATAGAGAGCAATATTTTTCTATCCGGCAGTAGGTGCTTAATGCGATTTGATTTACGATACATACATAGATAGACGATATAGAATTGAGCCTGATATTTTCCCTAATTTCTGAGTAGTTTTTGATACAAAATAACAATATAGAACCGAACGGTTCTGCTGATTCTTGCCAGTCTTGCCATGTCCATCCATGAAGTAAACTAAATTGTTAGAGAGCAAACTCTAGATACGACATTCTAATGCGGATGTTTATGGAAGTTATTTGGAAATATTTTCTTAATTGATATTACATTCTTTAGCGATTTTATCGTGAATAGTTTCACAGCTCGATGTCGGCTTATCAAAGAATGTTATCAGTGGAAGAAAAGAGGTACCTATTGTATATCGATGTATATTACCCGTATGACGAGATCTTTAGAGAATTTTATTTCACTTTTTTTTGCAATTGTAAAAAAATATTTTAGGTATTTGATTGAAATCGTAAATTTTATATTTATGTGTGTTCCTAGTTGAATAATATAGGTAATTTATTTATTTAAATCCTTACTCTTTACATATTATTTATTTATATTGTGCAATGCCAAATTACGACTTAACATTGTGTTCACTATTGATTTCTATTTTAGTTGTATATCTTTGGGTATTTCGTAAATAACTGTTACTGTTAGTTTAACAGTAAGGTGTTTTTTCTTGATTCACCCAATAATTGTATTATTGAACGTAGCTCTCATAAACTAATAGACTTAATTGTACTTATTAACTTTTTAAGTAGGATGGTAGAATTTAGAATAATAAATATCATTTCTAAAATATTTAAAAATGTCTGTTTGTTTAACATGTTTAGTATTAGACTAACAATGTGTAGAATAGATTAACATGTTGAGTAAAAGACACATCACCGTGGCGACAACGCTGATGGTGTTCAAAACACTAACATACCCTTCTGTTGAGACTCACTAGATACTGTTTGATAGTAGACTGCTATTTAGATATATTGAATGCCCTTATATGGATACACATCGAATAGTAATCACCCATACTCCACAATGTACAACGTAACTTGCAACACAAAGATTGTCGCCAAGCAAAATAGTGTCTCACGGCACACTAACTTTGAATGTATCAAATATATCTTTACATTTTAAAGAATTATGTAAATGTAAGGTGTAAGGATCGATCGATTTATGTAAATGTTTTTACATTTCTAGATTTCATGTGGTCATTGGGTGCTCTTCCTGACGGTAAGTTGTTTTATGTTTTATTTTCAAGTCACTTATCACCTCTGCTAAACTTGCATTTTCAGATCATTTCCTGCAACGTACCGTGCTTATTAATAACGCATACTCTTATATCACCTGTCCTATTCTGGTACGGCAAAAAGTAATCATTCCAGACTCCAGTTAACTCACTAATCCAGTTTGAATGTTTGACACCAGTTGCTGGTTCATGTAATCAATGGATTTTGTCATGATGGTGTCAGTCGCAAAGGGTGTCCATCTGTCTTCTGATGGATCACGTCGCCTGACAGACACACTATTTTGATTGGCAATAATATGATAAACGACTCGGTGTAGTAATCATATCAGCCGATGTGGACAATCATTCATTTTACATTTTCTAACCTTCATCTTGTCAGCGGTATCGGTAGTTTAACAACTTCATCTGTAATTTTATGTATTTTTGACACTAGCTTAGTTATTGTAACGTAGAATTTGTTTGCCCGTAAATCTTTAAAATAGTTATCATTAGTTACTTCTTGAGTGTATAAAGCCGTCGCTTGTCCACTTAGCGTGTGCTACATAATACGATGTTTACAAAATATCATTCGCTGGACAATGTCCAACGGGATGTCGTACCGTGCATGTACTTGCCTACCTTTTATGCGACAGATCTATTTTTGAATTGGGCCACCGGAACACGTGTTACATGTTCGAAGCTTACATCGAACAATGAATCAGTATCGGCGTATTATTTAAGAGTAACGCTTATACTAAATGCCGAGCGATGCACCCTCTCTATCTTTAACATTCGCTTCCCTTTCAGACCGCAGAAGTGTATTTATAAATGAATAACATGTGTTTGTTTGTTGCACAGGTTTTCCCGCAGCATACGCCGCCTACGCGGCAGGACGTAGCTATTCGGGCTATCCTAGCTTCGGGCTGCCATATCCAGCAGGTAATCCCCTGGCGAGCTTGCACCACCAACTATCCGGCAATCATTACCACCATTTGGCGACGCTCCTGCCGTACCACCCTCTCGAGCTCAGCGGGGTTTACAATGTACACGCCATGCATCTGTGAACTCGCGCCGGCGACAATGCATTCCACTAACCGCTGTCTTACGTTTATCAACGATGCGCTTTCTGACTAACACGTCGCCCATTTATATACTTAACAATGCATACGACTAAATACGTAATCCTCTTTTGTGACCGTGTCCTAACTTGCCATTTCTACTAACTCGCAGCAAAAGTTCGTGTAAATTCGCACTAACAACTTTACTAACAAGTTAACACCCCTAACAATGACTGAACCATCTAGATAAATCTGCCATGCCGTCAATTACAAAACGTCCATGTTTTGAGAAGATGCTGTTTATTGTTTATATCCAGAATGTTGTCGAGGCAATTCGGCCAATTGCGACCTCCTCGCTCTCTATGTTTGCACACAATTCGCCCTAACGATTCTCAAATGCTACGCGTCGTGCAAACAAACAGCAGGGCAAATATCGCGTTCGCCTTCGCCCCTTTCGCCGCCGCCTCCGCCACCGCGCCCTCGCACGCCCCGCTCGTCTCGTCGGCGACTGGTATCGCTCCACCGCTCGCTCCTCATTAACAGCGTAAGCTTTTAAAAGAGATTTAAACAGATTCAAACAAAAGTACAGAAAAAGTGAAGCCCTCTTTGTGGTAACTTTTGCGTAAATCTGGCGGCGAACACAAAAGAATTCCACTAATTAAAAGTAGTCAACAAGCGTCTAGCCGATCGGCTGATCACGTTTTTAATTTCAATTTTTGAGGTCTTGTCATTTCTGTTTGTTCGAATCGACATTAAGTTCGATCGAGCGAGGAGGTGCCCGGGTGTCGTGCGGGTTAATGTGACGGTGGAGAAGACGGCGCGGCGGCGGGAGAGCGCAGCTGCACAAATACTCCTCTCGTTATTTGTCCACACTTCGCGTTTGAGCCTTTTCTTCGACATAATTACGCCGCTAAGCTATTCCTTTTTCCGAGGTGCACGTCGCGAAATAAATTTGAGGGATAATAAAATCGATAAAAATCTTTATCTATAGGCACATTCGCTGATGATTCCATTCCATGAGTACTATAAAGGGACAAAGAAAACTAATTAACAGATATCAATTTTAACAAAAAAAAACTATTCATTCCGCAAAGTTATTAACTAAACACAATGAATACTGTTTAATTCGTTGTTGCACAGTTGTTAGGTAGTCAAATATGCGGCGCATGAAAATCAGTTACATTGGTAGTGGCTAGCTGTACGGTCAGGATATTAGAACATAGCGCGCCGGCATGCTCGACCGGCCACAATTGATGCGCTCCTTCGGCCATAAGCATTCCTTATCCGACGCAGCGGACGCAGCCACCGGTTTCACCGTAATCTCATACCGACTATTTATTTTACCATCAATTACCAAACGAACAGCAGTTCGGAAACCAATTTCTAAATTTGAATGTCAATATCTTGAAGGATCGGTGACGCAATAACCCACCAATTTAATTTGTAAGCTAAACGCGTTTAAGTCCCCCTCCTCCTTTGATAGAACAAGGTACTACAACTGACTATGTGGCGAGTAGGAATCCACAACTTCATCCCGATCGTTTAATATAGAGTAGCCGTTTCCTCGAACTTGGAAAATGATTGTCCATAGATTAAAGGAGATGGCTTAGGTTCGTATAAACAACTTTGTAAGATTTCAATGGAATGGAATAAAAAACGTGGCTTTGTGCTAATGCTAAAAAAGTTCCAATATATTCGCAGTTACACCTTTTCTATTCGTGATATATCTACTAGGACATAGTTTACGCTATCAAATAACCGAAGTATAGTTACTCAGCTAAGTTTAATTGTTGAAAGTATTTATAATAAAAATCATCGTCTCTTGATAACACAATTACAGGACCGTGATGGCAAAGATAATCAAGGCATTAAACCCTTGCAAGCTGAAACAACTGAGCTCATGATCTAATTTACATATTTATTGAAAATCGTAGCTCTGACTAAATTTTAGTACTCTCGGCGATAGACGTATGAAATTAGAATTGGGTAGATATGTAACTTCTTCCTCTCTTATCTTAGTGTACTATAATAGCGGCAAATAGTTAAAGAAATTGTAGTTTCGATATGATAATCAATATACATAGCATGCATGTAGTGGGTAGTGTTTGGATTTCATAGGGCATAGGTGAGAGCGTACTCGGCGCTGGATCTACCAATTTAGTTTAACGTACTTATGTCATAAATTGTGACGAGGTCGTACTGAATAAAAATCATAAAAAAGTAAGCCGGGGTCTGAATCCGGCTCCTACAAATATCCCAGCGCATGCATACGAATGACACCCCAACCAGTGTCATACGTTACAACAAAATTAAATTCAAGTAGGTAATTTATCTACGTCTTCATATTTTTTTTCTATGAGCTACGAGTATTAGAACTTCCAATAGAACCAATGTTGTAATAACATTAAATAATTAATACAACTTACGGTCGTGTCAACTATACAGGCACATTTCATTGAACGCTATACATATGTATAAAGTTTATTTATGCCTACTGAGTTAAATATTCTCGTTTAATTGAAATAAACCGTTCAGGAACAATGAATTATTGAAGAAGTCTAGCGCCGAGTGCGTTCAGCATTTCTAGAAGTTTCTTAAAAATAAGAATTCATGTAACGTATAGATAGTTAAGGAGTAGCATTATTAATTTCAAAAGTTACTAAGTTTAGAGGATGAATAAACGCCATATAGATATTTCATTTATGTAGCTTAACATGGTTTCTAGCATTAGTTTAGCCCCGTATTCCATTGTTTACCAGTTCATTATAATGTGAAAGATATAAACATCGAGCTTGAAAAAGTGTTATTTTAATATTTTATTGAATATTCGCTATAACGTAATGTATATTTAATTTTAGTTTAAAAGTTATTTCTCTATTATATTTTAAATATTTACACTGCTTAAATGATAATGTTACGAGACTATTTATTGTTGTTGTTGTATGATATTTTTGGATGCAAATATTTTATGCTACATTCTTCGTGTTATATTGTTGTGGAAAGTACCATTATTCGGAAGGTGCAGGAATTTTTGAAATGTCGCTTTTATTCGCAGTTGATGTAAGCGTTCATTTATCGGTAATTTATCCTTGCTTCACAGCTACGCCTCGCACTAATTATTTGTCAAAATTTAAGATATTTTATCAAAATTATCACGTATGGTGTAAGTTAAGTTCGATCATTAATCGCTGAATTTGCGACCGTCCTCATAGCCATCCTCTAAACTAGTTGTGTACGTTAAATAAGTTTCGCGTATTAAAAGGTAATATGTAACGCATTATATCTAAATCACTATTCAAAACGTTTTTATCAAACATGATCTCTACGCCGTAACGCATTACAATCATATTCCTTTACACAACGGGCGATAAATTAACTTCTTTCCTTTACCACGGTATCCATTGCGTGCTTAAATGTACTAATATCGTATAAATTATGCAGTAAATAACACCATGTTCTTGATACAATTTTGATGATAGTATCAATACGTAAATATAACACGTAATGACCCTTTGGATCCTTGCATCGTGCCACTGCGTGATTTAGCCGGGCTTCTATATTGTGATATGCTGATACACACGGTCGGGCATCGTTCCGTGGTTACGAACATTTATAACCTCAAAACAGAAACAATCAATTCGAAATTTTCCCGTAAAGATTCGATTAGAGTTTCAAGTACAATTTGCAGTTTTGAGTTTTATTTCAAAGTATTTTTCATATGTATTATGCCCCAAAGACTCGTTATTTAAAGCTCAGAGTCATTCATTCGCAACTCATTTAAATGTAATTATATGACCTTTATTTTCATATTTGTTTGTTTGAATAAGATTCAGGGCACCGCGAGACTTAATATTTTTTCCAAGTAGGTTGAGAGATCGTTTATTTATTTAGGCACGGTTCTGTTGACAGAGCCCTGGTAGCTGCGTAGCCGGCTTTGTAGCGTTTTTTTTATTTTGTTGCCGCAGGTGTAGTGGGAGTTATACCGGCGGAAAGTCGTCTGTTGGTGGGTGCGGAGTACGTAAGCCCGGGCGTGCTCGGGCAGAGCTCGTAAGACAGCACCCGGCGCCCGCCCGGTGCCAGTCGCGACCACCACACCCTCATCGCCGCTTTACCACTCTTTTACTAGGAACACCCGTTAACGGCTCCCGGAATTTCTTACGAATAATAAATCTTTTCTCAAGCGAATAGCTCTTTGGTCTTACGCCCCCCGTTTATCCCCTTCTAATCTCGGACGAGGAATGCAATGTCGCAAAAAAGTTAATCTATTGTATAATCAGAGCCCGAATTCGCAGATGCGTGTTCTAAATCGCCCGACTAGGTTCGCCCATATAGCCCGTTACGACTCGATGTAATCTGTTTCAATGTTCTGTCTAAATAGCATTGCGGTATCCCTCAGGAAGTTATTCCAAATAAGATACGTAAATCGCTTGTATAATTTAGGTATCCTACACATTGCACAAATAATTTTATAATTATAATAATGTAATTCATGTGAAATTCTTTATACTTAAATATGTTAAGGCTATTCCATAATCATAAGTTAATAGTAATTGTTCTTATCACTGTTCCGACATATCGTCTTATATCATTAATCGTAAGTTTATGATATTGTGAAGCCGCTATATTTTAAAATAAAGGAAATTGCCGTTGTATAAGCAAAACGTTTTATCGTTTATTATCCAATTGATCGTTTCATACGCGAAGGTCGTGAAGCGCTTCGCTTCACACCAAACCTACCCACGGAAATAAACTGGAAGAGATAGTGTGTACGGAGTTGGCTAGCAGGCAGCGACATTAAGTTACGATAGCAACTGTGTCGCAGTTGCTTTACAAACTTGTTTTAACGTTACCATTTCGTTTTTCTGACTCATCCAACGCGCCATACGCAGCGTGGTGTCCGCGCCGCGCTCCGTCACAGCAGACCGGTAAGCGCGTGCATGCGTCGCACGGGGACAGGTCCGGCCATCGAGTCGTAAGCTCGGGGCCGGCGCTGCCCCCGGTGGAGGCACGCGCGACCGCGGCCGCCCGCGCCGCCGCCGCCACCGCCGCATGTCCAACATTCCTCACATTCAACACGCTCGCCCTCAGAATGCAACCCGCGAACCAAATACATCCACACAACTATTTTGCATAGTTCGATACGTGCAATTTTCCCACCACCAAGTCATAATTGCAAAACCCGCGACGATACTTCCAATTAAATAGACACTGTGTAGCACTTCACGGATCACTTCCAAACATAGATTTACGTAATAACAATCACACAACATTGTGACAAATTAGTGGTTCTAGATTGCGGAAACAAAATTCCTTAATGATCCCGGGAGCGTCGGTGTCGGTTTGAATCCAAATAATTAGCTAGTGAGGCGGCGAGTGGCCGCGTGTCGCGAACAGTGCCAACTCCATTTGTAATTTAAGTTATTTGACCGTTAATTATGTTAGTAACTGTTACGTTTAGTGCTTGTTGTATAGGTTGGAGCTCGGTGAGATTTCGTTCCGTACAAACCCTGACGAACCTTTTTTAGTTACCTAGCTCATAGTGTACCTTCATAGAGTTCAGCGGTCCAACGCTGATTTAGCGTTTCGAGTGCTGTGATTGGATGGGTCAGAATTTTTATTTCCTTATATTTATTTATTTTAGATAGTATTTTGTTTTGGATGCCCATAGATTTTGACTATAAATGCGCTAGTCTAGCGAGCTCCATCGTTCATAAATTTTTATTGTAGAATTTTACCGAATCGAAGTGTGTCCGTAAGTCCGTAATGGATACTATTAGCATACTAATCTCTTCTAGTTAGTGCCATATTGAGCACACAAATGTTACGCAATGTGTGCGAGTTCGCATAGTAAGTCCTTTCTCCCCTGCATGGACGACACTAACGCGTGTTAGATGCTCCACTGCTCTGATAGTGCCAACATATTATTCCACATAACGCATTCGCTGACAAACCGATACGTTTTAATTTGTCTTGATCGGAGGACAAAGGATTTACTTGTAAAAATGTGCGTATACACGCAAACTGTATCTGATACGGTTATCGAAAATAAAAAAGTGTGTGATAACCAAGTGAACAGCGATTACGTGGGAGAAGATGCAGTCGGCTACAGCAATAGGGCGAGTAATTTTGATTTTAACGTTATGAACTTTAATCATTATCGTACTACAGTGGTGAATTAGTATAGTGTAGGATACCAAGTGATTTTGAACATTGTATAAGTAAAAACAGAAAAGTGTGGTAGTTTATAGTGTTTTCAGAACTAAGAAGTACAATAGCAAAATGTAGAAAACATGTTAATAGATATTAGCATAGAATAAGAAATAGTAATAAAAGGAAATCCGAATCATTTGAGTTTGTAGATTGTATTTGACTATCTAATGAAATTTGGAATAGCGAAATTTCTTAATAGACTAGTATAGTTAGTTATTAAAAGTTACGGGCGATTTTAGGTACTTTTGTATTTTAGCCAAGCTTCAGATTAGACTACCGAGATTTTTCGTAAGCGTCAAATTGAAGTAGGAGAATTAAATTGCTTCTTTCCTAATTTGTATAAAAGTAGAAACGTGAGCGAATAGTAATATATTTTATTGGTGGTAAAAGTGAAAATAATGTGATTGGTGGTGCAAACTTTTTTATAATATTATAATTAGATGTATTTATTGTTGTTTAGCTTAAGACTTCCTCCATAGACATAATAGATGTAATGTAAACAAAACATTGTGCTTTAGGCAAAACGTAATCAGCGAGTTTAATTAAATCAAAGTGTTCATTGTGCAGTGAAATATCGTTTTGTAACAAATTAACGTTGACTAGAATAGAAGGTTTTCTATTTTTAATATAGAATAGAATAAATATGCAATTAAAGCAGTAGTTGACTCTGTAGATGTAATCAGAAATAATCCGCAATTGAATTGTTTTTTCATCGGTAGTAACAATTTTGTAATTAAAATTATTAGAGAAATGTAGAAAAATTATTTCAATATTGAAGATTGTGTGTTACATAATTACTCTTTCTGAGATTTCGTTTCGCTTTTTTAATGTCGCTTTACATGTTTTTCCCTCTGATTAATATATCATTCTATGACTGAACCACGAACACTCGGGACGTTTAATGATAAACATTACAATGTAAAAAACGCTTTCTAGTGAAAACAACCTGCGGCAATAAAAGGTCTCGGGGACTTCTCAGATTTAAAGAAAGGACTCGCGCATCCTTCTTTGAATTACAAATGGGTGTGCGCGAATCGTAAGGCGCTTGGAGCGAGGCGCGTGCGTGTCGACCGGCAACAACCAGCGTAGAAATTCGATTAATTTGCAATGGAGATAAGTCCCAGGGGCTAAACGATCGAAAACCCGCAAAAGCGTATCATCTTCGCGGTGAGTTATTGATGGCACCTATTAAATATACGTTTTCGTTGTAAGACGTATGCGGGACCTGGAATCTCCGGTGAGCTCTTAAATAAAATATTCCTATCGGGCCAACTGCCAAATGAAGTATTAAGGTCCCACAAGTAAATAATGCGAGGTTTCGTCTAACTTACGAGTAGACGTATATTTCAAATAAAAATTATTAAACAATTATGAGCTACACTTATTTTTAGGGTATATAATTGTAATATGTACATTAACTGTAATCAATCAAATAAAAGCTTTTACTGTTTTTAAAACAAAAAATATTTCACTAATAGACGCAACAGTGATCAAAACTTTGGACATTCAGTTATGAGTTCAAAAAGTAAGTGTAATAAAATACTTACCTACGTACCTTAAAATTTTGGACGTGATTTTCGAAGCGGACCCGAACATTGTAACACATAAAAAGCTCGACGTAATATAGTGGATTGAAGGGTGGTATTACGAGGAGAGTACGCTCCGTGAATATTTCCTTCGGCCGTCATCCCACTTCTGAAGAAGAATTATTAAGTTTCCCCGAACTCCACAATTATGAAACTTCGAATGGCTCTCGCGGGACGGACTCTGAATTTATAGATGAATGTGTGTACGGCAAGGTGGGACATAAGGTTCTTAGATCACAAATCATTCGTGCCTATGACACTTTTACTTTGTCGCAATTTGATAGCTTTCTTAAAATTGGTTTCGCTAAACTTTATACCAATTTGTATATTTATTAACTTAAGATTTATATAAGGATACTAGATGACCCGGTGAACTTCGTATCACCTACATAATATATTTGTGTAAAATGTGGTCAAAACTTAATACAAATGTTTTATTTACATTAAATGCAATTAAGTGAGGTACTGCGCCATTGCACGTGAGGTAGCCCGTCGCACATTTAATTGACTTCGACGACCTAAGTCAGGTCGTCTCCCACCTCCCTCCGGTTGGACAGTCCTGTCCCCGTCCCGTCCCCGTCCTGTCCCCTTCCTGTCCGCGTCCCGTCCCCGTCCTGTCCCCGTCCCGTCCCGTCCCCGTCCCGTCCCCGTCCTGTCCCCGTCTTGTCCTGTCCCTGTCCTGTCCTGTCTCACTGTCCTGTCTCACTGTCCTGTCTCTCTGTCATGTCTCTCTGTCCTGTCTCACTGTCCTGTATCACTGTCCTGTATCACTGTCCTGTCTCTCTGTCCTGTCTCACTGCCCTGTCTCACTGTCCTGTCTCACTGTCCTGTCTCACTGTCCTGTCTCACTATCCTGTCTCACTGGCCTGTCTCACTGTCCTGTCTCACTGTCCTGTCTCAATGTCCTGTCTCACTGTCCTGTCTCACTGTCCTGTCTCACTGTCCTGTCTCACTGTCCGGTCTCACTGTCCTGTCTCACTGTCCTCTCACTGTCCTGTCTCACTGTCCTGTCTCACTGTCCTGTCTCACTGTCCTGTCTCACTGTCCTGTCTCACTGTCCTGTCTCTCTGTCATGTCTCTCTGTCCTGTTTCACTGTCCTGTCTCACTGTCCTGTCTCACTGTCCTGTCTCACTGTCCTGTCTCACTGTCCTGTCTCACTGTCCTGTCTCACTGTCCTGTCTCACTGTCCTGTCTCACTGTCCTGTCTCACTGTCCTGTCTCACTGTCCTGTCTCACTGTCCTGTCTCACTTTCCTGGCTCACTGTCCTGTCTCACTGTCCTGTCTCACTGTCCTGTCTCACTGTCCTGTCTCACTTTCCTGTCTCACTGTCCTGTCTCACTGTCCTGTCCCTGTCCTGTCCCTGTCCAGTCTAGACGCTATACGACCCGTCATCACGGCAAGCTTCGCAACGACAACCATCCGGTTTATACCTGCGCTTATAGTACCCAGGAACAGTTTGTACTGGAAAATGAACATTCCAAAATCAACAACTACTAATAAATTAAAAATTAATTAAAAAAACATTGTCCAGCGGACAAAATTGTGAATCTAAACCATTCTCAGATCCCCTTGAACACACACAAAAAATTTCATCAAAATCGGTCCAGTCGTTTAAGAGAAGTTCAGTGACATACACACTCACAGAAGAATTATATATATAAAGATTAATGCAACATAATTTAAAGGCCAATTATTGAAAACAAATAATAGCCGCTGTAAATTAAATAAATATATTATGTCAACTCAGATTATTAAAAACATTATTAAATAATAGCCATCTAGCAATAAATTTACTGCCAGCTAGTAGTATTTTTTATTATCATTTCATTGAATTTACATTAATCATAGACATTATTGGGAATATAAGTGGGCTACCAATACATTAGGTCCAGAGCCAACCTCACCTGAACATGGTGCATACTGCTGATAAACAGACTGGAATGGCGAAATTTGGTTCTCGTTGCGGGTTGTGGGGCTCAGACGGCGAGTCGCCCCACGTAATACCAAATCTACGTCCAAATAAATGAAAAGGCCGACCCTGACATTACGCCAGACAGAAAAAAAAATAGACATTACAAATAACACCTGACCGAGAAACCTTTAACTCCTCTCATCAACTACCAACTGATTAACGCAGACCATTCCATCTAACCGTGTAATAGTTTGGATCAAAGCGTCAAAAACTTGTAGTTTATTACACACCAATTACATAAAGAGCACGTGTTTAACACGAGTGTACAAAGTAGTCGAGGTAAAGTTTGCTTCTGACACAGATATGTGTTGTAATGTAGATAACTCGTCAGTGGCGCCTCACGTTGTTCGACCGTAAACTAGATTGTTTAAGTCGTAAATTATTTGGGGTCAGAATAGGGATTGCAATCCGGAAAACCGGATCCGGTAATCCGGCGGATCCGGCATCATTTTACGTCCACCGGATCCGGTACCAATATACCGGATCCGGCGACCGGATCCGGTGCTACAATTTTTAGATATTTAAATAGAGTTGTCGCATTATTAGGTACTTTACTATGCCAAAGAAAAAAGTCATACGATCAGAAATGACAAAAATCTTGGAAAGAGTTGTTCAAGATGATAACTCTAAAGAAAAATTTGGAAGAAATAGTAGAAGAGAACTTAGATTCACCCTCACTAAATAAATATTTGACATTACAGGAAGAATTACAATTACAAACCCAGCAAGAAACCATGTGTATAACATACTAAACAAGAGAAAGATTTTCATAAAGTACTAAAAAAGTAAATGACTACATTTGAAAGGTCACGAAGTTTTGACGGAGTTCGAAGAGAATACTTGTCCGCTATTTATGACTATTTGCTGACAATAAAGCCGACAAGTGTAGAAACTGAAAGGGCCTTTTTGGCCGCAGGCTATATTTGCAGCTCTATTAAAAGTCGACTAGCAGATGACACAATTAACAATATTTGTTTTCTCCGATCCTTTTTTCAAAATCAACATTGATTTTCTATGTATAATGAATACTAAGACAATTATTACTTAAAATTCTACTGAAATAATTATTTTTCGTAAGTTGATTAAACTAAAAAGTTGAAATTATAAGACAAACTCATTATTGTGATAATTGTGCCATTCATTACAAAGATTCATCAAATCATGATGGTGCCTGTCATAAATATAAGACTTGTTTGTTGGAATAGTTAGCATTCTCAAATACTTTATTAATTATTGTGATCTCATCTCAATAAATTACGTAAGGTTAATTATATTCGATTTTATAATTTTACTTACTAAAATAATTGATCTATATGTGAAAGTGAAATCTATGAAAATTGAGCTACTTGTTTTATCGTAAAAATTTTACTAGTTACCTACACTACTAAATTTTATTTGTTTGCTCGTTGTCTAATCTTAACATTAGATTGGAAATAAATTTTTTATGTGTTTTATTTTTTATAAACTACCTATATTAAGCACAATAACACTTGATTAACTTACTAACAGTTCATTTTGAACCGAAAAGCGAAAATCACCCTAACTTGATCAATCCGGCCGGATCCCGTCGGATCCGGCCGGATTAGTGGAAATCCGGTCGGATCCGGCCGGATTGAAAATGACGCCGGATTGCAATCCCTAGGTCAGAAACACGGTTTGCGCCCCACTAACTTGAGCCTGTTTGTGACTTTGTCAATTGACTCGTGAACTATAGTCATTAAAACGATTGTGTTTTCAATTTTGCAGTACAATTTTATTTTGTTTTAATAATAATTTTGTAGGAGTCGCGATCTATTTGCAAATGAAACGAGAGTTGCCCGGCGGCCATTACACTGATTAAAATCTAATTTTATTCCTGCGTCAGATCTTTAAAAATAAATTATTGCAAATTACATTAATGTATTCAAGCTGAAAAACAACTTGGACAATATTACCTTCTGTGTTTTATGGAAGAGAAATAAATGACCGTTTTAACGATTAACTATCGTTGAACGTGTCTACGGCACCACTCAAATTCTTATTTATTACGATGCGACCCCAAATGAATAGGCTCTCACATCGCAAAGTAATGTTATCAAAATGTGTCAGCATTTTATCGCGCGGCTGACGGCGGGTGCGAGTGGGCGCAGGCGCGGCGGCGGACTCCCCAGCAGTAGCGGACGCGCAAACGGGATGGGCCGTCCACGCCATCTATCATTCATCCTCCATTACTTATATTGTACTTTTTTCGCAAAGTCACTCGCAGGCCGGTAATCACCTGGTGCGACCGCGGCGCTCCATTTTTCACACTAAATCATAACCCGCGCATCTGACAAAAATGAAATTTGTCGTACAAGCCAATAAGGGTACAATATGGTAACATTTTGAATGAGCGAAAGCAAAGTTTGATATTTATGCGGTATTGGAGATTTATTTCAAAGAGAATAACAATATTAACATACATATTAAGCTATCAGCTATGACCTCGAAGGAGTAGGCACAGGGTCAACTGGCACACCTAGTACACTCACGGTTTGCGGGGCTTATTTTCGTCCCATAATGTGATAGATGGCAAGCCTTCCGCCACAAAGGGTACAAATTTCAATCACAAACAACTCATGTTTGAGTTTTCTAATTGAAAATTACGCGACCTGGGTTTTGAACCCGGGATCTCAATGCAGCAATTCAAATAATCCTAAGATCTCTCATCTCAATAAACAAAATGTAGTTTAAAACTGATGTACTTTAAGGGCATTAAATAAATGGGTCCGCATAGAGCCTCACCATATTGGCACGGTGAATCGTGTAGTAATTCTTTGAATATTGTTCAGAAAAATAAAATAAATTGTAACGCTACCATAATCCGATAAATTATGTTAGTCGGCTTCGAATCAGGCGTGCGAGCGTTTTTCATATTTATTGTTCTATTTGACGACACGATGTCGTCGGACGCGTCGCACGCGTCGCAAGAGACAAGCGGCGTGAGGCGTGAGGCATAGAGCGGTGTGCGATGGCGACGGGTTACGGTAGCGTAAGTCGCAAGACACCGCAACGTGCGCCGTATGCTAATGCTTTTCCCTATTCAATAAGCAGACCGCCGCGTGGCACAGAGAACTCACGTCGGATAATTTACTGGATATTTTGTAAAAGTTTTTTCGCCTTCTGTGATTTATACCCGCGAAACTTCCAGCTCTCTTTTTCATTTGAATGCACGTGACATACGTGATATTTTTTGTTCCGACATAATCTGAGTCCGGGAAGTCTTCGCTGTCCTCATTCGTCAACTCGACATGTGCCTCCAACGGCTAAATTATTCATGCATTTACGCGGTTCAACTTTATCCGCGTTCGAGAACTTTAATATTGAGTTGGGATTACATCGATAGTCACTTTACCGTTCAGTATGCTAAATGCGGAAAAGATGATGTGTCGCAGCCGCGGCGACACGTGGAAATTCGAAAAATTCGATGGTTCAGTCAATGAATGTGTGTGAGCTATACTAACGAGTGTGCGCGTCACTCGTGTACGTTGAGCGAATGCGAACCGTGTGTATGTTTGCAGTTGACCTGACCAACGGACAACTCACACCGAACAACAACACACCGCTGCTAGCGCAAGCGCTCTCAGGTGAGGACGCCCTCCGCCTCATTACTTATACACGGCCACACACATGTTACACCTACACTTGTACATATTTAACTATGACACTCATAGTCATTATACCTCGTCACTCGGCACTCTTGTCTCACTTAACGAGTAATCATCATTTTGCGTATCATGCTATAATCTTCGTAGAAGTTAAGTAACATGTTGCTAATATGTATGTGGCAAACATCGCTTGTTGTGTTGTATTTCGGATTATGTTCACTCTTTGGGTTTGGTTCTCTGTGATTCGATGTTTAGCAGTGTTTTTTTAGTAGTGTCTACTAAAGGAAATACGAAAATCGTAAATTTAAAATATCTGTAGAATTAGTCTAAAGGACTTTCTTTGACATAGTGATGCTCACAAACAAAAGTGATGCTCACTAAAATTGGTAAAACATTAAAATAGAATCTTTTATTTTTTGTCTACCTCACTCCTACCAAACTTAAATAGTGGAATGTGTTAACATTTTGCATGCTCGCACGAATGGCGTTAAACTTTGCAACTGTTTAAAAAGTTTTAAAGACTTCCCTTGCTATCAGTCACTTGAAGTATTTGTAGGTGCTGTTTTATAATCCCACAAAATTATCCTATTCAGAGTGCTATGAAGCTATATTTTCAATGCCTTTTTATGCCTTGATTATAACTTTTCTCATCTGCCCTTAACCGATTAAGTTTTAATCTTACCATATTTCTAGTATTGCGTGGAGCGACTTTCATAACAAGAAACAGATTTCATTTCTTCGTAAACTCGGATGTAGATGTTTACTAGCAAAGTCCGCTTTAGCCAAAGAATATTGGTTTCAAACACATTATGATTATCAGTTACAGATGTAATTCATGCCAACGCAAGCTCGTTTACATTTTATGTGATATTATTGAAACAATGCGATCCAAATGAAAGATGAGCTTTCATGATTTAACGTAATTATCAGTTTAACTCCACTAGAATTCCCTACTGATACATAATCTGATGTAATATCAATAATTTATAAACGACAGGTCCATTATTATTTTGGTCGCATTGTACACGTATTTATGTTGTATATTGTTGGTCAGCCATCCCGTTTGGCGTGTCCGCAGTGATGAACAACTACCAAGCCGCAGCAGCCGGGTTTGGCCCGCCGGCGTCCCCGCACGCCGCGGGTGGCCGCGCTGGGTTTCCGGCGGCGAGCTCGCCGGGTCCTGCGCTCGATGTGTATGGCTCCGCCGCCGACAGCGTCGGCTACGTCCAAGCCGCCAGCCCCCAGCCCTCCGGCTTCCCCGCGATCGCAGTGAGCCGTGCGCCCCTCAATTACACCCCGGTAACAAAATACATATATATTTTATGCATAATAGGTGTTTGTGTAATTAGTCGTAAATTTTTATGTTGTGTCTTCAAATTTATTTAAAAGACCTAAGCAATAAGTCATTGTAGTCACACGCCACGGCCAGTTTTAAATTTTCATAAAAATTAACAAAATCATATCAATGCTAGAGAAAAAAACGTATTTCGCACAATGAATATAAGAAAAGTTTCATACTTATTTTATTTCGTGATGAATGGGATGAAGTTATTAACTTTGATTCTAACTTTTTTCATTTATTACGTCATGTTCAAAATGCCTGTTTCAGTGAGGCCCAAATGAAGGCAATTCCTAAAATTGTCCTTGTTCGAAAAGTTTAACTGTCACGGCATTGAAATTAATGTTTGTTCTATTTCGTTTTTCTTCGGTGCCTTCGATTTGCGTTTTATCATCTCGCAAAATGTATTTTATTTTCTTGAGGGAGATATAAACGTATGCACATACTAAAATGTTGTTATTCCTTTAGAGAAATCTTAAATTTAAACGTTAGCTGGACTAAAAATTTCATTAGCAGTAAGTCCAAGCGGGATAAGGTCGTAAGTGAGAAATGCGAGCGCCGAGTCGAGCCGAGCGGTGTCGTCGGCCCGCCATGCGCCGCCGACCGCGTAGTCTCAGACGCAATTAGCAGCCGACGACACTCTAAAATTTTAGCTAGACGGTCCAATCTCATTATGGAACCGATCTTCCTTGTCGCTCTTAAAGCGTAATCACCATAAGTTAGCGAACGAGTGAAGCGTGAGAGATGCGATTATAAAGTGTTCCGAAATATGAAGACACGGCGGGCGGCGGGCGGTGGCAGCAATCTACGCGGTGCATTGCCGCTGGTAATGGCTTTTTAAAACTGCGACCGCGCTCCATAACTGCTTTCCCGAGACGCCATCAGTCTTCATTGCTTGTCGACGCCCGCCAGTGCTGCCGCCTCCGCCTCCACCGCACACATCTCAACTCCTCACGAACCTAACTCATAGATATAATTTCTTCTTGAACATTACTTCCTTTAATTTTTACGCTGCTCTTTTAGTAATATGCGATAAATAATAAAACCTTTATAATAATGGCTCCATGTAGACTACTAAAACACAATCGTTAATACAATCATTCACAGGGACATTGTGTCTGACACAATCGTATCGTAATTATTGTTGGTAAAATAATATTGATACGAATTATCCAGGCATGGCAGTGCACTAAGCCACCCTTCCGTTCCAGACGCGTCATATATCAAACGGGATATTAACTCAATCGTGCGTGATCGCCGAGGCAAAACAAATACGTCGCTAATGAGAGAATGAACGTTCCGACCGTCGGCCGGGCCGGCGCATGTGGTTCCCGGGTGTAAAACGGTCTTATTAGGTAACGGGAATGCCCCCACGGGCAATAACCGTAAATCAAGGAGAACAAGCGGTGTAATTACCGTTGCCGAGCGGTCGCGCGCGTTGCTCTAACTCATCCACTCGGTGTTTTTATTTCGTCGGCCACAGAGCCAGCCGCCGCTCTATCGACTGCGAACACCAAACTTACTACCTTTAAATCTGCCCCCTGAGAGGTTAATGCTCCTCTGAACGTTTTATACTTCCTATCAATTATAAAGCTAACTCAATATAGTAGAGCCACCATTTCTCGTTAACTTTGTGATATGAAGTCGCCGCGCTATGGTACATGTTTATAAATTTCTTTTTTCATTTCAGGGACCCTTGATTCCTGCGGCTTTTACCAACGGTTATCATTGAAAGTGTTATAGCACAAATATTTTACGTGAGTATAAAATTTTTTGGCGCTTTTGTCCACGGCTTCCTATTAAAATGTCGTTAGAGAGAAAATACAATGTCAGCGTGTATTCGTTGGCAATGTTAAATTGAACCTTGGCAATTATTTAATTCACGTGTTTTAAATGTTGTTTTTTAAAGCTCAAATAATATAGATTAGACTAAAACATAAGTTTGTGAATTATTTTTCGACATTTTAGTAGTGATTTATCGACATCCATTCCATAGAAAATTACTCACATTATTCTTCTACTTTATTAACGATTATTATAATCAACACAGTAAATAAATACTTACTGTTGAATATAATGTAATTTAAATATATACTTTTGAACTTTTTGAAATTTCATTACTATAGCGCCATTTGTGTGCTTTCATCTACACAAGCGTCTTTCTCAGTAATCCATACTTTAAATTAAGTGTTAAAACTATTGAATTGAACGACAGCACAAAATGCAAAAGCACGCCGATCCGAAATAGGTCAGAGGAAGGTACCAGTTGAAGATAGTGCATCGGCAATATTTAAGTAGGATGGGGATTCAGGACTAGAGATTTTTTCGGCCTCATCTCATTAACCGTATACTACTACTAGCAAAACTATCTTTTCACGTTGATTTTCTGTGAGAGATTTATACCACAACCATAAAACCCGTTGATTCACGTTGAGTACAAACATTACATGCAACGGTACATCTCCACCATTTTATATCAATTTTTCGAAAGCTGGGTTATGGTATATGTGATGATTTACAATAGCAATTTATGTACATTTCATAAGGTGGCGAGCGGTGTGGCGGCGCGTAGCGATGCCGAGCGCTCCGCACTTCCCAGCGCCCGGCAGCCGCCGCAGCCGCAGCCGCAGCCGCAGCCGCAGCCGCAGCCGCAGCCGTCAGCCGCCGCTCCCGCGCCGCGCTCCTCCAGGCGTCGCTAGCGCCCCCATCAGCGCAAAAACAGCCCGACGCACTCCGGCTAAACCCCCAGCTCGGCATCGCTCGGGTCACCTCCTCCACCGCGGCGTCTCTTATACAACTCTCCCTCCCCGACCCCTTTCCCCATCTCGACACCGTTCATCCCCCACAGACCCGGTCACCGAGACCCCATCTATTGTAAATAACTTTTTGTCGTGTGAACGAGAGATAGTCTATCGATTGAACAGGTATTTTTTCAAACTTTTCTCGCTTTCGACTGTACCGTAGATGTGTTGTCAGAGTAATAAACGATTTAAACTACAAAAAAATACATTTCATAATTATATAATGTGCATCTAGACTATTTTATTGCAGGGAGGTATATCTTAAAATATTTTATTATTCATAGTGTAATACAGTTTAAGGTGTAACCCGGTCCCGGACGCGCGGGCTATTAATTTCTGTAGTAGAGTCTCGATCTGCCGATCGTGCCGTACTCGTGTCCACCGGCGAGCGCGTTAGGGTTCGTTCAGACACTGCACGGCGGTAGTCACGGCGGTAGTCACGGCGGTAGTCGCGGCGGTAGTCGCGGCGGTAGTCGCACTCGCCTCGGCTGGAGGCCGGACTCCGGAGACAATAACGCGGTGCGCGCGACACACGTGCGTCGGCCGCGTCGCGCGCCCCCGCCTCCTCGCTCGTCCACCAACACATATTTTATTCTATCTATTTTTAATATTAATGTCAAATATTAACGTAATTATTGTACTACTATGTATTATGCATATTTTACCTATGAATGTAATTATTTTCACCTAATTCGAAATGTATAATATCACCTGTTTGAACGGCTGTTCTGTTTCAGTAGCAAACGAGTTTCTCGATTACTTCCGTATAAGACTATGTTAGTTACGCGTATACATACTTTCTAATAATATGTATTATGATATAAAATTTTATCCTAAGGATAATAATATGATCATATTTACGATTCATAAGGACGTTTGGAATGCTAAGTCGAACATTTCAGAATATCTCTCATCGCGTTAAGATAATAATTCGTTTCTATCTTGTACCTTTGACGTAGGTATTGTAATTATAATAAATAACAATTTTGTGCATTACGTAATATTTCATTGTTTCTTACGATTGTATTTACCGTAATTTAAGACCACTATTTAAACGAATATCGAGACTCCACCCAATACGCGGGGTCATACAGTACTTAGTTGTATCTAAAATTTTAATCGATATAATAAACCATACCTTTTCGTACAGACATTATAATCACACGACACAGACATTTCAATAAAATAAAGACAGGGATAATTAAAAAATCAGCCAAAGGCGCAGGTTTGAGGTAATAGAATAAAATATGAAGTCAATTCATTAATCATATTCGGTAGGTACTGGAGACATTTTTAATCGTTTGCAGCAGTCAGGGAATTAACTGCGCGGCATGCGAGCGTAGCAAACGGTGTAGCGTCCTGCTACTAGTAGCACGCTACGACATCTACGTTGTCTACGCCGTAGCAGTTTATAGCAGGTGATAGCAGGCTGCTGTAGGTACTGTCGGATGCTCGTCGCTCAAACCGCGCAAGCGCTCGCCGCTCGCTACACACATGCACTCGGTTGCATTCATTCGTTATTTACTATTATTATTACTCATTACTTACATCAATTAAACATTAATATTATAAATCTACCTAGGTATTAAATTTTAGGTAATAATAATAAACAATCTTTTAAATGCTATTATTATATAAATACGTTATAAATATAAATGTTTCCTGTTACAAAAAAAATATTGAAAATGATACGAAGTAAATCAATATTCTTTTTAATGGTAATTTATTACTTATGATTATGTAGTTAATTGAATAAAGGAGTGTTAGATGGAGTGCGGCCGTCGCCGGGCGGCGCGCTCGCTTCGCGTTTTACGTTCGTTCGTGCCGCATTCGCAGTTCGTTCGCAGTGACGAGGTGACGTGCGGCTCTGGACGCACCAGTCGACTCAGGTCCGACGACCGACCAGCACAGACCAGCACCAGCCGCCACGCCGCACACACCACAAGAGACGCGACCGCGATTATGTTGTTATAAACGTTAGCTAGGAAATTGATAATGAAATCGAAAGGTGTGAGTCTATAGGACGGTCGGAAAATCGATATCATACCTAACAAATTAACGTAATTATTTGTTTTATATTTACGGTGTTATAGGTATTTAAGACATTTTTTCTTAGAATATTTAATTATTACGATGAGATGTTATAATTGTTAGGCCCGGGCCGGCGGCGGAGGGGCGTGCGCCTCGCCCTCGTCGGCCGTCTCATTCACTTTCACATCCTCACTATAATTATATTTTCTTACCAACCTTTTTAATGTAGGAGAAGCGCACACGGCCGCTTGTCCCCGTGCGAGTACGAGTACAAACAAACAAACGTAAAAACTTATAGTGAGTTCGTATCGCCGCGTTCGTGAGAAGCCATCGGTTCGCCGCGATTGCATCGAGACGATACATAATGACAATTGTATATACGAGTAAATAGTTATCCGCATGTGTAAAAACACGTTTAGGTAGGCGCTACACTATGGCGCATAGTTTGCGACCGACGTTACGACGCGCATTGTCTGACGGCCATTTAACATTCGTGACACGCCGACATCATGCAGATGTTATCGGCTTATGTACACTACACTTAACGAGCCTCAAAACAAATATGTTAATACATAACTAATCAATGAACTTAATACCCATAACACATAACCTTTATGATGACCGTACATCTCTATTTGGCTCAACTTCATACCGTTTAAACACCTAATATAAATTGTTAATTCAGCAAAGGCCGTTAATATATTGTACAACGATAATAGTTTGGCGCAACGCTTAGTCGATACCATCTGGTCGATATTAGATTCATTCGAGCTGCAATCAGGATTAGCTTGACGGATGATTAGTTTGTTGTTGTTATCATTTGTTAATACAGTTCATGAGTTGTTTCGTTAGTTTCACCCTTAGGGCATCTATCTACGGGCCATATTGCGACCATGTACATCAAATATTACATTGCCGCTTGTGCTTGAATATTTAACAGTAGCACTATATTGTATTCGAGATATTCCGTCAACGTCTCAATTAAGATTTGTCAAATAGTTCGTTTATTTATGGCAGTGACTAAATGATTTGAAGCTTCGTTCTGCGACCGCTATATGGCCCGTATATCAGACGCCAGACCACTGAGCCGCGGCAGGCGGCGACCGCGCGGCTGGCAAGCTGTCCTCGCGTGATCACCGCCTGCCTGCATCCTCTCTCTCGCTTGTTCGTGTACGCGATAGTTTATTTCAGTCATCATTTAGATGTGTTCTATATCAGAATAAAGACTACGTATTGATAAGCGAGATCTCAAATTTATTTTTAAAATTCGTTATGTGATCCTAATATTGCGACTTATCGTATGTGTAATAAAATTAAATAAAAAGATAATTTATCATATTATATTTTGTATAACGACATTCTACATTATTTTACACTCGATCTACTTTATATTGTTAAAGATAATAATTAATTTTAATCTAATAACGTGACAGACTGGTAAAGTTCGTAGAGTCGCCACGGCGGCCATAGTCCAAGTAGCTTTGCATAATCGGCGATGGCCAACGTAAACGTTTCAAGGACCAAAGGTATAGTTATTCGCGTAGAACCGGACGCGCATTGGCTCCACACGAACCGACTCCAACCGATCGGTTGTTTCACTGCAGCATCAGAGCGTGTCTATGAGTAAGCTATGAGAATCACGACGGCGGGCTGAGGCCGGCGCCGGCGCCGGCGCTCGCACATCTCCCCGACGCTCCCAGCTACCCGGCACTAGCACAAGGCGACCGGCGTCCGGCGTCCGGCACCCGGCACCGGCACCGGTACCGGCACCCGGCACCCGGCACCCGGCACCCTGGCACCCCCTCCCGCCCCGCGCAACGCCGCCCGCTTGGTTTCGTTCTCGCGGTTACTTCTCGATTGCGTGCTTCGCGTGCTGACTGATTTTCTATAGCAATAAAAATCAATTACCTAAGATTTTACATTAAAATAAATTTGGATTTATATACGTTCGAATTTGGTGTCATGTACATTTAAAATTTAGAGAAAGGAGATAACGATAGGCGAACGATCCGCGACGAATACGTCGCGCGTCGGCGCATTATTTTCGTCATTTCTTCGTGTATAATATGTTACATGAATCTGTATACAATATGGATATAAATCGTAATGATTAATAAATTAGTTTTTACGGCATCTCTTTATTAAAATAACGATAATATCAAAAGTTTTGTAAAAAAGCGGTGGGTACCTCCGCCGTCCCGATTTCGTGCACCAATGCACTTTCTTATTGGAATATTACATTATATAACGTACATAATACTATGAGATATATAATCATACAGCCTCTCGGGGCGCGTGTGTATGGCGATGTATGTATACACATTGTGCAATGTACATATACCTATTATAATACAATGATTTAAGACAAGGTTCACATCGTGCCGTGTGTATGTGGTAATAAATATAATATGGACATTGTTCAAACAATAACCAGTTGTTTTATTTTAACAATCCATGCAAGTGAAACTTTAACGTACGTAAATGGATACGAATAATAATTCACATGTTAATTTTAAAGCTCAATAAGAGATACATGTGATACGTTAATGTTTCGCATTATACCCCCCAATCACACAAAACAAACAATAGAGCACATTTTAAAGACAAATATCCTAATTGTCGCCGGAGAAAGTATCAATCCTACTTAGAACTACCAACCTCCGGGACACTACGTTTCCAGAAGTCCTCCCACGCACTGTCGGAAAGAACTTCCCTCCCCGGCGTTTCTGTAGCAATAATATTTCCTTTTTCAAAAGAGGCTTGAATGTGAAAAAAATATTTTCATGATAAGCAGTGGCCTGGCTGTGCTCCTGACATTGTTAACGCCCACGGTTGATGGTAACCACTTACCATCAGGTGGGCAGTCAGCTGTTCTATCTTTGAAGGCTAATTTAAAAGAAATAATTCTGTAATAAAGAACAATACATTTTAATACAAAATGCAATTGGAACGAGTTGCCAAACTGATATGCAGTGGATGGAATGCAAATTCTTTAAAAATGAGTGTAAGTATCAAAGTAAGTATGCATTATGGTAGTCATTTACGAAAAATAAATAATAACAACCGCTATTATAGTCCCACTGCTGGGCATGGGCCTCTACTAATAAGAGGGGTTAGGCCTTAGTGTAGTAGAAGTGAAATGCCTGTCTATGAACAATACCAACAACACTCTGAACTTTAAATTACAATGTACTTGGCAATACACAGCGCTCGTCACCCCAAGATATAGATATAGTCAAGGAGTTTAATTAGCTTCAACATTCTTCAAACCGGTAAATAGTGATTTCATATTGCTGCTTCTTTCTGGTATTATACCGTCATATACCAGGGTCTGCCTACCCACTTAGACGTTTCCATATCTTCCGATTTTGAGCATCCTTATACAGAGACCATAGGCTCTCATGTATTATGTAGTACGTCAAGGCAGCGCTTTTTGGGCCGTCCGCGCGATCGCACCTCTAGTCTAGACTGGCCCAGGCATTTACGACCGATATGCTCCAGCGGTTTCCACAAAATGTGACTAAATCATCTCAACCTACATTCCTGAAATTAGACTGCCATTTACATACTGCTGTTTGCTAGTAGAGATAGATAAAGCGGTGGTAACACCAAACGCACTCGCGACTACAAGAGATCTATTATCACACGATATCATATTATATGAGACTAGCTTTTGCTCGCGGCTCCGCCCGCGTGAACGTTTAAAATTGACAAAGTTTCATACAAACTTTCATCCCCTATTTTATCCTTTCTTAGCGGATGCCTACGTCATAACATCTACCTGCATGCCAAATTTCAGCCCGATCCCTCCAGTGGTTTGGGCTGTGCGTTGATAGATCACTATGTCAGTCAGTCACCTTTGAGTTTTATATATTTAGATAGATATACAATACTTATTCAGGAATAGCATTGACTTAACGGGTAAAGCGAAGGATTAAAGGGAACAACGAATGTTGCCAACATAACATAAATAAAATAGGTACAAACGTAAACTGGTCAATGTCCCCGAAAGAACAGGTAGAGGTGCAACTACGTACACCCACTATTTCCATCCCATAATGGGACTAGTCAAGTGCCATCCCAGCCACAAATTCCAATGCAGGGCAGCTCATGTGTGATTTTGCCCAATCGAAAGATAAACATAAATTATGAATGCCCGATCTGCGATTTCAATAAAGGACCACACGGTTTCTCAGCCTGTGTACTAGAACTAGACGCGGTAAGTATCATCTAGAAGGGTTATTCCACTTTGTGCACCTAGGAATAAGAAGGTTTTCCGGAATCACAATTCAATTGAAAATAAAACGCGAAATGATTTTTTGATAACCGATTGGCAACTTTGAACGACTTGAACGATTGAGGTCATATTCGCACCATATATTTCTTTTGTCGAGATGATTCATAACTATATAACCTACACGTTATGAGCTATGACCCACGGAAGTGTGGCAGTAGCATGCACGCCAGTGAAAACGCGAGGGACAGCTAGTAAAAATTAAACAAGAATATGTTCTAAAGTTGTGGTTACGGAACCTTTGGTGCGCAAATCCGTCTCGAACTTCCGTAGATATGCTCTCACGCCTGTAATTCCCGAAGGGGTAGGCAGAGGTGTTACCAGTAAAATCACATTTCGCCGAATATATCGCTGTCCCATGATGTAATGGGGGCAAACCTATCACTATACCGGGCACAATTCCAGACTCCGGTCTGATACTGAGCATTTCGTGATAGAAAAACCCAAAAACCCAATACAACTGCGCCACTGAGACAGTCCGACTCGCATATCTCCGGTTATATTATCACATAGGCTGGCTAAGCAGCAAGTGCAACAAGATGGTGTCCCTCGTTTGCGAGAGGCCGTCTAGGTTGATACCAGTACCAACCACCTTTTCGGCCGTGTGTAAGCAATTTTGTGTTTCGGTTTGAAGGAAATTGAAAGCACTGAAGTTACTAAGCATTATGAATTATCTTATGTCTCGGAGTGGCAGGCTCAGTCCAGTGCCAAGCAGTGCTTTGTATTTGGTTTTGGTTTTGGTTATGGGCTCCTTTTCCCGCACTTAGCCTTTAAAAATTCAGGCCATTGTGCGTGATATCCGTGCCGGCTATAGTACAAGCCAGCCTAACTCCGACCAGAAGCGCAGGATCTTCCTGGTTTCTCCACAGGCTTCTCGGAGTGACCCCGGTGAGTCGAGGATTTCTGCCCGTTGTGCAGCTACACCTTCACATTCCAGGATGACATGGGCAGCTGTTTCATCGACCAACAGACATCCCCTACATAGGGGGCTGTCAGTCATACCTAGAACATATAAATGTTTGTTTAGCGGGCAATGTCCAGTGATGGTACCTACGACTATGCGTAGGGATGCCCTGTCCAAAGATAGGAGGCGTTTAGTCAGACGAAAATCCGGGTGTGGCACTGCTGGTGGTACTGGTACTGGTGGCACTGGTGGTGGATTGTCTGCATGTACTAATATTCGCCCATTGTTCTGCGTGTTGTTTTTGCGTTCTGTGACGCAGCCATGTCCTCAGCTGGTTAAAGGGCAGTGGCAGTGCTTTGTAATTAAAAGTTCTGTCTGATTTTGTTGCTTCTGTTTATGGGCAGACGTGGCGCTTACCATCAGGCGAGCTTGCTTGCATGCTCATCGTCATTGAAGCAAATATAAAAGCGGATCAACTGATGGTGATCTCCACCGTCCATGAAAAGAATCAGGACTGGACATCAGGTCGAAGTTTCGGTCTCCGGATATCTTAAAACCCTGCATGATCATCAAAATCTTAATATAAAACAATAATACTAGCCCTGTATTATAAACGTGTCACTGCTGTGCACGGGCCTGCTCTACTGAGAGGGTTTTAGCTTTGGTCCACCATGCTGGCCTAATGAGGGTTGACAAACTTCACATACATTTGAAATTCTCATGGAGAACTTCTCAGGCACGAAGGTTTCCTCACACATAGCAGGACGTGCACAAATGAACCTATCCATTTATACATAATATGTAGCTATGCTTTACTACTCCAACTTTACTGGCAAAATAACTATGATATTAATAATATACTTTTTGGAACGAAGTTCCTTACGGCAGGCTTGGAGGGGATAGGGATTTTGCTGCGTGACCGAACTGAAAAAAATGTGATAGTAAAAGCGTAAGAAAACAGCGTAAGAAAAAAGCGTTAAAAGCGCTGCATAACCAGCCAGCGTTAGTTCCTTTTTGCCTGCACCAAAATTGTGTGCGAATTTCAGCTCAATCAGTTTTTAAAATTAAATTCATTCAGCCAGTTATACTTGAAGTATTTTTATATCTCCTTCGATTTTTAAAAGATTACGCTAGCTCGTTATTATTTATAATTACATAAGTTGATAAAAAATGCTATACAATAGCTTTACCGCGGCAGTCTCCGAGTGCTACACGTCTTTTTTTTATTTTGTTATTTTAGTTGATAATTTGTATTTTTTACAATTTGTGTCGATTCTACATTAGCCGAAATAACTTCGTTCCTACCTGGTGTCCCACGACACACACCAATTTTTAATTGCTTAAAAGAAAAACGTCACAACGTCTACTGAATTAACATTTAAAGTTCCAAGTGATAAAAGTTTACACGTTTCAGGGTACATCTTTATATATATAATTCTTCTGTGAGTGTGTATGTTCCTGAACTTCTCTTAAACGACTGGACCGATTTTGATTAAATTTTTTGTGTGTGTTCAAGGGGATCTGAGAATGGTTTAGATTCACAATTTTGTCCGCTGTACAATGTTTTTTTAATTAATTCTTTTAGATGTGAAACATCTATAAGCGCAGGTATAAACCGGATGGTTGTCGTTGCGAAGCTTGCCGTGATGACGGGTCGTATAGCGTCTAGACTGGACAGGGACAGGACAGTGAGACAGGACAGTGAGACAGGAAAGTGAGACAGGACAGTGAGACAGGACAGTGAGACAGGACAGTGAGACAGGACAGTGAGACAGGACAGTGAGACAGGACAGTGAGACAGGACAGTGAGACAGGACAGTGAGACAGGACAGTGAAACAGGACAGAGAGACATGACAGAGAGACAGGACAGTGAGACAGGACAGTGAGACAGGACAGTGAGACAGGACAGTGAGACAGGACAGTGAGACAGGACAGTGAGACAGGACAGTGAGACAGGACAGTGAGACAGGACAGTGAGACAGGACAGTGAGACCGGACAGTGAGACAGGACAGTGAGACAGGACAGTGAGACCGGACAGTGAGACAGGACAGTGAGACAGGACAGTGAGACAGGACAGTGAGATAGGACATTGAGACAGGACAGTGAGACAGGACAGTGAGACAGGCCAGTGAGACAGGATAGTGAGACAGGACAGTGAGACAGGACAGTGAGACAGGACAGTGAGACAGGACAGTGAGACAGGACAGTGAGACCGGACAGTGAGACAGGACAGTGAGACAGGACAGTGAGACCGGACAGTGAGACAGGACAGTGAGACAGGACAGTGAGACAGGACAGTGAGATAGGACATTGAGACAGGACAGTGAGACAGGACAGTGAGACAGGCCAGTGAGACAGGATAGTGAGACAGGACAGTGAGACAGGACAGTGAGACAGGAAAGTGAGACAGGCCAGTGAGACAGGATAGTGAGACAGGACAGTGAGACAGGACAGTGAGACAGGACAGTGAGACAGGCCAGTGAGACAGGATAGTGAGACAGGACAGTGAGACAGGACAGTGAGACAGGACAGTGAGACAGGACAGTGAGACAGGACAGTGAAACAGGACAGTAAGACAGGACAGTGAGACAGGACAGAGAGACATGACAGAGAGACAGGACAGTGAGACAGGACAGTGAGACCGGACAGTGAGACAGGACAGTGAGACAGGACAGTGAGACCGGACAGTGAGACAGGACAGTGAGACAGGACAGTGAGACAGGACAGTGAGATAGGACATTGAGACAGGACAGTGAGACAGGACAGTGAGACAGGCCAGTGAGACAGGATAGTGAGACAGGACAGTGAGACAGGACAGTGAGACAGGACAGTGAGACAGGACAGTGAGACAGGACAGTGAGACCGGACAGTGAGACAGGACAGTGAGACAGGACAGTGAGACCGGACAGTGAGACAGGACAGTGAGACAGGACAGTGAGACAGGACAGTGAGATAGGACATTGAGACAGGACAGTGAGACAGGACAGTGAGACAGGCCAGTGAGACAGGATAGTGAGACAGGACAGTGAGACAGGACAGTGAGACAGGAAAGTGAGACAGGCCAGTGAGACAGGATAGTGAGACAGGACAGTGAGACAGGACAGTGAGACAGGACAGTGAGACAGGCCAGTGAGACAGGATAGTGAGACAGGACAGTGAGACAGGACAGTGAGACAGGACAGTGAGACAGGACAGTGAGACAGGACAGTGAAACAGGACAGTAAGACAGGACAGTGAGACAGGACAGAGAGACATGACAGAGAGACAGGACAGTGAGACAGGACAGTGAGACAGGACAGTGAGACAGGACAGGGACAGGACAAGACGGGGACAGGACGGGGACGGGACGGGGACGGGACGGGACGGAGACAGGACGGGGACGGGACGCGGACAGGACGGGGACAGGACGGGGACGGGACGGGGACAGGACTGTCCAACCGGAGGGAGGTGGGAGACGACCTGACTTAGGTCGTCGAAGTCAATTAAATGTGCGACGGGCTACCTCACGTGCAATGGCGCAGTACCTCACTAAATTGCATTTAATGTAAATAAAACATTTGTATTAAGTTTTGACCACATTTTACACAAATATATTATGTAGGTGATACGAAGTTCACCGGGTCATCTAGTCTTTATATATATAATTCTTCTGTGAGTGTGTATGTCACTGAACTTCTCTTAAACGACTGGACCGATTTTGATGAAATTTTTTGTGTGTGTTCAAGGGGATCTGAGAATGGTTTAGATTCACAATTTTGTCCGCTGGACAATGTTTTTTTAATTAATTTTTAATTTATTAGTAGTTGTTGAGTTGTCGTTGCGAAGCTTGCCGTGATGACGGGTCGTATAGCGTCTAGACTGGACAGGGACAGGACAGGGACAGGACAGTGAGACAGGACAGTGAGACAGGAAAGTGAGACAGGACAGTGAGACAGGACAGTGAGACAGGACAGTGAGACAGGACAGTGAGACAGGACAGTGAGACAGGACAGTGAGACAGGACAGTGAGACAGGACAGTGAAACAGGACAGAGAGACATGACAGAGAGACAGGACAGTGAGACAGGACAGTGAGACAGGACAGTGAGACAGGACAGTGAGACAGGACAGTGAGACAGGACAGTGAGACAGGACAGTGAGACAGGACAGTGAGACAGGACAGTGAGACAGGACAATGAGACAGGACAATGAGACAGGACAGTGAGACAGGACAGTGAGACAGGACAGTGAGACAGGACAGTGAGACAGGACAGTGAAACAGGACAGTGAAACAGGACAGAGAGACATGACAGTGAGACAGGACAGTGAGACAGGACAGTGAGACAGGACAGTGAGACAGGACAGTGAGACAGGACAGAGAGACATGACAGAGAGACAGGACAGTGAGACAGGACAGTGAGACAGAACAGTGAGACAGGACAGGACAGGGACAGGACAAGACGGGGACAGGACGGGGACGGGACGGAGACAGGACGGGGACGGGACGCGGACAGGACGGGGACAGGACGGGGACGGGACGGGGACAGGACTGTCCAACCGGAGGGAGGTGGGAGACGACCTGACTTAGGTCGTCGAAGTCAATTAAATGTGCGACGGGCTACCTCACGTGCAATGGCGCAGTACCTCACTAAATTGCATTTAATGTAAATAAAACATTTGTATTAAGTTTTGACCACATTTTACACAAATATATTATGTAGGTGATACGAAGTTCACCGGGTCATCTAGTCTTTATATATATAATTCTTCTGTGAGTGTGTATGTCACTGAACTTCTCTTAAACGACTGGACCGATTTTGATGAAATTTTTTGTGTGTGTTCAAGGGGATCTGAGAATGGTTTAGATTCACAATTTTGTCCGCTGGACAATGTTTTTTTAATTAATTTTTAATTTATTAGTAGTTGTTGAGTTGTCGTTGCGAAGCTTGCCGTGATGACGGGTCGTATAGCGTCTAGACTGGACAGGGACAGGACAGGGACAGGACAGTGAGACAGGACAGTGAGACAGGAAAGTGAGACAGGACAGTGAGACAGGACAGTGAGACAGGACAGTGAGACAGGACAGTGAGACAGGACAGTGAGACAGGACAGTGAGACAGGACAGTGAGACAGGACAGTGAAACAGGACAGAGAGACATGACAGAGAGACAGGACAGTGAGACAGGACAGTGAGACAGGACAGTGAGACAGGACAGTGAGACAGGACAGTGAGACAGGACAGTGAGACAGGACAGTGAGACAGGACAGTGAGACAGGACAGTGAGACAGGACAATGAGACAGGACAATGAGACAGGACAGTGAGACAGGACAGTGAGACAGGACAGTGAGACAGGACAGTGAGACAGGACAGTGAAACAGGACAGTGAAACAGGACAGAGAGACATGACAGTGAGACAGGACAGTGAGACAGGACAGTGAGACAGGACAGTGAGACAGGACAGTGAGACAGGACAGAGAGACATGACAGAGAGACAGGACAGTGAGACAGGACAGTGAGACAGAACAGTGAGACAGGACAGGACAGGGACAGGACAAGACGGGGACAGGACGGGGACGGGACGGGGACGGGACGGGACGGGGACAGGACGGGGTCGGGACGGGGACAGGACGGGGACGGGACGGGGACGGGACGGGGACGGGACGGGACGGGGACAGGACGGGGACGGGACGCGGACAGGACGGGGACAGGACGGGGACGGGACGGGGACAGGACTGTCCAACCGGAGGGAGGTGGGAGACGACCTGACTTAGGTCGTCGAAGTCAAGTAAATGTGCGACGGGCTACCTCACGTGCAATGGCGCAGTACCTCACTTAATTGCATTTAATGTAAATAAAACATTTGTATTAAGTTTTGACCACATTTTACACAAATATATTATGTAGGTGATACGAAGTTCACCGGGTCATCTAGTATAGTATAATTATAAATTGATACTATCGTGATTAAATCCAAATAAAAAATCACTGCTATCAGATATTCCAAATATCAGCTTTAAAATTTTCAATAACAAAAATATAATATGAATTTGTGAAAGCAGTTTAAATGAACATTTTATTATTTTTCTATCAGCCGAAACATTCAATACTACAAATAGCATCTTGACAATCGAACAATGAACACAGACGCGACACACGAAAATCCATTTAAACTCGCAAAGGCGTGTTCATTTTCTAAGAACCTAATGAACAACGGGGCACGTCAAAAAACTCATAAGTCGGAATTGAAATTCAGTTTGGGGACATGGTCCCGTATCCACAAGCAATTGCGTAGCCCAGTGGCCTTTATTCGGACCAACCCGACAGTTAGTGAAAGTAAGCCGAACGTAGAACCTCCTTGTGATACGTGACTCTATTTGAGAGCTACGGTCCGCCTTCGAGCAATTTACCTCCGTACTAAAACGGTCCAATCTGTAGAAGCATTGTAATGCCATATACAATTTGTACAATTTTAACTAAAGTGGTTTTTGGAAACCTGCTCCGGGTATACTCAATTACTTGAGATGACGTTTATGAAATCAGCAAGATATTCGATTGAATATTGAAATTGTAAATATTCTGAAAAATTTACTTTCATAAAGTTCCGATATGGTATGTTCATTCATTATGTAACTCTCCACGCCTAAGTGTATTATTGGTTCTTCTGTAACTAGTTTTAGGAATTCCAAATGCCTGGTTCTCTTCATATTATAATGCAAGACTAACTCTGCAATGAATAATTTAATATGGAGCTATACGACTCCAAACAGTATTTTACTGCTAATACGCATTATGGTTCAGTATTGATAGACAAACGCCCAACACCCTCTGCCATAATGAGCCTAGTAATATTTTTGCTGCATGGTTGGCCAAAGTTCCTCCGTTCCACAACCACATATCCAAATCGAATGCCATTAAAGAACAAAACTCGTAAAACATCATAAAGTTAGCATTTAATACAATTTTTAAGCAATTATTAAACATTCATAATAAGCATCGGACCTCATCGCCTTTATAAAATTTTACATTTGCTTTGAGATTCAAAGATTTACAGATTAGAGTATTAAAATCTAATTTAACAATCTTAGCATAACTCGGGCGCGTTAGGAGTTTAAATATCATTCTAGAGAATAAGGCAGGGGCCTAGCAGGGGCTAGGCTGATTCTTTGGCGGGATTCAGTAGCAAAACAGATATGTTAACGATGACATCACAAAAATTGATCGTAACCCGTTTTGTAATACCTTTTAGTACCTATACATGATGGTAAGTTAGGTAGGTACAAAAATATATGACAATGGCATCCTACCCTTTCCTGTCACAAACTCTCGGAAGCGTGATATTATTTTCAAACAAAAACGGAAGAAATCGTGGAGTTATTTTACATATGGCAAGTTTTGATATTTAGTTATATTATATCAATACAAGCTCTTATTTAGTTTTTTTTAATAGGTGGGTCATCTTGAAAATGAAATTTGATTCAGTTTCATTCGTCCGGTTATGCTGACATTGCAATGTCGTGTACTCCTTATTTTTTCAAAATGGTCACCGCTCCAAGATATAAGCAAGTATAATGTGCTTTGCTTTACAACGCCTTTAATGTGATATCAAATAAGAATTTGATGGGCAGAAAACGATAAAGTGAGTGATGCCATATTAGATATTTTTATTATTAATTTAATTTTTATTTTAAATTTTACTATTTTTTAGAAAGTTATGGTACCGAACACAATGTTAGACTTTGCTAAAATTTATCAGTTTTATTCTTGCTATTAATTGATAACCAGTCAGTTATTTCTTTATTTTTACATTTCAGTTGTTCTATTTTACAGCGGGTGCGCTAAATCCATCTAACGTTCTGTATCATTTTGAATCAAAACTCGATTGGACGATTCACACCGCAGACGATTTTATTAATTTCGCCCATGATCTGTTCTCGTTCAATAAAGTAATCTGATTTCGCGGCCGCTGGGACGAACTCACCGGCCATTTTCCACCGAGACCCACAAACATTGTCCCAAAAATCTCTACGGCAAACCTTATAAACAACACCACCCAGACTGCCAGACATATTAACTTTAAAACGTAACTGAAAAAAATAATTGAATCTGAATTTTCAAAGAATGGAAGGGTTGTCAGAATTGAGGGGGTTAAAACCCCCGTGCTCTCTACACGTTACATGTCTGAGGGGTTCGGATTATCGGCTTGTGCCTGTCTGTATTATACGAATATACTCTGCATTTGGCAGCCGAAATAATCTTCGCACCCGAATGGGCAGGCCGGATAATTAAAGCGATTGGTTCGTCGACATAAGTTGGCAATTACCTGCAACGCAGTGTAAGGTTTAAGGTATACTGTGTATATCAAGTAACGTTTTAATGCTATTACACGGTTGAAATCGTAATAGCTGTTTGTTTATTTGTATAGTATTTGGTGGGGCCAATCGTTATTTATAATAGGGTTCTTTTTAGGGTTTATACAATAAAAAAAGCCTAAATACTTTTTAACCCGAATAATATTGATCATTGCTGATAGTAAAATTTTTATACTCTATAAAGTCTACATACATACATACGCACTCACGCTTGTAATCCTTGAAGGGTGCGGGAATCGAACCCATAGTCTCTTGCTTCACAGCAGGCTACTTGCACACTGCGCCACGGAGGTATCCATTTAGGTTTAGGTTTAAAATATTTATTTCTCATAAAAAATAACATTCACTTACATGAGAAACATATTTAACTAAGTAAATTTACCTGCATAAACGTTCAATACTTAATATAAATTGAGGGTACATTACAGATAGATTCTAAACGCAAACAGTAGGCAAATTGCGATTGAACAAGTTTCGTAGCAATTATGTTATATGTTATGTCAATTTTATTATTAATTATATCTGAAATCTGACATTGACACGAAATCTCGGTGCATCAAAATGTCGCAAAAGTAAATGCTGTTTTACACCTAAGCAGTAACCACTACTAATCGTAAAAAAATCCACAATGTTTCAAAAACAAAACACCATCTAAATAAATTGTTATGGTAATTGCGTAACCACAACAGTTGCAGTTTACGCAACAAGCGAGTAAGGACGTTGGTGGTAGAACGTTATCGAACAAGTACCTAACTATCGGTTTACGTAAGATACTGTCGCTGACAGGCTATTTAAAGTTGTATAACTACTAGTACTGAGTTCCTTGTGTGCTAACAGAATTGCGCGCTTTGATTTGAATAAAATCAAATTAATTTAATGTGTGAGGTATGTTTAGGTAGTCCTGAACGTGGAGAACCGCCCAACTGTGGATCAGACTCGCCCGAGGGTTCCGCAGCGCCCCCTTAAACTTTTACTTTATGTTTTTTAGTTTGTCAGGATATCTGTCGTAAAATATAATGAAAATACTAGCACTGTATTATAGACAATCAACTGCTGGGCACGGGCCTCCTCTACTTTAAAAGAGGGGTTAGGTCTTAGTTCACATGCCTTTGAGATTCTTACAGAGAACTTCTCAGTTATGCAGGTTTCCTTACGATTGTTCCTTCACCGATACTTAACAATTAATACACACGTAACTTAGAAAAGTGGTAGGTGCAAACTCTTGAGGCTGTTTTCGATCCTGCTACTTTCGTCTCGACAGTCCATACCACTCGCCGCTGAGGTATCAATGCTGTCGATCATGAAAATTGTAGCCGGCTATTTAATAAAGTGGCGAAAATAGAACTTTTACTATAAAGCAAGGACTTTGGTAATCTACGGAACACTAAATATGTTGACCGATAGTACATCGAAAGGGTAAATGATACCGAAAAGTAAATAAAAAATTTGGATATGGAAAGAAGTACTTTTGATATATACTTGGTCATTACTAGTGATGAAAGATTTGAATAAATAAGGCCACCTGATTGACAAATAAAAATAAGAAATAGTAACATAAAAGGTTATGTGCACTCGTAAATTTAATCGAAAAATTAAATCGATTGTGCTATAGTCTATCGTTTTGGAAGAACTGTACCGGTAAATCCAAGATAATCTCCTTTTCGATATATCCTCGACTCGCTGTATTATCCGTTTAAAACAAAACGTTATTGCAATAATAACTGAACATGCATTACGGGTATTATGTTGTATTAAAGGTTTTGGATAATCCCTGGAATATACTACGGTGTTTGTATTGCATAATAATATTGAGTAATGGCGGTTTTATGTGAAAATGACCGTTCAAGATTCGGAACAATTATTGTGTTTTGTATGTATTGACATGAAAAATATATATTTTTTTTACTAGCCCTGTACATACGTACATTGTGTATATACGTACTCCTCTACTGAATGAGAGGGATTAGGCCTTAGTCCACCACGCTGGCCTAATATGGGTTGGCAAACTTACCATACCTTCGAAACATCTTATCGAGTTCTCAGGTATGCAGGTTTCCTCAGGATGATTCCTTCAACTTTAAAAAAAATTAGGACAAAAATTCAATGTAATGCAAAAGACCTACAGCTGAGTTTCTTGGTCCTTCTACTCAGACCAGTGGGCATTTCCGAAGCACCGGTAGAGACATTTCAATGAAATTTATCTATTATTGACGTGTAAAAGAGCCCTTTGTGGCCTACTTGCAAAATAAACGTTTTGATTTATATTTGATTATAATTCGTACGCACATTTTAAAGTATTTTCAATAGATTGATGATTAATAGATGGTTTTCGAATATATATTGTTGCTGCTTATGATTCAGTCATAAAAAGCAATAATATATAATTATGGGATAATCCATATTACCGTATTTGTATGATACATTTTTAATCCCCGACATAAAAAAGTGGTGTTATGTTTGACCGCTTTGTTTATCAATCTGTATCATGATGTCATAAACAAGTAGAGAAATATTTTTATTTCAAACTTTTAAACATATTTTTTTCCTATTTTTGTCATTGGCTAAAAACGCATGAAACTCAGTGATAAAAAGTGAATATCGAAATATTTTTTTGCTTTATAGTACAGAATAAGATGCGTGGCATGTTCCTCTACACCCGGACAATTGATTTGATTATGAGAACGCGGACTGAATCGGCGTCGAAAATCCTGTAACACACTCTTAAAAGCGGGAATAGCAAAAAGGAAGCCTTACTACGAGACACGCAAGAGAAACGATAAATGGACAGTTTACATCTTAAGGTTCAATATACAATAAATTAACGGATAATTTTCTGCCATAGAACTATGTCATAAAATGACCTGAATGATGATGAACTGAATTTCAAGCTTAGTGTAATTTCTTTAGGTATCGATGTAGGTATAGGAACTATCCTCAATTTACCTTTTTTAATTCTCCTAGTACTATCCCGGTATAGTTTTTTTATTCACCTCGTGCTTAGATGTATGCTCGTGAGCATCCTCCGTAGTGAGAAAATTCATATAGCTTCTTCTTATAATACGTCAAACCAGCGTTTTTTTTTACATCTGCAGGAACGTACCCTTGGTATAATATGGCACAGGTATTTACCACGTACCAACTCTTGCGGTTTCTTTAAAACGTGACCATCTTAAGCAACGATCATGGAAGAGTCATGTCGCGAATACCATTGTGTTGTAATACATCATGACACAAAAATATTTCTCTTTTTCAAAAAAAATCTCTTCTATGTTCTGCGATACTCAACTGATTCTTGTCCTTAATAGCAACTGACTTTCGAATATATAGAATTGTAAACGTGTAATTATGCAGAAAAGATAGGCAACTCGGCAAGTGAGGCAAACTCTTTGTAATGTTTTTGACAAGCGGCGAAGTTGCGCCCTTGTCAGCGGCAGGCGTGGTGTGATGTAGGCCCAACTTCCGATTCGAGTTTCAGTCAGCAACTTTAAGTGTAAGTCATACGTGCCGCAATTTCCACCAACTAACGGCGAACAATTTATTTGGACATGGCTCGTTAACAAACTCATTATTTCATTTGTTATGCCTTTTTCTAATCTATTCTAAATTGTTAATTTTTTTCGAGTGCATTGAAGATTTTTCTATTCTAGAAATCTATTAGTGTTACAATCAATTCGTAGTTCATTACGGATATGTTTATATGTTACAATATTATACCACACTGAATTACTATAAATATCAAAGTGAGTTATTTGGCATAATAGTAGTTGAAACGCTGAGGAAAGACATAGGCTAATTTTTCGGACCCGCAAACTAAAGCTAATAAGAAAAGATAACTGGATTATTGTTAAATTCTACCAGACAACATGTCATCGCGTAAAACCTCAAATTAAAGCCAAATACTATGGATAATAAATTCTGCTTTACAAAATAAAAAATAAATGCTTTTTTTAAATTACTGAAAAGAATCCTGAGTTCGTCGCCACCTACTTGGATAACTTTGAAATGCGGTTAGCAATAATTTCTATGATTCTCCGAATCCAGACTTCGCATTTCACACTCTGCTTGCTACTTGATATTACGCACAAACTATGATTATGTGTTAAAATTTAATTTTATTATTCTTATATCATTCTGGGCTAAAGATCGGATCAGCAGGATATAAGTAAATCAAACGAAATATAGTTACTTAATTTTTGCAAGTCTGAAACATTTTCTGTACAATTTTATTCATATTATGTCCTCCCAATGATGTCATTGTAATAGTTTCATCTAAAAGTCGTATAATTTCTTGGCTAACACTTACGAAAATACGAAGAAATTACTAGTCGACCGCTGCGGCACTAATAGGTATCAAATTGCTAGCAAACTTCCTACACATTGCTACATTTATATATTATTTCGCAAGGGCAAAATAACTAAACCCGAAGGAACCACAAATTGTTTGTAATTATACATACTTCATAAGCGTCTGTCATTTTAATTACCACTTCAATACTATTCAATTAATAACGTTCCCAACAATAATACATTCCAACAATAACGTGAACTGAAACAAGAAATTACAATTAATTACAATTTACTTAAATTATATTAAACAGCAAGATTGCGTAACAGGAGGACCATTGAAATTATTACACAAAGGGAGAGTATCTTCTTAAATCTAGGAAGGTATTTTAATTTCAGTAGGTGTTTTTGATTTACGACATCCATATGAAAGAGCTGCGTGTACGGCCAATATAAAATGAACTACAAACAGTTTATTGTTTATATTCTATAATATGGAGTTGAGTGGAGAGCGCGGTGTCATCGTAAGCTGGTCCATAAATGCCATCCGACTTCTGCTAGATACGTTATATTAGTTTGACTATTCATTATGGGTCGCGAGAATACGTTATCTAAAGTTAAGTCTCGTACGAAATTAAGCAAATAATATCTAACAATAAGTACTAACTGGATACATTTGCAAATTAGGGTTGTCACCTATAAGTTTAAAGTAACAGAGGGGATTCATGAATTACGACACGAAAACAACAGGATGTATGAAATAGGTCACTGCATAGATTAAGGATATAATTCCACAAGGCGTCTCGTAATCATTGAAAATAGTTCCCTATATATTAATATATGAGTACAGTGTCATATTTAGAGCAGAAATACTTAAAATATCTCAGGATTTGGGTATTCGTAGTCACGTTTTGTGACCTATCATTGTAATTTTTGTTTCACACAGTCCAGTACCGTAGTAATGTAAATAACAAATGTATCGCTTCTCGTATTCAGAAGTATTTTAGAACCGTAGATAGCTTATCGATAATTACGTGAGGTCATTAATAAATCATAACCAAAAACACTTAGTTGATTAATTCGAAAATGATACTTTAGTTCATTTTTATGTACATTGTAGAGCATTAAATATGGTTAGTAAACATTAATTATTTGCAAAACAGTGAACAAGTAGTATGTCTAAGGTAAATGGCGAACTACATTCTGCTGGATTAAAAAACTTCCTCGCAATCTTCTTGCAAGACAAACTTAAAATTCTGACATCAGTTTAGGGAATTAAGGGATTCACCATAAATTTATAAAGCCCGCTTACTTTAACTTAATCTTGTTTGTTTATTCGCAGCTCTATTAGCGGATAAATCGAATAAGTTATTCTCTTTCGTGGCTCCTCTTTGATTAAGGCGGATCCGCGAAACCGGCGCATAATTGCCTAATTATTGTGGAATAGCAAATTGTATTAAAATATTCAATTGCGTCGCGAAGTTAACAACATTCTCAAGTATTCCATTGGGTCAGTGATGCTTTATTATTGGAATTGCTGCAAATAATGACTATTATATTTAAATATGAAAAAAAATTTTTTTTTTACTAATAAGCTAATATCTCTTAGCTTATATACTTATGTAGGACTTCCAAAGTGTTTAAAACAACCACACCCTTTAGTTTTACAGCGTTAACATTCTTTGAGTTAAACAACCAAGAACAACTTTGCTGGTGGGAGGATACTTGTATCCGACCGGATAGCGACCACCGTACACTGGTGCTAAAACCTGCCATAGTGGCCCACCTTGTGTGGGTCGCGTTCCAGGGTCAGCCAGTGTATATCCGGTTCTCCCCAGGGGGCTTGCCCCCTGATCCTAACCCTTTCCCCATCCCTTTTTCCTTCCCCTCTCCCTTGACCCTTTGGCAGGCCGGCATGATCTTACCGACCAACGATGGACACATTGTTTATCGTTGGTCGACAATATTCTTGGATTACGCTACACTTACCATCAGGTGTAGCGTAGTCACTTTGCCGAGCCAGGATAAAAAAAAAAAAAAAACATAGCTGTATTATATTAGCTGTATTATACTGCATTTTTTTATAACAAACAATGAAAAATGTGCCAAAATCTATTAGGTACACAAACCACTAATTTCCCGGGGAGATGTCGTGCAAACAGGGGTTGGGCGTAAGCCCATAAGGTGCTTGTACATCATACCGACGCTGCGCCCTGTGACACACGGCTTTGCGTTATGACAAAGCACCTGTTCACGTATTTTATCGTCCACGCCCGGCTAAAATGTAAGATGCGTGGAACGGAACGGAGGTTCATATTTGGAACAATTTACATACCGGGCTAGCACGCGGCGGGCCTACGTAATTTACTATCCGACGCTTCATCACCGTTCTTGTAACAATCTTACATATTTCAGGGATTTCTACCTAGACGAGCTAAGTTAGTGGAGATTAACGGGATCAAAATAAAAATAATCGTTTGTATCGGGAAAAACATTTCGTATAATTTGCGGTCAAGCGTTAAAAAATAATAATATTTATTAACCAAAGAGAATAAACGGTTACAGATTTTTTAAGAGCTATTTACAATAAGCTCAGCCAAAAATACACAAATTGTGTCTATATTTTAATAAATATGCGTTATATTTTTTGTTAATAAATATAATTATATTATTAATACTACTGTATATGAACTGGTTTGGTGCTACTATTACCCGAATAACCTGCTCGTCTCGGCATTAAGGCAAATAAAATATACAATAGTAAATATCATAAATTTTGTAAAAAAGAAAATCTTGGTGATAACCTAGATTATTATAATTGATTGCGAAATTATGTAATTATTTTGCTGGTGGGAGGATACTTGTATCCGACCGGATAGCGACCACCGTACACTGGTGCTAAAACCTGCCAGCTGGTGGGAGGATACTTGTATCCGACCGGATAGCGACCACCGTACACTGGTGCTAAAACCTGGCATAGTGGCCCACCTTGTGTGGGTCGCGTTCCAGGATCAGCCAGTGTATATCCGGTTCTCCCCAGGGGGCTGGCCCCCTGATCCTCACCCTTTTCCCATCCCTTTTTCCTTCCCCTCCCCCTTGGCCCTTTGGCAGGCCGGCATGATCTTACCGACCAATGATGGACACATTGTTTATCATTGGTCGACAATATTCTTGGATTGCGCTACACTTACCAACAGGTGTAGCGTAGTCACTTTGCCGAGCCAGGATAAAAAAAAAAAAAAAAAAATGTAATAAAAACAAAGAGGATTGCTTGAAGAGATTTAATACACAATGATTTGTCCAAGCCCCTAACCATCTCTGAGTATGTTACTTACCAAATGAAATGTCTGCTGGTGGTAGGATATTTATAACCGCCCGGATAGCGTCCACCGTACACATGGTGTTCAAACCTGTCATAAGTGTGTGAATTGCGTTCCAGGGTCAGCCAGTGTATACCCGGTTCTCCCAAGGGGCTTACGACAGGACGTGATGATTAGTTGGGACGGGTATAGTTGTACATATTTGTAACCCAGTGCCTCCATCGGTGATTCGCATCAATTCTCATAATTTTCAATTCATCTGAATAATTGTTAAAATAATCCTTTATAAAAAATTTATTCCAGCACTTGGGAACGTAAAATTGAAAATGAACCAGCGAAGTACGGCAAACGGGAGAGGTCATCTGAAACTCTAATTTGTAACGTTCTCGCGAACGTGCCACCGTATTAATATTTTACACAATACACTGTAACACCTGCTAATTTAAATCTTCCATTTTGTACATGATTCAGAAAATATACGACCGTTTGCCTATTCGGAACATTATTGGTTGTTCGGTCTGTAACAGGCATAATCTGGCAATAAACTTTCTAAATTAAATTCCGATATTTTTAGTACATAACATTATTTACCATGTTAGAATATATTTGTATAAGAAATACGCCAACACATATTCAATTTACACTTTCTAATACATCCTATACTAAACTAAGTCCGCAACGCTCGCATGAGTCAAACTTGCTTTAAGGACGTCATGGTAAGGAAAGTCAAAGTATGATTATAATAATAACTGCTCTAAGAAATTTTGGTAGGGTCCTAGGCCTTTAAGAATTTATTTTTTGATCGGATTTATTAATATCTACAGAACTATGAGCAATCCTATTCCAAAATTGGATCTAGTGCTACTCAAAATCAAGTAAACAAAACGAATTTATTGAAACTTCAATACAATGGAAGCGAAAACACTCTTATTCAAGTTCTTGTATAGAATTTAAAATACTCGGAGTTTTCCGTTAATGTTTGCTTCTCTGCGAAGCATTCTATGCGTTTTTTTTTTATTCGCCGATACTCTGTCGCCAAAACCGCGTTATCTGATTATCGAGGTAAAGATCTGCTTAGAAGTTATCTCCTTTTTTCCCTTGTCGCAAAGTTTAAGTCTCATATTTGAGAAATAAAAGAGAAAATTAATTAAAGCGACCGATATAATCTATAACATTTTTGTAGTATATGTTCATTTAAAAACAAATATAATATTATAATGTAAAAGCTACTAACGCACATTAAGCTAGCGTGATGATATGTTCTCATTAGTAGAGAAGGCCCTGTCCAGTAGTAGGACAGTATAATACAATAAGGGGCTATTATTATTATTAAATATGCAATATGATCGAACGGATGTATGGACAAATGGAGTAACTACAAATAAAAAGCAATCAAGACTATTCAACTTACATAATTCTCACAAAACATTGATTCCGTTAAGTTATAAAGTTTTAGCATTATACAATTTCTACGTTATCTATAGGAAATGTTCAATACACGCTCACCTACGTATGTTAAGCAGATTGCAGCAACTCTCAGAATAAGATTGCATTAAACGTACTCGTCCAATATCGAAATATGCCGAGTCTGCAGCAAATGTGCCAACTTTACTGATACCGTGCTATAGGAAATTGAAATATACGCCAATGAAGTAATATATGACTATTATAAGTATGATATACTTGTAAAGTCTTTTTATTATATTTTATCTATCTCTGTACTATCGCATAGACAAAGAGGCATAAGAACAAGTTATAAAACATAAACGCTTTAAGTTTTAATGTAAGATTTGACATAATAATTATTGGAACGAAGTTCCTTACGGCAGGCTTGGAGGGGATAGGGATTTCGCTGCGTGACCGAACTGAAAAAAATGTGATAGTAAAACCGTAAGAAATATGCGTGGAAAAAATGTGTGGAATAAAACCGTTAAATGAGACTTTTTTTTAACTTAATTTGATATCTAGCACACAAAGTTAAAGTCGAAATTCCGTTAATAAAACAGATAGATAACTTATGACATTTGGAAATGTAGACGCGGTTTGAAATTTGAATTTGAATTTTTGATTATAGAACACGGCCGTCCACCGTTTAGTAGCCAGTCTAAGTCTAAATTAATAAGTTTTTATTTATAATTACATAAGTTGATAAAAAATGCTATACAATAGCTTTACCGCGGCAGTCTCCGAGTGCTACACGTCTTTTTTTTATTTCTATTTTTCTATTCTATTTCTATGTAATTTTATGTTGTCAAACTAAAATAAAGAGACATATTTTGTTATTTTAGTTGATAATTTGTATTTTTTACAATTTGTGTCGATTCTACATTAGCCGAAGGAACTTCGTTCCTACCTGGTGTCCCACGACACACACCAATTTTTTTTATTAAAAGACCACTTATCCATCTACGAGACATTTTATTTGAAATTTGTAAATATTAAGACTAATTCAGCAGCCCCGTAATCACCTTATGGAAACGCGGGGCACAGACTCAAGGTTTACGACCTGTTTTTTTTTTTTTTTATCCTGGCTCGGCAAAATGCCTACGCCACACCTGATGGTAAGTGTAGCGCAATCCATGAATAGAATAATAATATAATATTATAATAATATATAATATTATTCATATAATAATATTATATGTATATATATATAATATTATTATAAATATAATAATATTATATTAATAATTAATATATTAGTTATTCTTATTTTTTTCAACTCAATAAGTCACGTGATATTAAGCTCTCATCTATAAACACCCAGAATACCAGAAAATCATATATGCGTTGTGCAACTTCTTAGGAAAGGAACGTGGACTGGGAAGGAGAGGGGGATTTGAGTCTCCAAATCTCATTAATCGTACGAAACCCATTAACAAGCTGCTCATTCGTAAATTTTTTGAGAGACAGTGGTACTACCCCGGTATAGCCTTTCATACACACTGAAGACAAAAATGTCTTCGGTGTAGCTCTGGCACATAGAAATTATAAGACAATCCCAACCGTTGCGTTGTGTTACAACTTACACAAACACACGTGTATCAAGTGTGAAACTATTCAACCTTGCACCAACAAACACGAAACTGAACAATAAATGGTAAATAACACAAAATCCATATTTATTCAACATCAAAATTCGATATGAGTTAACATAGAAATCAAAACACGCCTACAGCACGATTCCGCGGAACTATTAACAACTTCAATAAGCAATCAACATCACACCGCGTTTCGACGCGTAATGAATAGCCCCCAACTAATTCTACGTTACCAACGGCAAAAGGCGTAGTAATAACTCCACCTACCTGTAAACTACCCTGCCCCCCGCACACCTTGCTATTATAGGCCACAGAGGGAGACTTTATATTAATTTAAGGGTCTAAATTGACAGGCCGCACGCATAGTCCGCTCTTTCATATGGACATCGTAAATCAGAGACGCCTACCGAAATTAAAACCGGGTTCGCAGCGTGTATTAATTTGCAGTGCAGTAGAATGGGCGCCGGCCGCGTGCAACGTCGACAGATTTGGTGGTAATGTAAGGCTGGAAATTGAGACGGAGTTGCGAACACCTGGATTGAGCTATTTTGAACTGGAAATTTTATTTTGATGAAATAATATTTGTTCATTTCGATGTCAATTCAAGGCTTCGATGCGGCATGTAGTCTGAGTATATTGGATTACTGTTGTAGCTTTGTTGCGTTCATGTAACCGATCTGTAGCGAGGTTTATCAATATTGATATAGTGCCATGGATTTACTGGAATTAGTTTTAATAACCAGTTATATCACCATTTCTATAAATGGAAATTATCTGTAAACTAGGTTGTCCCCGAAGTCCATCGGCTTGGAAACATAATATCTATGTCGTATATTTGCGCAAATCCGAAAAAGGACAACATTTTTTTTTAAGACATCAACAACACATATGTTTTCTTTCTTTATTTATCTTTTCTCTCTTTCTTTATATGCTTCTTTGTATTGAGTCCGAAAGACTGTAATAAATTGGTAAGTCTAAAATTATTATAAAAAATGTGTATTTATTATATTACTTATCATAAGCTTTAGTCTAAATGCCGAAGGCGAGAGCTTTCAGTGATTTCGCTAACGGAATCCGCTTAAAATTACTAGATATATCTTAATACTATAAGCAAACGTTTATAATCCTATATTCACCTAGTGAACAAAAACACTGTCGCTACGTGAAGTCTAAATTATTCAAACTGTTACTCCACCAAATTTTACATACATTCGAAAGTAAACATTTTGACAAACAAAGGCGCGGCAAATCTAGTCCATTCAATAGGTTTCAATAAACCGTCCCTCCACTTGGATTCAGTGACAGCAACAATCACGCAAGTAAAACGTCATTACGAGGACTGATAGCCGAGACACCATTACGTAATCACTTCCTATCGTTATCACTTACAACGTAAAAATAAATAAATTAATAATTGCACTTGCACTATACGGGCGGCTATGTTGTGCAATGGGTTGCCAGTTTCCATTAGGCGTAATCACAGGGAGTCTTTAAAAAAAAGTTTTTGGAATTTTTCATTTTAATATCGTAATATATTTTTAATACATATTATATTGATATATTTAGTACATACTTACTAGTATTTTATATTGTATGTACATATTCGTATAATGTTGACCGATAAGAGACACTGCGTCCTTCGACGGTCGACTGAATTATGGCGGTCTGAAGTTAGTGGATATACACTGAGCAACCCCAGGACGCGACTCACCTGAACGAACGTGGGGTTTCGTTGTATACGGTAGTCGCTATTCATTCGGGTACAAAAATATGAGGCCCTTCCACATGACCATTGTTCTAATCCACCTTCCCATTATGATTTGACGGTGGTGGTATCGTGGGGTGACCCGCCGTCTGACCCCCACAACCCGCAACGGAAACCAAGTTTCGCCATTGCCTCTTCTCTTAATAAGCAGAGTGTACCACGTGCAGGTGAGGTTGGTTTTGGTCCTAAGATGACGGTGGCCCACTTCCGCGTATACATTTTTTTTTAATTCTGGCTCGGCAAAGTGACTTACATAGAAGGTCCAAATATACGCGTCTTCTCCGTTTCTTTGTTGTGTAACAATATATTTTACAAATTTAGTTATAGATAACCTCTATTTTAGGTTTCTTGGTGCGTAAAGGAACCATCGTGAAGTGGCAGACTGCTGTTGCATTTTGTATGGTTGGTGTGATTTTCGGTTGTCCAGATATAAAAAAGAGGCACCAATATACACATATGCATAATCATTATTAATATTCACATCAACATGAATAATCCTATAGCTTACAAGCTGGAGGAAACTTGTATTCTATTCTCTGTCACTATATTATATTGGCCGATTCTTAACCTAACTGGGTCGTCTATTAAGTAATGGAAGCTAGATATAGAGCTAAACTATTATTGCACCAAGTTTGAGTTGGTACGGTCGATGAATGTAGTCTCTTGCTAGCTATTCGCCGATTTGTATTTGTGTACCACTCACATTCATCTAGAATGAGTATCTAGACTAGTCTATTTTCTAACCATTCATACGTATTTTTGGTTGCTTTTATTTTTAAAGGTGCGTCCCTGATAAACATCTCCGTGACATTTGGCCTGGAAGGAGTGGCTGTCATAGGTTACGCTAATGTGAACGGAACTAGTCACACAGTGTTATTTTGTTGTGACTTAAAAGAAATAATGAAAATCCTTGTCACGACATGTTACAGGATTACAAAGCGAACCGATACTACATGCAATGTAATGTAAATAAAAAAAGATAAAAATTGGTGTGTGTCGTGGGACACCAGGTAGGAACGAAGTTCCTTCGGCTAATGTAGAATCGACACAAATTGCAAAAAATTCAAATTATCAACTAAAATAACAAAATATGTCTCTTTATTTTTGTTTGACAACATAAAATTACATGGAAATAGAAAATAGAATAGAAAAATAGAAATAAAAAAAGACGTGTGGCACTCGGAGACTGCCGCGGTAAAGCTATTGTATAGTATTTTTTATCAACTTATGTAATTATAAATAATAACGAGCTAGCGTAATCTTTTAAAAATCGAAGGAGTATTTTTATATACTTCAACTATAACTGGCTGAATGAATTTCATTTTAAAAAAGGAACTAACGCTGACTGGTTATGCGACTGTCGCGCCTGCGCACTTCTCATTTAACGCTTTTATTCCACGCATTTTTCTTACGGTTTTACTATCACATTTTTTTCAGTTCGGTCACGCAGCGAAATCCCTATCCCCTTCAAGCCTGCCGTAAGGAACTTCGTTCCAAAAAAGTGTTTGGTAGAATTTCATCATAACCGGATGAATGGTTTAGGAACGCAAACACAACAAAAAACAATGATTTTTGGGTCTAGAAATTACGCTGGCCTATGCAGAAAAATTCACTAGAATTTCATCAAAAACCATTATAGAGTATAAATATACAAAGAAACAACGATTTTTATTTATATAGATACATTACGAACACAAAAAGGGCTCAAACTTATGACACGCTCTTTTTCTCATGGGTTAAAAATAGACGTTCAATCGAGTCGCATGTGAATTTTTTGCAGTACCATCCACACGTTGCAAAAAGCGTCCAATCTCCATTGTAATGAGAACACGTAATGATATCGTGCCTATGATTAATTCCGGTCGAGCGGGTGACTCGTGCTCAATCGCCATCTGCCCTTATTAATTGCCTTGTCAGCCGTAACCGTGTGTCCTTCGCTTTAGTGTCCCACGGCCGATACGTATGCTTACGCAACGTGATTATATTGTTTTCTATAAGGTTATTGAGCCGTACTATGGCCGTACGATAAATAACTAGAGGATGTTTTGCGTCGGCTGAACCATATTTATATTTGTATCTACATATTTTTTGTTACCTTTACTTACTAAGCGCTTGTTTCACAATATTAAAAGTAGTAGAGACCTTGTATTTTTTAACCGACACAAAAACAAAGGTTCTCAACTCATCTGTATATATATTTTTATGGATGTTCACGCATAACTGGGCCAAATGTGATTTGGATGATTATTTATGTTTTCGATAGGTTTTACTGCAGTAGTTATCCGATTTAAATTTTATGAATTAATTTCAACCCCTAAGGTAACGAAATCGGAGATGCAAGAAACCTTTATGCATTGATTAATGCACCATTTTGATACATTAATTGCCTAATTCGTTATCTAGTTGTAAACATTGTAGAACAAGTCAGACTATGGTCTTACCATAGTCAGATACACTGCACTACAGCGCGTAGTGCTAACGTGCAGACGCGGCGTCATTGACGCCGGCGACATGTCCCTCAGAGAAATGCCGTAAATGTATATTTATTTTATTTGGTCCAAAGAACTGATTAAATAATGTGGAATATAATTGTATAAAGTAACACAACATAGGGATTATTTCTAATTATGAATTGGTAAGCTTATGATGAAAAACAAAATTCTCGCAAACTTTTCAAAACATCAAATATATATGTACTGTATGACTGTTGGGTGTATTTATTAAAATTGTCTAAAAAAAATATATAATCGTACACCAAATTGTTTACAGCCAGCGCTTATAATTGTATGGTATACATTAAAATCTATCAATCAAACAGAAAATAGCAGTTTAATTGTTCAACAAACTCTTAAATATTTATTGAAATGCTAATTAATATGCTTAATAACATTAATCGTCTATATTTCTTATATTTATCGGTGAAATACATGAACTCTGATATTTCAGAATATATCTACAATTAAAACATGAAAGTATACACTGATTAATTAATGACACGTTAATACCAACAGGCTATTAATCTCTAAAATCACGTTTGACTTATTAGTATCTAATTATATCGCTCAGGCCGCTGTGTGTGTGTATTCGTTTTGACTAATGACTCGTACGAGGCAAGCACAATCAACAGATGACAAGCAATTAATTGAATTAATAGCGGCCGTCGGAGCGAGTCGGGTGGTCTGGTAGACATTCCTGTAGACGGAGAATCCTTCAACGTGGCCCTTAAGTTTAAACCTCGCTTAATATCACAAACGTAGACTGTGCGTAGTTCCTCTTTATGTTGGCTTTTAAACTACGATCCTTTTCTATTAGAAAACCACTCTCGTCTAGGTATCTTTGCATTTTCTATACATCATGTGTGATAATTTTACAGCGCATGGCTAGTGCAAAATCAAATTTCAATTTACTTTGTCATAGTCACCAAGGTTTTAGGAAAATCGCACGAACGCAATCATGACAGACACCAAACCAACGTTAATCTAGGTATACTTAAGCTAACCACATGCAAACTCACACACTATTGCATTTTAGAAAAGATATTCACCAAAGTATTATTTTAGAGCCCAAAGATTCAGTGGTTGTTTTCTTATATTTATAACTGTCGTTATATTGAACATAACTGTCATGTATGTGTCGCAGGCAATTTGGATGATTCCGCCGTTTACATACGGCGTCGTCAGTTTATAAACGCTTGCTGTTATGTAAAATGCCGAAGGCAAAATGACAACTCGTTCAATTGTTGTAATTTCAACGTTGGTTGTAGTTTTAGGGTGACCAATACTCATTACCTCATATTTTTTTGACCAGTAATATTGTGCAGGGGGGGTTGCCTTTAATATCCATGTGCGGGATTCGAGGCTTATGCACGCGTTAGCGAGTGAAGCGAGCTCGGGATTTGGAGCACCCCGACTCGGACAATTTAGGTTAGAAGGGAGCGGGAGGGAAGCGAGCGAAGCGAGCGAGCAGACCCTGCCATCCCCTTCGTGGTTTTTTTTTTTTAAACCACCCAAAAAGTAAATATTAGTGTGTTTACAACTGTAATAACCTACAAAACTTTAAAAATGACACGGCATTATACATTTTGCCTTCGGCATTTTACATAACAGCAAGCGTTTATAAACTGACGACGCCGTATGTAAACGGCGGAATCATACAAAATGCCTTCGACATATGCACCGCTTTCGATGATTTGATTGATTAACACTACTCTGAAATTAGACAGCCTCCGTGGTGCAGTGGGCGAGATGCCGGCTGAGAAGCGAGATGCCATGGATTCGATTCCCGCACCGAGACAAATGTTTATGAGATCCACAAATTTTTTTTCGGGTCTTGGTGTTGTGGATCTGCAAGTTCCTCGTAGTTCCTGTTACCCACGATACAGGTTAACCTAGTGTGGGATCAGCACTATGTGTGTGACTGTTGTGTGTATTTATTTATTACACTCTGAAGACTATTTTGCTTTATGCCAGTTCATAGTTTTTTACTATACCATTGTACAGGAAGTTGCACTTAAGACACAAATCCTGTATAAAAGAAGCCACAAAGAGCTCTGATAACCTTTAAAACTTTCATATACCCTGCAAATACTCTCCATCAGAAATGCAAAATCTTGAAAATTTGTCAACTCTTTGTTATAACAACAACAACAACACTCTAAATTAGAACTAAATGGTGGCCCGGTGGTTAAACATCATCTTTCCAAATGTGTATATCGTACTCTACGCTGTAGAACTTCATTTGACCGACGTCATTATCATATTATCGGAGGTCATTAATACAATAAAATTAACAAACATATACTCACTTAGTACTCGACAATGCAAGTACCGAAGTACCTCGAAGAAGGTATCGAAGTGGCTACAGAGCCAGAGTTATGATATGTGGTGTTCGGCGTTTGTCATGTTCCCATCTGGACTCCTTCCAACACCTTACGTCCAGCCCGAACCACATACACACACGTGAACACTACTTCTATATACATAGGGATAACACTAGGTTATTGGTATTTTAAAATCTTGTCGATCAGCAGAGAATTGTAGCTCTAAGCCAGTGCAATTACTGGGCATTATGAGACTTAACATCTTATGTCTCGGGCTGACGAGCGCAGTTCAGTGCCATGCAGTGCTTTGTAATTCAAAGTTCTGTGTGGTGTTGCTTCTGTATACAGGCAGGCGTGGCGCTTACCATCAGGCGAGCGCCTTGCTAGTCTCGTCATTCAGACAAATAAAAAAAAATATTATTGAAGTTTCAAACTAGTAAACTAGCAAGTCTGTAATACAATAAGAAGCGCTCGAAAACTATTTTCGTCTTAGACAAATATGATATAAAATTAATCATACTAACAATATTAATTCTATATAGTTCCCACCAGTGGTTAGTACTACTTGATGTACGGAGAGTAAATGTAAACTAACATCTTTTTAGAAACTATCAAAACTTGTAGGCCTACTGAACTCTACGGAGAGTTGGAGAATATGTTTATATCGTATATAACATATTACATTTATTATTATTTACCACCACTTACCTACTTGATAGTGTCGGTACACCCAATAGCTGTACACCATAATATAAATAAATAAATATAACATCCTACAGTCACACACATAGCTCTGACCCCACAGTAAGATACGAGTCTTGTGTCGTGGGTGTCAGGAACTATGAGACTTTCGGTCTCACAACACCCAGACCTGAAACAAATATTTGTCTCAGTACGGAAATTGAATCCTTGGCCTCTCGTTTCACAGTCGGCTACTCACCCACTGCTCCACGGGGGCTATCACGCAATATAGATTTTAAAGTCGTCTTTTATTAACTACACTAAATTAGATACGCTCCATAAATAATCAATCTTCACACATATATACTTATATAAACACATTTACATACGTTTGTCTATACTAAATCTTGTCTACTTACTTACCAGCATACACATTAGGGTGGGTCAAAAAAATCGACTACTTTTTTTTTACAAGTGCAACGGAAAAATGGGTTCCTAGACACCTTAAAAAAATTCCCAGCAAATATGAGCTCTTAATTTTGAAAGGAACATCCTCCGCATCGCAGTTTTTTATTTTTTTTTCAGTCCAATAGAAAAAAATTCATATCTCTCTATTAATTGACTGTACAAAAAAATGTTTCGAATAAATTTTGTAGCAAATTTGATGCTCTACAAAAAAGGTATTTTATGTTTTTTTCGTAAACCTCGCTATTTGAAAGATATAAAGGATTTAATTTTGATTACTTTATGATAAATTTCATTTTAGTTTATGAATTTTATAACTCGACAATAAATGACTTTTACGAAATGCGAAATACTAATTTTCGTTGGAAATTAACTGCTCTATAAAAATGGTTTCCTATGTTTTGGCGATAAAATTAACCGTTCAAAAGATATTCATCATCAAACTTTCATGTGTACGGATTTTAAAAGTTTTTGATTAGATATTCGAAAAATTTCAATTGAAGAAATTTCAATTCATTTACGAGTAAATGTGTAATTCATACCATTAAACCACACTCCGATGCATCCCCTACCCTTACCCCTTATCACCAGTTTAATCTTACCGTGGGTACCTATCAAATATCTACATATATAGATTATATTTCGGCTTACTATTTAAGCTCAATAATATTGTATAAGTACCTGTGTTTAAATTTTTAATTAACTATAAATAATCAAATTAATTGAAAAAAATATTATCATCTGATCAACCATGAGGAAAAATGGGAACTTTATAGATCACAGCAACCGCACCGACATTCGGGTTTTAAATACGACTATTTAAGTTATTATCTTACTATTCAGACAAATAAAATAGGTATTTGTAAATAAAACAGGTTTTGTTTTTCTACACAATATATTGTGTACCCGATTATTCCTTTCCGATAATTTTATCCAGGAGTTTTCATGACAAAACATTACAAATTAATTACTATATAAAACCATTACCTAAAACACAGGCGTCATTATAGTGCTTATAAATTTTACCTCATTTCATTCCTTCATTCTTGACAATGTCTTCAGTCTGTAGACTTACATTTAAAATCAATTATATTGGTAGGCATTTATACCCACCATTAAAAGCTTCTGATCTCTTTGGGTATTCAGGACGTAAAAATATTTCGGAATATTCCGGCAAAACTGTTTAACTTATGACGAAATTGAATTTAATATTGCGATAGGGAAAAAATTGAAACGCTAATATAAATCGTTCTTTAGTTAAATCATTGAAATAAGCGATTGATGTCGCTCCTAAAATATAGGAGTATATTTAATTTGAGAACCAGAAAATTTCATCTCCTATACAATTAACCTAAACAGAACATTTAAAAACACGCCTATATCCTCGAAGTGGTAGGCAGAGATGCATCTAGAACACGCAATCCTAGAAACTCGTGTGGGATATTTCGAATTAAAAACTCGAATGCGTGGTGAATACTATCAGACGAGTGACCCACTCGTTACTTCATTCAGACAAATTATTAACCACTGATCTCGGAAAGCAGGATAAACACAAACTACGTGTCGCCAATGCTAATATTCTAAAGCGATAACTTTAACTCAATATACCTATTTATAATGCCTCGAAGGCATAGTTGTGATGCGTACGAGGTACGATGGCTGTGATCTTGAGTTCGATCTCCGGATCGGGTTAAAGTGATATTGAGTTTTTCGAAATGTTCAGTATCAGCCGTGAGTCTGGAATTATTCTTGGTGTGGCGATAGATTCGCCCCCTGTCATCATAGGATGAAAATAAGTACCGCGAAATGTGAGTGTACTTATAATACCTCTGCCTACCTTCTCTGGGATTACAGATGTGAGTAAGTATATATAACAGGAATAATAAGGATTAACCTATCATTTAATTACAAAGCGCAGAAGAATAAAAGCGCTGTTATTTATTAAAGTAGAGGTTATTATAGTTAATAGAAGGCTATCATGTCGGCATGGAATAACCATTGTTTAGATACTTGTCATGTTAAAATAACACGAGCAGACTTGTCAAATGCAATCACTACCATTATGAGTTCGCAGTAAGTATGTATTATCGTGTGCATGTTATTAAATAGGGTAGTTTCCTTTATTGAATATTATTTATTATTGTATACGCAATACAAAACAATACAAAAAAGAAACCTTTATTTTTAAAGGCTAAAATCTAATAGGCTCTGAAAATTCCGTCTAACACATATACAAGGATTTAGGTATGGATTTAGGTACCACAGTTAATACACCTGCGATTTGCAATCCCAACTTCAAACGTACCACGATAAAAAACCTCTAGAAAATGTTTTAACTTGCAAAAAAATCTTCAGAATACAGACTTATAGGATTCCAATCTCACCATTTCTTTCATTGTTTACTTCGATAAACTTGAAGTTATTGTGGTGCCCAACCAAAGGAATCGTATACGTCTTTCTCGCGAGCAACTTATTTTCATTGTTGGTTAACGTACGTGCAACAAACGGAACGATCGATAAAGGGGAATGTATTTTTAATCCCACTATTGAACTCAAAGGAACACTGAAGTAAAACCGCCTACACACCATCCTGCTGAAAGAGAATTTTACAAAAGCACTACCATGCGAACATTCTGTGTAGATTATTAAAAATGACGCAAAACTATTGCGGCTACGAAGATATAAGCCATATTTAAAGCACCTACAATCTGCGATTCAAATCAACTTTATCATCCGAGAAGGCAACAAACCGTATGTACGGGAACGAGTCCCCAAGTTTTCCGAGCCAGTGTCACACCTGCTACTTTCCCACAAATTGTAACCGGTTCCAACTCGCAAGTCGCCCGTCCCGTCGCCCCTAACTTGGCCTTATTCTCTTCATAATTAATTCTTCATTCGAAACAACTTCGACTTGGACAGAAGCGGGCCGCGTAAGCACTTAAATAGTCCAAATTGTGTCAGAGACGCGCCCATTTTTAATTAGTTGAAAAGAGCTCTTAAATTTTTAATGACCATGTTTCAAAGTTTCGTTGTTAATTAAAACTGTAATCAAGTTGTTAAAGATGAAGGTGCTGGCCGCAATCGCAACTCTCTCTGGTAAACTCGTCTAGACGACTAATCTGAAACGGCATAAAAAAACGTCTAATATTATACGTTAATACTAATCTATTTGAAATAATAAAAATCTATTTGAAAATATTGTAGAAATTTTAGTCTCATGAAGAGTATCGTAATGAGACCTAAATTAATTATAATATATTACTTATTTAGATTAACTTTCACATCAAAATCGTTGGATACAGTATGGTCACAGAATATACATATTATTATAAGTTTTACATCTTTACTCCTTCAAATAATATCGTTTCCTCTCCAAAATTGGTTCGTAAATCTAATATATAAAATTCTCGTATCGCGGTGTTTGTAGTTAAACTCCTCCAAAACGGCTTGACCGATTCTCATGAAATTTTGTGTGCATATTGGGTATGTTTGAGAATCGGACAACATCTATTTTTCATTCCCCTAAATGTTAAGGGTAGTCCACCCCATTTTTTTTTTTAATTTTTAGATAAATTTTATTTTTTTATGTTTTTATGATACAGCATTAAAAAATACATACAACCCTAAATTTTTACCCTTTTATCACCAACCCCTATTTTTTAATAGCCATTTTAGTAATTTGATCATTTTTCATTTAGGCTACTTTTATCCCGGAAAAAGCAGATCACGCGGGCGGAGCCGCGTGGGACAGCTAGTCTTTATATATATAATTCTTCTGTGAGTGTGTATGTTCCTGAACTTCTCTTAAACGACTGGACCGATTTTGATGAAATTTTTTGTGTGTGTTCAAGGGGATCTGAGAATGGTTTAGATTCACAATTTTGTCCGCTGGACAATGTTTTTTTTATTAATTTTTAATTTATTAGTAGTTGTTGAGTTGTCGTTGCGAAGCTTGCCGTGATGACGGGTCGTATAGCGTCTAGACTGGACAGGGACAGGACAGGGACAGGACAGTGAGACAGGACAGTGAGACAGGACAGTGAGACAGGACAGTGAGACAGGACAGTGAGACAGGACAGTGAGACAGGACAGTGAGACAGGACAGTGAGACAGGACAGTGAGACAGGACAGTGAGACAGGACAGTGAGACAGGACAGTGAGACAGGACAGTGAGAGGACAGTGAGACAGGACAGTGAGACCGGACAGTGAGACAGGACAGTGAGACAGGACAGTGAGACAGGACATTGAGACAGGACAGTGAGACAGGACAGTGAGACAGGCCAGTGAGACAGGATAGTGAGACATGACAGTGAGACAGGACAGTGAGACAGGACAGTGAGACAGGACAGTGAGACAGGACAGTGAGACAGGACAGAGAGACATGACAGAGAGACAGGACAGTGAGGCAGGACAGTGAGACAGGACAGTGAGACAGGACAGAACAGGGACAGGACAAGACGGGGACAGGACGGGGACGGGACGGGGACGGGACGGGACGGGGAAAGGACGGGGACGGGACGCGGACAGGACGCGGACAGGACGGGGACAGGACGGGGACGGGACGGGGACAGGACTGTCCAAGCGGAGGGAGGTGGGAGACGACCTGACTTAGGTCGTCGAAGTCAATTAAATGTGCGACGGGCTACCTCACGTGCAATGGCGCAGTACCTCACTTAATTGCATTTAATGTAAATAAAACATTTGTATTAAGTTTTGACCACATTTTACACAAATATATTATGTAGGTGATACGAAGTTCACCGGGTCATCTAGTTAATAATATAAAATTTATCTTAATTTCCTAACACCAAGAAAGACATATTACTATCTTATTTTTCATTTATTAAAATTTATTTGATTTTTAACTGACTTTAAAAACATTCCTTTATTTTTTATTACTTACACGATGTCTCCATCAAATAACTTGACTTTGATGATTGTAGTCCCTAAATGTGTATCACTGCCCATGTATGCTCACAATACTGGGAGAATTATGGGCGCGTTACCGACCTTAAAGGAAAGGGATAATTAAGGAATTGGGAAGGGGACGGGGAGCGGGACTTGGGCCTCCGCATATCTCTCACCGTAATAAACGCATCAGCAAGCCTTGCTTTACGTTAGTTTTCTGTGCATTATGAGGTTTAAGAATAACTTTATTTCTCATAAAGAATATGTATAATAATTCACTTATACCCCAGTCATTTTAGCTTAAATTAGGTAAGAATCTCGGAATTCGAGATACCCGGATGTAACTCTGTAAATACTTGTGTATTGACACCCTAAAAGTTGTCTCAAAACCTACATATGGTAGGGCTATCGCTTTTTTTGTAAATATCTAATTTCCTATGGGTTTTTTGCTATTTATATCCATTATCAATATTGTAGAATACAAAATTCTCTACAAATTTTGTTTAAAACTTTTTTTCATACGGTGAACCGTTTTCGAGATAGAGGGCGGAGAGCGCGCGGTCACAAGTCCGTCATTTTGAAAGTTACATAAACGAAATTTTGTATTTCGGCTATTGACGTAAAATAAATAAAAACGTGTTTCAGGAATTTTGGAAATTTTATTTAAATATATAAAAGCATACATGACAGCTTCTATATATTTCTTCTTCTATATATTATATATATTAGCTGTCATGTATGCTTTTATAACTAAAAGAACACAGCATCACAGCCTTTGTAGGGAGACGCATGACCAAATACAATTGTAATTACAAAGAGAGCAAAACTGTGTATGTGATGTCATAGTTCATATGACATTCTAAGCTCAAAACGTAGTCCACAAAGTAAAACGGATTCAAAACGCACGCTAATGAGTACGTTCGCAAACTGGTAAATCCAAGAGCCACGGGCACAAATATCTAACACATGGTTGACAAATCAATCCGTATATTTAGCGAGGTCTGCTTGCGACAGACGCGTATTTGTGTAACACGCGACCATTGTTCCGAGCTGAGTTTAAGTTCGTTACGGCCGGATGACAGATGGTTATCCCATTGTGCACGTTACGGACTTCAGATCGGATGGAGATGGAAACTAGCTTTTTATACAAACAATCCTTTTGAAATGCCTTCGGTACGTTTATTGGAACGCGTGTGTTACACGTGATCCGTTGGGATTGACAGTTTTGTCTCGTGGTGTTTTTGTGTGGTGGGTTAAATTTGGTTCCTTATAGCTACAACATAGCATGATTCTTTCTTTATCAGTATAACTTGGATCTTTATATGGTGTCATTGGTCGAGAGCTCCTCATTTAGGTTGAGAAACTGTGAGGTCCTGGGTCCAAATCCCAGGTCCGGCAATCACGATTTATGTTTCAATTTTTAAAAGCCATATTTGAATTTCCCGGGATTGTAATTAGTGTGGGGTATGGAGATAGGCTACCTCCTACCCATGGCACGGCTATAACGAATAGTGGATGCACTAGTTACAACAATGCCTACCACTTCGGAGATACAGGCGTGAAGCTTATGGTACTTTACTTCCTCTATGATATTGACTGTCAGTTTTACCTTATCGTGTTTGAATTCCTTTTCTTGAACGAACAAAAGCATGAGCGCAGAGCATAAGCGGTTCAATTCTAAAGACTTTCTGAGGAATGATCTAGGGAGATGATAAAAGGAAACCATGGCCGTACTACTAAGGGTGAGGGACGTGGTTTAATGCGTAAGCTACATATACATGTGGAATCACGTAATTGACAAGGCATATCTAGCCTTAATTACACAATTTTATTAGAACATTATAGAGTAACATATACATGATATTTTTTTATGTTTTATTTAATTGAACCAAGTTCTTATAGCGAATTGCAATGTAGTTTAGAAGACTAATAAATAATTAATATTATGCTAACTTAATTTTCTACGTATTAAGTTTATGTAACCTAAAAATAATGCCCTTAATACAGGAAGTATTAAGGGCATTATTCTTAGGTTAAAGTCTGGTTATATGGAAACACTTTATTCGTGTGTTATACACATAACACTATCACTATTATTTCCTAACTAATAATATCTACTAATCTAACTACTAGTCCTTAGCACTTCCTTAAAGTTTGTTAAATAGATGTAAGTTAAAAACATCAATGTCAAATTGTAGTTTATGTCAAAATCACGTGCGTTTTCTGTTATCCGTTGAGGAACTTCGCGTTTCTCCTTGTACTGCGTCATCAGATCTTCATCGGTTAATAGAACATTTTACAATAAAGTTCCCAATCACATTAAATAACTTAATATCGTTAAATTTAAAGCTACTATCAAGCGAAAGTTATGTAATAAAGCCTACTACAAAATTGCTGAATATTTTAGAAGATAGAAAGGTTTGGGAATAATTTATTGTAATAAATCTACTTCACAAATCTTAAAACTTGCTATTCTTGTGATAATTGGGAGCTACATGTAGGTATAAGTAATCCAGTAATGGACAATTATGACTCTCATAGCAGTTATTAAGAATTATAACTATACTCGTTAATTCTAAGCGGTTTGGGTATGTCATGCTCGCTTAAATGTATTAAATGTTAATGAATAATGTTTATTTATTTATTTCAAACTCCATATACATAAAACATGCATAAAGCCGGACTTAATGCCATTAGGCATTATCTACCAGCCTACCTTTGAGTGATGCAGAGACGAGATGATATGGGTGTATATAACTAATAGATAAGAAAAGAGGTAATGGGTAAGAAGTATACAAGATAGTACAGGTAGTACTAATAACTGCATAAATCTTAATACAATACTAGACATTCGGACGTGCGTACATATAAAAAAGGGATTATTTATAAGTTATTATATATATTTTTCAATGTGGTAGGTCCCTCGTATGCGAGAGGCCGTCTTCGTTAGTACCACCCCTTTGTCTATTTCTGCCGTCAAGCAACAGTGTGTAAGTATTGTTGTGTTTCGGTTTGAAGGATATTGAAGTGAAATTACTGGTCACTATGAGCATGTAACATCTTACGGGGTAACGAGCGCAATTCACTGCTTTGTAATTCATAGTTATGTACGGTGTTGCTTCTGTTTATAGGCAGGCGTGGCGCTTACCGTCAGGCGAGCGACTTGCTCGTCTCGTCATTCAATGAAATAAAAAAATACATATAAGCGAACTGTATACATTCAAATTATACAATTTTGTGAAATTAACTTAGAATTACCTATTATTGACCCAGCTTTACATTAAAATCTGAATAACATATAAGTGCGGCTGTAATAGTTATCAATTTATTTTGAAATGCACAAAAGTGTACTTATTTCATTATAGTACTACAATATCATTAGTTCTAGTATCAATCAAATACCTAGAGACCTAGTGTGGGGTCAGTATATGTGTAACTGTATGGTGTATTTAATAATTATCATTTGGCACTATAATTCTAAGATTTAATTACTGGCAAAGTAAAGTAAATTATTATTTTATATGAATAATATATTCATTTATTTATCTACACTAATATTATAAAGAGGAAAGAATTGTATTTTTGTACGTAACGAATAAACTTAAAAACTACTGGACCGATTTGAAAATTCTTTCACCATTAGAATCCTACATTATCCCTGATGAACATAGTCTACTTTTTATCCCGGAAAAAGCAGATCACGCGGGCGGAGCCGCGAAGAAAAGCTAGTAACATAATATAATGTTTCTTAGTCTGATCAGGCCGTAAGTGTAATTTTAGCGACGAAAATCAATACCGCGCACTCATTACTCATCGCTGAAATGTAATCCTTCATATCGATACGTCAACAGGTTTTTTAATCAACAGTAATCCGATAATATCACAATAATCACATCATTTCACTTCATATACATAATTCAGCCGACCGGATCCACAATGAAGCATCAGCGCATAAACCGCGGCGGCATAACGCATATTAATCAACCAATTTCAATGGCTCTAATTATAGCTGACAGTGACAGAGTTACACTAAGCGGCGAACGTTACACACATGCCAGTTTTATCGTGCAGTGTTCCCTGTAAACCATAGTGTGTTGTCGCCTTTATGAAATTGAATTTAGAACTCCATACCCGATGTTGGATGAACGAATAAATTTGCCAATTCATATGGCAACGCCCATGATAATATTAGTCTATGATCATTATTTTGCGGTATTCGTATTGGTCTAAACTTAACAAAATTAATTTTGCTATTTCAAAATCAATGTATGTAATCAGCTTATTTGGATATTAAGCACACGAATGTCATTATAAACTGTGGTTTGATTGATTAAAGTTATCAATAATTTAAATCATACGTCCAGGGTCCTTAGCATATGCAACATAACATATTTCGCGCGAGAGAGAGTTAACTATCGACGACAAGTATTCGAATCAACATACGATAATATTACGTCTCCATTTTAAGGTTCATAAACAAAATACCATAAAGAGGATGAAAGTACTATTTTCTCTATTTTTATCTCTTCTTTTTAGTGAATTGAGTATTCTATGCAACCATGTTAGCTTCGATATACTCTGCGTGTATGTAGATGCAACCGCTTTATCTTATCAAGCAACGGTGTATAAGCATACATTATGTCTCGTAACTAGCAGAGTACAGTAATGTTTAGTTCTTCATAATTCAAAGTTTTGGGTGGTATCGCTACTGTACATTGGCCGGCGCGGCTTGAAGCTTGCCATCAGATTCAGATAAGCGATATTCAACCAGCTAAAACAATTAGTCATACACGTCAATCTCAGTTTTTTATGTTACATTAGATCTTATTTATATTTTAATAAGATCCTGCTGCTTGCTGGTGGGAGGATACTTGTATCCGACCGGATAGCGACCACCGTACACTGGTGCTAAAACCTGCCATAGAGGCCTACCTAGTGTGGGTCGCGTTCCAGGGTCAGCCAGTGTATATCCGGTTCTCCCCAGGGGGCTTGCCCCCTGATCCTAAACCTTTTTCCATCCCTTTTTCCTTCCCCTCCCCCTTGGCCCTTTGGCAAGCCGGCATGATCTTGCCGACCTACAATGGACACATTGTTTATCGTTGGTCGACACTATTCTTGGATTGCGCTACACTTACCATCAGGTGTAGCGTAGTCACTTTGCCGAGCCAGGATAAAAAATAATAATAATCAAGAAATGTTTATATCCACGCGATTATGTATTACGATCGGACACCACAACCTTGCAATCAGTACCGGCTTAGGTTGGGGTAACCCGGGCGCTCACCCCGGTACCAAGGTCAAAGGATCGCCGCATGGTCTCGATCCCCCAATCGATCAGCAAAAACAAAACGCCAACATATGACAAAAAATCAGTATCAAAAATGGCATTCCAAAAACAATGCATAAAGATTCTCTAAGATTCTAAGGCCGGCTTGCACGACAATCCTTAATCGTAATTAATCACTCATACATGTTTTGTAATGTCAATTTTTCATACGATTGGTAACACGTTTAATGGCTAAATATGATTTAAAGATCGATGTTTGGCATTTTTTTAATACATATGCAGTATCACGATTCGATTCTTAGTAGATGCGCTTCGAAAATCTTCGTTTATCTTTGGATACACGAAGGGTGATGATGATTTTTTTATTTTTATTGCACTGTTATTCATTAAGTATGTTTCTAAATACAACTTTGGTAAGTTCAAATCGGATCACATAGTCTATGAACTCTCATATAAGGCTGATGGTTAAGTTAACATGGTTAAAGACACCAGTGCGTCATCTGATGGTAAATGATCTTTGATTGGCAGAGCGACGCTGTGGACAGTTTTGTCTACAGCATGAATTGGCTGGCTCGACCGGGTAGTTACCACTGTCTCACAGTAACCGACGTGAAGTGGCGGCTTGCTGCTGCGTTTCGTATGGTGAGTGAGATATCCGGAAGCCCAAATCCCCTCTCTTTCCCAATCCCTAATTGCCCCTTTCCTTTAAGGTCGGCAGCGCGGCCATGATTCTTCCGGTGGTGGGCGTATATGGGCGGTAGAGATCACTTAACATCGGGTGACCCACTTGCTCGTTTGCCGGCATATGCTATAAAAAAGACTTCATTGATGTTAATTCTCAGACCTATAGCCATTTGCGAAACACTGTCCCTATGGGCAATGCGAAGCACTGGTAGAGACTTTCTAGCACGTTAATGTAACCGACGTGTAAGAGTGCCCTCTGTGGCCTATTCGTTTAATAAACGTTTCACTTTAATCATACCACGTCTTAAAACCTGAAAACGCTAAAGAGTCCGCAATCTAAAACAGGGGGAACTAAATAGTCAATAGCAACAAACGTACATCTGGGCACAACAAAGCGTGCGGTACAATGACTGTGAAACAATGAATGTTGGCTGCACCTCGCAAACACTGTTCTCCCCGCTCCGTTCTGTCACTGTCAGACGTAATTAGCGCCGCCATTCAGATTGTCTGATTATTATGCGCATTGTTTCCTTCCATAACGCACTGCGATTCTGTACTCCAAGTAAATTATCGACTTTTTATACAACCGCGATGCTCTAGTTGATGGTGAATGTAGGTCTTCTGGTTTCAGTGAGTCTGAAATATTTTAATGGTGTACCAGGCAAGCGATCTATGTTTTTTTTATTAGATTGACGAGACGAGCATGGCGCTCGCCTGATGGTAAGCGCTACGCCTACCCATAAACAGAAGCAACACCACACAGAACTTTGAATTACAAAGTATTGTATCGCACTGAATTGCGCTCGTCACCCCGAGACATAAGATGTTAAGTTTCATAATGCCCAGTAATTTCACTGGCTTCAATATCCTTCCAACCGAAACACAACAGTGCTTACGCACTGTTGCTTTGCGGCAGAGATAAACAATGCGGTGGCACCATCCCAGACGGCCTCTCGCATACGAAGGACCTACCACTTTGTAATGAAAATTAACGTTTTAGATTCGAAATACTACGTCGCTTCAAGGACTTAAAGCTGTAGATATGTTTTTATAAAACAATTTTGACCAGTTTGTTAATTTACTTTCTCACAATAATGCCTATTGGTCTTTCTTCACCATTCTGCCACCGGAATACCTGAAAAATAAGAATTTCGTATCTTATCATGCCATACCATGCCTACACGTAAACCGATTACCTAGGAAATTTATACGAGTTAAGCTATTTTTCTGTGAATTCGTATGAAAATCTTAGACTAGGTGTAAAACAGGATCATTTAAGGTTACGGCTACATAAAGATCTTTATACAAATTCATAGAAAAACAACTCTAGTAATATTTTTCGTCTTTTCTGATTTATTTTTACTTGACTTAACAATGTCGCTTTACCTGATATTTACATGATAAGTATAAATAGTCCACAGAAATGTCCCGACAAACCAGCTTCAGGTGAAGCCGATTGAGACGCCTACACAGACAGCAATCTCAAAGATAAAAATATATTTGGAATGAACAATGTTCATCATAAAGGAAATAACAGGATTAATGTCTTTATCCAAGGCTTACCTCCTCAACTATGTGACTTAGCGGCATCGATCGCTGGCTTAATAACCGACTTAAAAAGGAAGTTCCGTATTCGACCCGTATGTATGTATCGACTTTGCGCTTCTTAGCCACACATTCGCTTTTTATGAAACTGCATGAAAAACACTCTTCCTGTCTCGGACGCATATCTCATAAAAACTATTTTACAAAAAATAAAACCGACGCCAAATAACTAAAAGGTGATAATAAACAATCTTGAGTCGGTGGTACTATAGTTTAATAATTAATAATTGATAATATCGAATAAATTGTTTAGTTTTATTTTTAGCTTTTTATTTAAGTCTGTCTGTTTTTGGCTACCAAGGTGGAAACCACCAGGGATGGACAAAACCGTTCCCAAAAGGTGGATTACCGTTAAAGAGGGTAGCAGAGTATGCAGGCAGACAATGCTAAGCAGCAGAAGGATGAAAGTCGAAGACAAGCCAGTGCCGCGCAGTGTTTTCTTCAAAGTTCTATATAGTGCTGTGTATGTTTATAGCCGGGTACAGCGCGACCTCCTCGTGTCACCATTCATTCAAATAAAAAAAAGGTTCGAATGCACCGCTGACTTTTCTAAGTTACATGTATATTCATCATTAATTATCGCTTGCTTTAACGATGAAGAAGGCATAATGAGGAAACCTGCATATGTATGCAGGTTTCCTCATTATGCCTTCTTCTCATGTGAGAAGTATGAGAATTATAAAGGTATACGAGTATGTAGTCTGTCAACTAGCATCAGGTTAAAGTGGTGGACTTAGCTTTACCTGACTGAGCCTTACCCCTCTTATCCATAGAGGAGACCTGTGCCCAGCAGTGGGACTTATATATTGCTAGTATTTTTGAGTGACAGGGCCGATAATAATAATAAAAAAGTATTCATAGAAATACGCAATATGTACACCTTATTATGCATTATTAACATTATGTAGATATCAGAGACGGAACAAATATCATCTCTATATGGTAATTGATGGATGTCTCTAGTGTCATGTTCAGTTGTTTACATCATTACAACATATCGATGATCCTATGTATTCGGATTACGCTGGCGTCAACTGTGCTATGTACTTATATCCTACATGTATCTATGAGGATTATAACGTACATTTAAAATTGTGTAAGATTCAAATCAGATCATTTCTACCTACTCTAGTTTCCTTATACGCTGTGCCAGTAAATATGAGTTCTTCTAGTAAATTATTGTGAATCGCTAATAATCGAAACTTAAATCGCGACATGTCGTAATAATTCGCTTCAATTCTTCAAAATATTTCTTTATCCACCTCTAAATATATTACGTACTATAGAAGTATAATAGGTACAGGTTCTATGCTATACTTCCCCAGTGGCGCGTGACGCACCAACGATCCCTCTGGTATGTAGGTGTCTGTGTACAACGGTGATTAATTGTTACTAGGACCTACCTGCTCTTTTACTATCTTTTTAACCACCCAAAGAAAGCAGTACTAGAGATTTGACCCCTTTTGTATCTGGAATGGAAGCGCCTAAAAGAATGGGCCGATTTTAATGCAATTTTTGTTGGAAATCTGGTTTAATTGAGACGATTTTTAGTTGTACTGAGGAAAACCTGTTCAGCCATTTTAAATTTACAGGTGCTTTCTATTACTCTCTGGGTTAGATTAATTTGTTGACTGTTAATACACCATAAAAAAACAATGATTTATACAAACACATCCGATCTGATGTATTCACATTTCCAATACAACCTTAAAAGTATAGTTAACACTGGTGCTATTAGACAAAAAACATCACTCGTATAATAGCATACATCACAAGATATTTAAAATCGATGCACGTACCTCATCACGGCGTTGCCGCATAATTTCACATTCCAGAAAGTTCGGTGTAGGTATCGGCAAACTGCCCGCTGCAGATTGCCGCATGTAACCAACGAAAATCATTTCGAGCTCGTATAATTTAACCGATATCTCGAATATCATCGTAACGATGCAATAAAATCGATTCAATAATCGAGCGATATTTATGATACAGCAAAATGATCAAGTACGCAAACCACTAAACATCACGCTCGTTCTCGACAATGTAAAAGTTTTAACAACTCGCGTATTACGGTCGTCATAACTGACGTTGAGAGAAATATGTTCGACGAAATTACCACTTTTTGTTGATAAATGTTGTTCGCCTGCCCTGCAGGCTGCTGTTTATGTGCCCATTAAGTTGAAATACTTAGTTATTAATGAGTAGTCTGTTACAATTACAATTGTTACGTTGAGCACGTGTGTTTTAGTTTTGTTCCGATTTTCCTTTAGGTAAGTTCGTGCGTTTGTCACTACAATGGCGTCAATATCATATATCACTGGATCTATTTTCGTACCCCACTAAGAGGGTGGACAGAAGCTTAATAGTTGCGGTCAATAAAAATAAAACAAGCATGATACATAACATATTATAACGATTGTCGTTTGTTACTCTTACGCGTATCCTAGCCGCCGGAGCTTTATTTTATATTACGCAAGACGTACTGATTTCCGGGCTTGAGAAAAATAATGGCATGACGTAAATACTGTTGATGAATTTGTGTACGCATTTGCAAGAAAAAGTTTTTAACGAGAGTAAAGACACGATTTAGGATAGGCATCCGAGACAGAAGATCGTGACACACGACGACAGCGACACGTCTGCTATTTATGCAATTTTACGAACTAGGTACGTTTTAAGGTGTAACCGAGATAGAAACCGTGATGAAGGATGACCGTGAAATGCCATCATTTAATTGCATTCGCCACCCCGCGAAATAAGCTGTTAAGTCCCTTAATGTCCAGTAACTTCTCTAGCTTCAATGTCCTTTAAACTGACACACAGCAATACTTACAAACTATTGCTTAGCCACAGAACTGGACAAAGCGGTGGTATCAACCCAGACGGCCTATGGTATACTATGTACCTACCTTGTGAAAGTCTTAAATAAAAGAACAAAACCGTAATTAAATAAAAGATAACAATATAGGATAGGTAATAAAAGATCCCACTATAAACATAATATAATATCCGAGTTTAAAATTATCTTCAAAATCCATCCGCGGCTTCCGCACAATGCCGTAAACATAAAAATACAATCTGTACACGGAATCGATAGTACACTGAACGCCACTAGCAGCTTCTAAACTAGGGAATTGTCAAAGTAATAACGTTACATTCGTGTGGATTCATCGAAATATCGTTGGCAGCGAACTGGTACCGATCGCTAGTTACGGCCGCAGCACAGATTTGAGCCCGTTCGATCGTCATACTCTCACTAATCGGATTATCATGCACCCACCATTGCTCCAAATATCAACTACAAAGGTATATTGTTATTTTTCAAATCGTAACAAAGCCTAGAATGGATTATGTGCGATTTCGTGCACAAATGGAAATTTTAAAAGGTGACTTATATAATAAAATGTTTGCTGTTTTGAAACGTGTAGTTTGTGTTGACAAGGGGTTAACTTTGTTAGTTGGCTGTGGATTGCTTACAGCCTTTGATTTTTTTGTAGTTTATTTGTCACATAGAAGAATATCGTGATTGATTTTTTAGACAACAATCACTGAAAGTTAAAAAAATGTATAAATATCACCAACAAAATATAGCAGGCTTTAAAAGGTCATAGGATTTGTTTTCTCCTTATCCTTTCCTTCCCAGAGGCGTTGATGTCAGGCAAGCGGTCGATAGTAAAAACTACCAGCCAAATCTATCTGTAACATATTTTAAAAATCATGTTGCTTCCACTCCACTACGAGTGGGATAACTGAAGGTGGAAAAAGAAAAAAGTCACAGATAATGAAACGTCTTTAAAATATGTTGAAACCATAATATCTAATAAAAAAACTTAGACCAGCCTCGTCTTTTTAACTTACAAATGCTTATTTTTCTTAAATCTCGCAATTCATTTGTATATCATGAATTTCGGTTTCAATTTGGTAATCCGTAATGCCTACTTCTAAATACCACCCAAATAATTAATGAATAAGTACACAGCGACACAATTAATGATGGCGAAATAAGATTCTTGTACGCTATTTTAGTCCTAGTAACTTGGAGAATAAGTGTGAATATTGCTTGTACTGTTGTGACATAGTAAAATCGGTTTGCGGTATAAATCGTAAGTACTCCTCCAAACATGGGGGCATTGTGGAAGAATACCTTGCTATAATTATTATAAATAAATGTGCAAACTTCGAGAACTTAGTCCATTTATAACGTCAATAACTAGTAGCCAGTTTCAATGGGTAAATTCAATTCTTGGTAAGGATTGCAAAGTTATTGTGTGCTGCTCTGATATTAATTAAAATACATTTGCAGTGGCACGTAACCATAGATTAACTCCGACACAAAAATATTAATTAAGCCAAGTTATAATTCTTTTTATGAGTATACGTGTATTATTAATTATAGTTGTACTTACTTGACTGTAACATAATGTCTGTTGTTTTTTATTGCCTGCGCTATTACTTACAGTTATTAACTGGCCTCTGCCTGCAACTTCCTGTCGATGGAAGCCCATAAATTATTAAAAAAAATAAACTTCAGTGCTGATATTTCAGTGTAATCTAAAAAATAATAATAAAAAGAATATAAAAAAAGTAATTATGTGGTAGGTGCCTCGTATGCAAAAGGCCTTCTGGGTTGGTACCACCGCTTTGTCTATTTCTACCACCAAATAGCAGTGTGTAAGCATTGTTGTGTGTGTGTATTTATCGATTTTTTTACCACGACAAAATTAACGCGTAGAAAATTATATCAGTCGAAATATTATGGTGAGCAATAAGACAATTGTAATTATCAAAAAATCAGTCTAATTGGTGTTAATACCAATATCTCATCGTTCACATATTATAAGCCCAGTGTTTCGTTCGAACTCACCCGCTAGACGACTAACACAGCCGTTATAGATTTAATTAAATAAGACAAAACTTTTTTCCCCTAATTGGTCTAATGACGTCGTACTTTGGCTGTAAAATCGATGACATTCCGATCCAAAGCCAATTATTGTAAAAAAGCGTGGGGTGCTTTTTAGGTTATTATGAAAGTGATAATCTTTCTACTCATATCTGTCAATAAAATATTTATACCTAACTATTGACACTATGCACCCCACGTTTTTATTACAATAAAATACATTTTTTTTTCTTCAATTTTATTAAAATTTATTTTCTATTTTTGGTTGGATTTTCTATTATTGATACAGAACTATTGTTTATTTTTCATTTTATAGAAACAAATATATACATTTTTAATATTGAATTGTCATCGGATAAGTATGCCAAATTTTGATTTAATCCGACGTTGTGAAGGAGGCCAAAATCATGTTCCAAGTTTCCGTTACATACTAACATACGTATGAAACTAATAAAAGCGTGTTAAAAATTAAAATCATGTGAGTTTTTCGATTTGCAAAGCATCTTACTTGCCCGGGATTGAATGCCCGATGGCCTCGTATCATTGAAAGGAAATAACCCCTGGGAACTATCAGTGCACAAGTTGTCGGCCGATACCTTCGAGGATGCAGCCGTGACATAAAGTAGATACTAGTAGTAGTAGAAACTAGTAGAAGTAGAACTTTAATTAAAATAATAATGTTTCATTCTAATAGTCTCTTTACTTCAACCACGTAATGAGTCAAGTGGAATTAACGCCCCGCATCGATTATATGCTGAACATATGCTGAAACTCAGACAAGAAGTGTTCATTTACATGTTAATAGCTTGCGGTTCCAAGGAGTGCCGGAGATGCCTCGAGAATCTTCCGCCGATACTGCACACGTGTTTTGTTTGAGCACTCTTTGTTCCGAGATTTCCTACAGCCAACATGCTAATGACCTTATTGTTCTCAGCGCATGTTGATGGTGAACGCTGGCTAAACACACTGTAATGAGAATGTAAGAGCAAATACTGAGGTCCCGTCACGCTAGTTGTAAGGAATAAACTGTACTATTTACCTGTTTATACCTTAAAAGGGACTTTGTTTCAGCATTAAAACCGTGACCCTATTAGGTTAGGCGTCAATCTTGAAGTCGACTTACGCAACCATGTATAGATTGTACGTGACTGAAACTGGGTAAACTAGTCAAGTGCGAGTCAATCTTGCGCAGCGAGTGTTCCGTACCCACAGTAACCGACAATAACACATATTCTGTGAAAATGTTAGCTACCTACTTAAATCGGCTCAATAATTAGAGCAATTGAAATGAACAGACACATAAAATAATATTTGTCCTAAATAATGTGGTATTATAAACTAGATTGGCTAAAATCAACTATTTTTATCACTGCGAAATAGGAACCTTCCTCCAACAAACATCTCTCTTGGCACGCATAAACAATCAGCCTCTGGCTAATACACAATATAGTATACTTACTTTAATATCAAAAGAAAAACACATTTAACATAATGTAATGCTATTTCTGAGAAATAATAAATCCATTTATACGTTTAAAAATATTATTTCAACATGATCTTCCTACTTGCTGCCTTCCGGCTTCCAGACACGTCTTCGTTGTATTTCTTTCTTATTAGCTTTTCATTTGTTTTACGAATAAGGACCTGCATAAAGCTATAGTTTATACTGGCTCAAGAGAATGAGTGCATTTAGTGGTTAACTTTTTAACCACATGTTGAAAATTATAAAGACCATCGAAGAAGAAAATTTAATTAAACCTCTCCTTGTCTGAAAACAGTTAAAATGTTTACTGCTATATTGGTATACCATACAAGAAACGTAATATTAAGTTATTTTAAGTAACTACTCATATACATTTAAATCATGTAAGTTTTGCAACAATCCGCCGATGTATTGTGATACACTATTTAGTACATAAGGATGATAGTTACTTCCAAATATATTTTACATATAAATATTGACGTAACAGAAACTAAAAGCTAGATATCGTCGTTGTCAAACCAATATCTGCTATGTGCAAAAATTTTAATTTTGAGATATGGAGTAAAAACATTCTCATGTAAAATTTTATGAGAAACGATTTCTTTTAAAGTGATTTATATTAAAGATATATGTGTTATACATTACTACAATTCACTTTTAGGTATTAAATTATGATAATTAATTTATTATGACCAAATTATCATCATTTTTGCACATAGCAGATTATAAATGGTCAATTATTAGCACATAGCAGGTATTAGAAAAAAAACATGTTTAATTTGCACTGATATTTCGCGGTCAATAAAATATTTAAGCTCCTGTAACTCATTGAATTTAGATCGAGTTATTTCCAGTGGACTTCCATTGGCTGGTGGTAGGATATTCATATCCGCCCGGGTAGCGACCACCGTACACATGGTGTTAAAACCTGCCATAGTGATCCTCACGCCTTGTGTGGATCGCGTTCCAGGATCAGCCGGTGTATATCAAGTTCTCCCGAGGGTCTTGCGACATGGCTTGATGGTTGGTTGGAGCGGATATAGGTGTACATATTTGTAGCCCTGTGCCTGCATCGGTCATCCGCCTGTCCTGTCGCAGGCCTCTCGATTTGCTTCTTTCCTCTCCGAAAAGGGAAGAAGCATTTATACAGGCCGGCATGACTCTGGTGACTACCGATAAACTCATTGTTTGTAGGTGGTCGCTGGTTCTTTGGATTGCACTACGCTTACCATCAGGTGTAGTGCAGTCACTTTGCCGGATAAAAAAAAAAGAAATCACTTAATGCACTTGCTAAAACCATATTCCTATTTTGGTAGTTACACCCACAGTAGTATGTAGTAGTTTGTTTACATCACTAATAATAGTATTGTGCTTATAAGAACTACATGTAGTTATAAGATAATCAACGATACAGCTTGTGAATTCGTTGGATGTAACTCCCCCGTCTGCTTCATGCCAATAATAATTAGTAACATCTTCAGAACGTGAGTTATAAATTGTGAAATTATGACACAAGTTTCTGTTTATAATAAAGTGCTCCTACAAGAAATTTAGTGTTCAAAGCAAACTTTGCACACAAACAGATATCACCACGTGGTCGGGTTTATGCTTCAAATTTTCTATAGCTTTGTTCTTAGCGCTACGAGCGTCATCTTTTTTCTGGATATGTATCTCATACTAATCTTGTGAAATATGTTTAAACTGAAAACTACTCCACATATTGCATTAATCTTTTCTAAGATTGTGAAGTGAAATGTTTTTGTTACTGAGGACACTTAAAAATGTATTTTTCAAGACGGTTTTTTATTTTGTTCAATGCACTAAGTTTTGTAAACTGCATGCATGTGCACATAGCAGTTTTAATTTGACAATATTTTGGTTGATGCACATAGCATATTTTTTCTAGCGCTCATAGTTCGCCGTGTAATGATTAGAATGACATAGCAGTTTTTGTATATCATAGTTTAGGTGGCAAACTATTCATAATAGTCAAAATGTTAAAATCTCAAAAAAGTGCACATAGCAGATATTGGTTTGACAACGACGATATGCTACTATATTTAAACAGTAGTGGTGTAATTATAAAACGTATTCTAATTTTAAACTAGCTTTGTATTGGCCAGTTTGTATGGGTTACCATAGTTACTAGTTATTAGATACCTAGTTTAAAATTAGAATACGTTTTGTAATAGCACCATAGATGTGCAAAATTGGTTGAATGCGAGGCGAATGAGAAATCAAACGAAGGTTACATGCACCAAATTGTACATAATATAACTATTATACTATAATTATGACAATGTTCATCGGTGGCCTCAAACTAAGCATGCGCTTTTTCGTACCCAGAATGTAATGAAAAGGTTATTTCAATAAAGTACTCTAAGTTCTATATCCCTATACATAAGTACATAATAATTTGAAACGTCGAAGTATGTAAGATAATAAATTTCCGAGGAGCGCGCAAATCTCTCGCGCTCGCGTCGAACAAATTTTGACAAATACAAACTTTTCACTTACTTATTCCGATTTTATCTCAAAGTAATAACATCCTATATTGCCGTGAAAAAGTAAGAACTCCACAAATCGCCTTACCATTTCTGAGGGCGCCTAAAAAAACAACTTTACCTCTTTGTATCAGTAACGATAACAGGGGAAATACCTACCTTATAAATAAATACGACTGCGTAGGAATATGTTTTCTGCTAATAATTCACTTTTATTGTATCTTACACGCTCTTTGGTGTATTTATTACTCACCTACGTATTGTGGGTACTACACCTTTATAAAATATAATGTAACAAGGTGCACATAATACGTTTTTTCACACCAATTATTGCCCACATAAATAACGGAAATAAACTAGATTTAGCAAAATTATTACTGGTCTGTTATATGAATGTGTTAATTTCCAGTTTATTATATTTGTTTTTCATCGCGTATTCATTGTTAATTAACTTACTTAAGTTAATAATAAACTTATTAAGCTAAATCTTCATACATCAATTAGTCTTAAATGCATATAATATTAAACTTAATATTCTTACTAACACTCCCTTTTCAAATAATATATTCTATTCACAACTAATAGAAAATGCAAGTTGAACTAGAATGTTGAATAAATCACAGCCAGCCCACTCTAAATGCACTTATAAACAAAGAGCTCTCATGACAAAATCTTACTGTGTCCACCGTTTACATGTAAGACGGAAATCGATACCTAAATGGACACTACATTCATTATGGACTTTGCCAATATATCTTTGCTACCACTTTACACTTATGCCTTTACCATAAAGCACACACTTACTATCTTTACATCGGCAAACTGTTTTTCGGGATACATGGCACGTAAGTACTTGTAATAAAATCAGCTTTCGCTTAGATGTAAGGTCAACTTAACTTTGCTTGGCTGTCCGGGTGATCGTTCGGAAGGGACATGTGCGTCTGACAGTAGGTCAATTAGTGTACCGGACGTGGGTTCAAAGACTGACGATAACTTAGAGGTACACTTAATGTTCGTTGAAGGAGTCGTCTCAAAATTCAGCATCATGAATATAACATGGTTATTAATAATTCTCCTGTCGATGTTATAATAAAAAGCGAACGCTTACAGTCTAGTAGAGTAAAGAAGTTTGTTTTTGAAACATCGATAAAATATTACAAAGATTTTTGTAGAGGAGACGTTGATATATGGGTCTCATGTGAGATAAAAACAGCTATTACGGTTTTCAAGTCAGTTCTGGCTTAAATTAAAGCATATTTCAGCTATTATTTTACAATTTATTAAGAATTATTAAATAAGGCTGCCTGATACAACCTTTGAGTCACTTTCCCGAAAAAAATTCTACTTAAGACTAACACGCTGCTCAGCTAGTGATATTAGTATTGATACTGATTCTTTGTCTTCTTACACCTCCCCTTATCCCACTTGCAGTGAGTTCGACGCAACATGCCTTATAAGACATGTCACAGAAAGATTTGGCTTGTAGTTTTTACAACCAACCGGATTAGCGCTGCAAATAAAAATAATCAAAAATTCTTGTCACTACCAATATCGTTCAGAAACTGTCTATCAAAACCTGTTGAGCAAATAATCATAAAGCTAGCGTTACGCGCTACAGTTTTACGCTGAGTTTAACTGCGTGACATCGTTGAGCCGTAATTAAATAGTAAACTGTTGCAACATCAATACATTGTACGGTAATCGTCATTTTTGTTACCTTTTCCGCGGAACAAAGGGCAACAAATATTGACTTGTACACACCTTAACGTAACATTGTTTTTAAATGAGTTGCAATAAGTGCCTATGCTTAATATGCAAAAAAAACTTAATCATTATACAAGAGTAGGTGGCGCAGTGGGCGAGTAGTCGGCTGCGAAGTGAGAGGCCGTATGTTCGATTCCCGCATCGAGACAAGTGTTTATGCGATCCCGGATATTTGTTTTTCCTCGGGGTTATATAATGACAGAAACATACAATAAATTTCAAAATCTCGTCAGATATGATTACATTGCGCAACATAACTTACAGAATAGGTTAAGTATGTATTTAGTATAGCAGAGTATGAAAGATACAAACTTTATGATATCAAAATATTATTCAACCTACTTCACAAATGTTTCATCAAAATGTCTAGACTAACGAAAATTCAATACGAACAGCTCTCAATTTATCACAAAAATAATTACACATTTAATTAAGCTTTCTTGCCAATCATAATTTATTGTTCGCCGTACATTACCGAACGCAATTACAACGGTGAAATTTATTAGCACGCCAAGACATAACTGTATGTTTGCCGTTTGTCAAATTCGGTTCACGTATGCATTAATATCGGGTTCACCGCACAGTTATTAAATTAATGTGACGGGAACCAATGATATTTGATATTCGAAGACGTATATCGCATAATTAGTATCTGTAAATACAATAATCACGAGATAAATTCATTTAAATATAAGATAAAGGTAAAGGATTTTTTGTTTGATGTGTTGTGTAAAGAAAGTTTTATTTTATATTTTACGATGTTAATAGCTTTGTTTCTAAGGTGATATTTACTATGTGGTAGATCCATGCATACCAGTACACCGCTCTCAGCGGATTGTATTGGAAGCGTATTAACTTTATTGGCTCACATTTATTGACTACGGATGACGTGAGACTTATAACAAAAAACTCAATTAAGTACGCGGTTTCCATCAGTTCCTTAAAGGATTGTGTATCCTAATCTAGTAGCAGCAATGCTTTGTTAGAATGAGAAAGGGTACTTACAAACTTTTAACTTACTTTTAACCCCAATTGGAGACGGGCCGCTAGGCGGCACCGCGCAGGGGCGGTTCCGGCAGCAATCCTTGGCTTTTCCAAGGAGACCCCGGGACCGCTCCACATGCACCGAAGAAGGCCATCGCGGGGTTTTGGTTGGTAGTTACCGGCATAGGGTGTAGGGAGTAAATAGTGTTAGGGACTCGGCTCAGCGGTCGCCCGGATGTCTTCCATCTCTCCCGGGCGGTTCGCTGGGTCGTAAGGCCGGTAGAATCCAACATAATCGTTCCACCTCCCCCCGGTGGGGCGGTAGCAATAAACAGCTTTCCCCGGGAGAAAAAAAAAACAAAAAAAAAAGGGTTACTTTTAAAACACCAACAACCTCGCAGGACTAGAAAGCTAACCCCATAAGGAACAACTTTTGTGTGTCTGTTTAAAATTAGTAGTATTTATTATTCCAGCTCGACTAAGCTACAACGCAATACATCACGATAAGGTATACATAAGGATATGACGATAAGGTATGCAGTGCAATCCAATAATAATGTCCAAGTACGATGGTATCCACGTCTGTATAAATAAAAATGAAATGCTGTTCGTTGGTAACGGTAAGTATCACTTGAGAGCGGTTGGACCGATTTGGCATTTTATTGTTTTTATTAGTAAGAGTAAACTTTTTATGGAAAGTTAATTGGAAAAGTCGTCTCGGAAATTTATCAACTCGTGAAACACTGAAAGTGCTTTTCTATGAGATTTTTCTTAAGACCCTAAGTCACGACTCGAACTATGGATATGCGTAATTCTTTTTTGTTTTGTTCGTTAAGATTCTAGAAAAGTGTCAGTAAAAATATATTAAGAACAATCACAATTCAACTGAAAATAAACAATAGATTTTTTTTCCTAGAACAAAAAGCTCATATTCACATCAAATATTATGTATCGGTTCATAGCTATATTATTATAGCTTTATGTTATGATCGACGGGAGCGGCGCAATAGCAGGCAAGCGAGTGAAACCTCGAGAGATAGGTGGTTTATAATAAAGCCGACATTCTGCATTTGTTATTTGTTAAATTACTGTCATGAACTATAAGCAGCATAGATGCTTATAAATTACCTCGCCTTTTCGTTGTTTTTCCTGCGTTTGTGCGTATACTACGAAGCGTAGCATCCACATTACGAAGTGTAGCAGCTTCTACGAACCGTAGCACTGTAGCGATGCAGCTACGTAGAAATCATATTATGCATTTTTAATTATACAATATAATTTTTTATAACAAAATATATGTACCAATACATTATTTTATAATGCAACAAATTTTCCAGAAAATCATAAGTGAATAATAACAAAACATTAATGCACGAGTTAATGGTATGTTAAATGGAGAAACCCTCACATATAATTGAATAAAAATAATTGCTTAACCGAATAACGCAATTACGATAACAGATTAAACTATTAAAATTCATATAATAAAAAAATATCAGTCGAGGCTATAAAATGAGATAATACGCCTGTTTCGTCACCTCCGAATAAATGTTATTTACCAAATAAAATATGAGACGATCAAATATAAAAGTCACACTTTGTTTATATCGAAAGTATCATTTTTTTATTAGCATGAATGAAGAAACGAGTAGGTAGATCGTCTAGTAGAGGCGGTAATAGATGGCCTTTCAAATCTAATTGATGCCTTTTACTATATATATCGGATATACAACGTAAGCGGAAGGAGGGTTAGCTTATACGTGGTAGAGTCACTATATAGATAAATTTGTCTACATCAAGAATGGCCTGACTCTACCTAGGTGGTATCACTTTCTCGCAGAAAACTAGCATGAGGTTGCCACTAGAAGTTGGCCTCTGCTATAAAAGGTCATCATCCGTAACCAGGGCTCTATGACCGTTTGATTATCCAGGCTCAACAATCTCGTGGCTGAGCTCCAATATGCTGCACTGATCTCATCAAAGCTGCCATAAACCGAAGTCGGCGGAAACACATTGTAAAGGTTTCTGTATTGAGGGACTAACTATCGATAACCCAAAATCGCTCATTATATAACCATGATCTCTATCATGAGTGTATGACCGAAGAGAGGGACCTATAAAATAAAGGTACAAGTTGGAAGCGGACGACATGACGCAGCAGCAGACGACGTGTCGCAACGACACTACTGGTTTCTATGTATTTCTATGAAATTACCTCCGTAGTCAGCGACACGAAGCTAGCGACGCGTCGTCGAGCGGCAGACGCCAGTGTCGTCCGACCGCGGATCAGTAGTGCCGCTGACGACACGTCCAGCGAGTTTCTTTTCAAAATGAATTTCAAGATTCAAACGACAATACTGTCTGAATTCTTTAATATCGCTTTCTAAATGGTTTTTAATCAATATTGAATAGGTTCCCTCACTTGTTCTGCATTTAAGCATAGGGCGTATGGCTTCTCGTCTTTTTCTGTACAAGTACAACAAAAACAAGTCATCATAGTCTTCTTCCTCTTCTAATAAAAGATATAAAAAAATGCATCTTGTTTCACGGAACACTCGGTACCAACTGGATTCCATCTGCTGTTGCCGTCTGCAGTCGGGTTCGAAATTATGACTGCAGCGACACGTCGTAACGACGTGTCGTGGCGACATGAAGCGACTACACGTCGTCTGCTGCTGCGTCATGTCGTCCGCTTCCAACTTGTACCTTAAGACAACAAAACAATTTTACAAGGGATGCGAGAGGCGTCTGGGTATGTACCACCACTTTGTCTATTTCTGCCGCCAAGCAACAGCGTGTAAGCACTGTTGTGTTTCGGTTTAAAGGACATTGAAGCCAGTGAAATTATTGGGCATTATAAGACTTAACATCTTATGTCTCGGCGTGACGAGCGCAATTCAGTGCCCTGCAGTGCTTTGTAATTAGAAGTTCTGTGTGGTGTTGCTTCTGTTTATGGGCAGGCGTGTGCTTACCATCAGGCGATTGCCTTGCTCGTCTCAATCGTCATTCAATAAAAAAAGACCTTCAGCCACCGCTTATTGCGAAATATTATAAACCAACAACATGTAATTACACGTTTGCAAATTATTACTTTGTCCCAAAAGATTGTATGCAGAGATTTTCACAGAAAACATTAAGAAACAAGTCCAAAAAACTATACAACAGTGCATTGTGTTCCAAGCAAAAACTTTCTAAATTGAAATAATAACAAGCATAGTTATCGTTGCAGACGTGTTGTCTACATTGTCGTGAATTAGGCGCATTAGGCAACCGGTCTCGTAATACACTGTGACAATGCGTTTATCCATGATTATGCCACACACCACCACCACCTACCCTTCAAATTTCAACCTTACGTTAAAGATACAAGAGTCATTTACATCGAAATACCAACGGCACTTAAGATATTTCTGTCATGGGAAGGTGGTGACTATTTGTAGCAAGAGATAACAGCACACGAGCCGGTAGTAGGACCTGTTGATGATAAGCGCCGTCGTCGATAAGGCTCCGCGTTGATGGACTGGCCGAGGCCGAATTTCGGCGAATGCATATTTCATGAGTTGATTAAATAGTTCACGCTTTGAATTCGGCCGTACATACATATGTAGACGGTGATACATATGTACATGGGGTGCTAGTGCCGCATTACGACGTGGAACACTCGAGGTATTTAGTTTTCGTCTTATCCTGCACTACACTTCTTGTGTGTTTGCGAGGAAAATAAATAGACCAGCTTTTAAAACATTGTTAGCAAAACCCTTGTGTAATGTTTGGTTGGATGCAAATGGTTTGAGTGAGATTTAGACAAATACACAGAGCACGCTAGATGAGTTCCTCGGGATGTTATGAAAACATATTTAGGATCTTTACAATTAATATAGTTTTGCTAAATTAGCTAAAAACTAAATTAGCCTCATGAATGATGTATCATAATATATGAGCCTATAGGCTCACGCCTGTGTCCGAGACGGGGTAGGTGTGTACACCCATGGTTTGAACTAATTTCCGGTTCATGTTACAAGGTGGTAGATCTCTCTTATGCGAGAACAGTCTGGGTAGGTACCACCGCCTTGTCTATTTCTGCCACCAAGCAACAGTGTGTAAGCACTTCGGTTATTGCATTTATTCGGTTATTCGGTATGTGCATTTCGGTTTGAAGGGCATTGATACCGGTGAAATTACTGGGTATTATGAGACTTAACATATTATGTCTCGGGGTGACGAGCGTAGTTCTGTGTGGTGTTGTTTCTGTATATGGGCTGGCGTAGTGCTTACTACCAAATTTTACTATTTTACTTAAAGAATCATCAAAATCAATGCATGGCGGGGGAATTTTTAGTCTTTAATCACTGATTTCATCCTCTTAGAGGTGGTATTTTTTATTGAAGTTTAAATGGAACCAACTTTGAGGTATAACATTCTTTCGAATAAAAAAAAATCACTAAATAGGATCACTTTGTGAAAATTTGTACGAGGACATAAATACAAAGTAAAATATACGCATGGCATCGAAAATCTTCTCTATTTTTTTACTTGATTAACATTAACTCAATTGTATATATTGAGTCTAAAAAAAATATTACGCATAAAATTTATGAGATATCAATAACAATAGTAAACTTGAACACTAATTCCAATTAAGATACTTGAAATCAACATCGTAATAAAAACACGAAACAATTAATTAGAAATCTTCAATTACAGAAGTTAGGTGTAAACAATTAAGGTAACTTTACAAAGAAATGTTTCTTACTAACTATGTAGTGACATTCATTAAACAGTATATTTTTTATGCTCCGAAATAACACTTTGGCCTTATGCCATTAAAAAGTAGACATAAAAGAACTTTAAGAGGACACTTTGAATGCCTTTGTCTTAGTTAAATTCTGTGAAAGAAACCCTCCCTCTGCAATAAATTGTAACAGCATTTACTAAACAGCGTAATTTCTCCAACACTATCATTTGATCCAACATAATGTCTCAAATGGATTTGGCCATTTAAAACGGGCAGGCACGTTCCGATAAGGATAAAAAACTATTTTGCAAACATACGTAGGCTTTCGCCCTTCACTTTTCATTCTTAAGTGCTCAGGTACTGCTAATGTATAAATCACAGCAATACCTTTTCCCAACAAATGGCAAACCGATAAACATTCATCTCCAATACATAGTTGACTAAATGGCGGCGTTTCTAAAAAAAGAAATACGGTCTCACTTGAGCGTGCGATTGCTACATACCAGCGTACGGACCAATACCAACGGTTTCATTACACATTTTTAATTGTGTTTTAAAGCGTTTTAAAAGTGCATTCGAGATTTAGATGAGTTTATTTTTATTAGTCGTTCTAATATTCCAAATAAGATTTATTTTTGTCTAGCACAGCAAAGTCACTATACCAGACCTGATAGTGCGTAGCGTAATAGACTAAATAATAATATTATGATCCATCGAGAGACATGGCGTCTCTAAACGGTATTGCTCTTGAATTTTCTTTTGATCTGTTTTGTTCCTTATTGGTCATCACTCTACTCTATCTTTGGCCTCTCTTTTATTTAGATGTCTACCACCGGGAAGTGTATCTACTACGTTTCTTTTTATTTCCATTTCTTCTGCCTTGTCTCGGCCTTTTACCAGCGTCCGTCTTCCCACTTATAAGCTTTTGCTTCGCCCAATCTTTTCTTTTCGGTCTTTTCCGTAGTGATACCACCTCTCATATCTACTACATACGCACGTCAAGCCAGCGCTTCTTGCGCCATCTGCGGGATGATCCGGCTAATACAATCAGCCACGGGTATCAAAAACCACGTACTCTTGTGGTTTCTACAAAACGTGACTAAGCCATCTTAAGTGGTAATCCTAAAGTTTACGCCGTCACCTTAATTAATTATTCCTCAGGAAATTTGCATAGCTAAGAAGTTTTTCACAAAAATGTCAACGATATATGTGAAATATTAACCTTCATTACACCATCGCAATGGACTAAGGCCTAACCCCTCTAATTGGTGGAGGAAGCCCGTGCCACATTAAAAGAAAACTTTATGTATAATTAAAAAGTATCACGTGAATGTATGAACAACTTATACATACTACTTATATCCTTATAACTTCTATTTCGTCGAATAAAATATTTTCTAGTCCACCACATCTTCAGCTACATTCAAAAGTTCTAACATTCAAAGTACATACTATGATGTGCGATATGAAATAGATTTTTCATCATATTTCATTCGGCCACATTTATTGAAATTAATATTAAACATGAATTTTCATTAAGGTTCTGTATACACTTCATGTTGAAACACAATTTCGATGTTTATTTAACCAGTTTACACAAATAAAAGCACAGTTTGTAACACTAAAATATAATTTGAATTTATGCATTTAATTAATATCTCAAATAAGTGTAAGTCACCACGACTACAATCACATTTCGCCAGAGATATTTCCATATCATGATGTAAGGACATTATTTAAAAATCCAAGGGGCACGACGATCGCCATGGCGGTCATAAATTTACATTAAACGGATGTAAAGAAAATTTCAAAACTGTCTGATTCATAGAGTAGCATCATAATATATTTATTTGAAACGCAATCTCCAGAATACATCTTAAATTTCGCATAATGTTATCGGGTTACAATCTTTATGTTTTTATCAAATTTTAAAGCTACATAGGTCAATAAAATCATAAATATTACTAATAGAAATATAGACTTCTAATTATTGCGACTTGTGCGCTCTGTTACTGATAGGTGATCATACAAATAGGTAGTAATTTACAAGGTTGCAGGTTGTGTTGGTATCACCTTTTTGTATATTTATGCCGACAAGCAGCATTGCGTAAGCACTGTTGTGTTTCGGTGTGAAGGATAATGAAACTAGCTACTGGGTATTGTGAGACCTAATATCTTATGTGTCAGAGTGACGAGTGCAGTCCAGTATCATACAGTGGCTTTTTAATACACAGTTCTGTGTGGTGTTGCTTCTGTCTATGGACAGGCGTGGCCCTTGCCACCAAGCGAACAACCTGCTCGTCCCGTTATTCAAGTACAAAATAAAATTATTTAGCGTGTAACTATGGCAGACGAAAGACACGATTAAAACGATATTTACTAAATCTTTAACAATAAATTTACTTACTAGAGGCATATTATATAAAGGTTGAGACCGCGACGCGTGACGCACGTCTGTCGATAGCGACACCTCCGCTTTGTATGAAAGAGGTTGGAAACGGTGGCTCCTGTCTCGGTTACATACGAAACATATAATCACATGCGAAGCGAATGTGCTGTTGTCGTGGTGCGTCGCGGTCTTATTACTTTTAAATAAAATTAAATGAACCTGCTATTTTTTACTAGCCACCAACATGCATATTGTTAAATCTGCGTACCCATTTGAACAGCCTCAAACCCTACTTGTCAAATTTAGACAAACCGAAGTTACTCAAGTGAAGAACAAGAAAAAACAAAACAATAGAACCGTTAAACCTTAACGTTTGTTAATAACCTCCAATTTGTCTTTGTTTTCGATTCGAAAAATCATTCATGTATTACCCGGGACTGTAATTGTGTCCGGTATGGCCACAGGCTCGCTCCTTATCAAATCATGAGACAGAAATTAAATCGGCCAAACGTGGTTGTCATTCAGACTAATAAAAAAACCATAAACAGTAGCAAAACCACTTGAACCTTTTTATTACAAAGTACTAAATACATACTGTACTGCTCTCCTTGCCACGAGAACCTAGATATTAAGTCTCTTAATGACCAGTAATTTCACTAGCTTCAACGTCTTCCAAACGAGGATATCACATTGCTAACATAATAAGTTTGGCGGCTGAAATAGATAAAGTGATGGTACATATCCAGATGACCCTAAGAATACGAAGATTCTAGCACCTAGTAAAAAAATTAATAACCCCTTTAAAGTTTCGAAAACAAAGGTTAACGCTAGTCGTCATACAACCGCGTGTGCAATAGGTAAGCAATGAATAAACGACCGGGCCGAGTGCGAGCGATAAAAATGATATATGTGCTCCGATGTGGACACCGTACAACTACTTTATTTGTTACTTGAGCTCCACCTACCAATTGCTGGACTATTTTAAAACAATATTTAGTCGAACAACCCGTGACTGCGGCACCTTACAACTCAAAATGTCTTTATTAGTGACGTGTTAATGTTAGGTTTAGTGGAGTATTTATGAGTGTCCGACTTTAATGTATCACGTTTTTTTTATTATAAGATCAATGCTGTATATCATAATAATTATGTATAAAAGACTAACGCCTGTATCCAGGAAAAACAAACGAATCATGTATAAACTAAATAGTACCATAATATGTTTACTAACACTTTACAAAACTGGAATTTGTTGATATACATAATGCGTGAATCTTTTGATACTATTCATTTTATTATTTTACAATTTACTCAGAAATACACATTTGATATTTCAAACTACTACGTGTAATTTCAAACCTGATAATACGATATATTTCTTTCAAAACATTTTAAATGGAAATTTTATTTTATGAAAATCTATGGAAGAAAAATTTTATTACTTATATTTTTTTATACAAATGTATTAAAAAGTAACGTCTAAGTTACGAAGTGATTCAATTTGTTCCAAAACTTTAAAGAAAACTGTGCTACTAATAATAAACTATGCTATACACACTTGGCATCGGTAATTCAGTAAACTTAAAGCAAGCACGGCAAAAAGCAACGTATCGAATCGTGAATATCCTTATGCGATGCCAAAAACAAAAGCAATAACAATTGAAACTTTTTGCGATTTCACCGAGACACGTCACAATCTACCTCTACCTATCTGGAGGGCCGCGACGGAACACCTATATAAAATAAGCAAATTTTTTTCCATTTCTCAAGTGTAATCGTTTATTTTTTGCCTAATGACCCTCTCGTCTGGGGGCGTGCGGGGTGTGCAGCGCGGCGGCAGGGGAGGGTCTTCCGGCGAGATACCCCGCGGGCGCCCACGGAAAGGTTAGCTTTTTCGGAGCTCGCATTAGGGAGAATAGTTACAAAGCTGCAAAATGAAATATTACACGCTATTGTAATGTGCGATAACTATTCATACATCACGTCACGTTTGCCGCTTTACAAGTTAAACACTGAACTGACAGTTATAAAATAAATTTCGCCTCGCAACCTTTCCAAGTGTCCCAGACATGTTTTTCTATGACACTCTGATCATATTAAAATTGTATTATATATTATATACTGTATAAACATTTTACAGTATATATAGCTACAAGTAAACTAAAAACGATTCAAATATTCATATAAAAAACCTTATTGAAATCGTTAAGGCGCCTTAACGATTTCAATAAGGTTTTTTATATGAATATTTGAATTTGTTAAGGCGCAGTGATACCACAGACAGATATACAGATGGGCGAACGGAAAGACAAACAGAGGTCAAACTTATAAAAATCCTCTTTTTACGAGGTGTTAAAAATATGACCACGAATGCGACGTAGAAACTAATATATACCTTAGCGTGTATCATTAGTTGCAATGGTCAAAATATGCATAAACTGATGATTGTATTTTTGAAGACAATTAATTGTCTAATTATACTAATTATTGCATAACACATGTCAATAAAAGCCCGTCGAATAATTCACACGTAATTGCAATAACGATGCTTAATGAGATGATCATTGCCATAGCTATAAATCCAGCACCTGCTGCGTATGCTCTCAAATCACGAATGAACGTAATTGATCTTAATCGAGCTATAATGATGTCTGTTGCTAGGTGGTATGTTGGACTAAATAGTACTAAATATCAAAATCAGGTGCATTTTTATGGAACATGACTTTTGAGTAATATTAATATTATTACGTATTTATATTGCTTGTTTATGAGGACTCGACAAAGCCAATAAGGATAAATTAGAATTAGATCCTCTTGTCAATATCGATTAATTAACTGCGTGTTTGATGTCGAGATCAAACAAAAGAGGTATCAAAGAAGGCCCCGCGTATGCGAGAATCCGTTTGAGTAGGTACCACAACTCTATTTTTTCCATTCATTTTTCATCCAAGTTTAATTTTTTTGAATGGTAGAGCGACGTAGAAGGACATTGATGCCACTAAAATTACAGGGCGCTATGAGACTTAACATCCTATATCTCGGGGAGACAAGTATAGTACAGTATCACGACGAACTTTTTAATTCAGAGTTATGAGTGTATTGCTATTGTTTATGGGCATACTTATCATCGAGCAAGTAGTTCTTACTATTCAGGCAAAAAGGTTTTTAGACGTAAATTCCATCTAACCAACGTACTCCATTAAAAATATCAATATGGCTTACTTCAAAAAGCTTGACGGTACGATAAAAATGAAACGAAACGCGACTCGCAGACGCAATTAGCTATGAGCTGTTTTTCATGTGCGATCTCTATCCAGGCGGGTGGAGGCATCTAATCACCAATCTCGTATTTCGATTTTCGAATGTTCACTGAAAAAATATTATTCGCTGTAATATATATGATTTTATAAATCAACTGAACAGATTTACCATTATCATTCTTGGAAATCATGCGTCACGAGAAATAAGTGAAGAAAAACGAACGTGTAGAACATAAAATATGTTACAATTTTATTTTTATCTACAAAGAAAAGAAATAAGAACGACTACTCATTCATGAATTTAAATCACCACTCTGAATACATTCGCGGTGCAAAATATACGTAGTTGGATATTCAGAGATCACAATAAAGTATTGCGAGTACAAAAGGCGTCGTAAGTTTAGCTTATCGTCTTTCGTGGCCCGTTAGCCACAACCATGCAATTGATTCTACTATTCTACAATTCCCACTCCAACGGTTAGATATATAAAACCCGCCTTCTGCATATTATCATATTTTACCATGTCAATTACAGCTTTAGCTAGCTTTATTTACGATGCACGGTTAAATATTGCACGATTGTTGAATATCCAAATATTTTATCACTAATATTTTAATGTTATCGAACTTTACATCGCCGTAGTGAAACAGTTCCAAACTACAGACCAATTATCAAGTTTCAAAGTTGAATATAAATTATTTTGCCCCAAAAAATACATATATGTATTTTTAATATATATATTAAAATACCACTTGCTGTATTAGATCTAATTTAACCCCTAACCTAAATTATAAAAGATCTGTAATTTCTAAATGGTAGGTTTTCTTCAAACATAGCTAATAATCCGCTCGAAACAGTTCATTCATTTTAAGCGCTACAATACCTTTACCATAGACAGATTCGCATTTATTACACCAAATTTGTATAGGTACAAACTTTTTTTATTTTTTTTTTATTTATGGCTTTCGCATTATTATGCATTTAGCCAGTGTCAAGTATTATTTTTCTCAACTTATTTTTACAAGAACGATGAAATACGGGTGCGGTCGATTTCAAGGTCTTGCCAGAGTTTTGGCGTTAACTCCTTTCAGCACGATTCCCAATTCACTCATTTCAATGTTTCCATACACTGTTCTTCACCGTCAATGTTTATTGAACAAATCCACACCACTTTTATACAATAAACACAACTCTAAACTAGTTTATGAAATAAATTAAAATAAGCGATGAACTGCACTGTCAGAATTCCCGCCAAAAACCGTATACAAACTTAATAACAACAAAATAAACATTTTTTTTTCCAAGAAACTAAGATCCTCGCAGTTCAAAGGCCAGATATCACTATGGTAGTACTAATGGCATTTTATCTAAGCCTTAAAGCAATGACGCAATCATTGAACACTATGGTGCGGCTTCACCTCAAATCCAAGAAAAATTCTATTTTGAAATTAGAACATGGCGTAACAAATGAACTTCTAAAAAACTAATAAATTAAATGTATATTTTTTTTTACAAAATGCCTACACTGGATCTGACGTTAAGCACAGTGCAGTTTAAATATAATGTTGGCAGATTACGCCGTTGCGGCCTGACGTCACTGAATATACACTGGCTGATCTACGCGACTCGCCTGAACCGGCTTCTATGGCGGGTTTTACACCATGTTTATACTATAGTATAATATCCAGTCAGGTACAAAAATATCAGGCACCCGCCTACCAGCGTTGATAAATTTCTATTGTGCGTTTTTAATTGATACATTTCTAATGTGTTGTTTTCTATTATTCGATTGTGTTTCAAATTGATGTCGCACCACGCCTTAAATATGGTGGATGATTGCATTCATACTAATCGTCTAGTCGAGAGTTACGATGTCTAACCCGCAAATAGTTTTGACACGATTGTTACGATAAGAAAGTGATCCATAACTAAGATACTGTCGGCATTTTCACCAACATCAAACGAGTTGACAGACTTTATAATTTTAGACTGTGGTTTATGAAAAAATGCTAATTTCGTTGTAATACAGTGTATAAGTAGTTGCTACTCAACAAATCATTGTTGCGTTTACCGAAATAAAAAGTTAATTTTATTTATAAACTGGCAACCCAGCCCAGTTTTATATATTTTGTAAGCTCTAGAGAAGAGCGAATTAGCAAATTATCAACTTAAGATTCTCCGCTATTCTCATTTCCAGGGGGATTCCTGTGGCCGTAGAGTAGAATGTGAGGCTTGATGGTTTTGGACCTCAGAAAAACTTACTAACACAGGAAACGCTACAGCAAACTCCCCAAGAGTTGCGGACAATTAGGTTTCCTATGAGATTATGCCAGCATCTCGGTTAGATCGCCACATTCATGCGGCTCACTAAACTGCTTACATCGTGGCTCCACTATTTTAACTAGGTTTTATTTTTTTATTTCTAAAACTACGCCCGTATCCCCAAAGGAATAGGCAAAGGTGCAAATAGAGTTCCCCAACCTTTGCCGTCTTATTTCAGTCATATGATGTGATTAGGGGTAAGTCTATCGTCATATCGGGCACAGACTCTTTTCTCTCGGAAACTCAAATACCAATTTTGGTTGCCGACCTGATATGTTAACCCGGGACCTATCATTTTATCAGCATAATTCAGCTACCACTAGACAAATAAAGCAATTAATAGTTCCTTCACCTTAAAATATTTTCCTTGCTTGATTCAGTTAATGTTCAGCTCTATAAGTGCTGGAGCAATTTTTAATACACACAAACCTTAGTCGAGAAATGTAAATTGAATGTACAATGCTGCTGATGTAGTACGAAGAAACAGTGAGTTTGCTTTTAAACAACTGAATGTTTGTTCACTTTAAAATATTTTTTAAAACGTCGGAGTTTATTTTAGTAATTACGTTATTATTAAATTACGTTATTTTTTGAGTGATAGAGCCACGTTATAGACTGCTTTGTCTCCGGGATGGGCCGGCTCGACCGGGTCATTACCGCTGTCTTACAGAAAACCAGCGTAAAGTAGCGGCTTGCTGCTGCGATTCGTACATTGAATATATCCGGAGGCCCAATTCCTTCTCCCTTTTCCTATCACTTAATTATGTCTATCCTTTAAGATCGGCAACGCGCCCATGATACTTCTGGTATAATGGGCGTGCATGGGCCGTGGATATCACTTACCATCAGGTGATCCACGTGCTCGATTGCTGGCTTATGTAATAAAAGAAGTTAACCGGATGAAATGTTCACAGAATATGTGTAATTTATTTGTTTTGTTAGGAACTCTCAGTGCGCGAGTCAAACTCACACTTAGTCGAATTATTATAATCGGGTTTAGTTGACGTTACTCTAATCAGAATAAAAAAAATACTTTTCAACATCAGAATTGGATGGGGTCTGAGGTCTAATGCTTGTCATTAGGAGAGGCGGCCCCTGCCCAGCAATGGGACGTCTATAATACAGTATTAGAAATATTATTAATCATAATAAAAATACCTACCGTACGTATTTCGTTATAATACAATTCTTAGAAAACGATATGATTCGTTAAAACCTGTATGGATCGATTTTTAACAAGTGGTCGACAGTTACGTTAAAATAACCAGTGTAAGTTGGACCGCGATAGGTTCTCCAGCAGGTGTTACGGCAGGTCTTGCTATATGGGATATAACATACCCTATAAGTGCTTCGGAAACGGCCGAGCCCACGGAAAATATGATACGAGGAAAAGGAAACGAAGCTTGTAAGCCTTTTATGAAATCGTTAATGACCCCGTTGATGGGCCAAAACGAGTATTCGGGAGTTTCGCGGAAACGTAAACATAATATAAAACACTTTTGTATCACTACGTTTGCACGTTGGTTTGAAAATGATTTGTCTTTATATGTGTTGTTAATGTGAAGGTTTTGTGTTTTTACACAACAAAAATCGAGTACATTGGCTGTTTTGGTTTTAGTAGGAGGATTTGTTCCTCTTTCAATGTAGCATAGAGACAAACTGGTCAAGTGCAAATCGGTGCCACGCATAAAGAATCCCGTACCATTAAAATATGACTTTTTGTTTTCTTTTTTGCACTAAAATAATTTTATCACTTTTTGGTTAATCATTTTCCTAAACAGACATAAGTATGCTCTCGCCTGTCCGAAAGCGCAAGTAGAATTGCCATTATTACAAACACTTCTCCGAGTATATTTCCGCCTCATGATATGATAAATGGTGGATCGATATACTGGTACAATTTCCAATCTAAGGCTAGTCATGTGTCCGACCTGGGATTTGAACCCAGAACTTCACAGTTTCTCAACCTAACTACGCCGTCACTAGACCAATGGGGCGATATTCCTAAAACTTTAAATTTCCTTTTGTCACAACGACTTCCACATATTCCTATAATCACGCAAATCCCCAAACAAATGTATAAACCAAATAAGACTACGACAAAAGCATACTCGCAGGCAAACTCTCAAAATCCAACCCGTACATAGTTACAAGTTTATTTGTATAAAAATAAAAAATAATAATAATAAAGGCCGGGTCTCGACACCGCCACTTGACATTCGCAAGTTTTAATTGCCACACTCCGCGGCACTTGTGCGGTCGGAGTGGGCAAGCCCGTCACGGCGACAGCCGACAACTAACCTCTCACAAAAACTACTGCACACATTAAACACCACTAAACACGTAGCTACAGCACCGCAAATATGTTGTATTGTACGTAATTGTTGTTTACTACCAACTTGATACAACTTCTCAGATTCACTGATGAATGCGGGCGCTCGACTCGGTTGAAATTTTCCCTTGCATATTTTAGCTATGTGAGATTTGATACGTTCATCACCGACAGATACTTTGTGTATTTGTTGTTCATTGTTGTTATTTTGTGTAGTCATAAGTGTAATATGTACTTATGAAATAAAGTATTTTACTTGGACTTTTTTTGTGAAAATCACACAAAGTATTTTCATAATCGTTACAGGAACAAAATTCTGATCTGTATGGTACATGGCATGGCATGGCCATACATCTGTATGGCTTACTTCCTACTACATTACGTCATCATAGGATAGAAATGAGTTCAGCAAACAATGGGTGCACTGGCGTGAACTTATTAAATGAAATAATAATTATAATCATATCAAAGTACTTTTAACTGCTGGACATAGGCCTCTTCTTTATATAAACACTATAAAAATAATGAAACAAAAGTAGTTAAGTAATAATGTTTTTATATTCAAATTCAACATATTTATTAAATCCTAAAATGTTAGAATACATTATTTAGATTCCGTCAAAACTCTACCGCCAGTTCGGAAGGCTGTTTCGCTAGAGAACAATGAGCAAGAAACTCTAACGTCGCTCTTTTCAAAACTAGTTTACAATTATTATTGAGATTATAAGGTTTATGTACATATCATATGGCTTACAATATTTAATTGGAATTAAAGCGGCTCAGTTTATATTAATATGCAATCACTGAAGTGTCATAGATTCCAGCCTGATCTTCATTATAATTATTATTCATCCACTCTTTATAATAATTAACGTTCATTCAACCTACGTCATAAAACTTTTTGGATAAATAAAAAATAAAAGCAAACTGAACGTTCCGTCTGAAGAGACACTGACTAACAGCAACATTCGCTAGCACACCTACCTACGGACAAAATAACCACACTGAAGAAAATAAAAGTAACTTGCTAGCGTCAATATAACATGGAACTACTAGGACCGTGGTACGCATTTTAAAAAATGGCACAGCTTATGTTCCCAAGCGAGAAAACGGAAGCGAGCGGGACAGGACTGGGGTGAGGGCAGAGGGTGGGGTTCTAGTTTATGCACCGAACTAATATCGGGCCCTCCGAAACTGTTCCTAACTTGAATTATTAGTGTTCTATATTTAGTATTGAAATCCACTCATGATTACAATAGCTCGGTGGAAAATAGCTCTTATAAAAAGATTTAACATACACTTATTCCTTTGTTACATATATTAATGGATGTAATAAAAAACGATATGGCCATGCCACTTTAACCTCCAATTCCAGTCCTTTGCGTAAACTAAATCCATAATAAATGAGCCCGATTGGGTGTAGATGAACTAGTAACACCATGTCACTAGTATTAACTTGATGCAAATTAAACTCTTACATTGACAACACAACACAATCTCACAAAGAATTCCACTCGGAACAAAAAAACAGCGCAGAAACGGAAGCAATGTCCGACAAACAAAATTAACTCGTAACTACTACTTAATGACAATTGGCAAAAACTCTCGTCCCGTCACTGATTAATTTGATCAGTTTTAGCCACTTGCCCGTTAAATTGACTATTGATCATACTTAGTGCGCGATAATCTTCAGGGCTGAACGAGAAATGGCGCGGGAACGTCCGGGGCGGACAGGGCACAGGGCGACTGCGGGAGACATGACTTATTACAACCACCAGGATACAACCCTATTTCGACCCTAATGACGACGCTCCGTGCGAGATCCTTAATTTCGACGCCCCGCGATTTTTATTAACGCATTCAAGTAGCGAGCAATTTGGGATGTCTCTTTTGTTGGATCTGGTAAGTGCCGTGATTTATGCGTTTGCCTGTGTCTCAACAACTATTGATACTAATGAAGGCACTGACGGTGTTTAGCATTTCAACTCTGAATGCGCCATGGATTTTATTAAATTGCTCGAACGAATTTAACTTTATATAGCATAGAAGTCGCGTTTGAAATGGCATCAATGTACAGACATAGACAAGACTACGTCTTTGAGACACTGATCTATTGTGACCTTCCTCTTTTAAGCTTCACGAAACTTCCAGAGAAGCAGAACGAAAGGCCTTTACCCCTCGCAACAAAAGATATCAAAGTTACTTACATCACAAAATACATTCTCTGTTAACCATTATACTTATATATGTAGTGCAAAAACAATTTTGCCACTCAACAACTTTTTATAGGTCACAGAAATGTTATTCGGATTACAGACCATTTCGCTGTATTTTTTTATACAACCGAACCCTTCATAAAGAGCAGACAATGAGGGAGGGCCGCACTTCCATTCTTCGTAATTTTAGCTTCATAACCGGTACTAAACCGTTTATGATGCGGTTTTTGGAAAGGTTAAAAACGACTGGAATGGTCAGAACGTAAATCAGTAAGACTAAGCTCAATAAAATGCTAAAATGAAAATGCTTCACGCCACTTCAGTATACGCCGGTTTATTAGTATGCCTGTGCGGTTGTTAAACTTTGCAATGTAATTATTGTCTACACGATATTGTAAAATGCTAGACACACCATATTGGGTTTTCGCAGCATTGAATACTAACAAGTATGGATTGAATTAAACATTAAACGTCAAAAATTAAAAATGAATTCAAAAAGTTCGATGTCTGTTTTGAATGTTAATATTTAACTTACTTATAATTACATACATTTGTAATATATTTAAAAGGTTTGTAGCCGCGTTTTGTAAAACACGTTTTGCCCGCTTATATTAATTTGCTATGTTATTCTACCATAATAACTTTAAAGTTATGTATAATGTAAACTGGACTTTCTGCCAGTGTTTCCTTGATTAAGGTGACCTTATCAAATAAGTTCCTAATAAAAGTCACACTCGACGTCATATATTTCGGTTTTAGATTATTATGTTACGTGACTGTTGATAACGTTTAAAAAAAAACTCAAATTCAAAAATAATAAATACTTTAATAGAAAGTGAAATATTTGAAAGTGAGGATCAAGCCACTCCGTGTCCTTTCGTCCACTTCCTTTAATAGCCGGTTACGCCAATATTACTGTGTATTAAAGGTTGAAATGCTATACAGCACATTCCACTCTCCCTTCTTCATCCTGTAACCTTCCAGTACAGAAAACAAAGCCTTTCCTAGGTCGACTCTTGATGGTCGACTCTTGATGGTCCCTCTTTCTGCTTATCCAGCCGCTTCTTGCAATATCACTCAAATCGTATCTTCAGAAGGAAAAAGTCCGGTATACGCTACGTTTGGTTTCACGTGCTATCTATTATAACATTTTTTGGTTACAAAGGCCATCAGTATTGTGAGAGGCCAGTCCACTGTTAGCTTAAACTACTGAGTTAACACACCATCATTAATTTAGATATTATCCATCAAGGAAATTCCATGTAGCCCGCTCTATACTTATTGGAGTACCTTACAATTTCTAGTGTTTTGTTAATACCCTCTAACAGCGTAACTAAAATAGGTGCTTGGAAGCCGCAATAAATAGTCTAACTTATTTAATGCTTCATGTACTTAATGTTTGAAGGCTACTCTCCTTCCGCTACGTTGGTAATTAAATTAACTATGTTGTAATTTGCAAAATATGCATTCACTGTGTAAAGTTTCCAGCAAAATACGCAGCAGTTAGTTCTGCAGCAAACACAAAAGCGAATGAAGCTCTGACATAATTGTCCACATTATGAAATGACATGAAAAATCCTGTTTCATACTTCACAGAGAAAATGTATGACGAACTTTTATATTTTAAAACGGGGAACATTTAATTAATAATGTACGTCGTAAATAAACTAGAAGTATTTTCTCCGTTTAGATTTCTCTGTTGTTTTTCAATAAAGACTTCTGCTTCGGAGTACAAGGAAATTGTGAGTTTACACGTTTGTAAGTTTGGATGGAACACAAGTAGACCATAACATGGATTAGAATAAAGGCTACCATTATCCCAGAAAAGACATTTAACGGGGGCGAAGCCACGAGCAAATGCTAAGGTAATAAAAAAAATTAATGAGCAAGTAATTGAGCGACTGTTATATAAAATATATTTATTATCCGTAGCATCAAAGCCTTCGCCTTATTTCCTAATTTAGTTCACGTGTAAAGCCTCAAAAATTTCTAAAAGATAGAAGCGGAATATCTCGGATTCATGAAATAGGAGATGCCACTTATGGTGGAGAGCTCTCCCTAAAAATGTGGAGTGTTTCGATCGGCCTCGGTTTTTCCACTACACAAAAATCTAAGGACTTACATCAAATTTTATACAAAGCCCTGACGATTTTTATAAGAATAAAAATAATAGGAAGCCGTAATTACACGATTATTCTGAAACCAAGTTCGAAACGGAGTTTTTTATATTTATTATAATGGATAAAATTTGTTATGCCACAATATAATAATTGAATTCTGGAATCGATGCAAATATTATAGCTGCCTACGGATGTAGGTAATGTATATGTCCGGGGATGGTCTGTAAATATGCGTTATACAATAACAAAACGTGGTTTTGAACCCACTATATTCTAAATTACAAAATGTTGATAAAAAATAATAGCAGGTTCACACGGTTCGATGATGATGATCAGATGTGATGATGAAACGCGAAATTAAAGAACTTTCTGAATAGAAATTTAAAAGAATTAATTAAGAAAAATCTTAACATCTTAAGTTGATGGAAGTCTCTTGTTGAAAGCCAACTTGCCTGAAACTACCGTAACTAAAGGCATATTTTTCAATCTCCGAATAAATATCCAGATAGCACATAAAACAGCTAATTTAAGGACAACCAATTTGACGTATGCTTCTCCGTACATATTGAAAACGTGTTAATGATGTATTTTGTAGATATTTTATCTGATAAGTAACTTTTACTTGAATATTGAAAAATCAACCCAAAATAAAACAAAAATGAAAATTAATATAAATGGTATAGGTACAATTAAAGACAACAAAGAAAATTACCCACGTTAATTTCAAATATGCATATTCATTCAAATTTCTGGCTGCCTCAATGGCACAGTTGTACGACATGGTACGGCTGCTGTGGTGAGGTCTTGGATTCGGTCCCCGGGTCGGTTAAAGATGATATTGGGTTCTTCTATGAATCTTCGAAATGCTGCATCAACGGGAAAAAATGTACCCAGTAAGGCGATAGACTCGCCCTTATAACATAGTGGGACGGAAATACATACGAAATGTGGGCGTACTACTCTGCTTACCCCTTTGAAGATTGGCGTGGGTGGGTATGTGTATTCACTGAGATTTCTTTTCGACTCGCAGTAGATATTGCGAAATAACTGAATGTAAAAGTACAAACTACCTGATTCCAGTTACAGTCTCAAGTTTGCAGCAAAATTGTAACCTACCAATAACAGAGTTTTGTAAGTTTCACAGATTTTCTACTAGAGAAATACATTAGCTACATATGCACCGGCTATATTATTAAATCTGCAACTGATATAAATACAAATATGTCACGAATTTTACCGAATAAAAATGTGATATGTTCACAATTTGCATTCTTTACTAACAACCCTTACTTCTTACCGCATTCAGCGAAGTCATTGATAATTGGCTATTGTTTGGAATAATTCATTTATTCCTCAGTCTTCATTAAAGATTATTTATGTACCTACTAACTAGGCATTAACTGACTCTGATTGTGAAAATAATCGATTTAAAAGATATGCCTGATTGATGTTAGATACACGGCGTCTGAATAGACAAAGCAGACTAATAATTTTAACTTGAACTAATAAATATAAAGTACCCGACGTATATGTTTACGAAGCACATTTTGGCCGTTCCACACAAGTTTTGCTCATCGATGAATCATACACGCATTGCAGATACAAGTTCCTATGTAGATACAGTTTGTTCGCAGACGTGTATGAGCCCAGCTTTCTTAATGTATTAGTCTTCTGTGTAATATAAGTAACAATAACTGCAGTACGAATTTCGCGAACTGTAACGACGAATGGAGGTTCATTCGTATGCGACGACACGTCACCGACGCGATATATTGGACCATTCAAACTAGACATCATTATTAATATATTTTTAAATGACCACACGTATCATGATACTCAGATGATTGAATTTAATAAATAAAAAGATGCTTAGCATTTCCATCATACTCTTAATTTAAAAAAATGTAATAATAAAATCGTCGATGTATTTTTACAGGGTTGAAAGATTGTGTAAAAAAAATACAAACTCAAAAAAAGAGTCACGTATTTCTCTGTCCTAAATTAAGAAGCAAGTGTCGTTACTCACAGTACGAACAGACTTGTAAACGGGGCAAACAACAAATCTCTATTAAGAGAGGCGCAAAGAAAAGCGTGCGTCGGGTGGCAATGCTTTAATTGCTAGTGTTTATCGTGGCTATTACTCTTAGGGTCGGGCTTAAATAGCGCTCATACGTCACAGCCTCAGAGTAATTATTTTCCAGGTGAAACACTCGAAAAACAGCGCGTCTAGAACCATTACAAGGACATATCTATCAGTCAGACGTAAATCGCGCACATAAATACTAAACCGATATTCCAGAAAATGTATCTTCCCAAGTCAGAGATAGACTTGTACAGAATACGCTTTCGTCTAACTAGACGATTGTAGCTGATGAGATCGCTAAAGTTAACAAACCGGGTGCAGACATTTTGTCAAGTCTGTTTAAAAGTAGAAAACACTTTATCTGCCTCTCTGCAGACAAAACACAGTTACATAATGTGCCTACTCAATGAATTTCTTTTAAAAACCTTATCACATATAAAATGTACCCCGTATATACTTACCATTCTATAATATTTGCTATATGCAAAATAGGTTACAATTATATAAAAATGAAATTTGAACATAATGTCGGTACCAAAAAGTAAAATTCCTAAACAAAATTATTCCAAACAATAATCAAATAAAATAGTAGTATGGTTCATATCAATAGCATCTGATAACATCAGCTATACATATATGATATCGAAGAACTCTTTACTCCTTAACAGTCGATACTCGTTGCCTTTATTGCGAAACTTTTCCGAGCATTCCTCTTTTATTACTTCAATTTTGTACAGCTAAGCCTATCTGCACATCTAGCATGAACAAGTGATTCGTGTCCGGAAGTCCGGTTGTTTTGTGATCTTTGTAAATCTTCTTATTGAAAATAAAATCATATGGGAAAATATATTTACAAATAAATACAATGAAAATATAGTATACAAATACCTTTCTTCATTCCTTGAAATTATTTGAAAAATAATAACATAAATATTACGTTTCCAAAAGAAGAACACGTATAATACAAATAAAAAATAGGCTTTAATCAAACTGACTTATTATTTAATTTAAGTACCTAAGTGTTATTTTTTAATAATCAATAAATGATTATGTACTATATTTTATATTAACATTTAAAATGTCAAGTGCCAAAGTTTTGAAAACACTGTGACTCAATTTTAAAATACAATTACTGAAACTAACCCATCGACATAGTATCTAATTTATTCCTATGTTCTATATAATTAGAAACACAAACATAAGCACCTGTATCCCCGATGAGATGGGCAGGGGCCACTCGGTTTCTTAGCCTCAGTTAAATAACATGAATTATTTAATCAGTCTTCTATTATTCTGTCCCACTGCTCACACATGCCAGATCATAATTATAATTTTGGAACTATTAAAATCGAAGCCGGATCGAAACTAGTAATAATGTATATTCGGTCTGTGTAATTCAACGAAACTATAGTACAACAGTAGTAGTATAGTACAAGCATTTCAAACAGGTTGAACTTTATATAGTTAGTATGTGTCAGCAAGGGTCCGAATGTACGATTACAGGGGTAATTGAGAGTGGAACGATGTAGTGCTCGCCACACTGAGTCGAAATGTACAATAGAATGCCGTTAACGAATCATCAAATATTATTAAAAAAATCTTTAATTATTTTAAAGTTTGATGTGCTTAAAGTGTTAAAGGTTTAAAAAAGGAAAGTCTTGGATCGATAACATATGGATTACTTCGTATTTAAAAGCTATAAAAACTACCATTGTATTAGTATTTTTATGGGAGTACCTATCACAAAGGGTACCAATGATGTTCCGAAAACTAAAAAAATGTGCATTAATCGACATGACACAATGTTACGATCTTTTACTTAACTATATCTGCCTTCATGTCCCAGTAGTAGCCGGCTGCTAAGCGTTATGCTGCGGGTTCGATTCTCGTACTAAGACAAATATTGATTTGTCTAATCCACAAATATTTGTTTCGAGTCTGGGTGTTGTGTAACTGCAAGACCCTAGTATTCTGATAATCACGATACAGGTTAACCTAGTGTGGGTCAGGACTACAGGGTTATTTTTAAAACACCAGCAATCTCGCAGGGGTAGATTCCTAAGGTTATAAGCTACTACTTTTGTTCTACGACTTTTGATAATTAGTTAGATTTTATTTTCATACAAAAATAAGTATTCATTTAATTTCCGTCTTGAATGTTACAACACGCATCGCAGATTACATAAACAAACACGCGAAGCGTGGGGAACCGGGCTAGCGGCTTTGAAGGTCAACGCCCGAGCAGCTGAGCGCCGCTTTGATGTCGTGTGCGCACGCCGCGCCGCGCCGCATTCTACGAAGAAAAACACGACACAACAAACACTTGTAAAATCATTTTTTTTTAATATATTGAGTTATATCCAAACTCGTAGAACAAAAGTTGTTCCGTATGGGGTCAGCTATCTGGTCCTGCGTGATTGCTGGTGTTTTAAAATTAACCCTGTATATTTGCGACTGTATTTATGTGTGTATTTATTTAGCTATAAAATCGTTAAATTTACCAAAAATATTGTTTATCTAGTTTCTGGACGACCTTTTTTATTACCTCTACTGTTCAGAGCTTAGGTATATTTTCCTTAACTTCTTAAAATATTTAAATTAGTGCCAAATCAGAATAATCAACTTCATCACAAGCAAGTTTAGTCAAATACTGAGCCTTCTGTTCTATATTTGGTACTTTGTTGTTGAAGATTGCACTCCGGGTCGGGCATCGAGCTCCGATTCGGACATATTAGATTAGGGACGTCGGCTGGCATGAACTATTTAGCGATTTACTTCAATCGTAGGTAATGTTTCAATGGTTAAATATTGTGGAACAGGCTTTTGTCTAACCATCGTATTCTATTAATTACTTATATGAATAATATATCTGCCATACAATGAAAGTGATGGGTTAGTTAATACTTAATTTTATTTCTATTGTAGCTTTACACAAGGTAACAACGTTGGCGATTTTTTTTAATTTTGTGTTGAGTATATTTTTCAGTAGACTGTGACTGAACCGTGTATAGGCGCTGTAAGGTTATTAGGTTTTATTATTTTTGTTTATTTCTTATTGATAAAAAATATGGATTAATATTGTGTTATTTTATTATGGTAAAAAGCATGGCACACACTTTTGATTAACGGACGAGACAATGGCGAAACTTGGTTCCCGTAGCGGGTTGTAGAAGTCAGACGGTCGCCCCACATAATACCAAATCCACCGTCAAATCATGATGCGGGCAAGCGGACCCTGGCATTGAGTCAGGATAACATCAGGCAGAAAGAAAGAAAAGGTACTATTTATCTATAAATAGTCTTATTTCATATGACAGGTCTGTGTAAGGGTTTTAACGCTACATATTTTTGGATGATGATTTCCGAGCGACAATTCTCACCGATTTCGAAAACAAACAGTAACTACTTAACGTGCTCTCTAAGCGGAATATCAGACCAGAACTCCAGCGCTATGGTCGGACAATTTGCAAATAACCTTCACTCTTCAACCGTAATTCCAACCTAAAATTATTCCCATCTTGAAGTTCTAACAATAGCAACGAAATAATCCGCCTCCATAACTCATTCCGTACAACGTTACATACAAATCATTAATTCCAAATCCAGATTCTCCCGAATCGAGTTCGGCAAAGCCGTGTCCACAAAACGTCCGCATTGTCCGAACAGGTATGTGACATTTCCTTCAGACACTGACATGGGTTGAAACCTATCCAACCTCCTCCAGCCTTGATTATGATAAACGACTTATGAAATTAAAACGGTCTCGTACAACAAGTTGCCATTCAAATGAATAAGGCCTTTGTTGAAATCCATTCCGTTGACAAATCGCTGGTGTGCACTCTGTATACATTGTCTGTTAAATTAAATGGGTCGACGGCTATTGAAATCGTTTCTAGAAAGGCTATTCCGAGACAAAACGATAATACGTCAATCGCTTTCGCGTGGCGTGTCCATTCTGTTCTAAAGGCACTGGCACACGAAATGAATATTCGTGCGGTGGCCGTATCGTGCGTTCCACTCATGTGCTGACTGTCGACTAATTTATTTCGTATAATCGATATCACTAGGCTACAAGGGGCATGGAGTAATCACACATATCGCTACCGAATTTCATTGACCTTTACTTTAGTACCTCTATTCACCGACAGCGTCTAATGAATATGAGCTGTAGATATCATACTTAAACTATGATAGCTAAAGAAGTTTCAATATTAATATATTTAAAAACATCGTACTTTGATTCAGCCTCCAAAGGGACAGAAAATCTTGATTAATACGAAGATTAAAATGGTAATAAACGCATAGTAACATTATCTATTTCACGCGTACCCTTAAAAATCAAATTAACTTTCCATGCAACATCGGCTTAACATTTCCAACCTGAAATAGGCCGGTGAATATACAATGGCTGCGATATATCGATCTGGGTTACGAGTGGAGGCAATCTTACAAATGTCTGTCCTATTATAGCTCTTTCTTTAACAATCTTACGCTGGACAATGCTTTCGTACTGAACGAGATTTTAATGGTTTTCCAGGAAGTTGCTAGTTTATTGTTTGACTTATTTTGTTAATTGAATCAATACAAGTACTAGTTAAAAAGAAAGACATTTATTCGGCCCTTTATGAGACACACTACAAATAATAGAATAATAATTATATTATCTTCTTTATTTACTAAAATATCCGAACCGTTACGCAATACTTGCTCTTAGTAAATTGTTATATACAGTTAATTAACCGTAAATGAAATATATCACGGAATTGAATTGCCCGTTGTAAACAATGGTAATCAGAAACAATAAAAACCAACAAATTAATTTCTGTTATATAAATCAGTTAGGGCAGCACAATTTCACTCAAGTTTTAATTAAAAAGCTTTCAAACTATTTACACTCCCACCGCGTTAATTGAGTCGTATTTAGACGGAATACGAATACCTACCGATATTAAAAACTCCAAGTTAATTAAAGCGTTCTTATAGAAAATATCGACAACAAGAGAGAGAGGCGAAAGAATGGAAAGCTAGGTAGATAGATATCCGCTCTGAGCGATCTTTGACATCATTCCAATAACTTTGACATTGGCGCTATCGGCGCTCGCTCCCGCCTCCGCTCCCGCGCCCGCTCCCGCGCCCGCTCCCGCACCCGCTCCCGCACCAGCTTATTTCTGCGCTCACAAATTTTCGGCCGAAACGGACTGTAGTTTGTTTTCTTTGTGTCATTTCCTTATCGGTCTGCCAAAATACGTTTCATGACTGTTACGTCAGCCGGAACATACTTCAGGTGAAAAATATAGTACGACTTAATAGTTTTGATCATACATTTTGTTTTAATTTTTTAAATTCATTTCTAAAAGTAGTATTACCTAATACTGTAGAATGAAATTAGAACAAAAACAACATGAAGATATTGAACTCTGCATGAAATTATGTAGCCGAGTATGATAAACGTTTAAAGGTTTTATACATACATACTCACTCAGACCTATAACTCCCGAAGGGGCGGAGAAGTGTAACGCTTATTTCGATCCCATGATATGATAGGGGAGCGACCCCATCGCCATACCAGGCACAATTCCAGGACTGATACTAAACATTTCGTGGTAGAAAAACCAAACATGACTGACTCAACCGAACCCCAGACCTCAGCAGTGGTACCGCGTACGCATTACAACTGCGCCACCAAGACAGATATATCAATCAAAAATGTTTGCAAAATTACTGACTCATTAATTTTTGTCGGATTGACTCAAACTCTTCATGGCGCATTTTCAAACACTTGAGACTAAGCTTCTTTCATTTGTAATTAAGTTTAATTAGAAATGAAAATAAAAGAAATACAATCAGACTGGATAAAAGTTTATAAGTCCCAGTTTGATTACGATGAAATTTAAATGAGAGAGTAGTACTGTCTTTATATCAATCGTAGAACATCTTAGCATTTCATACATTTTACTAGAATGATCCATAAATATGATGGTGGTGATACATTAAAATTGAGGTTGAGAGTACCGATATCAATTATTTAAAGATATTTCTTACTACTAACATACAACATTATATTTCGACAGTCAACTCTGCACCCATTCCATTATTACATACCAATTATATTATATATATAATTATTTACAGTAAATATATTTTAAACACAGCACACAAGTAATTGTCGGAGCTAACGGCAGTATTCCCAAAATTATTTTATGTTATTGAGAGCTCATTGCGCTTTGCTCGCGTATTTTACACTATTTCTGTTTATTTTAAATATGATTTATTAAATTAAATTAATGACGTCACTTTTTGTATTTTTCATTCAGTTCAATTTTTTTACTCTTTTTTTCAAGCAGCGATAGCTCAGCGGGGAGTCTCGGACTGTCGAGACGAAAGTCGCAGATTCGAAACCTGCCCTAAGAGCATACACCTCTGACTTTTCTAAGTTACGTGTATATTAATTGTTAATTATCGCTTCTTTAACGGTGAAGGAAACATCGTGAGGAAACCTGCATACCTGAGAACTTGATAAGATGTTTCAAAGGTATGTGAAGTCTGCCAACCCGCATTAAGCCAACGTGGTGGACTAAGGCCTAACCCCTCTCATTCAGTAGAGGAGGCCCGTGCCCAGCAGTGGGACGTATATAGTATAATACAGGGCTAGTAAAAAAAAACTCTTTTTATAATAATTGAACGAATTTGGTTTCTCAAATGATTAAATCGTAATAAACTCTTTGTGTATATAACTATGATACCAGAAATATTTCAGACCACCTAAACTATTGCGCAGTTTAACACGCTACTCATTCAATTTTAGTATTAATTATTCTCTTACTTAGTTTAATATGTAGGTAACTATATCCAATAGAAACTATAAATACCGACATCATTTGTATCTAATCAATTTTCAATTTATTCACACCCGTATAGTCTCATTACATTAGACTCAACATCACGTCGCAGTAATTAATAATGCTGGTGGAATATGATTTCTCAATAAGCTATTAATGAGAAATACACACCGTCACGCCTATATCCTTAGAGGGGTAGGCAAAGATTCAAGTAGTTTTCTCATGAATTCCTCTGTCTATACACCGTGTGATATGATCGAGTACGTTGTCATAACATACACAGTTCCAATCACGAGCAATTATAGGTGTTTTTCGAAACGATATTAAAATTTTCATTTTTTGAGATTGATTTTTTTTTTCATCAACATATAATGATATTATGGTGCTGCCACACCGATGTTATAAAATGTTAACAAACATTTTCTAACATTAAAATTGTTACATTTTGTTAAGAATTGTTAGATGTTTTAAGTGCTCCCACACCGACGGAAAATGTTTGCAAACATTTTCTAACATTTTTTAACATTTTATAACATTTGAAAACATGACATCGGCCCTTCTTTTTTGACGGCTTCTTTGACGGCGCCGCTCTCAAAAGTACCGCCGCCCGCGGTTAAAGAATGTTCAAAAATGTTACAAATTGTTAAGAAATGTTTACTAAATGGTGCTGCCACACCGATGTTATAAAATGTTATACAACATTTGTTAACAAACATTTTCTAACATTTTATCACAATGTTAGATAATGTTAATAAATGTTTAATGTTAGAAAATGTTATATAACATTTTATAACACCGGTGTGGCAGCACCATTATCATATAACTATGAGCAAATCCAGGACTTCGCAGATTAAAACCGATTCTCATAGCTGAAGTCATAGCAACTAGTCTTATGAGGCAATAATGAGAAACACGCCACTCTACAAAGCGACGTCCTTTAATTGTGTTACAAGCTAACCTCACAAAATTGAATTCTCAGCTATCTCGTCAATATACGCTGTAACACCTAATACAAAGCTTGGCAATATTGAAATATTACAATTACAGTGAAACGTAATTGAAACATAAATCCTACTAATATTATAAACGTTTGTAAGAATGGATGTATATTTGTTACTCTTTCACGTAAAAACTACTGAATGGATTTTAATGAAACTTTACAATAATATAGCTTATACATCAGAATAGGACATAGGCTACTATGTTTTTCAAAAATCAACCCCTGAAGGGTTTAAAAAGGGGATGAAAGTTTGTATGAAAAAGTTAAACCGCTGAACCGATATCAATGAATTTTGGCACAAATATAGTTGATGACCCAGGGTTATACATAGGGTATTTCTTTCTTTAAATTTCTACCCCTAAAGGTCCCAAATAGGGGATGAAATTTGAATGAAAGCTTTTTGATGGCGAAATACTTTTATCGCTTTTGGTCTGGCACATAAGTATATGATCTAGCATAAAACTTACAATATATTGTATTCAGATAGTCCGTTCCCGTGGGATCTAATACAAAATTACATTCACGCGGACAGGGTCGCGAGCATAAGCTAGTAAGGATATAAATTATGATTTTATGAAGTTATCTACTTGGGATAAGGGATAACTTTAATATCTTAATTAATGTAACATATTTGCAATTGACGGAAATAAGTTCTGCTATCCACGCGTGCAGCATAAGTTACATTTCCGCCTACCCTTTTAAGGATACAGGTATGAGTTAATGTATGTATGCTGCATGTCAATGGTTGCCAATATCTAATTCACATGCCATAAAATGTCTGGCTGAAAGAACCTTATTGACAAAGGAGTACTATCAACCGTTCGGGTTAATGTCTGTTATCAATAGTGTATCACCGCCATATTTATGAAAATCATTTGAATTTAGAACGTAAAAACAATTTTAAAAATAACCAAGTACCAAAACAGGTTAATCACACGTCGCCACGTGCATATGTCCTGTGCGACAGAACTCCATGTAGCGAAACAACATCTATTTGATTCTTATCTCATCTCCCTTTCCACTCCGCGCTCCAACCGCGACCTCCCCCTACTGCGACCTCCAAAATATAAACAGGTAAAATGTTTTCTTTGTGACGAAAAAGTCCATTCCAGTGACAAGATCGTCTATCTTTTTTCAAACATTACTGTTTATTTAAAATATTTCGTGAAAGGAAATTTAATTTATTTAGTCCATCTAGTTTAAATGAAAGGTATCGAAAATAGATATCAAAGACATTGTTACATGAATATAAGTTTTCAGCTTACGCGATATGTAGGTACTAAAGTTGATTATCAATAAAATAAAGATATTTTACTAAGCGAAAGCTAGAAGTTCAACTCTAAACAAACATCGGAACATTCTCTTTAAAATTTATGATGTCATTAGGCCACGTATATTATATGTACTACGTTTTAAAATATATCGGCAAAGCTAAAACACAAACAAAACATTTAAAATGTAATTCTAGGTGAACCCTTAAACATTAATTAACCAACACAACCCATTATCAAGTTGTACGTATAAAATACAACAGTTCAAACACAAGTTAATATCACTTTAATAAATTAAACAAAGTTTTCGTGTTTTAACAAATAGCGTACTACATTAATTTAATTTAACTTTTGCAACAATGGTTCTTTGGACAGCCGTCGAAATATAAGCGATGGGAGTAGAAGCAAAAAAATCTTTCGGTTCCGATTGCGAATGTCAATAAACTGAGGGAATCCGTCCAAAGTGACTTGAATAAATTACGAATTTTATAGAACTCATCTCGCAAAATGTTTCCAAAATCATAGCGCACAATAAAAGTTTTATTGGCTCGGTATAGTATCGCGGGGTGGGGCGTCGCGAGTCTACAGTGCAGGGGTAACCAGCGTCCGATCTCTGCAGCGCCTTCCATCTATATACTTACATATATTTATTTACAAAGTCTAATTTATTAGTTTTCACAAATTAAAGTCTAAGATTATGAGGCTTAAATACGGTTTAATAGATGCTTAAACGTCCTAACTGATATTTAAATAACTCTAAAATAAGGTCAAGAAGATCATAAAATGATAAGATAGAGCCACGATGTAGACAGTTTTGTCCACATAATAAATTGACCAGTTCGACCGGAGCTGGCTGTGAAGTTTGAAGGTTATTGAAGGCAGTGAAATTACTGGGGGCATTATGAGGTTTAGCATTTTGAGTCTCAGGCTGACAAGCGCAGTCCAGTGTGATGCAGTGTTTTGTAATACAAAGTTCTGCGTAGTGTTGCTTTTGTTTTTGGGAAAGCGTTCCATCAGACGACCGAACTGCACGTTTCCAATAAAAAAGGTGGCACATTTGCTCGTTTACCGGTTTATGCTAGAAAAACACTTATTTACTTTATTGTACGGCCAAATTTAATACCAACTAGTTACAAGAAACCACAATCTAAATAATACGTGACTTAATATCTATAATATTTTTCTACGGAATACAATGTTGGTGCAAATAAACTTGGTTAATATTTGACCGTAATGACCTCCCTAGCTCGCAAACTAGAAACAGAGTTACTTACAATTTACCAAGTTAATTCAACTGATTAATAAGGTTACGTGGCTTTGGGTAGATCTCATAACTCATAGGACCGACAGCATCGGGTCAGGGTAGCTGTCACGTGGCGACCGCACCCGCAAGACGGATTTTCGGAAGGCCTCTTACTAAATACTCGGATGATTTTCTCTAGGTTAGAATCCGCTTAAGCTTAGTTTCCCTAAGATTACGGTGCCATCACATAGTGACCAAATATAACTTTGACTGAGTTCTTTGAAACGTTCTTGATGGAAACCCATGTTTTTTCATGGCATTTGCACTATTGTCACATGTCAAATACCAAATCATTACAAAATATTTTAAACTAAGGCCCATAAATGGGCCGACTGTGTCTGTGACGTCACTCATTAGGTGGGTACTAAAAACCAGCGCTGTGTTGTCGCTTCTGTGGTAACACAGCACTAAGCTGCGCTGCCCACCTAATTTGCCACACTATAATTAATTGTGTCTTTGTGTTATTTTATTTTATTTAATTTTGTTTATTTTATTTTTGTGTTGGTAAATAAATTATTTCTTTCTTTCAAGTAGATGTAAAATTGAGTCACGGGTTGGCGTATACTGTGTGAAGACGCGTGTGTGCGATGCACGCGGTGTGGTACTGACGCAGGAGAGGGGGGAGGTACGGCGGAAGCGCCCTGATCGGGACTCAGGACTCGGGCCACGGTAGCGCATGTCGAAGCGAATTTCAAACTTACCGTCGCTCCTCACTGGACATAGAAAACTTGTGTAATTTTTGCGACAAACGTCGGACCGGACAACGTTGCACAATGCGCGAACTTTTTAAGGAACGTTCCTTTCGATTCGATCGGTCCGAACTTTCATTTATTATTCGTTTAAAAGTGTAGAGTAAAACGGAACTCAAACGATTATTATTGCTATATTAACGCTGATCATGTCGACCTTGAAAAGAAAACTGTTAAATGCATACAGCATTTTGAGGCAACATAGTCGTAAGTTTATATAGTTAAACAAATAAATAAACCATTTTTATCAAGCCACTCATATATAAATAAATATGTGCAAAGTACATCTAGTCTCTTTCCGTGTGAAATCTAGAATAAAATCTAAATTGATCGAATATAAATAAAAGTGTGAAACTGTTAAAGGTCCACCGTGCAATTAAACCGCACTTTAATGTTACAATCCATTGAAATAAAGAACTTTAAAAGAACGTCCTTTATGTGCTGGCTCCTTTATTTCTTGTCGCACCCGTTGCGCAGAAAATAGTGTGGTCACTGCAATAAAGGTGCTACGTCTTGCACAATTGCACACGACCGCCGCTGCACCGTCGCACCGCGCCGCGCACAGCCGCGGTATCTGAACACGTGGTTTTTCAAAAGTTACATTTCTTTTTACTAAATTCCGCTTTAAAATATCACCATTAAAAGACTGGTCTTAACTCGAAATAATACCTTCCTAAATACTGAACTTGCTCCAATTTTCTCCTAGGACCACTTCTAATGCAGTATTTTACCCACAAACATAGATACTGTACAATAAAGCTGATATACTTGTATTTGTATTTTTATACCTTTTTTAATTTAGATACTGCTACCTATTCGCCGAAAAAAAGTTGCTAAAGTGGAAAAGACATTTCCCTACTATTGTTGCTTTAACAAAGCAAAGAACCCTCATGTCTTCCGGCATTTAGGTGGACTTTGTACTTACGCAGAGCTCTACGTGTGCGTCACATTTTATTATAGTCTCCGTAGCTTTTGTGTGAGTGTATGTGTTTGTGTGAATATATAGTCAAAAGAAGCCCATAAAAATAACTAGAAACACCTACAGCTAAATTAATTGCATTTTATGAAACTTTTTACACTGGCTTGCAGCTTGAGAATATAAGTTTTTACATTTCCTCTACGTTTTTACCGGAATAATCTTTGTGATTTATAGTACTGTAACCATATTAATGTTTTTTGAAATTAATAACCTGCAACTACTTGAAACGGCTTAATTAAAAAACAATCTTATCGGTGTTCATGGTGACCCGCTATTTTCGTGTAAAGAAATCTTTATACCACTGCTGTAGGCTATTCATTACCAACAGCTACTTCCTTTGTACGTAGGTTTTTGTCCGAAAGATTAATTTCAATTGCGGATTGACAATACATGAAAAGAGGAGTTTCGACACCCACGTCGCTTTTCTTCTTACCGCGCAAGACAAGTGCCTGGAGGGCGGCGCTCATAAATATCGTATAATTACTACTCTCCCCACAGAGGGACGTATTAAGGCTGACAATCGCGGTAACGATCATCCATAAACGATTTTAAATGCGAAAAACTTTTTGTGAATTAATTTCTAAATCCCTTTGCAAAGTTTACGATATTAAACGTTTTAAGAAATTTTAGATCCACTTCTTATTATCAATTAAAAAGAATAGAGAAAACGAGATGGCCAAATAGCCTTGAAAATTCGGTAACGAAGTGAGGTGACGATTCTTCTGCGTAGAGGTATTCATAGATGATAATTACCAGCCACCAGATGGCCCGTTTGATCGTTTGCTCCTTTTGCCATAAAATAACGAACATAGTAACGTGTATTTTTTTTTATCCTGGCACGGCAAAGTGACTACATTGGACGTAATGTTATTTACAGTGCAGTCGAAATATAATGCCGACCGTCAAGAGACGTTCCGCCCCTCAACGGCCGGCAGAATTATACTGGTCTTTTGTTATTGGATATAAACTGATTGACCCCAGAACGCGACTCGCCTGAACAAGCCTCTATGGCCAATGTTTAGAGTGGTCTCTATCCAATCTGGTAAAAAAATATTGGTCACATTCCCACCAGCTAATTAATTAATGGTATTTTTCAATACACTACTCGACTTTTTCTAATATGAAACTGTACCACTTAGATTACAAAGAAAAGTGTACAACGGTACATGCCCACTAATAGAAGGTTAATTACAACTGCTGCCAGTATATAATTACCATTGAATACGCAAAAGCAGTTATGAAAAAAGATAGAATTGCATTCAAAGACTCAACTAACAACATACATTAGCAACAGTTATTTCCTGTAATTAAAAGCTTTATTCATTTCTATTTCATCAATGCATTTAATAAAGTATTTCTAATAGAACTTACACAGCTGGAAATTTCATTTATACTTCACTATTAAATATAATTGCGATACAAATTAAACCCACTATTACTTTTGTGTTACATTTTATATTTTTATAACTATAGTATAGTGTATCACACTACGCCTTGGTAACTTTTTTGCTTGAATGATGAAACCAGCAGATCGCTTCGTCACGCTTACCCAAAAACAGCATCACCGCTCAGTACTATGAAATTCAAAGTACTACGTGGCACTGCTGCCATCTGTACTCAAGATGATAAGTAATGCCTGGTTATTTCATTGGCTTCAATATCTTTCAAACTGGAATACACCAGTGCTTATAAACTGTAGAAAATCAGCCGAAACAGACAAATCAGTGTTACCCAGATGAAATCTTACATACTAAGGGCCTACTCAATCCATTTCATATTCAATAAACTACCCAGAAACTAAATTACTTACTTCACAAATGATGTTGGGGTTGCCAAGTTTCACATCCAATTCGTCAGTCCACTAATCCCTTGGCTGTTCAGAAGTACGAGATCACCGCCTCAGAAGGAGCTTCAAGTACGCGGCACTACGTTGTTGAAATTATCTTTCTCCTCTAATCCGCAGCCTGATATCCAAACATTGTTTCATAATTTCCCTCAAAAACATTACATGGACTGGCAGCTATTTTGTAGTTATATAACATACACTGATTCTCGGTTCCGAAGTGATTGTGCGTACGTCAAAGTGAGTAATTTCTCCAGCAGCTGTAGTTGTAGCAGCATGGTTTCTGGACGACTTGTGGTTCTAAGTGGAAATAGGTCTTTGATTGCCTTCTTTGGGCCTTTGTTATCTCGTCTCAAAGTCGTTATTTTCCTAATTTCCCACATTTAAACTTACATCAACATAACTTTATTATATTAGTACACTCATGTTTGTGTCAGTATGCAGTAATAGGAATTGCGTATTTAGCATTTTTATGTTATTTTTTTGATTAAATTTTGCTTTTATTTTTCTTGATGGCACTATACTAAGGCGGGCACTGAAAACTAGTGTTGTTGACGTTGATTGCAACGTTGCAGCATTATGCCGAGTGCCACCCAATTACGGCACACAATTTTGTTTAGTTTATTTATTTTGTCTTGAACTATAAATTGGCTAAATATTATTATTATGTTTAATAGTCACTTAGAACATTGTATTATGTGACAGGAGGACAGACAGACAGATAGCGTTTGCTCTGTAATAGGATTTTGTTCCTTTGGATACGGAACTCTAACAATGAGATTGAAACATCTTGCAATAATCTACGCCTCATTAATATGGAATAAGGTCTTCCATCTGTGACGCATGAGCAATCAATTTGCCACGTGTCCAATCTAGGATTTACTGTAGAAAGATAATTATTTCAGCGAGGCCGTCCAAGCCAGACCAATGGCACCGTACGTAATCAGGAATATCGGTTCGTTTAGGTACGAATAAATGTATTTACTTATTATTTTGCAGTTATATTTTAGGGTATTTCTGGGTTTGATGCCATATGTGTTATTATATATCACTTTGCTTTGCGAATTGAATGACGAGACGAGCAAGACGCCTGACCAAGACCTTAGCCTGTTGGTAAGCGCCACGCCTGCCCATAAAGAGAAGCAACACCACACAGAACTTTAATTCAAATCACTGTATGGCACTGAACTGCGCTCGTCACCTCGAGATATAAGATATTAAGTCTCATAATGCATAGTAATTTCACTGTACTTGGTGGTAAGTTCAGTGCAATCCAAATACAATGTTGACTGTCAATAGATGTTGTATCTCTCGACAGTCGACAAAATTATACCGGCCTGAAGTTACTGGATATACATAGAGTGACCCCGCGACTCTACGGAATGAGCCACTATGACGGGATTTTCACCATATTATTATGTAACGTGGTAAGTGGATCCAGTCTGATACAATTATCTTTCGCCTTCACATAAGGTATTCTTCAAAATAATCATGAAATATTTATTTATACGAGAATCTAAGACTTTGCAATGCTAGGTGAAGAAGAAGCCTTAAAAAGTATTTAAGTGTATGGTACAGAAAATAGATGATAACTTTCCACTGAATGTACTCATGAGAGGCAGCTTACGACAAAATGCTTAATCAAATAAAATTTGATCGTAGCCATCTTAAACGGCTATATCCTAGGCGTCTAAATCACAGTCCACCAAAAAGCGTCATAGAAAGATTCAGGGTTGAGCAAACGTGGTAACTTTTAGTTACTGGTCGCCGCGTCTGATGATAAAGTACCCGGTACCTGTCATGACAGTCGTGTATAATACATGTCATAAATTCAAATTAATGTCATCTAGTGCCCTTTACGAAACATATATTGACCAAGACGTATTCTTATGAAACTTAGACATAACACAAGCAAAACTTTGTAGCAAATCTATAATACAACCTGTTAAACACGTTACATTGACGCCGCGTATAGATAAATCAGCGCATTAGTGCATGTCTTGCGTGCGTGAGATTGAAAATAAGTTAGTAATGTCGATTTGTGTAATAGTGACGCGTCAACTGCCATCCTATTTCTATTGACAAGCACACACCATTATTGTGTCTAATATCACATCACGCACTTAGCAATACGTACACGAATTAGTTGAATTATCTATACAAAATTAAGGGTCGGCATAAGACAGGCAGGAAAAAGCAGTGATAGCTCAGCGGGGAGTGGTATGGACTGTCGAGACGAAAGTCGCAGGTTCGAAACCAGCCCCAAGAGCATACACCACTGACTTTTCCAGGTTACGTGTATATTAATTGTTAATTATCGCTTGCTTTAACGGTGAAGGAAACATCGTGAGGAAACCTGCATACCCGAGAACTCACTAAGATTTTTCGAAGGTATGTGAAGTCTGCCAACCCGCATTAGGCCAGCATGGTGGACTAAGGCCTGATCCCTCTCATTCAGTAGAGGAGGCCCGTGCCCAGCAGTGGGACGTATATAATACAGGGCATGTAAAAAAATAAAAAATAAGACAGGATTTAGGTACTGAATTTTTAACATATCTTTAAAATATATTCCATCCCTGTCGTCAAATCCTAATCCTCAGCAACGAAACATCGCTTGCATCCGATACAAGTGCGCTCAAGTGCCCCTCACTGAGGCATTGTTGCCAGTGGAACAAAGCAAAGGGCCCTCCGCGGCCGGCGTGACCTCGCCGCCCTCACGCCGTCACGCCCGGCCCTCGCCTTCGCGCGATACTCTTTGTGATATCACGTTTTTAGGCCGACACTGCCGCGTTATGAATTGCCTGTGTTGATAACAAGTGTCCACTTTATTATTGTTCCATATAGGTATCAATCTACCCTCAGTTGATGTGCAATTAGTGAAAAATACTACTGATTCATACATCAGTCGATAATTGCAGGCTTTTGAAGTAAATTGGTCTATTTCATTGAAATATAGTTCATCAATTTTCACATATTATCTACATTAATATCACAGCTATTGATCAGGGGTTGTGAAGACAATAAAGCTCTCGCTTGCTCGTTTGCTGGCCTCTGCTATAAACAAAAAAATATGGTGTTAGAAATTTAAAAAATCCGACGTCAATTAGAAAAGACATCGTTAACTTTTAAATGATTAAAGTAATTTTTTTCAAAGTTAGTTTCGGCGCTACGAAACAAATGACGATGACAAAAACAAACGAAGAAGACAAACTTACATAAAACCCCTGTTTTTGTTGAGAGTTAAATAGTAAACAGCAACACAAATACATTTTAATTACGTACATATATGAAGAATTGTTAAAGTTGTCAACAGACTAAAATTATACCACAAAACTCAATATTATCATTTAGCAGTATCAAATATCAAACCTAGCGAGTATGTCACAATCTTGTACACGACATCAAATAAACACGTCGCCACAATAAACAGACACTCGGAAACAAAGACATAGTTTGCACGCCACCATCACTTGAGGCGACGTATCCAGCGCCTCTCAAACTCGCCTAGTGCGAAATTCCAGTTAGACTTTTTGGCAAATCCGACCTGAGAATATTCCTAGAGCAACAACTTACTTCATGCAACTACCCGTTATTTACGTTCACTGTAAACTTGTAAATTGTAAACAAATGTACGAGTTTCATACGGGAATATAAGATAAACATTTCTATAAACCTTTTAGTTAATTATATTTATACATTTGGTTTAGTAGTTTCACTTTTCAACTCACAATTTAACTTGGACCTTAGTGCATGAAAATTAGTACACTAAACATAAATAGAAAAAATTTGGTAGCATATTTTAGCTATGGAAGGGGAAGAGATAGAGATTCCATCGCAATTCGCATTACGCGCAACCTTGTCGTATAAAAGTGTGTCTACATTTCGACGCCCGAGACTCCGTGACCGTGTCAGACACGCGCAACAACTAACAAACACATATAAGTGTGGACCTTTGTCTTGTTTGAAATGTTACGGCCTTATGTCACGAAGTGATCCTCTCTGACACTATATCGGAACTAACTAACGGTTGCCGAGTTGCAACTTTCATCGAAATTATGTGTGCAAAGTAGGTGCGACTGCCACAGACTCTTCAGGCATCTTCGGGCAGCTGATATGTGACCAGCTAACACCAATAAGCAAATTATCTCAAGAGAAGTGTGCCGCCAATTGTAGGACATATTAGTACAAAAATCGTGTAAATCTATCGATAAGGTCCTTTATTAAATATAGAAGAAAATATTTTATAATGTCGTACTTACTGTAGTCATGCAAATGAAAAATAAATAAAACATAATACAGATAATGCAGTCACACAACAAAATAAATAGTCCAAACTATCTGACCAGACAAAGAATCTTAATTACGAGTATTTTAAGCCAAGTCTGTCGTAATTCGTAGTTTACCCGTAGTGTACTACGTACTCATTTTATTGTATCGTTAGCTAAAGTCTGGCTTAACTAGTGCCGGGGTATTATTTCACAGATTTCAACGGCGTCTGCACATTTGAAGAGAGCCGTAACAATTGCGCTTGTCTTTAAAGACCCATTCCTTTTTAAGTGCTCTCCATCGGACTTAAGTTATTCCCGCTTTCTGTCAGCACGTCCTTGTATTTTAGGTACCTCAGAAACTTTGCCAAATGCTTGGATGTATACAACAGATCATAAAAATATTGCAACGTAATTTGTAGTATTAACGCCACACCTAATCACAAAGAACTTTGAATTACAATGCACTGCATGGCACTGGACTTTGCTATGTTATGGAAACACTTTTGTTATATTAAATTGGAACGTCTTGTTGATGATATGTTTTTTATAGAATGCTGAACTTAATTTGTTGTGTTTATGGAAAATATATATTATAATTTCAATTCATAGTCAAGTATAGAATTCATTTATCAAGAAATTGTACGCACATGGTTTTAATCAGTCAAAATACGTTTCACATTGAGCGTTAACAAATTAAAAACGATGTCACGTTTAAAAATGTGTATGTTTATCTTTTTCCAATTGATGTCTGTTGTAATGGCTAAGTTATAAAAAACTCGAAAACACATTTGACACAGATATAACGATTCCCTTCAATTCACCATAGATATCATTTTGTATGAAAAAATAATATGGCGCGTCGCGTAGTCACCACATTAAGCATCTTAAGATATGCCGTACTAATGATGTCTTATTCACCAAGTTTTAACAAAAATGTGACGATAGTAATACCACACAACTCAAAGGAAATGTTGCGTTATATTTACAAAAAAACAGCTTTAAGATGCCTAAATACAGGATTAAGTGAATGTCTACCGAAAATATATAACGATATGCACATAAATGTCTACTTATATTCTATTCGAATAATCCAATACGGAAACCATATCCAATGTGAATTAAGTTAATATATTGTGTCATTGCTAAATAGATCTCCACATAAAATCAAATTGCTGGTGGTGTTAAATTATACAAGATGTAGCAAACAATGGATAAACGGAAGAAGTCCATAGCCTCAATGTCTCAATACCTATTGATTTAACCTCCATGGATTTTACCTACTAAAACCCTTACCTAAATTAATACATGTTGAGGTGTTCTATCGTCCTGCTTCCGTTGATCCACCGGTCGTGTTAGATCCTATTTATTAATTGAAGTCAACAAAACATAAAAAATAAATATTCATAAAAACAATTCATTCGTTTTTTAAATTTCATTGACAATCGTGGACGAGATACATACAAACAAGACATACATTCGTTTATACATAAGTGTCGAATACAGAATCTCCGTTTTGAAGTAAGTTCTGTACATTATACAATTCAGACCAAATTGCTCACAATGACGAACGGTATCCCATAACTCAAAACAAACTTGTATTATAAAAAATCAAATCAAACATGTCAAGTTGCTAAAGTTTTGCAGCACTACATTAGTATTTTATGAACCCTAACTACATCCGTATAGATTAACTATCGATTACTTATTTCTATTTTTACACTCTGTATTTGATTCGTAGAACCATATATTTCTGTCTCTTTCTGTCTTGCGTTATCGCACTGAAAGAATGAGAAGTCCCTATATTTCTGTTTATAATTCCGAATTGAATTAGTTGTTGTACTTCGAAAATGATTTTATATAAAGTAATACATTTAAAAATCTTGTAGAGGTTTTATAATAACTATAGTAATTAAAATTGATGCATTAATCCCGCGATTTTCCCCATAAGACGTCATTTACGTAGAACATCAAATAAATAGGTGTTTCTCATCTAAAAGAATCTAAATGCAAACAAACTACCTAGATCTCTGTACCAAAAATAACTTGTTTAAATGGAGTCCAATTCAGTTCATTAAGTTACGTAGCCAGGCGAGTTAAACATGCCAAGTTGGAAACAGTGGCTGTACAAGCCCGTGCTATGCAGCCAGTGACTCTTCAACTCGACGGAGCAACCTGCGGTCGTGGCTTACCTGTACTGTTCCAACTATGTCCAACGGTGCTCCAACGATAAACCGCTTAGATAAGAAGTTGTATTAGGTGCGGCTTAGAAAATAAAATATAATTGACTTCGATATTTTTATGTTTAGTACGGATATGTTTCAAGATATTTTGTTGTACGCTAGATTAGTTTTACTTTCCAAGTAATTGGAGTGTGTATTGTGGAGAATCAGGCGGTTTTATATTTTTGAGGATAGAAACTGATATGGAAGAATAAGTATATCCAAGCGGTTATAGATATAATATACAAGTTGAATCACGCACGTACGCACTTGTAAACGGAACGGTTCGGAGTGCGTGCATCTTCGTGAGTTTTTATTTATTTGAATGACTGGCGAGACGAGCAGGTTTTCCCCCATAAACAGTAGATGCACCCTGAGTTTAAATTACAAAGGACTGCAGTGCGGTGCGTACTGCACTGTTCGCCCTAAGACTTTAGATGTTGAGTCATATAATGCGAATCCATAAAATATACACAATTTCTAACTAAACTAAACTTGTTCATGTATATTAATCCTGTCAATAAATATCGCAACTAATGTTGTCCAGAAAAAAATCGAAGGTCTTCCCAGATTCGATTCCCGATGCAAGGCGATAAAACGCGTGAATGATTCATCACAGACCCCGCGGGACCGATTTCTCTTCAAAGTTGTGCCAACCCTCCGCCCTCTGGTTCAGTTATATCATATTTTTCAAAATTTCTTCAACATTATTAGAATTTCCAAAGCACCGAACTTAACTTTTATCATTCAATTGAATTGTCGTTTAATGTCATTCGTGCCATGAAACTATTCTTGTTCACGTACTCATTCGTGTCAAATGACAATCTGTTTTTTATCCTGGCACGGCGAGGTGACTACACTTGACCAATGCAGTCTAAAAACAATGAGAGACATAGCAAGCCTCGACCGTTGCCAGAATTACGCCGGCCTAAATTACAGATTATACACCCAGAACGTGACTCGCTGGAGGGAGCCACTTTGATGAGTTTGTCACCATCTGCGTATGATGATAGCTACTCAGTCAAGTATAACAAAAGTGACATAGATACCAACCCTGCAGCACGGAAATATTATAACAAATATACTGCAAATATATCCAGATATGAAATGTCCTTTCAGTAGGTACATAATTTTAAAAAATCTGCACTTTTATAGTCTTAAAATGGCTTTGCTTTCAAAATTGTCAACACCAAACATTGAATTATAATATCATAGATTACTTAATTTTTTTACAATAATATATAACGAAATATTGTAATTACTAATTGGAGAACACAAAAAACATCATTAACTGCTTATATAGCCAAAATCAGATCATTAGTCGGTAAAGGGCCTAACTAAACTTCATTACGTGAAGCGTATAGCGCATTTAATTAATGCCACCGATGCCTAGCCGATGTCAGCTCTCCACCATGCTATAATAATCTGCATTTAATGCGTAATCTTCGGATAGAAACTACGTCCATATTGCATAAGCTAATATGGGATTTAAATGGCTTTAATTAACTTGAACACGTAAACTGATTAGGTAAAGTAAGACTTAATGCTAAAACTATATGTTACAATGATTTTTATACTCTACTAAAAATTTGGCGGGTAATAATACTATGTATTCTATTGGCAAGTAAGCGACAAAATATCATGTTCATGGATTAATTTTCTATAGCAAGTTTAAGGTTGTCATAAATTATTTTAATTAAGTTGTGTGCAATTTAAAGTTTAATAGTCTTAATTATTTTTTTATACAAATTAAACACATTGTATTATATGTAAATACTTATAATCACATGTTTTGAATTGTTAACTGCTTTTGTACCTAAATAAAATAATTTTCCATATCTGGCTCGAAGGACCAAAAAGCCAGAACAGTTCCCTTAATTTGCAAAAATATTACATTTGAATCAGATAATACTAAAATTATAGAGGTATGTAAGTGAGTAACTTAATAGATTAATAGTTCTCTAGTAAATACAAGTAGTGGTAGACAGATGTAGGATGCCAGTAACAGCGCGTCAGTCTCGGCTATGCAGCAGTCAAATTGGCCGCCACCGCTTGATTACAATTAACTGGCAAGTTATAGCCGAAGGCGCTATCTCTGCTGCGGACATCATGCGAATTTGAAACTATATGTTATCTACATGTTGGAAACTCATAACTTTCTGTTTATTGCGTTTCGTAACCATGTACTTAATTTCTGTTCAGTGCAGAGTGAGTTTAAACAATAATTAGATCAAAAATATTTTATTTTAATTTGCCTTAAATTTGCCTTGCTGTTGTCCATCGACTGAAATAAATATAACCATTTTATATGATGGAATGAAATTATTTAGAAATCCTAGAAGTAGTATTGATTTAATTTACGTGCACATGGAATTTTAAAATATTGTATTTATGACGCTTGACTTTATTAATATATGAAATACAACCAATAATGAAGTAATTCCAGTCACATAGTTTCATAGTTACAACTTTATATGTTTTTTCATAAAGATTCAAGATCTTATGGACTGGAAACGTGCTCAAGTGGGACAGGCCAATCGAATCACACGTAAAAGACATTTGTTTTGGCAAAGTTTCAATAAATGGCAAAACTGCGGATAGATCAGAATGAGTAGATTTACCGTGAGCATTCTTAACTAAACTTTATTATTAAATGCTAAGAAAAGTATTATGGGAATGGAAAAGAAGATTATCTCTTTATATCTAAAGATTTAGGCCGATTCAAAAAATCTAGACAGTATACACGAGTCATTAAATACCTATTATGTAAATTTCAATACCTAAATGTGATATAATAGATATTTATACCAACGTAGTTATAAATATTTATTTATAGACAGAAACACAATGAAGCGAATATGAAAAGAATGAGATTTATTTTTAAGTAAGATTTTTCGCAAGCAATGTTTTAGCTAAAATAAGTCTTCTAGGAACATCTAATGACGACTTAACTTCATTTCGTTAAAGAACAGTAATCGGGTTTGATTAAACTGAGTGTTTTTGAAGCGGTCGTTTCTGAGGGTCAGGAATATGTATTTATGTACTGACAAATCTTTTAGTACTTCATGCAATGTCATATAAGCCTTTACATAAACACTAATGCTATACCAAACACGCGGTCGGCAGTAAATAATCAAATCAGTCTGATTTATTAGTTTAAGCCGCTACGCTTATTAAACTGCATCAGGCAGGACCAATGTGATTGTGTTCGCCTCTGTGGTAGCTTCTAAGTAAATGCATTAGCTCTACGTATTTGCCTATGAATCAATATATACCTGTTTTAACTCCTACGTCATTTACTATTTCCGTTTCAGTGTTTACAACCTACGTATTAAGATTTCTACGAATTAATTATGTTGAGAGTATTGAGCCAGGTTCCAGGAAAAAAAATACTTTGTTGTCAAAATAAAGGGAAATTGGAAATATGATTATAATAACATACAAAAAAACAACAGGACAGATGAGAAATAGAATTCGTAGTGAGTTTCCAATAGCGACTGTATAGTTTATACCGGAATACAATATACTTATAAACAAATGTTTATATTATGAAGAATATAAACTATATTAAAAAATAGTACGATCTTCATTTACAGAAGAAAAACGAACTTGATTATAATCTAAACAAGATTGATTTTTCTACAGGTGCCGATACACAGACAAGTGAGTTACTTGATGTTATGTGAATATCCACAACAGCAAAAAAATCTTAAGTCGACCTTATAGGAAAATAGTGAGGATGGTTAGAGGGAGGAATGTAATTCAGGATAATATTACGATATGATAACTGTCAGCTGTGTTTTAGTGATTATTTTCCCCGAAATTCATTCCCATCACAACACACGTCAAACTTAGCTAAGCAGTCGCTTTCTGGCATCAACGCCGATAACAATCACATATGATTGCTTAGTCAGGCATGATTATTATCATTTCCTATGACATTTGCGTACAACGATGAAATCAACTGCGAGACTGTACCAAAGGTGACAGGAAGCGGAGTGCAACGGAGCGCGGCGAGCTGCGCTGACTCAGGACAGAGCTCTACCATTGTACTCGATGTTCAATGAAACTCGCATGCCGGTTGGGTCTTTGTACTCGAATCTGTTATACAGTTTCCGTGATCTATGATAAGGTACGGTTATAATGTATCTATTGGAAAACGTATATGATAATAGAGTCGTCATGTCAATTAAAGTTCGGTGACGTCTCTGAGTGCGCCAGTATAATGGCCTTAATGCCGCACTCAGAAACGCGATTAACTTTCATTGGCATTAAGTATTTTTTTATAATTTGATTATTCCTCATAGACCTCTAAAAATTTTGTACTCAGTAATAATAATCAGACTTGTAATAAACTGCCTCATTACTGGGCACGGACCTCCTCTACAAACGAGGGGGGTTAAGGCTTTCATAAAGCTGGCCTAATACGGATTGGCAGACTTTACATTAATTTCCACCTTTAAGTACAAATACTTACGTAATTCCTACAAGTTAAATACCTACTACTTCAAACAGTTCGAGCAGGCTAGTTTTATCAAGGTTTGTAAAACTAAGTCATTCATAACGGAACGTAGGATATATGAACCTTACATATTTTAATGAAGTTTTATTTTCAATAGTTGCGACATCCAGGCTCCAGGAATCATTCCTAAATGTACTCACACACAATCTATCGTAATTCACAATCGCACACAGAAATGAGCAAACTCATCTCCCAAAGTTTATGTGAAACAATGGTAGTAGTGCAATGCCGCGAGTAAGCGATTTGGCACATTGCGCCGGGTAGCGGGCGGGGCCGGGCCACGGCATAATTACGTACCTACGAAATGTGAGCTGTCGTTTAAATCTTGCACTGCTTAAATTTGAAGCGAACTTCAGTAAGGCCGTGTTTTTAATATAATTTTGATCGCTACGCAATGGAAGGAGTTTCGTGTTTTTAGCAAGGGAGTGACGTTGCAATTTACAGCGATTAGCATGTGATTAAGCATGTGATTAAATAATTTCATATAGAACTTTGGCACATTAAAACGTGGTTACAATAAAATTTAAACATAAATAAAAATGTTTCACAATGAAATGGCATGATTTTTCAGGCTTCAAAGCTTTAGTATGAACGCTGCCTAACTTTTATTCAACTCAGAATAATGTTACGAAACGGTGTAGTGCCATAGTTTAATAAACACAAAATAAGCTCTGTTCATCATCAGTCATATCTTATAACATTTAAAGTGGTAGAGCCACGCTGGAGACAGTTTTGTCTACAGCACGACCGGGGTATAGTCACTGTCTCACAAAAAAACGACGTGAAGTGGCAGCTCACTATTACGTTTCATGCGGTAAATAAGATTTCAGGAGGCCTTAGTCTTCCTTTTTTTCAGTTTTGCTACGGATCTATGAATTTTCTGACATTGTGGGTATCCATGGGCGGTGGAAATTACCACCCAACCCCACTAGCTCGTTTGCCGATCTCTGTTATATAAAAAAATCTGATCAGCTTACAGTCATAAGTATATCCAGTAATCTATTAAGATCATCCCTGTACAATATTATGTCACTTATATTAAAACAAAAACCAATTTGTTAAATCTATTACCTATTACAGAAGAAAAAAATCAATCGCAATCATTTCAGCTCCTTTTTATAAAACAGTAGTGGATCTTCAGATCGCTAAACACAATATCTATTCAGCAAATAACAATATCGACGGAAAAATAAAAGAATCAAATATAACGCTCCTTTGTTTCGAATAATCGTATCAGGCATTCGCAGAATACAGATAAGCCCTTAAATGCAGTGAGGCAAATGGAGGGCTATTGCTAAAATGCATTAGACTACCAAAGCTGAACAATTTAATGACGATTGACTATTCATACCACATTCGAACGGTTGACCGCTTTACCACTCTTGATTTAGAGTCTAATTATTCTGCGATCTCAGCCGTGGCGGACGCGCGCAGGGTACGTAATGAGAGAGGCAAGACGGCGCGCGACGAGGGGCGGGCGGAGGCGAAATGCAAAATGTTGCAATTGCATTTCCCCGTCAGAAAAACAGCTTACACTAGCAAAAATAATTAAGAGTATTAGTGGAGTCGGCGAGCGCAGTGTCGCGCAGTAAATAGTCTGCTAAATACCCACCTACATTTATTGGCGCGGGGACTTTGGGAAGGCTGACGTAATGGCGGAAACAATTTTGGCTTTTAAAACAGCTGTAGGGAGCTTTTGTTTATAAATGCTTCCGCCGACTGGGACTTCAGACTGTATAAATTAGAAGTGCGTGTCTCTAAACGGCAATAGGTAAAAAATGTAGAAAGGGAAATGAATGTGCTTTAATTTCACTTTATACGGTTAAGGTATAACGTTTTTCCACGAAGAGTAAAATGTCATGAGTTATGAATGTCCTATTTTCAATAAATCCTTTAAAGCCTACAGATACAGATAAACACGTACATTCGTTCTTGTGTAAGTACTAACGTACTAGAATGGATACCCAAATGTTTGAAATGTTTAGGCTATGCATTGCGGTGCAATACCGCAACTACCTCTGTCGATCCGGTACGCTCAGTGCGAAAGGCCATGATTCAACGCTAAATAAATGAGTAATGGTGCTGCCACACCGGTGTTAGAAAATGTTATATAACATTTTATAACACCGGTGTGGCAGCATCATTTAGTAAACATTTCTTAACAATTTGTAACATTTTGTAACATTTCTTAACATTTTATAACCGCAGGCGGCGGTACTTTTGAGAGCGGCGCCGTCAAAGAAGCCGTCAAAGAAGAATGTTCAGAAATGTTAGAAAATGTTAAGAAATGTTATAAAATGTTAAGAAATGTTATAAAATGTTAGATTTAATGTTAGAAAATGTTTGTAAACATTTTATAACATCGGTGTGGCAGCACCATAAAGACCGATTTTTCAATCGCCAAGTAAACATTATTATCATAGAACATATAAGATAGAAAAATACAAAAATATCAAAATGTCGTCTGCGTATGTCAAACTGCATTCCAGATTGGTATTTCTTAAATTATCCGTTAAATATGTTATCTGTCAGACATTGGATATTGAAAAATCGACACTAAAATACCGTGTTGTATTTTTAAAACGTGCACAAATAAATTTATACTGAAAAAAAACGATTACGTGACTACATACTTTATAGACTCGTCAAAGACAGATCTGCACCGCAGCGAGTGACGCACACATTTTGTTCGCGGTATCTGTTCAAGTACGGCTACTTTAGTTATTCAATGCGTACTTCATGATTATGTATTTATGTAGTAGTTGCTGATTTACACAAACCACCCGCCGTTTCCCACAGAGCCGTGTCCATCTATCTTCTTTCCTAACGGTCTACACACTCATCGGTGGCCTAGGATTTCTTACAGTGTTTAACCATTCCGAATGCATCATTTGTCGGCTGTCACTGCGCTACTTGACGAAGGTCTCTACGCCAACTAAACCGTAAAAAAGATAATCCCCCAATTAAATTGAACCACTGCCCGTGAAATTGTTTACCGTTTGAGGTAAAGATTTTTCAAATTACCTATGAAATAGAACGCTGAGTAAAAATGTGAGCAGAATTTTATGGGTCGTGGAAAATGGATGTCTACGTACGGTAAACAGAAAAAGAATGTAAGCACATAATATGTAATAAAAGACGAATCAACAACACCTAGCAATACAATAATAACAATTGATACACAAATTTATCAAGAAATAAAACCGACCCAAAAAACTAAAAAGTCATAACTAAAACTAAACAGTTTTGAGTCGATGGTATTGAAGCTTAATAGTCGTTGATCGTTACCACCAATTCATAACTGTTTAGTTTTATTTTTGGCATTTTAGTTTTTTTAAGTTGGTTTTATTTCTTATTAAAAAGTTTTTATTACCCTACTTATAACGCAAGAATTATCAAAATTGGTGCTTATACGATGGTCATAAATCGCTGAATTTATCGATAATTTGTCATTGGTGTAAATTTTATGAGTGAAAAATATTTTTATATAACAATTTCCGGCAAATGAGCAAGTAGGTCATCTCTTAATAAGGGTTCTAAACCGCTGGTAAACACCCTCAATACTAGAAGAACCATGGATGCGTTGCCTACCTTAAAATTAAATAATAGGGACTGGCTGGGGGAAGGATGGTTAGGGCATCTGGAAATATCGCTCAGTGTACAAAACGCAATAACATTTCTCGTAGGGTTAGCTGATCGATTGTACTTCGAAAATAATTGTACCATTTGAAATTCTACAGTAGAGAATCGACTTGAATTGCTGATTCCAGTCCGAGATTATTTTGAGGGAAAGGAGAATTGCTTCCCTGGTCTATGTTAGATCATCACACGTTTGTATTTTTAACGTAGAGATAGAATCCACAATTTTCAACGTAATACTGAAAATTGTTTGTAAGCTGACTGCTTTTACATTCCCAAAACAAATTGCAATCGACAGTAAAAGTACAAAACGCATAAAACACAAAGCACTAAATCTCGACATATCTTAAAGACTAACCTGGGCATTCCATAAAGTCACCAAAACGTCTGCTAGAATCCTAGTACCAAGTGATAAATTTATATGAGACACGTTAACTATCTATATTGAATCTAGACTCGCTTTAGAAAATCCAATATCCTTGAAGTTGGTTTTTTTATTATCTCCATCAATACATCAAGTGACAGACACGTGTCCCGTAGAATCCGGACTCAGTCACACGACAATGGCAGTGAGGTTCCGCGGGGGAAATCCACCGTGTCAGCAAACGTGTTCAAATTGCGAATGTATTCGTCGTTTGGGTTGGTGATTCGATACTGATGATCAAAATTGGGCAATGGAAACTAATAATAAAAGTACCGAACTATATGTTTTAAGTCGGTGACCATTTATGAGTTTATTGTAAGTAATTTCTGGAACTCTGATCCGTTAACTCTAATACTAGTATATATACCTGGATTTTGTGAGTTTATGATTTTATGTATTTGATGAGGGGTAATCTCTGAATCTACTGATTCAATTTTGAATTCTTCACCAATAGAAATCAACTTATCTATGTGTCATTGTGTCATTCATTGTTTCAAGATTTCAGTTTGGCAAAGCCATGAGCAGAAGCCAGTTTTCCATAAAAATGTGTACCTTTGGAGTATGGCTTTCTTATTATACACAAGACAGATTACAATTATTATTTTTTCAAAGATATTTAAAGATACTTAATAAAACACTACAGTTTGAATCAAAGTTGTAGTCGGGAAATATGTATACTAGCATCTACCTACACAGAAAATGATGTAGACGTTAAATGTATACAAAAATCAGTAAAATTAAATTAAAAGAATCATGAAAACAATTGAAGTCAGGAGTGATTGCCGGAGTATTCTGAGGTACCTACTCCATACTCGACCCTCCAATGCCAAATTTTACCGTTTCACTAGGTGGTAGGTTCCTTTGCATCCGAGAGGCCGTCTAGTTAGTACCACCGATTGTCCATTTTGGCCGCCAATCAGCAGTGTGTAAGCAATGTTATGTTTCAGTTTGAAGGACATTGAAGCCAGTGAAATTTTTGAATTTAATTCAATTATGAAACTTAGCTTCCTATGTCTCGGAGTGACGAGCGCAGTCCAATTCCATGCAGTGCTTTGTAATTCAAGGTTCCGTGTGGTGTAATTTCTTTTATGACCAGGTGTGGCAAGTGGTGTTTAGGCAAGCAGCCTGCACGTTTCGTCATTCAAACTAATAAAAAGACGGTTTATTCACGGTGTAGTTATATTGAGTTAAAACCACACCCAGCAGCCACTCCCACGTTAATTCGCAAATGTCCTTATTGAGTGAGTACATCTGTTTATGAAGATTGAAATTGAAGAAGAGGCAATTGAATCTCGACGTAACAAAATCTCATAAACGATGCATTGATTGCGATGGAGTTTTGTGCGAGTTTTATTAAAGTTCTAATACGACAACATCAAAGCGAACGACTTGGCAGAGATGAACATTGCTGGCTGCGGCCCAACCCTTCCAGAAGAGATCGACACAAAGTGGTCGAACCGTTTACCGCCTTCATTTGGCAATCTTTCACTGCATAATAATGTGCATTCAATTCATGTTACATTATTGTATACTCTGAATATTTTACGTGTTCACCCACGTCAGAATTATCTATGCGTTGATTGATCACGATTAGATACAAATACGTATTAATATTTCAACCCACATCAAATTAAAATTTAGATGTTGTTTTTTTACACACTTACCATCATTATTCATTGTAGAGTAAAAAAAAACTTATCTTCTGATCCTATTAATATATTGGTAGTTACTTTAAAATGTTTTATTTATGAAGCAACATTTTCATAATTTTGGTAATAAGTTGAAAATCGAGTTCAGCGTATCTACATTAATGAATGCTAAAACATTGAAACGCCCTAGGCATTACAAATTAGATCAGTCTATTCTGTTGGTAACTAGTACAATATGGCAGTAATAGGCAAGCGAAATCAATGGTGGAATTATATAATAAAGACTAGCGGACCCGGCCACGCGTTGCTGTGCCTAAGGTATAGGTTAAATTATATTGTAGTAAACCATTCAATACTGTATGCGCCATGTATTGGATACTTACTCAATTCAGCCGATAAATTACCTTACACCGCCATCTTTTAGAATGGAACTTACAGAATTAATTATAACTCTTTTTTCATATAACAAAGTCCAGTCCAGTCCGGCCCCAGTCCAGTCCGGCTGCAGTCCGGTCCCCAGTCCAGTCCGGTCCACAGTCCAGTCAGTCACCAGACCAGTCAGTCCCCAGTCCAGTCCGGCCCCCAGTCCTGTCCGGTCCCAGTCCAGACCGGTCCCCGGCCCAGTATGGCCCCAGTCAAGTCCGGCACCAGTCTGGTTCCCAGTCCAGTCTGGCCCCAGTCCAGTCTGGTCCCCAGTCCTGTGGGTCCCCAGTCCGGTATCCACTCTGGTCCCCAATCCAGTCCGGTCCCTAGTCCAGTCCGGTCCCCAATCCTGTCCGGTCTCCAGTCCTGTCGGGTCCCCAGTCCCGTCCCCACTCCGGTCCCCAATCTAGTCCGGTCCCCAATCCATACCCCAGTTGTCCGGGTCCCCAGTCCAGTCCGGTCCCCAGTCCTGTTCGGTCCCAGTCCAGACCGGTCCCCAGCCCAGTATGGCCCCAGTTAAGTCCGGCACCAGTCCGGTCCCCAGTCCAGTCTGGCCCCAGTCCAGTCCGGCTGCAGTCCGGTCCCCAGTCCAGGCAGTCCCTAGTCCAGTCAGGTCCCCAGTCCCGTCAAGTCTCCAGTCCAGTCAGGTCCCCAGTCCCGTCAGGTCTCCAGTCCAGTCAGGTCCCCAGTTCAGTCCGCACCCCAGTCCGGTTCCCAGTCCAGTCCGGTCCCAAGTCCAGTCCGATCCCCAGTCCAGTCCGGTCCCCAGTCCAGTCCGGCCCCAGTCCAGTCCGGCTCCAGTCCGGTCCCGTCCAGTCAAGTCCCCAGTCCAGTCAGGTCCCCAGTCCAGTCAGGTCCCCAGTTCAGTCAGGTCACCAGTCCAGTCAGGTATCCAGTCGTCAGGTCTCCAGTCCAGTCAGATCCCCAGTCCAGTCCGATCCCCAGTCCAGTCCGGTCCCTAGTCCAGTCCTGTCTCCAGTCCAGTCCGGTCCCTAGTCCAGTCCTGTCCTGTCCTGTCCTGTCATCAAAAAGACATCAAGTGTTTCATACCCAGGAATAGTTTGTGCTGGAAAATTAAGTTGTCGTTTTTAGTGTTATCTTTACTTATTATCATACCCAGGAACAGTTTGTATTGGAAAATTAAGTTATCGTTTTTAGTGTTTTCCTTTACTTATTATTTATGTTACTCATTTTTTCTCACCGGGTAAACCTTCCCTGAACTTCCACAAATATTTCAAGATCAGAATTAGCCAAATCGGTACAGCCAGTCTCGAGTTTTGGCGAGACACACGCACAGCGATTCATTTTTATATATATAGACTAGATGACCCGCTGAACTTCGTATCACCTACATAATATATTTGTGTAAAATGTGGTCAAAACTTAATACAAATGTTTTATTTACATTAAATGCAATTATGTGAGGTACTGCGCCATTGCACGTGAGGTAGCCCGTCGCACATTTAATTGACTTCGACGACCTAAGTCAGGTCGTCTCCCACCTCCCTCCGGTTGGACAGTCCTGTCCCCGTCCCGTCCCCGTCCTGTCCCCGTCCTGTCCGCGTCCTGTCCGCGTCCCGTCCCCGTCCTTTCCCCGTCCCGTCCCGTCCCCGTCCCGTCCCGGTCCTGTCCCCGTCTTGTCCTGTCCCTGTCCTGTCCTGTCCTGTCTCACTGTCCTGTCTCACTGTCCTGTCTCTCTGTCATGTCTCTCTGTTCTGTCTCTCTGTCCTGTCTCACTGTCCTGTCTCACTGTCCTGTCTCACTGTCCTGTCTCACTGTCCTGTCTCACTATCCTGTCTCACTGGCCTGTCTCACTGTCCTGTCTCACTGTCCTGTCTCACTGTCCTGTCTCACTGTCCTGTCTCACTGTCCTGTCTCACTGTCCTGTCTCTCTGTCATGTCTCTCTGTCCTGTCTCTCTGTCCTGTCTCACTGTCCTGTCTCACTGTCCTGTCTCACTGTCCGGTCTCACTGTCCTGTCTCACTGTCCTCTCACTGTCCTGTCTCACTGTACTGTCTCACTGTCCTGTCTCTCTGTCATGTCTCTCTGTCCTGTCTCACTGTCCTGTCTCACTGTCCTGTCTCACTGTCCTGTCTCACTGTCCTGTCTCACTGTCCTGTCTCACTGTCCTGTCTCACTGTCCTGTCTCACTGTCCTGTCTCACTGTCCTGTCTCACTGTCCTGTCTCACTGTCCTGTCTCACTGTCCTGTCTCACTGTCCTGTCTCACTGTCCTGTCTCACTTTCCTGTCTCACTGTCCTGTCTCACTGTCCTGTCCCTGTCCAGTCTAGACGCTATACGACCCGTCATCACGGCAAGCTTCGCAACGACAACCATCCGGTTTATACTAAAACATTCCAAAATCAACAACTACTAATAAATTAAAAATTAATTAAAAAAACATTGTCCAGCGGACAAAATTGTGAATCTAAACCATTCTCAGATCCCCTTGAACACACACAAAAAATTTCATCAAAATCGGTCCAGTCGTTTAAGAGAAGTTCAGGAACAATACACACTCACAGAAGAATTATATATATAAAGATAATTGTATATATTAAATTCAACGAAAATATATTATTGTCATACGACCGAATTGGCATAAACGAGAATCTAAACGCACGGTTTGAGGATTGCGACCGAGACAGTAAGGCCGCAATGCGTGACTCGAGTCCGGCGATAACGACACATGCATGTTGTAGGAAATCGTATGAACACGTCGTGCCACTTTTGCCCCTGGCTGCGCCCGCGAGAGCGGCTTTTTGCGGGACAAAAAGTAGCCTATATCCTAATCCCGGTAATAGTCTACCTGTACGCCAAATTTCATCCTAACCGGTTCAGCCGTTAAGGCGTCATTGACTAACAAACACCCACATTCACAAACTCAAACATCCAAACTTTCACGTAGAAAATAGTAGTAAGATATAGTACCCAAGTACCTTACCTGGTAATAGTGTTATAGCAACTGGATCGCCGGCTACCCAATAGTCGGGACAAGTAAACAGGCGGCAAGTACCAACGATAAGCAGGGGCTTAGATTAGGAGTGCTCGATATGTATCGATATGTGATAATATCGATACATTTATTTGATATATCGAATCAATGCGATATTATCGAACCATTGAAGTCGATATATAATATCGATATATTTTATCCGATATATGAAATATCGTTCGAAATAAGGATATCGTAGAATATTTAGGAAAAATCATCATTACAGCTCTGTGGCATCTGAAAGACTTTTTTCTATGGCCGCGCAAGTATTAACCGAGCAGAGAAGCAGAATCCAAGCTAAAAGAGTCAATAAAATTTTGTTTTTGTCAGGTTAAGATGATGTTTCTGCCGCCCAGCAACAGTGTGTAAGCACTGTTGTGTTTCGGTTTGAAGGACATTGAAATTACTGGGCATTATGAGACTTCATATCTTATGTCTCAGGGTGACGAGCGTAGTTCAGTGCCATGCAATGCTTTGTAATTCAAATTTCTGTGTGGTGTTGTTTCTGTTCATGGGCAGGCGTGACGCTTACTACCGAGCGAGCATCTTGCTCGTCTCGTCATTCAATGAAATAAAAAAAGGAATATTGGAATATTATATTTTATTATATTATTAATAAAATCAAAGTTGATTGCCTTTTTTAACCTTAGTGGGTTTACTTATTTACTCCTAATAAAGTATTTTCCTTCGTACAATACGATATGTCGAAAATATCGATATTTTTACCGATATATCGCTAAATATCGATACAATATCTCGATATATTATATCTTTTTTACATGAACATCACTAGCTTAGATGTGCCGTGATATGCCTGAAATCCATGAACGGCAGTGACCGCTTAACATCTTAGGCGAGTTGCATGATCTGCTCATCCAGTCAACAAAAAAAATATTTTCTACTTTGGAGCAGCTCATATGACAAGACAATTAATTACTTCAATAGAAACTCTGTAGTGTGTGTCTAAGCCATAATTTTTTTTCGAATCTGGGTCCTTTATAGTTCCTGATTAACCCTTAATCGGATACGAGCTATTCGCGGCGATATGTTGGGATATTCGGTTAATTCTGGTTAATTATAGTCTAATTATGATATGTAAACATAAAAATTTAAAAAAAAATAATGGGATCAGTATTTTTTTTAGGTGGCTAATATATGACCGTTGTCTGATAACGATTCCTAAGGGCCGGCGCTCATAGACGGCATGGCACGGCATGGCATGGCAAAGGATTTTATTACTAATCAAGTTATTTTGAATCTTATTGCCACGAGTTTAGAATTCACGTTACTTTATTTCAATACCACAGTGCCGCGACGTGCCGCGGGATGCTGTGGCATGACGCGACGCGCCGCGGGATGCTCCGGCCAGACGTGTCATGCCGTTTCATTCCACGGATTGCCGCGGTGCGCGAGAGAGAGTGGCTGGGTATTCAGCAGGATGCCACGGCATGCCACGGGACGCCGCGGGATGCCGCAGCATGACCTGCCGTGCCATGCCGTGCCATGCCGTCAATGAGCGCCGGCCATAAATGTGGCAGCTATATGACCATTGTCTGAACAGAAAATTAAAACTTTGTTAGCGTATAAAATGAAAATGTATTATTTTTATATTTGCTCTTCTGAATTTATCGCTAAATGAAATTTTTTGAAGCAATCCTTAACACATACAGATACGCCACAGTGAGAACATTTTATATTTTATCTTTTGGCATCTTTTCGCGCTGAACAAAACTTGCAACGCTTATAGGTATCTTGTGCTTCTGGAAAGTGAATTCCGACCCTCTGAAGCCGAACTTTCCTCTTTCTTATTTTTAAAAATAATTGGTTTCTTCTTCTTGCACAAGAAGTTGCTTATCAGCGCTCTTGCTAAACGCAAATGAAATTCCCGATGGGCCTATATCGAACCAATTTTCCAAAATATAAGTAGTGCAGCATCAGATAGTGGCCTACTTGATGACATCTTGCCCTATAAAAATAAACAATTAGGCAATAACAATAAAAACGAAAATTATTTACATATATTGACAAAATGTCCTGCAACGATACTATCGTTATTTCAAACATTTATTTCTACTAACGTACAATGGTCATATATTAGCCACATACTTTATGAACATATTTTAGATATAATTATTACTGAAAGCAACTAATTTTATACACTCAACACCTTACAATATAATAAACTTTACAAATAAGTATCTCTTATTTACTTATCGGATTTTTTCCAAACACAAATCAAATATTTATGAATAAATCACAATTACGGTACAAAATTTATAAATCTTCGCAGATGTTTTGATTTTGACAGTCAATGACAAAGAATATATATTTTTTCTTTTACTGCCACTACCAATAATCAAAAGTTTAATAATCGTTCTATTAGCTAAACAACAATAAATGGAGGTTGCGTTAAAATTTTACTTTTTTTTCTAAAAACATATCGATCGATCGAATGTGGCATGTATTCTACCATTGTTTGATTAAGGGTTAAGGACTGTGTGGGTTTATTTATTATTTATTAATTTAGTCATATATAGACACGTTAGGAATTGTTAGATGTTTTAAGTGCTCCCCACCGACGGAAAATGTTCGCAAACATTGTCTAACATTTGAAAAAATGACATCACCTGAATACATGTTTACAAACAAATGTTAGAAAATGTTACAAATTGTTAAGAAATGTTTACTCACATTACCTAACATGAAAACATTATCTAACATTGTGATAAAATGTTAACAAATGTTTAATAATGTTTGTAAACATTTTATAACATCGGTGTGGCAGCACCATAAGTGATCACTTACCATCGGGTGACTCATTTCACGTTTATCTCTGCCAACAAAAATCAATTTCTACACATGTCACGGAATAAATAAAAGTACTAAGATAAATTTCAATCGTTTTATTAATAATCAAATATATTAATATGTACTTATTTCACAATCAAACAAGTAAACAAATTGAACAATTGGAATGTTTATAATACCGTAATAAATAGAACAACTGTCATAACTATGATATGTGTGCACAACAGCTATCGTCGGTACAGCGTTTATTGCTTTAATATTTGAACATTTTTCAATATATTTAATTATGAAGAGAAATTATACGTTACTACATAACCATATCAATGCTAAAAATCAACAATAATATCAGGTCTAATTGGCTAATAATAATTAAATAGATATATTTTCCGATAACCAAGTTGGAGGTTTTTTTATTAGGCTAGGAAACGAGCAAGACGCTCGCCTGATGGTAAGCGTCACGCCTGCCCATAAACAGAAGCAACACCACACAGAACTTTGAATTACAAAGTACTGCATAGCACTGAACTGCGCTCGTTACCCCGAGACACAAGATGTTAAGTCTCATAATGTCTAGTAACCTTAAACAATAGCCACCACTCGGATCATTGAATGCAGAGTACTACATGACACAGCACTACAATAATCACCACGAGACAAAATATGCAATAATTTTACTGACTTCAATGTCTAGTTAGTTACATTGTTTACTCCAGTCCAATTATACTAAGAAAATAATCTACTTCAAATCATTTTCTTTAAAAACTAAAAATGTCATGTACTAAGTAATATTACAACAAATTCATAATCACCATGAAATAATCATGTTATTGCTTTATTTGAAAAACAAGGCACAAACATAACTTTCTGACTATTCTTATCTCACTTCAACATCAAGCGTATTGACAAACCATTAAATATATATTTTTTTTTTTATCCTGGCTCGGCAAAGTGACTACGCTACACCTGATGGTAAGTGTAGCGCAATCCAAGAATATTGTGGACCAACGATAAACAATGTGTCCATCGTTGGTCGGCAAGATCATGCCGGCCTGCTAAAGGGCCAAGGGGAGGGGAAGGAAAAAGGGTTGGGAAAAGGGTGAGGATCAGGGGGCAAGCCCCCTGGGGAGAACCGGATATACACTGACTGACCCTGGAACGCGACCCACACAAGGTGGGCCACTATGGCAGGTTTTAGCACCAGTGTACGGTGGTCGCTATCCGGTCGGATAGAAATATCCTCCCACCAGCGACTGACATTTTAATTTGGCGATTTTAATCTGACAATAAGATTAATATACAAAATGTAAGAAAACTGCCTTACAGAAAAAGGAACTATTTTTATCGCCACATATACACATAGGTGGTTCAGCCCGCTTAGCATAAGCCCACGAGATACCACACGCGCGCGAAAAGCTACTTTCTTGTTTGTACCGTAACGTGCACTTGCCTTATGCTAAGACGGCAGCGCTTTAGACTTAGTCTTAATGACGACAACTTAGCATTTTTAATTTTAATGAACTAAGCAGCAAACACGTTTTTTTAGTAGCACAAGTATTCTTATTCAATGCCTGTCCAGAATAAAAATAAATCGTATTATAGAGTTAACACCATTTAGTCGGTCATTTTCCCGCCAAGTCTTAAACTCAATGTATCGGCAGGTAGATAGATTGGGGTACCGTCGACAATAGATAACGCACGACCCTCCACCCGTTTAGAGCCCCTTGTTTACAAGTTTCCTGCGACTTACCACTTCGCTTAACAGAACGAGTAAACTCGTCTTCCGCGTTTTATTGTAAATAAGGGTACGACGAATTTACTCGTTTCCCGCAAATAATGTGTTCTTCATATATTTTTCATCGCTTATACAATACGCTCAAAGTAACTCGGTACGGTTAGTCACTTCATCCTTTCTCTACGTCACTTTTAGTTTTAGTATGTATCCTTTTTTTTTATTTTTTATCCTGGCTCGGCAAAGTGATTACGCTACACCTGATGGTAAGTGTAGCGCAATCCAAGAATAGTGTCGACCAACGATAAACAATGTGTCCATCGTAGGTCGGCAATATCATGCCGGCCTGCCAAAGGGCCAAGGGAGAGGGAAAGGAAAAAGGGATGAGAAAAGGGTTAGGATCAGAGGGCAAGCCCCCTGGGGAGAACCGGATATACACTGGCTGACTCTGGAACGCGATCCACACAAGATGGGCCACTATGGCAGGTTTTAGCACCAGTGTATGGTGGTCGCTATCCAGTTGGATACAAGTATCCAAGTATCTGAAAATAACAGCCATGACGCTGCGAGAAATTAACTTCACGCCGATCGAGTTACTTCGCACGTAAAGTAATGTAGCATTTGCATTATTTAAAAAGGCCATATAAAAAATGCGACTAAACCATATAATAATTATAATAATGGGCATTTAAAGTTAACTATTCAAACAGTTGTAAGGTATAAATCACCAAATAGCCCTAATTTACAACATTTCTGAACCATTTTATGCAGTTACAAGCATGTACCTCAGAGGAAATTTTAAACATAATGTTTCCTTCCTTGTCTCTTCTCAATTTCATCCAAGAGAAAAATATAATAATTATCTATCAAACATTTTTATAATATCTAAATTGAATTATTGCTCACATATACATAATATAGACATCGAAACAAATCAATTTATGTTGTATAATTTATTTACACATCGCCGGCCTAATTCTGTAAATCCGTAACTCCAAAAAATATGATATCGATTTTTAAATGCCATCGGCTGAATATTTTTTATCTAATATGATGGAATAGTCTTTTTTCGAAAAATAACATAAGATTAAAGCTAACATTTATAAATAATCAATTTATTAAAAAAAATATATCACTTGTGTAAAATTTGTCCAAACGGAGAAATTTCATAATTAGGCCGAAGATATGCCAAACTTTTAATACTGTTTTTTTTTGTATGCAACTACGAAATGTTTGTGGGTACGACCAATTATGTACAAATCATTTCATTTCATGAGCTCACGCCTTTATCCCCAAAAGGGTAGGCAGATGTGCAACCAATGTAACACCCGTGTTTGGTCAAGCTCATTTACTCCCATGATGTGATAGAGGGCGATCGTATCACCATACCGGTCACACAATCCAATCCCGGGCAGTTTATGTGTGATTATTCGAATTAAAAATACAAACACAAATTACGATTGCCCGACGTGGTATTTGAGCCCGGCACTAGTTAAACCACTGCCTGCCCCATCAGGAACATAAGCGTGAGATTATGTATGTATGAACGTTAAAAAATATGCAACACCGTGCACACAAAAGAAGTGAAACACCTGAGGCAGTTGCTTTCGGAAAGGACAAGGGATCCTGTATGGCCAGCGCAAAAAAACTGTCCTTATTAAATCTGCTCTAAATATTGCCTCTAAAATATTGTCAGGCCGTAACACCAGTTATGAAACCCAACATTTTCAAACATGTCATGAATGTGTCACTTGATGCTGGCAGTAATATTCCTCGATTTAGTGGACTCAGTTGCCAATAAATAAAAAAAAAGGAACCCATCATATACGACCCCAAAGTAGACATGGGAAAAACATCCGAATGTAAATTTACCTAATATATTTAGTTTATTATCCTAATGTAATTATTTTAACATATTTACACATAATTATCTTTAAAGAAGACATAATAAGTCCAATTCCAATAGGATCTGTGGTACTTTTAAATTTAGAATTGCTAATTTAATTTTATGCTTTTAAATACGTTGGCTGTCATCTTAGATTCATACCTACTTTCAAATCAATGATATATAATTTTGTTCTATAGATACAACGAACTTACTATAACATTACACGGGATTGTAGTTTTTTAAAAATTCAGGCATGGCAAAGTGAATTATTACACTAGTAAACTGCACCTGGTGGTTGGAACAGTGCAGTCCAATACAATGACGAGTTTCGAGAGACACTGCGTCCCTCGACGGTCGTCAGAATTATGCCGGCCTGAAGTTATACACTGGCTGACTCCGGAACGCGACTCGCCTGAACGCGCCGCTGTGGCGGGATTTTCACATGGACACATTGTTTGTCGTTGGTCGACACTATTCTTGGATTGCGCTACACTTACCATCAGGTGTAGCATAGTCACTTTGCCGAGCCAAGATATTAAAAACGTGATATATACAGTGGTCGCTATACAGTTGGTCATCGAGAATAAGTTCCAAGGTTTAGTGTAGCCACTTTACTGTGCCAGGAAAAAAAAACTGACAAACACATAACGCGGAACGCACATAGTAAGACATGCCAAAATAAATTAAATCTTTAACTTTAATTTTACTTTTTTCAGTCGCATTTAGGATCTCCAGATTTCGAAGAAGGCTCAGGGCTTCTCTCACAATGTAAATGGCAGTGGTATATATTCACACATTGGCACATTTCTTTGGCGCTGGCACTCTTGGTGAATTCGAATATAATTTCTTGAATAACTCCTGAATGTTGTTGTCGGGGAATAAGTTCGTCAGTGTTGCTGTAATAAAAAAATATAACATTTTTAAACTAACACAACCCCATGAGCGAGGCAAGACAAAAGTTGCCGTTTAATTTCACGGTATAACCATCGACTTATAAAAAAAGGGGGACACCACGTCCCATACATCGAAAGTGAAGTGACCCATAGTGTGCCAGAATGCTGTACGTATACGGGTCTCACGCACACACTCTCATCATAGTGTGCCAGTTTCCGCCATTACGCGACACGACCGCCTTGTGTAACGTTCACTCCAACTTGGATTTAAAAAAATATAATAATGCCGACATGTGTCATAAGACATTGTAAAAACAATTCGACATCGAAAAAGAAATATCAAGGAATTACTTAGCACAGGTAACATATGAATTTATAATCACTTTTATAATGTTTTTGGTAAAATTATTTACGTAATATTCGGAACATAAACGTCAACTTCACGTGCATGTGTTGCCAAAAAATAAATGAGGTATTTTCCCCAAAGTGTGAGTATTCCGTTGTAATTAAGAACATTAGTTCAAAAATTACTAACCGACTTTAAACCAGGAGGAGGTTGTCAATTAAGCGTATATTTTATTTTTTAATGTACGAACATATATTTTCCCATCAAATATGGACCGCTTTGTTGAAATATGTTGATGTTCGATAAAGTTTAAGTACTAAGCGGTCTCCTATATACAGTGGCGTAGCTAGCACGGGTGGCACCCGGGGTGGATTTGATTTGGCTGTCACCCTAAGAATGAAAGCTTTAAAATGATTTAATGTATTTTAACCGATTTCAAAAAAGGAGAATAGAAGAGAGGATTTCCCAATATTTGAATATTATTTCGGGTTATATCAGGTCGAGTTCCCAAAACCGGTGACAACCGGGGTAGAGTGCCCCCCTCTCCCTTCCTAGCTATGGTACTGCATATATATTTTGTTAAAATCTGATAACGGAATATGGAGTAAAGATATTAAACTCCTCGAACAAACAAATAAATAAAAAAATAAATTCACCGAATTGAGAACCTTCTTTTTTGAAGCTTAACCGGCTTCATATTATCAAGATTACCGAAACATAAAATTTATCTTTAGAAACTCTGTGAGAAGTAAATAATAACATTAATGTCTAAAGGTATTTTTGGATTCTGTAAAATTTGTGTTGCGCGGCAGCGGCACAAGCCCCGACTTTTTTATTTATCAGTGCGTTTTGAACTTTGTTTTGTACAGTACTCTTTATTTAAAAATAATAATTATTATAAATAATAATTAAAAATAATAATAATTGAAAATAATAATTAAAAATAATAATAATAATTTCTTCAAAAGGATTTTTTACATTTTTAAATATTAGTCACAAAAAAAAACAAAACATTTAAAAATAAATATCATAACCCTCCAATGACGAGGCCTATGACCCAAGCCACCGGCGGTTAGGACCTAAGAGAGAGAAATCTCTCACAATGCGTGCTGTGTCTCTGTCTAATCTAAAGGGGGCCTACATTTCCCGGCTGAAGATTTATACAAAGTATGTCGCATTTGCGAGATGGCAGCCAGGAGGCTCATAAAAGAAAACATTATCATTTCTAATGAAAAACAACATACGTATATAATATAAAAAATATTGGATTCTTTTATAGCGAATAATAATATTTTTTTTAATTTGGAACTAGAACACACTCTGGCAGGCGCCGAACATAAGATCAATTTAATTAAATGTATCTTACAAAATATTTGAGCATTCGTTTCCACCACATTTCTAAATTAGAAAGTATTGAACGGTCCATGCAAAGTAAGAGGCATGTGTATAGAAAATTAAATAATTTTAAAGGCTTTTAACTTAATTTTTTATTACACGAAACAATTAATTGTTTGAACTAAGTACTTAATTACTATCTACATACTTTATTCCAATAAATACGGGCCGAATATAATACCTCCTCTTAGGAGTTGGTTAAAACTGGGGAAAATTTTCATTTATCTGGTATCCCTCAACTTTCGCACACATATATCATAAACCTGCATCACTGACGATATTAGTAGCGTTCTATCCTCCTTTTTTATATATCGATGGGTATAACAAATAGTACGTACATTGCACGCACTCACGCCTGTAATCCCTTAAGGGGTAGGCGGAGGTGTAACCAGTCCACCTAAATTTCGCCAAGCGTATCTCCGTCCCATGACGTGATAGGGGGCGAGCCTATCGCCATACTTTTTTTATATATCAGCACCTACCGGTACACCTACCAGATTACGGGCTGATATTGAGCATTTCTAATAGAAAAACGTAATATCGCTTTGACCCGACCCAGGCATCGAACCCGAGATTTAATATTCTAAGTGTCGAATTTATTTTTTAAGTTCATTAACTTAATAATTTAAAGTTTTGTTTTGCATAATCGTACATGGGAAATGTTTCATTTATGACTTTTTTATATAATACGGAACTTAGCGTACTTAAATCTAATGAATTTCGCAAAATAAAACAGATATCTCAATTTTTACTTGATGTGGGTTGAAATGTTATTGCGTATTTGCATCCAAATATGACCACATATTTCTGTAACACGCTGTATAAACGAAATTTTCTGATACATACCTTCGAGAAGAACGAATATTAATCGCCTATTGATCTCCTGCGTTTGAAAGAGATCGAAGACAGTGAGCATTCCTCTACGTGCCGTGTCCGAACCCACGATATGCCTCAGATCGTCTGAAATTAACATTTGCCTGTTATTTTTAACAAAAAAATAAATGTTATTGATGACTAATAATAAATCAATAAAGAACGAAATCTCCACGTCGATGTCGCAAAAGTATCAATAAAAAAATCCAAAATATTAATTCGTTTGATTTGTTTACATATAATTTACAATCCGTAGTCGGGAAATCTCACTATCTCCCTCTTACGCGTGCACCGTAATGGCTTAACCTACGGTGTGACGTAACACGACATGTCGAGCATTCTTTTTCCGTCATTAGACAGCTACCCCTCCCAACAGATTTAAATGGTATCTAAATTATTATCTTTTATTCAATTTATATAATTCCCTCGACAATAGATTATGGGGAATGTAATTTAATGATTACAATACAAATAATGTAGTCAAATATTCTAATAGCCCATTATGACTACATAGACTATGGACAGGGAGCCCTCGGGTAGCTGATCCACTTGTCTACTATCAAGCTCATTTTCCGTGAGTAGCTTCGTTTCGATGAGACGACCAACAATTCCCTATGCGAAAATTCTCTATTGTGGTAGCTAACAGAGGTAGCAAGGATAGAATATTTCGATTTGATGATACTCAAAAAATTATTATTTTATTTTTAGGACAATATGACAGTTAAATTATATAAATATTAACTAAGTAAAAACAAAAAAATCAGCTTAATTTACGCACTAAATGATCTGCCAATATAATTAAATGGTAATTTACCTGAGCAAGCGGATAACAAAGCTACTTTAGCCGCGACTCTCGTTCTCGCCTTGGTCGCTGAATCTCTGGTTGTGTAGTTCGCGTTGTGACGACTCGTGAGCCATTGCCTGCAGTAAAAAATATGTTATTTCAAGTGCTAGGTCACTGGTAGACGAAAAGCCGTCTGGGTAAGTACGCATTATCTAATTTCTTCCATCAAACAACAGTATGTAACAATGATTGAGTGGTACAGCCACGCTGTAGACAGTTTTGTCTACAGCACGAACGGGCTGGCTCGACCGGATCGTTACCACTGTCTCACAGAAAACCGACGTAAAATAGCGGCTTGCTGCTGCGTTTCGTACGGTGAGTGAGATATCCGGAGGCCTAAATATCCCTCCCCTTCCCTATCCCTAATGATCCCTTTCCTTTAAGGTCGGCAACGCGCCCATAATTCTTCTGATATTGTGGGCATACATGGGCGGTGGAGATCACTTACCATCAGGTGACCCACTTGCTCGTTTGCCGATCTATGCCATAAAAAAAAAACATATATCCCGGAACCAAACAAACAAAGTAATTAGCACGTGTGAAGTTCAAAGTGTATTTTATTGGCTTATTTGCCAGAGACTCATAACTAACAAACTTACTTGAACGTTTTCAAATACTGCACAACGTTTCTCGGCGACGTCAATGACGATACCAATTCGAGAACTTTCCTGAAAAAAATATCATATTGTTGTAACAAAATCCAATTTATTATCTCAAATGGAGATCCTCATCATTATTTAGAAGTTGGTTAAAACATGATGGTCTCCACGAAGTATCCGTTAACGGCGTACCTAGCAGTTCTGCATAATAACAATTCATGTAATAATAATTCATGTACATAGCAACAATTCATGTTTTTTATTTTTATTTTATCCTGGTACGGCAAACTGACTACACTGGACCATTCAGTCCAAGCATAATGTCGACGGTCAAGAGACATTGAGTCCCTCGATGGTCGGCAGAATTATGCCGGACTAACATTACTAGAAAATATATTGAAATTCATTAACCGATTGTAACATTTATTTAAAAGGGTCTTAATAGCGTAGTATTTGAAGGTATACCTATATTTTAATTATTTTATTTTCTTATAAGACCTATGTATATACTAGCTTTTGCTCGCGGCTCCGCCCGCGTGAACAGCATTTAAATATTATCATCCTCTATTTTGACCCCTTTGGGAAAGAATTTATCAAAATCCTTTCTGAGCGGACGCCTACGTCATAACATCTACCTGCATGCCAAATTTCAGCCCGATCCCTCCAGTGGTTTGGGCTGTGCGTTGATAGATCACTATGTCAGTCACCTTTGAGTTTTATATATTTAGATTTAAACGGGTGTTAATCGCGTAGTATTTGAAGGTGTACCTATATTTTAATTATTTTATTTTCTTATAAGACCTATTATATTATATTTCTTTTCCTGACCTGACATTGACTGACTGTGAAACGCGACTCGCCTGCGCGAGCCACTGTGGCGGGTTTCTCACCATGTGCACAGTGGTCGCTATACAGTCGGATACTAAAATGATAAGATATCCTCCCACCTTTGCTGGTAGTAGGATATTCATATCCGCCCGGATAACGACCAGCGTACACATGGTGTTAAAACCTGCCATAGTGATCCACACGACTAGTGTGGATCACGTTCCAGAAACAGTATTTTGCTTCCCCCTGGAAAATTAACTTTCCTTGACTTATGGGGTTTCTGAAATATCCGATTCAAATGATAAGGTACCCACCCACCACCGAAAGCATATTGAAACGTAAGCATACGACCACTCACTTGTTAACTCTGTCCGCGATCAAGGTCCTGAGTGGCGCGAGTAAGCGTCGCCTCAGCCACAGACCTCTGATGCCCAACACTTCTTCCAGTAGCTTCAGGGCTACACTTTCATCACCATCCTGTCATAATTGTTTATATACTGTATACGTATACTAGGGAGAGACGTTCATCGTTTATTAATCGTTGTTTACAAGATTTCTTTAACGGTGAAGGAAACATCGTGAGGAAACCTGCATACCTGAGAATTCGATAAGATTTTTCGAAGGTATGTGAAGTCTGCCAACCCGCATTAGGCCAGCGTGGTGGACTAAGGCCTGATCCCTCTCATTCAGTAGCGGAGGCCCGTGCCCAGTAGTGGGACGAATATAATAATATAGGGCTAATAAAAAAAAATAAAAAAAAAGATTGCAATCTTTATATTTTTGTTGTACCGGCATAGCGTTCGCACGTCACACAGACTTCCCATTGAAAACCAGCGCTGTAGTACAGCTAAAGCTGTATTTCAGCCTAAAGCTGAATGGGAAGTCCTGTTATTGATCTGACAATACTGGTATGATGTATGTAAAAGATAACTATTGTGTCTAATCCAATAATATTTTTTTCTTTCTTTCTTTCTTTTCTTTATAAGATGGAGCGTGAACTAAATATGGCACACTTTACGTTATATGTGGTGTAAGTTATTTGGAAACGGTAGGTGAATGGGCCGGTTCGACCGGGATCGGACCACTGTCTAATAGAAAACCGACGTGAAGTAACCGGCTTGCTGCTGCGTTTCATACGGAAGTGAGATATCCAGAGGCCCAAATGCCCCATCCCCTTTCCAATTTCTTTATTATCCATTTCTTTTAAGGTCGGCAACAAGCCCATAATTCTTCTGGTATTGTGGGCGTAGATGGGCGATGGAGACAACTTTCCATCAGGTGAGCCACTTGCTCCTTTACCGGCCTATACTACATATGATTTGTCATTTTTTAATTAAAAAGTCAAACACAAATTTGATTACCGGTCTGGGATTTGAAGCGATGGGCGATACAAGTTTACGCTTGGCATTTTTTAACAATACTAAAAACTTAAATGATGTGTTAATTTTGAAATAAGTATAACAAGAATAAAGGTTAAAGCCAAGACATAACTATTGCGGTTCCTAGAACATTGAAGTATATAAAGTATATAATAAGTATAGTTCAGGGCCATGCAGTGCTTTGAAATACAAAGTTCTGTGTGGTGTTGCTTCTGTTTATGGGCAGGCGTGGTGATTACCAACAGGCGAGCGCTTTGCTCGTCTCGTAATGCAATAAAATAAAAAGAAAAAGGTCAATATTGACGGATCTTCATGGGCCATCGTACGGTGACGAAACTGTAGTGTAGACGTATCGTATAACTAATACTCACATCTTGACCATCTGTAGTGGTTCCAGTTTTGATAGCTTCGTAATGATTGTCTCCACTTTTACCTTGAAACACTTTTGATATACCTGAAATGTCATGTAAAGAATCTATTCTTTATATATAAAAAAATTCGTGTCACGTTGTTTGTCCGCGATGAACTCCTAACCAACTGAACCGATTTTAATCAAATTTTGCAAACTGTGTGCAAGTTTGATGCACATTAAGCGATAGGATAATTTATATCTCAATTTATAGTCGCAATATGTTTTTATTGCGAATTATTTGTTTCAAAGAGTTATAATTATCTGTGAGTTCCATAAGCTGGATTGAGTAATTATCCAATAGATGGCGCATATTGTATTGAATAATTTACTACAATATAATTTAACATATACCTTAGCCACAGCAACGCGTGGCCGGGTGTGCTAGTGATACTATAAAAATAGATATACATATTATAAGTCTTATATGAATCCTTACCGTCCATAACGCCATCTACCGTATTGGCGAATTGATCAGGCATGTTTTTCAAAGTCCTCATGCCAGCTCTTAATGAATTCACTAACACAGCATCGATCTACAAACAAACCATTAAATTGACCTCATTGTATATCATTACACAAGTACCCGTAAAGGAGTAGGCAAAAGTACTCATATTACCAACAACATTTCCGTCTCGTGGTGTAATAAGGTCAAGTCTACAGCTATTTCAGAAACAAAAAAATTACCCGAATAGTGAATTCAAACTAGACAAGCCGCAGCGACTCAAACTCGAAACTCTAGTCGCATACTATTTGCAAGTGAGATATACAACCTTACGTCTGTCTAGTTGCTAGTCAGTATCACCATCTAAGTACTGACTAATACACAAATAGCCATCAACGATAGAAACATACTCACTGTGTTATTGTGTTTCTCTTGCTGATTCTCAGGGCTCAGAAACCCTCCCAAATAGTCTTGCGACAACAGCGCCATGTATTTAGTTTCTCTCGCTAGACTGGCCAACGTCTGTAGATAATTATTTAACATCCTTTTACGGTTTTCGAGAACCATTCTCGATGTATTTTGAAACGTTTTCTTGGCCGGAAAGGGTATATGTCCTAATTCTGGCCACTGTAAAAAATAGTTTTAAAATTACTTCAAAAAAAATATCTTATATATATCCTATATTCTTTTTTATTTGGCAATTTATAGTACCGTACTTTTTAATAGCGCCCACTTGACTCTAGAGACAAATATTCAAAGCGATATTAAATAAATATACTCTGATCTTTCTTCATCAAAATTAGACAAATCTAAAATTTAATAATTATTTTACCTTTTCTTTGATAGAACTGTGTAGATCATAGAAATCGCTATATCTCCTGTAAATATGCCATAATTCGTTGTCGGATAATCTTGTGACAGCTATGGCGTAGATGCCAAAGGCCCGGCCTTTGTCTTGTACTAAAGCTAAAACAACCCAAAACATTAGCCACATTATGATTTTATAAAACAATAACGTTCAGTGTCGATATTACCACAAAAAGCTAGAGTGGTTGAGTATAAATAGTGTTACATAAGCAAAATTGTAGCAATCACTCCTAATTAATAAACTCTAACGTTGATTATTAAAAATATTTTTGATAGAAAAAATTACAAACTTACACCTAAAATTACAGTCAATCAGATGTTATTAAAAAGCCCAAGAAGATTAGTCAATTTTTACCATCCTCAAGAGTCATATACCTCTACAATAACAGTGCGTCTATAAAATAGATTGTGACTGTGGCACTCTCTTATAACGGTCAAACGAAAAGAAATATAGGGACCCGCGTGAAATAACATATATAGCTGACGTAAAAACACAGATGCTCTACGTAGTCTGCAGTTGTACATTATTCGGAGGAAGGCTCCAAACATTATAATTTTGAACTAAAGGTAGGCAGTGTATCATTAACGTTTTTGGACACCTATATCTCAGTTCGTCCCGTGACCACGAAGGCTGAAAAGCTTTCGAGACGTCGGGATAAAAAGTACAAAATAAATAAACGTACCCTTTGCGTAAATATTACACACCAAACACCACCATTATATAACCAGTCATTATACACAAAAACCAATTATTAAAAAACTCACCTGTTTCTATAATACACGCTGATAGCGGCGACAAAAAATTCTTCGCGTTTCGACTGATCTCCGAATGCGACAAAGATAAATTACTCGTGTTAGCTGATGTCAAATTTGATGGCCCTGAAAATATTAAATTTTTCGTTTGTAATATAAAAACACACTTATATAGTATTCGTAATTGAAAAAAAAACTAACGATAGCTTGTAAGCAAAAAAAATATAAAAACCGTTTCCGCGATGCGATTTTAAAACAGCCAGACATTCCCATACAAACAGATCAGAAAGGAAACTGATTTCGAAGTAAATTCAAAAGGAGAACATGCATGTTAGTAACAAAAAACAACGTTAGAGGATACGAAAATGTTAGTACTGTTAATTAATGTAGGTATTAAACTACCTTTGAGGTTTACGTAGGGATCAAAACATCGATAATACATCGCGACATAATAAAAAAATATTTATCGATAAAATATATCATGTCCATTTAATTACAAAAAATTGCATACTAACACGTACTGTAAAGTACATTTTAAACCAATCTATTATAATTTCGGTGTTTAAAGGAAACATTGACTATTGCAGTCATACTCGGTCAAAAATCGAATAGCTCGCATCGAGTCAGCGTAATAGACTGAAATCCTTTTGTAATGTAAGAAAATAGCAGAGTGAAGAATCGATTAATAAGATCAAATTGATTACTATAAAAACAATGTCACACTCGAAACGATTCTAAAAGTATTTACCTGCGCTTTCATTGATCATCTTTTGTGCCAAATTGCCGACAATATCGGAACGGGAGCGATTATGTCTCGCTCCTGGCACTGTTAAGAAATCACCTGAGGAAGTTTTAATCAATCAATTACATACTCTTTTTTGTAATGAATTCATTAATATGTATGGAGATGCCGTTTTTAAACTTTGAAATTAACGTTACGTTAGTTCCTGTCATTGTTGGATCTGGAATGTTCTTGATAGTATGGCTCAATTAAAGAATTATCGACTTTTGATGTGGGATGTAAAAAATACGTGAATGACCATTGAATTTATATTAATTTCAAAAAATGGCGATGGATTTTTTTAACACAATAAAATTAAGTAGGTACAAATAATAACTTATTCAGGAACTTTTTTGGAACAAGTGTACATTTAGCGTAAACAACTACAAAAACACGTGAGAACTACGCAAAAATCAAAGTGTAGATCTCAGTGTACACTCAAATTAAACTCATCTAAATACGTACAGGAAAATAATCGATAAATATAATAACCACACTTTCGCGAATTTCTATCGATAAATCTAATCGACTAAGTGCTAACAATGTCTACGTTAAATTGCCAGGCATATACCAAACACACTGCATTTAGGTATCGTGTGGTTCTTGTTACTTGTCGTCCGTCGCGTCAACGAGCGTGGGAATGTAAACGACTTGTTCGGTAGTTCGTATTTATATTTGGACTTGGACCACAGCCTCGGCAACTGGTTCAAGCAAGATTTCACGATTTTCTTGCATTTCTCTATCGTTTTGTTGAAAACAATTTTACATGTGGTTAGTTGTTAGAAACATATATGGTAATTATTGTGCAGGTAGGTGCATACATACCGCTGTATTTTCTATCTGTCTTGTCTTCCTTTTTGAGATCGCTGAAAAAAAAGACATTTTTGTAATTGTCTACAAGAAATGACCTTGGGCGATAATTCGCAATTCGTATTTCATATTTTATACCTAAGTTCTGTTATATAATACTTCTGCAATGTAGGTAGGTAGATGTAGGTAAAGTGTTAAATAAATAACTTTATGACATAGTGGATACGAAATTAAGTTTTTAACCAATTTACCTGTGACTTCTATCCGATCCGTCTTCGTTGTCCATCATGAAATCAGATTGCCAAGAAGGATCATCCTGAAAAAATATAGGAATTTTTAATTTGTACTCATACATTAAAACAGATCATAAAATATATGATTATATAAATGAATATTATAACCACACCATGTGATTTTGTAAATAATTAATAAATAAATACACCCAACAGTCACACACATAGTCCTGACCCCACAGTAAGATACGAGTCTTGTGTCGTGGGTATCAGGAACTACGAGAGACTTTCGGTCTCACAACATCCAGACCCCGAAACAAATATTTGTGGATCACACAAACATTTTGTCTCGATGCGGGGATCGAACCTGCGGCCTCTCGCTTCACAGCCGGCTACTCGCCCGCTGCGCCACGGAGGCTGTCAATAGGCATGCTTATTAGCGAAGACAATCGAAGAAGTTTCCTATTTACAGGTAATTCAGCCCATTTGTGCATACGATGTTATGTGCGCCAGCCGTCGTGCATACCCATTGATATGCACACACATTCTCCAACTTCTTCCAGGCTATGTGTGACACCCACATACTGTGTCTATATAACAACGCAATAATGATCCACAAATACTTGTTTCGGGTCTGGGTGTTGTGAGACCTAAAGTATCTCGTAGTTCCTGATACCCACGACACAAGACTCGTGTCTTCCTCGTGTCGTGGCTATGTGTGTGACTGTTGGTTGTTATTTATTTATTACTGTTGTTCCGCACATGTTTAATGAAAGTCTCACCTCTAAAGCGTCACACACACACTTTTGAACCTCGTCGAAGCAAATCACAGGGTTGTTCGTAAACTCTTCGCCTTCTGTAGTGATCTTTCTAACTAGTTCCGCGTGACAGTTCTCTGGTACTCCCATTATGGGCGGTTTGTTTGGAGCTAAATACAAATCACATAATTCTAATGCTGATGAACGTAAATTGTCTATGACTGCTTTGGATGTGTGCGGCGCGTCTGGAAAAGATGATAAAGGTTAAAAAAATATATATTATGAAAAATACAGTTGTTTTATATTGTGTACCGAATCAATATAATGTATAACTAAATTATCATATTCACGGACCAAAGATATCTATTTATAATAAACATCGCAAGTGTACTACGTAGGTACTTCGCGTACCGTAACGAAGTATATGATCTTGCTCAAGATCTTGCGCATGCGTACATAACAGGAATATGGCTACGATAAACACTAAGTTTCAATATACTTTTCTTGTAGCGGACAGATATCCGATGAACGTTTGTAGATCATGGATAAAAATGTCCATTTTAAAAATAAAAAAAATTCATCATCACAACTTACCGGCTTCATTTAATTCTATTTCCAGTAGATATTGTGCGTTCGATCTCCAAGCGGCAGTTGATCGCAAAAACTTTAATGATCTAGAAACTTCTTCAGATATTTTTTCAGCGGTCGCGTTGTTTGATGCTCCTATAACAAATTATTGTTACATAATTTATCATAATAACTTATAACATATTAACTCATATAAGTTCTACTTGTGGAAGACAGAAAGAATCCAAACATATTAGCATCGACGGACAAATAATAAAAACCGACCAAGTGCGATTTGGGCCCGCTCAAAGAGGGTTCCGTGCTACCTTTATTATCTTTTTATTTTTCTTTTGTTAGTATCCGCCATAATAACAAACCAGATTTTGTTTATCGTTGGTCGACACTATTCTTGGATTGCGCTACACTTACAATCAGGTGTAGCGTAATCACTTTGCCGAGCCAGGTTAAAAAAAAAAGCGGTTGACGTCAGGCATGCGGCCGGTCGTAAAAACTACAAGCCAAATCTTTCTGTAACATATTGTGTTAAAAATCACGTTGCAAACATTGAGTTTATCGGTGGTCACCAGAATCATGCCGGCCTGTATAAATGCTTCTTCACACTCCGAAGAGAGAAGAAGCAAAAAACGGCTGCAACAGGACAAGCGGATGACCGATGCAGGCACAGGCATACAAGAATGTAACCCTATACCCGCCCCAATCAACCATCATGTCGTGTCGCAATCCCCTCGGGAGAACCGGGTATACACTGGCTGATTCTGGAATGCGATCCACACAAAGCGTGTGGGTCACTATGGCAGGTTTTAACATCATAAGTACGGTGGTCGCCATCCGGGCAGATATGAATATCCTACCGCCAGCATTTTTTTAAATTTAATACCTTCTTGCGGTCCCAGTGTAGCTCGTCTCGCTTGCATGATCCTGGTCAAATATTGCAACGACGACAATTTCTGACGATCTTGCAATTCCCATTCGCCGGCACTGTCTTTCGAATGCTAAAAACAACCAATCTATCAAAACTTTTTTTTAAATCAAATATTAAACACTAGCTTTTCCTCGCGGCTCCGCCCGTGTGATCTGCTTTATTAGGGGTAAAAAGTAGCCTATGTTACTCAGTGATAATGTAGCTTGCTAACGGCAAAAGAATTTTTGAAATCGGTCCAGTAGCTTTTAAGTTTATTCGTTACATACCAAAATACAAATGTTTCCTCTTTATAATATTAGTGTAGATTATTTTACTGCCATATTAAACCTTACCAATTTCTGTATGTCCTTTTGTACTAGTTCCAAAGTGGAGTCCAATTCTTCAGCATCGCCGCAACATCGTATCACTATCAGGAATAGTTCTGATGGCAGTGACGAGTCTCGACAACACTGTAAAACGTTAATACAAGGTGGTAGGTCTATCGCTGCCTCGGTCTCTCGCCGGATAGGCCGTCCCCAATAATCGATCTTATTTTGTTTCTCCGGATGAATAGCACAAATTAGCCAATCAGAAAACAGTGTGAAGGTCATGCGTACAAATAACTTCGTTTTATTGGTTGATTTCCCTGATCTAGTCGCTTAATCAATCTAAGGCCATTTTTCCCTTCCCATCCCTTCCTGTACTTTCCCTCGTAATCTCCTTCTTGCATCCTTCCCCTCCCCTTTGTCCTATATCCTCCCATCACCCTCTCCTCCTTCTTATTTCCTCCTATCACCCTCTCCTCCCTCCTATCTTTATTATAACCTCCCCTTACCTTGCAACTCCCCCACCCAAAAATACCAACCCTCCCAACCTAACTTCTACAACCCCGATGATGAAAGATAGTAAAAAAAAATCTAAAACCGTTTATTGAGAACGGCCCTAAGTAGATTTATGTGAGCATTACCTGTTTCGATAGATACTACCACGTTACCAATTTCAGCCAACAAGCAACAGTGTGTGAGCCCTGTTATGCTACACTTTGAGGTGTATTGATGACTATGTGATTCTTACAAAATAATAGTTTAAAATACTAAAAAACACGCTTTTATAGAAAAGTTTTGGAAACTATTATTTATTTTTCATTTTTTACGAAGAATATAGATATATATAGATATTTTTAATATTGAATTGTCATCGGTCTTTGATAAGTATGCCAAATTTCGATTTAATCCGACGTTTTGAAGGAGGTTAAAATCATGTTCAAAGTTTCCGTTACATACCAACATACAAACATGCGTCTAAAGCTAATAAAAGCGTGTTAAAAGGGATTAATGAAATAAAACTCACTGTTCTTATAATAGTTCTGTTGATATTGTCAGGGTCGCTCAGCAGGTTGATGATGGGCCTCAGAACAACAGCAGACAACAGTTCTATCAGTATAACTTTCAACGCGTGACATTTCCACGCCTCTTCGGGAGCGACTAGATACAGCACCACTTCAGATATCTCACAGAGTAGTTCTAGACAACAATAAGAAGTTCGTTTTTGAACCAATAGAGGCAATTAAATCTCAACAAAACAGTTATAAGGTCCTTTATCAGTCTGTGGAACCGTAGCGCCTAAACGAATGGACTCATATAAATGCGGTTTGTCGTTTGAAAAGTAAATTTATCGAGATGGTTATTAGCGTTAAGAAAATCTAATCAACCGTTCAAGTCAGATATTATAAGGCAGTTTTAATGGTATATACATACAAACGTACGTCTGTAATCCCTGAAGAAGTAGGCAGAGGTATAAACACTTCACCTACATTTCATCGAGTTTATTTCCGTCCCATGATGTGATAGGGGGCGAACCTATCGTCATGCGAGGTGCAATTCCAGACTTCGGGCCGATATTGAGCATTTCATGACAACAATATCACTTTTACCTGACCCGGGGATCGAACATAAGATTTCAGCGCAGCAGTCGTACCGCGTACGCATTACACCTACACCACCGAGGCAAATTTAATTTTATTTATAGGCCGGCTTTGTGACTGCAAAACCCAATATCACTGTTACCACTGTCTCAGACACTATCTGTTTTCTGTAAGGCCGTCTGTTTAATAATTTACAAAAATACATACCATATTCTTTCTCTGCATCCATACAGAATATATCGCGACATATTTGTTTATTTTCAATCGAGCATTCAAGTTCAAAGAATATGTCCTTCAATGTTTTCCCAGTGATGTTCTCTGAACTATCATAAAATTTCGACTTGCCAAATGTTTGAGAGTCTGAAATTAAAGAAGTCCATTAGTAAAAACAAACACTAATAATTTAACACCTGACTTCAATTCGAAAATTATCCTTTACTTTTAAATAGTTGATCAGATCTTATATAAACATAGATTAGCATCAACTTGATTCATTGATCTTTAAAAAAAATAAAAACCGCATTCAAGTCAGATTACACGTTTCAGCACTAAGATGCCACAGACAGATGCATGTACGCTCACCCGCACGCATGCGCGTCGCCCGTCCGTACGCACGCTTGCCGTAGACACACAGTAGACAGAGGAGACAGATTAATAATAATCCACTTTTTTGTTAGTCAATGGTTATCGACTTTAGTATTTACAGAAAGATTTCACATATAAGAAACTGCAATAAATCAGCAATAACCTACAGAAATGGAATTGACTGACGTGACGAATCTTTCGGGTTTAACCCTAGGTCAAGCAGCTCTTTGAAGTCGCATACTTATTCATTGTTAATTATCACTTATTAAATAAGAAAACCCGAGTGGTTTTTGTAAGAATTTCGAAGATTAATGAAGTCTATCAACCCTCATAATGCCATTAGGTCTAAATTAAATTTTAACACCTGATATTTTAACACAGTGTAATTAATATTATTATGATTAATTACCTCACCTCAATGTCTAATTTTTGGAATCAAGGACAATACACATTACCTGGTGGCCAAGACAAATCAGTGTCACTTTTATTTCTCCTATGAGTTTTCTTATCGTCTTGTTTCTTGGGACTCGGTCGTGTACCATCATTGCCTAACTCTTTGTTATTCAACAGGTCTACGTGTTTCAACCTAACTCGCGACTGTTTGAACAATTTCAAATGCATAGTGAGTTCTTCTGGGAATCTTGTTGATAATAAGTGGATCCAGTCCACACTTTTTATTCTGTAAAGAATTAAGAATGCTAAGACGGTAGTTATAATCATGACACCGGTCCAAGAATTCTACATGATATGATTTCTAAATCAGTAAATAAAATCCTGATCACATTTTTTACTGTATCACCAGATCAGAAAACATTATTTCTGGAGAATAATGGAGTGAGGATACAAAAAACTCTAGTGTTGCTCTTTTTAGAAACTGGTTTATAATAATAACTGCACTACATTTCTATTATTACTAGGTCATAAGTATTTGCTTTAAACTCTGTGCCTTTAAAACCAGATTATAGAATATCTTACCTATTAGCTACATTAGCACCGGTCGCCAGCACCAAACGTTTAATGGCATGTGATGTGAACTCCTCGTCACTTGTCAATATCTCATACCATGGCGTCACATAATCATTGACTATAATCATAATGATCTCATTGAGAAACGAGTCGACAGTCTCACTGCCTGTTATCCTACTGTCAAACTTTTGTAAAGATGTTCCTTTTTCTTTTTCTTTGAATAATTCTAAAACCTGCAATTTCTCTAAATTAGGAATTTATGATAATCATTGTCAAGCCTAAAGCTAAGCCTTTAAATTTATTTACGAATAGCTTTAGGTTGCAGCTCCGTCCACATCAATATCTTTTTCCAGTTCTAATGTAATCCAGGTCATGGCCTACCTTTTTGACAAATATTCAAATTCTTCAATTGTTAGGGCATTATTGATTTACAAACATCCAAATTCACAAACATAGAAACTATCACATTTATAATATTAGTAGGAAACAAAAAATGGTGGCTAGAGATGGATAGTGCCTGAATTATAAAATAACCAATAAATGGAAAAGTAGCTGATATTTTTGGATAATCTAAAATTATTGATTAACACAACCAGTTTACTTAAAGACAGATTATAATTAAAATATTAGTATTTTTCTTACATCAAATTATTAACACAAGTAAATATAACTACATAAATGTACAATTAATTTTCACCTTTGGTATCTGAATGGAATAGTTTGTGCGTTGCAGGGGATCATCGAGGCAGTCCAGATCAATGGTAAATATCTTTTTGTTGTCATAAGAGAAATACAAAATTGTTATTACTCTGTAAATGAACATGTATAATGAATGATAAAATTTCACTCATTTCTATTAGTAGAGATAAAATGCATTGACACAATAATTATAATCTTTCTTAATATAATCTTTTTACTTATATATTATGCTTGTATGCTTGTTTCGTTTTAACTAATAAAAAATACCCTCTAGTATTTTAAAACAATAGCCACAACAATGTTTATCACTAACTTCAGCCCTTCCAAATGATTTCCTTTGTAAGGGTGCGTTTATATGACACGGAATCCCACCGCGTTGCGGCCGCGCGGGGGGCGCGGCGCCTCGCTCGAATCACTCGAAAAACTAATGAAACTCTATTGACTAAGCCATAATGTTTAATTCTTCGCAACGCTCCAACCACGCGGCGACTGCGCGGTCGTGTAAACGCGACCGCGCGGCCCCCGCGCGGTCGCCACGCGGTTAGTTACTCACAAAGAATTTCAACGTTAAGTCCTAGTTAATAAAACATACATTTGCTATGACTGAACAGTTAGTACGCGGTCACCGCGCGGCCGCAAGAAATTTTTCGCGTCGTCTAGTGCAGCCTAATGGTTTCACTTAGCTTCACACTACACTAGATTATAATTATTGGTCAATTTATAGTTTATACTCATAGAATAACCATACTACTCAGTATTCAATATATAGATGGACTTAAAAGTATTAACTTGTAAATAATTTAATAGCACTTTACAGACTGCCAAGATGACAGTTGCAGGTTCGAAACCATGTCCAATAGCATTCACCTCTGACTTAAATTTTGTTAGTAGTCATGAATAATTATCGCTTGCTTTAACAATGAAGGAAACATTATGAGGTAACCTGCATACCTAATATTTCTCCATAGTAATTTCTAAGGTACGTGATCTATGTGAAGTCTACTTTTATTTTTTATTTTTTTTTATGGTATAGGCTGGCAAACGAGCAAGTGGGTCACCTGATGGTAAGTGATCTCCACCGCCCATGTACTCCCACCATCAGAAGAATCATGGGCGTGTTGCCCGCCATAAAGGAAAGGGATAATTAGGGATAGGGAAGGGGAGGGGATCTGGGCTTCCGGATATCTCACTCACCGTACGAAACGCAGCAGCAAGCCGCTACTTTACGTCGGTTTTCTGTGAGACAGTGGTAATGACCCGGTCGAGCCAGCCCATTCATTCTGTAGACAAAACTGTCTAAAAACCCCTTTAACCTGTCTCATTCGTAAAGGAGACCCGTGCTCAGCAAGGGGACAGTATAATACAAGGCTAATATTTTTATATTAATAAATTAAATAGTTCAAAGGAATTTAATAATTGGGTTGGCTTTAGTATCCGGGTGCAGGATTTTGCTGATAATTTTTATAGTAAACGTTAGACACTAGTCCGTATTAACAAATGCTAGCAGTTTATTATGCGGAAATGCATAGTTTTTGTGAAATTAATTTGTAAAGTTTTGTAGGTTATTACAGTTGTAAACACACTAATATTGAATTAGAAAGAGACAAATGTCATTGAACGTGGAACCCGACTAATTCTGTCTCTTTCTGACAAGTAGTTATATAAAAACGAAATGCTTAATATGTTGTGGTCGCGTTACTGGAACGTTTTTTTTTCTTTACAATACTACTATAATTATTATTTTCCTATTCACAACTACCTACTTTCGTTGTTGTTGAGTGCCGGCTGTGTTTTTATTGTGATCTTATTATCTCCCATTCGACCTGCTTACCTTATTGATATTGGTGGTGATTATTTTTTTCTTAACCATCCAGAAGTAGGAACCTCACAAACCGAGGCTTATGCACGCGTGAGCGAGCGAAGTGAGCTCGGGATCTGGAGCACCCCGTCTCGGACAAATTAGGTTAGAAGGGGATGGCAGGGTCAGTGAGCGAGCGAAGCGAGCAAGCAGACCCTGCCATCCCCTTCGTGGTAATTTTTTTTAAACCACCCAAAAAGTAGTAGCCCCGGCAACTACGCCTTGTTGTTATTACTTGCTTCATAAGCAATATTTGTTACAGTTTTTTTTTAACATTGAATATAAAGTGAACTGTGACTTTCCTCCTTCTCCCTATGAAAAATAACCCGTGACCACATCGAAAATATCAATATGTGCTAAAATATTGTAAGCAGAAACCTGGAATTTAAAAAAATCATATCTCCTAAACTATTGGTTTCCGCACCTCCCCCCTTTCAGGGGGGGTTATACCTCCCCCCCTCAACCCCCTCTCGCCCCTCCCGCACTATTTCGCTTGCAACCGGATACTAAAGCAACCCCTAATAATTTACTTCAGTATATGGAACTTCAATATATACATTTGTTTGCCAGAAAACTTAAAATGATAATAAATTATGTTGCCTTACTGGTAAATATTTACATGGAGATAATATTACATTGGCACTAAAACTGACTTGTAAATATAAGGTTAACTAACTGTCACAGCAAGACAACATTAATTTAACATTCCCCATAGCGTTATAAAACAGTAAAACTACAAATAAGTAGTATTTACTTGTTACTTACCCAACTATAAAAGACACAAAAAATGTAAGTAAAGTGAGGTAAATGCCAAAGCCAAATAATCCTGTTATGATGATAGAAACTAAACCAAACCAGCCAATGATTCTCATTGCCATGATTATTATTTGTTTAGTCTCAAATAACAAACCTATAATTTAAAAACACAAAAATAAAAAGTAAAAACAAACTTTGATGCTTTGACGTCTTTTAGGGATGACCATTGCAGATCTATTTAAAAGAATCGATGTGTAGAAAAGTCATTAGCATCGAATCTAAAGTTACATCTAAATTATATGTCTAAATTAATAAACACTTATAGCAAACGTCTTTGATTGAAAAAGGATACTAAAAAGTTACAATTCTTAAATAAGACGTATTTCATGATCACAATCAAACTTAAAAACCAAAACACAGAAATAATGCGTAAAATGATTTATTGTGTTGATTCCTGTGAATCCATTATATAAACTAACATTTAAATCCAATAAACCTATCAACACAGACTTATAACAAAACACTGCAGAGCATAATATTAATGAATTTATATTGTAGGAAGCTGTGAATCGATGTCATGCAATTTGTCTTAAATGAAAATTAAATTCAAAATCGATTTAATTATCATATTGTCCATCCCTAGAGTAATATATTTTTTATTCTTCTTGGCAAAGGAGCATTAAACCATACAGCCCAAAGGTCGTAGCACACGTATCAACTCGGAAAGGGATCGTCACTGTAGCAACTCGAGCCGTTCAGTATTAGTTATATGAAAGTCTCTACTGCAACGCACACTAATCGGAATCGTAACGTAATCGCCTCGCTTCGGGACAAACTCACGAACCGCGGTGCGGTGCGTGGTCGACTTGCCGTTCCCGCGCTTACGATTCTCCGTACCCTAGCTTACGGCTCTTCGTCCACGCCCCTCCCGCGGTCTGCGTTGCCGAATATGCTTTCTTCATTGGCTGTCATTCGCATGGCAGCTTCCAGTCGTGTTGTGCGTGTGTGTGTGTGTGTGTGTGTGTGTGTCTGTGTGCGTGTGCGTGTGCGTGTGCGTGCGTGCGTGCGTGTGTGTGCAGAACTAGCCGTCAACCAGAGGTTGACGAGCCGTAAGCGCGGCGTCGCCTAGCCGTAGCCGCGTTGACGTATCGGAGCTTCTGATCCGCTTTGGTGTCGTGCTTACGTTTGGTTGACGACTGTTTGACGGCGACGCGAAAGGCGATACGGTTACGATCCCTTTCCGAGTTGATACATGTGCTACGACCCCAAAACTTCATATTTATAGCCAAATTAAAAAAGTTAACATGTTAAAGCGCAGGTAGTTGTTTAAAGGTCATAGCTCATTAGAGCCACCCGGCACCCGACCAGCACCGCCTCGTCGTTCGGCGTCAACTCGTTGTCGACATGTGGTCCACGGGTGGACGACGCGTTGTTACTTGTGAACGTCGCGAGATCAACCAGTGAACCTCGCGTGGCCAACGAGTGAACGTCGCGCTTACCGTAATTTCAAATTTTACTAAATTAGCTCTCATAGCTGTCATGCTGGATGAAGAAGAAAATGAAAGACGCATCGCCAACGCTTCGTCCTCGCGTGAATTATTCGCGGGCAGCGCGCGGTCCACGCAAGGCAAGCGTGCGAGCAGCGAATTGTCACCGAGTGATCCACTCGCCGCGCCGCGCCGACCGCGCGTGGCCAGCTTCTGAGCGAGGCAATCCGTTGACGATACGGCGTTGATGTAATGAGCGCGTATCCATAGAAATCCATGTAAAGAATATTAACCGCTCGAGGTGACGCGGTACTGGTCGGGTGTCGGGTGGCTCTAATGACCCTAAGTTTCAGTGCGGAAATCGAACCCGCGGCCTCTATGGCACAATGGCTGTCAACTATCAATATTTTGTTCCTTTTTACTGTAATATTTTTTGTTGCGTTGTATTTTATTCGCATACGAATAGGCCGCACCTCATCCGTGACTTGGTTGGCAACTATAGTGTCTCTAAGCCCCTGCAAGTATCAATAAAGTTTGATGTTACTGGATAATGTGCACTTTCTTCTCGGAGCAAGATTAGAATTACGACTAAGAGTATAAAGTGAATGAAAATATTTAAGTATATCGGATCTGGATGTTGTGGGACCGTAAGTTCCCCGTAGTTCTTGAAACCCATGACACAAGTTTAAACTTGTAACTATGTGGTCAGGACTATGTATAAGACTGTTGGATTTAGGTATTATTCATTTATGCAGTACTCTTTACATTTTGGAATATAAAACAAAAAATAAAAAAAGCTATCAATCTCCACTGGCGAGGCCTAGGACTCAAGCCACTGGTGGTAAGGAACCACAGAGTGAGGACCCTTCTCACAATGTGTGCAGTATCTAATAACACCGCCTTCTGAATGTCGCTTTTGAACCAATGACCAATTGCGAGCCTCTGCTGTTGGTCGACAAGGCTCTTTGGTATCAACACATTAACAGTAACTATCGGGACCACATAACAATATTACTTGAAGGAGACAATGATTACATAGAGTCAGTATACAAGGTGGTAGGTCCCTCGTATGCGAGAGGCCGTCTGAGTTGGTACCACCGCGCCGTCTATTTCTGCCGCCAAGCAACAGTGTATAAGCAGTGTTGTGTATCGGTTTGAAGGATATTGAAACCAGCGAAATTACTGAGCGTTATGAGACTTAACATCATGTCTCGGGGTGACGAGCGCAGGTGAGTGCCATGCAGTCAGCAGTGCCTTGTAATTCAAAGTTCTATGCGGTGTTGCTTCTGTTTACGGGCAGGCGTGGCGCTTAACATCAGGCGAGCGCCTTGCTCGTCTCGTCATTCAATCAAATAAAAAAGGCCTACCACCTAGTAAGTCACTATGAAAAAACATATACGGCTTTGTATATATGTACTCGAATGAGAAGGATGCACTTCGTCCATTGATCGGCTCGCACAGTTTAACTGAACTATGAGAAAATAGAGGATGGATGACTCTGGCAAATATCAATGCATGCATTTAAAATGCATTTAAAAAAAACTTTCGTAACAGCATTCTGATTTATTGAAATACAACACAATCACATTGAACTGATTTACACAGTAGGTACAGTTACAATAGTCTTGAGACTACCTAATAATACTAGTATAATAATTTTATTGTCAAACATGTCAAACAAATCATTTGAACATGGTGGTTCGAAGTTTCACAATTGAGGGTTATCTGTTCCCCCTTAGACCTCAATTACCTTTGTAAGTTTCACTTACGAACTAACATAAGACTTGCGTAAGTGGCATACATATAATTTTATACATGGACATTTTACATCTGACATTACAGCTTACGCAATTTAATGACATTTACAGTAAGTAACTGACTCTCATTCAGTAGAGGCCCGTGCCCAGCAGTGGGACATGTATAATATATGGCTAGAAAAAAAAACACACATCGCAGATTCCATTAGTAATTTCTTCGTAAATCCACTTACTTAGTTGGCTTACGTGAGTAAAAATTACAAATGTAATTGAAGTCTTATATAAACGTTGGAATAATTTTAAATGCATTTGAACAGTTTCTTGAATGGCCACACCGTCATCAACCAAATCAAGAACAAATCTTATTGAAGATGAAGAAAACGTTAGTATGCTAAAAAAAACGGTATAAGCATATAAGAATATAATTTTCAAACATCTACAATAAGTGTAAATTCACGAGTTAAAACCAATAGTCTTAAGAAGTGCTTTTATAAATATTTTTAAAAAATTTATATTGTGCATTAAAGGCGAATTTTTCTATTCATATCCAATTACTATGTCAACGGTTTATCAAATCATGGTATTACTGTCATAAAAAACATATTTTGAATTTGTCGACATCGGCACTTATGTGCACAACCAATATTCCACAGGTTAACTCACAGAAAAATAAACCTTCAAGACGCCACATTACCTAAAAGGAACTCAGGGCATATCAAGTTTACGAACAGTCATTTACCTAAAACCCAGCACGTCAAACGCTCCATTTCCGGATAAGACCTGTCAACATATTTAGATTTGAACACTTATTGTGCTGACTGATTTAAAAATCTGCGATTTCTATTCCCGCTGACATATTATTATTACGATTGGATTTTATAAACTAATCTATGTCACGTATTTAGGTTTATTGTTCTGTGTTTCACCTAGAATATAAAAATCGCTAGTAATACCCACTTGAAACAAATATATCAATTTTAGGTAAAAATACAATTATTATTTCAGTTTTATTATAATCTCCCGTTTTGCTAATTGTTTAATTAATACACAATGTATTAGACGAATATATTTAACATTTTTCAATAGAATTTGTCGATAATATGTACTGCAATTTAAATGAATTAAGTATCTAACTTTAATGAAAAAAATATTATATAAACGTCGTGTAAGTGAATAGGTCCACAAACTAAAAAGTTTTGTTCATCTATTTTAATAAATAATAATATATTGATTTATGTATGTAACCATTATGCTAAGTGAATAAAATAAAAAGTACTTCGATTTTCTTTGTGGTAATATTCTAACGTATTCGGTTATTAAAGCATTTCCCTTAAACACTGGATGTCTACTCTATATGCTAAAATAAAAAGTTTTAAAAACAATATACTTTGTTAATATACTCCCATATCTCATGGTAACACTATCTGCAAGTCCTATTGAAAATTCGTCAATAACCGCATTTAGACGGAGAGAGATAATCGCCCAAGGATTTTTTTACGGAAAACTATCATTTATGTGGCTGTGTCATGCAATTTCAAAATTACCATCTTATGATGCGGCCTCGTAAATGACACTTTTCTGTGATATACTTGTCCGTTTCGTACCAGAAAATAACTCCGTCTAAATGGGGCTTAGGCTTGGAGAGATATAATAGTACCCAAAATTAATTACAAAGATGTATTAGAGCAACATCAGCACGGGAGTTTGAATATAACACTGAAACTGGTATTCAATTACAGTAGAATCCCGATTATCCGGATCAATTAAAACCAGGGGTATTCCGGATAATCGAAAATCCGGATAATCGATTTCAACGTCAAATAAAACAATAATCTATTTTTTATAATTTTTTTGTTATAGAAACACATACATATAAAAAAAAATCGAGTAGCCTATGTAATGTAAAATGTTGGTTGGAAATAGTTTGTGATTAATCTTTGACGTAATCACATTTTACAAGGTGGTAGGTCCCTCGTATGCGAGAGGCCATCTGGGTTAGTACCACCGCTTTGTCTATTTCTGCCGCCAACCAACTGTGTAAGCACTGTTGTGTTTCGGTTTAAAGGATATTGAAGCCAGAGAAATTACTGGGCATTATGAAACTTAACATCTTATGTCTTGGGCTGACGAGCGCAGTTCAGCACCATGCAGTGCTTTGTAATTCAAAGTTCTGTGTAGTGTTGCTTCTGCTTATAGGTAGGCGTGGCTCTTGCCATCAGGCGAGCGCCTTGTTCGTCTCGTCATTCAATCAAATAAAAAAAAATCTTTTCATTGCGGCCAAGTCCCTGATACTTTGCTGGTGGGACCCACCTTGTGTGGATCGCGTTCCAGGGTCAGCCAGTGTATATCCGGTTCTGCCGAGGGGCTTGCGACGTGACTTGATGGTTGGTTGGGGCGGGTACAGTGGTACATTCTTGTATTATTGTGCTGTATCGGTCATCCGCCTGTCCTATCGCAGGCCTCTCGATTTGCTTCTTCCCTCTCCAAAGAGGGAAGAAGCATTATACAGGCCGGCATGATTCTGGTGACCACCGATAAACTCATTGTTTGTCGGTGGTCGCTGGTTTTTTGGACTGCACTACGCTTACCATCAGGTGTAGTGCAGTCACTTTGCCGTGCTCGGATAAAAAAAAATACGCTTCAGTTGTAATAACTGTATGGGATCCGATTTGTCCTGTCTTTCAAACCATTTAAAAGCGCTATTTAGAGCTCCAATAGCTTCAACTACATCACCAGTACATCACCAGTTTCAGTCTCTTCTTCATCTTCTTTATCGTTACTTTTCAAATTATTGTTAATGAGTTCTTCATCAGTTAAAATGTGGAATTCAAGGCAGTCATTGAGAGATAACATTACTCTTTTTCGCTTAGACATTATAGATTTCTAACGCAAAACGTAAACAGAAATGTAAAAAAATACAACCTATTAGTTGGATGCTATCAATTAAAATGAAATAATAGCAAACACTATCGCGCACACAAATGAGAGCAGCACTACACGTCGGAGGAAGGAAAAAAACTCGTCGTAAAATATCTCGTTGCGCTGTCAAATCATTTCTACGTCGGTAATTAGAGCCGTGACGAATGAGTCCGGATAATCGGATATCCGGATAATCGAGGTCCGGATAATCGGGATTCTACTGTATAACTATTTTTCTTATCATTATTTAGTTCAAATAATACATTGGATGGGAACACAGACCACGGCTAATATAATAGATACCTATTCGTATGTTATACTACATCGTGTGCCTACTTTCAGCGCGACGCGGCAATGCACGTAATATAGTCTACGCACACTGCGATAACAACGTTACGTTAACATAGTAAAAATAGGCACGCTTGGATTCCATACAAACTTGGCGTTCTTACGAGATCTGTCATATTATCTGTGGTCTGTGGGTAATAAGTTAACTTAAGCATAGATACGTCGCGGCTCAAAGACACGATTACAGTATATTTATGGATTTAGTTGACTAACATCCATAAAAGATTATAAATATTAACAACTGGCGTATCGTCAACCATCGAAGTAATAAAGAGCAACCGAGTTGACATTATATCTAATCTTTAATATTTTACAAAATATCTATGTTCTCTTATATTTTATGGCGATTTAATGAAATAAAATTCGAAGCGTTATTGCTTCCACGTTGCATCGAAATTCTTTTTCAATTCACACTCAGATCTATTTCAATATTGTGCACTTAATAATAATGTAGATATAATAAATAACGTTCATAGCAAAAGAAATGACAATTTTATATAAAAGTAGCCTCCATTTGATGATCGTATGAAAAATACTGTAGTTGAGTACAAGTACAGTGGTATTAGCCGTGTGCAGGTTTGTTGATGTACCTATTCCCCTCCCACTACCACCAACGGCGTCCCACTCGTCTCGTTATTCCTTTGATTATATTAGTAAGGTGGTAGGTTCCTCATATACGAGGGGCCGTCTGGGTTGGTACAACCGCTTTGTCTGTTTCTGCCGCTATGCATTGGTGCAAGCACTGTGGTGTTTCAGTTTCAAGGACATTGAAGTCAATGAAATTACTGGGCATTATGATACCTAACACCTTTTTGTTTGGGATGATGAACGCAATCCAGTGCTTACCTTGTAATTCAAAGTTGTTTGGTGTTGTGTCTGTTTATGGGCAGACGTGACGCTTAACATCAGGCGAGCGACCTATTCGTCATTCAAGCAAAAATTAAGTACCTATCATATTAATTACCGCTGATTGCAAGTATATGCGTGGCGTCATGACGCTATTGGCAAACCTGCACGCGGATAGGTAGTACAATTAAAATTATGTGCTTTGGCAAATAAACGTTACAATGATGACCTAACAAGGATCTGTTAATTAGATACATCGTGGTCGTGATTTTCTTCTGCATGATTGATAAGGAGCGGATGACCTAACATTTTTCCATATTCGTACAAATTTGAACAAAAAACCTGCCAAGTACGAATCGGAGTACCAAGGTACTAAACACACTATTTTTATTTACTTTTTTTTAATATGTTCTATGTTATAATACATCCAACAGTCACACCCATAGTCCTGACCCCGCACTAGGTTAAACCTGTATCGTAAACGTGGGTATCAGGAGCATACCGTTTCCACAAAATCCTGCCCAGAAACAAATATTTGTGGATCACACAAACATTTGTCTCGGTGCGGAAATCGAACCAGCACCCAGCCGGCTACTCGTTCTAAAAAATCGAAAATTGCCAAAGCGCATAACTTTGATAATAGTACTGTAACTGCAGGCATTTCAATAAAATACAATAAATAAACAAGGAAGGTAATAAAATGATCATCAAATATCACATTTCTGTACACAAGTGCATCACCTCATATTAAATTATCCTATAAATACGTTATAGTTAATAACTATACATTATATTACAACATATTCAACAAGAATATCAACAATGGACTTGACGACTATAACTAAATAAATACATGTATGTACGTACATAAATACATTTTTTTGTATATTTCATACCCAGTGGTATGTAAGTGAGGGCAGGGTAACGCAGCAACATTCAGTCCAACACCATAGATGCAGATCTTGATCCAACAGTGAAGTCCTTATATTGAGAGAACACGCACAACTGAAAAATTAAAAAAAAATACTCTGCTCAAAAAAACGAAGGGGGATCGACATACAACACCTTTATTTTTGTCGCGGTTCAAAATGCTGGATTTAATCCCGTACGACCATAGGTTTAGTTTTGAAGATACTGAATAGTAACCAACCAAAAAAAATAATAACCTCCAATTTGATATCTAAACATAATAATGATCTCGGTAAATAATAACATTTTCTGCTAAAGTACATTTAAATTATCACTCTGAAGCTATGTGAGAGCAATTCAATATCCGCACCGTTATCAGCAAATGACGAATAAAAACGTGTAATCGTCGATACGGCCACACAAACGGTCGATAAAAAACTTACAATAAACTGTAATGCCAATACATTACTCATAAAAGATTAAGTAGGTAGTCTTCGAAGCTATGTGTATTGTGTGTGTAAATCAACAATTAACAAGATCTTATCAGGTATACTAAAATTTATGTTACAAGGCACGTCGAGATAAAGTGTACCATTGAGTATAATAAAAATATTATCTGACTGATAAATGATTGATTCTCAGTCAAGACCACGAACCGTGAACAGTTTGATAACGGAGTGCAAATAGAGATATCGCAAAAAGCCTTGTCGCCTAAGAGTTACGGTCGATATTTGCTTGATTATATCAAAAATGTTGTTGGTTCCGCACTCTAATATCTACCACCATAGAATAAGTTTTATTAAAATGTACAATATTTTTTTATAGCAGAGGAATGCATACGTTGCGGCCCTGAAGGAGAGTGGTAATAAAGGGATTGGGGCACTTTAAGTTGATTTTCTATGAGGCATTGATAAGAACCCGGTTGATTGGTATATAAGGCCTACTATGGTCTTACTTATAAATATAAATACCATTAACCTATAAATGACTGATCTTGGCACTGATCTTTCAATCCAATTAATTCCTAGAAGATGTATTCGTTGTATAAAAATGGTGTGGACTTTTACAATAAATATTGATTGTGATGAACAGTATGGAAAAATTAAAATAAGTGAATATAGGTGATTATTGATCGAACGCATAACGTTCGATTCGCCGTCTAAGAAGCGTCATACTAAAAGGAATTAACAACGAAACTCCGACAAAATGTTGAAATCAGTCACACCCGTGTTTTATCATTCTTGTAAAGACGTGAGTATTATTATACGTATCATGGGCAAAATGCACAATAATTCAAAGCCATAAATAAAAATAAAGAACAAAGCACTATCAGCGCCGCCAGTGGTGGAGCACGTATATAAATATCGCATTTCATGTAATATCCGACTATGGCTTGACCAAATCATTGAATACCAGATCGTTTGACGATATTAATCACATGCCTACATATACATAGAGTCACAATAGATATAACATATTATACGTCGGTCTGTATAGAAACTGATTTAAACTTTTAAACTACTCTACTCTTGAGTGGTAGAGCCACGCTGTAGACAGTTTTGTCTACAGTATGAATGGGCTGGCTCGACCGGATCGTTACCACTGTCTTACAGAAAACCGACGTAAAGTAGCGGCTTGCTGCTGCGTTTCGTACAGTGAGTGAGATATCCGGAAGCCCAAATCCCCTCCTCTTCCCAATCCCTAATTATCCCTTTCCTTTAACGTCGGTAACGCGCCCATGCTTCTTCTGGTGGTAGGCGTATATGGGCGCGGTGGAGATCACTTTCCATCAGGTGACCCACTTGCTCGTTTGCCGGCCTATGCTATTAAAAAAAACTATATAAACTAATCTAACTATACGAGGACTGACGCGTTGTTATTGTCATGCGCATGTATTATGTAGTGCGCGATAATGCGTTTCGATTAAACGCGGCACTCAAAGGAAGTACACAAACATTAAATTATATTATCGATGATAATTGTAATCAGTATATATATTATCTTTTACTTCCTTACGTCAACATCACATTATTACACAATTTGAGTTTGACATTAAAACACTGATTACGTTAAAATGCATTGATAAAAAAAATATAGGTGGAAAAATTAAATAATGTATGAATATGCTTGTTTCTCTCAGCATTAAATATAAGACAGTGATTAAATCATATATTATACTAGATGACCCGGTGAACTTCGTATCACCTACATAATATATTTGTGTAAAATGTGGTCAAAACTTAATACAAATGTTTTATTTACATTAAATGCAATTAAGTGAGGTACTGCGCCATTGCACGTGAGGTAGCCCGTCGCACATTTAATTGACTTCGACGACCTAAGTCAGGTCGTCTCCCACCTCCCTCCGGTTGGACAGTCCTGTCCCCGTCCCGTCCCCGTCCTGTCCCCGTCCCGTCCCCGTCCTGTCCCCGGCCTGTCCGCGTCCCGTCCCCGTCCTGTCCCCGTCCCGCCTCCTGTCCCTGTCCTGTCCTGTCTCACTGTCCTGTCTCACTGTCCTGTCTCTCTGTCCTGTCTCACTGTCCTGTCTCACTATCCTGTCTCACTGTCCTGTCTCACTGTCCTGTCTCACTGTCCTGTCTCACTGTCCTGTCTCTCTGTCATGTCTCTCTGTCTTGTCTCACTGTCCTGTCTCACTGTCCTGTCTCACTGTCCTGTCTCAATGTCCTGTCTCACTATCCTGTCTCACTGGCCTGTCTCACTGTCCTGTCTCACTGTCCTGTCTCACTGTCCGGTCTCACTGTCCTGTCTCACTGTCCTCTCACTGTCCTGTCTCACTGTCCTGTCTCACTGTCCTGTCTCACTGTCCTGTCTCACTGTCCTGTCTCACTGTCCTGTCTCACTGTCCTGTCTCACTGTCCTGTCTCACTGTCCTGTCTCACTGTCCTGTCTCACTGTCCTGTCTCACTGTCCTGTCTCACTGTCCTGTCTCACTGTCCTGTCTCACTGTCCTGTCTCTCTGTCATGTCTCTCTGTCCTGTTTCACTGTCCTGTCTCACTGTCCTGTCTCACTGTCCTGTCTCACTGTCCTGTCTCACTGTCCTGTCTCACTGTCCTGTCTCACTGTCCTGTCTCACTTTCCTGTCTCACTGTCCTGTCCCTGTCCTGTCCCTGTCCAGTCTAGACGCTATACGACCCGTCATCACGGCAAGCTTCGCAACGACAACCATCCGGTTTATACTAAAACATTCCAAAATCAACAACTACTAATAAATTAAAAATTAATTAAAAAAACATTGTCCAGCGGACAAAATTGTGAATCTAAACCATTCTCAGATCCCCTTGAACACACACAAAAAATTTCATCAAAATCGGTCCAGTCGTTTAAGAGAAGTTCAGTGACATACACACTCACAGAAGAATTATATATATAAAGATAAACTATTGCTTTACAATAAGTATATGTATATGAGTAACGAGTTAAAAATCTAAATATATTTCTTATCTAATGGCCAATCTCAATAAGCGATATGAATCCGAATCTCCTCACAGATCCCGGAAATCAAACTAAGTAATTAACTACGCGTGACCATAAAACCATATTCTGACTAACTCATATGTGGGATCAATCCAATGACTCAAATAAGACCTAATGATTTCTTACGTTTACGCGAATGTTACACATTGAAATAAAACTAATTTAAACGGATTTTATCGCAGTTTTTTATTTTAATTTTGGTCCCGACCAGACCATCTAGTGACCACGAAGGCTGAAAAGCTTTCGAAAAGTCGACGGATGGACCGTTTAAATTAGTTTTATTTCAAATAAGACCGTTTGTTGAAATTGGTAGTAATTCAAGAACTTACTTTATCTTTAAGCTGTTGGCACATGTGTAACGCTGCAGTCAACATAAACAGCACATCGCTTAGCCACGGCACGGCGCAGTCCGCCTGGCACGAGTCGATCCTCATGGTACCGTGGACAGAACTCAGCTGGTACGCAACGAATATCAACTTGTGCGACTGTATGTAGAACGATATTGCTAAGTCTTCCGGCAGGTTTGGCGATAGGGCTTTCTGTTGAATTATTATTAATATTAAATTTCCAATCACAGAAAAATAAACAGAAAATGTGTAAGTAATGAAGAAGTATTATATTATTTCTTTACCATTTAGAAAAACATTTCAATCGCCATATAATACTGCTAATGCTTTAACCCCTATCAGTTTAAATTTATATTTAAGTCAAGTTAGTTTAGTCTAGTTTTTTGGCGCCAAAAACGGACCAATCAGACATTCATCGCGCGAATTATATCTCGTAGGATTTTTTCTGAACAGAGGAGTTGGTATATTAACGCAAAAGCAGCGCACAGACCTCTATAAGAGATAAAAAATACATATATCATTTCACATTTAAAAATAAATGCTTTTACATTAGAAATTGCCTTGGTAAAAGATTGTATGATAAAACATTTTATATCATTTGACATACAAAATTCTAATGTAAACATAAAATGGTATAATCATTTATGAATTATGCTCTATTAAAATCACGAGATTCCATTTCATTAAATAATAGATGTATGTATACATACCATATTTCTACTCTTCATAAGCTCATCAATTGCTCTTTTTTTAGGTAAAACTAAGGCAGTACGAGCACGCTGTAGTGAACCAATCAGACACTGAATTATGTGCAATACTTCTTCTGATGATCTGAAACAAGATATTGAAAAATACTTTGAAAATTTACATCTAGAACAATGTTGATTATCTACAGCACCTATAAGTACCATTCAAACCTACAGACATGTTCAGATACGCACAAACACAGACAAAACATTTCTCGCCGAGAATTTCCATCTGGTCCTGGTGCCAGACTGGAACTGTTAGGTGGGAATAAAAAAAAAATGAAATGGAGAAATGGAATGGAAAAAAAAGATTTAACTACTATCTAAAATATAAAAACTCTGTGGCATAATTGCATCTCGGACATATGATGCCTCAATGTTGGTTACTTTTTAAATGAATACACTAAGCTCAAATCATGATTACATGGTCATTATAATTGTGGATAAGTATCTGGACTAAACACCTGTCAATTTTGTAATATTAAACTAGTGTTATATGATAACATGAAACAATTACTATGTACAATAAAACTACAAGTTACTTGTTTTAAATGTTAAATCTGAGACATCACATTGTCTAATGATCATTGTTTAAGGTTTTGCTGTATAAATAATACAGTGGCCTTCAGCCATCACTGATTTAATTTGTTTAAAAGAAATAATATACTTTATCTGTATTTTACGTAATGTTGCAAGTTATAAATACCACAATATACTATACCATTTTTCAGTTTTCTTTAACAAAGTAAAGACTTTAACAAAGAGATATAGTCCTTGTTCATGTATATCATAAATAAAAAATATATACTACTGAATTATGAACAACTTCATTAACATTATCTGATGGTCTACACAAAAACAAACTTCAGTGAAGTGTCATAAAAAGTATGAATAATTAAAATTAAACTTATAATTTACATAAGTTATAAGAAACTAATTTAACTGTCAGTCCTTTGGTTACCTGAATATGTAATGCTTATCAACATTATCAATGTAACCAATGGCTTGCTGCAAATGGTTAGCTGCATCTTGAATCTGCTGAAGCTTCCAAGGTCCGTCCTGATTGATGGACGTACGGCATATTGAATGCATTTGTCGTAACACCTTGAAACTTATGTCCTGCCAAAAAACACCACATATCATCATCATCCTGTCGTTCCCTCAATGGTGAAGACCATGACCGCAGCAGACCGAAGATATAAGAGCTCTCCAATTGGTTCTATCACCAGTGAAGTGAATTGCATCTTGCAGATATCACATATACACACCTCTTTATTTGAAGCAAGGTTACACTTGATTAAACATCAACACCTGCTATGACAACATCAAACAATAGAATCCAACAAATCTGTGTTAGATAATTTAGGTGTGACTTGTTTATCCCAACAATAATATTAATATGGAGGATTACATCAGTTACTATGTTTGTATTTATTCAAAAACATCAGAGATAGCTGATTACATAATGACCTAGATTACTTTGTAATGCAAATTATAATTAGTTTCTTAGTGTGGTCAACCAATGAATACAAAAACTGTATACAATACAATACAATAAGTTGTTAATTTAGACCATGGCTAACCTGAACAATCCTGTCCTTCTCAAATTGTTCTTACCATTAGGAAGTCTCCATTGTGTTAAAATATCTACTTTAAATACATGCTCAGAATGGAATGCTGACCAAATGGACACTTGTTGTAACATGGTTAATTGTGTAAATTGAGAGACAAAGAGTGACTTCTTGATACAACATGATAGATTTAAAAAAAAAAATATATATTGATGTTTATGAGTGGCTTTTGACAACTACTTGTTTTGATAACTAGGTTTTATTGCATTACATTATGTTCTTTTAAAACACACTCGTAACAGTAAAATATCTCCATACTACATAGTGAGATGTCAGCGGAACACACAAAAAAGCCTTTTGCTGCCATATGGTATTATTAAAACTCCTCTGAAGTTTATCCAAGGGTGTTTGTGATCACTAAGTTGGTCTTGACATTAAAATTAGTACAAAAATGGTTAGGTTTATACAAATTTATGTAATTGCAAATTCTATATCTATAGTTTGTGGTCTACATTATAGATTTTGTGGTATTTTTTTTAATCTCTGGGGCACAGTTGACTCAAGTGCTTAGCATGTGCCTTAAGATGTTTTTTAATGAACAACAAGTATGGTATGTCTCTAATAGATGACAATGACAACCTTGTAAATAATTTAGATATAATAGGTAATACTCACAGCATGTGTTATGCTATCTCCAGTAAGAGTAACAATACATTTCAACTGGTCTGGTGTTGTTGACAGGATAAACTTGTCCTGTCTCTGCCCTTCGTTGCCGTAGAGCGGCACTGGGAACCTGTGGGCGCATTCCTGTGAAAGACCAACACTTGTACGTATCTCTAAACAAGGTGATTCCAGGTCAAGATGTTTGATCAATCATACTTACGACTAACACAGAATGCAACTGATGTAATATAGCGTGAACTTCCTCGCGAAGCACCCATTCAAACTCTTCTTTCTGAAAATTAGACATAGGTAATGAATGAACATGACGACCTCACATTTACTTGACAATGTACGCTTCCGCAATTAAAGATTACCAGATTAGCGGCTTCTTCTTTTTCGTTATCGCTCATTTCAACAGGATTTCTGTATACTAAATTATTAATTATTCACAAGCTTCGGAAATTAAACTGAATGTCACCCACCCGCGAGATTTCACAATTGATTTGAAATAGTGATGTGTACCGGTTCTTAAAAAACCGGATAATAACCGGTTAGGCTGAGTACCGGAGCCTAATCGGTGTTTCTCTTAACTACCGGTTATTTGAATGGTAAAAATGTCTGAACGAATTATTAAGTCGCGGTTACGGATGTATCTTTGTTCGATACTACTCTTATGAATATCCTAAAAGAATATTAATAATCGCATCTCATCTTACTTCTATATATATAAAAGAAAGTGGTGTTAGTTACACCACTTATAACTCAAGAACGGCTAAACGGATTTAGCTGAAAATTGGTGGAGAGGTAGTTTAGAACCAGGAGACGGACATAGGATTCTTTTTATCCCGTTCGACCGCGTTTCAGTCAAGTCATAATAAAACGTGGTATAACAAAAAGACATCTGACATGACACAAAACGCAAATGACAGTGGAATAACAAAACTTAAATGACAGCTAAACGTGATTTTGTCTTTGGTAAAGTATGGTAAAAAATTTGACAATTATAAAAATGATAGCTAAACGTAATTGATATGTAATATCAGTAATTTGTTTTCTCTTTGAATCATCATTAACAATGCCGCGACCAAGATGATCAAATCTTTCCCGACAAAACTATGCATTTGATCATGTGATGATCTTTAGCAAAGTTGTTGTGCATGAGCCCACGAAGGTTTCTGAGAGGGTACGATCAATTTTCGACACATGGCGCCATTGATAGGCTACTTTTATCCCGGAAAAAGCAGACCACGCGGGCGGAGCCGCGAGGGACAGCTAGTATACTATAAATATAGTTATATAGTTTGCTTCTATTAACCTACACGACAAACTATCACGACAACCACCACATTGAGCTCTCCTCTGTTTAGGCTACCCAAGAAAACCACTTGTTTTATGTTGGTAAGTATTTTGCTGACAATCAGATTAATATATTTTTCGCCGGTCTTGCGTTCGCAAATATTTTATTAGTAACATTAGATTCGATTCGATACTAAGTATTTTCTTTGTAAATTTTGTAATAAGTACCAAAAAGGTATTTCAAAGATGAATCGTTGCCATAAGTACTTGGTATCGATTGAATAGCATGGAGTATGTGCTTACTCGTATTTACTAGTACTAGTTGATTTAGGAACATCCCTATTCCAGTAAACGCGCTAGTCGCGGTCCATGATACTCAATGCGGAAATCTAGTTTGTCTCTGGTGGTAATACCCCGTTTTGGTTAACGCTACAATGCGGTGAAATCAGACACATTTCGTTCATTCCAATAGTGGATATTGATAATTTCAATACGGTTGGCTTATATTGCTTTATTACGTGCTCAAAAATCTATGATTATAAATAGTGAGAAAAAAGTGTGACTCGTAGCTTAAATGGTCAGGGGGCCCTCGGGTAGCTTATCCACTTGATTACTATCAAGCTCATTTTCCGTGAGTAGCTTCGTTTCGACGAGACGACCAACAATTCCCTATGCGAAAATTCTTTATTGTGGTAGCTAACAGAGGTAGCAAGGAAGGAGGGGCTTCCAATAGGTATCGATAACGAGGTCATAAGGATGATTACTAACCAGCAGATTTTTTTGTTTTTACTTAGTTAATATTTATATAATTTAACTGTCATATTGTCCTACAAATAAAATAATATTTTTTTGAGTATCATCAAATCGAAATATTCTATCCTTGCTACCTCTGTTAGCTACCACAATAGAGAATTTTCGCATAGGGAATTGTTGGTCGTCTACATATGTCAATGAGTATTAGGTAATTCAAGGGAGTGCGTGCAAAAAGTAGAATTAAGGTTCTAGGTATAAGTATAAATGTATGTTGATTTGTTTTACTTTAATTATTTGTTACCTAGTAGGTTAGATATTTTCTATTCGATTTTTTTAATAAAGTGAATTCATATTTCAGAAAGCATTGTTTTTTTTTCTCTTAAACTATATTGATTTAAATTATTTTGAATATCCGGAGAATAACCGGAGAATCTCCGGTTATTCAATAAAATCTCCGCATAATCTCCGGAGGATAAAATTGGCTCCGGTACACACCTCTAATTTGAAAGGGAGTGAGAGCGAGGAACGGGACAGGAACGCCAGAGAATGCCAGAGAATGAAAAATTTGAGACTGCGATGACAGATACGGATCGTTCAAAAATGTTCTTATTCTACGTTTTTATTTATTGCTTCGAATTATTATGCATTTCGCCAATGACAAGTATGTATAATTTGTTCTCAAGCTTTCACAAGAACGATGAAATATCGGTGTGGAAGTTTTCAAGGTTTTATTGGAGTTTTGGTGTGAATTCCTTACAGTATGATGCTTAATTTACTTATTTCAATATTTTCATACACTGTTCATCACCATCTATGTTTATTGCACAAATCTACAATTTTATACAACAAACACAACTTCATACTAGTTTTTGAAATTAATTAAAATAAACGATGAACCGCACTGTCAGAATTCCCGCCAAAATTCTTCAAAAACGTTCAACTACGACTACTTATAAAAAAGGTGTGCAAGGATCGGCGCAAAAAGAAATCCGTTGTTTCTGATTATGACATTTATGTATTTCCAACATACAAACTTGCACTCGCATTTTATATTTACATCTATGGTTGTGAGTGGAATATTTATTGGCCACTAGAGATGTGTAAGTACTGTGAGTAATGCATGACGCGTTATATAACACGGCGGGCGGTCGGGATTCTGTCTCTGTCACGCCGCTTAGTAGACTTTTGATTTAGAAACTGTATGCATTGTGGATAAGGTTTACATTTCTATGGCACCGCCCAGTAAGTAATAACACAGTATAGTTATCACATGTAATAACATTAACTGAAGCGCTTTCTTTCGTCTACTATTATTATTTTGAATTAGTTCACATTCACATTTGTTTACGCGGACAAGGTTATTTATGCGGTGGATAAAAGTAACAGTTAAAAAAAATGTTGTTTTTGTGTTTGAGGAAAAAAGTTTTACAAGGTGGTAGGTCCTTCGTATGCGAGAGGCCGTCTGGGTTGGTACCACCGCTTTGTCTATTTCTGCCGCCAAGCAACAGTGTGTAAGCACTGTTGTTTCCATTTGAAGGACATTGAAGCCAGTGAAATTACTGGGCGTTATGAGACTTAACATCTTATGTCTCGGGGTGACAAGCGCAGTTCAGTGCCATGCAGTGCTTTTAATTCAAAAGTCTGTGTGGTGTTGCATTTGTTTATGGGCAGGCGTGGCGCTTACCATTAGGCGAGCGCATTGCTCGTCTCGTCATTCAATCAAATAAAAAAGAAATATATAAAAGGTCTATCTATTGCTATTACATTACACCCGAGTCCTGATTGAACATTAAGTACAAGTAATAGTGAACCGTACACATTACTTCACATAGCGTGTCATGTCAGGTCATGCCTAGAGTAATGCTATAATGCCATATTACGCGGTACGAAATGTCATGCCATATGGCATTACTTCATAGCGTACTATTTCGCGCATGTCTATTGGCCACTACTACGAAACTATAACGTCGTCACATAAGCAAACTTATATCAATTCTGCACCGGGGTTATTTCAGTGTTGCAACGTGTCTGTGTCGTAAATACGAATATGAAGACTTACGGTCTGCGACAATATAGCGTTAGTTGCGTGGACATTTTGAGACTGTACCGGTACTATACTTATTTTATAACGTCGCCATGTGCTGTGGGCTATAGCAGTGACCACAACCAATGACTACTGGCCCTAAAGCCCTTCAAAAAAATTATAAGTTTTAATACTCTTTGGCGTATTTGGCGGTAACGATTGAAGTTGGAAACTATGTCATTCCAAACTTTTTGTGCATTTTTCCTAGTACTCTTTGGCATCATGGTATCAAAGAAAATAAAAAGATTATTAACTGACCAAAACATATAGGCGCACAAAAGGAATTTAAATACCGGGCCATGCCGCGGCCGCCGCAAGTCGCAACTCCCAAAAGTCCTAGTGACTTACTAGTTTGAATTGTATGTCCATCGTGTTCGTTTTATATCATAGTTTTTGAAGTTATACTTCTTTAGGCGCGTTATGAAAAAATGATGAGAGTGAAATTTTAAGATGCGCGCGCACCTGTGACACAAAATTAACAGTATGAAGCCGTCTGTAGGGGTGCTCGATATATATCGATATGTGATAAAATATCGATACATTTGTTCGATATATCGAATCAATGCGATATTATCGCATCATTGAAGTCGATATATAATATCGATATATTTTATCCGATATATCGAATCAATGCGATACTATCGAATCATTGAAGTCGATATATTTTATCCGATAGATCGAAATAAGGATATCGGAAAATAGAAAACACTATCGGATGTAGCTAAAAAAAAAAAAAAAACAACATCAAAAATACCAGAATGAGTATTGAATGTTGTTTTTTTTTTTTTAGCTCTTCGATATTATTTTTGTTAATCATTTACTAAGAAAGTCTTTTCCTTCCTACAATTCGATATATCGAAAATATCGATATTTTTGACCGATATATCGCTATATATCGATACAATATTTCGATATATTATATCGGAAAAAATATCGATTTTTTTTGTACACGATATATTATATCGGAAAAAATATCGATGTTTTTTGTACATGAACATCACTAGCCGTCTGCTTAACCGCTCATTAAGTCTCGAAAAAAAGCTACCAACAAAATAGGAATTGAACCTCGATATTAGTCGCGCATGTTGGTACGCTCGTCACCTCTGATCACTGTTTTCATATTTATAATATTTATCAACATGTCTCTAGTTTATATTTTAATGATGCCAAAGAAGTATAACTTCTCACGCGCGTACATAAGTACACGCACCCATTTTTTTCACTTCTATTGAATTTATTACAAATTAGTGGTATTACTTATTATTATATTTAATTGTTTTCACCACAACAACAATTTATAAATAAAGCAGTCACTGGTAAAATATTAGAAAACAAAACTCACTTTTAATAAGTAACATGCATCTCATTGCATCTCATTATGCATTATCCCTGACTATAAAACTATGAATGGTCAAAAGTTATCGATGAATGTTTATGATAAAGTTGAAATGCATAGTTTTCTTTAATTGCTGTATAGAACTAGCCGTTATTAATTATCCATTCACAATTGTATGTGTATTTTGCAACAGATTGAATAATCTAGTACACGGATATTCAATATGAATACGTTATGACGTCAATTTTAAAAGGCACTTAATTTTTTTAGTCGATTAACACGTTTCTTATATTGGGGTTTTCATATTTTCTTGACGAAGTTACGGTGTATTTAGACCATTGACATAAAGATTCTTTCATAATTGATTCAGACAGTAAAATTGGGTGTACTAGTAAGAAAACTTTAACGAGCATGGTTTATCCTAAAGTACTTGAAAAAGCTTATGATAGCCTGGAAAAATATCTAAGAGCCTCTAATATTATTGCTGGGTAAATATTAAATATATTAAAACACTAAACAATTATTGAAGGTATAAAAAATAATTTCCGAAACCCGATTAGTCACTAATTCGCATATTTAAACATTAATATAATTATAGTACCTAACATATTTACTATTTAACATATCAACTAAAGTAAATAATATGATAATTTTTTTCAGAAAATCCGGTCGTCACATGAAGTTTCCCTATACGCTGTCAGCAAAGATTGCCCAGTTTCCTTATTTTTTTTACATGAAAAAGAATATCATTTGGATGTACTATCCCTTTGGTATCCTTGGTAGTTTTTTAGTTTTTGCTATAATTCATAGGAAGGCAAACTCTGAAGGTAATAAACGTACCTGGGCAGAAACTCAAAGAAAAATTGCTGAAAAGGAACATCACCGTTAAATTTATGTATGGAAATAAATAATAACGACGTATTTATATATGTATTTGTTTCTATTAAACTATTTGTGAATTACAAACTAAATAAAAATTAAGTGCTTTGCTCATACATTTTATTCATCTGAGATCAGGGTGTTTGTGGAGTTCATACCAGCTTGTGGAGGTAGATATTTTTGGGTAGTGCGTAAACCTTAACCTAACCTATATAATCCTCTACTTTCCTATTCTATCAACAGACCCTGATCGTTATTATAATATGTACGCATACACATCTAAACGTGTTCAATTATATCCAATACACGCTATTAGTTACCGTCACAGAGTACATTATTATATGGTTACCGTATAATAAACGACGCAATATGCAATATCGAACAACGAATAATCGACAACAGGATAATGCCATCTCCAGTAATGTGTTATACATTGTGCAATAATAATTAATTACATTATCGGTTGTTATATTAATGACTAGTGCTGACCAATGATGAATAATGACCATCATTGACCAATCATATTAGTATACTGTTCACAGTCAGACTACTTATAAAATTAAATAAGAATGAACGTTTTGCAGAGAAGTTTTGGCGGGACTTTTGACAGTGCAGTTATTCTTTTCAATCTATTATTCCAAAGTTGTGTTCATTGTTTAAAATTGTGGTGTTGTACAATAAACACTGACTGTCATGACCAGCGTATGGACACATTGAATTAGGTAATTTTTGACCTTGTAGGTACTCATCGACCTTGTGCGTTCGATTCATTTGAAAAAGTTATTGATGAAGCATCGTGCTGAAAGGAATTAACACCAAAACCCAGGCAAAATCTTGAAATCGACCACACCTTTATGAGTGGTAGAGCCACGCTGTATACAGTTTTGTCTACAGCATGATTGGGCCGGCTCAACCGGGTCATTACCACTGTCTCACAGAAAACCGACGTAAAGTAGCGGCTTGCTGCTGCGTTTCGTACGGTGAGTGAGATATCCGGAGGCCATCCAAAATGGGCTCAAAAGACAAGTATCCAGAGCCAAAACATTATAAAAAAATATTCGGACTGACGTAGAAAAAACATTGACATTTGTCAAAAGTCTGGCTCATTTGCTAAAATCAAAGATTGTTATATTATTGTACATTGTTTTCTCGTATAAAAAATGTTTATTCACATTACCGTGGATTAAAGTGCGTCCTGTGAAAAGTGCTAGAAATACGGTAAAATGTGGGTAAAACCTCAAGAAGTGTTCATCAAAACTGCGCTATGGTAAATAATTGATATTTAGGAATGCTTTGCTTATCTCTAAGTGCGATTTTCATATTGACTGTTGTATTATACTAATAAATGCATGTGTGATGTAGGGATTGTGACGAGACGACATTGTATTTCGTCCTGCAAAGGAGGAAAGGACATGGTAAATCCAAAGGGTTGTCTTCACTGCTGGTTGGGACTCTAGACAGTGTTAGAGACACTAAACCAGCCCCCTACAGGATATTGCATCAAACGCCAAATTCCGAAATTTATTATGGTAAATAAATTTTATTTTGTTGATGAATTTCAAATATAAATCCTTAAATTCTGATTGAGATAAATTTTGAACTTTAACAGTAGTAAATAAATTCTGCGCCAATAGCATTTGCCCTTAGCTTCGCTTGCCTGATTAGGTTTAAGGGAACCTTAGAGGACAGCGCCTGTAGTAATAATTACACCCAACATATCATATATATTTTTTTTCTTTGTGTTAAAATCAAACCTGCTACGAAGGTAAAAGGTATTCTGTATCCTACTCTAGGTCATGGTAGCGTGTCAAATGTTATCCAGATCCCTTTATCTATTAAGGATTAATACTAGTAATAAGTATAAAGATCAAATTTTTGACATTTTTAATAAAGAATTATGAAGTATAAGCATTTTTTGTTGCATTGAATTCTTACATCCTTTTATGGGTGGGACATAAAGTTAGTAACCATTAAATGTATGATTATATTTTTTGTTTGGTGAATGACTGGCCATGAACAGTATCAGAACTACCCAAAATGTTAAATTTCAAAGTGTTAAGTACCCACTTAGCACTGATTAAGTCTCATAATGACCAGTTATTTCACTGTCTTCAATTTTCCTTTAAATAACTACAATACTTACATATGCAGGTAAGCAGTACAAAAATACAAAGCATTAATATTTATCCAATACCCAGACCTATCACTTAGTAATTCTGATTTTTTTAACACCATACAGTGATAGCTACAGCTCTTACAGAGCAAGAGATCAGGCTCGACTGGCAGTGGCTGTTTGACAATGTTTGTCCAACATTGCACTCTTTTGACACTGAGGAGGAGGTCACAGAGTTTGTTTGCTGTAAAATTAATTCCATCATTGCAACTGAACAAGAAAACTTAACTGAAGGTAATTAAAGTTTTCACTTTGGATGTTGATCTTATATTTAGATAATGGTGGTTGAATAAAACCACAGATAGGAGAATAGGAGTAGGTAAAGAGTTGGAGCTTAAATGGACCATCAACATCTTAGACTTAAGCCAATCTTACTGGTATATGGTGTACTTTGTTGATTAAAGCAATGGCGAAACTTAGTTGCCATTGCAGGTTGTGGTTGTCAGACAGCCTATTTTCCCACATAATACCAAATTCACCATCAAATAATGCCAGCCAGGAAAAAAGAAAAACAAGATTGAATATTATCAAGACAGTTTGTATTGTATCCTATTTTTAATAAATAAAAGTAATGATTTAACATTACATAGTACCCTGAGCTGACACATATATCTGTTGACAAGTCAATTAAATAAAAAAGGAAGACTTCTAATTATTATCTTCAATATTGTGTAAGAATAAGAGTAAGAATAAAGCTTATGTAACACAAAAAACAAGAAAGATTGGGCAAATAAATCATGTGGGTTGTAAATATGTAATGTATATTATAGGTGGTTGTTTTTATTTGTTTGTTTCCATAGATGAGGACAGTATTACATACAAAAATGTGGATTATGAATTTCACCAAAGATTTAACATGCCAAAAGATGAAAAGTTGGTATGCTACTATTCATGTAGGTAAGTTATTGACAAACATTTTGTACATAACTATGAGTTAAATATGCACTTTCGCAATCTTTATTTACTTTGGGAAACATAAAGTAATGATGATGAAGATGATGATTCAAGATAGAGCAGTGAGAATGTTATATGTATTATTTACTTATTCTTTTAAGTGACTGATGTGACCTGGATAGCTGAACATTGAACACTTTCACATTAATACTATGGTAAAAAAAGAACATAGTCAAAGCACATTACTTTTATGTGTCATGTACTGAAAGTTACATAAGCATGTTAATTCCTGGAAAACATTTGTTTTTTATAAATGTTTTACTGGTGAATAGATTGTTGAACCATTGGTGCCATTAGAAAATAGGAGTATTGTTCTTTTTGAATGCAGTACATAGAATGTTTAATGTTTTAGTTACTGGAAAGGTAAAATGCCCAGGCAAGGCTGGATGTACCTCTCAGTGCACTACATGTGTTTCTACTCATTCATATTTGGACGTAAAACATCAATCAAAATACGTTGGGCTGATGTTACTGAGCTGGCCAAAACCAACAGCCTTTTGTTTCCGGATTCTATAAAAGTGGTGACAAGAGATGCTGAGCATTATTTCACAATGTTCTTGAAAAAGATCGAGACATTTGCTTTGATGCAGCAATTGGCTAACATTGCCATGAAACAGTGAGTTACTCAGTACTAATACATAGAGTGCTTAGTATAAGTATGGTTACTTCATATTAGGAAGGTGTACTATTTTTAGTATCAGTAGATTAAAATAAATATGTTCTCAAATACTGTTGGAGCTATGTTGCTGCTAAGCAGTACAAGCAGTACATGTTATGATTTTTTGCATAAAGTATTTTCATTTGACTGACTAATGTTTATAAATTTCTAGCTTACATGTTTAGATTATCAATATCATAAGGGACTGTGCCCTAAACTATAAATAAGTACAACCAGCATTTTCAAATTGTTATCTCATGTTTTAGTAAACCCTAGCATTTTTGTTTACATAATATACACTACTTAACACGTTAAATGCACAAGCACAGAAGTCAAACTGATAATTTCAGTTAAGTCAACAATTTAATTTGGTTAATTATGTTTGATTATGGCAACTAAGGTTAACTGTTTAAGATCAAGGTCGTGAAATATCTATGTTTGTATATATATCTTTATTTACCCACTTTATATGTACAGCATAAGCTTTCTATTAAGATTCTCCAAATTTGTCACTTATAGAGAGCTTTCGCTATATGAGCTGCAATAAAAAAAACATCCGAATCTTATTAACAATAATAATAATAAAATCAATCTTTACTGGTTCTAATTATAGTTTCAAGACTAGTTCACAACCATGGTATAGAACCGGTTATTTATTTTGGGTCTGGGTGTTGTGGGACCGAAAGTCTCTCGTAGTTCCTGATACCCACGAAACAAGATTCGTATCTTGTTATGGGTTTAGGACTATCTGTGTGATTCTTAAGCGTATTAAAAACAGTGTTTTAATAAATAAATATTAGCTTATTTGTTAGGTTCATATAATATTTGATTTTTATTTTAGTGGAATCTAAATGCTTATATTATATTGTTCATTGAAACGACGCATGCTTTGCATTGGTGTTTTTACAAGCATTATGAATAGACGATGTTCGGCGTCGTGTAAGTGTAATAGGTAGCGCTTCGTCCGTGGCTTGGCTCGCACTAGCACGCAGCATTATGCTTTGTCACTGTTCTGTATACAGAACAGTGACAAAGCAAAAAAATATATATTAGAATATATTCTAATATATATTTTTTTATCAAAGGTTGATTGACGACAAATCTGGCACCTTCAACATCGACAAGGACCTTCTAACTAAGCTGAGTAAGAATGTACCAAAGAAACCGTCTTTCCTGAAACGTGACTTAGACGCAAGGAAACAGTCAAATCTGTACACATTGAGATTCAGACTGCCACAGACAGAGAAACTGGATGGAACTGAAGAATGCACTCTGTGGACACCATATAACAAACGGCATAACTGGGGCAGATTGTTTCTGTCGCAGAATTTTATATGCTTCGATAGTAGGGTGAGTTTAGCATAATATCATACATACTATCTATACATATTTCATTTTTGGACCTAACTGAGTAGGGACCAATATGCATAAGAAAACCCGCCATAGCAGTTCTTTCAGACGATTCACGTTTCAGAGTCAGAGAGTATATATTCAATAACTTTAGCCGGCATAACTCTCGCGATTGTTAAGGAACATAATAGTCAACATTATATTTGGACTGCTCTGTATTAATATCAGATCCAGTGTGGTCACATTGCATGATAGAATAAAAAAAAATAACGCTCAAACACAAACGGAATTCCAGAAGATTATTTTGAACATGTTAAAGCTCTCTAATATGTCAAAATTGTATGAAGCTAAATAGCCGTTAGCCGTCCCGTCGGCTAGTTGAGAAGCATTTCAGTACTCATACATAAGTTTCACAATACTGATGTTTTACGCCTGTTTCATAATATAACTTAGACAAGAAACAGTTGCTAAGGATAAAATGTAGTATAAATATTTATCAAGTATGTAATCAGTATGTTTTAGTTAAACAAGTAGTTTTTAACCATGAAGATGTATGGCTTCTCATTTCTCAAGGACTGATTACATTGAAGTTTGCAAATGTACCTAGGCTTTTGTAAACTATATAACCATTATCTGTTTTACGTTATTTTTCTGTGAATTTGTAAACTAACAACTATTACATCCTGCTAGTTGTTTATTTCTTTTTTAGAACATGTTGAAGTTTATTGATTCGGATTCATGCACGGTATTGTGATAGGTTTGCCCCCTATCATGTCATGGAATGGAATTAAACTGTGACTGTGTGCAGTGACAGTTTAATTCCATTCCATGACACGGCAGTTGCAGTTTGCAGCTACCCGGAGAGATATTCTTTATTTTTATTTATTTGAATGTCGAGACGAGCAATAGCTGGCGGTAAGCGCCACGCCCGCCCATAAACAGAAGCAACGTCACACATAACTTTGAATTACAAAGCACTGTATCCCACTGGACTGCGCTTGTCACCATGAGACAAAAATGCTGAGTCTCATGATACCCAGTAATTTGACTAGCTTCAATGTCCTACAAACCGAAACACACTTACACACCTCTGCTTGGCGATAGAAATAGACAAAGCGGTGGTACCAACCCAGAAGGCCTGTCGCATACGAGGGACCTACCACCTTGTAAAATGAATTGCCTTGTAATGTTAATGACCAATTGTGATTATCTGACCTGGAATTCAAATCAATCCTAAGTACACTGCCATTAGATAAATGAGGTTATAGATTATCGATAGGTTTTCAAAACTGCTCATTAACTGAACATTATACAAAACATAGGTGTGACATAAAAATATGAAAATGTATTGGTTAACTATACGTTCTAACGTGTGAGTCACGACATCGTATTGTTTACAAACCATTGTAACATGCACATTATCGTTCTATTATAACATTTACAATTGATTCGCATGCGTGGAAATATTGTTCGTTTCAATCATTCATTGTATATCATTTAATATGTTTGTCTATGACATCATAATATTGCTTATTGACCTGTATTTTAATTTATCTGTTACTAATTATCTCATCATGTGTGGTCGATTTAATTGTATTAGTTTACTAATTGTAGTTTGATGTATTATTTCTGCCGCCAAGCAACAGTGTGTAAACACTGTTGTGTTTTAGTTTGAAGGATATTGCCAGTGAAAATACTGGGCATTATGAGACTTAACATCGGGGTGACGAACGCAGTTCAGTGCCATAGAGTGCTTTGTAATTCAAAGTTCTGAGTGATGTGGCTTCTGTTTATGGGCAGGTGTGGCGCTTACCATCAGGTGAACGCCTTGCTCGTCTCGTCATTCAATCATATAAATAAAAAAATTGTACAAAAGTTATTTTTGCTTCATTTTAGGTACCCAATTTAGTGCGTCTCACAATACCACTTCGCAATGTGCATCAAGTGGAAATGGCTGATTCAGGTGGCACCGGCAGTTCCGGAGATTCCGGCAGCATCCTCATCACTACAGCGCATCACACAAGTTTCCTATTCGGAAACATATCCGATAGAGACTTTCTAGTGCACAAGATATCGGAGTTGCTTGCGAAACTTCCCAAGTGAGTTGTAGTAATTAATTTAGCATGTTTATGATGGATCGGTATGTTGATGTAATGTGGTTGTTTTGTTATTGTGTTGCGTTTTTTAATAGTTAGGGTTTGGTCAAACAGCGCACCGGGCGGGACGGCAAGGCGACGCTGACGGGACTGCGTATAGTTAGTCGAGCGCGACGGTTCTGTGTGACGTTTTCTATATTGACTAATGCGTTATGGTCAGGGGTCCCTCGGCCAGCTGATCCACTTGATTACTATCAAGCTCATTTTCCGTAAGTAGCTTCGTTTCGACGAGACGACCAACGATTCCCTATGCGAAAATTCTCTATTGTGGTAGCTAACAGAGGTAGCAAGGGGTATCATCAAATCGAAATATTCTATATTTCGATTTGATGATACTCAAAAAATTATTATTTTATTTGTAGGATAATATGACAGTTAAATTATATAAATATGAACTAAGTAAAAACAAAAAAATCAGCTGGTTAGTAATCATACCTATTGGAAGGAGGGGCTTCCAATTACAACTGCTCACGTCCCGTTATCGTCGCGGTGCCGTCCCGCCCCGTTCGCTGTTTGACCAAACCATTAAGGTTGGCAGACGATTTTACAATGTGGTAGGTCCCTCGTATGCGAGAGGCCGTCTGGGTTGGTACCACCGCATTGTCTATTTCTGCAGCTAAGCACCAGTGTGTAAGTAATGTTGTGTTTAGGTTTCCATCAGGCAAGCGCCTTGTTCGTCTCGTCATTCAATCATATAAAATAAAAAATTAAAAATAGACGAGCAAGTGGGTCTCCTGATGGTAAATCACCTACACCACCCATGAACATTCACAATACCTAAAAAAGCAAAGACGGGTTGCCGACCTTAAAAGAAGGGTTAATTAAGGGATTGGGATGGGGATAGTGTTTCTGGATACCTTACTCACTATACGAAATACAACAGCATCCTGCTACTTGAAGTCGGTTTTTGTGAGACAGTGGTAGCTACCCAATTGAGCCGGCCCATTCATGCCGTAGACAAAACTGTAAACAGCGTAGCCCTACTACTTGTAAAATATTATATGTTTATGTAGTTTCGTGTGCATTTCATTTGCATTATTGAATCTTATTGTTTTGAACTATTTCTTTCTTACTAATTTTATTGCCAGTAATATTTGTGTATTTGCTATTGTCACCAACTAAACTAAGAATTGTTTACGTGTATCAAATGTGGGTGGTACGGAAGGAATTAACTGATTTTACCAAAAACAAACTAAATATGCAATTAATTAATTTGGTATTAGTTTAGTTGGGTGACAATACTTTCAACAGAACTGCTACCATTGCCTGTTTTATTTCGATAACTTATATGTTCTTTGCGAATAATAGTACCTTTGGGAGAATTATACTTCTTCTTCTTTTAAAATAATGGCTTCCACCGATACAGCTCGGTGATTTCGCCAATGTCGAAAGTTAAGGTGATTATTTAGCGCAGAGTTTAGCGACAACCAACTAAATTTTCCGGCCTGAAGTTACGAATGTCAGTCAGAGGTGACAGCTACCAAAAGTTTTTAAATACATAAGGAGCGTATTTTAATATAGCTAATGATTTTCGTTTTTTAGTTAAAGAGGAAAGGACGTTTTAATTATAGAGTTAAGATAGTTATTTAAATAAATAAATAATACCCATTAGTATACCAAATAATATACTGATTAAACACTATATTTTGTTGTACAGAGGAAAAAAAATTGGTTACATTGTTCACTGATACAGGACCTATATATTACCATGCAACAGAGAGGTACTTTATATAAATGAATACAGGTGATACATTGTTATGAGTCCTTTTTTGTTTAGTTTGTCATCATTCATATAATTATTTTAGTTTTGTATATGTATACAATAATAGGGGTGACATTTTCATTACTGAAACCAATCCCGAAAAATTGAGAGAAAAAAAAAAACAAAACAAAAAAAAAAAAAAAAAAACCCGAGGGAAGGTATTAGGAAGGAAATTAAGGAATAGGAGTTGTAAATTATAGTTAAAGTCTAATTTATTTGTCTCTGGATAAAGTGAGCACTGAGCAGACCACATAGAAGAAAAACGGAACTCTAAAGATATAAATTATTTGTTTTAATGAATTTGGATAAGTATTTAATGTAATGAGAAAAAACACTGCACAATAAAACCTGGATATTCACCGGTCGGGGAAAATCTGCGGGAAGGATGTCAAGGATGGGGACTGAAATTTTAGGGCAATTAAAGAACAGGTGTTCCAAGGTACCTTCGTCCAGACCACACTCGCAAAGAGAGTGGTCACGAACACGGATCTTGGCAAGAAACACTGGAGAACAAACATGGCCCAGTCGTAATCGAATAATAGCTGAAGTAACTTTTTTGCCAAACAATTTATATTTAAAAAACCATGGTTTAAGAGGGATATCAGGTTGAATGGACCCATAATGGACCCCTTTAACTAGTCTAGATACCTGCCATTGCTCATTCCATACAGCTAGAAGATCAGGTTTTGTCCCACACAGTAAATCCCTTGTGAAACAATGTTTATGGACTTCCATTCCAGTAAAGATGGCATTATGGGCACATTGATCTGCAGTTTCATTACCAGGGATACCAGAATGGCTTGGGATCCAAGCCAGAACAACTTCTATACCAGACTCATGACATTTATAAAGTAAGTTTTTAATTCTCAGTGTTACTACAAATTGCTTTTTGTGAAACGATGATTTAAGGAGGTCCTGAAGTAAGCTTAGGGAATCTGAAAAGATGATACTCCTGTTCAGTCTATGTGCAAGAACAAATTGGACTGCTTCCAGGATAGCTATTGCTTCACCGGTAAATATAGATGACTGGGGGGGACATTTAAAACTAAGTATGATCCTATATTTTGGAATCCAAACTGCTGCTCCAACAGGGTCTGAGTTGGATATTTTTGAAGCATCTGTGTACAGGGGTGTCCAATTATGCCATTTTTCTGATAGTATTTGCTTGAAGTTAGCAGGTGCGTTTTGGTCATTCTTTTGGATTCCAAAATAAAGGATTACATTGGGTTTAAAGGTAAGGGATTCAAAATCAAATGTAAAAACGAAATGGGACTTAGTTTGATATACTTGAACAGAAGATGTAGAAAATTTTGTAAAACTTTTGACAAGGGGAGGGGGAGATTTATGAGTCCAGTACCTGGAATTGTCGACTGATTGGGAAAGTTGGACCAGTTTAGTATGAAGAGGGTGGGATGACCTTTGAAGAACACTGTAGTAGAAGCGGTTGCAAAGGTATTGTCTGCGGAGACTAAGAGGGGGCTCCAAACATTCAATTTGTAGTGCGTTAATTGGGGAAGACTTCATGGCTCCTGTTATTATACGAAGACATTTTGACTGAATTTTATCTAGGAGGCTAAGTGCAGCTTTATTGCAGGGCTCCAGAAGGAAGCACCCATAATCAAAATGACTCCGTATAATTGCATTGTATAAGAGCTTTTGGTTATATGGGTGGGAACCCCAACGGACACCAGAGACTGCTCTCATAACATTAACACCCTTTTCACACTTGTTTGCAATATATTTTAGATATGGTATCCCTGACAATTTAGAGTCTAAAATTACACCAAGAAACTTGACTTGGTTATTAAGTTTGATTGTTTTATTATCTACAGATAATGCAACAGGAGGAACCGATCTTTTCCTAGAGAAAATAACAGCAGTGCATTTTTCTACCGAAAGAGCAAGATGATGGTTTTGAAGCCATTGGCTCAAATAGAACAGAGCTGAATTCAACCTACTAGAAGAATCTACAAATGAGCTGGAGGAACAATACAGGACAACATCATCTGCATATTGGAGCACACTTGCAAAGCAGTTGACAGATTTATCCAGGTCTGCTGTATAGATGTTGTATAACAGGGGGCTGAGAACAGATCCCTGAGGGAGTCCTTTCCAGACCATCCTTGAAGAATGATCACGGTTTTGACCAAGGACAATAGAGCGACCCATGAGGAGGTTGCACACCATGTTGATCAACTTTACCGGAATACTCAGCTGGAGCATTTTCTGCCTGAGGATGGGAAGATGAACATTATCATAGGCTGAGCTAATGTCCAGGAAGATACCTATGACACTTTCCTCATGGGAAAAAGCCAGACGGATATCTGAGGTAAATATAGATAAGTTGTCCATGGTGCTCATGCCACGTCGGAAACCAAATTGAGAGTTGGATAAAAGACCTCTGTGTTCTACAAGCCATTCCAGTCGGAGTTTAACCAAGTGTTCCATGATTTTGCTTAAAGTGGAGGAAAGGGCGATGGGTCGATAGGAAGTTGCTAAGTTGGGATCCTTGCCTGGCTTCAAGATGGGGATTATTATTTGGGTCTTCCAGGAGTCAGGCACTACACCATTCAGAAAGATATGGTTAAGGATATTGAGAAGGAAGCATTTAGCATCTTGGGAAGCCATGCACAGGAATGAGTAGGGAATGCCGTCTAAGCCGGGTGCTGAGTCCTTAAGTCGTTCAAGAACACAGGAAAGCTCAGCGAAGGAAAAGGGATCATTAAGTTTGTCTCTTGGGCCAGTAGATAAAGCGGGAGGGAAGCAGTCCTCAAAAGGGGTGAATGGAGGGGCCAAATTACAGAGGAATTCATGTAGCCAGGGTTCAGAGTTATTGGTTGATGGGCTGGAAAAGTTGCACTGAGACCTGCGAAAGATTCTCAGCTTCTTCCAAACTACTGAAGAGGAGGAGCGAGGGGAAAGAGATTTACAAAAATTGGTCCAGCCCTGAGACTTTTTCTTCGCCAGAGTTCTCTTTGTTCTAGCAGATGAATTTTTGAATTTTAAGTAACTATCTAGACTCAAGTCGGATGCAAAACTGATTTCATCTGCATTGCGTTTTTGCACAGCCGCAGTGCATTCAGCATCCCACCAAGGAGGTGATGCAATTTTACCAAGAGCTGAATTCTTATAAGGGATCGATAGGTCAGCAGCTGAGATCAGAGCTTTAGCAAAAGAATTATATACGGCCAGATAGTTATCATTAGATATTGTTTGTTGTAATGGTGATAAAATAGTGTCTAGAATTGATCTGTAGCTACTCCAGTCAGCCTTAGAGAGACTATACTTCAAAAAAGGCTCAGGGGCGGGCCTGGGAGAGAAGGAGTTATGCCAAATTGATAGCAGTGGGAAATGGTCACTGCCATAAGAAAGGGGAAGAATAGACCAGGATATAGAAAGAGCTAAGTCAGGAGAAGCAAGAGTGAGATCGACTGCACTAATGTTCTGGTTTGGGGGGACTCTTCTGGTTGAAGAGCCATCGTTCAGGATGCAGATATTAAAATCGTCGAGTAGTTGGACAAGGACAGTTGCATGAGCATCACAATGATGAGATCCCCATAGAACATGATGCGAGTTGAAATCACCCATTATAAATAATGGAGAAGGAATAGATAACAAAATATTATGTAAGTCATTAATAACATTTATGTTCGGGTGGGGAATATAAATAGAGACAAAAGAAATGTTAAGAATCCTGGCAGCAACTATTTGAAGAGAAGAATCGTGAGGTGGGAGTTGGATTTGGGAATATATCAGGGATCTTTTAATGAGAAGAGCACAACCACCCCAACCATCATCCCTGTCGTCTCTAAGACAGCAGTAACCCTGAACCCTAAACGGGGTACTAGGTTTCAACCAAGTCTCAGAGACAGCAAAGATTAGAGGACTGTGGACATTGAGAAGGTGAAGGATTTCATGTTTTTTGTGACGAATGTTTCTACAGTTCCATTGTAGGAGACTGTGAGCCATTGTGTCGGGTATTAAATTGAGCAAATAATTGTTGAATCAAAGAAAAGACGTTAGGGGGAAGGGCATCACTAAATTTACAGGAAATATTCAGAAGAGTTGCAAGTAATAATTCGACTAAATTATCATTTGGGGAAGGAGAGGAGCAAGAAGGTCTAGGAATAGGATTTTTTTCAGCATCATCACGAGCAGACAGAGCGCAACCATTGGGGAGAGAAGGTTTAGGAGATTGAATTATTTGAGTATGAGCATGAGTGTTGTATCCCTTATCTTCAACAACTTTAGGAGAGCGGTTTATGTAAACGGTTTTTTTATGGGACTGGGGAAAAGGGAACTGAGTGGGTGAGGAAATGATACCAGATGATTGAGAAATAGGGGGTTTAACAGTGTCAGCAAATGACCTCCGTATAGGTTTGAACCGGAGAGATGCTTCTGAGAAAGAAATGTTCTCCTCCGACATAACTATTTTTATAGATTTTTGCCTTGAATGCTCAGGGCAACTGGGGTATGTGGCAGTGTGGTTTCCTGAACAGAAAAGGCATGTGGCTAAATTTTCAGGAACTGGGCATGTATTACCCCTATGAGGTTGAGCACACCGGTAGCACCGAGGCTGTGATCGGCATTGAGAGCTGACGTGTCCGAATCTACAACATTGTCTACATTGAATCGTTGGGTATTGGTATAACGAGACTGGCAAAGACGAGTTATAACAGAAGACCCTTTCTGGAAGAAGACGGCCTCTAAACGTCAGGACAACAGTCGTAGAAGGTAACCATTCAGTAGTACCATCTCTGATCGTTTTTCTGTTGAGTCGACGAGCTTTCACAACTTCACCACAGTGATCTGGATATTGGAGTCCTGTTATAAAATCGTCCAATGACCAATCTGTGGGGATGTTCCTGACAATTCCCATGCGGGAAAGGTGGAATTTGGGGATCGAAGCGCTAAGATTATTATTCAAGATAAGAGGTGATTTGAGGAGTTTGTTGGCTGACTCTGCAGTGTCAAACAATAATGAAATTTTGTTTCTGCCTACCGGTTTAATGCTGCCCTGAACAATGCCAGAGACATTACCCTGGTACAGAATTTTAGCCAATTTTAGGGTCTGAATTGATGTGTTTGAACTGGATATGTAAATTAGGAAAGGAGCTTTATCTTCTGCGCTGAACAAGAATTTGTCTTCAAAATCGGGACAAGTATAGACCTCCTGAACAGAGGCGGCTGGGGAAGAATTCATCTTGGAGGGCTTTGTATTATCTACTTCAGTATCAAGTGGGCGTTTTTGAGCCCTTTTAGCAACATCAGGGGATGCTTGCACTTCCATTTGGATAGTGCCACCACCTCCATCTGGAGGCTCATCCTCCCCAACTTCCATATTATGATACTATTGTATATATATATACAGTTATTTAATTATATAAACTATACTACTAAAATTATTAGATAAATAAAGACTATGTTAAAAAAAATATATTTTATTATGGACAAAATTGGTTAGTTTTACATAAATGGACAGCACAACACACACTACCACTTAACTATAAAACAAAAGACATATATTTAACAGAAAAAATTGGAAAAAAGCACTGAATTTAACAATTAAATTCGCAGTAGTCACAACACGCGTCTATAACCTATAACAACGACAGGCCGACGAATTATACTTGATAATTGTTGTTATTTGTGTATGTTGAAATTTTATTATGACATTTACCTTTGCATTGTTCTAAATGTAGTATTTTTTTGTGTAGGTACTTTTAATCATTGACTATTGCTTGTGATATGATGATAATGAACAGTAGAGAACGCTATGTAAGTTTCAGAATACACGGGTTTGGCAATGTTGACTTTATAACCATGTGATAAAATCAATCCTGATAAAATTAAATTCTACTTCAGATAGAGCAGTTTCCCAACGTGGGCAATTTGATAGTTAAGGGGGGGGGGGGGCAATTTAAAAATGGACTCGACACGACTTTAACCCTTTGGTTTTGGGTTATTTAAATGCAATGCGAGATATCGGTGACAAATTTAACAAAAAAATGTTAAGGTGGGGCATGGCCTAAAAAGGTTGGGAAACACTGAGATAGAGGCGTTATAATACTGTTCTCTCTATCTACTTAGACTATCCTCGTGTGAAATACGCGTAAAATAACTTGGCCGGTTTAAATTTAATAATTATATCTCGCGCTACGCATCTTGTCACCCAAGAGTGACTTCGGGTAAGTCCGAGGGTCACGAAAACAATGCTCAAAGCGAATTCGCTTCGCGTATACGTATGTGTTTCATATTATATATTTTTGAAGTGATAAATTCTTCTGGGAGGGTAAACCGCTTCGTAATGTAACGCGTTACGGCACCACTCTGTCTAGCTTCCCTTTCTCTCACGCATACAGCAGCAGTAGGCAGGCTTCTCCTCTCTCACTTTAACCCACATTAGTTTAAGTTATCACTTCTGTCGAGCGTCCCGAGACACACACTTTTTTCGTTGTTTCACATTGACGCTTGCAGTGGAGAGCGAATTTGCTTTGAGCATTGCTTCGTGGTATAAGGCCCTCTGTCCACCGAGGAGTAGCTTCATAGACGCTTTAAAATACACCACACAGCTTGGGCAAACTGACGTAATGGCTTGTCTCTGAAAAAATAACTGCGACGCCGCTTGCTTGGACAGGCCGGCCAAGTTAAACTGTGCATGCTATATACTCACATAATAAATTTTCATAATTTAACAGGGGTGCTCGATGTAACAGCATGTTCCAGTCGAGGCGGCTACTAACTGCTACTACTACTACTACTATTGGGATATATAATGTTATATCTAGTATGTGACTAATGTGTATGTGTGACAACAGTGATGTGTACAGGGAGAAGGCGACGCTGGCGTTGCCGCGGGTCGAGGGGAGGGGGGAGTGGACAGCCCAGCCGCCGCTCATGACGCTGTTCAGGACACACCAGACGTCGCCTATCAAACAGATACAACAGAAGAAGGTTGGTAGTTATTGTTATTTTTATATTTTAAGCGTACATACGCACTTACTCCTTTCATCGCCAGAGGGGAGGCAGAGGTGTTACCAGTACACCCACATTTCGCTAAACGCATTTCCGCCCTATGAAGTGATGAGAGACGAGCCTGTCGCCATTCCGGACACAATTCCAGACTTCGGGTTGGTACTGAGAATTTCGGGATAGAAAACCCAATATCACTTTTACTCGACCCGGGATCGGACCCGAGACCACAGCTCAACAGTCGTACCGCGTACGCAATACAACTGCGCCACCGAGGCAGTCCGTTATACAGGGTTATTTTTAAAACACCAGCAACCTCGCAGGGGTAGATACCTAAGGTTATAAGTTACTACTTTTGTTCTACGACTTTTGATAATTTGTTAGATTTTATTTTCATACAAAAATAAGTATTCATTTAATTTCCGTCTTGAATGTTACCTACACGCATCGCAGATTACGTAAGCAAACACGCGAAGCGTGGGGAATCCGGCTAGCGTTGAAGGTCATCGCCCGAGCCAGCTGAGCGGCGCCTTTGAGTCGCGCGCGCACGCCGAACGCTACGAAGAAAAATACGACACAACAAAAACTTGTAAAATCATTTTTTTTTAAATATATTGAGTTATATACAAACTCGTAGAACAAAAGTTGTTCCGTATGGGGTCAGCTATCTGGTCCTGCGAGGTTGCTGGTGTTTTAAAATTAACCCTGTATTTAAATTTATTTATTTATTAATAATAAATATTTTTTCTTAGACAATCTCATGGCACAGTTGTTAAGTAGCCGGCTGTGAAACGAAAAGTCCCTAATTCGATCACCGTACCGACACAAATGTTTTTGTGGTTTATAATATTTGTTTCGGATCTGGGTATTGTGGTCCCACAAGTCCCTCGTAGTTCTTGATACCAACAATACAAATTAACACTAGTGGGGAGTCAGGACTATGTGTGTGACTAACACTAGTATAACGATTGATATTTGTGCTTATAATATTATTTTTCGCTGTGCATCATCGTTTTGAATATGTCCATACAAGGACATTAGATACATTAATTTCCGTTATCAAAATTGTTGATTTGTGACAGGGCCATATGCAGCACGCAGGTCGCAGTCTGCCGACAACAATGTTAGACAATATGTCAATTTATAATGTGCAGATAAAAATACATTACACATACAGTACTATGATTTAAAAAAAAGTTCGCGGTTCAGCAATGTTCCTTTTTCAAGATTTACAATGTCTGGCTCTCCTAACATTACTAAGATTTTAACATAAAAATTTGTGCGAATTCTATGTTATAACTGCTTTATATGGATCTTGGATGCACCAAGATAAACGAATATTGTCGAAGCGAATAGTTTAAATCGTACTTGTAGGTTAAAAAAATCTAGTTCCATATATTTTAAAGCCCCCTTTTCCTTATTTTCGGATTGTAAAACAGGACAAAATTATAATATCATTTAATGTTACGACGGTCTCCACAATTCCTGATACATAGATTTGAGAAAAACGACACTTTAAATTTCAATATACCTATGAAAGTGAGCCTCGATTTTGCGCTCACCGTGCGGCGTAATGTGGGTGTACTTGTTACACTTTTGCCTAACCTTTCGGGGATGACACACGTGAGTACGTATGCTCACAAGTTTAACTCACAGGAAAACTAAATCTCGTGTGCACCTAAGCCCTTGTTGCCTTAATTGCATCAATGATACATTGAAGAATTCATTGTTAATTTGTAATTAAAGGAAAAACAATGGGAAGATCACATGGCAGAAGTAGGCCGCGGTGTCAGTATGTACCAAACCACAGATGGAAGCGAATTAGTGGTGAACGGTATACCGGAGTCGCTTCGAGGGGAACTGTGGAGTGTATTCTCTGGCTCTATACTACAAAAGGCGCAAAATAAAGGTCTATACGAGAGGCTGGTGAACGATGCACTGTCGTCGAAGAATCAAGCGAACGATGAGATAGAAAGGGATCTCCATAGATCTCTGCCGGAGCATAGAGCGTTCCAGAATGATGTTGGTAAGTTATTGATATAAAAATTATATAAATATTATTTTTTTTATAACTTAGACCGGCAAATGAGACAGTGGGTCATGTGATGGTAAGTGATCTCTACCGCCCATGTACGGCCACAATACTAGAAGAATTATAGGCGTGTTGCGGACCTTAGATGGAAGGGATAATTAAGGGATTGGGAAGGGAGGGGGATTTGGGATATCTCACTCACAGTACGAAACGCAGCAGCAAGTCGCTAATTTACGTCGGTTTTCTGTAAGACAGTATTAACGACCCGGCCCATTCATGCTGTAGACAAAACTATCTACAGCGTGGCTCTACCACTCAGTAATTTCCCCCTAGAAATCATATCTAGCGGCAAGTACTATCTAGTTGCAGACAAAGATTATCTAATCTTCCGCTACCTTTCCGTATTTAAAAAACAATAGCCATGATGTCCTGATTATTATTAGACTTTATTAGTTTTATTCTTGGCTTTTCCCTAATTCTCTAGTGAATAATATTAGAGATATATTTTAGTTCCTTCTTAGTATATTAGTTTTTTACTTTAGTAATTTATATGACTTTTTATCCCATTAGCATTTATCACATTTTATGCATAAACATAAACTCACGCTGGTATCCCCAATGCTGTAGACAGAAGTGCTGTTAATATAACTACGGTTCGCCGACCCTTTTTTCCGTCCCATAATGTGAGCTTTTCGCTACACCGAATACATCGAATTTTACAATATACAGTGAAACCTGGATAAGTGGGCCCTGGATATGAAGAAGAAGACTTTGTTATTGATCAATACAATGGGACCCCGACAATTGCATGAAAATACCTTTTAGAAAATTTTGAAAAATTAGGAATTTCGAAACCTTTGTAACTGAGACTCCATTTCATAGATTTTTTCGATGTTAACCTCTATAATTGGAACTTTGTAGCTCAATAGCCCGTATAAGTGGGACAATTCATTAGGTGTTGTTTATGACGCGTTTGTCCTCGTTGCATGTCTCTCATGGCGGGACTCTATAAATAAGACAACTGTCATGTTAACCTGCCTATTTAGGAAAATGGCTATTTAGCCATTTTGCATGAAAAACCTCTATAAGTGATGAAATATACAGGTCCCTTCAGATCCCATTTGTCCAGGTTTCACTGTAGATGATTTGAAACTTCATAACTTTAATAAAATTGTCTCAGGTATCTCAGCCTTACGTCGTGTTCTATGCGCGTACGCACTCAAGAACCCGACGATCGGTTACTGCCAAGCGATGAACATAGTGGCTTCAGTACTACTGATATATTGTCCTGAGGAGCAAGCGTTCTGGTTGCTGGCCACCATCTGTGAAACTTTGCTACCTGATTACTACAATACAAGGGTCGTTGGAGCTTTGGTAAGATTTTCTTCTACATGTAAGTCGTAGATTGTGTTTGTAAGTTTTACTTACAGGCTTACGTAACACTTGGCAAGTGGGTTACATAATATAACTTATAAATATATGGACGATTTTCTCAATCTGACGTAATATCATTGTTTCTCAGCTTACTTAATTTAATAACATTCATAGAAGCAATATACAATGCCATTTACATTAGTAATTTGTAAGTAAGTAGTAAGAATAGGGACCTTAAAGTCCTGAGTCGCGATTCACCAACATACCATATAATTGGTACAGAATAAGTAAATAATAAATTCAAATATTCCTAGGTCGATCAAGGTGTCCTAGAAGAGCTAACTGAAGTCCACCTACCAGAATTACATGCCAAGCTGGATGAGCTAGGCATGATGAAGATGATCTCACTGTCGTGGTTCCTGACTCTGTTCATCAGCGTGATGCCGTACGAGTGCGCAGTCAATGTCATGGACTGTTTCTTCTATGACGGCGCTAAGGTTATATTCCAGGTAAGTTTTTATTTGCCAACAATCCTTCAATCGGTAACCGTAGATATCTAAACAGGGTTGTGCAGTACAGTTGGGGTTGTGACACGCAACGCACCGGAGTTTTCAAGCAAATACATCAATGTATTCTAAACAGTAAGATTTGTTTGTTGGGCTAACAGTGAAGGAAACATCGTGAGGAAACCTGCATACCTGAGAACTCGATAAGATTTCTCGAAGGTATGGGAAGTCCGCCAACCCGCATTAGGCCAGCGTGGTGGACTAAAGCCTGACCCCTCTCATTGAGTAGAAGAGGCCCGTGCCCAGCAGTGGGACATATATATACAGAGCTTGTTAAAAAAAACAAAATGGTAACGGGAAGGTTTTGGACGATTGTATGGACTTTAGTTTTTCTAATTTATGGTTTTTTTGTTTAATCAAAATTTTAGGTGACGCTGACTATTCTGGACATAAACCGCGATAAGCTTTTAAAGTGCACAGAAGACGGTCAAGCGATGCAAATCCTCAACAGCTACCTCGAAGGCATTTACAATGAGGAGGCCATGGCTTTGTCCACGGAACCACGTACTGCCGAAAAGGTAAAGATTTAAATTGTTATAAGTATATATTATATTTATTTTTATTTTTTATTTATTTAATGGGTTCACATACACTTGTTACACTATTAATTAATATTAATTATTATTATTGTATATCTAACATACCTTTTGTTAGGTTAGAATTACCTTTGTAAGGTTTACTTACAATTTTACATAAGACTTGCGTAAGTGTTTTACATATATTCTCCAAGTTACAGCTTACGTAATTTAATTATATTTATTATTTCCATAACCGAGGCCGTAGTGCTGGTCTCAAAGACATCAATAAAGTTTAACTGTTCGATAGCCATTTCTTAGAATTCTATGATTTCGCAGAGACCTCAATTAAAATTATGTCTGTACTCATTTAAAAGCATACAGCAATTTCTGTACTCAGTAACGAAAAATAAACTTATAACTGACTCTAAGTGTGGAAAGTGACTTTTCTGAGTGTGGCGGTTAGATATTAAATTCAGAACTATTTCCAGTGCAGCGTTGCAATATTTGAACTAATATTAGATAATAATATTTAGGAACCTGCTCACAATCAGTGTAAACTTCTATCAGTTTAGTTCAGTGTTTCCCAACCTTTTTTAGGCCATGCCCCATCTTAGAATTATTTTGTTAAAGTCACCGATATCTAGCATTACATTTAAATAACCCAACGCGAAAGGTTTAAAGTCGTATCGCGTCCATTTTTAAATTGCCCCCCTTAACTATCAAATTGCCGCCTGAGGGGCGTGGGCCCCACGTTGGGAAACACTGGTTTAATTTCTTACTACTGCATGTCAGATCACATAGGCTTTATTATTTACTAGCTTTTGCTCGCGACTCTGCCCGCGTGATTTTCATACAAACTTTCATCCCCTATTTTATCCCCTTAGGGGGAAGAATTTATCAAAATCCTTTCTTAACGGATGCCTACGTCATAACATCTACCTGCATGCCAAATTTCAGCCCGATCCCTCCAGTGGTTTGGGCTGTGCGTTGATAGATCACTATGTCAATCAGTCACCTTTGAGTTAAATATATGGCTGATTCTCAAAAAAAATCGAAATTGATGTCCTTGATCATTTTTATAAACCAGGATCGTCAATTATGAAAAGTTTTTTTTTCTTAATAATAGGACTGTGCTAGATCTACGAATGTATGAAACAAATTTATTTTTTTATATGATAAACAGCAAAGATATGTCCAAGAAAGTACCCTGAAAATCATTCCCTCACTATGTCCCAAGCGCTAAATTTGAATATAATCATTAACTTAAAATGTAAAATTCCTAGGAAATTGTTTATTATCATATTTTTTACTTATATAGGATAGTATCGACTATACCTATATGAGTTCATAGTTTCCCAAATGCGAATGGAAATATTTTTAAATATAATTCAAAATTTGTCCTTAAAAAAAGTGTCATTCCCTCACCGTTTTGTAACAGTGTGATTAGAGCAATACTCCAAGGCCTACCAAGTCCCACTTTATTTTTTTTTGTAGTTGGCAACATTGCCCTTGAGAACATACACTAGAGTAGACCATTGAAGAAAGGATGTTTTCTTAAAATCAATTCGACAATAAGTTTTTTGAATATTACATTTTTTAATGTCATTTCCTCATGTAATGTTATCAAAAGGTAAGCATTTTTTTATTTAATAATCATAACATATTTTTACATGTTTTCGGTAGTAAAAAAGTATTTTTTAAAATTCGTAAGAAAGTAAGGTTATGTTCCTCAGTTAGTAGCAATTTTGTTTCGTTTTGTCATTCCCTCACCGTCATTCCCGCATAAAAAATTTTAATGAGGGAATGATCTCGGTGAGGGAATGATTTATTTTCTAATAAATTTAGAAAACTTATGTTTGTTTGATTGGTTTCAGTACCCTGAACATCTATAATGTCGAAAAGTAGAAACTTATGCATTATTCTAAAACCTTTTTCAAAAATCAAAATTACAAAACTGGTAGAAACAAAAAACTTAAATCAAAAATTTTAAAAGTGAAACACGATATTATTGATTTCTTGGAGAAAGATGAAAACTCTCGAATGTGTCCGGGAAAGAGGGATTTTGTTAGATCTGGAAAATTACTAAAACAAAAGCGTTTGTTAACTGATAATATGCGCAATTTGCATAAAACTCTGTTACTTACAAAATAAGTTTGTCAACATTTTGTAAGTACAGGCCTTTTTGGGTAACTTGGGCAAACCTTAAAGAACGAGATACGTGTAAATGCGTCGTTCACGCAAACATAGAACTAATCATTTCAAAATTACATGAAAATAAAGTCATCTTACATAATAATATTCCAAGTTTGTTATCTGATATAACATGTGATATTTACTGTACTAAATGTTTGTTTAGAGAATGTATAAATTGTAGAGACAAGGCTCTAGAATACAACCTTTCCCAAGCTACTAAAACTGTTACCTACCGACAATGGATGTACGAAAATTCAACGTATGAAAAAAATGGAGAGACAAAAACAGTGCGTAAACCTTTGAAGAAGGAAATAACTGTTACTTTGAAGGAACTTGTTTTAGTATTAGAAGAGACATTAAATTAAAGAAGTCGATGAGAGAAAATGAAAACTTTAAGAAAGTAAAAATAACTAAAGACAACTGCAATTAGATTGCATAGAGTCTGATAACAGATTAATAATATTAGATTAGTGAAATTGCAATTTATGTTCTCTTTTCATTATTTTCATACATTTAAATCATCAATATAAAAGTATACATTCTTGTCTTTAGTATGTTAAAAACATAAGTCAAATTTTAGACTGATTATATAGTACTTCTTAATTTCGTTCTTTAAATTGTTTAAACTAAATTAATATTTAATGTTACTTTTATGAGTCAAGTGTTTTATTTGTAACAATTAAATTGTTACAGTATGTATTTAATTATTATATTTTTGCAATAAAATTATTTAATTATTATAGTTTTGCAATAAAACAAATGATTGGTGCATTATTAAGTTTTTAATTATAGTAGAATCATATTAAAAATCATTCCCTCACGAATCTGTCATTCCCTCATTTTAAAATTTTTAATTTTTTTTTAAATTCGATTCAAACTCAAAACAGTTGGGGACCACTTCAATATTTTCTTCAAACGAGGCATATACTACGACTTGAGCAAAAAAAAATTCGATTACGAGTTAAAAAAAACTGATCAACTCGATAAAGCCATTTTCGATTTTTTTTCAGAATCAGCCATATTTAGTTTTTTTTTAATTTTTCTCAGACAATAAAAATCCAAGACCTGATATACCGTACGTACCGCACGTACGGCGGGAGCGTGACGAGCGAACACATCGAACATTTACGACTGAAGCATCGACTGCGAGTGGTGAGACAGCTTGAGGACAGCCTCGAGAGGAATACGCTGAGGGCATTGCAGCAAGACAAACTGCTCGAACCTAATGAGCTGCAGGTCAGTTTGGAAGTTGACTTCGTGGCATGGGCGTAGGAGCAAGTTCGTTTTTGTGACGCGACAGCCTGCTGCCTGATGGCAAGCGTCACGCCTGCTCATAAACAGAAGCAACAATCAGAATTTCGATTTATGAGGTATTGCATGGTACTTGACTGCGCTCGTTATCCTGATACATGAGATGTTAGGTCTCATAGTGTCTCAGTAAAAATCGACGTGAAGTAGCCGCTTGCTGTTTCGTACGGTGATAATAGGCTTTTATAGAGGCCGGCATGACTCTGGTGACCACGGATAAATTCATTGTTAGTCGGTGGTCGCTGGTCTTTGGACTGCACTACGCTTACCATCAGGTGTAGTGCAGTCACTTTTCCGTTCACGGAAAAAAAAGAAAACCCATTTGCGCGTTTGCCAGTCTATACTATAAAAAGTATTTATGTTTATTTCAGGAATTACTTAGCGCCATACGCGAAGAGTTATTATGGGCCAAGCGAGTGCCGTGCGAACGTTTGGAGGCGCCTTACGAAGCTTACAGGCTCGACTACACTCAGTTCAAAACGTTGTACACCGCCTTGTCGCCGTGGGCTAAAGGGGACTTCGCTGAAGCTATCACTGCCAGGATGTTCAAGGTATGTTTATTGTTTTAGTTACTGTTGAAAGTGAATTTGATGATTTTTGATACAAACAACAACAAAAAAAAGTCCGGTCAAAATACTGTCAAAGTCTTGTCAAAGTCCGGTCAAAGTCCTGTCGAAGTCCTGTCAAAGTCGACTGGTCACCGTGTTGAGACTTCGAAATAATCGAAGTTCCAGGGAGGTCGGCTACAGCGGTTGGTCAACTGGCCCGCGTGACGTCTCACGGATGTTCGAGAATATTCGAAAACTTTCCGTCGATCGATGGTCCGCTTGCGTTACGGAACGAATCGGTTCACCCTCTCATAAGAAGTAATCACTTCAAAAAAAAAGTAATTATACCGGGTATGACGATAAACTCGCCCCTTAACACATCATAGGACGAAAATAGGCTCGGCGAAAGGTAGGTGTACTGGTTGTGACCAGTTATAGGAATAGGCAGAGGTGTGCCTCTGCCTATTCCTTCGGATATACCAGGCGTGAGTGCGTATTGTTGTTGGTGTGCAGGTGATGGACGGCGACGAGGACGGCGCGGTGAGTGCCCGCGGGCTGAGCGTCGCGCTCGGGCTGTGCACTCGCGCCGACGCGCAGCGCCGCCTGCGCCTGCTGTACTGCGCGCACGCGCCGCCGCTACTCACCCGCGACGACCTGCGCGCCGACTATACTGAGACTGGCGAGGAGCTGGCCGCCGACGCCATCACCTTCTTCGACAGGTACAGTACAGTACAGTACATCATCATCAGTACTGCGCGCACGCGCCGCCGCTACTAACCCGCGACGACCTGCGCGCCGACTACACTGAGACTGGAGAGGAGCTGGCCGCCGACGCCATCACCTTCTTCGACAGGTACAGTACAGTACAGTACATCATCATCAGTACTGCGCGCACGCGCCGCCGCTACTAACCCGCGACGACCTGCGCGCCGACTACACTGAGACTGGAGAGGAGCTGGCCGCCGACGCCATCACCTTCTTCGACAGGTACAGTACAGTACAGTACATCATCATCAGTACTGCGCGCACGCGCCGCCGCTACTAACCCGCGACGACCTGCGCGCCGACTACACTGAGACTGGAGAGGAGCTGGCCGCCGACGCCATCACCTTCTTCGACAGGTACAGTACAGTACAGTACATCATCATCAGTACTGCGCGCACGCGCCGCCGCTACTAACCCGCGACGACCTGCGCGCCGACTACACTGAGACTGGAGAGGAGCTGGCCGCCGACGCCATCACCTTCTTCGACAGGTACAGTACAGTACAGTACATCATCATCAGTACTGCGCGCACGCGCCGCCGCTACTAACCCGCGACGACCTGCGCGCCGACTACACTGAGACTGGAGAGGAGCTGGCCGCCGACGCCATCACCTTCTTCGACAGGTACAGTACAGTACAGTACATCATCATCAGTACTGCGCGCACGCGCCGCCGCTACTAACCCGCGACGACCTGCGCGCCGACTACACTGAGACTGGAGAGGAGCTGGCCGCCGACGCCATCACCTTCTTCGACAGGTACAGTACAGTACAGTACATCATCATCAGTACTGCGCGCACGCGCCGCCGCTACTAACCCGCGACGACCTGCGCGCCGACTACACTGAGACTGGAGAGGAGCTGGCCGCCGACGCCATCACCTTCTTCGACAGGTACAGTACAGTACAGTACATCATCATCAGTACTGCGCGCACGCGCCGCCGCTACTAACCCGCGACGACCTGCGCGCCGACTACACTGAGACTGGAGAGGAGCTGGCCGCCGACGCCATCACCTTCTTCGACAGGTACAGTACAGTACAGTACATCATCATCAGTACTGCGCGCACGCGCCGCCGCTACTAACCCGCGACGACCTGCGCGCCGACTACACTGAGACTGGAGAGGAGCTGGCCGCCGACGCCATCACCTTCTTCGACAGGTACAGTACAGTACAGTACATCATCATCAGTACTGCGCGCACGCGCCGCCGCTACTAACCCGCGACAACCTGCGCGCCGACTACACTGAGACTGGCGAGGAGCTGGCCGCCGACGCCATCACTTTCTTCGACAGGTACAGTACAGTACAGTACATCATCATCAGTACTGCGCGCACGCGCCGCCGCTACTAACCCGCGACGACCTGCGCGCCGACTACACTGAGACTGGAGAGGAGCTGGCCGCCGACGCCATCACCTTCTTCGACAGGTACAGTACAGTACAGTACATCATCATCAGTACTGCGCGCACGCGCCGCCGCTACTAACCCGCGACGACCTGCGCGCCGACTACACTGAGACTGGAGAGGAGCTGGCCGCCGACGCCATCACCTTCTTCGACAGGTACAGTACAGTACAGTACATCATCATCAGTACTGCGCGCACGCGCCGCCGCTACTAACCCGCGACGACCTGCGCGCCGACTACACTGAGACTGGAGAGGAGCTGGCCGCCGACGCCATCACCTTCTTCGACAGGTACAGTACAGTACAGTACATCATCATCAGTACTGCGCGCACGCGCCGCCGCTACTAACCCGCGACGACCTGCGCGCCGACTACACTGAGACTGGAGAGGAGCTGGCCGCCGACGCCATCACCTTCTTCGACAGGTACAGTACAGTACAGTACATCATCATCAGTACTGCGCGCACGCGCCGCCGCTACTAACCCGCGACGACCTGCGCGCCGACTACACTGAGACTGGAGAGGAGCTGGCCGCCGACGCCATCACCTTCTTCGACAGGTACAGTACAGTACAGTACATCATCATCAGTACTGCGCGCACGCGCCGCCGCTACTAACCCGCGACGACCTGCGCGCCGACTACACTGAGACTGGAGAGGAGCTGGCCGCCGACGCCATCACCTTCTTCGACAGGTACAGTACAGTACAGTACATCATCATCAGTACTGCGCGCACGCGCCGCCGCTACTAACCCGCGACGACCTGCGCGCCGACTACACTGAGACTGGAGAGGAGCTGGCCGCCGACGCCATCACCTTCTTCGACAGGTACAGTACAGTACAGTACATCATCATCAGTACTGCGCGCACGCGCCGCCGCTACTAACCCGCGACGACCTGCGCGCCGACTACACTGAGACTGGAGAGGAGCTGGCCGCCGACGCCATCACCTTCTTCGACAGGTACAGTACAGTACAGTACATCATCATCAGTACTGCGCGCACGCGCCGCCGCTACTAACCCGCGACGACCTGCGCGCCGACTACACTGAGACTGGAGAGGAGCTGGCCGCCGACGCCATCACCTTCTTCGACAGGTACAGTACAGTACAGTACATCATCATCAGTACTGCGCGCACGCGCCGCCGCTACTAACCCGCGACGACCTGCGCGCCGACTACACTGAGACTGGAGAGGAGCTGGCCGCCGACGCCATCACCTTCTTCGACAGGTACAGTACAGTACAGTACATCATCATCAGTACTGCGCGCACGCGCCGCCGCTACTAACCCGCGACGACCTGCGCGCCGACTACACTGAGACTGGCGAGGAGCTGGCCGCCGACGCCATCACTTTCTTCGACAGGTAATGTATATCATCATCAGTCACAAGACGTCCACTACTGAACATAGGCCTCCCCATAGAATTTCCAGACCGACCAGCTGTACAATACATACTAGCACTGAATTTAAACGATGAGACGAGAAGGATAGTGTCAAACAATATCTCACTTCGTTATTAAAACAACTTATTCATCATCTTTAAATGGTATAAAATGATGTCGCTTCCGCTGTATTTCATACTTGCTGTTCTAATAACGGCAACTACTTTCATCCATTTGTGGATTATCTTATGCTGTGTTAATTGTTTTACATGATAAATAGCTTGAATAAAATATGTATAATTTTTTTATTAGGTTTCTGATGAATGTTATGACCACTAGCTGATGATAATAGACATATAATGTGTACATAATTCGCGTGCCACGATTAAGCAGAACAATCAGCTTAAAGCACCAACGTGTCCAAATAAAATTATGCGATACGCAATGACAACGTCAGCCCACGTAGTGAAAGTTGGCAGGCTTGGTTTTAATGCAAATGTATGTATTAAGAACAGGTGTTTTTGACATTTTGTTTTGTTTTTCTGACATCAGTATAGAGAACTCGATCTCGCCAGAACCTGACGCTACATCATCACTGCAGCGGTCGATAAGCGAGGTGTGTGATGACGGCAACATGGAGAAGTCCAGCGATAGCAACAATACGCAAAGCGGTCAGTCAATGTTTGCCATATAATTTAGTCGATCTTAATAGGTACTCAATATGATGCGTGAAAGGTACGCGATATTTTGATTACTGTTTTGTACTGTATAGTGTTTATTATCCAACTAATAATTCAAGGGAAAATAAAAGGCAAGAGGAGGCTTAGTCGTTGGAGGATATCATTTAAAAATCTTCGCCAATGGTTCAACATGAGCACAAGATCATTGTTCCGAGCAGCAGCTTTCAAAATTAAGATAGTCTGTGTTATCGTTGACCTCCGATAGATGGCACTCAATGAATGGGGTTTATTACAAAGGTAGTTTTTTATAAATCAGGCTTCGTATGTGTAAACTCTTCGTGTGCCGCTTTCAAACGTAATATTCTATGTAATTTGTCAACGCGGATTAATAAAACTAATATTCACCGCGATGCTGTTAGTCTATGTGCCGTATGCTTCGTTTCATGATGTGGTGAAGTTAGAATAATAACAAATATGAGGCTGCTAGAACCAGAGTGGCCTAATTGCATTTTGATGACTTTTGACCTATTTGTATTTTCATAATTTAAAAATGTTAATCTACAAGACCAGACCTGCCTAAAATAGGTAACATTATCTTGACATAGATGGCAGTATAAGTCCATTTCGACTGTGGTTTAAATTAACGAAAATACAAATAGGTCAAAAGTCAGTAAAATGCAGTTAGGCCACTCTGGTTCTAGCAGCCTCATATCGTCGATGAAGTACCAATACCTCCTAAGTGTTGAGAATCTAACTTTACACCAGACTGTTTAAAATAAGGTTTTATTTTACAAAAACTGTTTAAAATAAGGTTTTATTTATTTTGATCAACTATTGATAGTATATAGTTTCCAATACATTACCTTTTTATTAGTAATAGATACTAAGGGATGTGGTTTATGTTTACGTGTATTGTAATAAAAAAGTAATTTTGTACTAAATTGTCAGTTAGCAGGTATTGGTACTTCATCGACGATATATGGTTAAAGATGTGTGTTTGTGTACCACTGTGCAGGGTGTAGCGGTTGGGGCGACGTGGTGCCGTCACACTCGGCTAGTTCCGTGCGCGCGTGCGCCACGTGGGGCGTGAGCTCTACCGCCGGCTCGCCGGGCGTGGTGTCCAGCCCGGGGCCGCCCGCCGCCACCACCCCCGCCCCCGCCGCGCCCCGCCTGCCGCGCGCGCACTTCCTGCAGCTGCTGGCCGTGCTGCACGACCTCGCGCAACACAACCTCAAGCTGTACGAGGCGGTCGTGCTCGCAGGTCGGTCGCACTACACACACACACATTACAACATAATATAATACGGTCATCATATACAGGGTTGCTTTTAAAACAACAACAATGTCGTAGGATTAGATAGCTCACACCATATGGAACAACTTTTGTTCCACGAGTTTGGGCCTTTGAAGTTATGTGCCTTTTCAGTTGAGGCCTTTTCAGTTTTGGGACTTTTCAGTTTGGGCCTATTAAGTTAAAGATTTTTTCAGTTTGGGCCTTTTAAGTAATATGTCTTTTCAGCTTTAGGCCTATTCAGTTATAGGCCTTTTGAGCTTAAAGCTTTGAACTTTGAATTCGGTTGAGAATGAGTACTAAATAAATATACATACTTAAATTATAAGCTTTCACTTTTATCGGCAGTCCCTATACTTGCCATTTTTTTTAATATTAATAACTCCACACAAAACTGTGATTTGCCCGAATTGCATGTAACTTTTTTTATCCTGGCTCCGCACAGTGACTACGCTGCACCTGACGGTAAGTGTAGCGCAAACCAGGAACTGTGTCGACCAACGACAAACAATGTATCCATCGATGGTCGTCAAGATCATGCCGGCCTGCCTAACTGCTTCTTCACACTCCGTTTAAAGGACCCCATATTATAGGAAGGACGTGACGACGGACACGTGTTATGAACTTTAAGTCAACATCCGAAATGGGTTTACTTCATATTCATATTTTACTTACTATCTGTCATTTTAACTAAATATCAAGTAACATTTTCTCATGTAACTTTCAGGTACATTGCTCCTACAGTTGGGTGAATTGAATCAGCAACGACCGGAATTGGATCGTGAAATCTCACAAGACAGCTTATTTTTGGCGGCCGCTGCGAAACAACCAAATGTTGCTGAGGTATGTAACAACATATTTGCTATGATGGACTCCTGATTGCTCAGATTTCATAATTATAATTACGGGACGAAAATAACTTTCAATTTATATTATTGGTAAATTCTTTCGCGAAATACGGGCGTTTAAGTATAAAATAAGCTGTTTGGGTATAACTAGTCTCAGCTTATTAATTGACTAGATTTATAAACAGGGTACTAAAAATAATCAAATTAACTGAAGGTGACAATGAAATAGCTAATATCCGTGCCCGTTTTTATTCTCATAAGATTATATTGTTTAATCTCGATCCATTTCTAGATGATACAAAAAATATATGTCTATTTTCATAGTTGGATCCCAACGGGAACTCGACAGAATCGGAGCAAGAAAGTCAAAAGCCATCTCCGTCGCCGTCCAAAGACAACGATTCAGACAACGGGTGGTCGATAACTTTAGAACAATTCCTGGCTACCATACTAGCCCAAGCACCACTAGAGGAGTACTTCAACGAAAATATATCGATACTACCCCAACTAGAAGCGCTTCGACAACGGGACAGGCTGCATTCGGTGTCATAGTTCAAGCTGATAGCCGGGTTGTTGGCATATTGAGTGGTCACCCTGCTTTAGAATTGAGGGGGGTATCGATATTGCATTTCGCATCTCTAACAAAGAAAATGCACTTTATGCTATTGGGGTTAAAGTCGAAACTGTTTATGAATGATTATCACAAATTACAGGCATGAGTAAGACCTGAATTACATTTGTGAGTTTTACTAGAGACAAGTTATTTAAATAAGTAGTCTCTGGTTTTACTTACGACCTTATGTAAGACTTTTGTAAGTGGCTCACTTCTACGTTTCCAACAGAACGAATTTATAGATCTGAGAACTTACAGCTGTAATTTAGTGACATTTTCAGTTACAAACAATACTTATAATGATGTTGACTTTTGCAAATTTATTTGAGTTCAAATGTATGTGAAGAAGAAGATAAAATACTATATTTTGTCTATTGCTGTGCTATAAAGCCCATTTATATAAAAAAACAACAGTTCAAGGCTCTATTGTTGTCGATGGTCATCTTTTGCAGTTCAAGTTCGGAACATCCATTATACTATTTTCCATCAGGGTGAATTGTGTTTGATAGTGTTGCCATAATTAGTCGATACTATTGTGTATCGTTTATCGAGTAAAATGATTTAGTATAAGCAGTTTCGGCTGTATTTTCATCAGGTATTCAATTTCTTTGTGTCTTATGTATTTCGTATATTTTTACTTTCAATATTTAAATGATAAATGGAACACAGTTGACATCAACTTTATGTACCAAATACACTTTTTTTCACAATTTTCTAAGTAACTCTTTTTGTCTAAAATCTTTTTATATATAATTATGTTAATATTGTGATACGAAAGCTATGGCTTGTTATAGAATGCTTCTATGTATAAAGTATGTATATATAGCATCTTAGACTATTTTCAATAGACTGGCTTTGCTTACATTTAAGAATTCTAGATTATTAATGCAGCCGTTTATAATATTAATACCATGCGGTTATGGAAATAATATGTATTTTAATGCTAATTTGTAGTGTACTGTATATTATTAATTATTAATAATCATTTTCGAAAATTGCTTTAGTGTCCTTAGAATCGTTGGGAAATTTATAAGCAAGCTATATTTATCGAAAACTCTCATTACGGGCCTAAAGCCATACACATTTATATTGGTTGTCTTATAAACGAATTCCTTAAATACTTAAGATACCAATAATATAAAAAGCAATAACGAAGGAGTCTTTGCGAATAGACAATATATTATAAACCTATATAAATGTGCGTTCACGTGTAAATTATATTTTCATATAGATATGTAGTGATATTGTACAAGCGTTAAGAAATTCCTGTTCATAAAAAGAGGTATGAAGTTAAATCACATTCCAAATTGTAGCTATGTTTAAGCATATGCGTAACTAGATTCCAAATTGAATAGACATAATATTGAGCGGTTGTTTCACATTGTTCTTGTAAAAGTTGCTTATTCAATCAAATATAAGACAGCGAAATAGACAATTATAAAAGCGTACCTGTAAGTGGTAGTTCCTAAGTTGGGTGTATTGGGGCATAGCGTTTAAACGGACATTGTGAAACAGGCATTAATTGAGGCCGCACTCAGAGACTTCATTAAACTTTAATTGTCATTTAATATTTTTTTAGAATTCCGATTATTTTCACACTCACAGCTATTTAATACATTATGTTCTGTTACTGAATATGTACAGCGAATGATTTATACTTTATCACAGTACAGAAAATATCTTTCATTGATGTCTCTGAGAAATAATCGAGTTCTAAGACATGGCTTAATGACAAAGCTTAGTGATGTCTCTGAATGCAGCAGTAAGTGTATATATATTCATATTTATTCCCCTGCTTTTGTATATTGTAAGCCCCAAACGAATTACATTTGTGGGAAATAATAATTCTATCATACAGTATTTAGTGCCTATTAACCACCTCTGAATAGATGCTACTTACGAAATAAAATATGATACGTTCAAATAAAAAAGGCACACTTTGACATATTATGTTATATACCGGCAGAAAGATAATTACTAGGAATTTTCAAAATGAGCTGCCTTATTAATTACGCATTAATCTTACTCGAATATTGTACAGGCCCTTAGAAAAGTACAAAAATTGCATTTTTGTTGAATAATGCTTTGCTTTAAAAATAAAACAAAAAATAAATGCCAATGCTATTGCTTTCAGTGCTGAATTAAGCGTTTTAAACACTATCTGATTGAATGCGCGATGTTTGAGGTTGGTTTATGACAGGGAAATAATAAATTGGTGTAGTTGAAAAGAATTTCCATACCAGTCGCCTTTTAAAGCAAAATCACTTGACCGGCCTGAAGTATTTGAAAGTAGTCTATGGGAAAAAACGTTTTGGAACTTCTGATATAAAGGATAGAAGGCGAAGAGGTTATTATATACTGGCACGGCAAAGTGACTACACTGTAAAGTGTAGTCCAAACATAATGTCGACCGTCAAGAGATATTGCGTCCCTCGACAGTCGACAGAATTATGCCGGCCTGAAGTTACTGGATTTACACTGGCTGAACCCAGAATGAAACTCGCTTGAGCGCGCCACTATGTGTACAGTGGTCGCTATCCAGTTGGGTACAATATCAGGTACCCCCACCACCACTTCCAGGGTTGAAGCCAAGTATTTAGAGGTATTGTAAGTGCGAAATTGCATTTACAACTTAACAACCATAGCGGCATTTTTTCGGCTTTCATTTCTGAAGAAGTATGCGGTGATGGTAACTGGGTACTAATTTGATAACGTATTTTTAAATAACCATATGATGCATCAGTATCTATTACATAAGGATATATGTACATAGTGACAAGTAAATGCCTAAATGTGTCATGAATTTAAATGTTAGCGTAGCGTTAAGTAACAAAATATAAGTACCTATTATGTGTATGTAACATGAAGAATATTAATATATAGTCAAACAAGATATTTGTTAGTAAAAAATATTCATTGACAATTAATAGTAGCAGGATACTAGAATCTATTCACGAAAGCTATTCCAGAACTGTAAACAAACTACGTACTTTACAAATAATTCCTTTGTTTAGACCTGTCAGTACTCTAAACACAATAGAAATAACTGAAAACTGGGAAAAAAGAAAAATATATGTTTAATTTCTGGAACTGGCTGATAGAATACCCTTTATACTTCTGAGGTCAATCTATCGAAGAGAAAAAGTTTTTGAGAATTCGTTTCTTTAGAGTATCATTCATTCATAGATAAGTAACACGTATCGGCACAGAGAAAACATTATCGCCGAGAATTTTTCATTTGGTGTCGGTTTGTATCTGTTTGCCGAGTGTCTCACGTTTATTAAATTCATAATTTATAAGACAATGTTTGAATTTTTTTTTTTATGTTTTACAGTGGTACATGTCTGCTAAGTATGATTCCTGTGGCTATAGATTAGCTGAGCTTAAAGCGTTTTAAGCGCTTGAATGGTATGTCCAGTTTAGAAATCCAAGATAGGGGATTTCCTAAAACGAGAGAATGTTAAATTTAAAATCACTGAATATTTTTTATTAATGCATTGATAATAACATTTTTTGTGCTTTGTAAGTGTAATTGAAGGGTGCTTGGCGAACTTAATAATGTGCTTTTGTATGTAACAACACCTATATACACTATATACATACAGTCCATATTAGCTTGCAAACATATTTATGTATACAAAATATTTATAATATGTAACAGAATATGTACTACATGGAATATTCGAATGTATGACTACACATAGATGACATAAATATAACAGATTTGTAGTGAGATGAAATATTTTTATAAAATAAAGCAATTCTATTAAAATGAGTGTTTCATATTTATATTCACGCTTCCATTTCTGTATGAATGTATTTACTGTATAAACGGTTTAATATCTTAGATGTATCTAATAAAAGGGTACTTTCTTAGTTTTTTAAGCCCCATTTACTTGGAAAGATTTCATCCACAACAGAAGCGAGAAAGAAACAGATGTGATTTATTAATTTGTCAACAAGAATCGTATCATATGGATTTATAAGGTAATTTTTCCTTTATATTCTCGCTTATTTTACGAGAAACTCTTCGTGTAAATGGGACTCTACTCCCTCTATATGTTAACTAAGAAAAATATTCTAGAAAGCACTTCTGTTTACAACTAAAATCCTGTGAGTTAGTTCTTGTGACTAAGACAATAATTAACAGTACTTTAGAAGTTTTTAAAAATCGGTTTTGTATCCAAGCTAAAATGAACTAAGAATAATAAAGGATTATATTTAAGTGTATATTTTTTTTTTTACCATAAATCGGTAGGTAGTGGCTTGGTTGTGCTCCGATATTGCTGAAGCCCATGGGCGGCGGTGACCGCTTACCATCAGACGGAATGCATGCCGGTCTACTCTCTTCTTGGCAAAAAAAAACAGTTAAGTATAATGGAATAATTTTGTAACGGAAAATTCATTAAATAATTGCTAATTGATTGGAAATAGTTTACTCAAGTGCTTTCAAATTTTTTCCTAATCCTACATCGATGCGTTAATGTGTATTTAGTGTGTAAGCACCCTTATAGTGATTATCGTAAACATCACGGACCAAGAACTTCCAACGTCCATAGTAGCATGATTTAGATAATATCCTAATGTGTAGTTTGTATGTTGTGACTTGTATTCTAATATACGTACCTAGTTGTAATGTAAAAATCATGTAGAACTTGACGTTGGCAGCTCCCAGTCTTTTAACGCCTTTGCCATTTTTACAGTCAGCAAAAAAGTTGCTGATTTAATTTTAAATGTAGACATAAAATAATTTATAGCATTCAGTTATGTAAGATGCAGGGATATGTTTGAACGATTGTTCTATAAATCTAAGCCTTGATTTTATTTGTTTGATGATTGTTTAGAATATTATGTTTCTGCATTATATGTTATGTTACCTTAGTATTCAGCAGCTTTATATGCTGACTGTACGTTATAAAGTGAGTTATATAAAGCTTAAGCTGTTATTTCTAGCTATTTTGATGTCACAGCACAATTTATGTTTGTATTGTTTATATTAACATAGTCACTTCATTATGTACCTTTACCGAGCATTATAATAAAAATGAATACACATGTTTGACGTTGTTTTTTGTTTTATTTATTTAAATTATTATCAACGTTTTCGATAACCTCGATATTGGGATTTTAAATATCTAATAAAATGTATGAATCACTTCAGATAGATTGAATGGCATTATTATTTTTTTTGCATTTGGGGCTTATTTCACAATGTTTGAGTACAGTTCATAACAAATTAAAATAGTATTATGTATAAGAAAGCTATTTTTGAAAATAATTTTGTGCTGGTACATACGTCAGAATTACTTTTGTATTTGAACGCGTCATATTTCCAAATATACCTAACACTGCCGTGCTCAGATAAAAAAAAAGATTTTCTTCAAACATAGTTAAGAACGGTCACGATTAATCAATTGCCTATCAAACTAAAAAAACATACAAATTAATCTATTCGGTTAGCGCTACGATGTCACAGATACACCCGCAAAAGGGTCAGACTTACAACACTCCTCGTTTTTTGTCGGTTAACAAATAACGACGACGATGTAGCTTGGTGGTCAGAACACTTTCCGAGCAACAATTTAGCACAATACGCATACAAATTCACTCTGATCGATTGGATGGATCCGTAGAGGCCGTCCTGAGCCGAGGTTCGTACCACAAAGGGGGTGCCCTCAGCGTGGTCACTTAAATGTAAGGGTTGAGACTTTGAGAGCGCCTAAAGCTCACCCAAAAGTCCAAAGTGAGCTGTATACAGTCGACTCTCGTCAGGCTTACAGCAAGCGTCAACACAAAAAAAAAGGATGGATCCTTGCAAGTAGCCGCTCGACGCGTCTGCTTTCTTACACTCTTTGATAACCTAACGATAAAAACAACAGTAATACTACAGTGTTAATACGATTAAAGTTAAGAGCATCGGCACGATTACGATTTAGCACAAATACACAAACAATGTCAGTCCAACAACAAAAATAAGTATATAGGTACATACTATAGTAATTAATGTTACTGATTTATATTGGTACTTCATTGCCTTTCGTGTTTCTTATACATAGGGTAGACCGGGTACATTTGTAGCAGGGTACGGTAGTACCAAGGGGAATATTTTTTTAACTACACCTCACACACACATTCCATTCCCCTTGGCGCCCCCCTTAGTTGCTTGCCGACTAACTATCAGCTGCACTATTGTTCTTTCTTATTTGTAAACGTATTTATTTAGATTCATGTTTAAATTTAGGAGATTTTTTATAATATCGATGAAATGAGTATATGAGTACAATTGTACCAAATTTGCGGAGACGTTTGTAACGGCACAATTGTCCCCGTGGTAAAATTGACCCCATATTGTATTTTATATATATTTATTTATAATATATGTATATATATATTTATTCTAACTATAATTTTAATTCATAACTTATTATTAACTATATTTTTTATCCGAGGACGGCAAAGTGACTGCACTGCATCTAATGGTAAGCGAAGCGCTTTCCAAAAAGACCAGCGACAATCGACAATAATGAGTTTATCGGCGGTCACCAAAACATGCCGGCCTGTAAAAATGGTTCTTCACACTCTGAAGAGGGTAGAAACAAATCGAGGGGCATGCAACAGGACAGGCGGATGGCCGAGACAGGCACAGGGATACAAGTACAAGTGCCGCTAACCGCCCAAACCAACCATCAAGTTATGTCGCAAGCCCCTCGGGAGAACCGAATATACACTGGCTGATCCTGGAACGCGATCCACACAAGGTGTGTTGGTCACTATGGCAGGTTTTAACACCATGTGTACGGTGGTCGCTATTCGGGCGGATATGAATATCTTACCACCAGCAGTTAGAATTTAGAAGATAAAGATCATTGGGATTAAATCTGTGTAACTGTAGTTATTGTTGACAATTGGGAACTGCAGTATTAAGAGACGCAATTGAGCGATAGACAGACAGACAGACAGTAGACAGTTTTGTCTACAGCATGAATGGACTGGCTCGGCCGGGTCGTTACCACTGTCTCACAGAACACCGACGTACGTAGCGGCTTGCTGCTGCGTTTCGTACGGTGAGTAAGATATCCGGAAGCCCAAATCCCCTCCCCTTCCCAATCCCTAATTACCCCTTTCCTTTAAGGTCGGCAACACGCCCATGATTCTTTTGGTGGTGGGCGTGCATGGGCGGTGGAGATCACTTACTATCAGGTGACCCGCTTGCTCGTTTGCCGGCCTATGATATAAAAAAGAGTAGCTATACATAATAAAAAAATTGATAAAATTAAGTATGCAAGGGACAATTGTACCACGGGGACAATCGTTCCAAATGCTTTACCATACAACATTTTAATATGTGATTTTCGTTGTTTTTGACTAATTATAAGTATACGACACCACAAATATGATGGTCAATACTTAATAAGAACTTATAAGAATACTTTGTTGTAATCTTTAATTTAGTTATTATCGTTTAGGGTGAGAAAACTATTGTTTTATGTTTTTAATTTTTATATTGATTAACCTTACGAAGTTTACTGTATTTTGTTTGTCATTAGATTACAAGCTATTCTGTTGGGATATTACCATTTAGAGAAGTATATTTATGTAATGATAACACTGAATTTTATTTAATTACATCGCTGGTACAATTAACCCACTGGCGGGGATATTTGTACCAGTTCTCTCAGTCCGCTTTAATGCTTAATATCTATGATTGTATTATTGCTACACGTCTAAAGATAATGCGAACTTATAGCCGAATAAACTACGTATCAATGGTTATTGACAGTTTTGACACAATATTAATAATAAACTCAAAATTTAACGCTAACCAAAATATGCTACAATTGTCCCCGGTCTACCCTAAACAAAGAAAAAGAAAGTATTGCAACTACCACGGTTCGCTTTTGATTGCTTGCCTTCTTGAGACCAGAGAACAGTAGAAAACAAAATTTCAGAGTACACACTTATATTGTGATTGCATTTACCCACTAAATATAAGAGTCTCGTACTAAACATATCTAGGTACTCCAAGAGTTGTTTTCTTGAAAAAAGACTATTCTCGGTCATCGATCTTTACAGGCTATGTTGATTGCAACCGATATGATTGGGTTTGTAAATGAAACACCAACTTAACAGTTTGAAATTTTAATGTAGCAGTTCAAAAGTTGATGTAATATTAATCTATCATATAATTATTTTAAAGTAATTTTCAATGACCACGCATGTTTCGACTTCACCTCAGCTTTGTTCGGTAATTGTATATTGACGTCGCCTTCGGTGATTTGCCACTAAAACAAGCAGAGGTAATTAAAATATAAATGATTTGTTTAAATATGTTAAAGAATGTGTAACCATGTTATACCTACGAACATGACATTGCACACAAATCTCGTTTTATAAAGTATGTTTTATTTATTTTTATCCAATTACATAAATACGTAATTACATGGTTCAAGTATAGCACACAAGATGTTTATTACTTTAAGGGCTTATTTAAGTAAGATTTAACCACTGATTAACACATAGATAAATTAGACAGGTATTTTTGAAAGTAGCTAGTAGTAGTTTTTCTGACTTTCTTTCTGATCTTTAACGATTTTCACTCGTGTAAAACTAACTCAATGGCCACTCGAGCCTGATAATCCTACGTGCTACACTAAATAAGTTTGTAACTGGTGCTAGCAAGGCAATTACTAGTTGCTCAGTGGTGTGTGTTTCTGGCCTAAGTATAATGTCTACTATGCATCATAATAACTCACGGTCAAGTATCCCTCGTTGCCCAACATTTGTATCTGATAATTCCCGCTGTGCATATAACGTGTGAGGTCCCTCAATTTTAGCACACTATTTGTAGGCCATTTGAGGAATGTTGCGTATACAGCCGTGATGGTATCCGAACTGGTCGGTTTTGCGGTGGGATCCATGGTATTGTAGGTGGTCTTAGTGCACGTGTACCAAACATCGCCGTTCAATGTGTCGTTCTGCGAGATCCACGGCGACGTATTATAGATCGCTTCACCGTTTATGGTCAGCCAGTCGCCGAGAGAAAGTAGGCGTTCTTGGAATATGGGCACGATAGTGCCTTCTTTAGTCGGTCCTACGTTAATCAGGGCATTGCCTAAAACATATATTATATAGTTTACACTGTGTTGAGCTCTTATCCGAAAGTTTTTCAAGCATAAAATAGAACACAAATCTTTTCATCATCATCATCATCATCAGCCACAAGACGTCCACTGCTGAACATAGGCCTCCCCCAAAGATTTCCAGACCGACCTGTTGGAAGCGGCCTCCATCCAGCGACTTCCTGCGCGATCTTTATCAGGTCGTCTGTCAAATCTTTTAATTAAAATTAATTTTAAATTTCAAATTCCAACGCTTCTAAGACTTTTAACTGTAATAATATAGTGGTACTCGTATCTACTGAATTTGAGAAATATAATATGTATTAAAACATTTCTTACCTCCACAACTAACCGTAGGCACAATTTGTTCGAGTAATTGATTGATAGTAAATACTTCGTTAATATCCATATTCCTTCTATAGCCCCACGATTTCGAGTCAATAGTGAACGCATTCTCCCATTTATGTCTCAAAAGTTTACCTGCAAAAAACTTGGTTAGCAAAATCCTTCATAAATTACTAGTTAAGACACGCAATACACAAAACTTTAAACTAACCGGGATTGAATCTATCCTGATAATTGTAAAAATCACCATGTTTCCCAGGGATGCCTATGCCCCATCTGTCATTGACGACGATTTCGTCTTTCACAGGACTGTCATTGTATAGCCACGCTAGCAGATCTGTCGACTTCCAGTATGAATCGCGAGCTTCCCAGTCACCGTCGGACCATAATACTGAAGGCTTGTAATCATGGATTATTTGTTTAATGTCAGGCCACAACTTAGTATCGACGTAGGTTTGAGTCGCGAATCTATTCCACTTATCTTCCTCATAGATTGGATTGTACCATTCGTACAGGGAATGATACACGCCGAATTTTAGGCCTTCCTCGCGTACCGCTTCGGCTAAATCGCCAACGAGGTCGCGTTTTGGCCCGACTTCCACCGCGTTCCAACTGAATGATTTCTTGGAAGGGAACAGCGTGAAACCCTCGTGATGTTTACTAGTCAAGACGATGTATCTGCAAAAGAATCAAACAATAAGAAATGTTAACATAGTGAGCAATTTAGATGGATATTAATATCTTACTTGGCTCCAGCTTTGGCGAAGAGTTTCGCCCATTTTTCAGGATCAAAAAATTCAGCAGTGAACATTGGTGCGAACTCTTGGTAAGTAAAACCAGGTGTGTAATGTTTGCGTATAAAAGCGTCACAATTTTCTATGCGGCCTGTAAATTATAATTAATGCCTTTTAAAACATTGTCGCACGGTATTAATATATTTTATTTATTTGCACTTCATATACAAAATATGTATATAGGCTGACTTAACGCCAGAGGCATTCTCTACCAGTCAACCTTAGGATGGTGCAGAGATAGACAAGGTAGGTGCATCAAGTATAGATAGAAATATTTCAAGATTACGAAATACATATAAACGTAACATACAAACAGCAAGGGAATGTATAAACATATACATACATAAATATATAATTATTCTTAGTAACTTAATAATCCAAAGTACCTTTCCAGTAATTCCAAAACCACTCAGATCCGAAACTTGGTACCGAATATACACCCCAATGCAAGAAAATTCCTATTTTGGCTTTATCGTACCATTCTGGTAACGGACGGGTGTCCAGATCCGTCCAATCGGGTTCATACCTCTTAGGTACATTTAAGGTGCTATTATCCAAAAAGCGATCATGTTGTATCTTTGCCGCACATATTGTGATTATTGTTACGAGGAAGAATATTCTCATGGTTCTGTAAGGAAAATAAAATTTCGCTAGTAAAGTCCCATTCCTTTCCCATAATTCCAAGTGACGAAAGTCACCGACATAGCTCAGCGGATTAGCAAGCTCAAGTAGCAGTGGGCAGGCCACATAGCTCGCAGAACTGATAACCGATGGGGCAGGAAGGTTCTGGAATGGAGGCCACGTACTGGCAAGCGCAGCGTTGGACGTACGCCTACAAGGTGGACAGACGACCTGATAAAGGTCGCAGGTAGTCGCTGGATGCAGACCGCTTCCAACAGGTCGGTCTGGAAATCTTTGAGGGAGGCCTATGTTCAGCAGTGGACGTCCAATGGCTGATGATGATGATGAAAGTCCCATTTAGATGCAGATAATTATCGCACGACCGAGGCAAGATTTTAACAGGAAACTGTAATTCACGAGGCCGTGACATGCAATTTGAAATTATGAGTATTCTTGTTCTCAATAGTGTCAATTTTCTGCAATATTGTCGCCAGTGTCGTAAGCACGAGAAAATCTCCATCTAGGTGAGACTTTATACTATAAAATTATTTTACTAAAACATGCCATAGCATGAGAGCAAACTCTCAGCTCTCTTAACTGGAGAGGCTATACAATGACACTACTGATTAAATAAACAATACTTGCTTCGGTATCTACTATCAAAAGGTTAAAGGGCTTGACATTCACATATATATATGTAGGTATACAGTTACTAATTGTACACAGTGAGTGTTACAATATCTTTATAAACAAAGCAGCACAATTCGATTTTTTTTCAGAAATCTTCGCGAGCTTGCGCAAATTTAAACAGTTTCATCGCAATCGGATGAATATGTACAAATAAAGAAACCAGGAAACACGTTTTTATAAAGGTATATGGTGTAAATAATTAACACCTAATACATAACATATACTTACCTTATACCAGAAACTCATGGAACTTTCTACTATAAATTAACTATATACCTAAGCCGGTATACAAAAATTCAGACTAGTTTATTTTATTCATAATACCTAATTATATTTTATTATAATATTTGAAATGTGTGGCTTGACTCATTTAGCGTAAGCACAATACAAGGAAAACGGATTTATCTTATACTAGCTTTTGCTCGCGGCTCCGCCCACGTAATCAAATAAACAAACAAACAATCAAACTCTACAGCTTTATAATATTAGTATAGATTTGATTTTGATTTGACAACGGAAGCCTTCAAATAATATTATTTTGGTAGCTTAGCAACGGAAGCCTTCAAATATGAATAATTTTCCCCGTTTTTGCAACATTTTTCACTGATGCTTCGCTTCTAATGGTCGCAGCGTAATGTTATATATCCTATAGCCTTCCTCGATAAATGGACTATCCAACACAAAAAGAATTTTTCAATTCGAACCAGTAATTCCTGAGATTAGCGCGTTCAAACAAACAAACAAACAAACAATCAAACAATCAAACTCTACAGCTTTATTATTAGTATAGATTTATTATTAAACAAAACACGCGTTAGGTATATAATCTACACATAGTAATATGTAAACAGTTGATTTGGTAACTCTAGGTAGGTTATAAATAACAACTTATTATTTTATTTTACATAGCTGTTGCCCGCGGCTCCGCCCGCGTGAATGTTTTTTTCTGGGATATAAGGTAGCCTATGTTCATCAGGGATAATGTAGGATTCTAATGGTGAAATAATTTTTCAAATCGGTCCAGTAGTTTCAGAGCCTGTTCAATGCTAACAATCAAGTCTTTCCTCTTTATTATTATAGTTTAGAAAGGTGTTAGACACAGGTCTCAGCTTGACAAACGTCTTCAAAAAGTAGGTGGTTCTTAATTCATCAATATTTTTGTTTGCGTTTGTTATTATTATTTTTTTATTTAATTAAATGACAAGACGAGCAAGTCGCTCGCGTGATGGTAAGCGCCACGCCTGCCCATAAACAGAAGCAACACCACAGAGAGCTTTGAATTACAAAGCACTGCATGGCACTGAGCTGCGCTCGTCACTCCGAGACATAAGATGAATGATGATTAATCTTTGTTACGTGATATTTCTGCCAAATATGGGACAGATTTCGATGATAATTTTGGCATTCGGTACAGAGTTCGAGTGAAAATACGAAACGCCTCAACCGATAACAGCAAATGCACCGCGATTCGGTTGTTGATGTTCGTTATTTTTTTTAACACATATGTACCTATTCAAAGAAAATCTGCTTTTATTGTACACATACATGACCAGTATAAGTAAAAAACAAAATTACACTTACTTGCATTCACAGTGGCGGCCAGTACATTGAAAATCGTGGTGTGGACTGATGTATCGTAGCGAGAGACGTTAACTTATACCTAAGTTCGAGTTTTATCAGCTTTGTAGGTTATGTAGATACTTTGTTGTTTTTATAGTACTTTTCGTTATTTACATATAATTTAAAAATGGTAAATGTGAAATCTTCGATTACTCATCATTAGCTCAATCGGATGAAATAAAAAAACTGGTAGGGGATGGTAGGTGGTATATGTAGTAGATAATAAATTATAAACCTACCAACCTTGTTCCCTTTCATCTGCCCTTATCCCAATCTCAGTGGGGTAACATACTTTTTTTAACACATGTTATCGAAAGATTTTTGTAGTTTTTACGATCGACCGCCTGTCTGTCAACCCTTCTGGAGAGGAAAACCCAGATCCGAAACAAATATTCGTGGATCACACAAACATTTTTGTCTCGGTGCAGGACTCGAACCCTGGGCCTTTCGCTTCGCAGCCGGCTACTTTCCCACTGCGCCACGGAGGTTGTCGAATTTAAATACTTTTTAGGTCAACATCACCATTGCGATGAAAAAGTATGAGGTCAATAACAGATGAGGCCGAACATTGATAGCCCAATTCGGTAATGAAACGCAGGAATTGCTTTCAGAGATTTAATTATTTTATTTAATATAATTTTATTTCAAAGTAATTTTCAAAGACCACGCATGTTCCGACTTCACCTCGGCTTTGTCCGGTAACTGTACATTGACGTCGCCTTCATTGATTCTCCACTACAACAAGAAAACCTTTTAATTAGTACATTATTTTCAACTAGCTGTGCCCGCGAACCTCGTTTCGTCAAAAAGATTTCATACAAACTTTCATCGTCTATTTGGGCCCTTTAGGGGATGAAATTTAAAGAAAAAATACCCTATGTTTAACCCTGGATCATCAACTATATTTGTGCCAAAATTCATTGAAATCGGTTCAGCGGTTTAGATTTTTCATACAAATTTTCATCCCCTTTGTAAACCCTTTAGGGGTTGATTTTTAAAAACATAGTAGCCTATGTCTTATTCTGATGTATAAGCTATATTATTTTAAAGTTTTATTAAAATCCATTCAGTAGTTTTAACGTGAAAGTGTAACGTCCATCCATCCATACTTAAAAACTTTCGCGTTTATAATATTAGTAGGATAGTAGGATGTAGTAGGATGATGCTTTAAATAGTAGTTTAATAAATAAACAAGGAAACCTGGGACCGCACATGGGATTGGAATCCAGGATTACCCGTTTAACAGCCTTCAGTAGGTACGCTGTAACTAGATCAAGGAGGCGACTCATTGTCTTAATCCTAATATTATATAATCGAAATTGAGTTCGTTTGTTTGTTTGTTACCTTTTCACGCCTAAAGCGCTGAACCGATTTTGACCAATATTGGCACTGAGATAGATGGAACTCTGGAGACGGTTATAGCCTACATAATATCCTGTTGACGCGGGAGGAGCCGCGAGCAAAAGCTAGTAGATAATAAATATCAAGGCATCCATAATTTACTTTTAATTGTTCTGGCGCGGCTTTTCAAACATTCCAATTTCAACGTGTTTGAGCTATTTAGGCGAAAGAGGACTATGAAACAATGATTGGCATGCAATTGATAAAGATATTAAATCAACAAGATTATCAACTCAAGGTTCTGTATAAGTTATATGGCAATAATAAACGTTTAAGTATCTGTTTGTTTTCATAATTACTAGATTTACAAATATCGTTACTGTTTTACCTTAAAGGAGTGTTGAAAAACCGCGACTGGTAAATTTCAGTGAAAAAATAATTCATGAAATAAAACTAATTTAAACGGATTTTATCGCGGTTTTTTATTCAATAAAAAACCGCGATAAAATCCGTTTAAATTAGTTTTATTTCAATGAGTAACATTCGCGTAAACGTAAGAAATCATTAAAATAATTAATTTTCATTTTCATGTCTTTTATTGACATTAATAACGAGACGAGCATGTCGCTCGCCTGCAATACGCCTGCTCACAAACACTGTGTAAGCACAGTTGTGTTTCGGTTTGAAGGACATATAAGCCAGTGAAATTACTGGGCATTATGAGACTTAACATATTATGTCTCGGGGTGAGGAGCGCAATTCAGTGCCATGCAGTACTTTGTAATTCAAAATTCTGGGTGGTGTTGCTTCTGTTTATGGGCAGGCGTAGCGCTTACCATCAGGCGAGCGTCTTGCTCGTCTTGTCATTCAATCAAACAATTAAAAGAAAACACTAGCAACACGATCCAGAATTATAACTAACTGCATGGCATTGCTGCGCTCTATAATCTTAGACATAGGATGTAAACCTCATAACACTTTGTAGTTTCACTGGCGTTCATATATTTCAAATCAAAACACAACAGTGCTCACTAGGGTGGGTCAAAAAAATCGACTATTTTTTTTTTTACAAGTGCAACGGAAAAATGGGTTCCTAGACGCCTTAAAAAAATTCCCACCAAATATGAGCTCTTAATTTTGAAAGGAACATCCTCCGCATCGCAGTTTTTTATTTTTTTTCAGTCCAATAGAAAAAAAATCATATCTCTCTATTAATTGACTGTACAAAAAAATGTTTCGAATAAATTTTGTAGGAAATTTGATGCTCTACAAAAAAGGTATCTTATGTTTTTTTCGTAAACCTCGCCATTTGAAAGATATAAAGGATTTAATTTTGATTACTTTATGATAAATTTCATTTTAGTTTATGAATTTTATAACTCGACAATAAATGAATTTTACGAAATGCGAAATACTAATTTTCGTTGGAAATTAACTGCTCTATAAAAATGGTTTCGTATGTTTTGGCGATAAAATTAACCGTTCAAAAGATATTCATCATCAAACTTTCATGTGTACGGATTTTAAAAGTTTTTGATTAGATATTCGAAAAATTTCAATTTAATTTATAAATTTCATTGCTTGTCATTAATATAAGTATTATTTGAGTTTTATTTTCAAAATTATCAAAATTTTTCTTCAATTATTCTAAACATTTTAGTTTTAATCATTAGAAATCACGATCCTAGTTTAACCGAGCGATAAATAATGTCCAATTTATTTTTTAAATCGAGACAAATATACTTAAACATAAATAAAAACTTAAAAAATATTTTGACGTTTCTCAATCGATAACAACTAAAATTCGTGTAAATTTTCTTAAAAATCATAAATTAAATTGAAATTTTTCGAATATCTAATCAAAAACTTTTAAGATCCGTACACATGAAAGTTTGATGATGAATATCTTTTGAACGGTTAATTTTATCGCCAAAACATAGGAAACCATTTTTATAGAGCAGTTAATTTCCAACAAAAATTGGTATTTCGCATTTCGTAAAAGTCATTTATTGTCGAGTTATAAAATTCATAAACAAAAATGAAATTTATCATAAAATAATCAAAATTAAATACTTTATATCTTTCAAATGGCGAGGTTTACGAAAAAAATATAAGACACCTTTTTTGTAGAGCATCAAATTTCCTACAAAATTTATTCGAAACATTTTTTTGTACAGTCAATTAATAGAGAGGTATGAATTTTTTTCTATTGGACTGAAAAAAAAATAAAAAACTGCGATGCGGAGGATGTTCCTTTCAAAATTAAGAGCTCATATTTGGTGGGAATTTTTTTAAGGTGTCTAGGAACCCATTTTTCCGTTGCACTTGTAAAAAAAAAAATAGTCGATTTTTTTGACCCACCCTAGTGCTCACACACTATTCTTTGACGGCAAATATAGATTAATCAGTGGTACCTATGTACACGGACTGGCGCGTCCCGCATTCGAGATACAAAGCTGAGTATGCAACAAGGTTAATTAGTTACATAGTCAACTTTGTCCAGTGGATTGACACAAATTGATAATATCCACTCACGTTCAAGTATCCGTCGCTGCCCAACATCTGTACATGATAGTTCCCACTGTGAAGATAAGTCGTAATGTCTCGAACAATTAATACTCCATCCGTAGGCCATTCAAGGAATGTCGCGTATACAGCCGTGATGGTATCCGATCTGCTCGGTTTTGCGGTGGGATCCATGGCATTGTAGGTGGTCTTAGTGCACGTGTACCAAACATCGCCGTTCAACGTGTCGTTCTGCGAGATCCACGGCGACGTGTTATAGATCGCTTCACCGTTTATGGTCAGCCAGTCACCGAGAGAGAGCAGGCGTTGTTGGAATATCGGCGCGATAGTGCCTTCTTTAGTCGGTCCTACGTTAATCAGGGCATTACCTGGCAAATAAATAGAAATTACTGTTAATAAAGTTAATATTATTAAACAAATAAATAGCGGCATAAGGCGAGACTGATTTCTTACCTCCACAACTGACAGTAGATATAATTTGTTCTATCAATTTTTCGGTGCTTAAAATTTCGGTTAATTCTACATTCCTTCTGTAACCCCACGACTGGCTGTCTACTGTGAAAGCGTTCTCCCATTTATGCTTCAATAGTTTTCCTGAAAACGTGTCACATCTATTTAATTAAAAAAATACGACTTATACAAAATATATAGAAAGAGAAGATTGGCACTTACCAGGGTTGTATCTATCCTGGTAATTGTAAAAATCGCCGTGTTTTCCGTAAGTACCCATGCCCCATCTGTCGTTGACGACGATTTCGTCTCTAACAGGACTGTCATTGTACAGCCAGGCTAAAAGGTCTGTCGATCTCCAATAAGTATCGAGAGCTTCCCAGTCTCCATCTGACCACAGCACTGATGGCTTATAATCATTTATTAGCTGTTTTATATCAGGCAATAACTTGGTATCGACGTAAGTTTGGCTTGTAAAATTTGTGCTTTTGTCTTCCTGGTAGATTGGATTGAACCATTCGTACAGGGAATGGTATACGCCGAATTTCATTCCCTCTTCGCGCACAGTTTTAGCCAAATCGCCGACTATATCTCGTTTAGGTCCGACATCGAGCGCGTTCCAACTAAACGAACGCTTCGAAGGGAACATAGTGACACCCTCATGATGTTTGCTAGTCAGAACAACGTATCTGTAAAAATATAGTAGTCAGTATACCTATAATCATTCAAAATTAAGTACCAGATAAGAATTTAATAAGTTACTTGGCTCCCGCTTTGGCGAACAGTTTAGCCCATTTTTCAGGATCGAAAAATTCCGCTGTGAACATTGGCGCGAACTCTTGGTATGTGAATCCGGGTGGGTAATTTTTGGCCATAAAGTTCTCATATTTGGCATTGCCACCTGAAAATATTCAATAATAGATGTACATAGTCTTCGTCTTTTTTATCGCGCTATCCCGGCTTTTTGCCAGGGCCCGCCTTCCTACTCAGACGCTACCGCTTTGCCCGGTCTTGAACATTTGACTTGACTATTGGCTCTCGATATCTCCCTCTAATACCTAAAGCCAGCGTTTTTTGGGTTTCCCGTGGGGTCCCACGGTACCCCCTAGTAGGATCTGACACAGGCATACATACAGTAGTATGCATAGTATACATACATAAACAATATTGATATTCTTTTATAGCGTAGGCCGGCAAACGAGCAACGTCGTCTGATTGTAAGTCACCTCCACCACTCATGTACGGAGGAAAGAGATACATAATTAAGGGATTGGGAAGAGGAGAGGGACTTGGGCCTCCGGATATATCGGATATCGTACAAAACGCAGCCGCAAACCTCTAATTTACTTTTACGATGTCCCGTGAAACAGTGGTAACCACCAGGTCGAGCCGGCCCATTCATGCTGTAGACAAAACTGTCTACAGCGTTTCTCTACCACACACAGAATAATACCAATATGTTTTAACAGATTTCAGTAGTATTTTATGTGAAACATACCTTCCCAATTACTCCAAAACCACTCCGATCCAAAACTAGGCACTGAATAAACTCCCCAATGCAAGAATATTCCGATTTTAGCTCTATCATACCATTCTGGCAGGGGCCGGTTATCGAGGTCGTCCCAGTTAGGTGCATATCGCTTCAAATAGTCTTTGTCCTCTACTGCCGAGTTTGACCGATGACCAAATCGTAAAGTGGCGTTAGTTACAGAAAACAATACCATAAATACGAATACAATCATGGTTCTGTAAGAAAATAAACTACATGTGTTTAATAATTTCGTAAACAATTCTAAATCATAAACAGCTGATTGTCAAAAGGTTAAAGGGCAGTGACACTGACAAGCTGCGCGCCGCGATGTGATAGACTATAAAATATTTTTTAAAAGAAAAAATGATAAAGATGACGAAAACAATATAAATAAAAAAACACAGTTTTGATGAACTTACCGCATGGCGCACTAACAATTACTGGCATAAAATTCTGTCCACTGTTATAACGGGAAACAGAATTTATCAGCTGTTAGTAGACTGCACACGTAGAACCAATACTGCTATCGAATAAAATACTTATTCCGGCACTACACGGTATTGTGTGAGGATTGTGTCACATACCACGGTATTTAATGCCTTAGATGTATGTAGATAAGAAGTTAGGTACTCACAAGCTAGTAATTTAAATACCTACTATTATAATCAATGGCCCAGTAACGGAATCCACTCCTAATTATTTAACATGACATCAGAAAAGTTGTTTCATAAACAATCGTGATTGTTTCATTATTCTTTGGATATTTTTTTTAAATATTTATTTTCTCTTAAATAAAATAATATATCTATCACTATGGATATTTGCTGGTGTACTTTGCCGTTAGTAACTGCGGTAGGTATAGTTACCTAAAGTTGAAGTTATTTATCCAGGAATTAAGTCGGAATTAATACACTTACCATAAAAATAAATAATATTTTATTTTTCTTATGTAAAGTTGAGATAAAGTTGTATCTACCTACTTAAAAACTAAAGTTACATTATATGGCTGTACTGAATAAATAAATTATCTACTAAATGGTACTGTCTGGATTCAGATGGTATGAGTCAAAACATTTGTAAAAGGGGATAGTTCGATTTGGCATACAGCGCAGGCCACAGCGCGACCTAGGTAACTAACCTAGCTTAGCTTACTGGCTATGTGGGCTTTTTTTTTTTTTTTTTTTTGTTGACGCGGGGAAAGCCGTTTATTGCTACCGCCCCACCGGGGGGAAGGTGGAACGGTTATGTTGGGTTCTACCGGCCTTACGACTCAGCCACCCGACCGCTGGGCCGAGTCCCTAACACTATATACAACCTATACCGGTAACTACCAACTAAAACCCCGCGGTGACCATCTTCGGCGCATTAGGGACGGCCCCTGGGTTCCCGAGGCGAAAAGCACCCCAGCTTCAGCCGGAACCGCCCCTGCGCGGTGCCGCCTTATGGCGGCCCGTCTCCAATTGGGGGGGGCTCAGAAGCCCCCGCACACCGAAGGACGCCCTCGGCGTCAACGGCAGCAACGAGGCCGACCACCCGTGCTGCCGTCCATCTCGGGGTCGCACGTACAATAGTACGTGTACAAAAATGTACTAACTGGGCGCTACGACAGCCCCCCGCTGCGCGCCCGCGACCCCCGATGGCCCCTATTAGTCGCCTCTTACGACAGGCAGGGGATACCGTGGTGGAATTCTCCAAACGCCCCCAATCCACAGGGCGGGAGACGCCGGTCAGTCGTCACCCCGGCGCCTCCTGCGTCTCCTCTGGCGGCGGGAGGGATCGGATTGTTCTCGATCCCTCTCGGCACTCTCCTTCTGCGAGATTACGGCCTCGCAGAAGTGGGCCACCGCACGCCAGGACCTCCGGCTGTCGACCATGGCGGACACCACGGCCGGCAGCGAGAGGTCGCCTCCGACGACTGCTACGAGAGCGCTGCGCTCTTCGTCCCAGGCTGGGCACACTTCCAATGTGTGTTGGGCCGTGTCCTGCGGACAGTTGTCACAATGGTGACACACGGCCGACTCCTCTGTGCCGACTATTTGACACAGGTACTGACCGAAACTTCCGTGGCCAGTGAGGACCTGTGTCAGTCGGAACGTCGCCGCACCGTGGCGCCTGTCCAGCCACTGGTCAAAGACAGGGCGCACTGCCGCGACGGTCCTCTGACCCGCTGTCGGGTTCTCCAGCCTGAGACTGGCTATGTGGGCTAGCTTAACTTTACCGATTCCAGCTAAGTCTATTCAGTCTTCCTTCATCCTCGAATGTCATTTTAAATATGGTTGCTTTTCGTCGTTCACATATTGTTCTGTTGTCACTTGTTTGTCAACATTTGTTTGGTCAAACAGCGAACGGGGCGGGACGGCAACGCGACGCTGACAGGCCGGCGCGGCGTATAGCTAGTCGAGCGTCAAGCGCGACGGTTCTGTGTGACATTTTCTATATTGACTAATGCATTACAACTGCTCACGTCCCGTCAGTGTCGCGTTGCCGTCCCGCCCCGTCCGCTGATTGACAAAACCCTTAGAAATATCCTTCCATGATTCGACTTGTGAAATAGTTAAAAGAAATTTAAACTGTTATCGAATGATTGTGAATATTTCTCAACAAAACATTTAATAACTTTTTACTACAAAACAAAATTTCCAATTGTTGCAAACATTGGTGCGGGAACACCGAAGTGTAGCATCAACTGTCACGACTATCTTTGTGTGAATCCACATATTTTATAACTCGTATAACTTAATCTTTCATAGTTAGGTTGCTATGCAGCTACATATCTGAGCTTTGCTAAGTTAGTGTAGCTCACGGTATGGCCGGCGCCTTAAGTCTATTAATATAAAATAACATGTTATGTATGTATGTTACAGGAAAATGTATGGTTTTATTACATTTTATACAAGTACATTTTTAAGGTATAATTAAATTTACATACAACTTCGCTTGTACAATGTTAATGTATAGCATTCGGCGTATCTGGTACAATATTGTACATAGTGTTTTTGTTTATTATTTAGGTACTACAATTAACACAAACAGTTTATAGACATGCATGCCATGTGCATGTAACCCTACAAAACTTTTTATCAAAGAGTACATTATAACATTTTATGACAAGATGCACAACAAATCTAACGAAAATGGAACAAATTAACACTTCAAACCTTCAAAGGGTTATTACAAAACTTTAAACTAGGTGTGTAACAACTAGTAACTATGGTAACCCATACAAACTGGCCAATATAAACCTAGTTTAAAGTTAGAATATGTTTTGTAATAAGGCCATTATTGTTTATAAATTATACTGATTTTGTTCTATTCAAGAGCATGATTATCAGTAAGATTATAAATTATTTATATGTACTAATCTATCTACATGCTGGTTTTTTTTTCAGCATGTCTCATCACATACATTTTATTAAAATTATTCTACTAGTAGACCTATATACTGATGTTATATATACAGGAGATAAAAAAATATAATTTACATAATGTATGTTATGGTCACAAATATGCAATTCATAATTATTTTATATTTGGCATTAAATACATTTTTAGACCTTTTTTTAATAACATGCTTGATTTCAGGTAATGTAAATGGACATATTAATTAATCATATGTCCATTTACATTACCTGCAGGCAGGGGGAAGCCCTGCCTATATCCCACTTGCAGTGAGATCGGCGCAACATGCTTTTGACACATGTTCGGATATTTTTCTTATAGTTTTAAACCGGCCGCGTACCTGACGTCAACCACTCTGGGAAGAAAACCAGACCCAAAACAAATATTTGTGGATTAGACAAATATTTGTCTTGGTGCGGGATCGATCCCGCGGCCTCTCAATTCACAGCCTGCGACTCACCCACTGTTCCGTGGAGGCTGTCAATCATAAATAAAAAATATAATTATGCATGAAAGTTATTAGCCACAGCTAGACACAATTCATGTTCAATTAAAAAAAATATGACAATGGAAAGTTACCAGTATTGGGTGTTTCAGCATATTAGTTAATAAATTAACCTTTGCAAAGTCCAATAAAAAATATATAAATATTTTTTGCAGCTGAACAGATGTTTTTTAAAACATAGCTAACTATCATATCAATTAAATTAATGAATATAAATAAAAAAACATTCAAACCAATCTATTCATTAAGGCTCTACAATACCACAGGTACTCAGACATAGAATGAGGTGAAACTTAAACAATCCTTTTATAGTTTCGGTTAAAAAATGTATCAAAACATATTCAACCAGTAGATTTGATTATCCAATTCTTTTATATCTCAACATGATATGTTTATAATATTTAAAGACTATTTTCTTTACTGTTTTCTAATAAATTAATCTCTAATAAAAAATCTAAACTTATCACTACAGCATAAGTCTTGAAGCCTAACCATGCATTATTAATTAGACTCACTTTGATTAATAGTCTAAAGTCTACAATTAAAAGAGACCAAATGTACTCAGTGGTACTAAATTCCCATAAGACAATCTAGATGCTTTGCACTGAATAACCATTGGTACAATATGCCTTTAATGACTCATTGAGAACTCATTTTTATCCACCTCCTCATCAGGAAGTGGATGGCACTGCTATTGTGTGTCTACTTTAAAGTTTGAGTAATGACATGCACCATTAATGATAATTTCACTAATGCCTGTAGTTGGTGGTGTCTGTGTAGACAGCTGTTCTATGTGAGGCGGAGAGCTTATTACTGGAGTGTACAGTTTACTGCTATGTATAGATGTTGTATTATGTGCTGCTTGTGATGTATGTGCAAATACCGTACACACAGTCCCCTGTTCGGCTCTCGGCTCACATATCATACCCATTTTAACTTCAAATATAACATCTTGTATCTTTTTCTTTGCCACCAATAAGTTCTTCTCCCCTTTCAAAGATCGTAGCTCATTCGCAACATATTCTCCAAAGACTGTGAATTCATCTCTGGTTCTTGTTGTTGCTGGATAGATTACTTCTGATTTTACAGAGTGTAGGTTGTCGGTTCGAGCTATTTTGAGAGGTGGTGATAAGGTAACTAGCTTACAATCATTTACACCGTTTTCTGATTGTGACTGGGGTATAATAACTTCCCGGTTCTCCTCCTGAAAATTTTAAAAACACTATTATGAGTTTAGGTAAAAACCATAATATGTCAGCATAACTAAATGAATTATATATCAACGCAAGGGATCTCGCCATTTTAAAAAAGATATGGAGATATGGATTATTGACAACCATCACTATGTCACAGAGAAAAAACTCACTAGGTAAAAAATAATCAGTATGGTAACATGTAGTACTTTGTAATTCCAAGATCTAAGTAGCAGTGCTACTGTTTACCTGCAGGTGTGGTGTTTAGTGTTTACCATCAGTCGAGCTTCCTGCTAAATGAATAGATGTTTAATTAAAAACCTGACTTGGTAGATACCTAAAAAAATATGAATGAACAACATGTTAGGTAAGTACCTATATAAATAATACTTACTGACTGAAAAACTCTGTAAGGCTTGTTGGAGTCTTTCAAAAAGTGCAGATATTCAAAAGCATACCAATTACTAATATATCTGTCATTAGGATCGTCCGCGTTAGCTCTTGCTTCCCGCGCAGACTCTCTGTTGTACTGCGTACGGAGGTGTTGTATCTTCTTTGCGGCATCCGGTATAGTTATTCCCAATATATCGGCTATCGCGCGCATTTCTTCCCTGCGCTTTTGTTTATCGCGCCGGGTATCGCATAATGAAGGGTTCCATAACGTAGCATTCATCTGCAACAACTCGATCAACTTCAATGTCTTGTCTTTCGACCACTCCATGACTCGATTTGTAAATCGCCGCCGAAATGTAATCGAACATGGATTTTAAAGCAATATTGGTCAACAAATCGTCAGATTTAGTAACAAACTTCGATCGCGAGTCGCGACGCGAATCAATCTGTCAACTGTCAAACTCAAACCGTACGTATGTTACGTTCCGTACCTTAGTAATCGATAAATAAAGCATTATTTGCAAAGAGAAAGAGTACACGCTTTTTTTTTCTTGGAAGAGGAACATATTATTATGTCTGTTATCTAAGTTTTTATTAATAGACGTATTTTTACAATTAGCTGTGGTGCTACTGATAAATTATTATTAACCGATTATTAAAAAACGACGGCCTTCGTAGCTGGGCGCAGCGGCAGAGGTGACCGGGGTCACAGGATTGTTAGCTCTCATACGGCGATCTGCGTGTTGGCCAAGACTATCCTCTAGGTCTTGGAAACCATTTCATTAGATTTTTTCTGGCTAGAGATGTCATGGAGTGAAGTTGACCTGGGACTTAAGGCCTAAATGGCATCCATGCCCCCTACTATCGTGGAGGAGTGGCTAGTCTGACTGGAGCCTCAGCACAAGTATTCTGTATTAGGGCATTGCATCCTGGTATGATGCGCCAGACATGCAATATCTGTAAGTGGTAGTGCCACGTTATGGACTGTTTCGTCCCCAGCATGAATGGGCCGGCTCGACCGGTTTGTTACCACTGTCTTATAGAGAACCAACTTAGTAAGAAATAGCCAGCGGACATTCATGGCGTGCGATTGCCTCCAGCGAAGAAGCCTCCGCTCCTGTTGCAGAAGGAGATCACCGTAAAATAGGCGGCACTATTTCACGACGACTGACCGACACTTCCTAACTTGTGAGTTGGGGAAATTTGAGGATTTCCACCACGATATTCTCTGCTTATTATAATAGGCGACTCATTGGCGCCACTGGGGGAAGCGGCCGCGCAGCGAACGATGAGCAACCTTTGTATATTTTATTGGGGATAACCAAGATGTAAACGGTAATACCGTGCTGACGTAAATGTTAAGGGTGTACGTGTATGTAAGGGAGCTTCCAAACTCAAAAGTTCAAATTCAAAAACGGTACGGACAGCACGCCAGTACACTGAAGTTTCGGCCTCAATCTATCAGTCATTTGGATGTGAACTGGATTGAATGGCTGACAAGTCCGGCATAAACAACTCTACACCCCCGGGTTTAGGGAAGGTATCCATAAGATTTATTTTCTCCACGGCAAAAAAGTTTGCCCATTTAATTACAATTGTATTCTTGTTGTCTTTAACTAAGTAAAAACAAAAAACATCAGCTGGTTAATAATCATACCTATTGGAAGGACGGGCTTCCAATAGGTATCGATAACGAGGTCATAAAAAATTAAGAGAATCAGCTGATTTTTTTGTTTTTACTTAGTTAATATTTATATAATTTAACAGTCATTTTGTCCTACAAATAAAATAATAAATTTTTGAGTATCATCAAATCGAAATATTCTATCCTTGCTACCTCTGTTAGCTACCACAATAGAGAATTTTCGCATAGGGAATTGTTGGGCGTTTCATCGAAACGAAGCTACTCACGGAAAATTAGCTTGATAGTAATCAAGTGGATCAGCCAGAACGACAGCGAGGTTGGGAATGCTCGTGATGTCGTAGATGATGTCTTGTTTTAGTTTGTTTTAATTGTAATTTATTTTCAAATAAATAAGCCCTAATACTTTTTTAAATATTTTCCACTGTTCTCAGTTTCGGATTCGTCTTTTCAATAAAAAATGGTACTTAATAAATAAAAAATAAATCGTAATTCATTCTCATTTATTTACATACTACAATGTGAGAGGTCTATCACATTATAAAACAAGTGTACTATGGCTATTTTATTTACAATATTTACAGACAAAACACTTCCTTAATACAAAATGCATTTATAAAAAACATACAAATGAATTAATAGGACACAAATACAAATAATAATTAATATAATCAGGAACAAAATAACAACAAATAGGAACACAAAACAGCGTTCTGAATCCTGTTCAATCTTAAAATTAAATTATATCAATAATAATTTATTAGCTCAATGTATTTATGTACAATAATAATAAAACACAATCAGTTCATTTCATAAACCAACAGTAAAAAGTAAAAATTGCTACCATTTAAATACATACAATATTTGTTTATGTAGAAATACATTTTATTTCTACTCTATAATTTATTTCATTATACAGACTGGGTTCAAATTGAGTTAAAATTAAATAAGACAAATAACACAATTGCTTTTCACTAACAATAAGTACAAAATGTGGGCCACACAGCCGCATGCCCTTGTTTCGAATAAGAGTTTAATTATTATAAATTAGGGATGCATCCGATACCGATATATCGAGATTTAGTGTTATTGACATTTTGATTTAAATTTACTGAGTTGTCGATATATTAATTCAAAAGCAATAACTCGAAAGTTCTTTAGTTTCGAAATGAGCTCGATTGTAATGAAGATATTTTTAGTATAATAGATAAAAAAAAACAGATTCACGAAATTGCCTGTCCCGTATAATATACTCATATTGTTTTTAAAATTAAAAATAATGTAAGTTTTGATTATCAACTTTTAAGATTTGATACACAATATTTTAACTTGATTACATAAAACTTAAGCAATATGCATTTTTTAATTTAGGTACACCTATAAAATTCACTTACTGTATCGGAATCGGTAACGTATCAGCAAAGGTCCGTATTTGGGGCATCCCCAATATTAATAGACGTTTGGCAAATCGTTTGCGCATATAAAAATTGTATTGTATGAAACTTGCATGTAAAAAAACGTGTTAACAGCTTTATAATAATCATGACATTATTTAAATATGTATACAGAAACACAATAATAGTTGTCATAGAACTACTACAATAAATAAGAGATTCGTACAATACCTATGGAAGTATGCGTTATGGTATATGCGGAAACAATCCACTCTGGCTAACATGCCCATTGCTCATAGAGAAAACTCAAGTTTGCAATTACATTTTGAAACTATGTCGGCCTCTACATCTACATAATGACCGACAAAAATCTTACATTTAATTACAGTCTGGCCAAGATCAAAATGAATGTGGCCAAATGCTGAAACTATCGCCAAACACACAAAAACGCCTGCCTTTTATATCTAACGATCCCAGTCGACTCGTATAAACGAACCCGACCACATGATTTTTTATTCACATTCATCAAGGTCTTTGCCTAGACTACAAGCGTAGAGTAACTTACGCGGAGGTACATTTCGTTTTTGTCATAAATTCAACATATAAAATATAGTATCTAATTTTTAACAATTGACAATAATTTTGTCGGAGTGTTGACTTTATGGTCCTGTTTAATTATAGTACGTCACAAACGTTACAGACTTTTAAATTCGCTCGATTGTATGTATGTAATATGATTCATGTATTTTTATATAATTTCCCAAGTCTCCGTAACATTTTCAACAAACTATAACTATATTTTAACAATGTCAACATACTTAGACGTTACACTATTGTTAATTTAGGCCTAACCGAGGATTCGGGTACGCTCCCGAGGGTCTTAACACATTTCGTAACTAAATAAATACTAGCTAACTAACTGTACAAATATCGAGGTACACAGTTCACACGGCGGCGCCGCTTTACGTCACGTCCAGCGGTCGGGAGTCGCGAGACCTAAAGAATCCCTTCTCGGTGCGGCACTCCCTTATCGTGACTGTTTGAAGGTTCACCGTTACGTCGGTGATGAAGATCTGGTCGGCGACAGGTGAGCGCGCCATCCAGTAAGCTGCGCTTCGTCGCGTCGCCGGCGCGGGCGGCGGTGCTGTCGTCACGGGAGCCTCGCCCCACGAGTCCTCGTCCTCTGGTTGTGGGGCGAGGGGAGGGGGACGGGCGCCTTTAGGCTCGGCCGGTGCGGTTGCCGTAGGTTGCGAGTCGGTACGTCGTTCGCGTTCTGGAGGAATGTGGGTATCCGCTTCTTCAGGCGAGTGAGGCGCTCGTCTCGGGCCGGTGCGGGGTGCGGTCGCCTCGGCTGGGGGAGATGCGGGGGCGGTTGCACCACCGGAGGGTGCGGCCGATGGAGGGGGTAGAGTCACCTGTGGCGTTCTGCCTCCGTTGACTTTAGTGGAATCGTGGCGCTTCGCCGGCGGACTCATGGTGATGGTGACTCCTATCTTGCCGGACTCCTTGGAGAGTACCTCTGCCTTGCGCTTGCCGGGCGGTGGCTGCCGCTCCTCAGAGCCGCTGCGCGCTCGCTCCACCGGCGAGTGTTCGCGCTCGCGCTTCCTCCCTTGCCGTCTGAGTTCTTCTCCTCGCTCGAAGCTTTGTATCAGTCGCGGGTCCAATATGTTCTCCTCCGGCTCCCAAGTGTTGTGCTTCGGTTTCCACCCTTTCCATTTCACGTAGTATTCCACCTTGTTCTGAAACGAGAGAAGAGTGCCGTTAGTACATTTTTACGCATTAAATGTGAGTAACGAGCGAGCTTTAGAGCCGACGTGGCGCGACTGCCAGCTAGTGGCGTGTACACAGAACGGAAGGGTTGCACACAGCTTTGCGGACCGTACGCGATGCTAATCACGCTCCATATTTTGTACATGAAAGGAAAGTTATCGCTTTGTATATAAAACTACGAAGCCGCTAGTTAATTGTAAGTCGACGAGTGAAATGTTCCGTTTGAACGTACATTGGCAAATTGTTGTATGTATAAAAGTTGAAGTTTTGAGCGGGCAGTTTGTCGGTCGGCGGTCGTGCAGTGAGCAGTACATTTGGGGCGCACCTGCTGTGCCAGCTGTCGCGGCTATCTCCCCGCGGATCGCATCGAAACCCACCCTTATTGCGCGTACATAAGTACCGTTGGCGAAGCAGGCATGCATTACAAGTTGGCAGCATGCGATATTAAAACACACCTAGACGCTAACCGAACGTACTGCGGCAATTAGGAACGTTAGTACATACTCGACGTAAGGTTGGCAACATCATCTGCACATTTCTGAATAATTATTTTTTTGACATTGTTATCTGTATTAATAAAAGCAATAAGAAATATACATACTATGTTGCAAATGTTAACAGAGCCAAAATAATTATGCGAGTTGAAATTACTAAACTATTTTTTGCTTTCAATAAACAAGTTATATTTGTTGTTTAAATTTGAAATAAATTAGATGTTCCTTGCCTGGATTGTTCCTAACTATATTGTACTTATAGGTTGTATTATGAGTATTTTAATTCATACAATTTAAACTCTAAAATGTACAAGTAATATATCTATAAGAAAGTGTGTTTCTCTTTTCAAGCAGAACAAAGAACATATCGCCATGACATGACATCATGATTTTTTTAAAGGAAGATAGACTTTCATTCATGCGGATCCGCGATTAAAAGCTGGTTCATAATAATGATAAGAAATTTCAAATGCATTTTTTGGGCCTTGACGATCTTTTCAATTAGCGATATCTTTAGGGTAGCATAAAGCGCGATTTCATATTATTTTTGAAACAAGTAGACTACCTATACTATAAACAAAGTTTAAAATCTATCGATAAGTTCTAAAATATTTGCAAATTAATGGGCAATATTCGTTTTTAAAGCGAATATACCCAAATAATTACAGAGATCATACTTTTTCTTGCAACAAACAGAAGAGTCAATGTATAATCTGTTGATTCAAAAAATCGTAGAAAATAAAACAAGTTTTACGAGTGAACGCATCCTGTTTCGATATTAAGAACTTGGAACATCTGCGCTTAAGGTAATTGTCTACAATTCGGATGGAGCGGCGATATAACCTCATATTTTACTGCGCGCCTTACACTCGGGCCCTTTAATTTGGACACGCTGTACAAACGTATACAACACCTACTCACTTCACTTAAGGTTCAATTCAGTTTGCCACTGTTTGGATATAGGGCGTTTCCAAATTCATGAGCGTCTTTCAGACCCTCGCGTCTTATTGGTTTTAGTGACGAAGGGTGAGGTGGATTTTTTCCGTACGCAATGTCTTTGCAATGATGTCCTGATTATTTTAATTTATATTTTTTTATCTATTTCATAAACTTTTATAGGGATGGTTAAAATTGCTTATAAATCGTTTGGAAATACCAGTAAAATCAACGTAGTGCCAAAATAATTGCAATTTTTAAAACAAAATCAATTATACACGAAAATCGTACATGCATTCCAACAAATGAAACAAAACCACTATAAACATCTGCAACGATACAATTGTGATTTGACTAATATAAAAATAAACCCAAACAAAACCACAGAGTTACAAAGAAAAGATATATTTCGATAACAAAAAAATAAGTTAAAAGGATACCCTGGGACGTGTGGGCAAGGTGAGGTCGTTCGGCTGACGGACGGCGATTGGACGAGAAGCGGGGCGGGCGGGGCGAAGGGGGAGGGCACCCCACCCCGCACTTCGGCGCACTCCACCCCCGCCAACCTGTACCGACCTACCAACTAACCCATATCGGCAACATGGCCTTTCTACCGTTGTGTTAAGGTTGAATTTCGTTTAACTCGGGTGTATGGTCTCGATGGCTGATTGTATGGTTTTAATCGCGCCATGGGCGGACCGCACGTCGGAAGCAGCAGAGTATAGACAGACGACGCGGCTATACAGTATAGAGGCCAATTAGCCGTGATAGGAACCGGTGGCAATTAGCGACCGTGCTTAACGCTAATCCTGCGAACTGTCGATCACTTCGGCGATAATCGATCTAATCGAGTGGTTAACGTCATCGCAATTAGATCATTACATACATAGATGAAAGTTATGCGCTCTGGCAATTCATTATATACGATTTAATATGTAATGGGTAAGCAATGTAAGGCTTTCCAGACCTCTTCAGACATACGAGTATACGAGAAAAATAGAACATAATCTAATGATAAGATGTATAATATTGGATAATCATTATCAATATTCGTGATTGCCGAAGGGCATATTTAAATCTTACTACTAATCCTATCGTAGTACTAATCTCAGTAGTAGTAATATTAGTACACTATGTATTCATTTTCGGGGGTCTGGTGTAAATACATTATGAGTGTTCACGCACTGCATTCGATCGGAGAGCATCATCCGAATTGGATATGCTTGTACTCGAATTTCGATCTAGTGCGCAACATTTCATGTAAATAGTATGCTTATTTCCGATCGACATTCCACGGATTCGGATCGGATACAGTGCGTGAACACTCTACCGCCGCACTTAAAGACGGCAATTAAATAAAACTAAACGGATTTTATCGGGTGGACTGTCCACTCCGTGACCACAAAGGCTGTAAAGCTTTCGAAACGTCGGCATAAAAATTAATAAAAAACCGCGATAAAATCCGTTTAAATTAGTTTTATTTCAATGAGTAATATTCGCGTAAACATAAGAAATCATTATGTCAATTAACTTCACTTGTCATTAAGTAATTTCTTTGGATGCGATTATTTTCACAAACAGATTCAAAGTATGCTCCGTATGCATGGTCAGAAAATGCTGCATGGTCTATTACTGGGTACAGAAATCATCCTAATTATGCCTCTGTGCAATAATTGAATTCTAAGAATTTTGAGCGCGGCAGTTAATTCTATTAATTTTGACAATTTAATAGTCATATATACGATTTGTTTCCATCGAAACAGAGCATGACTGATCGGTTACTGAATCGCTTCAATGCTTCATGTTATATTAAATAGTAATGGATATTAATGAACTTATATAGAAATATTTCTAAATTTCAGATTAAGATAAGAAGCGGAACGATCCAAGCTATGTATTATGCAGTATTTACTAGAATCGGTTACTAGTTACTACATTGTAATATTATTAACAGCTACGTGGAATGGAATGCGTATATTTTGATCTAGTATCTATTTCAGCATGACGACTACTTCTGTCGATATATCATCTAATAGTGGGCGAGTAGAGAGCTGTGCCATACGATATACTTAATTACACTTTGACATAGAATGCGACAAAACTTATTAAGGCCGCAACTCCTATCAAACGTTGACAAAATTCGCGTTGGTAACATGACTTGTAAATATAGAATACAACAGTTCTTCTCTTTTTTAATTTATGGCTTCGCATTATTATGCATTTCGCCAATGACGAGTATAAATTATGCTCAAGTCTTCACAAGAACTATGAAATATCGGTGTGGACGTTTTCAAGGCCTTATTGGGGTTTTGGTATGAACTCCTTCCAGTACGATGCTTAATTCACTTATTTCCATGTTTCCATACACTATTCATCACCATCAATGTTTATTGCACAAATCCACACCACTTTTATACAACAAACACAACTTTACACTAGTTTATGAAATAAATTAAAATAAGCGATGAACCGCACTGTCATTCCCGCCAAAACTCCAAATGCAACAGTTTCAGAGCATCTTAATTCTTAACCAAAAGGTTGACGATATCTGTGTTGCTAACATAGAAATTGTCAACTTTTGGTTCTTACGTAACATGTGAATAATATATATCAAACGTGGGAATCGATTACCGAATACCCGGAACGTCTACACATCGGTATTCCAAATCGATTATAACATTAACAAAACGAATAAACAAATCGGAGTGCCCGCATAGTGGTTGGTGGTGATTGAATGACGGAGTATAAATCATTTGACACGCCTCGATGAGGGTCAAGTGGTGAACCAGTGGCAATTACAACTCAGGATGAGTTGTTCGAGTTATTTTGTACTCTGTGATGGCTCTCGATCTTCCTCGTGCTAATCAAATGTAAACGTGCCACTAGTGCTGACTTTTGATTTTTTTTTTCGAGCACGGCAAAGTGACTGCACTACACCTGATGGTAAACGTAGTGCGATTCAAGAAACCAGCGACCACCAACAAACAATGAGTATATCTGTGATCACCAGAGTCATGCCGGCCTGTATAAGTGCTTCTTCCCGCTTCGAAGAGGAAAGAAGCAAATCGAGAGGCATAATGTAAGGCAAATGTATGCAAATAGAAACTTGACTGTGATGCATCGATGGCTAATTGGTAGTTTACTTCATATATCGAAAATGTGACCGCGATCGCGAGACATCTTCAGCATGTTCTTACAGGGGAATGCAATCTTGTATCCCGCGAGATCCTGCACCATTTTCTAACCTGCGGGATCCCGCACCAGTATGCGGTTACAGAAGTGATTAACTCATCGACGAATCGTGCAAAATCCAGTCAAATCTGTCACCATATTGCAACACAATTGATGTTATATATCTTTAAGGATCGGTTTTTGAAAAGTGAAGTGACTTAATAAAAAATGTATTATTAAGTATTTTCAAAGGAAATATTTGATGTTTGTCTATTTGGACTAACACAGTAGTAGATAATGATAAAGCAGTTTACTGGTAAATTGGTAACAAAAAGGTGTAATGCTTGTTATAGCCATTATCACTCAAATTTATAAAACGTAAACTACGTATGCATATCCCGCGGAATTGGCATCGACTCCGCGGTATTCAGCGGCAGACTCTGCGAGATTGCAATCCCTAGTTTTGAAACCCTGATAGATATATTTGTACGGCAACACGTCATGGATCTTTAAAATCCTATGAAACAAATGATACTCTGACAAATTAAGAACAAGCTTAGTAACATTTAAAGCTGTTATGGCCGATTTTGAGGCACTTAAGGCTTGTTAGGACTAGCCTTGCTAGACGACACGGTACAGCAAAAACACAATGAATATAGAGAAACTGTGTCATCATGTAAAATATTTTAAAATTAGTTTATACGAGATATCCCGTAATTTAAGTAACAAATGTAGGCGCATAATAACAGATCTAAAGCTTAAACACTTGCGCAATTGAATAAAAATCCACGTACGTTCACCTGAAAGTACGAAAAGAATACGCAAAACTAGTGCACTGCACTTTACATTCAAAACAGCTAACAAAAAATGCAAACAAGTCTACAAAACTAAAACCAGGAAGAGCGATATGAAACGCCTTGTATTTCAAAGTAATAGTAATATCCTAAGGAAGGAAACAAGACACCCGAGAGCAGGGTAAAGAGGAATAAAACGAAGTACGATAGAGGGAATAAAACGTTGGACGCGCGCCAACGAAACAGTCTATATCGAATACTTTTTAATGGGTATTTTCCATACTAAAAGGATGTTCTTTAATAAATCTTTTCCTTTGTATAGACAGCATGAGCACCCGGGAATATTGAATCAATTACCATTTTGCTCTTTCGCAAATATGTATTGCCGTTTTATATTCGAAATAACGGGTGATGTTTATTTATACTTTATTTTTTATGGATTTGAGCAGTATAGAATTCCTCAACCTTAAATTTAAAGGCAGATTTTGTGGTGCGTAACAGAGACAAGCGTCGGATATGCGCAACTAAATAAATACACCCAACAGTCACACACATAGTCCTGACCTCAAAGTAAGATACGAATCTTGTGTCGTGGGTATCAGGAACTACGAGAGACTTTCGGTCTTACAACACCCAGACCCCAAAACAAATATTTGTCGATCACACAAACATTTGTCGTGGTGCGGGGATCGAACCCGCGGCCTCGCTTCACAGCCGGCTACTCGCCCGATGCGCCAGGGAGGCGGTCAACTAAACATTGGAAACCAAGGCGCAGTTGAATGAATCAAGTAAATTCAAATGTCGCGGAAGCTTGTCTGTTTTACGCTCCAAAACGTTGACGTGGTCGAAAGCGGACGTGTCGCTGTCGCGTGAATCGCGTCGCGCATCGTGGTCTTCTGTCTTCATTATGCACGTTGTAGGAGAGAATGAAAAAACAACGAACAATGAAGGTCAATTGATATTGCAGAGTGTATGTACTACATGTTACTAAGGAGTTTTCCATCCATCCATGTCGACACCTTTTATGCTGACCATCATGATTCGTGATTGCTGAAATACCAATAAATTTACATAAACCTAGTTTACCCTAAAAACAGATAATTTTTACTACACAACTTTTACTGAAAATATACTTTATACAAATATGCTTTGAGTCGACTCTTCATAGAACTTATCCGTTTTCAGCTCGTTATTAAAGAGGACAGCGTGATATGGAGGTACTCTTTGTCGCATAATTAATTTTTAATATCAGAAGACAGGAACCAACCGTCCGTACAACGCTTCTTTGCTAATTGATTTTATAATTACTATCTTAAAAGTCTTATATAGGAGTCCTATATAAGACTATTAAGATACTAATTCTAACCTAAGACCTAAAAAGGTCCTATAATAGGACCTTTATTCTTTAGCGAGATGTAATTAAAGAGTATTGATGGTAAGAAAAAGACATGAATACAACACTAAATAGAAATTGTTAATAAGGATCTATATAATTCCTTTCTTGTAAAACAAATATACCAACGTTTACAGAAACAAGGTTTACAAGGTAGGTTCCTCGTATGCGATAGGCCGTCTGGCTTGGTACCACCGCTTTGTCTATTTCTGCCGCAAGCAACAGTGTTTAAGTGCTGTTGTGGTTAGTTTTGAAGGACATTGAAGCAGGTGCAGTTATTGGGCATTATGAGACTTAACATCTTATGTCTCGGAGTGACGAGCGCAGTTCAATACCATGCAGTGCTTTGTAATTCAAAGTTCTGTGTGGTGTTGCTTCTGTTTATGGGCAGGCGTTGTGCTTACCATCAGGCGAGCGCCTTGATCGTCTCGTCATTCAAACAATAAACAAAACCTTTTAAACTCGGAACTAAAATCGAATAGATGCTCGATTGAATTGATATAAATATCATGTTGCTTTTCATATTGATATCAATATGAAAAGCAGATTTCATTGTAAATATCAAGATGTCACGGTGTGGACACTTTGTTAACAACTTATAGCATCGTTTCGATGTCCGTAAAAGCCGATCGCATGTTCGACAAAATATGTTATTGTCACAGAAAATTGTGCGGTAACGTGGTATAATGTTACTGGCTGAAACACAAACATATTGTTTACTTGTTCGAGGAATAAATGAAGATGTTCGTCGATTCTAAGAGCTGCGAGTATTTAAGTAGGGTAAAATACGTCAAGTGTTACAGATTTCTAGTAATTTTCAACAGTAATTATCTACGCTAATATTATGAAGAAAGATTTGTATTTTGTATGTAACAAATAAACTTAAAAACTACTGAACCGATTTCAAAAGTTCTTTTGCCGTTAGAAAGCTACATTATAACTGAGTAACATAGGCTACTTTTTATCCCGGAAAAAGCAGGTCATGCGGGCGGAGCCGCGAGGAAAAGCTATAAACAATATCCTGCTATTATGCTTCATAGAACATAAACAATGGTTTTACTTAATTTTAATTGCGGAACGGGAATTAAATGCGACAATTAAAAAAATATTGATAGTTCAAAGTTGAGAAATTAATTATAGATTTATGTTTTAAAATCTCTTACGTCCACGGTATAGTTATGAAATCCACAGTTGTTTTAACCGTGTAACGAGGCGACACCATTAGAGCAATATTACTTCCTTAAAAGAATAATACATTCCATAAAAGTATTAAGCACCTATTATGAACAAATTTTAAAGATTGGATAACACAAACCTTAGAGAATGTCTCTAAAGTATTAACTAAAACAACATTTCTTTAAAGTAGCTGACGATGGGATTAAGCTATTTCGGTCGAGTCGAGAATAGTGGAACATACTTGTATTACAAATTGGCTTGTAGGCGAGCCTGTCGAGCGTTCCCCGGGGGTTGCCGTACAAAGGGCGGTGGGGGGAGGCGTGATGGGGGTGCAGATTAACGTGCGGAACGCAACCTCGCCCGGGGACGATCAAACGTTTAACTTGAAACCTATCAAATTTCACTAACCGAGTGTTGGTTTTTAGTAATTCTAGTAGATATATCGTGAGTGTTGTTTTGATCCTATAGATTTTTTATGGACCTATGATAGCCTGTAATTGCATTTACAGCTTCATCTTACAACATACTAACATTCGTCATCATCAGCCTGTGTTAGTCCACTGCTGGACATAGGCCTCTCTTAAAGCACGCCTTCGAGCCCGATCCTCGACTCCTTGCGTATGTCATCGCTCCATCTAGTAGCAGGGCTTCCTACATTTCGTTTACCGAGTCGTGGTCTCCACTCAAGAACGCGTCTACTCCAACGATACTATCATTATTAATAAGAATATATGATAGCGATTAAGCTTAAAGCCCCCTTCTTCGTGAGCTCCGGTCTTTATTTGACCCGCTGCGCCGCTTGGAACTGTAGTATGGGGCCGTCATACATCAGTATGCCGAGTGCCAGAAGTGGGAGTTCTTTGGTCTCGCCGTCGAGCCCGATGTCAGCTGCATGTGTTCGTATTTCAGTAAAATTTTTTGATTCGATTCCAAGATTACCCGAACTGATCGATCGAATGATCAATTCGGATATGGAGCGTTACCCCACAAATAGTATTACAAATAGCATAACGGTTAATTCGGTTTGAGATTCCTCGGATCGCATGCAGTGCGTAAACATTCTGACTATTGCGGTTGGGATGGGACAAGGGCAGTGTTGTTTCGATAGCGACTGTGATGGGATCGTCGTTCTTCGAAAGTATTTTTGGGTCGCGACCATAGAGGGAAATTGTTACTATATCAAAATGCATGGTGTGATAAGTAAAGTTTGATGAAGTAATATAAGACTCGTGGTGACGATGTGATTTTAGGATAATACGCCCAAAAGTAGGATAGTACTTGGGGAGTGTTTTTGATAAAGGTTTTTATATATTTCTTTTCAACCTTAACAATGCGCAACGTGTTTGGAAACGGATATAGACTGGAATCAGAACATCGGATTCTGTATACTGTCAGTATCATCGACACGTCCAATAGTCATTTAGTATCGTGATGAGCGGCGACATTCTTTACTGATGGTGTAGGGTGAACATTATAAATCACGGTCTGTGACGTCGTTATCGGCGGGCGAGCATGACGCGTCACGCGACACTGCGGTAGATACCATCGCGTGATTTACTCCTTGTTAACACCATTCTTGTAGCAAGTTGGACCAACACAGCCCTACTTCTTACCTTACAAGGCGGTAGGTCCCTTGTATGCGAGGGGCTGACTGGGTTGGTATCACCGCTTTGCCTATTTCTGCCGCCAAGCAACAGTGTGTAAGCACGGTTGTGTTTCGGTTTGAAGGACATTGAAAGCCAGTAAAATCACTGGGCATTATGAGACTTAACATCTTGAACTGCGCTTGTCATGAGGTGATGAGCGCATTTCAGTGCCATACAGTGATTTGTAATTCAAAGTTCTGTGTGGTGTTGCTTCTGTTTATGGGCAGGCGTGGCGCTTACCATCAGGCGAGCGCCTCGTCTCGTCATTCAATGAAATAAAGATTACAACACGTTGACAATCTTATCTGGTGGATGAACATTGTAAATCACGGTCCGTGACGGCGCAGCAGCGGCGTGCGTCGACGCTTTCGACAGGCGAGCGTGACGCGACACCGTTGTACGCACGATTTATTTATAATTGTATTTATTTATTATTTATTATTATTATTTATTTATTTTGACTCCTTGTTAACACCATCCTTGATGCGTGGCTCACGATGCTCGGATTTTGAAATGGGATTAATTTTGATGTCGTGTTGTTTATTGTTGCATACGAGTATGTGTTTTCGACATTGTTTTGAAATAAAGTCTAAACGATCCTAAAAACTAAATTGTTCACGTGCTTTTGGTTTGGTTCCAACCATTATTAATATTTAACGTCCTTTTTCATATATATATTTTTTATCGTTATGTCGAGACGAGAAGGTCGCTCGCCTGGTGTAAAGCGTCATACTGTTATTGCCCATAAACAAAATCACCAGCAATTAGTACTAGAATAGAATTCGAATTATGAAATACTGCATGGCAGGAATGCGCTCGTCATCCCGAGACATGTGAAGTCACAGTAATTTCATTGTCTTCAATATCCTTCTAACCGAAACACAACAGTGCTTACCTTATATCAAACTAAAAGAACAAAAATCCGAAAAATCCACAACACGTGAAGCAACCCTACCCTTATATCGCCGTTTGAGGAATAAATAATATTTCCACGTTACTTTCAAGGTTTCGGCTTATCATTTATGCGACCGGGCGCCAGCCTAACAGAATAACATTAAGCATAAACGATGCTCATAAAACAATCCCATTATATCCTCATTATCCATTATCACATCGCAGTGGTACGTCGGGATACAAAATATTGTTCTCTTAGGTATTCAAATGAAATATCAGAAGAACATTAACTCAAATCACAACAAGCCGTAAGGAGCTCAGTCTTGACTGGTGACGGTACAAAATCCCATATAATTCAATTGTGTCGTTTAATTTCGCAGCCGGGGACTCTGCGAGGCGTTAAAAGGGCGCCGGAGGGTCGGCAGGAGTGTGCCGAGGGTGAGGGAGGTGAAAAAACGAGAATGAATCTCGAAACAGAGCGCCTCGGGCGATCGGCGCAACAACTGCGTCTACTTTGATTAACTCATTACTGGCACGATGTTGTTGTGACGGTACGATGGTTTTTAATTGAAAAACGGCTATAAAAGCTGTTTAAGGTTTTGATTTTGTTCGACTTAATCACCAGTCCATTAGCCGGTGCAGTTGTGATATCAGTTTCAATATTAGTAATTGTAATTTATACGCCAATATACCTAATGCTGGGTTGGACCTACTTAGTTTAGCAATGACAAATATGTTAAAGTACTGGTTAAGCAAAACATGAGTTGCACCATTTGACCGATGTTAGATGACGACATAACTTTAGCTGTTAACCGTAACCACTAACATTTGCTAGTTAAAGGTATTGTTTAAGTTAGCTGTGAGATGATTCAATTATAACATCCAAACCAATATATCTACTAAAGCATCTGTGCTATAATATCATGTCTCTGCTTCTAGAATTAATCGAGGAATCTATTAGTATTAGAATACAATGATGCAACACATTCCGCAGTCAATGTTAAAGTCAGCGTTACTGTTATCGTCAAATTTGACATAAACCTTAACTATAACTGCTATTATGGTGCAATACAGCCTAAGAGTGGTATATTTATTGCTAACATGTTGGGACAAAACAGTCGTTAGCGAAATAAACAATAATATTTCCAGCAAGGACATTTCAATGGACGTATATTCTGTGGTTTTATTTTGTAAAGTCAATGGGGATTAAGCTGGTTTGTAGACAAGATCTGAGAAATATGAGGACATAAAAAAAAAACATCAAATTTCACAAACAGAAATGCAAAAGGGAAAAGAAACGAATTCACGGCGACAAAAGTTACCTAATGGAGACAGAAAGTTAATGGACTCAAGGGCCTCGGAACTTGGACGTCTTCTGGTCCATTTGTTTTCCTTGATAACACGTTCGTGCTTGGGTTACGATATAATTTATTTCAACACTTTGTTACGATGGTTTCGGTTCAATCGAATCACTAATCATCGAGAATAGGCAGTTTGGATTTTCGTAAGTTATGGATTCAAAAAATCAAACGCATGTTGAACGGATTTGAATGAATATTGCCTTACGCGTAGACACCGTGACGTGAATGAGGCATCCCACTAGTATGTTCCCGTGGGATATAATAAAAAGACATCCCATGGGAATACCCGCAAGAAAAACTGAAGACTGTTTTATAAAAATACTTAACAAAAAATATTTTAATCCTGCCTTTTGACTTTAGAATCAAAAGCTATTCATTGTATGTATCACAAAGATTGGTTCAGGGCTACATTGCATTAAATCCAATTACAGAACATAGAACAATGCGTTTCGGTAGTTGTGCCGTCGAACTGACGCGGACGTAGGTACAGAGTATAACGTTTCAAAAGCGGGTTAAATTGTACATGTTCACACCCTGCCACGCTAGTGTTTATTCCGTCCACGTACGGACCTCCGCTGCGGCGGACGTGACGACGACATCACCGTCCATCGCTATCCATTCGCTTTGCATAGGTTACCACGTACACTGACGCTAAATAAATTATAGCAAACACGCTTAATAGGCGAATAAATTGACTTACTTTTGTCTATGAATATTATTTCGTATCACCTTTTATGCGAAATACTAACTAAAACACCATCGATATTAATGGAGCTTAGAAAAAAAAGTATGATTAGATATTTCTATAATAGGTACATAATAATATTTAAATAACTATTATATAGCAAAGAGATAAAAACTACAGACGTTCGAACACTAATTTCTTTTTATAAAAATCGCTTTGTGTGGCCGTGCAATATCGCGCGTATTCTTTCATAACACAGTTACCAGGAGTTCAGAGCCGGTGAAGAGTCATTGCAATTCGAGTCGGAGCGCTGTGTGCGAAGAGTAGATACATGTGGGACAAGGAAAGCGAATGCGCAAACAGTAGCGGAGGCCGGAGCTAACAGCACCCGGGCGCGGCGCTCTGCACTCAGCAGCTCAGCAGTTGCCAGTCGGCGAACAGTTGTACTTGAAGGCGGGTGTTTTACAGTTTTTCCTTTCATCAACTTGTCGTATTTTCATACAGTATATGTATAATTCTTTCACAATGTAATGGACACAATTATTACTGATAAATTAAGTATTTATACAGAAACATTAATTGCTACTTTTACAAAAAAAAAACACTTTTAATAAATTTTAATCCTCTAGCGATCACGACAAAAATATAATACCCAATAATATACATATTTCACAGTAACATTTCGATCGAAAAAATGTCATATACCGTGGGATGCAACAGTAAAGTTCGACGGCGATGCACTTAGCGGTCGCACGGTCATCGACTCGGACAATTAAATCGATATACTGTCAAGCACGCCGTCAGTGGCCAGTGCCGTCACGGCCTCTCAAAGAGAAAACAATGATTAATGTGTGACATATTACGACTCTCGAGACCATTCAACACGCATTAGCACCTGTTTGAAGATTGTTTTGATAACACGCGTTCTTGGTAGTTTTCTAAGTGTTTGCAAATGTAAAACTTAACGAATCGATTATTTGAGATGAAGTAGAAAGATAGCCAAAAAAGCATTGGTGGGCCTCAGAATGTGTGAATACATTAAGTCAATGTAGGCCTTTCAATGCATATGTTTACTATGGCCATTTATCGATTAGGAATAAACAATCAATCCGAAACAAGGATGTAGTAAAATTATACCATGAAGTGATGAGAAAAATACTTTTTATTGGCAAATGTACATAAATCGTTTCGATATCCGATTCCCGGTAGATAGATTCAGGTTGTTCTAAATCGATAAAGATTAATCAATAAGTTTATTAAAACAGATGAGGGGTCTTGGAAATTATATATAGGCTCGACATAAGGGTTACAAAAACCTCAGGTTATAATAAACAGTTTGTGCTTGGGAGGAGCAAATTGGATTTTTCGCGGGAATTGGCAAAGCTGTCTGCGGTTAGAATCATCACGCGCGCCATGTCTGCCAAATATCATTTCATTACATTTAAAAAAGTGCGTACATTTTTCCCTGATATCGAAATGTCCTTGTTTTTATGGGTTTCATATTTTACATATAAAGTAAATGTTTCTCGAGTTTAAAGCCCGTATTCACAAACTACACTTGGGTAAGCTCTTTGCCACGTGTGGAATTCTGTGTACGTGATTGATTTGTTATACTAAATATATATAATATATACATACTAAAATAATTATTGTGACGGTAGTCAAAGTTGGTTTCCTTCGAAATTAACTTGAGATTATGCTTAGAGTTGGAAGGATATAGCCGCGTTGAATGGTTTCATAACTAACTCATTGTCTCTCTCAACTGACACATTGGTCGCAATAGCGTCTCAACAACAAAATAAAATAGCAGATCTTAAATTGTGCTCAATGACGGAGGCAATCGCTAGTATTATTATAAAACAATCTACAAGGTGGTAGGTCCCTTGTATGCGAGAGGCTATCAGGGTTGGTACCACCATTTTTCTATTTCTGCCGCCAAGCAACAGTGGGTAAACACTGTTGTGTTTCGGTTTGAAGGACATTGACGCCAGTGAAATTACTGGGAATTATGAGACTTAACATCTTATGTCTCGGAATGACGAGCACAATTCAGTGTCATGCAGTGCTTTGTAATTCAAAGTTCTGTGTGGTGTTGCTTCTGTTTATGGACAGGCGCGGCGTGGCGCTTACCATCAGGCGAGCGCCTTTGCTCTTCTCGTTATTCAATCAAAGAAAAAATAAAAGAAATCTATCGCAAAGAAATCGCGCTTGGTAAGCATGGATTTTAAGGGAACGCTGGGAACGAAGGGAAGCTGGCGCAGTGACCCTTCGCGTTCGTTTGCGGACTCGTCTTAAACAAACACACTTCTACGCGATTACGAGAAGGGATTTCTAAGCTGCACGGTACTATTGTTTAGTTTAATAAAATTGGCACAAATGCCTCGTCATCACCTGCCCGCCTTTTATAGTGAAAGGTTGATAATTATATGGGAGTATTTTTTTCCATACATTTCATTGTCTGCGTTTATGGCTATTTAAATTGTTGTTACTATATCATTCTTTGTTACTACATCATAATTGTAGAGTGGAAAATTACTTTGTAATTATTGAGGAATTTTAATGTAGATTGTTTATAAAAAGATAACTTGTATATTTTTTATAGCATGGACCGGCAATCGAGCAATTGGTCACCTGATGGTAAGTGATCTGCACCGCCCATGTACGCCCACAATACTAGAAGAATAATAGGCGCGTTGCCTATATTAAAAGGAAGGGATAATTTAAGGTTTGGGAATAGGAGGGGGATTTGTGCCTCCGGATATCTCACTCACCGTACGAAACAACAGCAAGCCGCTACTTTACGTCGGCTTTCTGAGAGACAGTGGTAACGAGCCGATCGAGCCGGCCCATTCGTGTTGTAGACAAAACTGTCTACAGCGTGGCTCTACCACTCATATAATGGAACTTCCAGTGCCATGAAGCTGCCAATTCTAAATTGCAATTTCTAATGTACAATGGTGCGTATCACGGAGACACCAACCCGTATATTCTTAGAACATTCAAGTAATATTCCAATGAACGCATTGATCTAATGGCAGCGTATTTATGCTGAAAATTGACGAGGTCCTGGGTTCAAATTCCACGTTGGAAAATCTGAATTAGTTTCGAGTTATCCGTTTCGAAAACGCATGAGTTGATTGGTATTTGTACCCTGTATATCTATATCATGGGACGTAAATAAGATTGGTGAAACGTGAATGCACTAGTTGCATCGCTGACAATACCCTCGAGGATACAGTCGAGCTTATGTATGTATTTCCTCATCCTTCACCGTTAAAGCAAGCGATAATTAACAATGAAAACACACATAACTTAGAAAAGTTAGAGGTGCATGCTCATATTGCATAAACAGATGATAAAATGATAAATGCTTATCGTAATCCCGATATAAATATGTTTGTAATAACTCAATTAAGGGAGATCACACCCCGCGGCAGACGTGGCTTGGGGACGATAAGAAAAAACACAACGCCGAACGAGTGGATGCAGAGGGGTGCGTACCCAGATACCAACGAGGTTGGAATTGGAAATTTCGTGGGCATATGACCCCCGGAAAATATGGAGAGGAATTCCGGCAATTATTATGATGTTGCCCAGTTTATTGTGTAATCGTTATACATTGTTATTTTGCTCTATCAGTAAAGGTTTGTGCTATTGCCCAGTAACGATTTCTATTGATAGTGGTTTAAAGGTTTGATATACCTAGAATAAAAATATCCTTTACTGCCTAAAAGGAGGCGAATAAGTTACAATAACAATAACTGAAATTGAATGTTGAACTGAATCTGAACTACTCTACGTTTTCTGTGTTGTACGGTGTGCTTAAATATTGAAACTAATTAGATTAATATTGGCTGTCATTTTTACAAAAGCATTTTTGAATTTCGAAGAAATTAATTAAGACGGTTTTAAAGATAATAGCATATCGAACCAAATGACCCCCAACTTAAGAACTGGATCCGTCCCGGGACACATCAAATATTTCCATCGCGACCCTCGGCCGTCCCTCATAACAACGCCGCGACTGATTACATTCCATTGTTATTGAATGTATTAAACAATGTGCAAACACTGCAGTCACACGAAACTCGCACTCACCACTCTGTTATATCAAAACTTGTCATTCGATCGGGTTAATGCGGATTTGTCACGGTTTTTTCGACTCGCCTCATTAATTTAATGACAACGTGTGACACGAGCGGGTGAAGAAATGCGAAGGATTACTCGTAAAATAATATTTGAATCTGAAATAGCAATACCGTCGCACCCTATCAGGCGGAAATATTGTTGGCGAAATGTGGGACGTGGGTGCCTTCACTGTCTACCTATCCCTTTGAGGATACAGGCGTGACCGTGCTATGAGTTTTTATAACCGTTGTGGGTTTTGAAATAGAGTATTTTAAAACATTTCGGCGAAGGGCAACGTTTTTTATTTGGGTGCGTTACGACACACACCTTTTTCGTTTTATGTTTTGACCTTATCATTTTTTTACTAAACTTAATCATATATGACATGATATAAAGTTACAGTTTCGCTCACACGACAAAAGGTAAAGCACAATGGTGTTAATTGTGATCATTAATGTTTCAATTAGACAATGACCCGTAGAGATGGCATCACGTGGGAACATCTCACATGTGGCGCGACGCCCTCGGGCCCCACGCCGCATCACTAATTACCATCCATATCTGAATCAGATAGACAGAAAAAAGCGGCGTCCTTTCCTTTTCATTTTGAATTTACATAATAATGCGTGGCGCAAACGACCGCCGGCGAGCCAACAGGCGCATTATTATAATGACTCGCAGCGAGCGCCAGCCTGTCTCAAAGTTTTTGTGTTACTCCTGCAACCGTGCCCATGTACAGCGAGAGCCGGATGCCGCAATCAACCGAACAGTGTTCAAAAATGGTGCGGACGCATTAAAAACTCTACACAGATCGGCGCCGTGATAGTGTCGGGTTTCATACGGACTACGGATCGAATCGATAGTGGCGCGCCTCTAAAACGACAAATATACGTTTCAATTTACGCAAGCTGTAATTTTATCATGTGAACTGTATTGTATGGCTGTGCGGTGCCGCTGCGGTGTAACGGAACGCGTCGGTACGAGCGAGCGTGCATGAGACAATGCAGTCTCCGCTTTAATTGTGTAGGGCTCCCATATGACGTTTCCCCATTCACCACTTTAATATTCCGTGCGTACGCGTATGCGATTAAGTATGCTTTCTAAATATAGGGGAGCGGTCACATAGGATAAGTTTTTATGTTACGAGGGGTGGCGCGGTACCTACGACATGTATATAAGGCCCTAGTTATAATGAACAGTGGGGGACAGAGAAATCCATGGAACACGTTCCACATAATAATGAGTATTGTGCATATATTTTGCATACGACTTTGCTATTTGTTTATTGGTTTGTCTAGGCTAAAAACAAAACAAACTACGAGGGTACGTAGAAGATAACGTTAATCTTCTGAAACTTTGAAAATAATATATTAAAAGTTTACTTCAGATATTCTATTACAACTAATACTTCGACTATACTACATAATATCTCAGCTCAATAAACTCGTCTAGACAAGACTTCAACATACAGGTATTTACGTCAATATCATAGCGCAATTTTTATTAGATTCAATGTTATTCATTTCGTATAAAACATCATCATAACATAGATGTTTATCTTACAGATTTGACCGCTCCACGCCAAAATATTGGATGTACAAACCAGTACCAAATGTACCAAAATGTCTGTCAATTTTAGCATTGTTATAGTTACTGAGAATAATTGGATGACTTACATACGTATATTATCAAATAAACAATCTATTCATAAGTGTAGAAATGACAACACTACATTTAGTAGATTTCGTTAAAAACAACCAGAATGGCACACATATTTGAATCGTGGGTGGTTTATTTAAATAAATATAAGACATAATTATAGATATCGCTCTTTAAATAATCCAATAACGTCAGTAACTTGTCTAGCAATTTTTTTTTGTCTAAAGATCGAAAGGTTTCTTATTTATATTTTACGTTTAAAAACCATTATCCATCGTTGCAAAATCGTTTCTAATTAACATTTAATTCCTTTAACATCGCAATCAAAGAAATTGTCTCCTGACCGAGCGCAGAACGTCCCTTACACAAAATAAAAAGAAAAAACTCGAGACGGCTCTATCGATTTCCGTGTCCCCTTCGCACTTTTTTATTTCATTCCAATACAGGGATGGATAAAATTACGGTCGGGGTATTATCAAGCGATTATTTATAGAAAATTTGTTCGCTTTGTGTCGCGTTTTAGGACGAAACTTTCGTCTTCGCATTATTAACGAAAATATATTTATATTGAAGTAACGGTTGAGTTTTTTTTTATTACTTGAAACCGTTACTACTATTGTGTCTCACTGCTAAGCAAAGGACTCGCCAATTTCCTTCCACTGTTCTATGAAGTGAGGTCTATCGTGTCACGTGGTATCGTAGATATCTAGATCGTTACGCCATCTCTTTCTAAGCCTATCTCGCTCTCTCCGAATGTATGAGAAACATTGTCCTGCCCAGTTCCACTTTAGTTGGGTCATCTATTACGTCCGTCATCCGCTCTTTTTACTTCAAGAATCGTTCTATTAGTTTTGGTTAATGTTTAGTTTGGACTAGTGTAACTCGGCCAAGTATGACCATAAATGACAGGATAAGCAGGATGAAATTTGGCAGAGACGTCACTTAAGAGACGGAGGTCTTCCGTCATAAGCTCCTTTATAGACGAGTAGCACTTCCAGGCGTTTTTCATCCCACGTTATATAAACTACTCAGTACAACATATAAAAGGTAACATTTGTTTGTATATGAGTAGGGGGTAATCTCTGGGGCTACTGAAAAGATTTCAACAAATCTTACACTAATAAAAAGGTAGACTAGGAAAGTAGAAAGGTCACTAAGTCTTAGGTACTTATCTGGTTATTTCATTTGATACATACTTTCATTCAGGGGCGAAGCCGCAATCAAAATTACTAAAGTTCTACTAACACTGTTAGAAAGACGTTAATTTTAAAAACGATTCCAAAGTAACTTTACCTATAACATACAATTTAATCTATTTAATAAATCCTCCTTTATTTCTTTCTGCCTGGTGTTATCCCGGCTTAATGTCAGGGTCCGCATTCCTCCATTATGATTTGACGGTGGATTTGGTGGTATATTTATTATATCTTTTAATAAAAAATATTATCCCTAATATACGATTAATACAGATTTAAAAATATATGTTTGTAATTATTTAAAATAGCGCCATCTAACAAATAACCCCGGAACTATATCCTACGCTATTCAACTGTCGCGCAACAGGCTAAAGACGCAAAAAAAGAATTCACAAAATATTAATGTCACACTAACAACATGTGCTAAAAGTTACTATATAAATAACAAAAAACTTAAATCACAATGAAAATATCCTTAATTAAGCTTTATAACGTTTGGAAATAAACTATAGATGATATTTTCGTGCGACGAGAACACAGCTTGTCGCTGATTGGTTGTTGAAAACGGCGGGGAGCATGCGCGCTCGATGACTGTTCGGTTGAAGCCGAATACTGGCGCGTTTATTCCGAGATACCAGGGCTTCAGAGCTTTGTAGGAGTTACTACTCGGCGCTCACAGCACTACACGAAAACGAACTTTATTTCAACAACATAAAATCGAATTTCGTCTGCGCGGTTCAGTGTTGTCAATGTTGAACTGCGACAGCAGATAACTAGGTGAACGAGGTGCATACAAAAGTAGCCTTTAAGTTGATAGCGTTACATATGCATTTACGTTGGCGTAATTTGGTTTTTCCATTAAGAAGTTTCCTAAATTTGACACGGACGGTAGAGGCAGGCTTCTGAAACTTTTGACCGGTTACGATCTATCACAATTATGGAGCGAAATTATTCTCGCGATAAGTGGAGTGTGTTACGATAATGGGCACGTGCAATTACTACGAGTGCCTGCCTAGGTTTAACTTACAAGCCAGATAATCGTGTGGCGTTTAGTGTTTTGATTTATCTACTAATTATACTCGAAGACCTTAAATCATGCGACACTAGGGTAACACGTTAGAATACTCATAGAGAACAAGTCACGTATCATCATGTTCAACATATTCTTTAGCCCTTTCACGTTTATAACTATACCAAGGCAGTAAAAAGGATTTTGTTTATTTATTTCCATTTATTTTGGTCTAATTTAAAATAAAATTAATATACAAAACAGAAAATATGTATATTTTAGTGATTTTGAGAAGGGGACATATTTGTCCCTATATGCGTTAAGGTATACATTTTTAAAAGTATCGCAAAAAATTACTACACTTTTACTGCGAAATAAACACACACACTACAGTAGTAAATATAAAATATTTAATGCAGAAACTTATTTACAATACAGAATGTAAAATGTAATAGTAATCAATAAAACAATTACGTTCAAATGTATAACACAAACTAATGAATACATGCCATGTAAAAGATCGATCCTATTCAGTTCATTACAATTGTTACTAAGATGCAAGTTCCTACATATTTTTTTTAAAGCGGTTTATAGGCATAACATTAGCAATGTATGGAACTCCCATATCAGAATCTGTAGAACAATAGCTCCTAAATGTAGGTAAACAATGATATCCCATAAAAAAGTTCAGGCCGAGGAAAGTTTTGGCTTCTTCATTAGTCTTGGTAAAAGATCGGCCGTTTTATTCAGCATAACGTAATGATTCACGAACAATAATCTCATCTACGAGTTATAGGAGTTAATTCGATATCATAGGTGTAGGTGTTATCTAAAATATGTACATCACCAAAGTTGTACGCTCTGATCTCACGAAAATTGTGTGGTAGATATGAATTTTTTCGCCAGTTGAAAGAAGAAACAGTAATGCCAAGCTGTTGATTTTCCATTGTGGTCTCTTCTAGAGGCGCTTAGCTTGTTTCAATTTCAATAGTCGACATTCCAGCATTCATATCCTGCGCTAAACAAGTTTGGTCCTCTTCATCAAGGCGCAAACCATCCTCGTCGTCACTGGTGTCAACCATCAAGACTTCGAAAATATCGTCTTCCTGTAACAAAAATTTTCTTTGTCGATTTGAATACATAGTCTGCAATAAAATATGAAAATAAGCAGGATAAACTGCAAATAATAGCAATTCATACAATATCAATTGTTTGAAGCAAAAGTCTCCTTTGATGCATATAGGGACACCCGCGTCCCTTTAGAATTTTTACACAATATCTATTACTTTTACTAAGAAAACAGAAAATATGTAATAAAACAACAATTTTGCTTACCAATGAATGTAACTCTGAAAAAAAAAACCGTTGTGGGAAGTCACTATATAACAATAAAATATGTTTTAATGTACATACATCTAGCGAAAATACTTTTCAATTTTCGCGCCCGAAATTTTATTTACAAATAATGTTTGTTTTTACTGTCCCCAGCCCGCAAACTTAAGAAAATACTTTAAATTGAAAAAACATAAGTCTAAAGCAGGTTTTACTTACTCAATATTACTGTAAATTGTAAAAATTAACTGGGGACAAATATGTCCCTTATGCGTGAAAGGGTTAAAACATAGCGTTATGTTTATAAGAATTACGTTAGCAGGGGGCCTAATGTATGCCACCGCCATATCTCGCACGCCAGAACGAAACTATCGACTACAAATATCTCATTTATGTGTCAACATTCGATAAAATTATTACGTCGTCATGTTATGGTACGTAGAAAAAGTGACACAAAGAGGTTGAAAGCACTATTTTTTCTACTACATATATCTTTACTTTCGACATCGCAGGTAATACAGACTAGCTTTTCCTAGCGGCTCCACCCGCGTGATCTGCTTTTTCCGGGATAAAAAGTAGCCTATGTCTTATTCTGATGTATAAGCTATATGATTGTAAAGTTTCATTAAAATCCATTCAGTAGTTTTTACGTGAAAGAGTAACAAACATCCATCCATCCATACCTACAAACTTTCGCGTTTATAATATTAGTAGGATGTTTTGCTCTCAGAACATATTTTTTTAAGAATACTGTTCTATAAAGCTGCTGTTGTGGCATCAAATGAAGTAATATTACCATTTTCACCAATATCAAGGATCTAAAAAGGTTGGTAACCCAAAAATATTACTAATATGACCAATGTATTATGAAATAGAAAATAAAAGTAATTATAGTATCAAAAACCTTTATAGGCGTTATTATATTGTATTTACTGGAAAAAGGAGATTTCCGATTTGTATGGCTTGTTGATAAAATAACCGAGAATGTTATGAAAACAAATTCTACACAACTTAAGTACAAAGTACCGTAATAAGTATTACGTTGAAAAATATAATTTCAGTACAGAGACAGCGGTAAACCATAAAGAAATCTGTTGAAAAGGCTGTCACGATTTTTGTCTTTGTAAGAAATAAGAATACGAATTATCGCTTTGTAAAAGGTGTTCTATACTTACCTAATGGAAACACATTTATTTTATTAGGATAAATAAATACTACTTTGTGGTAGAATGTAAATTTTCAAAAGTATTTCTAGTATCTTCGATATTTTTTTTTGGGTAAAAGACTGACACGTTTTCCTCGAATTCGAAATATTGCGAGTTTTTTCCTTTTAATAAAAAGCAAAACATCGTGAAGTATAATTACATATTATACGGGAAAATTAACATTAAAGTTACTTCAGGATGCCTAGATTGGCGTGCACAGTGCAGATACACTAACAATATTATTGACGAGGAAAGAGGGGATTTGTTAGTTAAATTGTTATTAATATCTGTATTAATTAGGTATCCAGGTTTAATATAGAGTTTAAGAATATTTAAGGTATCTGGCATGGAATGGCGAGAATTGAGGAAGACATGTTAAGGTATTTTGGAGGTTTGTTGAGATGACTGGTGATAGGAAGCTGAAGAAACAGATACATACGGTGAGTCTGGATGAAATGGCCGGTAACAGTCTAAAACATCTTAAATACAGGACAAGTCAGGAGTACACTAAACTGATTATAATGCTTGAATAGATTAATAAAAGTTGATGAAAGGGGTCTCATGACAATGTAGAGCGGAAGACCGTAGTATCTGTCTAGCCCTATTTCTGATGCATTCAACTATTCATGAAGTCAAAACATGGTAATACTTTTGGAAATGTTTGCATATGAATCACTAGTCACTGTTTTCGTAAGGGTGAGTCGATTTCGAGAATTTCTCGAATTTCCAAATTTCTCTCCGTTAATTATAAGTATTATATTCGCAGAAGCGGTTTACAGCTTGTAATCATATTGTAAAACATGTTGCGGTTGTTAAAATAAGTTTGCAAATATATATATATATATATATATATATATATATATATATATATATATATGCGTGTTACCTCCCAGAACTCGTTTATTTTAAGTTATTATCCAAGATGTACAGCAAGATGTAATTATGGCTCAGAAGCGCAAAAACGGCATCAAAGGAACACCTGTGTATCACCCAGACACAATAAGTGGACAACTGATGGATCTTGGTCCATTGATGTACGTCATTTATTTTTACTTGGAGTAAAACGTGGCATAGCTCATTATTGTATAGATCTGTCTTATTGAGGAGACATTGCCAGTGAGAGGGCTGAATAACGACTACCCATAAATGTAAAAGTTTATTTTTTTTCTCTCCCGATTTTAATCTCTTAGGGGTGGAATTTTCTCTTGAAATTTAAGTGGGTCCAACCTTAAACTATACGTTTTCGAATGAAAAAACGAATAATCCAAATCGGTGCATATTTGGCGACGTTATGCGTGGTTATACACAAAAAAATATTAGATATTGGCTTAAAAATTTTGAAAAAAGTGGATGCGGAATAGTATCCGCGAAGGAAACATAACGAGCTAATAGGCAGAATTGCTTACAGGCAGTTATTTTGACGTACTTTAAAATTTAAATATTTGCTATTATCAAGATAATTAGCAAGCTATAATTGCAGCTTCAAAGCCTGTCTGCCATGACAGGTCGTATTAAACCGTGGACAAACGCTCTCGCCTGGAAGACGGTAAATTATAGGTATACGTGTTAGAAAATAACTTTATGAACTGCACTTTAATACGTTTTTCTCCGCTGGCCTATATCAAGCTATCTATTGAGAGCGAATAAAACAAGATTTCATCGAGATTCTTCGATTATTATTATTGCATTTTTCACAGATTTTTTATGAAATACTAAAGAAGAGTTGTTTCGTCAAATTGACGAGGTGGATGAAAGGAGTCTTCTTCCACTTGCCCTTATCCCACTCGCAGTGGGGTCGGCGCAACAGGCTTTAACACATGTTACAGAAAGATTTTGGTTTATAGTTTTTACGACCGGCCGCCTGCCTGACGTCACCCCTTCTGCGAGAAAACACAGAGTTCCAAAGCAAATATATGTGGAAACATTTGACTCGGTGCGGGAATCCTACTTCACGCTTCAACACGCTTGGCTACTGCGCCACGGAGGCTGTCAGGCAGTTTAAAATAGAGTAACGAAAGAAATTTATATTGTGGTAGTAAGTAATAGTTTTTAGCTATGTTTTAGAAAATATGTCATTTGATGTCGAAACTGAGCCTGTTTATTCTCCTCCCAATGTTCTGTTTACGGACAGATTTGCTTACTGGCTGTAAATTATTGTATTGTATGGAAGATCAACACTATCAATAGTAAGCAAATCTATCTGTAAGTAGAATATAGGGATGGGCCATAAGACTACTAACTAGTTTTTAGCCCTTATTAGCATTTTACTGGTGATTGTGTTATATGTATAAATGGGTAAAAAAGAAGCAGTCCAAAATAATCATCAAGATAGGAAGCCACGAGCTTCACATCGTCATTTGAAGACTTATCTTACATGCAAGTAAAAGGCTTAATTAAAAACTGATAGTTAGGCATTAGTGGTATAGTGCGGAATTCATTATTCAATTATTACCTATATGTCGGAACAATTGAAATTGGTTTAACATTTATGACGGGTTCACACGTTTGCATTTTATTTGATCAACTGCCCAAATCATATATCATACGGTGAAACGACTCGATAGACCTTTAATCGAATTAATCAACAAAAACCGTACAGCTTTTATCGTTTCAAGTCAGTTGATCAACTAAAATCGAACCGTATGAACCCACTATTAAAGGCAATGGAGATATTGACATTTTTAAATGTACAGTTTTTATGTTGTATGTATCTTAAGCAGACAATAAAAGCCGTCGTCAGTCGTCATTCTATCTGCATATTTAACGGCCGATTTCAATAAACGAACTTAGTTTTATTCTCTATGGATAGATCATACAAATGAGCCAATCAGAATACAGTTCGAAGACCAAATTACTTAATTTCATTGGCTGATTTGTCGGGTCTATGCGAATAATCAAACCAAGATCGATATTGTGGTCATGGAGTCAATAGTTATAGGGACATACGTTGTCTCACATCTTGTTACGCACACATAACCCGACGTGCAAGGTTAAGTCCTATAATATAATAATATACCTTATGTTTTAATGTTTGGACTTAAAAGGGCTTGCTAATCAACAAGTTCTAGACAGTTCACTCGTCACACATTGCAGCAGATGTGTCAGCCGAAAACTTGATGTCAGTACACTGGATGGAATTCGACGTACGGGAATTGGTTCTTATGAAAACTTTTTCAATTCGTGTATAGCCGTAACAAGGTAAACTTGGGGCCAATTCAGTAAGATATGTTTCATAGGTTATCACTATATTTTTGTCATCGTGAACCTAGACTCCTAGATATTTAAATTGAGTCGTTCCAACTTCGACATATTGATATCTAGAACTACATCTGTATTTTTATAAGTGATGCAAAGTTCCAATGTACTATACAAGAGATAGATACCAAGAGACAACACACATTGTTATTATAATTATTGCAATACGAGTGTACACTTACTATGCAGAATAACTATACCCACCTAATATTGATATTCTGATCGATTTTGATAAAGACATATTTAATCATTTATGTACGCCTGGTATTGTAAGTTCATTTTGTTAACTATTTTTGCAATATTTTTGAGTATCATCACCAGATGAATAGTATGGGGCTTTTGAGATTACGTACTGATTCCAAAATTATAATGTTGTTTTACGATTCTTTAATTCACCAAGTGTGTCAATCGGATTTTTAATCGACTCGTCGCAATTGGAACGTCTCAGTGTATATTTTTTGACTTACCTTAAATCTCTGCATAGATGTTGCTTGATGACTTACCTTCAGCTCTTCTCCAATCCCTTAGCAAATGTGTGTTATAAGTTCTTTCTCAATTTTATAACGTTATTTGTGTACATATTAAGTTATGTATTAGAATAAAATAGCGCGGAAATCATTGAAAAAGTTAATCTTTATCAAATTATAAGTTTAAAAAGAGTTACGGATTTCTTTGATACAAAACAATTAACATTGAAAAAGAACCCTTTGGAAAATAGTTATCGCATGCAGTATCAAAACTCAATTTCAAAATCAAATAACTACGGACAATACGTGCATTGACAATGTAGTCGGGGCATCGAGGCCAGGTTAGTAACGGGAGCAAGCACGTAAAAAAATATTAATTGAATGAAGAAAAAAAAGCGTCACAAGGAGACAAGGTTGCCCGTCGCGCGAGTCTATGTGCCAAACTAGTTTGGTGTCACAAACCAAAATGTAATCTCAAGAAGGGCACCATTCACAAAGAAGCATTCAGTTTCTCAGCCCTCAGTTTCTGAACGTGTACGTAAGGGGAGACGCAATAATAATAAGGGCCAAAACACCGAGCCGCACAAAACCCTTACGGATAATTTGTGAACAGCTGCCGCACATCACAATGCCAGGATTAATACACAAAAATGGAAAATTAGTTTCATGCAAAGCTATGCACAAAATTATAATGGAGTTATTCGAGTGTGTTTTGAAATAAGTCGCGAGCAAAAACAAAACGAGCGTTAGTAAGTATGTTGCGACACATGCAGTTTACAAATAAAGCGCACCAATAAAATCAGTTGTTGATATGTGATCTCGCATGCACGTTTTGCAACGCCACGAACGTGTTGCCGTGCACACTGAGCCGCTTTCGTAAAAGAAACAAAGCTCACCTTTCTAATTCTCTTCTTCATTATACGCTCAGCGGCGTAAACGCTGTCACCCAGTTCCATCTTGTGCATCCCCAGTTTGGTCGGTGGTGGCAAGTCCCAATCCAAATCACTGCAATCCTATATGTGTGATCCTAGCACTGCATCCGTTTGATAGCTCACTGCAATCCGAGGCACATCATCCGTCAAAACACTTTTTCAGCACTGTCACTATTCAAAGTTGCCGCGCGAACGATCCTTTTTCGTTATGCGCAGCGATACGTCCTCTCTTTACTGTGTCGCAGCCGTAACTGAAGTAGGGGGAGGAAGCCGCCCCGCTCCGCGCCCCGCGCACGCTACTGCACGCAGATGCCGACAGAGAGCGCCACGAGTTCACCAACACCCGCTCGATATTCTGTAAACAAGTTTTATTTTCATCATTCGACTCGCATTTTCAGCTCCTGCTCGCGAGATGTTCAAATTCTGTTGCTTTGATGTTACGAAGAGATACTTTCCTCTTATTATAATTTGTATGACTAGTTATAAAGGGACGAATTTATTTAATAGTCGTCAGCGTAGTTCATAAATAATCTCCAGAATAGAAAAGACATCACTCTCAAGTAGTAATAAGTAATACGCATGAAAAGTAATAATGTGATGAGGGAGTGTAGAGGCATAGCGTCAAGTAGGTATATTAGGTAGCGCGGCGTCAGGAGCGAGCGCGTGTGTGTGTAGTGTGCCGGCGGGAGCGGCGCGGCGCGGCGGGGACGGGCGCGATCCCCGCGCGTCGGAGGCACACACCGCACGCGATGTTGCCGCTCCGCGCCGGCTGCGAGACAAAGATCGAGCGTCTACCCTATTATTTACGCGCGACGTTGCCGCACCGATCGGCCTACGTTGATTACGAGGACACCGCTTTTACGTTCGATCACACGATACGCGAATGAGAGTTTATTATACGTTTATAAACACTTGCGGTGTTTTTATTTAAACTGTCGCTATTTATGTATTCGCCGGCACTTTTACACACAAAATATCAAACATACCTGTGGCCATCAGCTGTTTAGTAAATATCCAAAAGGCACATCCAAACCGTGTCTACGAACGTAGTAGAGCGTGCGGCACACTATTTCACGTTTACAATATTTTTCATAGAAAGAACGGCGAAAGCGTCCTACCACCGGTGCGCGCGTGAAGTAACTAAGGCATTTTCGGTCGTATCGAATCGGGTTGGCATTCGTGAAAGGTCGGTATTTTGGGGCGCGCGGGGCCCGGGACGGGTGCGTCGAAGTCGGTGCCGATTGGCGTAGAAGCGCGGGCGGCGAGAGCTGCGTGGCGGCGGCCAATGAGTGCGCGCGCCGCGGCGCCCCGCCCGCTGCAGAGTGTCGCCGTCTCTGTCGGGCGCCGCCGGCCGGCCGCGATCGGTCTCAACTCTCAACGTTGTTTTTTGCCCGCCGTGGCTCGAGTTGGGAAAAAAAAAAAACAACGGACATTTTGATCGAGGCCCGAGATGCGAGGTGCGAGGCGAAGGGTCGTCGGATCCGGGCGCGGCGCCGTGGCAACGCGTCTATTTATTACCCGCGTGTGTATGGGAGATATGGCGCGATAAATAGACAGGGCGCGGGAACTCAACACACGGCCCATGCCGATGATGCAGGCCCGCCGGGCTTGAACGTGTCACGCATGATCAATGAGCTGTTCTGTTTGTCTCATCATGATATAAGCCAAGCTGGGAAGATTGGTGTTTGAAAATTGATTGATGGTTTCATATTAAACTTAATATATCAACTTGCAACTCGGATTTAGACAGAAATCTCTCGAATTTAGCACACACTTAAATGAGATCAATTTTGCGAGAGTTTTAAAACTTCTACGCAGAGACTACAGATTTTAATCCATAGCAGCTGATTTTCTAAGGCCAAACAAATTTACGTAAAACCAAATTATTAGAAAAACGGTGCTAAAAGTTCCTTAAATCTCTAATAATATCCGCGGAGGCGCATGTCTGTCCGTGTGGTTCGAATAGACTCATCATCCTGTATCCTGAACAACTTGATGCGAAAGCCGAAACAGCTCTAGGCATTAGATAATTTGAAAGACCTATGAATAGGGAATGGAATACCGGGCCCTCGAAATACCGGGATCCGGCATGTGTAGGAATAATCCCATTCAAGCGGGTAACGATAACTGTCTTCCATGTCTGTGCTTACATTTTTTTTATCCGAGAAGGCAAAGTGACTGCACTACACCTGATGGTAAGCGTAGTGCAATTCAAAAAACCAGCGACCACCAACAAACAATGAGTTTATCGGTAGTCACTAGGGTCATGCCGGCCTGTATAAATGCTTCTTTCCTCTTCGGAGAGAGAAGAAGCAAATTGGGGGGCCTGCGACAGGACAGGCGGATGACCGATACAGGCACAGTGATACAAGGACGTACCCCTATACGCGCCCCAATCAACCATCAAGTCATGTCGCAAGCCCCTCGGGAGAACCGCATATACACTGGCTGATCCTGGAACGCGAGCCACAAAGGCGTGTGGATCACTATGGCAGGTTTTAACACCATACGGTGGTCGCTATCCGGGCGGATATGAATATCCTACCACCAGCAAATGAATACTGATCGTATGAAGGGTACTACGCAAAATCGAGTTATAAGTCGAAACTCTACTTTAAATCTTTCGTCTTTATAATATTAGTTTAGATTCACCCGTTTTACACGCATAAACACACAAACGCCTGTTTCACATAAGGGTAGCTTAAGATCCTACCTTTATGTGAAACAGGCGTGTGTGTGTGAATAACAATTCACCCGTTTTTTGAAGTCATATTTCGTAACTTCGCTCTGGTCCGCTCCAAGAGTTCTAAACGTTGGATACAGATCACTGCTGTCCTACATTAGATGCTTGTATAACAATGTTAACCTAACATGCAGCTCGGCGTTGAGACGCGGCATGTACCGTGATGAGACTTGTGCGGAGCGGATAGAAGTGCATACCGCATGATGTCCGGACATCAGTCCGATGCGCATAAAGATAAAGCAGAAACCAATCGTATACTAGGCTGCCATATTGGCCTCAGCTTCGCCCTGGAAGGGTTTGTGCAAATATAGTTACGAAAGACAGCATGAACTGAAAAAATCCGAAATAAAAAAACGAAGAGGGAAGATGGATTAAAACAGGCATATGACTCTGGTGACCATCGATAAACTGATTGTTTGTCGGTGGTCGCTGGTTTTTTGGGCTGCAATACGTTTACCATCAGGTGTAGTGCAGTCACTTTGCCGTGCTCGGATAAAGAAAAACTTCGAACGCAGCATCTTTACATAGTATAAAATGAAGTCGCTTCCGCTGTCTATTCGCTTAGTTCTTTTAAACTATTCAACGGATTTTAATGCAGTTTTCAGCAATAGATAGAGTGATTCATGAGGAAGGTTTATATGTATAAAACATGCGTATTATAGTACAGAAAAGTACAACAATTCAATGATTTGTAATGTGATGTCGTAACAAATATATTTTTACCCGTGCGAAGCCGGCGCGGGTCGCTAGTTACCTATAAATCGAAGAACATCACTGGTATTATTTGACAGTCTCCGTGGCGCAGCGGGCGAGTAGCCGGCTGTGAAGCGAGAGGCCGCGGGTTCGATCCCCGCACCGAGACAAATGTTTGTGTGATCCACAAATATTTGTTTCGGGGTCTGGGTGTTGTGAGACCGCAAGTCTCTGGTAGTTCCTGATACCCACGACACAAGACTCGTATCTTACTGTGGGGTCAGGGCTATGTGTGTGACTGTTGGGTGTATTTATTTTAATTATTTATTAGGGTCGTTGGGCAGGGATTATCGCACGACACGATTTACGGTCCCGATCCATCTTGACACCATATACACAACACACGACACCCAGCATATGACCTGTCGTTCGGACGTTTCTGCAACTACATAACCGAATCTAACGAGTATAGTGTCATGCAGTGCGTCGTGTCGTCAGAAAGTATATACTTTTTTCGGTCAGTCGCAATATCTTCATTACAACATAGCTAAAATTCTTTGGAAAACGTGCGGTGTCTTAGCAAATTATGTATTTGCTGAAATGATCAAAATCAAGTGATACAATGATTGTTTTTTTATTTGATTGAATGACGAGACGAGCAAGGCGCTCGCCTGATGGTAAGCGCCACGCTTGCCCATAAACAGAAGCAACACCACATAGAACTTTGAATAACAAAGCACTGCATGGCACTGAACTGCGTTCGTCACCGCGAGATGTTAAGTCTTATAATGCCCAGTAATTTCACTAGCTTCAATGTCCTTCAAACCGAAATACAACACTGTTGCTTGGCGGCAGAAATAGACAAAGCGTTTGTACCAACCCAGACGGCCTCTCGCATACGAGGGACCTACCACCTTGTATATTAAACTGATAGTTAAACTTCGGCTAAAAATTATAACACAATAACTGCTAATGACTGCGTAATGACCACGCGCGGTGCAACTCCTTTCCGTAAATGTACTGATTTATTAATGCGGCCGCGTGGCCAGTACTCAAACTGATGATTCGACAATAATGTACGTGTAATTTTGAGTGGTAGAGCCACGCTGTAGACAGTTTTGTCTGAAGCATGAATGGGCTGGCTCAACCGGCTCGTTACCACTGTCTCACAGAAAACCGACGTAAAATAGCGGCTTGCCGCTGCGTTTCGTACGGTGAGTGAGATATCCGGAAGCCCAAATCCCTCCTCCCCTTCCCAATCCCTAATTATCCCTTTCCTTTAAGGTCGGCAATGCGCCCATGATTGCTTCTGGTAGTGGGCGTACATGGATGGTAGAGATCACTTACTAGGTGACCCACTTGTTCGTTTGCCGGCCTATGGTATAAAAAAAAATTACGGTTTCACCGTACAGTGTCGTTGAATGAATAACCGATACGCGATATATGGCGCTCGGGGTCATTGGCGCATTTAATCGTGTCGTGCTTCAAATCGAAAATGAGGCCGATGTAGGTATTATCGTGTAATTTTGTTGAAATTATATAAATAAATTATATTATAATATGTTGCTTTCGAAAGATTTGTATATTACTATTATTAGTAGTACTATTAGTAGTAGTTAGTATTAGTATGTTATACAACACACAATTTTTTTTATCTTTTTTTCTTTATCTCGGCACGGCAAAGTGACTGCACTACACCAGTTAGCGCAGTGCAGTCCAAAAAAACCAATGAGTTTATCAGTGGTCACCAGAATCATGCCGGCTTATATAAATGCCTCTTCACACTCCGAAGAGTAGTAAGTAGCAAATCGAGAGGCTTGCGACAGGACAGGCAGATCACCGATGCAGGCACAGGAATACAAGAATGTACCCATATATCCGCCCCAAACAACCATCAAGTCATGTCGCAAACCTCTCGGGAAAACCGGATATACACTGATTGATCCTGGAAAGCGATCCACAGAAGGTGTTTGGGTCACTATGGCAGGTTTTAACACCACGAGTACGGTGGTCGCTATCCGGGCGGATATGAATGTCCTACCACCGCTTTGTATTTTTCTGCCGCCAAGCCTAATATAAGCAATGTAGTGTTCCGGGTTGAAGGAACAGCAGTGAAATTACTAGGCGTTATGCGACATAACATCTTATGTTTCGGGGTGACGAGCGCAGTCCAACGTCATTCAGTGCTTCGTAATTCGAAGTTCTGCATGTGGTTCAGTGCTTTGTTAATCAAGGTTTTGCGTGGTGTTGCTTCTGTTTATGGGCAGTCATGGCGCTTATCATGAGGCGAGCGACCTGCTCATTTATCCATTAACGATGATTATAAATTAAAAAAAATATATACATATTATTTTTAATTTTTTATATATTTTTGTTGTACTTGCATTGCGTTCGTACGTCACACAGACTTCCCATTGAAAATCAGCGCTGTAGTACAGCTAAGGCTGTATTTCAGCATAAAGCTGAATGGGGAGTCCTGTTATTGGTCTAAGATAATACTGGTATGATGTATGTAAAACTATTTTGTGTCTAGTCCAATAATAAATTTTTCTTTCTTTCTTTCATAATAAAAACTATTTAATATAACTAGCTGCAATATGTATTTTTTTTATTGCCTTAATAGGCAGACGAGCAAGCGGCCCGCCTGATGGTAAGCGGTCACCGCCGCTCATGGACATCGGCAATGCCAGGGGCACAGCCAAGCCGCTGCCTACCAAATAAGCTGTAGGTATATAAAATTTAGGTGGAATACACATAACAGAGTGACTCTATCATGTACGGAATGCACATACCCGTTGCGTTGTTGCAATGCGTTTGGTTCCAGTAATTTTGTTCAGGTTATAACTTCCATTTGACGTGAAATATTAAATGGATCCATTGGCTATTGGCTGACATTTTTAATTTGTGACCTCATCTATACAAACTCACGATGCGAAGGTTTCTCAGTACGTAGCGGCATAGGTTTTATTGGTTTTCTTTTTTTCCACTTTTTGATCAGAATATTGTAAAATTGGGCAGGCGTTGCGCTCACCATCAGGCGAGGGCCTTGCTCGTCTCGTCATTCAATCAAATAAAGAAAAAATCACAAGTTTTTTTTTATGTTTATCATTCCTGTGAATTGATAACTTGGTAAATTTGATTGATATATTAGAAAATAGCTGTAATTAAAACTTCTATACATTCTATATTAAATTACATAGTTCCGTAATGCAGCTATACTATGTACACATATATGTTTGTAGGTACAGAGATTGTGTCAGCAGATTACTCAGACATTTCTTGGAATCCAACGTCATATTTGCTATGTAGGCCTAGTTCTTTTTTTTTATATAGCATAAATCGGCAAACGAGCAAGTGGGTCACCTGATGGTAAGTGATATCCACCGCCCATGTATGCCCACAATATCAGAAGAATTATGGGGGCGTTGCCGATCTTAAAGGAAAAGGATAATTAGGGATTGGGTAGGGGAGGGGTATTTAGGCCTCCGGATATCTCACTCACCGTACGAAATGCAGCAGCAAGCCGCTACATTACGTCGGTTTTCTGTGAGACAGTGGTAATGACCCGGTTGAGCCGGCCCAATCGTGCTGTAGACAAAACTGTCTACAGCGTGGCTCTAACACTCATAAAGTTCTTCTTCAACCTGCCCTTATCCAACTCGGAGTGTGGTCGGCGCAACATATTATTTTTTTAACAGTAACAGGAAGATTTGCCTGATACATACACTCAGACCCAAAATATATATTTATGGATCACACAAACATTTGTATCGGTGCGGGAATCGGAAATCGGATTGCGGAAGCCGGCTATTCCAGGCTAACATTAGACCATTAGGCGATAGTCTATCCACCCTAGCTTCGTAGAATCCTCAAGCTCTGTACCACAGGATAGCTGTTACTTAAGAGTGCGTATTTAATTAGAGATCTAAACTATAAGGCAATGAAATTATCTGTTATAGGCGTTGATCAAACGCCGAGTAAGATATGGTATTAGTGTGCGCTGCTAAGGTTCAATCCTATATGACGTCAGTTTTTTGTAATACAGCAGCAGACCTCCAGTTAAGTAGGACCATTCGTGCTGTAGACAAAACTGGGTACAGCGCAGCTCTATTACTTTTAATTTACTTTCATATGTAGGTATGTATATGCTATTATATTATTATCTTGACTCTATGTCTCAAAACATACAGTAAATTCAATGAAACTATATTTTATTTAAAGTTTACCATGGAGTCTGACTGCCTCAGTGACGTAGTTGTAATGTTTACACGGTACGACTGCTGTGCTCAAATTGCGGGTTCGATCTCCGAGTCGGGTAAAGTGATGTTTGGTTTTTCTACCAATGCTCGTCAGTCTGGAGTCCGGGATTGTGCATGATGTGGCGATAGGCTCGCTTATTACATCATGGGACGGAAATAAGCTCGGCGAAATGTAGGTGTAGTTAGGTGTAGTTACCTTTGCCTACTCTTTTGGGGATTAAAATTTTGAGTGAGTGTGTGCGTGCGTGCCTTTAAGGCTTCGTCAAACAGAAAGCGTACTTAGCGCGCGTCAGAGCGCTAAACTGACGTCGCGCTATGACGCCGAGTTGTGTTGTACTATTATTTTTTTTTTTTTTTTTTTTTATCCTGGCTCGGCAAAGTGACTACGCTACACCTGATGGTAAGTGTAGCGCAATCCAAGAATAGTGTCGACCAACGATACACAATTTGTCCATCGTAGGTCGGCAAGATTATGCCGGCCTGCCAAAGGACCAAGGGGGAGAGGAAGGAAACAGGGATGGGAAAAGGGTTAGGATCAGGGGGCAAGCCCCCTGGGGAGAACCGGATATACACTGGCTGACCCTGGAACGCGACCCACACAAGGTGGGCCACTATGGCAGGTTTTAGCACCAGTGTACGGTGGTCGCTATCCGGTCGGATACAAGTATCCTCCCACCAGCAAAAGGTATAGTAATATACCGTCAAACAGAGCGCCAGCGCTAGCAACGCGCGCTAAGTACGCTTTCTGTTTGACGAACCCTTTACCTCGTTAAAGAAACTTACTTTATGCAGCCCTTCCTTTTATTATTTTCCACGTCAAAAGAAACGTTCGAAATATGAACACAACTGTTACATTTAAATTGGCGCCAAAAGCAGTCCTTTTTTCTTAAAAACCAACGGACCGGCACGTTCCAAAACCGTTTGTGATTAAATAAATTCTCATTTTATAAGAAGGGGCATTATTTCCCGGCTAACACCCGCCGACCGCGCCACTGCGCCGTTCGAACCTACTCGAGATCTTTATCTGACGCTGTCTTTACGTCGATAAATTATTCCACTAACATTTTAAGACATTATTTTTGACAAATGTTCAGGATTTACATATTTATGTAGCGGTACAGGAAATGTTTTTATTGAGTATTGGGAGGTAATTCTTTTTTAATTATGATTTATTTGGACACGTTGCGCCGTACCTACTTATACGGCTATATTACTCATGCTCCCTTCGATCAAATATAAACTTAGATCGAAGCATGCTCCGGTTGCTTTATTTGCAAATGATCTAGTTTTATTGGATAACTAGCTTTTGCTCGCGGCTCCGCCCTCGTGATCTGCTTTTTCCGGGATAAAAAGTATCCTATCACCCAAGTCAGCTCATACCCTGTCTGTATACCAAATTTCGTCAAAATCCGTTCAGTAGTTTCAGCGTGATTGACGGACAAACATCCAAACAAACAAACTTTGACATTTATAATATTAGTAGGACATTTGAGAATTATTGCAAGTTTTTTTTATCTATTTGCATTATTCTATTCGAATTTTGTAAGTTGTTTTTCGGTAAATATAGAACCCCAGAAACTAGTTAACTGTTTTTACTTTGTCAATTGCGCACCGCAGACCGTGCTTATAGTATAACTGCATGCGGACGTGTCGCTTACGTCGCGGTCTCGTGTCTCAGTCGCACGTCTCTAAATCTACCTTTAAAGTTTAAATGAAAATGTTTTGCCCCTCTATAGGATTTCAGTTACTTTCACGCAGTATCCATGTTTATAATCTCTTATTTTACTCGCTTGCCACCTATCACATCATGGGATAGAAATAACTTTGATAAATCTTGGATGAATTAGTGGAATCTCTGCCCACCCCCTCAAGGATACAACTAGAAGATTATATTAACTATTTAAATAATTTCCTACTCCACTATAAAAATTCCCGAAGCATTTAAAAATCATTTTGAATCTCAATTCATCTCCGGGTTTTTAGAGAAATGAAACGAGAGTTGAGAAGCCTGTACAAATATGAATAAATTAAGAAATAATCATGTAGAATTAATACACCTGTCCAACCAGACCGAATGTAACAGGCTGAACATTTTATAGGCAATTAACTTAAAATAGCTGCTTTATTAATAGACGGCGGGTTGAGCGCGTTCGAAAATTCACACCTAAAATAGTTCTTTAAGTCCGTGATCAAGTATTCAAAAACATTATTTTTTATGAAAGAAGGGATAACCGAACGATTGGGTCACCTGATAGTAAGCCTGATGTTAAGTGATCACTGCTGCCTGTAGACACCATTAATACCAGAGAAATTAGTGGTGCGTTGCCGGCCTTTGAGGAATACTTAATTCCTTAGTATATCTTTACATAGTATAAAATGAAGTCGCTTCCGCTCTCTGTTCGCTTATATCTGCTAAACTATTCAACGGGTTTTAATACAGTTTTCAGCAATAGATAGAGTGATTCATGAGGAAGGTTTATATGTATAATACATACATATTATAGTACAGAAAAGCCGAAAAATTCAAAGATTTGTAATGTGATGTCGTAACAAACAATACGATACGATAAAAAAGAAAATATTATAAAAGTAGATTCAAATATCCACTGAAAGCGGCGCGTTTCTGAATGCGCGCGGCTCCGTCAAATTATCTAATAACTTTTTTTTATAGCCGGAAAACGAGCAAGTGTGTCACCTGATGGTAAGTGATCTCCACCGCCCATGTACTCCCACCACCAGAAGAATTATGGGCGCGTTGCCGACGTTAAAGGAAAGGGATAATTAGGGATTGGGAAGAGGAGAGGATTTGGGCTTCAGGATAGCTCAATCACCGTACGAAACACAGCAGCAAGCCGCTACTGTGAGACAGTGGTAACGACCCGGTCGAACCAGCTCATTCATGCTGTAGACAAAACTGTCTATAGCGTGGCTCTACCACTCAAGATACCTATATAACTTACTAGCTTTTGCTCGCGACTCCGCCCGCGTGATATGCTTTTTCCGGGATAAAAAGTAGCCTATGTCCTATTCTGATGTATAAGCTATATTACTGTAAAGTTTCATTAAAATCCATCCAGTAGTTTTTACGTGAAAGAGTAACAAACATACATCCATACTTACAAACTTTCGCGTTTATAATATTAGTAAGATAATTTATGAACAAACTAAACATTATTAATCAGTTCCGGTCTTCCGAGGGCACGTAAAGAGTCGGTCCCGGTCGTTATCAGCCGACAGCAGTCATTAAGCTAAGTCGGAGGCATTCGGGCGGCTTGAACACTGACACTAGGCTGGCCACTAACCATTCGATAATAAGAACATTAATCGGTAATTAACCTAATGTTATTATTGTCTCTTTCACTCTTCAGTTATTATCTATCTCTACATGTATAATGACTTGTCCTGAGTGTTCGAATAATTCATCAGCACCCAGAACAAAACGCTGGACTCGATAACTTAGACTTTGATAGCGTATTCCTCTAATATTACTATTATAAATGTGAATGTAAGTTTGTTTGTTACGCTTTCAAGCGAAAACTACTTGACCGATCCGATGACCGAATAGATTTAGTGTAATTTAATGATGCTATGTATGCTATGTATACATTAGTTAATATTGATCTCTATACATAAGTTTTTTTTGTACTGACTTATCATAAGGGCTATTTCAATTGCCTACATGATTAATAAACTATTTCATTTCATTTCACCAAGAACTTTGACTAACGAGAGTCCCTCACAAGAAAAAAAAAAAGGAAAGGGATTGGGAAAGTCTGTTTCACGACGAATTTCATGCGGCCGAAGCCGCGGGCAAAAGCTTTTTTTATTGGCCTTCGAATGCAAATTAGTTGACGGCCCATCTTATGATAATAATAAAGTGTATCGTCAATATACCAATAGATCTCAGCAGTGCCAGGTCGTAGTCGATTGGGTGGAAGGTTTCACGCATGCAAGAGGCAGTCTAGGTTTGCAACACTTTATCTGATTCTGCCGCCAGTGTGTAATCACTGTAATATTTCCGTTTGAACGACCTTGAAGCCGGAGAAATAAATGGGCATTATGAGACTTATCATCTTATATTTCGCGATGATTTGCGCAGCCCTGTATGTGCTTTGTAATTCAAAGTTCTGTGTGATGTTGTTTTCCTTTATGGGCAAGCATGGCGCTTACCATTACCATCGGCGCCATTGAAACAAATAAACAAAAGGTCGTTGCCTGTTATAAGAGCTATAAGGAAAAAAGAAAAAAAACATATGATTAGTTGACACTGATTAGTAACGTATATATAGGAATATGTTTAGGGATAAATATGAACCAATTTATGTTGTTTGGGAAACCCACGCCACATTTTAACGAATTTGATACTGTAGGTAAAAGCTACTGCCCGCGGGAATGACCTATTCCAGGATAAAAAGTAAGCTTTGACCAAATGCAAGTCATGGTGTATTTGTGTGCTAAATTTCATTCTAAACCGTTCAGGTGCTGGTGGGAGGATACCTGTATCCGCCTTGCCTCCTGATCCTAACCTTTTTCCCATCCCTTTTTCCTTCCCCTCCCCCTTGGCCCTTTGGCAGGCCGGCATGATCTTGCCGACCGACGATGGACACATTGTTTATCGTTGGCCGACACTATTCTTGGATTGCGCTACACTTACCATCAGGTGTAGCGTAGTCACTTTGCCGAGCCAGGATAAAAAAAAGCCGTTAAGAATTTTTTTATTTTTTTTTATAGCATAGACTAGCGTTCGAGCAAGTGGGTCACCTGATGGTAATTGATCTCCACTGCCCATGTACGCCAACCAGAAAAATCTTGGGCGCGTTGCCGACAAAACGCAGTAGCAAGTGGCTACTTTACGTCGGTTTTATGTGAGACAGTGGTAACGACCCGGTGGAGCCGACCCATTTATGCTGTAGACAAGACAGTCTTCAGCGTGGGTCTACCACCCAATAAACGGATGGATTTATTATAATACGCTCGGTAATAATATGATTTCTCGGATAACGACCACCGTACACATGGTGTTAAAACCTGCCATAGTGACCCACACATCTTGTGTGGAACGCGTTCCAGGATCAACCAGTATATATCTGGTTCTCCTAGGGCCTTGCACCGTTTTCCTATACCTTTCCCTTCCCTAAATCTCTCCCTTCGCAAATCTTTGTACCCTGGGATGAGGTACTGCAGGGTCACCAGTATCCCATTAGCAGGGACCCTTGTAGTTCATCCCAAAGGATAAAAAAATATGAATTTTATCACGTTCTTAAGGAATGTAAGATATGCGACCGAGACGGGAGAACGTGGCGCGCGACAATTTCCATACAATTTCATACAAAGCGGAGATGTCTCTAGGACCCGAGTTGCTTCACATATGCTTGGGTCGCGTGCCTTAAAACGTGCGATTATGGTAATCGATTTCTATATCGTGGCTTCCCTATTGGGATGGTTGATAAGTTTTACGCCTTTTTGAAGTCAAACTTCTTTAGAATCCTTGTGATTTGAAACTCGATGAAACGAAAATGCGGCACGACAAAGACACATTCATAAAGAGCGTTTAGCCTGCGAGAGAATGAGATAGATTACAAGTATGTTAGTCTTTGCGCCTGCGTACAACAAAGCCTTCGGAAAAAGTGTCATAAACAATGTGGTGTATTATTCACGTGTTTTTTTTTGCATGTGCGTATGAAAATTCGTTGGTTAATTAATTTTGTTTTTATAATTCTGAAGTTTCACTTCTGTCGTGTGTGAATTGCACACACTCACTTTTTTTTCATTGACGATGTGGAGTAATGAAATGGTTTTACTACAATTTGGCATATGTTATCCCTTAGTGTACCTAATAATACGTTAGATATGTAAAGTCTGAAAAATAATAATTTTCTTTATAATAAGTTTTTTTTAATTATGGACCTCTAATAAAGTACAGTGAAGTTCAATTATAAAGCCGGCCTGATTTATTTAATAATTTATTTACCTCCAAGTGACATTGCGACAGTGTGGCTTACATTAACAAGTTAATAAAAAAAAATGCATTAAAATAATATAAAATATACTAATTAATAGATTGGGTTGGAACTACATTAAAAACTCATTATTCACTAATGTGATCATAAAGCCTCATTCTTCTAAAACTGTTTGTAAATTTAACATTGAAGTATAATATTTGCATAAATAGGCAACAACAAAACATCACTTGATCTAAACAAAAACCTAAAAAAACAATCTCATAATCTATAATTATCTACCAGAACCAACTAATCATAACATAATAGGACCGCCTTTAAGACCATAAATAAGAGCCTTCACCAAACAGGTTCCACAAAAAATATATGCCTTGAGCCGAAGAGGAAAAAAACAACAATAACTGTGGCGTCTCATTGTAAATACCTAATACTTGGATTTCAATTTCGGAGGCAAAGGACCGTCCGCATAACAATGAGGCCGGGGTATCCGCGTCGCTTGCAAACACCTTTGCTTAACATCAGACATTTCAGCGTAAAGCGCTTAGTCCACAAACCCGTCTACTGTACAAACTCTATCAAGCGTTACAGCGCCGTCAGTATTGAAATACGAAGCGAGATAACTGGGGTATCCCATTGATCCCTGCATCCTTTTCTCAGTCACACTAAAAAAGTCTCTGCGGTCATAGTTTTAAAGTTGATAATGTAGTGTTATACGGTTATTTGTAATAACCCTGGCTTACATAAAGGGGATGTGAGATCTGACAAAATTGCGCGTTGTAATGATGCTTCGACAATAGGCGTTCTGGGAACACCGGTGCCCGCTTTTTGCGATCGTGTGCAAATTTGCGAACGTCTGGAATTGTATTTTAGCTGTCGAGGATTCCCACAAAGAGATGGTGGTAATTGTGGTGAATTTTGGGAACAATAAGCAGGTTCCAGATAATTACTGTTTTTGGTTAAACTGGATCAAATTATTTTTGTAAAAAAAGAATAAAACAAGAATATATTCGTATTCTGATACTGTGGATTCAAATCTTAGATAGGATAAGACTAAGGTTTTGTGGCTAGATCGAGATGCTACTCCATGTTTTAGACAGCATTTTCCTAGTTTATACCATACTAACTTTTCCTCGCGGCTCCACCCGCGTAATCTGCTTTTTCCGGGATAAAAAGTAGCCTATGTTTTATTCTGATATATAAGCTATATAATTGTAAAGTTTCATTAAATTCCATTAGGTAGTTTTTACGTGAAAGAGTAACAAACATCCATCCATACTTACAAACTTTCGCGTTTATAATATTAGTAGGATTGTAACCTTCTAATATAAAAGACCTCGCAAGAGGTGGCGTGACGAATTCGATGCCGAAGCGAAGATGAAGACTGGGAGTTTGCTGAGGACCGTGTTCAGTGGAGGGATAAAGGGAAGGCCTTTCTTTCGCCAGTAGTTAAATGAAAGGCTAGATAGGAATTAATAAATAAATAAATATACCCAACAGACACATGTATCTTGGGTATCAGGAACTACGAGGGACTTGCGGTCCCGCCCAGACCCGAATCAAATATTTGTGCATCACATATACATTTGTCTCAGTGTGGAAATCGAACCCACGGCATCTTGCGTCGCAGCCGGAAACTCGCCTACTACGGCATGGACGCTGTCAATATTAGAAGAGATTAGATTAGACAAAACGTTAATCACCTAAAGGACACGGTATGTGCTTAAACAACTATACGTCATGCCAGTATGCCTGAAGACATACACAGAGAAGTAGCAGAAAGTGAACACACATTTTAGATCATCAATGCCATAGGAGTCGAGTCTATCCGTTGCATTTTAAGAATTTGGACTGGAAACATAATCCAAATCATTGCAGTCCCAGCTGATAAATCTTCGAAGGTATCGTAATTATCTCCTAAAGGTTTCATTTTGTTCAATACTCAAATATGGGTATTTAGATAATAATCTATGTCTACGAGACAACGTTTGAGACTCAGAGGCCAATAACAAATGTTACTGCTATACGCACCTCACTTTGTTATAAAAATAAGACGAACGATTATAGATGATTTCTGAACATTCCATCTTTATGAAAAATGTTAGGTAAGTACTGTAAAAAAACAAAATAGCAAAACATTTCCGAGTTTCTCTGGCAGTGCTCCTTTGTCCTTTGTGCATCGTATCTAGATATCTATGTTATTAGATATTGTATTTTGATGTGATATCTTGTCCGTTTTGGTTAAGGTGTTGAATATTTTAAATGGTGCTGGGCATGACACTTGGCCAAAATGGATGACCGGAGATGGATTATGATTATCATCACGGAATTGTGCCCATACAGCGATAATAGAAATGTCAGTTGGCCGGCAGCCACGTGGATTGATGATATTAAGAAACACGAGGATGTTATTTGAACCTACGCAGCACAGGATAGAGATGGTTGGCATAATCGGAAAGAGCCTTATGCTTCGCAGCCGGTACTACAGGCTATGGATAATGATGAAAATTGGTAAACTAACCAAATTACTGCATAATATGAACGTAAAATATTAAATACTTACAGAGATTTCACTTCACAATACAGTAGCATCTTCTAGAACACAAATCTGAGAGTACAGTCTTATTGAATAAAATAAATTTAAATATGAAAGTTGTGCATATGGCTGCAGATGACTTTTTAAGTCATTATATAATTTAGTATGACGCATTACACTTAGGCCAGTATTGTTATTATTTTAAGTATTTATGCAATATCCTTGAAAATTCAACTATAAAGGTGCTATTGTTCTATGGTAAAAGTGTTTAATTATCTTCACATAGTATAAAATGAAGTCGCTTCCGCTGTCTGTCCGCTTAGATCTTTTAAAGTGTTCAATGGATTTTAATGCAGTTTTCAGCAATAGATAAAATGATTCATGAGGAAGGTTTATATGTATATCACGCTATGACCCATGGGAGCAGGGCAGTAACATGCAGGCGAAAACGCGACAGCTAGTTGTGAATAAGTTGTAAAATATAACGTTCCTACGGGGTTCAACATAAGATTAGCAATATATTGTTTTAGTTTCAAGCAGATGCGATCGTCTGGTCAGATTATCGGAAAGTACCTACTCGTGCCATACATTATACATTAGTTGGATCGGACGTTTGAGTTGGAAGCAATGTCCGACTGTCTGAAGGCGCGCTCTGGATATCAAGTCAAAAAACCTGACGCATATGGAGTCAATCCATCCGATAGTCTGATCGAACAGTCGGAAGATAAATCGTGCGTCTATTTCCGGGCTCGATCTATGTGTAAGTATATAGCTATATCGGTGTCTAGATCATTAGATGCTGAAGGATTCATCTTCGGCTTCGAGAGTTTCTAATTTAGATTCATGCTTAGGCAGAAATAGTTTTTGATTTGTGGGACCAGTTTCTTTGTAGTTTGTTATCCTACTATCCTATCCTACTCCTACTAATATTATAAACGCGAAAGTTTGTAAGCATGGATGTATGTTTGTAACTCTTTCACGTAAAAACTACTGGATGGATTGTAATGAAACTTAACAATAATATAGCTTATACATCAGAATAGGACATAGGCTACTTTTTATCCCGGAAAAAGCAGATCACGCGGGCGGAGCCGCGAGCAAAAGCTAGTAATACCATATATAAGCAATCCTGGAATATGATTAGGATATACTTTTCTATTTTATAAAGGTACATACATAATACTCACTCCTATTTCCAGGAATGGGTAAAGCAGAAATGCAACTACTTCATCGACGGTTCCCGGATTAATGTTTATCCGTGGCAACCCTTTAGTCATACTGGGCACAAACTTCAGTTCCTGGCAACTTCTGTTTAATTTTTCAAATAAAAAAAAAATATTATTAGTATCATCGCGTAGCCTAAGATTTAAACCCAGGGTATTACGGGTTTCACAGCCGGTAGTACGCTAGTCCAATGAAAGATTTACAAGTATAATTTCATTTCATTAAAAAACTTGAATAACTGCAATTCAAAATTTTCTTCACGGTACAAAGGCAACCCTTCACATACCCAACTAGTTCGGAATGCATGAAGAGATAAATATTCAAGGCCCGATGCCGAGCCGTCGTGTTTTTAATAAAATTACTCGTGGCGGCCGGGGGGGGCGTCGGGGGGCGTCGGGGGGGCATCGGGGGCTCAGAGCCGACCGGGGGGCGTTCGGAGCGGAAATTGAAAACCTCGCGGCTTCATAAATCCACCCTCGGTTATCTGCGGAACACTCGGCGCACTCTTATGGGTTCAGTGGAGTGGCTCGTGATTCATGGAGTTTTTCATGTTACTATAGAATTAATGAGGATTCAATTTTGTCGTCATCTCCATCCATATGAAGTGGAGTTGGGTTTTTTATATGTTACAGATTTTTTTGGATAATTTATTTTGTTTATAAGCGGCCTGCCTGAGATCTGTAGGTAGAGCTAATGATCTAATTCAGACATTCGTAAGAATTGTCCGGTTTATGAATCGTACACATTACTTCATAGTAGAATCGATAAGGATTTTTTTGTAGCCTACGTTAGTGGGCCACCAACATCTAGGTCCAAAGTCAACCGTGCTTGCACGTGATACACTCTGCTGATTAACGGATGAGGCAATGGCGAATATTGGTTCTAGTTGCGGGTTGTGGGGTTCAGACGACGAGTCGTCACATGTAATACCAAATCAAGCTCCAAATTATGATGGGAAGGAGGACCATAGCATTATGGATAGCCCAGGCAGAAAGAAAGATAAAAACTTTTGCTTTATATGGACGATATATTACTTAAGAGTACTTAACCATAGAGTTAAAGTTATAGCTCTTAAGTGCTTATTGTAATAATAAAATAATTAAATAAAAACAACAGTATGGACCTAGTCTCTTGTGACGTAAATTTATTTAATAATAAAACCATAGGTGCTAGTACATGTATAATTATTATGTATACATTCTGTGTCCAATCAATGCCAGTAACAAACGAACGCGCGACAACTCATAATATTGTTACTGTGACATTGTTGTATATTTCAGCTATCATAGTGACGTCACCGCGTGGTACAGGAGTTAAGAGATTGCGAGTATACTCAAGGACTTGTAATTTGTTGTTTATATTACCATACCATACTACTTGGAAAGCATCCGATAATAGTACACGTTTTCAGTGTTAATTCTTTCAATGCACGTGCAAGCTCTGGAATTAACTCCCTGCTTCGGTGTTCCCGGGCGCTATTACATGTCCTTTTTTAAAAAACGAGGCTTAAAAAGAGTATTCCTTCAACAGTAGCCAGTGGCTTGGCTGTGTCCTTGGTATTGCCGATGTCCATGAACAGTGGTGACCGCTTACCTTCAGGCGGACCGCTTGCTCGTCTGCCTGTGGTTATAAAAAAATAGACTTTTTCATATACATATATTATGAATATGCACACGCACATTTCTTTTGGATTGTCATATAAAGTGACACTGGTACTTCAAGTGTTGCTCAGCCGCAGCTCGCAAATACTAGCATTAGCTGACTCGAGCAATTCTCTGACATCTCAAATTATTATGTCAAGAGAAAGCGCTGGAGAATTTGCGGGCAGAGTTAAGAAGGTAATTAAAATATCAGGGTTACACGTGAAAACACGCTATATTTGATAATTTCCATGGCGCAGTGGGCGAGTAGCCGGCTGTGACGCGAGAGACCGTGGATTCGATTCTCGCACCGAGACAATTGTTTGTGTGATCCACGAATATTTCGTTTCTGGGTGTTAGTTATTATTAGTATTATTTTATTGTTATTATTTTGCATCTTTGAAACACCTCTCGGAATAGTTGCCTGAAAATCAGAGAAAACGTCACAGCTCGTGACTTGCACCAGAACAATTTTCGTTACAAAACAATGGAGTGGTGTAATGGAAAGACACAGGGGTCGTCATCTATCACCCAAGTCCATTCAAACGTCAGTTGCGATGAACGGCAAGCTAGCGCGGTCACCGCGGTTAACCACTAGTGGAACATTTATAAATATGTTTTATTCTGGCCTCGACTACAAGTCTATATTGACGTGAGTTTAGGATTTCGCTGAGGGGACGGTGGGAGGTCCAATCTTTGTTCGATTATGTGAGAGGCCAATTTTTGATTTATAGGAGGGCTATTTTACTTGCCTTAATGTCTAACAGCGGGGAGTCGAACAGACTGAAGTCGCAGACTCGAAACTAGCCCAAAATCATACGCTTCTGAGTTGTCTAAGTCAGTGTGTATTCATTGTTAATTATCGCTTGCTATAACAGTGAAGGGTACATTGTAAGGAAAAAACATACCCGAGAAGATCTCCATAAGAATTTTTAAGGTATGAAAGTCTGCCTGCCTTAAGTCAGCGCGGTACTCTTCACCTTTAGTAGAGAAGGTCCGTGACCGGGAGTCGTACGTTTATAATTTAGATGATATATTATTAATATGGGGTAGATGTCAGGCAGGCGGCCGGTCGTAAAAATTACAAGCCAAAACATTCTGTAACATGTGTTAAAAATGACTCCTCCCCTTTGAATCAGCGTTTTGCTCCGAAACAGCGATTTATGGGAATAATACATAAATACACCCAACAGTCACATACATAGTCCTGACACCACAGTAAGATACGAGTCTTGTGTCGTGGGTATCAGGAACTACGAGAGACTTTCGGTCTCACAACACCCAGACCCCGAAACAAATATTTGTGGATCGCACAAACATTTGTCTCGGTGCGGGGATCGAATCCGCGGCCTTCCGCTTCACAGTCGGCTACTCGCCCGCTGCGCCACGGAGGCTGTCAAATGTCAAAAAGGGAATGAATATATGGCAGGATATACCATGCTGTATACGTTTTTATCATCACCATGAATCAATACTTGGTCAAGTAGAACATACTAACTACCATCTTACTGATAACCATCGTAAAGTAGAAATTTGATGTTGTGGTTCCTATGGCCTTGAGACTTCCGGAGGCCCAATATAAATCCCCCTTCCTAATCGCTGTTCCTTTTCTTATAGGTTAACATTGCACACATGATTATTAATTGTGGATCTTCATAGGATGTTAGATAGATACCATGAGGTGACATCGCTTGTCCTTGACAGCTGTACCCCGTTGTAGACAGTTTTGTCTACAGCATGAATGGGCTCGTTTAATTGGTTTGTTACTACTGACTAGCAGAAAACCGTGAATATCAATTTGCTATTGCGTTTCGTACCATGAGAGAAAACCCGGAGGCCCAAACCCTTCCCAATCCCTTTATCATTCTTTATTTATAAGGTCGGCAATGGTTTATGTTATGTTGTTGGTGTTCATGGCTGGTGGAGGTCACCCACTTTTTTATCCGAGTTCGGAAAAAGACTGCACTACGATTGGTGTTAAGGACAGATACTTAAGTATAATGTATTGAGGTAGAAAGTATACAAAGAAAACTGTAGAAACGCTGCAATCATTATGTTTCTCTGCGCACGAGAAATCGTGTGGCAAATTATAAATGGCCGTCATTATGTGCCTTTCTCTAATTCATCGGTCGGATCGTTATGTTCCGAAATTGTTTGCGATCCATTCACCGTGACGATATTTCTTGCGTTGAGTATTAGCATTTTATATATCTGTCTAATATTTATTTATTGTCTAGTGGAAGCGAGCTAAGGTTGAGAAAATCCAGGGTCCTCGCCCTGGGTTTAATTCCCGGGCCGGGCAATCACAATTCGTGTTCGAGTTTTCGTTAAAAAAAACACTGCTTTTTTTACTTGATTGAATGACGAGCCGAGCAAGGCGCTCGCCTGGTGGTAAGTGCCACGCCTGCCCATAAACAGAAGCGACACTACACAGAACTTTGAATGACAAAGCACTGCATGGCACTGAACTGGGTCACCTTGGGTCACCTTGAGACATAGGATTTTAAGTCCCATAATGCCCAGTAATTTCACTGGCTTCAATGTCCTTCAAATCGAAACACAACAGTGCTTACACACTGTTGCTTAACGGCAGAAATAGACAAAGCCGTGGTACCAACCCAGACCCAAACTCTCGCATACGAGGGACCTACCACCTTGTTAATGTGCCAAATAATTCAACATTTTGTTGATTAATTTAATTAAACATCTGTTCAGAAGGTCTCAATCGCAAGCAATATGAAAATTGATCAATTAAAATGGAACTGTGTGAACCCGCTATAATCGTACTGCCATTTCACAATGCCACGGATGTAGTCTAACATAATGACATTAGTTATTTGTTTGTTATGATAACATATACGATGGCACTGGAACGTAATTACCCAAACGACATGACATGCGACTTCCGTCGTGTCTCGCCATAACCGTTCTCGACAATGGCGAAGTACATATAATAATGTTTTTTTACGTTTCAAACAATAATTATTCTTATCAAAGTTGTACATCATAATGTAACCGAGATAGCTAACATATGTTTCATACAGTTTGAGTTATATAACTCAAACAAGCTATTTAAGAAAAGAAAACAAAATAAGCTATTTAACATATGTCGTACATAATAAATAATATTATGTTAAATAGCTTATTTTAAGTATTGTGTTTTTTTTTAAATATGGATAGCGAAATCATGTCTATATTGATAGAGCGGGGAGATTATTTTATTTTACAAGGCGAGAGGCCGTGTGGGTTGGTATCACCGCTTTCTCTATTTCTGCCGCCAAGCAACAGTGTACAAGCACTGTTGTGTTTGGGAATGAGGGACATTGAAGCCAGTGAAATTACTGGGCATTATGAGACTTAACATCTTATGTCTCAGGGTTACGAGCGCATTCACAGTTCTGTGTGGTGTTGCTTCTGTTTATCGGCAGACGTGGCGCTTACCATCAGGCAAGTGTCTTGCTCGTCTCGTCATTCAATCAAATAAAAAAAAAACATAGGTACATACTTAATTATTATACAGAAAAACAGCTTATACGCATTGGCATCTTCAATTCGCGAAGTAAATGTCGCAGTTACTTTGCCGTCCGCTACTGCGCTTGCTATGACGACATTCTCACATATCTCGCAGTCGTCGCGATATCCAACAACTAAATAAAATAAACAAAAATTCACGCAAGCGAAACCTTGATCAAACTAAAAAAGTCAACCAAGAAAATATATATAATAGAATGAAGACAATGCAAGGCGTCCAACTTCACAGTTGCCAATCCGACAAACAATTTGCCATTGTGACAACAATTGGCCATTATTAAGCCGTAAATGGTGAAATCGACCACGTTACAAGACCATATGCTTGCCATGTGGCGGCGCGTGGCCAATTCTACGAGTCTATTCGCAAGTAATTTAAATAATATGTGACGCACGTACAAACACACTTGAAGACTTATACGGATACTAGATAATCTATTTGTTTGAATGGCATTGCAACTAAGTTGTATTCACATTAAGGAACCTTGTTGAAGAGTCGCTCTTGCGTCAACACAGTTTAGTCAGTAACGTGTGAATTTGAATTATTCAATGCGAGAATAATTGAGACTCTCTGTTAGTTTTATTGACCGACTTAAAAAAGGAGGGAGGGAAGGAGGACTCCAAATAGACCTGAAATGTTTGAAGACGGTTTGTATGTTTTGTTAAAACTTATTTTATTTTGATACAAAATGGCTGACAACATGATGCCCTGGATATCGGTCGTTTAACATGAATATGATGAATAAACATGTAATTAAAATATGGACAAAATTTAGTTCATCATCATCATCAGCCAGAGGGCGTCCACTGCTGAACATAGGCCTCCCCCAAAGATTTCCAGACCGACCTGTTGGAATCGGCCTGCATCCAGCGACTTCCTGCGACCTTTATTTATTCTTACCTTTATTCTTTTTTTATTTGGTTTGTTAATAATAAATTTTATTTCTTTCTTTCTGATTTACATCAGCACATGTTTCGTAATAGAAGTACATAATTTTTACCGAAATCCTACTATATTAAAACGTTAACTTTTTACATCAGGCTATCTCAACCATCGCCTCTCCAACATTTGAAAGATACATTGGACCAATGTACACAGTGGCTAGTAGTGTTTCGAAGTGGTAGGTCCCTGATATGCGAGAGGCCGTCTGGGTTGGTAGCGTTGCTTTGTCTGCATCTGTCGCCAAGCAGCTGTGTGTGAGCATTGTTGTGTTTCGGTTTAAAGGATACTGAAGCCAGTGAAATTCTTGATCGTTATAAGACTTGACATTCTATTTGTCGGAGTGCAGTCCAATACCATGCAGAGTTTTGTAATTTAAGGTTCTGTGTGGTGTTGTGTCTGTTTATGGGTAAGCATAAGGAAAGCGACTTAATCGTTTTGTCATTTACGCTGATATAAAAAAGGGTATTAAATATGTTCTATTTATCTAGTCACTATATATTATTATGTTGCATATACTTTTTAATTTTCCAACATTGTGTTTTATTCATCTGTCCGTATATCTATGTATATTTCTTCACATACATTAACGCATAAGACCGTTCGTTTCTAGCCACGAAAGCTGAGTTTCACCAGGAACTGGTCTCGCTGGCCGCCGCGCTGGTACATTCTAGCCGCTATAAATTGACAAGTATTTGTAAATTGTCCTCCACACATCGATCTGCGGCTAAGTGCGACTCTACACATACTTGCGTCGGCTCTTGCGTCTCTCTGACAAAATGGCGTAACTTGAAAATTTATATTTTTTGAACCCACCACTGGGATTATATCATATACAAATTTACTTGTTAAAAGTATAATTAATTTGATATGTTTTTAATTAAAAACATATTGTCAATATCAGGCTAATAGGTTTTGCCTGATGCTCGAACAAACAACAGTACAGTTTTACACTTTTTAACATTGTAATGTTATAAATAATAATCATCATAAATAAGAAATTCCCGATACCTCGCACATTAGCAATGCGCTTTTGTAGTTAATATATTTGTTTCGTTTTAATTATTCCGTCTATACTAGGATGTCATCGGCATGGTTAGTACGAATTCGTTTCTTAAGTAGAATAATTATGTTTATAGCAGAAAAAGTATATCTATATAATTTTAAATATTGGTGTACAAAAAAGAGTTATCTATCTATCTGCGTAGTAATACTAATGTTTTAGCGGGAAAATGCACATCGGTGATAAAACTGCCTGAAATAAATTTTAAGATAAGAAAGTTAAACTTACCTAGAATAAATACGTTACGGACTCGAAACAGGTTTATTTTCACTTGATTCTTAGTGAAATATTGCTATATGTGGTTAAACTGTCATTTATATTTTAATACAAGTACATGTAAGGTATATAATGTATACACATAAATCAATATAAAAAAATCAATTTCTGATAAATGTTTAATATTTATTGTACAGGTAACAATATCAGGTGAAAATATTAGCCAGGAAAAGTCTATTGCCCAATCATACCAAAGATAAAGCATATAAACATGAATATAGAAAGTCCAATTGAAACCATTAATTTATGAGTTACGTAGTTCTGTCACCGTGTCCGTGGGCCGGACCGGTTGTTTGTGGAGCAGAGCAGGATTCCGGCGGGTCGTTAACGAGGTGTGCACACGGCGGCCGGCGCTGCTTCGAAGAAATTAGACAATCGCTCTCTCTATGTACTTTTAGGGGACTATTTAAACTAGCTAATGCCGAAAATGGACACGAGAATCTTAGTTGTGTCGCGACACCTTGCGAGCTATGCAGATGCTGAAACGAATGTGATATTACTAGTTTGCATGTGTATTCGTTCCAGGGGGATTTTCGGGATTTTTTACTGTTTTTTTTTTATTTGATTGAATGACGAGACTAGCAAGGCGCTCGCCTGATGGTAAGTGCCACACCTGCCCATAAACAGAAGCAACACCACACAGAACTTTGAATTACAAAGCACTGCATGGCACTGAACTACGCTCGTCACCCTGAGACATAAGATGTTAAGTCTCATAATGCCCATTTCACTGGCTTCAACGTCCTTCAAACCGAAACACAACAGTGCTTACACACTGTTGCTTGGTGGCAGAAATAGACAAAGCGGTGGTAACAACTCAGACGGCCTCTCGCATACGAAGGACCTACCACCTTGTGAATCTAAGCACGGAATTTCTTTCATCTTGCACGGCAAGCTATGCTTGGTGGTTAGTGTAGTAAAAATAATATTGTGTTAATAAAACATTATAAGGACTAACCCCTCTCATTCAGTAGAGGAGGCCCGTGCCCAGCAGTGGGACGTATATAATACAGGGCTAGTAAAAAAAAAAAACATCATAAGCCCTAACCAACGAGGATTCTTGAAGGCAAGTCCAAACTACATTCCAGTATGGCGCATTTTTCGCATGTGAGGGTTTGTATTGGTTTAAAGATATTTTCTATTCTACACTTCTAATGCCTAGACGGCTACTTTTGCTGGTGGTAGGATATTCATATGCGCCGGCGGATGACCGTGCAGGCACAGGGATACAAGGATGTACCCCTATACCCGTCCCAACCAACTATCAAATCATGTCGCAAGCTCCCGGGAGGACCGGATATACACTGGCTGATCCTGGAACGCGATCCACACATGGTGCGTGGGTCACTATGGCAGGTTTTAACACGATGTGCACGGTGGTCGCTATCCGGGCGGATATGAATATCCTACCACCAGCAATAAATATTGTTAGAATTTATTGCTAGTGGTATATTATATTGCTATAGAGTCCGTTAGTCTCATAGATTTTTGAAAAGATTTCTACATACAAGTGTACCTATAGGAAGAATTTAAGCGAGTATGAATGTTGTGATGGGCTAAACTCGTAGAATCCGGTATTCGGACGGCGCGGCGCGGCGCGGCGCGGCGTTTGCAACCGCGATCCCTTGCGGATGTCCCTAAAAGAAAGTTTTTTGTTCAAATTTGAAACCAGATATACAGGTTCCGTCATTAATAGTGTTAAACTATTTTAATAAGACACATGGACTCATAACGGGATTATATTTGCTTAGAGAATGAAGAATGATTGAAGATAGTTTTCGTTTTTATTCTTTACTAATTTTTTTACTCGCCCTGTATTATTATTCCCACTGCTGGGCACGGGCCGCCTATACTGAATGAAAGAGATTGAGCCTTAGTCCAAAAATTTTTATTCTAAAATTTTGTTCTTTGTATTGTTGCCCTTTCATTTATTACAGTGACCAGCAATCATGCCTGTGGGTTATATTCTGATGGTAAGTGATCTTATCGCTCATGAATGACCAAAATACCAGAAAAATCATGGTTGCGTTCCTGACTAATGGAAAGGAACGAGGATGGGGAAGGGGAGGGGTGATTTGGGCCTCCGGTAATCTAACTCACCGTAGAGAGCTGCCACTCGGCCCGCCACATAGTGCCCGCTCGGCCGTGACATTATATGTCACAGAAAACCGACGTAATTTAGCGGTTTGCGGCGTTTCGTACGGTGAGTGAGATATTCGGAGGCCTAAATCCTCTTCTCCTTTCGAATATCTTAATTATCCCCTTACTTTAAAGTCGGCAACGCGCCCATGATTCCTCTACCATAAAAAATTAAACAGTAAACAAAACCGAGTCTACCAAAATAAAACCTAAAAAACTAATAAATTTTTAGTACATAGAAATGAACAACTGTAACATTCAATAAAACAATTCAATGTGTTACATATGTATTACAATAAAATAATAAACATATTTCAGCTGACAGCTTTCATTCATAAAAAGATCAATTCATAAACAACAATCGCAGCGTGTTCCCACGTCCACATCATCCCGCGACGCGACGTCTTTATACGAGAACAATACTTGAAGCGCTCGGTTACGAATCGAATAATCAAAAGGAATAAAAGTTAACCCTCAACGCACGCGGTTGATAACCTTCGCGTACACGAGCGTTTTATCGCTCGCGGTACAAGTTATCCCAAAACACGAATTAACCCTACACACTGCTATAGTAACAGAGCGCGTGTGTGTGCGTATTGAAACGCTCGACTCGCTCGGCATTCGGTCTCGACCGCGCCAGAGGCGGCCTAAGCTTGGATCGGTGTTCACACTTGCGCAGTGATGTACGTTGTATTTTTAGAGCTGATGCGTTGTTTTTGCTGGCACTGTATGCGGGTTACGCGTAAGTAAAAATGTGGTTGCGTCGAGGCGCGGTATTCGTGCGGCTAATGAGACCGCGGTCGCGGCCGGTGGAACCGTCGCATATGGTAATGCCAGTTTTTGCGATAATAGAAGACCTTTATCGCACAATTAGACCGCATTTAGTTCAATGATTTTTTTTGTGGATTGAAAGATGGATGTGTTGGTAATTGGTTTTGTATCATGAATTAAATTGTAGGCAAGATTGTTGACTTTTTTCATTCACATATCAACGACTATGATCGACGTGAGACTAGTCATCTAATGATGTACCTGTTTAATTATGTTGGTATGTGAAGAATACCAAAGTAAATAGTAATATTTTAACTTATATTACTGGTCGATCCTTTGAATGGTTAGGTAAGTAAATCAATCTTGAATTGTTTTCAATAAATGATAACCAATTATTATTTTATTATTTTTAATTATGTATAAAACTGTCCAACGCTGCGCTTGCCAGTACGTGGCCTCCATTCGAACCTTTCTGTCCCATCGGTTATCGGTTCTGCGAGCTATGTGGCCTTGGACAGCGTTGGACGTCCACCTACAAGGTGGACAGACGACCTGATAAAGATCGTAGGAAGTCGCTGGATGCAGGCCGCTTCCAACTGGTCGGTCTGAAAATCTTTGGGAGAGGCCTATGTTCAGCAGTGGACGTCCTGTGGCTGATGATGATGACGATGAAGATGATAAAACTGTACCTAATCTTTTCTTTCTGCTGGATCTTTCTCCCATCATGATTTGACGGTGGATTGAGTATTATGTGAGGCGATCACAGACAACTCAACACAATTACACTCCAATACTGATTTATTTATATGCATAGTTCCTTATACTTTTTACTTTGAGAATAAGCCAAATATTTAAACGGGGTTTTAATCAACCCTGTATTAATTGTCTGAAACTAAACTAAAACTGTCCTATTGCTGGGCACGGGCCTTCTCTTTTAATGAGAGGGTTAAGACCGTAATGGTCGTTAAGGTAAGGTGGTAGGTACACTTTACATATCGACGAAATTCTTTTGACACTGTACTTTGATAATGTAACATTAACATTTTGGGACAACTTACACTTCAGTCCACCCCGTCATCACGAAGGCTGAAAAGCTTTCGAAACGTCGCGTCGGGACCAAAATTAAAATAATAAACCACGACAAAATCCGTTTAAATTAGTTTCTTTTGACATCTTTCAGGTATACTGGTTTCCTCACGATGTTTTTCTTCTCCATTGAAACGAGCGATAATTATAATGATTATATAATAGTATGGAACCTCCTTCTATCCAGTCGGATACAAAAATAACCAGGTAACCTCCCACCAGCCAAGATCCGAAGGTCTCGTACAGGCGAAAAATATGTAGGTCGTAAGTAGACTCATGTTGTGAAGTTTACTGTATTCGATACTTACAAATTCGAGAGGTAGAGCCACGCAGTAGACAGTTTTGTCCATAGCATGAATGTGCCGGCTCGACCGGGTAGTTACCACAGTCTCACGGAAAACCGACGTAAAGTAGCGGCATGCTGCTGCGTTTCGTACGGTGAGTGAGATGAGAGATCCAATTGCCCATTTCCTTCTCAATGCCTAATTATCCCTTTCCTTTAAAGTCTGCAACGCATCCATGATTCTTCTGGTATTGTGGCAGACATGGGCGGTGAAGATCACTTGCCATCAGGTGACCCAATTGCTCTTTTGCCGGCCTATGCTATAAAAAATACAATTGTACAAAAGAAAGATAAGGATTTCTATGAAAATCTTACCTTTGTTCGTATTCATAGATATAACTGTAAGGTCTCATAGTACCTGCGAATGTTAAGCGGTGATTTCCGGATGCGTAATTATCTTTGGCGCCAAACAAAAAGGACCAATACCGTGTAGGTACAGGAATCTACATTCAGATCAATTAAGTGTTGTTCTTGAATATGATGCGGATGTCAAATAGCGAGACTCTTATTTTAATCGTATAATAATAATTTAATGAATTCGTTTATTATATATTTTTTCGTCATCGAACGTGTTACAACTTATATCAATTAAGTATGATATGTTTTGTATCATCATCATCATCATCATCAGCCGCAGGACGTCCACTGCTGAACATAGGCGTTCCCCAAAGATTTCCAGACCAACCTGTTGAAACCGGTCTGCATCCAGCGACTTCCTCCGACCTTTATCATCGTCGTCTGTCTACCTTGTGGGTGGACGTCCAACGCTGCGCTTGCCGGTATGTTTTGTATACCTAATTGGAATACCTATAATAAAAAAACCAACAGACCAACGGCTGAGTTTCTTGGTGCTTCTTCTCAGACCAGTAGGCATTTCCGAAGCACCGGTAGATTCAAATGACGTGTAAAAGTGCTCATGGCGGCCTAATTACATAATAAAGAATTTGAATCATCTGATATTTCGGCTGGTTGGCATGATTTATTACAAGATATAATAAGTATTTTTTGTAGATGATCGACACCAAGCAAGCAGGTAAAGTATATATTTTGATATCTGCGTGTTAATCCACCAAAAACCTATTGTCTTGCTCGTCTCGTCATTCAATCAAATAAAAAAAAACCGACTGACCCGATGAAGCGGCCACAAGTCTTGACAGTTTGTTACTGGAAAATATATTTACCCAATATGCAGAATTTTTGTTATTGCTAATTCAGCTCATTGGTCTAGATGCTCAGTAAATAGACTGAAAAACCGGTGACGTAATTATTTTTTTTATTTGAATTTCAGTAATATTCACACATGAGTTGCCGGTTGAGGTATGGAATTTGTCCCCGATATGACTATCTGATCGCCGCCTATTACATCATGATACGGAAATAAGTTCGGCTCACTAATTGCAACTCTGTCTACCTTTTTCAGGAATGTAGGTGTGTCATAAAGGAAAGTGGAAGAAAAAAAAGTATGCTTATGAGTGTTTTCTGCGTAGCTCAGATCTAGAATTATTGAAAGGTTGTTAATAATGTTGATTAGGAGATTGACACCCGTATCCATGGACCATAAAGTCTCATAGTGCGCGTGAACGAACACTCATATAGAGTGTATTATTTATACATGATAGGTATGTTTTTTAGGCAACAGGCCTGACTGCATTGAGTACATGATAGTAGTATTGAGTAGATGACAGGATACAGGCTGAAAAGAGAGGCACGTTTTGACGCTAGACGAAAACGGATCAATCACACATACACATCCACAGCAAGGAGCTCCTCACTTCAATGACATAATATACTTTATACATATTAATTTATTTTTTTCGTAATTATTTTGCTATACAGGCTGGTTTGTCACCTGGATGTCACTTTAGGTGGCTGCTGAAAATCCGCGTTGTGTTGTAGATCGCCACAACACAGCATTATGCTGAGCATGCCACCTTTTGTCAACTTATTAGGTTAACGATATATTTATTATTAAAATTGTACATCATATTTAAATCACATGTTTTCGCGTTGACAATAAACGTTTCTTTCTTTCTTTCAATGTTATTCTTAAATACGTGGTTACTTGAAATGCTATTGTGTTAGCCTGACGCGTACATTCATTCAATCCATTCAGTCGATAAGTTGAATTAGAGTATTGTTTGTCGCCAAATGCAGTTTCGTCATTCACGCGCCGAACGTTCCGATGCAGTGTGAAGTGCCAAGTGATTAAGCAATGACAAAGTGCAGAAAGAGAATTCTTGTTTCTTGTTTAAGCCTACTATACAGACATTGGATACTTGACTAAGCTGTATTAAAGTTTTAATATCAACCGGGTTAGTCGGGATAACTGGTGCGAATCGACTGGTAGTATAAATTGCAAATAGTTTAATAAATAGCCCTGGAATTTAGGCATATCACGATTGACAAGTCAATACTTAAAAAAATTATATATTAAGCCTCAAAGTTCTACTCGAGATTTTCGTACAGTACGTGGTTAGTTAGTGGCCAGACTGTATTAATTTATATACAGTGGATCGAACTGATTGATCAGAGACTTTGACTTATGAAGGCTATGACTTTTTAGGACAATACATTACGGTATTCGAGTATTTTTTACCAAGTTTTAAGCTAAATAATACTCTCAAACCATTTATTTCGTGAAACCATTGCATACCTTATATGCCTAGAATAGGTATAAGTAAAACGTGGCCATTCGTCTGTAGACTATTCCTTAAGTTCAAATTCGCTCAGAGTGTTTTGAAGCGAGCATAAATATCTTCGAAATGAAGTTTGGCGGCGAATGACTACCAGAGAATACGAGTGGCTATCAAAGGAAAACGTATTGTACTGTTGCCATGCTGTAGAAGGAACCGAAGCGAAGATTTGAAAAAGTTGTGGGGTAGCGAAGAGAAAACAAATAAAAAGAAGCGACAAACTAGTGCGAAGTCAAACGGACTACAGAGATAAAGCTCGCAGGTTCACTCCCAACCCCTAACTCATCTCTAACTTTCAAAGTTACGTTTGTATTTATTGTTAAGAAAACTATCAAGAGGAAACTTATACACCTGATTATTCTAAACAATAATTTCGAAGATATATGAAGTTTTACTCGCTTTAGGCGAATGTGGTGTAGGTACTGAAGCCTATCACTATCTCATGATAAGGCCCATGCCTCACAGAGTTAATATTTAGCGGATAGATGCGGGTGCCTAAGAGGCTGCCGAAACTGTTGGCGTTTACTTAGCGAAGCCTACGTCCGAAGTTCCGTATTCGGCTAGTGTCTTGGATTTTCATCTCAACTTTGTTCATTGTTAAAGGGTTAAATTGCTAAGTTAGCTGACAACGTGGACATAAATTTTCTCAGAGACAACTATAAATACTAGTTAGTAATTAGTACGTGTTTGCTACATAATGGTTATTTCTCAGACATGACGCTGCACTGCTGTGCTGTGTTATTTCTATTTCGAGGTTTAATTGATGACTGTGCGTAATTAGTTGAATGTTGAGCTCCGTTTGTTAGCTACATAAAGATTAGCTGCGAGCTGCGACTGGCTATTTTGACGTTCTGATGCATTTGTATGTACCTAAATCCTGTCAATGATAATTAAATTGAAAAAGATGTTCATGCGTTTATCACTTTAGGCTTAGATCTCGTTGGTCAAGGTTTAATTTCTTTAAGTGACTTTGTATTTATATGAATTAGCCATACTTTTCGGTTGTGAGGACGCGAGAAAGATGTAGTGTTGGAGCATTTCTGTGGCATCTGAATCATAGGTGGAGTGGTTGCTGTCGAGATCTTTATTAATTTTTGATCTTAGCAATGAAACTGTGTTTTTCAAATATTTTTGGCGTTTACGATAATATTTGATGTTTTCCAGTTCTAACAAAGACTATTGTTTAACTGTCCATACTATTGGTAGTGTGATGTCGTTATATTCTTTTATATTATTGGATTTGGGTACTAAATGTAACCATACTTAGTTTATGTATAGAGATGTTTTTATATGGAAACTGGAATGCCTTTGAATAAATTACAGTTTGTGGGAATAAAACAGACATTATCAAGGAAATTGGAAACGTATGCATGTATTTAAATGCTATCAGATATTTAAATGCTGACAATTGTTAATGCAATGCAAGTAATTGAGAAGATACAGACGTGGTGGAAATATAAACGATCCATTGTGTCGCGAACAAAAGGACGTTGACTAAAGATGGCAATAAATGTGATAAGTGGCACTCGACAGTACGTTGGCGTGACAGTTTTGAATGTCAATTCGTCGAACAATCGTCTGTGGGCCGATAGCCCTGCACGATAGCACGATAGCACGCACCGCTTCACTCTCGACAGGGAACAGGCACTTGACCACCTCATCTGCATCACAAATATCTAATCACGTTCGCGTCACTTTATCAATCATTCGTCGCGTCATTAATATCCACGTTTCGAATTCCACTGGCGCTCTCTAATCAATTAGCGGGCGAAGGTAAAAAGATGAAATTGCCGGCCGGGACCCGGCTCGCCAGTAACCGCTCATTATTTCTTCTCACACGTTTTTTATTGCGGCAACATTATACGTGGGTGTGGTTGTAATTTCCTTTCACCGACGTAAGGGCACACACGCAATCCCTAATCTACGCAACTGATATTGAACTTTATACCTGAGTATTAAGTTCGATTATAGCTCGCCGTTGAACTTCCTGATGAGAAGATGCCTGATAAAATATTAAGGCGGCCGTCCCTTTCCGTCCTACGAGGTCGTTCTCTGTCGCTCGCGAGCAGAATTTGTGTGGATGTTTTTAAGCGCGCCGGGGGGCAAAATGTACGTTGTTTTGGCGGCAAAACGCTTCGGGGACTTCGTAACACAATAATGCGAATGTTTCGTAGGGTTCGTTCGTGCAGCATGTTTTATTTACGGCGTTTCAATCGAATGCTGTCGGTTTTCCGCGGAGTTGGTGCGGTGAGTCAGCAGTGAGAGCCCGGCGCGGCGCGGCTCCCTGATGGCGCAGCGTGTGCCTGACAGCTCGCCGATATTGCGTACTCTGAAGCAATATTCTTTGTCGTAGCGGAAAATGGACTGTTTACGATATTAGATACGTTCACACGCAATGTCTCGTTTGTGCTTTTATTGGGCAATATGTCTTTGACAGCCCTATTGAATAGATATTGTCTCGTTAGTTGAGAACTGACGAAATGTTAATGCTGATGTAATGGTTATTTTAATTGTATATTCCGGCGTCAAATTAAAATACAATAAGTCGTTAGATAAAATTGTCGAAAAATTATGGGTTCCAAGAATAAATCAGATGTAAATTGTTGAATAAAAATTAATTATATTATTTTTATATTATTATCAACACGGTAACTAAATATTAGGTACCTACGTTTATAAATACGTTAATGTTATAAATTAGTAAAGAAACAAGATGTGATTCGACATTTTAGATAATTTTTTATCTACAAATGCATAAATCCAAATAACAAAAGTCACATTCGTACTTATTTTTCGTAAATAACATAATTTAGTACTAGGCACGTATACGGTTAAATACTAATACTTTTAGATACTCTACGATAAAAAATCAATGAAAAGCTCATATATCCAAACAGTTATTTATAGGCCTATTATGCAATACAATTATTGTAAAATCATAGTAAAAATCCCTGTTATGTGGAATAGAGGCAACTTATAAAAATTAATGTCACATGGCCGGCAACACTTCAACTTGCCCGCGATCCTTTTGCTACTGTACGTATGTACATTATAGGCCTTACTAATAAACTTTTTAATCACAGCTTAGTTAGATCACTGTTTTCGTCTCTTTATAAATCCCGTTGACAGAGAAAGACATAAGATAATAATCAATGCTCAAGTAACGTTTATAACTAAGGTTCTATGTGTTGATGGGCTGCGCTGCAGTGATCAGTTAGCTTGACTTTCTCTTCTTTCTTAAGAAAATATGCTCAGGGGCTCAGCCATTTGCTTTATTGTTAGTAGGCATAGTAATGCCTAGATCTGTAGCAGGATTTGACATATTTATTACTAGATTTTCTTCGCGGTCCCGCCCGCGTGATCTGCTTTTGCTGGGATAAAAAGTAGCCTATGATCAGTAGGGATAATGTAGGGCTCGTATGGTGATTTTTTCAAATCGGTTCAGCAATTTTTAAGTTTACGTTACATACAAAAATAAAAATCTTTCCTCTTTATAATATTATTTAGTGTAGACAATGTACTGAGAATAAGCCATAAGGGTTTGCGTTTTGTCAAATTTACGAAATGGGGTCGTGAAAGTGTTAATATAATAAAGACCTCATATAAAATAAGATTACGTACTTATTTTTATGTGGATTGACTGATCAGACTCGAGTGGCTCGGCATTAATTGCATATTTATTATTCATATGTGTTATTCGTAATAAAATTAACCGTGATACTGTACAGACATTTATTACACTCTACTTTTTTAAATAATTAATACACACTAAAATAGAAAGGCTTACAGTTTCGACAGCGAAATCGGCACTAACTAAAATAAATGGCCGCTTTGATCCGACCTCATGGTTTATTAAAATCCGTACGATACCGTTCCATGCATTACCCCAATTTAGTCGCGCAATTAGTGAGCGCAATCCCCACGGGGTGGGTGTCACCCCAGTCTACCCCACTGGGGAGGCAGGGGTGCGCGAACCGAAGGGATAACGATGCCGTTGTGATCCCCCTTTGTTCTGTACAATTTCCAGACATTCCCGAGTGCGGAAATGGAATTGGAAAATGATTTGGCTTTTAGCTGATTGAAGCAATCATTGTGCTCTGACCACTTAGGGTGTTGTTTGAGCAAATAATGACAGTTCTAAGCGTGCCAAGCGCACTGTTGAGCGACTTTTCATTTCGTTTCATAGGTGACCTACTTGCTCGTTTAACGGACTCTATTCATCATCATCATCAGCCACAAGACGTCCACTGCTGAACATAGGCCTCCCCCAAAGATTTCCAGACCGACCTGTTGGAAGCGGCCTGCATCCAGCGACTTCCTGCGACCTTTATCAGGTCGTCTGTCCACCTTGTAGGTGGACGTCCTACACTGCGCTTGCCAGTACGTGGTATCCATACGGACTCTATTATAAAAGTTATATTCTTGACTCAAGAGAACTCTTGTTACAAACATGTATTAACGTTGTTGTTTCTACGCTACACATGGTGTCTTAGCGTCCTCGATATATCGAGGGTTTCCAAACAAAAAAGGTTTTAAAAATAGCTTGTCCCGTTTAACGAATGATAAATTAGTTGCTATGGGAATTAAGAACATGCATATCCAATTATCAAAGAAGATGTCTATAAAAGAAGCGGGCAGTGGCTGAGGCATCATATGACATATGTTCCGACTTCCCTTTGTGAACCTTTTTTATTTTCTGGCCCTGTATTATATACGTCCCACTGCTGGGCACGGGCCTCCTCTACTGAATGAGAGGGACTAGGCCTTAGTCCACTACGCTGACCTAATGCGGGTTGGCAGACTTCACATACCTTCGAAAAATCTTATCGAGTTGTCAGGTATGCAGGTTTCCTCACGATATTTCCTTCACCGTTAAAGCACGCGATAATTAACAATTATATACACATAACTTAGAAAAGTCAGTGGTGTATGCTCTTGGGGTTGGTTTCGAACCTGCGACTTTCATCTCGACAGTCCATACCACTCTTACTATAAGCTATGATATCCGTCCGATAGAGTGCTAGCGGGAATCTACATTTCTCGCGATAAGATTTTTGTTTCCACAACAACAACATAAACAGTCTTTGTAGTTCTAACAACACGAGGCCGTCTCGATCTTTTATGGTCCTCAACAGAGGAAGTGTTGGTATATCTATCGATAGTACGATGTACGAACATACGACTCATACAAAGCTAGTGAAGTACCTTGAATATGATCGACGGCTCCATACCCACTTTTATACAACAAACACAAGTTTAAACGAAATTTTGAAGAAAATTAAAATAAGCGATAAACTGCACTGTCAGAATTCCCGCCAAAACTCCCTGCTGAATGTCAAAGCTCGCACCTGACGTTATAGAACAAAAAGTATAATATGTCTATAATAATTTTGACAAATAGGGTAAAAATTTGAGCTTATTATGTATAGGTCTAGTTTTATTAATTCAAGTTTTTAGAGTCGTATTCCTGAGCCGGCTTTAAATTGCGACAAATGCAAGCATATCAAGAAAGATGGCAGCCCTAAACGCATAGTAATCGTGTAACCGCATTAGCACCACGGTTGACGACATCGCTGTCCACTACTGGCTACTTGATTGTGTCTAATGTAGGTTTACCGTAACACACGACACAACACTATGCATACGTTTACCGGTAATGGTCATAGAAACCTTAAATTGCAGGTTACGTGGGTAATCATCGGATTATGCCGATGGAACTTGTTAAGAAATTGCTTTTATATTAACTTTAGCTTGTGTAAGGATAGGAATGTCGCTAAAGTGGGGTAGACGCAATACAAGAATGTTACGAAGCTTGAAGCTTGTGTTGAAGGTAATGGTTGAACATTACCTACTCAGTATGAAATCCCGTGATCAGCTTAGGTCAACTTTCGTAGTTTTCAAAAATTATGACAGTATTCGTTTACGTTTCATACATCGACTGACAGTAGCCACTAGCGAGAATTATGACAGATAAGATATTTATTTTGTAAAAACATGAGTGTGACAATAAAATTGCACATGATCTTCTGATAAATGACGGACTATATTTCGTCGTTAATATTGCAGAGAGGCGAATAACACTTACAATGCACATAATTATTGCCACAACTCGCTAGTTTCGACAAATAAGTTATTGGACTCTCCTGTAAAGTGCGCAAAAACTGACATGAAACGTATTGCAATATCAACGACGATTTGTTAGTGTAAGTAATTTTATATCATATTTGCCGAATACAAAATAAGTTTTTGAACAAAATTTTATCTTTTCCTTGTACGAAATACCAGTTATATCGCTATATATTCGATGATATTAAATTTATGCGAATTCAAAAACTAAGAACGTGGTATGTGATTCTTACCATATGTTCCCTTTCTTCTTTCTTTCTTGTCGGTATTATCCCGGCCTATTGCCATGGTCCGCATTCCAATCATGATTCGATGGATGGATTTGCTATTATGTGGGGCAACCCGCCGTCTGCCCACTACAACCCGCAACGGAGACCTCGTTTCGCCATCGGATGAGGCCGTTAACTAGCATTGTACCACGTGCAAGCGACGATGGCTTTAGGCCTAAAATGTTGGTGGCTCATTTACCCTCCTCGTATTATACCTACTACTCAAAAGAAATTACTAGAGTTATTTATATAACTGAATGACGAGATGAGCTGCACGCATGCCCATAAATAGGAGCAACACCACCCAGAACTTTAAATGACAAATCATGACACTATACTGTGTCTACACTCATCATCTTAAGTTATAAGAAGTCCTATTCTTCTTCTTATTGGGGTGTCTTTCCACTATTAAAGTAGCTGTTAATTAAGTCTCATATATTAATTTCAATACTTCAAGACCTTTAATTCGCACACAAGCAGTAGTAAGGAAGATTGAGGTTTTACCGGAGTTTAGGTGGGATTTCCGATAATGCAGTAGGTCTATTTTCCTATTGGGTATGACGCTTTTATTGCATTTAGCTGATGACGTATATATCAGAGTGACTGAATGACTCTTTTTCATTAGAAGTGTGAGACATAGCTGTGAATAAATTTAGGTAGCTTTATTAAAATCTTAGGACAGTATAGTCTATTAAGGTATAGTTAGAGATAGGAGTAATAGTCTCTAGTAAGACACTATTCCTAAAGTAAAGTAGAAGGTGCAGCTTAGGCAAGGACAGTAAATACTAGGAAATAATAGAAACAGTTCGAAGAGGTCTATATGTTACAATACACATTAACTGTAAAAACGGATGTGATAAAATTAATTAAAAATATGTTTCTGCAGTGGAAGGCATTATTTCTCCCTGGAGTGGTTGACTTCAAAACTACAAAGTAAATATTTATGTTACATGCATTTTAAGGCTTGTTGCGACGACCCCACTGCGAGTAGAATAAGGGCAGGCGGAAGAAGAAGAAGAGGAAAAGTAATAAAGGCTTAATAATAATAAAATAGCGCATTTAAATCTACCCATAACGCATCAAAGACTGGTATCCGTTCGGTTCTCCAAAAATTTATCCTTGTGTGTCAGAACGGGTTCAAAGGTTCTATTTTAGTTGATCAACTGCTAAATCGCATGTGGTTTGCACCGTCTGAACAGACTTTGAATCGAATCGATTAACAAAGACTAAACAGCTTTTGATTCAAGTCAGTTGATCAACTAAGATGTAACCATCTGTACCCGCTATAAGAGGCTCACTGTTGTTCGCAGATGGTCTATCAATGTGATTGAAGTAGTCCTTAGTGGCCTAATTACTAAATTTAAAAAGTCTAAATATTCTCTTTCTTTCTTTCTTCTATTCTTAATGTGCAGAAATCAAAAATATAATTTTTCTATTTGTGTTAAGGTTTATATTTCATATTTAAGTAATTATTTTTAGCTTTAGTGCGAGTTTTTCGATACTTTCACGGCATTCATATATGGGAAATATGTATGAAAATAATATGTTTCCAATACAATCCACTAAGGCTACTGTGAATTTTTTACGTGGTGCTTAAATTTTTTGAGTGGTATAGCTTTTACAACATACTAAATTGGTCCCGTATCACGTTTTTCGATAGAAACACATTTTACAATTAAAACTTGTACACCTCTGATCTTTATAATTAATGCCTATTTTGTTTTTCATCATCAATATAATATATTACAAAATCAATTTATAATTCAAAATGTTTTTCTTTGAAATCAATATCATGTTTGCAAAATAAACCTCCAAATTCGTCAAAATCCCACAATTATATAATGCGTACTTCCTCAACCATACAAGTGTTAATTACACTGAGAATTGTGTAACACTTAAATTCCCTGACTGTGACGAAAGATAACCGAAATTTGATACGTGCGATGACGTAGACGTGTGAGAATAGACAACGCAGCGGGTATTCGATTACCAACACTGGTATTATTATAGATTTAATTATTGGAAGATCAGTTAACGAATATAAAAACGGTGAATGAAAGTTATGGAGTAAAGTTTATTGCTTTTATTGAGTATGGCTGAGCGCTGGCATACGTAGTGGGTCCTCCTGGTTCCTCTAAAAAACGTACGTGCGTCGTATGCGGTGATAATCCAGAGCTAAACTCATGATAACCCTGGAGATAAACAAGCGCTCTACATATCCACAGATTAAATGCAATGATAGTATTAATCTAATGTACTTTCTTCATGAAGGAATAGTCCGTCATACGTGGAAGAGGTTAAGAGGTTTTATTACTAACTAATAGCGGTAAATCAATTTCCTTTAGACTCTTCTGGGGCTTCGGGCATACTAGACATTTTTTTAAAATAAGAGTACTTTGTGTTCATCAAGCTAACGGCGAGGATGGATTTGTGTTTTTAGTTATATTCTATTGTTGTTTTATTTTAATGATACTCCATTATATTAATGATCCATGATAGTAAAAGTAGATCACTTAAGTGCACATCTTGCTATATATGCGTTAGCTTGTTTTACCTAAATGTGTAGTGAAGATTTTCGCGACACGGACGGTTGTCGGGTAATATACATATATTGATATGCATTGATACACAGTAATTATTACTATACAAACAAATGACGTACATTTTTTTTTATAGCTTAGGCCGGCAAACGAGCAAGTGGGTCACCTGATGGTAAGTGGTCTCCACCACCCATGTACGCCCACCACTAGAAGAATCATGGGCGCGTTGCCGACCTTAATGGAAAGGGATAATTAGGGATTGGGAAGGGGAGGGGATTTGGGCTTCCGGTTATCTCACTCACGGTATGAAACGCAGCAGCAAGCCGCTACTTTACGTCGGTTTACCTACATTTATGAAATAATGCCGCATGCATAAATTATATAAAATAAAAAGCGTAATATAAAATATGATTTGTTATTAGTCTAGCGCCTGTCGCTCTAATAATCCTGAAGATCTGCCGGTTCATAGAATATTCCGATATTATGCTATCATTCATACAACATGTGCGTGTTTCAATTATGTATGTATACTTGCAAAAAAGGTGGACATAACTGTTTACCTAATTCGACGCAGTTGCTAAATTGTACATACTTGATGATAAGGAAGGTGGTAAAAACATGTCAATGTATTGAACGATATTTTACAAATATTTAGAGTATGTATTTCTCGACAGCTGCCTGAGTTATTTAGTATACGGGAATACTTCACAGATACTTTATAGGACCTTGTGTAAAAGAGAAAGAAGGCTATGAGGAGATGGTTTTAGACGTTGTTACGACATTTATGTAATAGAGATGTAAAGGTGATAAAAGAAAAGCTAAAGTTTGAAACTGACTTAGGATTATTGCGGATTAGTGTTATTTGCAGAGTTATTTTTGAAACAAACAATCAGGTAAGCTGTTTAATTAATTCATTATTTTGTTTAAGGAATAAAATATTAATTTTGACGCTATCTTTCATTTAAAAATATGTCCTTAGTTGAGTATCCACTCGAATAAACACATTATGTGTCGGTTATAAAACTGAAACGTGATATATCCATGGAATATTTAACGATAGATCTGCCTTTGTCATTCTTAATAAAGCACATAGACACATTGGCTTTGATCACACGAAACCTATTGAGCAACGTTTATAGTCCATAAAACTATTTTAATATGGCCATTAGTATGCCGCGGGCGGTCGTCAATTAGGAGTATGGAAAATGTTGCCACTTTCAACGCGACGTTTCCGTAAATGGGATGTTATTATAAAAAACAAACGTATAATTCAATTAAGTCCATAATTACGGTGCCGTGGCCGAGTTTGAAAGCAGACTAACTTGTGGCTGTGCCGCGGCATATTACAGTAAAAACTTTGACAAACAAATAGCTCCTTTTAAAAAAGCCTTAAAGGACTGATGACACGAACCGTTATAAGTGAATATACTTTTAATGACTTATACCGAGAAATGTGTGGCGTTTTCTTGGAACATTTGTAGTAGGGAACTGATTTATAGATTGTTTGGATAGTGTGAGAAATGAGTTCCTTTAATTGCGGTGTAAATTTAAACGCTGGTAACACAGTACATCGTTTATACGTGTTTGGAGTTGCACGCCGAAAAAACTCACGCTCGCCGGCCAGTTGGACCTGTTTCGTTCTTCGCAGAATCCACTAGTTGGCGAGAAAAAAAGCAAATTGCCCGGTGGGCCGAGTTGCGGGACGCGAGAGAATGTCGTCAAGGCGTTCAACTTTTCAATTTTGTTTACTAGCCTGAATCTATAAATATGCGAGTCTGTCAAGGTGCTCTAGAATTCTAGACATGTGCCTGATCTAGCGTTGCTAATTAATGTTATGCTTGTGTATACACTTGTCCAACGTGACGTGTAACGTGTTAATTGATAAGATTTTTATACTAAGTGCCTGTTTTATTAGTCCCAAAATAACTGTTTGATCTTAAGTCAACGCCACATGCGCGATGTTTTAAAGCACAACTTCTGATAAATTAATTATAAGCGATGTAAATAGAGATAATATTTCAATGAATATTATATGTATACGCCTGTAATCCGAAGGGGTAGGCAGAAGTGTAAACCGTACACCCATATGTCGTGGATCTTATTTCCGTCCCATGATGTGATAGAGGCGAGCCTATCGCCATACTGAGCCTATCGCTATACCGAGTACAAAATCCTGACTCCGGGATGATATTGAGAATTTCATGATAGAAAGACCCAATACCACTTTTACCCGACCTGGTGATCGAACCCGAGACCTCAGCACAGCAGTCGTACCGCGTACTCAATACATCTGCGCCACCGAGGTAATCTCAGTCACGAAAGTCATTAAGAATGTTATTTATCATCATATTTGTATGTAAATTCGGCAATAAAACAGGCACGCCTCATGTCAAGTGGGTATCATAGAACTGAGATTGAATGAACAAAGTATTTGGCTCGTAAAAAGTAGCCTATATATTAATCGAGGTCATGGTCTAACTGTGTGCAAAGATTCATCAATTTAAAAACCGTTCAGAACAACAAACAACCTAATTACATTTTTTTTTGTTTGATTGAATGACGAAAGGAGCAAGACGCTCGCCTGATGGTACGCGCCTGTCCATAAACAGAAGAAACACCATACAGAACTTTGAATTACAAAGCACTGCATCGCACTGAACTGAGCTCGTCACCCCGTGACATAAGATGTTAAGTCTCATAATGCCCAATGCTGGCTTAAATGTTCTTCAAACCGAAACACAGAAATAGACGGCGCGGTGGTATCAACCTAGACGGCCTCTCGCATACGAGGGACCTACCACCTTGTGAAGCCAACCTATATATCATATTTTATTACAGAGACTGGCAAACGAGATGGATCACCTGATGGAAAATAACTTTCACCGCCCCTGAATGCGCACAATGCCAGAAGAATCATACACGCTTTGGCGATCTTAAAGAAAGGGATAATTAATTTAAATAATAATAATAAAAAGGGATTAGGAAGGGGATTTCGGCCTCTGAAAATTTCAGTTACCATACGAAACACAACAGCAAGTTAATACTTTATGTCCGTTTTCCGAGAGACAGCGGCAACGACCCGTCCGAGCCGGCCCATTCAAACTGTTTACAGTATGGCGCTACCGTTAATTTTTAAGAGTACATTAATATAAAGGTGTAGTATAGGAAAACCAGAATGGATTTCTTATTGATTTATGCAACAAAAATGTCTACAATGTGGGTGGCCGGCCAAAAGTGTGGTGTATGCAAAAAATGATTACTCAACACAATATGCTTCACTTGGAAATTGAACAAGCTTGTTGCGACATCGAAAACAAGTAATGTGGACACCACGGATTAAACGCGTAGTTTTAGAATTAAATCACTCATACAAACTCACGTATGAATCCCCCAAGGGTTAGGCGGGCGTGGGTTAGTACACCCACAGTTCGTTAAGTTGTTTTCCGTCCCATAATGTGATAAAAGGCGAGCCTATCTCCTTACCGGACATATTTTCCTATCTCGGATAAATCATGTGTGATTTTATTGAATCGAAAAAGTCAACACAAAATTCGATTGCCCGTTTTGGGATTTGGACTTAGAACCTCAGTTTCTTAATGTAAGTAAAGAGCCTCTATACTAATCGAGGTTGAAAATTGATTGTATGAAAGTTATAAGAAATCTTAGGTATATAATATGAATACGAAAGGTAATATAAGCAGCCATTTTGACAGATTTATTAAAGACAGTGAAACTTGCCAGGCAGATCCGGCATATTCAGCCTGTTGACGGAACTAGCTACAGAGTGGCATTATCACATATTCCGTGACCTTCTAAATAATTATTTCGGTGTAAGGTTAATTGATTCACTTAAAATTTTACGCAGATATCATAGTGAGATAGCAAAACATCTGAATATTTGTAAAAACGACTTCGCACTTAAACATGATTGTGCAAACTAAATGCTTGATAAAGATCTTATATTTCGTTGTAAAAAAATACACACAACACTTAAGATTTTTGTCGCATAAGGTAAGTAAGGTCACTTTGCATGGTTTTGCGGGTAAATAGTAAATTAATTTTAACGACCGTGACCATAATCGCCGAAGAAACGATGGTCTTGCCAAATTACGAAAACAAGGTTCCATATAAAATTGCACCGCGCGACACCCAAAAAGTTAACCTAATAATATAGTTTTTAAATTGGTCGTGTCTAAAATTAGCCGTGATGGTTTTAAATCTATTTTTGGCGGACCTATTTGGGGCGTCATTCTTCTTTTAGTAGACCTCTGATATTTGTGTTTTGTGATCTATTTAATTTTGTGTTAATTCGTCTCTTTAAATAGATAAAAGAGCATGCATCTTTGACTTTTCTTAGTTACGTGTATATTAATTGTTAATTATTGCTTGTACAAGTATAATACAAGGCTAATATGATTATTTATTTTATGTATTCTCTATAGTTATTTTATGTTTTAATATAATTTATTTTCATTCCCTTTGGAATGAACCCCTCTTTAGGGATTGACGTCAGGCAGGCGGCCGGTCGTAAAAACTACAAGCCAAATCTTTCTATAACATTATATGTTAAAAGCTTGTTACGCCAATCCCACTGCAAGTGGCAAGAACTGCAAGAACATATCATTGACTTTCAAAATCAGTTTAAGTAATTAAATATATTTATGCTTTCATATAAGTATATAACGAAATGCTTCTCCTATACTGCTTTACTACGATTCGAAAAGATTTAATATTCCTATATCGATAACAAGTATCGTGAATAGTAGGTATGTCAGTACAAGTAAACCACCCGAGAACAGTCCCAGAGTGAGACAAAGACTCATTGTGTAGTATGCGTGAGTCACAACGGTTGCGGCACGGTACGGGCGGGCCTTACGCAACCAACAAGGGTTGTCACTGGGTCCTGCAGATCGGGAAGAAGATATAATTGATTTTAAAATTCACAGATCGGCACTTACCAAGGATTATGGAAAGTGAAACACGCGAGAGAAGAGGCAGAGTCAGACAAAGACTTGTTGTATGGCATATCTATGTTAGCAGCACTGCGCCGGAGTGCATTATACAACCAGTAAGGGCTGCCACTTCAACCTTGCTGGCGGGTGAAGGAGATGCATATGACATAATTTAAAAAATAACAGTCCAGCACCTAATCAAGGATTGTAGAGAATAAAACACGCTATAGTAGCGCCGGAGCCAAAGACTCGGAACGAAAGAACGGCGATTGAGGTACGCATCCAGCAAGGGTTGCCACTGCGACCTGTATTAGGGGAAGGAGATCTGGAGATATATTATGTGACTTGATTTTGAAAACCAATAAAGTAGCACACAACTCAGGGTCGTGGAAAGTAAACCACGCGAGAGCAGCAGTGGAAAGAGGCAATGAGTCGTTGTGTACTTTGCATGAGTCACCACAGTTGCGGTACGCAACCAGCAAGGGCTGCCACTGCGACCTACCGTAGGCGAAGAAGAAATACTTGATTGCAAAATTAAAAAAAATGTGTCTTACCGAAGGTCGTGGAAAGTAATCACGCGAGACCAGTGTTGGAGAGAGATAAAGAATCATTGTGTAGTATGCAAGAGTCACGGCGGTTGCGGAACTACGCGGGCGGGCGTTACGCAACCAGTAAGGGCTGCCAATGCGATCTACGGTAGGGGAAAAAAAATACTTGATTTGAAAATCAACAGACTTGTGTCTTACTGAAGGTCGTGGAATGTAAATCGCCCGAGACCAGCGTTGGAGAGAGATAAAGAATCATTGTGTAGTATGCAGGAGTCATGGAGGTTACGGAACTGGCGTTACGCAACCAGCAAGGGTTGCCACTGTGACTTCTGTTGTGGGTGCTTTGTGATAACTTGTAGGGTACTCAGAATTCATCGCAGGATTGTGGTTCAACTATTACTTGTTGTAGGCATTCATTATTATTTATGGGAACATAATTATTTGGCCGATAAGATATAAGATAAACGTAAAGTTTAATTTGATAATGTTTTTAATATATTCCAGTACAAGTTAACACAATAGATTTGTGAAACAAAACATGGCCGTGGGAATATAATGTAACTTTTGCCTAGTAATAAAAAGAAACAAGTGTGAAAATCTGACGTAGCTAAAAGTCACTTCTGGTTAGGTCAAATATAAAAAAAAAACCCTTTTTCATATACATATTTTTTCATGATTCATGGCGAATACAATCTCAAATTTAAAGCGTTATTATTATTGTTTATGTAGACAGAGAGAATGACATAAAATAAAGCTATAAAAATAATGATTTGTATATCCGTCCTGAGGCCTGCCAATGATTAACATCAATCAAAGTTATTGCGATCCGTACACCTACACAGTTCATGGCTCCACCTACTTATACGTAAGCTAGCGTTATACATAATATATACGATGGGATCATTATAATGTAGGCATGGTATAATCAACTTAGATAAAGTTAAAAAAAATCGACGGGTGAAGTTGAGCTAAACTCACAGACATAGATCTAAGATTCCGAAATTTTACAATCGCGCAAAGAAGAAAAAAAATCTTTGTTGTCATAAACTGGTGTGACAAGTTATTATAAAATAATTAAAAATTAAAGTGTGTTAAATTAAATAACGTGAATTTACATTTAATGACTCAACAGCAATAGGTGTTTAATATTATTGAACATGCAAATGTCAATAGTATTATAATCATAATCCATATTATTTTAATTAACTATATATTTTAAAAAAGCAGAACATTGACAATAATCCTGTGTGGTATTAAGTTGTAAGTAGACATGCTGCCAGCCCTGTCGTACTGCGACTCGGTAGCCATTGTAACACCTAAGTACCGCCATAATACATATTATTTTAATTAACTATCTATCTAAAAAAAGCAGAACATTGTAACAATAATCCTACGTGTGTGGTATAGACATGCTGCCAGCCCTGACGTACTGCGACTCGGTAGCCATTGTAACACCTAAGTACCGCGTAATGACGCCGCGCAGCGGTAGGTACTAATTATTACTTTATTTAAGGGCCGTCCGTGAGCAAAACACCGCGCGATCGAGGTTTTTAGAGGCTATCTAGTCATTACTTAAAATAAATATTGATTAAATAAATATACAATATATTTTTACAATCTGTCAGCTTTACTTTGTTCGATTCAAATTCATGTTAATGCTGATATATATTTTTAAATTGTCGTTATAAATGAACCATAAAAATGGGAAAAATGCAAAGATTCCGTGCGTCTCCTTTTAAAGTACAGAATGTTATCAAATGAGATTAACATCACTAGATAGGCAATTTAATAACGAATATTTTGCCCGTTTTAAATTTTCGAAAAGACCCAAACCTGATTTTTTAAATCAATTATTCGCTAAATACGTGCATATTCTGCACTCGCCGAGTACACGATTCAGTATGGCGCGAGACAGTCAAGGTCGTTTGCTCACGGACGGCCCTTAACAGCTATTCTTAAACTAGTAGCATACTTTTAAATATGCCTTCGCTAATGATTCACCTTGAATGTTGGAATTTCGTTTTTCTTTATTAAAAGCTGATGAATTTTTGAGCTGCATATTTCGCAAATGTCTTTCGTATAAAGTTTGTGGTTAAATTTAGGATATATCTTTTGTGATTTTTTATTATTTGTCTTTTTGAATTTAAGAGATATTATAAACAAATTTAAGCTTAAATGTCAGGAGTCAGTGAGATCTTAAGAAAAATGTAGTGAAGTTAGTTAAAAAGCTGTCTATCTATTATATAACATTGGATAACTATAGTTTTTTTTAATTATGTATCGACATATATTAATACAAATAGTTCTGATAAAAACTTTCTCTAAATAGGCCAACTGTTAAAGAACCTGACGCCAACTAGAAATCATGTTTAAGTTTAAAAATGGTAGAGCCACGCTGTAAATAGTTTTGTCTGCAATGAATGAGCCGGATGGACCGAGTTACCACTGTCTCACAGAAAGCCGATGTAAATTAGTAGCTTGCTGCTGCGTTTCGTATGGTGAGTTAGATATCCGGAGGCACAAATCCCCTCCCCTTCCCAATATTTTAACTATCTCTTTTCTTTAAGGCCGGTAACGCATACAAGATTTTCGTATTATGGCTGTAGATAGGTGCTGGATATCATTTATCATCAGGTGAGCCGCTTGCTCGTTTGCCAGCCTATGCTAAAAAAAAACATTTAAATGGCTGGACAGATTATCTTCATATAAACTCTAAACACCATTTCGATTAAACCAGTTTTTATACAAAAAAAACGCATTAAATACAAATACATCTATATACATACCTACAGACGGAAAAAAAATAAAATTAAAGGGCCTGTCTTTTTTTCGGAGGTTAAAAACGGCTAGCAACATAATTTCTGACGTCACGTAAATATAATTAACAGATTATAATCATGTTATCGTGATTCTGATTATCTTATCATAAAATATTTTAATGTCGTCACACAAAAACTATTTTTTTTGTAGAAAACACAGTGTAGAAGTGTACTGCATAAGTAGAATATATTTTATAGAGCAAAGTTGTAGCTAGTTTAATTTTTAAGAGTACAATTGAACTGTTCAACCTCAGTGGGGCAGTACCACAGTCTTATAAAAATAACAGGAATAACAGACGTTGATCGGGACCAGATGGATACAAATACTCTTCCGCCAAGCTGTCTGATTCTATCAAGAATAAAAGCCTTTAGTCGTTTCTGGTAGACTTGCCTTCCTGTGACCATGAAAGACTAGATTGTGGCCTTTGCTAGTTTTCCTTAATTGAAAAACTATAAGTTCTTAGGTTTAAATATATCGGTTATTTTTTATATTTGTTACTATTTGTGTTTTATCCTGTAAATGTGTAGTTTTGCACCATTTATAAACAAGAGTGGTGAATGGCGAAGTTTGACCTCTTTGTCTCGATGTCTCTTATTCTCTCTCTCTTTCTCTGTGTGTATGTCTGCCTGTGGCATGGTAGTGCCTCAACAAATGCACCGTTTTAAACAGGGTACTTAGTGTTTGAAAGCTGATTTATTCAAAAACTTTTTACCTAAGTTCAAAGAAAATCTATTCGGCCTTTAAAAAGTTACAGTTGTTCTCTTTTTTGTTTTTTAATAATTTATGTGACTGACGCGTCAGTCGTCACCTATACATTGGCATACACACAGATATAATTAAATAAATACATCACACACACAGCAGGACTTACAAGCATAATTTGAATTTAAACTACCCAGTTCATTAGTAAACCAGTAGTAAACTAACACTTGAAACATACAATCAATAAGGCGATGACAAAGACATTCCAATTGACCGGTTGCCGGAATGCCGGTAGCGCCGGTGGTCTCCGGTAAACGCTACCGAACATACTACCGGACTTACCGTGACTCGACAACTTCGGCGAGTGTAAACGAACCTTAGTTTATTGTTTAAGGCGAGGAAAATTGGAAGGCGTTAACAATTACAATGAGGAATTTAGGCTTTGGAATGTTCCGATTGAATGCATTTCCTTTGTTAGTTGCAGTCGGTTGTTTGATAAAGCCGGTAAAAAATTACTGTTCAGGAAGCTATCTATACATTTGCAATCAAATTTAACTTTGTTCGTATCGGAGCACGGCAAAGTGACTGCATTACATCTGACGGTAAGCGTGTAGTGCAGTCCAAAAAATTCAATGACCACCGACAAACAATGAGTTTATCGGTGGTCACCAGAATCATACCGGCCTACATAAATGCTTCTGCACACTCCGAAGAGGAAAGAAGCAAATTGAGGGGCCTGAAACAAGACAGGCGGATGACCGATGCAGGCACAGGGATTCCAGGATGTACCCCTATACCCGCCCCAACCAACCATCTAGTCATGTCACAAGCTCCTCTCGTCATTCAATCAAATAAAAAAAATAAAAAACCATTTACCCACTTACCATTCCTACCATTTATTGCATTAATCATTCCTATACCATATAAGACTGGTTTTTGCCTGTTTGGTAAATTGCAATATTATATTCCGTTGATGATTTCATATTTATATCTGATTCATCAGCGAATGTTATAGGTCGACAACATAGCTGATGTCATCAAAGTTGATATTCAAGGAATTATTTAAATAATACGAACAGAGTAAGAATGCTTACGCATTGCATCGGATCCAAATCAGACCCCAATTCAAGAGTAGGATTCGAAACGGCGATATTCCCGACTTTGGAACACGAAATTGGGATAAAATACTCAATAAAATCAATAGACGTGTTCCCTCCTTCCTATAATATGGGATCCTTTCAACGAAGTGTGAAGAAGCAGGTAGGCAGGCCGGCATGATCTTGCCGACCTACGATAGCCGCACTGTTTGTCGTTGGTCGACACTATTCCTGGATTGCGTTACACTTAACATCAGGTGTGGCGTAGTCACTTTGCCGAGCCAGGATTAAAAAAATCACACATGTAAATATTACTGCTGATAGGGATCGTTGCTTTTTTTAAACTCTTAAATATACAAATTATAAAACAGCTTTCTTGATAGATGTTTTTATCTAGGTGACGTCAACCCCGTCAACAAATTAATGATAAGATTAAATGATTATGTACAAGTAAATTACAGTAATTACATTCGGCCGCGGAATATATCAAGGGAACAATAACGTATGCCGCTCAGTATTCCTTGTTGCTTTCTGCCTGGCGTTATCCTGGATTGATCCAACGATCCCTATCTAGATAACACTTCTACTTTACCTGATCTATAGCATCCTACGTAGCAAGACCATTGACTATGTGTCCCTCTAATACCCCAATCCCGTGCTTTTTCCGCGGGATATTGGTACAATCTGTCTCAGGTATGTGATGCCGATATACTCCTGCGGTTTCCTCAAAACGTGATCAAACTGCTTTCGCGGACACAAAGATTATTTCGGATGTATTCGGTTCCTTATGCCGATGTTCTTGTTTAGTAATATTATATTAATAAATCGGCGTCCCGTCAGTTCGAGAGAAAATCAAGTGGTTCGTGGTCAGTTGCCTGTTATGCAGATGTATCACTTTTTTGCTATTTTTTGTAGTAGAATACTATATAATAAAGAATAAAGCTCCATTCACATTATTATTATATTAATTACAGATATCACTGGCCACATACATGTTTTACAGTGGTGGAGCCACGCTTTAGAATCTTTTATGGACAGCATGAATACCCGGCCACTGCTCCATTGATAATATTATTTCATACATTAATAACATTAACTTTACATAGTATAAAATGAAGTCGCTTCCGCTGTTTGTTCGCTTAGATCTTTTAAACTATTCGATGGATTTTAATGCAGTTTTGAGCAATAGATAGAGTGATTCATGAGGAAGGTATATATGTATATCACGCTATAACCATTGGGAGCAGAGTAACATGCAGGTGAAACCGCGTGACAGCTAGTTATTTATAAGCCAAATAAACATTTCACGTTTTCCTGACACAAGCCGGAGTGTGTTCTCGGCTTATAATATCCTCAGTGAGATGTGTGTGGGTTACATGACTGTATATAAATGGTACTTAAGTGAGTCACCCTATTGTATTGTATTGTGGACCCAACCGGCCATGAATACCCATAATAACAGAAGAATCGTAGATGTAATGCCGACCTTAAAGGAAAAGAATGGGGATTGGGAAGTGAGGGACGTCAGAAAATCTTACTCAATGTTTTTTTTTGTATCATACAACGGTTTTTTCTATCAATCGAGCAAGTGGGTCACCTGATGGTAATTGATCGCCACCGCTTATGTACGCCCATAATACTAGAAGAATCATAGGCGCGTTGCCGATCTTAAAGGGAAGGGATAATTAAGGAATTGGGAAGAGGACGGGGATTTGGGATTTGGGACATAAAAACACACACACCGTACGAAACGCAACAGCAAGCCGCTACTTTATGTCGGTTCTCTTTCAGACAGTGGTAATGACCCGGTTGAGCCGGCTCATTCATGCTGTAGACAAAACTATCTACAGCGTGGCTCTAGCACTCAAGAAATGTAAGAGCAACATGCCGTTCCACATTAGTATTCTATGAAACAGTGGTACTACCTCAATCGAGTCGGTAAAACTTTGTACAGTGACAATTTTGATAATGCTGCCGTGGAAATGGTTGGTCGTTGAAGACGAGGCCAAGAATCGTAATGGTCATACCACCAAGTTACATGGGTGATATATCTAACCGTTCTTTATTACCAATTTATTGAAGTGATAACTTCTTATGGGAGGGTAAAGCGCTTCGTAACGTAACGCGTTACGGCACCACTCTGGCTTCCCTTTCCTTCAAGCATACGGCAGCAGTAGGCAGGCTCCTCTTTTCTCACTTTAACCCATATTAGTTTAAGTTATCACTTCTGTCGAGTGTCCCGAGACACACACGTTTTTTTATTTATTTATTTAATGGGTCACAAACAATTGTTACACTAAATCACAACACAAAAATACTTTCACTGCAGTTATTAAACTAAGTGCACAATATAAAAAAAAGTGAACACTTAATGCAAATAAATAGGACATTGTACCTAAAAAGAAACAATCATCATTAATAATATCATCATCAATTCATCGAAATTTGTATTTTAATACCTACTACCGCCGGTATTTTACCAAACTACACATAATTCTTTTTTATCCTGGCTCAGCAAGAAACTCCCGACTTATGTTAAGAACAGTGCAGACTTTATATAATGTTCATTTTGGAAAGATTTTGCGTCCCTCAACGGTCGGTCGATAATGACTGATCATTATACAGATTATACAATTGTACAGATTCAGATGCCGATCTGAAGTTATTAAACACTAGCTTTTCCTCGCGGCTCCGTCCACGTGATCTGCTTTTTCCGGGATAAAAAGTAGCCTATGTTCATCAGGGATAATGTAGGATTCTAATGGTGAAAGAATTTTTCAAATCGGTCCAGTATATGTTTTAAGTTTATTCGTTACATACAAAAATACAAATCTTTCCTCTTTATAAAAGTAAAGAGTAATAGTGTAGACTGGCTGACACTGGAACACGAATCGCCTGAACGAGCCAATATGTCGAGTTATTGAACATGTACAGGTGTTGCTATCCAGTCGAGTACAAAAATATATCAGTTACCTCCCTACCATCATATTCATTCAAAGATTCATTGAAAGATAGGACATTATTTAAAAAAAATAGTCCTAGAATCTACAAAATTGAACTATAAGCGCCCATCCATCAAATAGATAATGTTTAAATTATCGACATCGGAATAAAACGTTGTCTCTTTAATTAAAACTATCGATAAATAAAGGATTATTGAGTGTAGGTATCGACGATGAATAAGCAGTTGTGAATGCAGTAGCCGCTCTCGGGGCGGCTGTCTTTATCGATCACTTATCGATTGTGCTATTGATTGATTGACTTGAACAACACTAGTTTGAACACTCAAAGGCCCGCATGCTCGTGTTGAAAGTATTGATAGAGTTAAATGACTTTGATTAAGATACAAGAGGTCTGATACATGGACCGCGATGCGTGACGCGAGTCAGGTGATGGTAACCTGACCATATGTCCCGTTATGAACGGGAGTGTCCCGGTGTCCCAAGGGAAGTTCGGGATGTAAAATTGTCTCCTTTTCAGCAATTTTAAAAAAAGAACTTGTGTAGAAATATGTACAAAAGCTATATTTAGATTGAAAGAGGTACATTTATTGTTATAAATGTTTATCATCGGTTATATATGATGATATTATTATTATTTTCTTATTAACATCATCAAACTATCGACCACCGACAAACAATGAGTTCATCGGTGGTCACCAGAATCATGCCGGCCTGTATAAATGCAAATCGAGAAGCCTACGACAGGATAGGCGGATGACCGATGCAGGCTTAGTGGTACAAGGATGTAAACCTATAGGCATCCCTTTATGGTAGTCGTTGTACGATACGAAAAACCAAATTCCCATGAATCTTACCAAACTGCGTGAAAGATATTCGGGATGTGTTGAGTGTTGTGTCACTGCATCGTGTTAAATATAAATCCGTATCGCGTCGCGGCAGCTGCGTGCAGCGGAAGCTGATAACAGCCGATAGCGGCGTGTTATCAGTAAGAGATAGCCGCTGTGTCGACTCTCTGTCGCCTGCGCCTGCGTGACCACCTGGTCCTACTGAAACAACCTAAATAATCTATACTAGTTTTTGCTCGCGTTTTTGCCCATGTGGAATTAATTCCCGTCATATTTCTAGGATAAAAGTAGCGCCATTTTCTGATCTATAAATTACTAGCTTTTGCTCGCGGCTCCGCCCGCGTAAACAGCATTTAAATATTATCAACCCCTATTTTGACCCCTTAGGGGTAGAATTTATCAAAATCCTTTCTTAGCGGATGCCTACGTCATAACATCTACCTGCATGCCAAATTTCAGCCCGATCCCTCCAGTGGTTTGGGCTCAGTCAGTCAGTCACCTTTGAGTTATATATATTTAGATATCTATGCATAAATATGTTGATTCGTCGATTCGCTGCGTGAAAGAAGGAAAAACTTAAAGACATTTATAAAATTAGTATAGATTCGGTTTATAGATATTATTATTTACCCTAAAAAGCAGGAATAGCCTAGCGAGGTAGTGACTGCAGAGGTGGATGACACTGCTTCCATCGCAGCTCCTATAACATTAATCTGTCTTCGAAGTTACGCGTGTATTCTATTAATTACCGCTCGCTTGAACTGTGGAGGCAAATATCTTGAAAAAACCTGGATACCTAAGAATTCCTCATAAAATTGCAAAGGCATGTTGGTCTAAGGTCTAATCCCTAGTATTCATAGAGAAGGGCCGCTTCCAGCAGTGGGACAGTATAATAAAGAAAGAAAAACAATGAGTTCATTGGTGGTCACCAAAATCATGCCTGTATAATTAGGCCTGTATAAATGCTTCGGAGAGGGAAGAAGCAAATCGACGGGCCTGCGACAGGACAGGCGGATGACCGATGTAGGCACAGGGATACAAGGATGTACTTCTATACCCGCCCCAATCAAACATGAAGTCATGTCGCAAGCCCCTCGGGAGAACCGGATATACACTGGCTGATTCTGGAACGCGATCCACACAAGGCGTGTGGATCACTATGGCAGGTTTTAACACCATGTGTACGGTGGTCGCAATCCGGGAGGATATGAATATCCTACCTCCCGCGAAACCAGCGGTTCTACGTAACAGTTTTGAGCTGGGTCGACTAATTCGTGTTTCTGATAAAACTTGCTGGAGCAAGGCTTTCGGCGTTTATATTCGATGGATTGGTTGATTGAGAGATGTAGTGAAAATAATAGAAAAAAGTAGGGTAAGGGGTTTGGATACATTTAGAGGAAGGATGATTGGAGACAGGTGAAATAGATACACGAGGCGAGGATGGAATAGTCGATAGAGATCACACCGAAACTATGTCAGCCAAATTGGCAATATCTGTTTTTGAGTGGTATAACCATGCTATAGACAGTTTTATCTATAGCATGAATGGATTAGCTCGATTTGATTGCTACTACCGTCTCACGGAAACCTAATATAAGTCTAATTTTAAACCTGAACTCAGAGATTGGAGATGCGCAGGTGTCTCGAATGTGGAGGTGGAGTTCTTTTTTTTTATGCATAGGCCGGCAAACGAGCAAGTGGGTCACCTGATGGTAAGTGATCTCCACCGCCCATGTACGCCCACAACCACAAGAATCATGGGCGCGTTGCCGACCTTAAAGGAAAGGGATAATTAGGGAAGGGGAGGGGATTTGGGCTTCCGGATATCTCACTCACCGTACGAAACGCAGCAGCAAGCCGCTACTTTACGTCAATTTTCTGTGAGACAGAGGTAACGACCCGGTCGAGCCAGCTCTCTCTATAGCATTCATGCTATAGACACAACTGTCTACAGCGAGGCTCTAACACTCATAAACTCTTACCACGGATCGGGGGATTGTGACGGAGAGGCCGCTCCGTTGCCATATAACGACAGCCTCAGTGGCGGAGTCGGTGAGTAGCCGGCTGTGAGAGGCCGCGGGTTCGATCCTTGCAACGTGACAAATCTACTATCTACTGTAATATCTACAAATATTTGTGCCGGATCTCGGTGTTGTGAGACTGAAAGTCTACTCGTAGTTCCTGATTACCACGACACAATACTCGCATCTTACTGTGGGGTCAGGACTGTATGACTGTTGGGTGTATTTACTTATATGCATTCATATAGATAAGACCCATTGGTCTTGCTGATACAATGTCGAAATGCTGACAATTTATAGCAATCGTTAAACAAACCTCGTCTATATGACTCGAAATATACAATGGCTAGACTATGTAGGGTCTAGATCAGACTTAAGGTTAGATCAGCTTCTTCTTTACATAGTATAAAATGAAGTCGCTTCCGCTGTCTGTTCGATCTTTTAAACTATTCAACGGATTTTAATGCAGTTTTCAGCAATAGATATAGTGATTCATGAGACTTATATGTAAATCACGCTATGACCCATGGGAGCAGGGTAGTAAAAGTGAAACCGCGACGAACAGCTAGTTTAGATTAAACTATAAATCAGTCCTCATCCCACCATCAAACCATAATGTTAATATAATTCAGTCTAACAAAGAAAAATACGTGCCCCGTAGAAAACACATTAGAAAATAAAGCACTGGGCATTATGAGACTTATATCTCAGTATGACGAGCACAGTCCAACGCCATACGGTACTTTGTAATTCCAATTTTTACTGTATAAGGCCAAGCGTAGCGCTTACTATCAGGCGAGCGACTTATATTTCATTATTTAATTGAATATAATAATCATGCTTCCCTGGTACAAGTTGGCAGCACAGTCCCTTATAAACAAATTTGACAAGGATCCATTTCCATACATTCCGAGTTCTTTTTGGACGCAAACGCTCGGAGTCAATGACTGCGGCTGGTTCCAGATTAGAAACGGCGCTTTCTACACGACGGCGGCGTTACACTGGAGTGTGACGCGGCGCGACGTTGCCAGACCTACGCATTTGTGATTCGCTCGCTACTGGTGGAAAAATTTGATTTTCTCGTGTTCTATCATACTATGAGTAGGAGAGACAACTAGTGTTCCAAATTTGAAATATTCTGAATTGTATTCTGTATTTTTGAGCTCATTTATAGCTTCAGAAATGCGTTGAAATCGGTTTTTTCTTTTGTGCTGCATTAAAGCATAGGAAAAAATTAAGGAATATTTAATAATACCAGATATTACGTGACGATAACACGTACATAATATAAATAAAAGTATTGCTAAGTAAAAAATGTCTTTATTTTACATAGGTATTGTTGATTACGAGACGTAGAGTGAAACTAATCCAAAAAATAATCAGATATTTAATAAAATACTTTTTTTACTAGCCAGAATAACGATACGAGCAGGTCACTCGTCTGATGGTAAGTGCCACGCTTTCCCATAAACAGAAGCAACACCACGCAAAACCTTGATTAACAAAGCACTGCAGCCAAAGACGTCAGGTGTTAAGTCCCTGTTTGCGCAGTAATTTCACTGGCTTCAATATACTTAAGCCGAATCACATAACCGCTTTTTGGCGGCCAAAATAGATAAATAATATACTATTTCAATATAGTTTATCGAATATGATTGTATACAGATACAATGTTTAAACATGTTAGTGCCGTACTTAAACGAATTTAGTTAATTTTTTCAAGCATAAGTAGCTTAAGGCGTGAAATCGAACACATTTCATTAAATAACAAGCAAGTGGGTTACCTGATGGCAAATGTAACCTATATCTTAATAATCATTGTGTTGCCGACGTTAAAGGACAGGATGATTAGATATGGGCATTTGAGCCTGCGGATATCTCATTCATGCAGTAGAAAAACTGTTTACAGCATGTCTGCTACTTTAAAGATTACATTCAATCTATTTAAATTACTCATTAACAGTCAGGATGCAGGAAAAAGCTAGAGTAGATATTTGTTGGACTGATTTTATTTGCCGAAAGAGGCGGCGAGGTGCATTGTTTTGGTGTTGAAATATGTATTTTTTATATAAATATACCCAACAGTCACACACATAGCCCTGACCTGAAGATACGAATCTTGTGTCGTGGGTACCAGAAACTACGAAAGACTTTCGGTCTCACAACACCCATACCCAAAACGAATATTTGTGGATGACAACCATGGTCAACAACAGTGGAACCCGCGACCTTTCGTTTCACAGCCGGCTACTCGCCCGCTACGCCACGGAGGCTGTCAAATATGTATGCCATTGTTAATCCAGGTTTACAAGAGTTACATTGTTAGGTATGTATAAGGGACAGTCTCAGATAACGTTAACATCCGTATACCACCGTCTTGACAACACTACTATCAAGAGTGCAAGAGATTTTTTTATCTATTATGTGTATATTTAAGTTTTGCTTTATTTTATAGCATTTATTGTGTCCTCAGACAGAAAACGTGGGCGTGGCAGGCTTCGGCGATGTCTCGATGTCTCCCGAAAAGATTTGTGGGAGTTTGCTCTCTCGTAAACAAGCAATTTAGTTGTCTGAAATATGGTTTTATCATGAAAAGCCATCCAAATGCACTTTCGAGGTGTACACCAAGAACTCTGTTCTTACACATACATTTTTACTTTTTGTTCTTTTTATAATTTGTTGAGAAATACGCCTTAATAACACATGTGAGTATTTCAGCCGGCGCGGCGACCTATTACGGTTTAAAGGATAGATTGCTTTAAAGTTAGGACAGGTATACGGACAGATAGATAAATGGTGTAGATTCTGTAATGGAGTACCGTGGGTACCATTTGGATACGGAAATCTAAAGATAATGTTTAAAGACTTTATGGCATGGCGAATAATTCGACATATCGACTCTCTAGCGAACTGCGGTAAAATAAGACTCTATTGCAGGATTTTTCTAACTCTTTTGGGAAAGAGAGCTCTTTTCCAAAATGAACTTATACCTGAGACCCCCATAGCCAAATTACTTTAAAAATCTAGTGTTATCCTATTAATACAAAATACTTACCAATTTGACCCCTTTGGGAATCCTATGCTCCATTGGATAAATATTGTAATTTCAGATAACCTAAAATTCTTATCAAGTATGAACATTGTTTTATGAAATGCTAATAATTAGTCCTACCACATAATCAAATATATACATTTTAGTTTACGTAGACAAAGAATAAACATCATTCAAAAATGTAATACAATGCTACACTCGTTTTCCATTTATTTCCACACTGTTAACGTTGTTACTATCACAAAAAGACACCCGTCTATGTAATATCTGTCTAATTAACATATTAATGTATTGCCTTCATAACATCTTCACGCATAAATTAATTATTTCTTACGAACATTACGTACAATGTAAGGCCGCCGCGCGCTATTCAGAGCCCGCATCGAACGCCAACCTATACATAGCCATCTGGACGGTCACATAGAAAAATCACTTACTTACACAAAGACCCAACTTTACAAACAACGCCAAACTCAACTCTATTCGATTAATATTAGAGCACATTTTGTCACGTTCCAATAAAATGGAACCCTATCGCCCTAAGCCACTCAGTATTCTGTTAGTATACAATAAATATTCGGCGCCTGTTGTGCCACAAGTTCACACATATACATAGGAAAGCAACGCTGTAGCGTGTACGGAGCGGCAACGTCGCAGCACTTCGCCGCGGATTCCGTGCTTGTTTCAATTCAGCGGGATTAGTATGATAGAGTTCTAAATTTGAAATTACGGGATATTCTCGACCGTAATGTAAGTGACATAGAACTTAGATTGACAATGTCATAATAATTAGGTCTTTGTCACATTAAAGTATACAGTTGTGTTAGAGGGTAGCGGGCGCGGTACAGACGCATTGTTTGTTTTTCATGCCGCGATAGAATCGATGACAGTTGGCAGATTTTTTTACCGTTTTTTGGCCTTGTTTGTGTCGAAACTGAGTTCGACTCAATAAAAATGGTGTAAAAACTGACGTATTACTAAATGTTTTTATACCTGAGCGCCATTTTTAAGGATATAACCGGATTATCCTTAATGTTTATTAGGTTGCTTGTTAAAGTTGGGAATTATGACTTGTGAATATCCTGCGAGTGGTGGAAACTATAACAATGACCGTAATGTATTGTATAACAGTAGTTATTGTCATTAAATGCGTTATTTATACAAGATCATGGTAATAAATCAATATTTCATCGATAAATTATGTTTATTTTCTTCATATCTACCTACTTTAGGATTATTAAATAGTAATTCATTTTTTCGCAAGTTCTTAGAGGATTTTATGAATGAATTCGAGTAGCCAAAACTTAACTGTCCCCCTAGTTTGTAAGTCTCTTCGGTTTTTATTAAACAGCGGTTTGCCACGGATGGATTTTATTTAATCAACTGCTAAATCGCATGCGATACAATGAACGATACTTTCAAACGAATTGATCAGCGAAAAACTCTGTATTTGTTGATTCAAGTCTATGGATCAAATAAAATCGAACCGTGTGAAGCCGCTATAAGTGGTAAAACCGTGCTGTAACTAGTATTGTGTGCATGATTACAGACCAGGTTGGATGTACTACAGTCTTACATAAAAGTAACACCAGTTGTTATTTCAGTAGATTGCACACACCTAATAATTAAGGTAGCAAGGATTCCATTTTTAACACGCTTTTATTTATCACTAGCTTTTGCTCGTGGCTCCGCCCGCGTGATCTGCTTTTTCCGGGATAAAAAGTAGCCTATGTCTTATTCTGATGTATAAGCTATATTATTGTAAAGTTTCATTAAAATCCATTCAGTAGTTTTTACGTGATAGAGTAACAAACATACATCCATACTTACAAACTTTCGCGTTTATAATATTAGTAGGAGTAGGATATTCTTTAAAATCCTGGCACCGCAAAGTTATTACACTAGATTTATGTTGTGTACAGTGTAGTATATATATAGTGTTGGCCGTCAAGAGACACTGCCTCTCCCGTACGATCTCCACCGAGGAATTATGCCGGCTTGAAGTTACTGGATCTACACCCGCTAATACCCGAGTGGTACTCGCTGGAACGAGCCCCTATGATCCAATTGGGTATAAAATGATTAGGTATTCTTCAACAGCATATACATCAACATGTACCAGATTTCTACTACATGTACAAGAGTAAAACAGAAAACTCTTACGAGGCCGCGTCATTTAGTTTGTAAAGCGAATCGTATGACGCGGCTTCGCAAATGACGGTTTTGGTAATATTTTAGTCTAGTACGAGAAACTAACTAACGGGTTGACGTGAGAACTAGCGTTGACGTCAAGCAGGCGTCTGGTTGTAAATACCATTCTTTCTGTAAAATGTGTTAAAAGCATGTTGCGCCGACCCCACTCCGAGTGGGATAGAAACTAACTCCATCTAAATGTTGCTTGAGACGCTAATCTTATGGCGTGGGTATCAGAAACTTGAGCACTTTCTGCACCAGTCCGAGGCTGATTTATGTTGGAACGAGGTCAAATTATGGTGCACTTTGACCGTGGTTTAGAAAGGGAGGGTACCTGATATTTTTATACTGAATAGTGACTACAGTTCCGTCATAGTGGCTTGTTTGGGCGAGTCGCGTTCCCGGATCAGCCAGTGTATATCCAGTAACTTTAGGCCGGCATAATTTTGCCGACCGTCGAGGGACCTAATGTTTCTTGACGTACGATATTATTTTTTGACTGCACTGTACTTAACATCAGGATCAATGTCATTTTGCCGCGTCAAGATAGAAACAAGAAAAACTTAAGGTATATTAAGCATAATCGGGGATAAAAGGCTAAAATTGCGTCACTTATGCACTCATTTTGATGATTCTTTCAGTACATTGTGTAGTGAAATAAAAAAAAAACTAACTAAAATAAAACCGCGTCAAAAATAAACTAGAAAGCTGAAAATTAATTGACTTATATTAAGACTTTTTATAGAAAAAGGGGGCAAACGGGCAGGAGGCTCACCTGATGGAAAGTGATCACCGCCGCCCATGAACATCTGCAACACCGGAGGGCTTGCAAATGCGTTGCCGACCTTTCGGGAAAGAATATGCTCTCTTCTTGAAGGTTTCCATGTCGTAACGGTTCGGAAAGATCGTCGGCGGCAGCTGGTTCCACAGAGTGAGATATCATTTCATTATGTTTTTGTTCCTTTTTATATGGCATCTTCTTCCACCTGCTCCTATCCCACTCGCAGTGGGTTCGGTAACATGTTTTTTAACACATTTTACAAAAAGCTTTGGCTTGTAGTCTTTACGACCGGCCGCCTGTCTGACGTCAACCTTTATATATCATAATGTAATATGTAATTTTGAATAAGACTTTTTGCATGTCTTTTCACATGAGTAGGTACTTGTTTATTGTGTTTGATACAGGACCTTAGAGAAACGATAAACCTGACCACGTAAGCGGACTGCAGGCTAAAGCTCGCTCATTGAAGCCAGTGAAATTACTGAGCATTATGAGACTTAACATCTTATGTCTCGGGGTGACGAGCGCAGTTCAGTGCCATGCACTGCTTTGTAATTCAAAGTTCTGTGTTCTGTTGCTTCTTTTTATGGGCAGGCGTGGCGCTTACCATCAGGCGAGCGCCTTACTCGTCTCGGGATTCAATCAAATAAAAAAAAAACATCAATTGAATCATTAATAATATCATAATTTAATTTGAATATGACTTTTTACATGTCTTCTCACACGAGTACTTATTTATTGTGTTTGACACAGTATCTTATCGTAATGATAACCACGCAAGCGGATCAGCAGGCTAAAGCTAGTTACATACATAACCATAATACATGGAGCACACGACGGAAAAACAAGGAATAAAATTAAAGCCGACATAGAAAACACATTTTACGGGCAGAAGTCAATCGTGACGGTCGTCGTAAACTGCTTACAATGGCTCGTAAAAATGGTTTATTGCGATTGTTGGCCGGTACGGTACTACCACAGGTACTACCGTGCGTTCGGTACAACTCGCTTCTCATTTCCACCCATTACCGAAACAATAGCGACTAAACAGCCATTCTAATTGTGTGGTTTGAACAAAAAACAACACTTTCGTCTTTGCGTCATGTTTTTGGAGATCGATGACGTCATGGTTATGATTTTTTAACACCCAAAGAGGTAAAGATTTCTTGTGTTTACGCGAATATTATACATTGAAATAAAACTAATTTAAACGGATTTTATCGGATTTTATAATTTTGATCCCGACATTTCACGGGCTTTTCAGCCTTCGTGGTCACGGGGTGGATTCAAAATAGGTAGGTAGAGATGCAAGAGCATTAATTACAAGGGTATTTTATGCCCGTGATACGATGATAAGGTAACCTATCGCTATCTTCGCATATATCCATTCTTAGATCGTGTATAGATCAAATGTATCCAATAAAATCAATTTAAACATACAGTTATCAGTCCTGTAAATTCAGGACCCGGTTCGAAGACTAGGCGACTATGAGAGCGACTATCTGGATAGGTACTTAAGCTTTTTCTGCAGCCAAGCATTTAAAAAATATATAAAAAATCATCACCCTGCGATGGTGAGGCTTAGGACCCACGCCACCGGCGCTTAGGAGCCCAGAGTGAGGAACCTCCTCACAATGCGTGCCGTGTCTAATAACCCCGCCTTCTGAATCTAGCTTTTGACGACCAATTCACAGCCTTTGGAGGTGTTTGTTTTTATTTAGACTGGGTTTGCTCTTGACCTCAATCTAGTCGCATGGACAAATATGAAGTCGACGATCGAGCGAGCTTACCCAGTAGGTGCCGATTCACACTACTCTTAAAGAGATTCGGGTTGTACGCACTCGGAAAGACAGACGCAGGCAGGGAAATTTACTCCTTGGGTGTACGCATTATAAACGATGATTTATAGCGCTGGGTGCGAATGTGAGGATTATCAACCAACTAGGGATGCTATGATAGCTCAGCGGGGAGTGGTATGGACTGTCGAGACGAAAGCGTAGGTTCGAAACCAGCCCCAAGAGCATACACCACTGACTTTTCTAAGTTACGTGTATATTAATTATTAATTATCGCTTACTTTAATGGTGAAGGAAACATCGTGCGGAAACCTGGATATATGAGAACATGATAAGATTTTTCGAAGGTATGTGAAGTCTGCCAACTCGCATTTGGCCAGCGTGGTGGACTAAAGCCTAATCCCTCTCATTCAGTAGTCAGGCTCGTGCTCAGCAGTGGGTCGTATATAATACAGGGATGCTATCCTGCGGTGCGTCTAGTACTCCAACGGTAGAAGGGGGAAGGCGGGATGAGCTCATGTAGCTCTCGTGCACACTCTCCGTCGAGGCCACGAGGCTCTTTGGTATCAACCCATTAACAGTATCGACTATCGAGACAATTATTATTATTTCATAATCATAATTTTATTTGCATACCAAGTGTACAATAATTTTAATAATAATTAAAATTAAAAAAATTAAATTACATTGTTACAATAATTTTTTATGTTCTTAGATAATACAAAGTATGTGCTTTAACTTAGTAGCCTTTGTCAGGCATTGCAAATCTGAAGGCGCTAATCTTAATATTAAAATACATATGAATACATTTACATATCCATCCATACATTTACTTTTAACAGCTTACATTCAAAGATAAAAACGATATTTCACTCAAAATGTGTAGTTTTTTTTTTATTCTTCAAAATATTCCTCTATTGTGTAGTAGCATCATTTTTTTATATGTTTATTGAATAATTATGTCAGTACATAAATCAGCAGGCGTCTGGTTTCTAAACTCTCTGCTATTTAAGTAATGGAGGTTAAAATAAGATAGAAACTTGAAGTGGAGACTAAGGAACGACTAACGTATCGAGCTAATTGGAAACCAACAGTGCAATCTTAAATAAAAAGGATTTATGTGTAAAGAGATATTTTAATTAACTCTTGAAGCCTTGAATTGTGTGTTTAGTTTTGAACGGTAATTGCAACGCTTGTTCGGTTCGACATAACAGTCAGCATAAAGCTCCATTTACAATGATTTTCCCGTAAGAAATAGACGAAATTTATTTATTTAATCGAATGACGAGACGAGCAAGGCGCTCGTCTGATGGTAAGCGCCACGTCTGCCCATAAACAGAAGCAGCATCACACAGAATATTGAATTACAACGCACTGCATGGCACTGAACTGCTTATCACTTGAGACATAAGATGTTATCCAGTAATTTCACTCCCTTCAATGTCCTTCAAACCGAAACACAACAGTGCTTGCACACTGTTGCTTGGCGTCAGAAATAGACAAAGCAGTGGTACCAACCCAGACGGCCTCTCGTATACGAGGGACCTTTAAAAAACGCATGTAATTAAAAACTGAGACTATTGTGATCCACAATTTGTTTCGGGTCTTTGTATTGTGAGACTAGTGAGTCTCGCGTAGACTCTCGTAGTTCCTGATATCCTCGACACAAGACTCGTATCGTAGTATATTGTAGTGTCAGGACAATATTTATAAGTGACTGTTAGCTTTTTATTTACATAGAGCGAATACGCATATGAACAAACATACATACACTTATAGTTATTCAATTACGTAATTTTGATTTTTACCAATTAGTATGAATATACAGGTTTGTCCTATCCCAGGCCTCTCGATTTGCTTCTTCCTTCTTCTGAGTGTAAAGAAGCATTTATACAGACTGGCAGGGTACTGGTGACCTTCAATAAAGTCATTGTTTGTCGGTGGTCGTTGGTTTTTTTGAATGCACTACGCTTACCATCAGTTGTAGTGCAGTCACTTTGCCGTGCTCGGATAAAAAAAGGTACATTACTAGATTATTATATTCTTTCCTTAAAGGCCGGCAACGCATTTGCAAGCCCTCCGGTGTTGCAGATGTTCATGGGCGGCGGTGATCACTTTCCATCAGGTGAGCCTCATGCCCGTTTGCTGCCTTATTCCATAAAAAGAAAATTAAAAACAATATTAGGATATAAACTACTTGTAATCCCGGAAAACACCATTAACGCAGCCAGAGCCGCGAGCATAGCTAGTGTAGTAATAATTTATTTCTAGCACGTATAGTTGGAGGCGCGTTACAAGATAGCTTTTGACCCGCGACGGCCCTCGAGTTGATAACTGGTCGCCACGACCGTCGACTGGCATCATTTTTATATTTAGCATGCCTTGCCGAGACATGTCCTCGGCTTCATTTGCGGAAACACTGTTGTTTCCGTGTTTATAACTGCCATTACAAACCGTGCTATTAAAGAGAGGTGGGAATGGTTTATTAATGTTTTTCCTTAATGTTTTTAGTAGCCTGAATGACGAAACGAGCCGATCGCTCGTCTGATGGTAAGCGCCACGACTGCCTATAAACAGACACTCCTTTGAATTACAAAGCACTGTATGACACTGGACTGCGCTCAACAGACAATAAGTCATTATGTACTTAGCTGCCTGCTTACTAGCCCGAGACGAAAGAAAGAGAAAGTATAGAAATAGACAAAGCGGTGGTACCAACCCAGACGAACTCTCGCATACAAGGGACCTACCACCTTACCATACTATAACTACCTTACCATAACTATTTGATAAACATCATCTACCACCTAGTATTTTTATATTTTACAATGGCACTATAAAAGTATTTTGTGGTTCTACCACTAGTATCTTAATCGATTTCTTTCAAGACAGAGTGACTGATAATAAACACCACATCAATTCAATATTTTATACTAAGATAAGTTACCGTATACCGTATTAAAATATAGATATTTTAGCTGCAGAAGACGCTGTAATAATAAAATGGAACAATTTTCTAAAACCGCAGAGAACGTGAGCCAAGGAACCGCAGCGATCCATCACATGTGGGCAACATGCCGTTTTACTCTTTCATTTTGTACATCACTGCATTAAAACGACGTGCGGGTAGACTGGTATCAAGTCTCAGAAAGTTTAGGAACTAGTTTTATACAGGAGTACAGCTATGGGAAGAAAGAAAAGTAAAAACGTATATTTTTAGTATAAAACAACAGCCAAAAGAAAAGTTGATTCACAGAGCAAGAAAAAGAAGCAGAAAGAGAAAGAAAGAAGAGAAGAGAGAGAGTAGAAAGCATTTTCATCAGTATGGATGCCGGCTCTATCTCACAAATAATCAAAAATCAAAATCTTAATTCATCATGTAGGTTAAAAAAAAACTAAAAAAACACGCTTTTATAGAAAGTCTAACTAAAAAATAGAAAATAAATTTGTAGAAAACAATATATTTTATTGTTTTTTTAGTTTTTTTGAACTATTATTTATTTTTCATTTTTTAGTTAAAATATAAATATATTGTAGTCGGCTGAGGTTCCTCACAAATAAGACATAAAATTGATGCAATGCTCAGAACGCAAAGATGATGTTATAAATCTTAGATACTACGATATTCCTTATAATTAGCGATGATCAAGAGAGTATAATTTTAATTCCTAACCCGAATATTAAAAAAGCGCCATCTATCGACATTCCCTATAATTAGCAAAGATCCACAGAGTATAATTTTAATTGACGCAAATTAACAATCTATTGACGCATTCTTATGCGTCGTGTAGATGGCGCTAAACTAAACTACACAACAATTATTTATAATTATTGATAATAATTTGCAATACTTTTATATAATATTGCATTGTTATCGGTCCTTGATAAGTATGCAAAATTTCAATTTTATCCGACGTTTTGAAGGAGGTCAAAATCACGTTCCAAGATTCCGTTGGTTACAGACAAACATACCAACATACAAACATACATACGTCTGAAGCTAATAAAAGCGTGTTAAAAAGCACTTATGACAGATCAGGTACAGAACATTTGCCATTATTAAGACTAACTTAAAATTATGGGAACTTTGGAGGGAGGGCATCCTTAAATGTAGGATTCATGGACTAGGGTGAAGGATATGGCAATCGGGACAAGGGCAGGAGGGAGTAGGGCAAATCGGCGTAAAGCAGCAGCTTGCTGCTAAGACGTTGAATAAGATGTCTGGAAGCCCAAATTCCCCTCTCTTCCTTTAAGGTCGGCAACGCGTCCATGGTTCTTATGGTATTGTGGACTTCATTGGTGGAGATCACTTACCATCAGGTGACACACTTACTTGATTGCCGGCTTAAGCTATAGGAAAAAGTAACTAACTATAAAGGACATAACTTAAAGTACTTTGCACAAAAGTTGGTAAGACAAGTGGTGCAGCTGTTGAACGTTCATTGGTTATTTAAAAAAAATACCCCTGGCAAAAATAAAAACCATTGAGGGGTAATTTAATCGAGATAGTTCTTAGTTAGGTTCTTAGTTATGTTTGAAGAAAATCTTTAAAGCTGTTTAAAGTTAATTAAGTTTTTCTGATCGGAGTCTAGTGTGTTTAACGGTAAGAAAAATGATTATATGAGCTGTTAAAAAACGAACTCTATTATATATACAAAACTGTCTAATGTAACCTCACCAAATTCTTAGAGTATTTTTTTAACACCTTATATTTCAATTAGTTCCAGAAGTCGCTAACTAATGACTGTCGCAATGTACCTATAAATTGACAACGAAATGTTGTATTTATCGGAGACTGAAAAACGGCCCTGAATTAATATAATCTTTTTACCTGGGTAAAGGACTACTCAGATAAAATTCCTCAAAAAAATCGTATGTATTTGAAGTTCGTCAGAGCTGGAGCGTGGTCATTATCATTAACCTGCCTCCTCAGGCAGCTGATAACAATGTCATTAACAGAGATAATTATTGTAGTAGCTACTCGGTACTCGGTAGTAAACTACACACGCGATAACGCGAAGATGATATTTCAAAATTTTAGTGCCGTATTGGAGTTTGTGGCTTCCAGATGAATAAAGCATAGTCCGAACCACATACCACGGATAATAAATAATTATATTATTTCTTATTTCTATTATAATGCAATGATTTAAAAATAAAACGTTCCATCGCGCATTCTCAGATTTGTATCGGAAAATGACACACGTTGGGTCTCTCGACCAATCAACCGGCACGAACGACCGCGTCGTGTTTTTATGTCACATTCTAACCTCGCTGGTAGTTTAGTAGTTACCTGAAGTAAGGTAAAGAAGCTATATCTGCATATACCACAATATTGAGCAGTACAAGGTGTAGGTTCCTCGTGTGCGAGAGGCCGTCTGGGTTGGTACCACCGGTTAGTCTATTTCTGCTGCCAAGCAACAGTGTGTAAGCAATGTTGTGTTTCGGTTTGAAGGGCATTGAAGCCAGTGAAATACTGGGTTTTATGAGACTTAACACCTTATTTCTCGGGGTGACGAGCGCAGTTAAGAGTCATGCAGTGCTTTGTAATTCAAAGTACTGTGTGGTGTTGCTTCTGTTTATGAGCATGCTTACCATCAGGCGAGCGCCTTGCTCGTCTCGTCATTCAATCAAATAAAAAAAAATACTACATAGATCATCAATTACAACAGCCTGTATGAAAATCAAGCTTGGCAATGTTCACTACATACTCCGTAGACTGACGTCATCATGGTGCGCATAGATCATAGTGCGCGTTGGCGGGTTGCGCTAAAATTCTGCGCGTAATCATTAGACATCTATTATATTTTCCGTAATCTGTGGTCCTAATTTACTATACTTACGTGTAAGTACGTAAATAAGTATGTAATAGTTAACACTTAGTTTACACCGTCAGTTGTGACATCATAATCTGTTTTATAAGAAAAAAACATATTCGATGGGGTTTTGCTGTAATGTGCGCCTATATAAATTTATTTATTTATATACTTCTTTATACACTCGTAGTACGAGTATAAAATTTTTATACAAACCGACTTTTAAAAATTAACACTGAAACTCAAAAATATCAGTTTCCAGTGGCCTTATTGGAGTTGGCGCTGCCAGGTGATTGAAACTGCATAGTTTTCGGTGTTATTTGTTTATCAATATTTGTTTTATATATTTTTTTACAGCTAAGAAGCGTTAATAGTTCACATGGGCGGAACTGTGCGTAAAAGCTATATTTCACAAATTGAAAGTTTCATCCAAATAATTTGAAATACAAAAGCGGATAAACAATTATTTAAACAAACCTGATAAGTTCATAAGAACAAAACGGAAATCTATAGCAAAAACTAACGAACAAAGGTTTTTAGAACAACAAATTGAATAGACGATCTGTAGACGTGGGTACCGCCCATCGTCTGTTCATGCACGCATCTATATCCTATACTATACTATTCTATCCTAGGAGTGGAATACCTTAGTTTACACATACTCGACGCTCAGGATTGTTTTTACGCCTTAGTTACTGTGTTCGAATTGTGTTACAATGCTCCTCCTTTGTAAGTAGGAAAACTTTACATAATCATTTTATTGCATTTTTTGTAGGATCCTGGTGTGCGCACAACTGAACTAAAGCTTTTGCTGGTGGTAGGATATTCATATCCACCCAGGTAGCGACCACCGTACACATGGTGTGAAAACGTGCCATAGTGACGCACACTCCTTGTGAAGATCGTGTTCCAGGATCAGCCAGTGTATATTCGGTTCTCTCGAGGGGTTTAAGATATAATTTGATGGTTGGTAGAGTTGTTATCCCAGTGCTTGTTACTGTCATCCGCCTGTCCTGTCGCAGGCCCTTCGAATTGCTTTTTCCTTCTTCGGAGTGTGTAGAAGCATTTATATACACCGTCAAATTCGTTGTTTGTCGGAGGTTGTTGGTATTTTGGACTGCAAAGCGTTTATCGTTAGGTGAATTGGTGCAGTCACTTTACCGTACTTGGATATTTTATTTAATTAAAAACTGCGTCGCTTGTTTACAGGTACTGGAATGCTGAGGGCACCAATGTTTACGGGCTGCGGTTACAACCTCCGTTTAGCGTTCTCAATAAAAGCATGAATGGGTTTAAGCGATTGGTTTTATACCGCTGCCTCACAGTTATTGAGGTCCAGTGGCAGTTCACGGTCAGTAATATTGCTGGAGGCCCAAAACCGATTATCCTTTATTCCTCATCAAGCGATTTCAAAAGGCGAAAGTATTATAAATATGTTACGCGATATCTCTATCATATGTGGACCGATTTTGATGATTATTTTTGTATTAAAAGGACTTTACTCCGAGTGTGGTTCTAAATGCACTGCACTGTTGTGTTTCGGTTTGAAGGACATTGAAGCCAGTGTAATTACTGGGCATTATGAGACTTAACATTTTATGTCTCCGGTTGACGAGCGCATAAAGTGTATGCATGCCATGCAGTGCTTTGTAGTTCAAAAATAAATTACTGTTTAACTACATGATAAATACTAATACGGAGAAATAAGTTAAACTTAAAATAATGTCATATTATGACATTTTTGTTATTTATAAGTACTAAAGTATTCATTTCTTCAATGACCCCATTGTACTACTCATACATTATGATGGCCGCATATGCAAATGCCCGCCATGTAAATTGCATATTTAAATATTCCACCATTGCGAAATTAAATATGGAGAGAAACAAAAAAATCGCCGCGCCACGCTTCAAAGCGCCCCACCCGCCCCAGGGGCAAGCGTAATGAATAGACACGCACGAAGGGCGCGTCACCCTTCACAATCAATCGCGGCCCTCTTCTTTCACTATCTATCCTCTCGCTCTAACGCATATACTAGTCATATATCTATCTCTATTAGAAACACGATTCGAATGTCGAAATTTGTCGAGTGTCGCCTCGAGGCTCTGCCGCGTTGCCAATTTTGAAAATAGAATTCATGCCGTCATCGACAAAAATTCGTTTGCAGATGGAATTGAAATGCGTCGTAACTTTCTCTAGATTTAATAAATTATTCAGCGGTAAATATAATTTTGTAATACCAAGATTGATGGTGAATTTGTTGAAAGTAGGAAGATTGGAGTAACGTTGTTGAAAAGTTGAGCGATACAATTTACATTTCATTACATTTATTCTGATTTTGTATAAAACGTCGCGTGTTTACTTACTGTATTTGAAATGGCTGGCATAGCTGGTAAGATCTTAACTATTACTCTCTCTAAACTATTACTAAGGGACAGCATCTAAGAAATACGTCCCAATAAGTGGAAGTTTTATTTTTCAACTAGCTTTTCCTGGCGGCTCCGCCCGCGTGATCTGCTTTTTCCGGGATAAAAAGTTGCCCATGTTCATCAGGGATAATGTAGAATTCTAATGGTAAAAGAATTTTTCAAATCGGTTCAGTAGTTTCAGAGCTTATTCAATGCAAACAATCAAATCTTTCCTTTTTATACCCCCCGGCCGGTATCGCGCAACCGCTATGTTGACCTGCCCTGCATTTTAAATCTGTAATATCTTCGAAAATATTTATTTAAATTACATGCTGTAAAGAGCCATATTATATTATATTAAATGCACAATGTATTTAAGGTACTTAATTAGATAAGGATTAATGGTGTATTGCTTAAAATATGCTATGTAACTATGTAGTGATTATTGTTAAGGCAAAAAAATAGCTATCAACTAAAAGATTGCGATTTCAAATGCCAAGTCCACAATTGTTGTGAACAATTATTTTTTTATTATTTAAATTATTTTATTTAAATGAAAGATAGACCTTTAAAGGATTTTCCGGAGTCAGGTGGTGTTGGTGCCGGTCAACCGTAATTGCACCGACTCCAAAAAGAGCTCTACATTACTGTCTTTCATGTAAGAATTTAATGATTATGTCTTTTAAGAGTTAATAATAAGTAGAAACTACTTTAAGTTTTAATTCAACTTATTTAACCTATATAAAGCTCTTAAATGTCCTGTTACGGATTGAAGTCGCGGAGATGAAGATAATGCTGTTGATGTGCACATTACACGAATCTCTGGATCGTATACATCGAGTATATCCGTGGCAGTCTTGGTATTAGCAACGTAGTAAATAAACTACAGGAGCATCGCTTAAGGTGGTTTGGTCATATTTTGGATGACGGCAAGAGTGCATCAGTCGCAAATTCCTGCGCCTGTACCAAAGGTACAATCCTGGAAACAAAGCGTTGGCTAGTATTAGAGGAAGAAATGAAAGCCAGTTACCTCACTACAGAGGATGTTCAAGATCAGGCGTAGTGGTAGCGTCTTGATACGAAACCAGACCCTAGCACTCAGTCGACTTAACGCCAGCCAGACTTTTTTACATAGTATAAAATGAAGTCGCTTCCGCTGTCTGTTCGCTTAGATCTTTTAAACTATTCAACGGATTTAATACAGTTTTCAACAATAGATAGAGTGGTTCATGAGGAATGTTTATATGTATATCGCGCTATGAGCCATAGGAGCAGGGCAGTAACATTCAGGTTAAACCGCGAGGGACAGCTAGTAATGAATAAGTTACACTTATTTTTTGCTTAACACTTTAGTATTATGAACAGCTATTGCATCTCTAATAAAAAATCTCAATCGTTACGCATCTGATATTGTTAAACTTTTTACCACCCAATGGTTGCCAATAAATGTTTCTTTCTTTCTTTCTGATGTTATTTGTTGAGGAATTTTCATTATATTCTGTGGTCAACTCCTAACTACATGTTTATACTGCCACCCTTGGGGTCAACACTATGGATTACAAAAATAGCCATCAAAATCGGCGTACATGTAGCGGATATATCATATAGCAGACATAATATACATACGTGTGTGTGTACTTTTACCCCCACACAAAAAAGGTGTTATAAGTTTGATCACATAATCAATATCATAATAATCTGTCTGGCATCGAAGCACCTAAATGAATGGTGCTATTTGAATGCGATTTTAAGCGTGTTTATGGTTGATTTATTGACGGATGGGTTATAATGAAGTTGATTCGACATGGACGTTTTCTATCGAAAGTATATCCGATTGTTCCTGAATTGAAACTATTATGATTGTAAATTACAGTACTAGTATCGGTACTGAATATTTATTCAAAGTATCCATCCATCCATTTATCTAATAAAATATGGGTTATATTTGAATAAATTATAAAGTATAAAATAAATCCGTTGAATTTGTAATATAAATGTTAATAAGAATTCGTGTTGTTTTTTATTCTTAAAAAGTAAGTAAATTGTGTTTCTCGTCGCTTATTCCATAATAATTTATGTTTTCAAACGTAAAACAACCTTCGCTGTATTTATTCAAATTTTATTAAAACTAAGTAAATATAATTCAACAATACCTAATAGTAACATAAGACATTAATAAAATAATTATTGTCTATTTTAGTCATAATTAAATTCATGAATATACATATATATTTTTTATAGTTAGAGTGGCAAGTAAGCAAGTGGGTCACTTGATGGTAAGTGATCTCCACCGCTCATGTACGCCTACAATACTAGAAGAATCATAGGGGCATTGCCAACCTTAAAAAGAAGAGATAATTAAAGGATTGGGAAGGGGTGGGGGATTTGGGCCTCCGGATATCTCACTCACCGTACGATACGCAGCAACAAGCCGCTACTTTACATGGATTTTCTGTGAGACTTTCTTGATTACTACATTATTTAAAATTGCAATAATATATTTTTTATACACAAGATATTCAAATATTTTAAAGATGAGATATAAAACATAGTACATACCTACCAATTATGGTATACTACGAATGTTAATAAAAAAAGTCATTATCTCTTTGCCTACGGCATTTTAATGTTCATGTTTCGATAAAATAAATGAAGTTATTTGTATTCTTATAACTTATGCTTTACTCCGAGTATGACCGATTAATGGTATTGCATGTGTATATTTATTGCTTTAAACAAATATTCATGTTTTAATGGTAATATAAAATACATTTGAATATAAAATAGGAATTATATATTTTTTCGGCTTGTATCCGTCCTTCTTTTATCTATCTACACATGCAATATCCATAATATTTTTAATGTATTGGCAGCTTAATGAACTGTCCCATCTACTGTACTCTACATCAATCAGTAATATTATGTACGCGTGAATTTTTTATAGTGAGCTTACATTAGGTAGTGTTGCATAATACTTTTAATAAGAATCTCGTCTAAAATAAAGTTTATTTAAAATATGTTGTTTGCAATTCAAACTAAAAAGTGCAGGAGCGACACATCCGATTAACATTTTATATCTCAAATTGGACCGCCTGGCGTGACCGTGCCAAGAAAAACAGCTTGTTGCCATGGGAACTTGGACAGCGGCGTGCGGCGTGCGGCGCGGCGGAGTGCGGCCGAGCACCGCGCCACCTCGACCGACACGCAAGTGATCTCACTTACCAGGCTTGCATAACTACGCAGAGCTATCACTCTATTACTCACTGTTTCTGTCCCGCTCACTCTATCGACGCATTACGTCGCCTCGAATGAAGCAAATGGCCTTCTGCACCATCGTGTAATATTATAATCAATTCAACGTATATTGAGATAAGGTTCCTTGTGCAGTGCATTATTCTGAAGTAAACAATTTAAAGATCCCATCATATTATTATACCTATGCTCGGATATGGAACCAAGCGATTTCTGAAGCACGTGAAGAATTTCAAACATATTTCGTTTATTTATGCTGTCCTAATAGCTTTGATGCTTAAGGATCATTTTCGCGTGGTTAACATTCCTTTTTTGTGGTCAGTCGTTAAATACTCGAGAACTATCGGCGGATTGGTGTCACTGATAAAAAATGAAAAGTTGGAAATACCGAACGAAATGTTTAGTGACATTGTGTCGTTTTTATCAACATCTCTCTAGTCTGTTCGCTCCCCCACCACGTCCATATTGTGTCTGTATAGAGCTATCGATGCTACGTCATCACAGCACAACAGTTAGCTGTATGTAAGGGGAGATCTATTTTGTGTATCGGCTCTATTCAAAACCGCGATAAACAAAAATTTTACCTGAAATCGCTCATATTGTGATGACAATCGTTTCACATATTAATTTAATTCATTCTAACATAATTTCAATCAATAAAACTGATAAGTCCTAATTTTAATTAAGTAACTTGTGTTGCAAACTGCGAGTCCGTGAAGCCAGCAAAAAAATGCCTTCTTCCCCCTAATCATGCTGATGACTTAATTACTCCAGAATAACTTTCACTGAATCCAGTATTTTATCTATAAAGCCCACTCGCACATTTTGTAACCCTATTCTGAAAAATTAAGTGGTCATCCGCGAAACATACAAACAGATTTATACAAACAGTTCGGCTAGTGCGGGGGACCGTTGAATTATATATTATGTAATTTGATAATTTTTAAAAAGCAATAATATTATTATTTATAATATACATAATGATAATTATGTTAAATAGAATAAAATTATGCGAAGAATGTGTGTACCGAGTTATCGCTTAAATAAATATTATTGCTTGCATAAATTGTGTCAACCAACCGTCCATGTGTCATCATCGTAGATGGCGCGTGCCGCGACATAGCGGGCAAAAGTACTAGGAAAACATGGACACATGGGCAGTTTAAAGTGATGTGTCGAGCTCACAGCTGCTGGCATGACGTTACTATATGGTGTGTAAAGGAAAAGTGAATTGACTACATGTGCAATAAGGTTACAAATCAATTGATCACAGTATAATATGTAGTCGTTTCGAGGAGAATGTTTGGAAGAGCTGCTTGTTAATTATGTATTCCTAGTATTCAGCGCGCACTGCGCAACTCCCCAGACACAGGACGTCACGCACGCGTTATGCTCTCACACACTCACTCACTGACTGACAGACAACTTACAAGGCAATCTTGTCGAGCAAGGCATTATTAATGCAAACAATATGCTATCGGACCTCGATAGTCACGACAAACACATCAGACGCGGAACTTATTTAATATGCGGCACTAGATCTGATTACGGGAATAGTAAATAGGAATAAATTATTTTATTAGTCAAAATGTTATTTATTTAATTTATATGCTTACTGAATCTATGAGATCATTTGCATCGAAATAGCTGATGTAAGCAAGCTTACGTCTGTAAAAAATACGTATGTACATTTTTATTTTTTTGTTATATTTAAATTATTCATATTATATTTCAAGTTATTTAAATATTATACTCGTACAACTGAATAATATTATTTAAATTATATTCCCGGAGAGATTAAGTGGAGTGATAGTTGCTTTGTAAAAAATATATACATAATATTTTAGATATAGGGATTTATTTTATTTTTAACTGACTTAAACAAAGACGAAGGTTCTCTATTCGACGTGTATTTTTTCTATTTGTTATTTAGGTACATAAACTATTATATAAAAATATTCGATAGAGTTTAGCTGTAAAGTGATCCTATATAAATTTGGTTATTAAGATCTGACGACGGAGTAGAGAATAAAATAATCGTCAATAGATCACATCATATACGACGCACTTGTGTTTGTTTACTTTACATGGCAAAGCTGTACCTACCATTAAAAAAGTTTTGACATGACTAAAAAAATAACAAAAAACACATAGCACACAAAAAAGAAAACACTGAAAAGTAAAAGAATTATAATTTTTATACGCATTGGAATCGGTGCCATTTCAGTCTACCGGCAGCGACACAGGCATAGGCTAAAATAGAAGTTGATATTTTTGACTTTCAGTTTTATTTTTTTCAAATCTGTTTTTTAAAACAGATAATGGAAAAAGCATAAAATGTATCGCCTCACGTGTTAGGAGTTGAGATGCGCCTACTACACTCGATTCCTTTCATCTTCCCGTTATAAAACTTGTCACAAAATAACTATATATAATAACAGTTATAAATACTACTAATTAGTACCAGAGAGAAAAACAGCAATAAAATAAGAAATGTAATATCAAAATTAAACCAAACAGAAACATTTTCTATCTAAAAAACAAGTTCAATGAAGAATGGCTCTAGTAAATAAAATTCCAAGAATTCATTCACATGTGACTATAAAAAACAAACCGCCGAAACTAGGAATAATAAGCGATCGAGTACACACTCTAATTGATTAGGCATACGCTATTAGCACACTGCACAGCACGATATGTGTTTACACTGTACAGTATTATTGGTTACAGCTCTGAGCATATGCACTCATGCAGTAAATACTAGTTCCTCATCAAACTTAAATTATAAAAAGTTTGTCAAACACAATTAAAGATAAAATACATTGCGGCGCTGCGCGAGTAAGTTTGATAAAACTTCATCGTAAACACTTTGGAACAAAGTCAATAACCAGTCAGTTCAGATAGAGCCGCGCCGACTCTATAAACTTTAGTTTATATTATAGTAAAATGAATAAGGCGCGGGGCGTGTGGAAGGTCAAAGTATTGATTGTAGAAGTAATCTCCACATGCGTTCTGTGTTCCTGGTATGCTGCGTACAAAACGGCTGTGTTACGGTCGCCGCCACTGCGGCGCGGCAACCGTGGTGGCCGCTGCGCCACGCAGCGCCGCGCCGCTCTGTTGGCGTCGTGGCCGTCCGGTCACGTGGTCCGTGGGAGGGTCCCCTGACAACAGAGCCCCTCGACCCGTCAGCCCTCTTTCCTTGTGAGTTTACACACACACACACACACCTACATTACTGCGGCATTGTTAATCCCACATCGTGATGAAAACAAAAAGTAAATAACGTGTTTGTTTTTGTGATTGATTATTTGTTTGACAAGTCACATATTATAATTTAATTTGGATATCGTACTACGCTGCATAGTATATTTTAATGACATACGAAAATTCATTTATTTATTAATTAAAGTAGTAGATGTTTATTCTGTAGTTTGGTTTAATAATTTTTAAACTTACCTTTTGAATTACCTTTTGAACTAAAAATAAAACACCGAAAATAAAATTTTGAGTCGGCGCTAGTAAGTTTTGTTCTATGTCAATGACTGATTCTTGAGAAAATCTACCAACATACACATATGGGTCGAGTACATTAACCACCCTTTTAAATTAGTTAAAAAATATGCATTAGATTAGTTATTAATATTAATTTATAACAGAATAGTAATTATATTATAAATACACACTTTTAGTGACAGTGCTATGATGTAGACAGTTTTGTTTACAACGTGAATGAGCCGGCTCGACTTGCTTGTAAATTGTTACCTCGGAATAAATATGCTTATCATGTGCATGGTGGTCGCTATCCAGTCGGTGGCAATCACACTAATATTATAAATGTGAAAGTTTGTTTGTTTGAATGTTTGTCCGTCAATCACGCTGAAACTACTGAACGGATTTTGATGAAATTTCGTATACAGACAGGGTATGAGCTGACTTGGGTGATAGGATACTTTTTATCCCGGAAAAAGCATATCACGCGGGCGGAGCCGCGAGCAAAAGCTAGTAATCCATTTTTTGATAATTTGTGGGTTGGGACCAAAATTCGTTATCCGGCTCGAATTATGATAGACAGCGTCCCTGATTCTTTTATGTTCAGACAACTAACTGGGAAGGACTGCTGAATCTGGTATAATAATTTATCTATTTCCGCAGTTTAGAGGATATCAGTAAAAGGTATTTTCCACGCGGAAAAAAAATATGAGTAGTAGAGCCATGCTGTTGTCTACAGCGTGAATAGGCCGGCTTGACCGGGTAGTTACCACTATTTCTCTTAAGAGATAATTAACAGAAAATCAACGTAAAGTAGTGGCTTGCTATTGCGCTTCTTATGGTGACTGTGATATCTGGAGGCCCAAATTCTCTTTCCTTCGCAGTCCCTTATTTGTCGCTTTCCTTTAAAATTATTTTTTACATGACAAACCAAATATATAATTTTCTTTTTTTCTTTATGGTCGTAAGTGACCATAATTCTTTTCGTATCGTGAGCGTACATGGGCCGTGGAATTCACTTACCATCAAGTGACCTACTTGCTCGTTTGACAGCCTCTGGTATAAACATCCCTAACAAATACAGAAGTCTCTATTTTGATACGGTATAAATGCACTTGGCGACATATAATATTTATATAATATCAACAATTCGTCCTCGTCCTATTAAATTATTTTTCCTCAACAATATTGTGCGTACATTGTATGTATGTGTAATAGTTTGATAATAATATTATTTATAAAATATAATATTTGCACATAATAATAATTCCAACGTTATTTATAGCTGGTATGATAATCATATCCGCCCGGATAGCAGCCACCATATATATGGGGTTAAAGGGTCATAGCTCATTAGAGCCACCCGGCACCCGATCAGCACCGCCTCGTCTTTCGGCGTCAACTCGTTGTCGACATGTGGTCCACGGGTGGACGACGCGTTGTTACTTGTGAACGTCGCGAGATCAATCAGTGAACCTCGCGTGGCCAACGAGTGAACGTCGCGTGGTCAACAAGTGGACATTGCTTGGTCCAGGAATTTTCGAGTAGTCTGTTACCATTAGCACTAGGTCTACACAATGTAATGTCAAATTTTTCAAACTGTGAATTGGCTCTCATAGCTGTCAAACTTGATAAAGAAAAAAAATTAAAGACGCATTGCCAACGCGTCGTCCTCGCGTGAATCATTCGCGGGCAGCGCGCGGTCCACGCAAAGCAAGCGTGCGAGCAGCGAGTTGCCACCGAGTGGTTCACCCGCCATCCACGGGTGGCCAGCTTGCGAGCGAGGCAATCCGGTGACGATACGGAGTTTATGTAGTGAGCGCGTATCCATAGAAATTCATATAAAGAATACTAACCACTGGCTGGGTGGCTCTAATGAGCTATGACCTAAAACCTGCCATAGTCGTCACTAACACATCAAAATCCCGATGCTACCGGCTCAAAAACGTATGGCCTTCTTTAGCTTATAATATAAAAGCTGAAGAACTAGATTGAATACCTATCAAGATAATCTTCAGTAAAGATGCCGCGGCCGATACACTCTGATGTCGATTAGATAAAGGCCTTATTTCTTGATAAATGACACAATAAATGATAATGTTGGAGGACGATAAGTAAATAATAATACTATCAGTCCTATATTATATGATCTATGGCAAGGGCCCACTCGTCGAATAAGAAAGGTTAGACCATCACGCTGGCCTAATGCGGATCGGGAGGATTCACATACCTTCGAAATTCTTTTTTGAATTTTTTATAGCCTAGACCGGCAAATGAGTAAGTGGGTCACCTGATGGTATGTGATCTCCACCGCCCAGGTACGCCTACAATGCCAAAAGAATCATAGGCACGATGCCGAAATTAAAGGGATAATTAAGGGATTGGGAAAGGTAGGGGAATTTGGGCCTCCAGATATCTCACCGTATGAAACGCAGCAGCAAGCCGCTACTTTACGTCGGTTTTATGTGACACAGTGGTAACGACTAGACAGTCTACAGCTTGGCTCTGCCACTCTTATGGAGAATTCTTAGGTTTGCATGTTTGTTTCCTCACGATGTTTCCTACACTGTTAAAGCGATAATTAACTATGAACACTGCCGTGATTGTGGTATATTACACACTATTTAATGACAAGTTATATATTAAACGACTTTATATGTTACAATCGACGACGTTCTCACTATTCTTTTACAAATGGAATCATAACTAGGCACATTGACAAGAAACATAATTTGTTCTATTGATGCTATATTCAGGCCTAAGGCTTAGAAGTTCCTTGCATTCATTGATTGAATGAAGATTTATGTATGTTTATCGGCGATTATGCGAATTTACCCGGTGCAGTTAACATTGACTCGGTCTTTTCGAATTCTTTACCATTATCATGATTGTTAGGCATCATCATTGGATTGAAAGGTTTCCTCTGATGTCATTCTCTCACTGCTGCCCTTTGACAATACTTGGGACCAAATTCAAATCAATATAAACTACAGTTGATTCAATCGGGTGGAATCGAATTGATCAACAAAAACAATACAATCTTTATTGATTCAAGTCATTTGATCAACTAAAATCGAGCCGTATGAACCTGCTATGGTTATTGATTTTCATATTTCGTAGGTACTAGTCTATTTATTTGCCAATAATAATTTAAGCTGTAAACTATTCTTTTCTCTGCAGTATCAGCCCGGAGTCTAGAATTGTGCCCGGTATGGCGATAGGCAGGCCCCTATCACATCATGGGACGGAAATAAGGTCGGTGAAAAGTAGGTGTACTGGTTACACCTCTGCCTACCCTTTCCGGGATTACAGGCGTGAGTACTTATGTATTATTCAAGTAGGGAGGTACCTACAAAACATTACCAGAATTCGGTTCTAGTATAAATAAATTCGATATTAATATCAATGGATGAATAAGTTCTTTATACCTTTCTAAAATATTCATATACCAAAATTTGTCGATGATTTAAAACAAAATTAGCAGGATATTAATTTGAAAACAACGATATTTGTTTGACTAAAAGCTGAATTTTATCCAAAATCCAAAGTAAACTACAAAAACGCTATATGATATAAACAGATATAATATTCTATAAAAAAAATAGTAAATATCCACTCAAAGAAAAACTATTTACGCCAAGAGATATTCTCCAGTTATTGCCGCCTTTGTAAAAGAAAAAGCGCGGTAAACATTCCTACAATTTCAAATTACGATTTTATCAAAATTCCTCGGTATAATCTTTGAAATAAATTAAAAACTGGTTTATTTTAGTGTCTAATTTTCATCTCGTATCAGTAATATAAAACGTTTCTAAAAAGATATGCGTATGTCCAATCTAGTGTAATGCCGCCTTTCCTACAGTACTTGAGTACAAAGACCCAGCGAAAGGGACTGGGCTATAGGCAGTGCGGCAACATCGCACCGCTATATCGATCCTCAGCTACACACAGGCAGCGCTTTGAGCGCGATAAATTATTGTTCTACGCTAGACTGAGTGTTTTATAAAGCGCTTATTAATGGTTATGAAAAATACAGCGATTTATCTCATCGCTTTATTCAATGTTTAATGAAAATATATTCCAATTTTGATTATGTTTTAGAATGAATTATGTCTTGAGTTTTGGCGGGAATTCTGACAGTGCGGTTCATCGCTTATTTTAATTTATTTCAAAACTATTTTATAGTTGTGTTTGTTGTATAAAAGTGGTGTGGTTTTTTCAATAAACATTGACGTTGATGAACAGTGTATGGAAACATTGAAATAAGTAAATTAAGCATCGTACTGGAAGGAATTCACACCAAAACTCCAACAAGGCCTTGAAAACATCCATACCGATATTTCATCGTTCTTGTGAAGACTTGAGAATTTATACTTGTCAATTAAAATGAAGAAGAAGAAGAATTATATCTTGATACTATTTTCAAACCCAGAGTCCTACAAACAAGCAAGTTATCTAATAGTTAATTAACTCCACCGCCCATGTACAATAGAAAAACCAGGAATGCATTGCTGACATTAATGGAAGGGATGCAAATTGACAGGACTCAGTGATTTGGGCCTCCGAAAAAGTCAATCACCGCGCGAAACGCATCAACCTGCCACTTCACCCCGTTTTCTGTGCGACAGTGGTAATAACCCGGTAGAGCCCATTTATGTTGTAAACAAAAGTACAGCGGCTCTACCACTTTTAAAGTCTCTAATTAAAAACACAACTAGATTAATATTGGTTTTCACGAAGCCCGTGATACAGCGTGGGTGGTTTTTTTAATGGCCATGTCATAAAGAGTGGGTGTTTCGAACCAAAGAAATAACCCACACAGTGTAAAATGGGTGGGCTGGCAATTACGTTTTTTATTGTATTCTCTTAGCATTTCGTTTTTTATTTACAGCCTCCGTGGCGCAGTGGGCGAGTAGCCGACTGTGAAACGTGAGGCCGTGGGTTCGATTCCCGCACCGAGCAAATATTTGTCTGATCCACAAATATTTGTTACGGGGTCTGGGTGTTGTGAGACCGAAAGTCTCTCGTAGTTCCTGATACCCACGACACAAGACTCGTATCTTACTGTGAGGTCAGGAGTGTGTATGTGACTGTTGGGTGTATTTATTTATTTATCTTAGCATTTAAATGCCAATCCTAATATTTGTTCTCTCAAAATACCGTTGTTACATTTTTGTTAGTTAATTTTTCATGATACGTTAATGCGTAATAAGCCTGCCTATGTACTATCTAACTGTGTATTCAAAGTCAGTTTAGCTTATTTACTCAGTAATGGGGAATGAAGCATTAACTGGCTTTGAATGTGGAAATTATCAAATTGTAAGAACTCACTTAATGGCAGTTAATTGTCGGCTTTAATTGTGGTAAGAGTATCTACGCATCGCATCCGATCAAAATCCGAGTTATCGTGATCCAATATTGACGAAGTACGTACTGTTTGTATGAGGTGTTGCGTACTACATCCGAAATATGTTGTGCGAAGACGGGAACATCGTTTTTTTATTTATTTCATTGAATTACGAGACGAGCAAGGCGCTCGCCTCATGGTAAGCGCCACGCCGGCCCATAAACAGATGCAACAACACACAGACCTTTGACTTACAAAGCACTGCATGGCACTGAACTGTGCTCGTCGCCCCGAGACATAAGATGTTAAGTCTCATAATGCCCAGTAATTTCACTGGCTTCAATGTCCTTCAAACCGAAATACAACAGTGCTTACACACTGTTGCTTGCGGCAGAAATAGATAAAGCTGTGGTACCAACCCAGACGACTTCTCGCATGCGAGGGACCTACCACCTTGTATATTATCCCTGCATAGATTGAAGCCAGTGAAATTACTAAGTATTTAGACTTACATCTTATGTCTCGGAGTGACGAGCGCAGTGCCATGCAATGCTTTGTAATTCAAAACTCTGTGTGGAAAAATTTTGAATTGCTTCTGATTATGAGCAGGCGTGGCGCTTACCATCAGGCGAGCGCCTTGCTTGTCTCGTCATTCAATAAATAAAAAATAAAAAAACTCTGCGAATTTATATCACCAGGAAGAGGTAGAGTTATATTTATATTGTTATATTATAGTTATATCTTAAGCTAGAAATAATACGGGCCATAACGCGATCTAAATTAAAGCGTTATTTGTATCATTTACGTAGTCTGGAATGATTCGGGTTCACCACGGTATAGATATTCCTGTCGGCATTCCAGTTCTGACTTTCTTTCTGCTTGGCGTTATCACAGTCTATTCACAGGGTTTGTATTCCTACTTATCTCCATTTCACCCGTGTTCTTGACTATATTTCATAGTTAAACCATTGATTCTTATGTCGTCCTCTAATACGTTAAACCAATAATTTAAGGCCCATTCGCGGGATCGAACTGGCATAGCAACGACGGTCTTAGTAACTTTAAATCAATTACACATTGGTAGAGCCACGTTGGACAGTCACAGGAAATCGGTGTGAAGTGGCTAATTTACGGTGTATGAGATTTCTGCAGCCCCAAATGTCCCCTTCTTATCCTCATTGCTTTTACCATTTGTGACTCTTCAGGTAACGTGGGGGTTCATTGGCTGTGAGGTTCAGGTGATGCATATGTTCATTTGAAAAAAGAACATTCAAGTTTGAACAAAATGCTTACAACTACAACTTTACACGGATACAACTATTTGATACGATGATGATATAAAGCTTGTATGCGATAATATGGGATGCCATTCGTGAAATGAGATTCCTTATCGGTCTGCGAGCCTCGTATCGGTGTAGACACCACCGGCGATCGCTACGTGTGGCGCGTGGCGTGTGGCGTGGCGCAGTAAATTATCGCTTTTAGTGCTCAGCCGCAACTGGAAATCGCCCGCGCCCGTCGTAAATACGTAAAATGCATGACCAATCAAAATACCAATGTCAGGTCACGCACACATCGCCGCGACACCGTGAACCTCGTCGTTACACGACGCGTGCATATGTGTGCGCGGTTAGTAGTATGGTGTGTGAGTGTGTGCGTGTTAAGGAACACACACACGCACGCACACACAGCCGTGCGGTGAGATGGAACACGCGGCTGAGGGATAACGGAGGGCTTACAATTTATCAACTGGGAGAATAGAGTGGATATTACGTGTATATTTTTATTATATTGGTATAAATGATATTTTTTCAAATAGAGAAAGAATAAAACAGAGATCAGTGAGTGGGACTGTGCCCGTAAAAACTTCTTTGTGAGTTTAAGTTTCTTACACATATTAAAGTTTGATAGATTGTAGTTTAAAACTCTTTAATGAGCAATTCTGAGCTCAGCAGTAGGTTTTTTGGTTTTGGTGATGGCAAATATAGGTTTATTCTAAATATACTATCGCGGTTGAAAATTATATAACTTTAGACTATATTATGACCTAAGTCATGACTTAACACTCGGTCGCTAAACTTCAAACTTAACCAAATGGCCATACTGGTGTATATAGTCGTAATAACTACGTAGCATCTACAGTCAGCACCTAGGGGCTAATTTTAGTATGGAACGAGATCAAAGTATAGTATTTCTTACCTATGATTTAGTATATTATGTAAACCCAGAATTCAAAAAAACATACGGACTCGTTTCTAAAGAGGCCGCTTCGTTAGCCTAGTGCCGGTTTTGTTTATTTATTTATTATTAACTAGAATCTGATGCCACTTCCTGCTTTTTTTAACCTACCTACACCTAGGTATGATAACAGCAACTTTCTAACCTGATAAAGGTCGCTGGAAGTCGCTGGATGCAGGCCGCTTCCAATAGATCGGTCTGGAAATCTTTGTGGGAGGCCTATGTTCAGCAGTGGACGTCCTGTGGCAGATAATGATGATGATGGATAACAGCAGATTAAACTTATGATAATAATATAAAATATATTAAAGTCGTATCCACGCTACGTAGATGCAGGCGTCTCACAGCGCGAGCCCCCGCCCACATAAAAAATGACATCTAAATAAATCCATTAAGCTCTCGATCGACGGCGGCGACGGCGAGCTCTTCCTGTCTGCCAGACCCTTTATTTGATATCCCTCGCTTGTCTGTAGGCGCCTTTATTTTTGTTTTGACAGCCACTGTACTCAACTTATGATTTGTGATGAGAAACATATTTAATTAACATTATGTTTGTGTTACGTGGGACCGTCGCGTCGTGGACTCATTCCAGACGGGAGTATTCTTTGATATATGTTAGGCCGTTTGGATTGACTTGGAAATAATAAGTACCAATCTTATTATAGTTGTTTGACAACGAAAGTCCAGTCAGCCAGTCAATGTATGTTTTTTTTATTCAGAACTGGAGTTGTAACAGACTGTAAGGTAACATCATAAGCCAATGGAACAGTCGACCATGGGCGTTTGCGAGTCATCCCATCGACCTGCTTTGGATCACCGATTCAAGGTACAAAATCCCTCATTAAACTAGCCTATGCCCATCAGTAGTAAATCAACAGCTTTAATCTTATCTCAAACAGCTTCTCGGATGATTAAAGTGTGGTTTAAACCCTATGAAATACTATGGACCATTTCCACGAGGCCATCTATCGACAGTTCATTAAGCCAGTCATTTATACGCATATTCATAATCCATCGATCTTAACTCTTACTCATATTGTAAATAATGGGTTGGATTTGGATTAAATAACTAAATAAATACACCCAACAGTCACACACATAGTCCTGACTCCACAGTAAGATACGAGTCTTGTGTCGTGGGTATCAGGAACTACGAGAGACTTTCGGTCTCACAACACCCAGACCTCGAAACAAATATTTGTGGATCTCACAAACATTTGTCTCGGTGCAGGGATCTAACCCGCAGCCTCTCGCTTCACAGCCGGCTACTCGCCCGCTGCGCCACGGTAGCTGTCAAATGATTGTCTCAACTCTACATTCGTATTGCTTACCTAAAGAACGCATAACTGATTTTCTATCCATCTCATGTAGTCACTATGCGCTCTCTTAAGTTATCCTTTTATCTCGAACACCGTACCTTCGACCAGCCACTCTCCCTTCTAACTATTGTCAAGAACGAGCGAAACTTTGTAACTTTGTTCAGTTACCAGGCACATTACTACGTTACACTACCATGATTAACAGAGCCGCTAACGATTCTGCAATCATCTTTGGTCTCCATGAAAGCTGCCAGCAAAGTCAAAGTGGTAGAGCCACGCTGTAGGCAGTTTTGTCTACAGCATGAATGGGCCGGCTCGACCGGGTCGTTACCACTGTCTCACAGAAAACCGACGTAAATTAGCGGCTTGCTGCTGCGTTTCGTACGGTGTGTGAGATATCCGGAGGCCCAAATCCCCCTCCTCTTCCCAATCCCTAATTATCCCTTTCCTTTTAGGTCGGCAACCCGTCCATGATTCTTCTGGTATTGTGGGCGTACATGGGCGGTGGAGATCACTTACCATCAGGTGACCCACTTGCTCGTTTGCCGGCCTATGGTGTAAAAAAAAAGGTAACATAAGCACTAGTGATTTCTTACGTTTACGCGAAAGTTACACATTGAAATAAAAACGGATTTTATCGCGGTGTTTTATTGTAATTTTGATCCCGACGTTTCGAAGACTTTTCAGCCTTCGTGGTCATGGGGTGGACTGAGGTGTAGGTTGTCCCAAAATGTCAATGTATAAGCACTAGTATCATCGGCGATTTAGTCGCTTGGAGCTTGATTATACGTTTAAATGGAGCGTAAACCTTTAAATTTACGAAAACGTGATCAAACATCAAATAGCTAACGCGCGATTTGAATGTAGCGATCGAATGCAACAGTCGTCGATACAGGATTAAGTGTTGATGCAGTCACAAAACCTACGATCGCTGAAGCATATTCATCCAACATATTCTAATTTCGACTACTTGAACGGCCTATTCCACATTATCCGAGTAAGATTTAAACACCAATTAACGAATAAGACAGATTTTTTTGAATGTACCTAGTAGACATCTTTCTTCGTGTATACATGTTAGAATGTGACTTGTATTTGAACGTGTCATATTTTATTTGGTAAGCAGTATTTACTCATAGGTGGTGAAATAGGCACCTAATCATTACATAGTATAAAATGAAGTCGCTTCCGCTGTCTGTTCCCTTAGATCTTTTAAACCATTCAGCGGATTTTAATGCAGTTTTCAGCACTAAAGAGTGATTCATAAGGAAGGTTTATATGTATATCACGGTATGAGCCATGGGAGCAGGGCAGTAACGTGCAGGTGAAACCGCGAGGGACAGCTAGTATAATATAATTTACTGGAAAAGCAAAAATACCAATACGTGAACTTCACGGTGGGGGAATATAAAGTTGTTTTTTATGATATAAATGCATAATAATTATATTAGGTAAAAAATACCATTCAATAAAAAGTAAGATTTATTGAAAAATGTTCAGTAGGTAATATATTATTTATTATTATCATAAAAAAAGAAACTTTTATACGCTCTACCGTAAAACTTCACGTATTTGCGCTTTATTATTTTTACCTTTCCACTGTCGATATTATAATAAATGTGAAAGTTTTGATGTTTCTGAGTTTGTTAATTTAGATGTTTATTAATCAATCACGCCTTAACGGATTTGAATGGCACGTAGATAATCATGACCTAGATTATGGCATCGACTACTTTTCATCTCGGAAAAAGAAATTCACGCAGGCGCAGCCGCGACCAAATACATCGTATTTTATAAATAAAAAATATAAATAGTAGTTAAAAAAAACTAAAAAACACGCTTTTATAGAAAGTCAAACTAAAAATAGAAAATAAACCTAAAGAAAAAATGTATTTTATAGTAAAAATAAAGCGTGGTAATAATAGTAAAAAAAAACATACAAACATACATCTGAAGCTAATAAAAGCGTGTTAAAAAGTGTGTGTGCAATTGACACACGGCAGAAGTGAATAAAACTTCAGAATTATTAAAGTGAACTAATTAACCAACGAATTTTAATACGCAAATGCAAAAAAATAAAACACGTGAATAATACACCAAGTTGTTTATGACACATTTTCCGAAGGCTTCGTTGTACACAGTTGCAAAGACATGTGATAGCATACTTGTAATGTATCTCATTCTCTCGCAGGCTAAATCCTATTTATGAATATGTTTGTCTTTGTCGTGACGCATTTTCGTTTCATCGAGTTTCAAATCACAATGATTCTAAAGAAGTTTCGCTTCAAAAAGTGATTTAGAAATAAAATGCTAAGGCAGACTTTGATTCAGTTTGAAGCACGCGTCCGTGGCAAGACACCACGATACTTGACGTGAGACAGGAGAAAACGACATATCCGCTTTGTATGCAATTGTATGGAATATAGTATATTACTTATAATGATTGTATTCTATGTATAATACGGGTAAAGTATTCTCATTTTATTGGTAATTTTGAGAGTTTTCGATAAAAAATATGATCGGGTGTATAGAAATATTAGTCGTGCAAGTAACTATAGCGGTTAGATAAACCAGTTACGTGCCTGGCAGGCATGACAGGCGATTTAGAGTACCTCTTCATTGGGGGTGGGCGCAGTCAGTCAGTTACCAGTCATCAGTGTTAGTCTCCATTTCTTAGTGATCTGTACTCGGTCGACAGTCTAAGAATTTATTACGCGGTAGGTCTGCTGATTTATTATTTGGTCATAATTATAATTCGTTAAAGAGTTGTCTCTAGTGTATCTATGTGTGTATGTGTGTTGAGATCTGTAAAGCAGTGACATTGTAAAAATCACCAATAAACCATGAGTTGAAGTGATCACCGTAGTTTTGTATATTTTTTTCTACTCGCCTCATGTAACTCCTAAGTATACATTATTGTATTGAATGTAACACAGTCTATAAATAGCAATTATTCTAGTATATTTCCGCCTTATATCACATGGATAAAAGTAAGCCTAGCCACGAAAATAAGATATGCCAATAATATAAACGATAGTCAAGTATTATTTATCATATAGATATCGAAGTATCCGTGTGATACGGTTGATTTAAATACCTAAAGTTTATCAAAATGATTTTTATTTTATCCCTGACGTCAGGCTGATACTGAGCATTTCGTGATAAAAAACCCAAAATCACTTTTACTCGACCATGAGGCCTAAGCACAGCAGTCGTACCATGCACCCATTTCAATTGCGCCACCGAGGATCGGGGCCGATTCGTGAATTTGTATTTTTTTTTATAAAAATACGAAGAACCTTTTATGACTTTATAAAACGCAAGGCCTTTGGACATTTATTTCCCTCTAACTTGAGTTATTTCTAAACACATTTGTATGTATTCAAAACTCATGAATGCAGTTCCGAGTGCTCAAGAAAACAATTTTATTGTTTGAACTTTTAGGTTATTCGGCTTCATTCCATGTATGAAACAATATCTTCCCGCTTTGACTTTCTAAGTTATTCGTCTCGAAATTAAATTCATTGAAGGTTGAAACAAAAACTTTTCATACGTAGGTACATTGTGTCTAATACGTAGAGATAATTTATCTATCTCGACGACTTAGATAATGTACAAATATTGCAGAATGTAGGGCCGTGTGTTCGCGGTTGCAAATGATGTTTAAAATTTGTCTTTGTATTAAACAATATAGTTGAAGTTAAAGAGTCGGCTTTAGTAACATACTATATCACTGATTAAGTAAATAAACATATGTGGTATAGTAATTATGTAAACGGGTCTTAACCGGGTAGTATTGAAAGATATGATTTAATATTTATTTTCAATTAAGGTTTGCCTTTTTACGCTTCTTCACTGCAATCAATTTAAGTGAAAGAACTGTTACAGAAATTTTGTTTGTTCGACGCGTACATTTACGAAATGAATTATCATCATTTTTATAGACGTATTCAAATATTTTTTTTAATTATGTTGTGTAGTGTGTAAGTTTGGTAGACAAAACTGAGATGTTTTTTTTATCCTGGCCCAGCAAAGTGACTTACTTTTGCGAGTGGCAGAGCCACGCTGTAAACAGTTTTGTGTACACTATGAATGGGCCGGCTCGACCGGGTCTTACCACTATCTCATAAGAAATTGACGTAAAATAGTGGCTTGCTGCTGCGTTTCATACGTTGAGTGAGATATCCGCAAGCCCAAATCCCCCTCCCCTTCGCAATACCTAATTATCCCTTTCCTAAAGGTGCGTTGCATTATTATTATTTTCTTCTTTCTTTCTTCTTTAATGTCGGCAACATGCCCATGATTCTTTTGGTATTGTGAGCATACATGGGAGGTGGAGATCACTTACCATCAGGTGAGCCAATTGCTCGTTTACCGGTCTATGCTATTAAAAAAATACTAATTACATTGGATGTGATGTTAATTTATATGTGTATGTATAGTGCAGTCTAAATATAATATCGACCGTCAGGAGACATTTGGTCCTTCGAGGGTCGGCAGAATTATGCCAATCTGAAGTTACTGGATATACACTGGCTGATATTGAAACGTGATTCACTTGAACGAGTCAGTGTGGCAGGTTTTTCACCATGTATATGATGGTCGCTATCCAGTCAGGTATATAAATATCAGGTACCATTCTATCAGAACATACATCAGTGTTTTATAAAAGCCTACAAAACACTACTATGAGCTGCATCATCATCATCATAATCATCAGCCACAGGACATTCACTGCTGAACATAAGCCTCCCCCAAAGATTTCCAGACCGACCTATTGGAAGCGGCCTGCATCCAGCGACTTTCTGCGACCTTTATCAGGTCGTCTGTCCACCTTGTAGGCGGATGTCCAAAGCTGCGATTATATAATATTTGAGCTGCATAAACGAAACTGAATAGGTACTGAAACGTTTAAACATTATAATTAATATGGAATTACGAATATGACGTGGTTTAGATCCCACAATCATAATCTTTATTGCATTAAATTTTATTCAACGTTGCTGCATCTATCTCAAGTTTCAACAACAAAACACATTACAAAATATTTCGCAAAACGATTACAAAAAAACTGTACACGCAGCGAAGGGTATGTACAAACGAAACCTCAGCAAATAGCAGTGTTCGCGTAATACTTGGCAATGCTGCACACAAAAAAGCCAGTCAGCGATGACCTTCCTCACTCCCCTTTAACGGTAAAGCACCTTAACACTGCGGGGTGATGCTACGAACGCGTGGGCTCTGCGTTATCTGGCCGTGCAGTAGGCAGTAATCTAAGCGCATTAGAGCGCGCAGCGTCGCGTGACGCGCGGTACGTTGACCGCACCGCTCACTATAAACCAATTGCTACATTAATAGGGTTGTCGACTTTTCAGAAGAAATCATGTTTAACGGATGATTTGAGGTAATTAATAGAGTTTATGCTGGGCCTGTGCCAATTCTCACGTAATCGACGGTACTTTAATCTTTTGTTACACGGAAGGTATGATGGATTAGAGGTTATCGCTTGGTTTATAAGTCTTTGAATAATTATTCGTACCATAATCTGAGATTAGATGCTCTAATGGTTTTTAAGACATGCTTTGTTTGTATAGTTGTTCTTATTTTAAAGTAAGGAGACTACAATATATATTTTTTTTTGAAGATTGATAACTTCCGGTGCACCACCGACGCACATGATTACATTTCACTTATTTTATGACTTTAATTTTATAAATTATATTGCTGGGCTTGTCAATCGAATTTTTAACCAAATGACAGAATCAAACACACGAGTACTTAAGCAAATGTATTTTAAACTATCCGACAGACTTTCTCTTTGCTTAAATAGCTTCTTGGAAAGGGTAGCGGGCTTCGAACATTATGGACGATAAGCGGTGTATGTTTATTGACTTTTGATTATAGCTAATGACTTTAAAATACAACCGTGCAAGTTTTACTTCTTAAAAACGATTTGGCGTTTTTTAACCGACTTCAAAAAGGAGGTTCCATAATTCGTATCTAAATATGATTTAATTATGTTTGTTCACGCATAGCTCCGCCAAATGCGGATTTTGATGATGCGATTGTTTCGTCGGACGGTGGTCTAACACAAATTGTGTTGCGATCTGATGACGGAATATGTGAATAATAGTAACATCTTCAACGGATAACAGTAAATGCACTGCGATTCCAGTTTTAAATCCTGTTTTTGACGTTTCAGTTGTCATCTATAGATAGAGAGATAGAGATATAGAATCCAGATAGTCTTTACTTTTCTAAATGGAGAAGTTTCTTGATAAGATCATGTATTCGTAATCGAGTTATTTTTTTACAAACGAATGACAAGACGAGTAAGTCGCTCGCCTGATAGTAAACGTTACGGCGGCCCATTAACTGGTGCAATACGACTATACGTTACAATAATTACACTGGCTTTTAGTTAAATTCGTTGGGTTAGGTTATCAGTTGCTGAATCAGTAATAATTGTGTCAAGATAATAGTTTGACAAGTGATGAAACCAGTTTGTGAAAATATGTTTTACTATTAGTATGTTTTCCTGTAATATTGACGTGGGAAATAAAATGCTTTAGACAGCAGGGGCGATGCAGCAGACAGACAACAGACAGCAGCTTCTGGTGGTCGACGAGTATTCAGTAGTGAAACAAGACGCCACCATGGGTTCGATTCCTGCACTGAGACAAATGTTTATGTGATCCATAAATACTTTTTTTTTATTTTCTGAATGGCGAGACGAGCAAGGCGCTCGCCTGATGGTAAGCGCCACGCCTGCCCATAAAGAGAAGTAACAAAACCGCACAGAACGTTGAATTACAAATCACTGCATGGCATTGAACTGCGCTCGTCACCCCGAGACATATGATGTTGTCTCATAATGCAATACTTGTTTTGGATATGGGTGTTTGTGGGACGGCAGGTCTCTCGTAGTTTCTGATAACCACGATACAAGTTGACCAAGAGCGTGGTGAGGTGTAGGTCAGGAACAGTATGTTATTGTTGTATATTTATTAATTTTAATACAACCATGGTCCTCTTAACTTATCCTTATTCATATCCTATATATGAATCTAAAATTCATAGTCATTTACGAGCCACTGATGTTCGCAATGTACCATCAAGTTACGTAATAAATTATGTTTTATAGACTTATAGAGTACCATTATTTTTTCCTGGTAGTGGATTCATCTGTATTTCGAGTTACTTTACTAAGCCATATTGATAATTATTTTAAAAAAAGGTAAGTTATCGAACATTGTGGACTGTAGCGTGATATGTTATTTTTTTCGTTTAGCGATTGTTGGTTGTAATTAATTACTGGCAATACTTGTTGATATAAGCTTGACATAAGTATTACTATGCTCCCTTTTCCTTTTTTTCTTTTCTTTTTTATCACGCGAACGTTTTTTCATGCCTGACATTTACAGTACTCAACATTACTTTTTAAATTAATGTTGCCAATAAACTATTCTGGTATTTCACTTTTAGAAATATATTTTTGATAAAAAAAATTCCAACGATGAATAAATCACATAATCGAGTAGAGCAAAGTGGCTAAATTTAAATTATGCTAATTGGGAGCATAACTGTGCTTTCTCGGCATGTTTACGATAAAATTTATTTATATTTATTTTCATTCAAGTAGAGCACACCTAGATATTTATAGCTAAACATATTGATAAAATTCTGAATCAGAAAATGTTAAATAGCATTTTTTTGCAATTTTCGTCATTTACCAAATATATACTGATGTCGATTCTGACGTTTCCTAGATTTATGTATTTTGGATATGACGTCCAAATGCTAGTCTATGTGTACCAAGTGCGACTCACACTGCATAGTTATACAATCGCACTTTTATTATAATAAATAAATATATACTAATCCGTAGCTTACATTAATCCGTTGTAACTTATTTCAAACCTCATTATTAGTTGTAATTAATTATGTAACCTTACATAATCTCAATAAGCGACGAAATGTAATTTAAAGATAATAAAGATTTGTGCGTAAACGCGTCAACCCTGCGTATTAGACAGTCAGTACACAAAATCTGTGAAGTGATTTGTGCGCTCTCTGCCAATCTGGGGCCAACGACCGTCGCGGATGCTAACTCGCGCGGCGATAACGGTTCCGCGGACGTGCAGTTTGAGCTGTTTTGATGGCCCAATTGTCATTAGACTAATGAGTCGACTGTACAGACGTGCGTTTCGCAGATACGATAGCGGCCAGTAATTATTCTTATTCGTAGGATTTATTCTAGTCATTTTGGTTATTGATGAGTTTCAATATCGATTAGCCGATGTCATTCCACAGTGATTGATTTATCGATTAATGAAACTAAATAGAATACTAGTATTTAGTAGCATCATTTCAGTTTTGTATAACTGGTGTAAGTGTGCGTGGTGTCATTAATAATGCACCAAGTTTCTACACGATTTCTGATATAATACAAATTATTTACAAATTGAAATAATTTTACATAAATATGAGTTTACTTTTCATGTAATAAGTTACAAAATCCTGTTGCTTCAGTCTAGATTTTTACTTTCACTCATTATTAATATTCATTTATAATAGTCGGTTAAGATTATGAAGGATTTTATAATTAATCTATTATAAGCACCACTAGTTTAATCTAATATTTTCAGGAATACTTAGACATCTCTATACTTATAAAATAACATGTCCTGACTGACTGACTGATTCATCATCGCCGAGCGCAAACTATCAAGGCTACAAGCATGAAATTCGGAATGTATATTCATTTTGTTATGTAGGCACCTACTAAGAAAGGGTTTTAGCAAATTCCACCCCAAAGGGGTCAAAATAGGGGATGATAATATGTATGAAAGTCCGTCATTTTGAAAGTTACATAAACAAAATTTTGTATTTTGGTTATTGACGTGAAACAAATAAAAACGTAATTCAGGAATTTTGGAAATTTTATTTAATAAGGGATGAAAAGGGGGGTGAAAGTTAATGCGAAAGTGAGTTTGTTTGTTACACTTTCACGCCTAAAACACTGAACCGATTTTGATGAATTTATCTGCAGAGACAGACGGGACCCTGGAGACGGTTACAAGCTACTTTTATCCCGGAAAATGCTGTACACGCGGGCGGAGCCGCGAGCAAAAGCTAGTTTGACATTAAAAAATAGGAACTGGTTGAAATACATATAATTTTATAAAAATATCTATTACATGTGTAATAAAATAGGAGGATTGAAGGATTATGTTGTCACTTGTCCCAGTGTAACTGGGTCACCAATATTTTAGGCCTGACCACCCCTGCACGCGTACGAGGCTATGGTAAAACTTGGGTGCTGTTGCGGGGTGTGGGTGTAAGGCGCCGGCTCGTCCCACGTAACAACAAATCCACTGTCACATCATGATGAGAAGACGGACCTGATATTAAGCCGGAATAACGCCAGGTGGAAAGAAAAAGAACCAAGGATTTTATTCGTATTGCAAACTGAAAGTAGTAACAGATTAGATTGAAATTAAGATAATTAACTTTGTTTATTTTAATTAATGTACATGTTATAAATATTGCTACTTTAATTATGAATTGCAAGTGGTGGATCCACGCTGTAGACAGTCTTGAATTGGTTGCCTCCACCGGGTTGATACCTCTGTCTCATATTAAACCTATGTGAAACAGCTTGCTGAATAAGATATGCGGAGGGCCAAAATCCTTTCCTTTTCCCAATCGCTTAAATATCCCTTTTTAACGGAACAAGTCAATTGTTCTTCTAGTGTCATTTTAGGTTATCATGGTCGGTGGAGATAATTTTCCATCAGGTGAAGTGCTATTGCAGTTTAATGGTCAATGATTGGCAACATCGACTCAAATATCTAATTTAGTATTTTTGACGTGACAACGTCTTATAATTCGATAGAGCCGGCTGCACGCACGAAAAAACATGACTCATGCGTCGTTACCTCGCTAGATGTCACGTTCCATTTAAGGCTTGAAGTGCAAGCGAGAGCGCGGAACGAGCGACAAAGAAGCACAATCGGCCCTTGCGTTCGGCAGCGTTCGAGATTTAAAAAAATTAAAACATAAATATTAAATCTTCCACATATCACAACAACGTGTCTGAAATGACAGGTTAGACCAGCCATCCGTCAAAGGGAACATTTTCTCCTATATCAAACACATTGAGGCGGGCTTTTTAAAAACTAGATTTACGAAAAGGACATTGTTCGTCGTCCATACATAGTTGGCCTAAGAACCAAAAGGTAGGTGAATTTACTTTTTGGGTTTTAGATAATGTATATATTTGATTGAAACTATATTAAAACTACGGACATTTGAGAATTCCGAAAAATAAATAAAATACTTTCGGATTTTGAGGTTATAATTAGGCCAATAAATACTATCAAATGTCAAATGTTGTCATCCGTTAAATCATTTTGAAGGAGTTTTGGCGGGAATTCCGACAGTGCGGTTCATCGCTGATTTTAATTTATTTCAAAAACTAGTTTAATGTGTTTGTTGTATAAAAGTGGTGTGGATTTGTGCAAAAAACTTTTACGGCGATGAACAGTGTATGGAAATATTGAATTAAGTGAACAACGCACATTTATACTTGTAAAAACTATTAAATTGTAAAAAAAAAATGACATAATTGTATTTATGCGTACAAATAAATCTAACTTGATCAATTTCATTGTGACTTCCAATTACCTCCTTCTCTATATACATACAAAGCTATTAAACAAATGAAATTAAAATTTTCTTTTGAAAAATGCTACCATTCCATCAGTATTTTCTTAAGACGTTGTCACGTTCAAGTATCGTCAGTAAACCGACTTTACAGACAACCAATTTTTTTTTGAGTGTAGTTTCTGTTAAAAAGTTTTCATTTTACTATTTTTTGTGGATGAACCACCAATATCGGTGAATAATTGTTAAAGCTTTAGTCTTTCCTCTCTGATTTCAAACTTTACCTTAAAGATGGTATTATTTCTTTAAATGAGCCACCTCTTAGGCAAGGCTTATTAAATACAAAAATAATCATTCAGATTGGTTCACCTTTGGCGGATCTATATACAACATACATAAATAAATGACAATCCTACGTTTATTTAACGTAGCTTAAAATGAAATTAAACTGCAGCATAAATTCCATGGTTGTCGGGGATACTTGCGTCGCGTCGGTTTATGTACTTATATGTATATAATCTTCTTGACAAAGTTTAGTGGTAGAGCCACGTTGTAGACATTTTTTTCTACAGCACGAATGGGCCGGCTCGACCGGATCGTTACCACTGTCTCAAAGAAAACTGCCGTAAAGTAGTGGCTTGCTACTGCGTTTCGTAAGGTGAGTGAGATATCCGGAGGCCCAAATCCCCATCCCCTTCCCCAATCCCTTAATTATCCCTTCCCTTTAAGGTCGGCAACGCGCCTATGATTCTTCTAGTATTGTGGATGTACATGGGCGGCGGAGGTCACTTACTATCAGTGACCCATTTGCACGTTTGCCGTTCTATGCTATAAAAAAAATCATCAGCTAAAATATACATTTTGCGGTAAGACTAAAAAATATTAAATTAATTTTAAGTCCAATTAAGCCGCTTTTGATTGCCTTCCAGAGATAGTCGTAATATAGTTTAATTTATACATGTTACTTGCTTAGGCACTAGTAATACTAGTTCTAAATTTATATTCGTATGCTGACTGGGTCTAGAATTTATTATGTTAAAACATTATGTTAAAGCATACGTACATATAAATCATCTTTAAATGTTATATAACACAATGTGGTAGGTCCCTCGTATGTGAGAGGCCATCTGGGTAGGTACCACCGCTTTGTCTATTTCTGCTGCCAAGCAACACTGTGTAAGCACTGTTGTATTTCGGTTTAAAGGACATTGAAACCAGTGAAATTACTTGGCCTTATAAGGCTTAACATTTTATATCTCGGGGTAACGTGCGCAGTTCAGTGCCTTGCAGTGCTTTATAATTCAAAGTTCTGTGTGGTGTTGCTTCGGTTTATGGGCAGGCGTGGCGCTTATCATCGTCATCATAGCTCGTCTCATCATCCATAAAACAAAAAAAAAATATATAATGATTAAAATGTTACTTTCATCTTAATTTTCATCTATCAGGTCTCCTCCAGAAGTCCCATTCACCGTGCGAAACACAATAGCTGGTACCACTTCATGTCAGTTTTCTGAGACGGTGGTAATACCCCGGTCGAATGTAACTAGATAAGTAGTTAATTTACACCGTCTTAGTACTCCGTGTTTATTTGAACGAAGTGTTCTGTCCTTGTGGTAAAACTTTAGCAATTGCATTTTGAGTTTCAAGAGTGTATCGTAGTTATGATCACCATCGTGATGACGTCAAGAAGCTGTAGACGGTGACAGCGCACATTATGAGAAAATCCACGGCTAAAGGCCCAAAGCGAATAATGATTGGCAGATTTAACACCAATGCTTATTTATTATCTCGTTAGGACTTTTGTCAGGATGACGGTTATGTTAATCCGTCCATCCCACTACTGTCCTGTGGATTGGTTTTTAAAGAACTTCATCATGGTATACCTGCCTTCGTAAAAATCGAATAATTAGGATCACCGAGGTTCTAGCCGTTGAGCGATTCCTCACTATAAACCTTCCACTCTATTCCTTCGCTATTCTTTCCTATAAATTTTCATGTTATGACTCTTAAGATGGTCGGCAACGCGACAACCTCGTATTAGTTGAAGCTGATGATGAGTTTTTGTGAGGGGCTTCAAACTCCAAGCGAGATAGGCTACAAATAGACTATACAATATACTAGGTGTTAGGTCTCGCGTAAGCGCGAGGCAGTCTTGATAGGTACCATGGCTTTGTCTATTTCTGCCGCCACACAACAGTGTGTAAATTCTATTGTGTTTTAGTTTGAGCGACATTGAAGCCAGCGCAATAAGTGGGCATTATGAGAAGTTTGTCTTAGGATGTTGAGCGCAGTGCAGTGATAATTCAAAGATCTGAGTGGCAAGTCAGGCGTGGCGCTTACCATCAGGCGAGCCAGCACCTATCGTCATAGAGATATAAAAAACGGCTGCGACGCAGGGACAGTACTGGAAACAATTCAAGTTGACTAAAGTTATGACGTCATCTAACATTTGTCATATGGCGCAATTCATGTTTTGCTTAACCGGTACTTTTGTTAGTTATTGCTAAAGTAAGTTGGTGCAACCCTGCATTAAGCTACGCGGTCTTCTCCGGTATACCTCTACCAGAGACCGCAGGGTTAGCACTTAGCCTCCGGAATACAGCAAGGTATATTCATATGAATGCTGCAATGATCTTTATCTGCGTCTAACCGTGCAGTAAAAGTTTGACATGTTACATAAAGTATTCGGCAACACATGTGTTAGATGGCGCTGGTTTCGAAACGTGCGGAAGACTTAAGGTCGGCTTATGCAAGCTGAGGAGGTTTCAATGAGAAAGCTATCTGTGTCAGCGTCAGTGCGATTCGTTTCGCTGGATTTTGTTTGTGTCTACTCTTCACTATTTATTTTGATTGATTGTGCAGTAACTTAGTTACATGCAACTTTCGAAAGTGACGGTAAATATGTGGTATTGTTTATTATTTGTTTCATGTTATGAGCGTGTTGAAATAAGACTAATTTAAACGGATTTTATCGCGGTTTTTTATTATAAATTTGGTCCCGATATTTCGAAAGGTTTTCAGTTTTCGTGGTCAAGGGGTGGACTGGCCACGAAGGCTGAAAAGCTTTGGAAACGTTTTAGTTTTAAACGTGTTATTAATAATTATAATACAACACTTAATAAGTACTTATTGTAGTCAGAACTGATGACAAAGTATGGAGTAAAATTTTTAGTGTTATTTTATTGGAATTTACACGCAGTAGCTATACTTACCACTAAAAATAATTAAATTAAAACAAAACTTAGAAATATATTTCAAAAATAACAATAAAAAGTCGGCGTCAGTTACCCGGCGACGGCATCAGCATCGACAGTAATACTATAATTTTTGTTATTAGTTTCAAGACGTATACCAAACTACAGTTGCGTTCACGGAACCATAAATATACAAGATAAATATCTATAATTAAATTACTAAGAAGCGATGTACATATATGGCTGAATAATATTTACTGTAATATTTCATACATAAACTCCGTGATAGAAACCCGTAAACGGACTGTTGAATTTAAAAATTTCACATTCCGTATCAAAAACATTTATGAGCCAAGTATAGACTGAGCAAATTAACGCTACCGAAACTTGTATTAGCAGTCTCTTTATGACCAAGCCTTATATGAAACCTAAACCAAACATGTATGTTTATCTGTAGAGGACTCTGTAGAGTAGAATGGGCATATTTGTCTATACATATCAATGATAATAAAATATACCTTATTAATCTCAGGTACGGCCCCACGTGGAGTACTGCTCTCATCTCTGGGCAGGAGCCCCCAAATACCTGCTTGACCTACATGACTCCTTACAAAGGAGGGCTATTCGAATCGTCGGGGACCCCAGTCTTACGGATAACCTGGAACCTTTAGGAGCGCGGAGAGACATTGGTTCTCTCTGCGTATTCTATCGTTTGTTCCACGGGGAGTGCTCTGAGGAACTGTTTAAGATGGTTCCAACATCACCATTTTACCATCGCACTACCCGGCACCGTAGTAGAGTTCATCCATACTACCTGGAAACCGTGCGATCTAGCACCCTACATTTCCAGCGCTCATTTATACCACGCACGTGTAAGCTCTGGAATGAACTCCCTGCCTCGGTGTTTCCCGAGCGCTATGACATGTCCTTCTTTAAACGAGGCTTAAAAAGAGTATTCCTTCAACTGTAGGCAGCGGCTTGGCTGTGCCCCTGGCACTGTCGATGTCCATGAGCGGCGGTGCCCGCTTACCATCAGGTGGGACCGCTTGCTCGACTGCCTATTAAGGCAATAAAAAAAAAACCTGGATAGATATTTTGCTGGTGGTAGGATATTCATATCCGCCCGGATAGCGATCACCGTACACATGGTGTTAAAACTTGCCATAGTGATCCACACTTGTGTGGATCGCGTTCCACAGTCAGAGTATATCCAGTTCTCCCGAGGGGCTTGTGACATGACTTGATGGTTGGTTGGGTGGGTATAGAGGTTCATCCTTGCATTACTGTGCCTGCATCGGTCATCTGCCTGTCCCGTCGCAGGTCTCTGGATTTGCTTTTTCCTCTGCGAAGAGGGAAGAAGCATTTATACAGGCCGGCATGACTCTAGTGGCCACCGATAAACTCATTGTTTGTCGGTGGTCGCTGGCTTTTTGGACTGCACTACGCTTACCATCAGGTGTAGTGCACTTTGCCGTGCTCAGATTAAAAACAAATCACTTATTTTTTATAATCTCTTTTTTAAAACAACAATAACAGAAATTCATAGGTTGCAAACGGCTGCCAAGTTAATCTATTCAATGTACATATGTCAGTGGAAAGGCTATTTCTGGTGCTAATTTGTTGTATACGCACATAAATGTAAATGGACGAATATTCGTTATAATGAGAATAATATAAATACATAAGTCACAACAGTAAGGCCGCAAAATTGATCTATCTACATTGCATTAATGGAATATATGTCAATAGAAAGCTTAGATTAGCTATACAAAAACGAGTACAAGTAATCAGTTGTTTATCGACGTATTACTGCTGAGTAGACAGACTAAACTCCATTATTATATGCCCATTCTCCTTTACAAGTCTACTTGGAAAATTATACACAGCGCTAGCGCGGCCGGACCTTGAAACTAGAGAAAATGCATGAGAGGCCACAGCCAACTGGTTGACCAAAGCGTAGACTAGTAACAAACAGTATTTGCTGTTCATAAAATGCAATATGTATGAAGTTTATTCCGCACGTTTGTTTGAACAGCTGCAGTGATAACTTGGCCGAACTGTATCCCAGACGCTAAGAGCGAACCGTGTCACCGTCCTCGATTGTTGCCGCTCTGTTCCGATCGAGACGGCATTATTGGTGCCATCTGTAAGTGTGAAAGGGACGGCGCACTTGGGGACAATCCGAGTAAATTGCTTCATGATTGGATAATTATTTTATTGATACAGTTAAATGCCATTGAGATGGACCTTAGGGTTTGAACGGGGCCGTGGTGGTAATTTATGGCCACTACGCATTTGTTCCGGTTAATGACGTCCTATAAACTGCGGTTTTCTGAGTGGAGAAATAAAAGTTTTGTTAATTGTTTTGTTGTTACACTTTTAATCTCTTTTTTACAACTTCTATTTTTGAACTGAAATCGTGTTTTATGGTTTTAGTTTTGGTAAATAATACATAAGTAATGACGATAATGGGTTTCTCTTTTTTTATTATCTATTAATATATTTTTTATCCGAGCACGGCAAAGTGTCTACACTACGCCTGATGGTAAGCGTAGTGCAGTCCAAAAAACCAGCAACCACCGACAAATAATGAGTTTATCGGTGGTCACCAGAGTCATGCCGGCCTGTAGAAATGCTTCTTCCCTCTTCGGAGGGACCATCAAGTCATGTCGCAAGTCCCTCGGGAAAACCGGATATACACTGGCTAATTCTGGAACGCGATCCACACAGGGCGAGTGGATCACTATGTCAGTTTTTAACACCATGTGTACGGTGGTTGCTATCCGGGCAGATATGAATATCCTACCACCAGCGAAATAATTTATATTAGTCGTTATCGTATAGGTAGGCTGGCTCATCCGGATCGTTACCATTCTCTCACTGAAAACCGATGTAAAGCACCGGCTACAGCGGCGACCAAGCAGGTACGGTGACTGGGATATCCGGAGGCCCAAATCCCTCTCCTCTTCCCAATCCCTTATTAATCCCTTTCCTTTAAGGTCGGCAAAGCGCCCATGATTCTTCTGGTATTATGGGCGTATATAGGCAGTGAAGATCACTTACCATCAGGTTAAATGCGCATTTGCCGGCCTATGCTATAAAAAAATCCATTTACATTAGAAAGTACTAGGATTAAAATTATCCGCTGAGACAATCTTCATCTATCTCGAACATATGAAATTGTGATAATGATGACTGAATACCGATTTGTTACAACGTTAAAACATGTATTTATTTATCTCTAGAGTGACTGACCGACTCCGGGTCCGCAGGGCATTCATTGCATATTCGTACTAATTTGAAAAAAATACGACTACTGTAGCGTATTATTTTAATCATGGTACGGTTAACAAAAAGTGAACCTCTGTCAATTATTGGCAACCTATGGTACTTACGCAAAAAGGAACTAACCCACAGCAAGTTCATTTTTTATTGTTATTTGATTGAATGACGAGACGAGCAAGCTGTTCGCCTGATGGTAAGCACCACGCCTGCCCATAAACAGCAGCAACACCACACAGAACTTTAAATTACAAAGCACTGCATGGCATTGAACTGCGCTTGTGTCCCCGAGACATAAGATGTTAAGTCTCATAATGCCCAGTAATTTTACTAGCTACAATTTCTTTCAAACCGAAACAAAACAGTGCTTACACACTATTGCTTGGCGGTATAAATAGACAAAGCGGTGGTACCAACCCAGACGGCCTCTCGCATACGAGGGACCACCTTGTAAGTTCAAACAGAGATACTGATTTTGTTTTGCTAAATTCATTAAAATACTTGGTGTGGGTTGGTTCCTTTTTTGCGTAAGTAGGTCCAATTTGTATTCACTTATATTTCAATGTGGGAATAGACACAAGATTTTTATTATTAGTACTATGGATAGTTGGTTAAATCCGTTGCCATGCGGGTTGGATTTTATTCAACAGTTCTGTTAATTTAAAATTTCCCTTATGGTCAGGGATCCCTGAGCCACTTTTCCACTTGTTTTTTTTTATAGCATACATAGGCCGGCAAACGAGCAAGTGGCTCACCTGATGGTAAGTGATCTCCACCGCCCATGTACGCCCACCACCAGAAGAATCATGGACGCGTTGCCGACATTAAAGGAAAGGAATAATTGGGGATTGGGAAGGGGAGGGGATTTGGGCTTCCAGTTATCTCACTCACCGTACGAAACGCAGCAGCGAGCCGATACTTTACGTCGGTTTTCTGTGAGAAAGTGGTAACGATCCGGTCGAGCTAGCCCATTCATGCTGTAGACAAAACGCTGTCTACAGCTTGGCTCTACCACTCATAAAGACTCACTCATTGATTACTATCAAGCTAATTTTCCGTGAGTAGCTTCGTTTCGATGAGACGCCCAACAATTCCTTATGCGAAAATTCTCTATTTATATATGGTATATATGGTAGCTAACAGAGGTAGCAAGGATAAAATATTTCGATTTGGGGAATCTTACCAGCCCAGCGGAAGGAAGGATCGTTATGCCGGACATTGAAACCAGTGAAATATTAGGGAATTATGAGAAGAAAATTATTGCGTCTATGCTTGTGACGTTTCACCTTAACGAAAGGCTTGCCTGTGACCACACGCGTGACAAATTCTCAACTGTGAAATAATGGCAAATGTCATGACCTAATGTCACAGAGTGTTCTGCTCTGTAGCCCCGAAACATTTCGCCGTGACATGTCATTTAACGTATTATCATTTTTTGTTTTAAGTCACGGCAGAATGGCACCGTGCAATTACGATATCCGTCTACATTAGCGCATGTAGGTACGTGTGACAGGCACGACTCTCGGTGTGATACAATGTCACGGAAGTGTTGACGCAACTTAAAACATTATATTATGTTAGTCCTATCAGGGCCGCCATAAAGCAGTTTTTCTCCCCAGAGGGGTTGACGTCAGGCAGGCAGCCGGTCGTAAAAACTACAAGCCAAATATATTTCTAACATGTCTTAAAAAAATAATGTTGCGCCCACCCCAGGGTAGGTGAGAGAATAAAGAAAGAAAAGCTATCAGGGCCGTCTTGCGCCACTGAGCTCACAGTGCACTTAAAAAGTAAAAAAAATTGTTTTTTTCAGTATTATACCCATGGCATCATAGAAATTACTGTTAGTGTTGAGCAAATTGTTTTTGTGATTTGATAAAAAAAAATTGAGTCATTGGATTTTGGAGTTTGGAGACCACATGAGACTAAACACCCCGTGCCAGTGCCCATTGCTTATAGGATAGAGACGGAATTGATTGCCATGCAGTGCTTTGTAACTTCAAGTTCTACTTATCTGTTCTGTTATGCCAGCGTGACGCTTCCCGTGAGACGAACGACCTTCTCGTCTAGGTTAATAAAAAAACTACTATCATGGATAATGCTGTCCTACTGTACTAAAAAACCCCATACCTAAACCCGTTTACCTTCACGCTACGCGTTCGTGGCTTGTAATTGGTTTGACTCTATCTTATCATCCACTATATGGCGTCGTGAGGTCTTATCAGTGTTTACTTCGACGGCTTTGACGTACTTATCGGCCACTCTAACGCGACCCGTCCCGATTGTTTGAATATCGAACGCGGCATTTTAGAAGTACGATAAATAAGCAATTGTATCACACGAACACCCTTAATGCCGGATGGATTATGTATAGGTGCGGCTTAAAATTTTTAAGAAATTAAAATGACTGCTACAGCCGCACTGTAAACAGATTAGTCTACAACATGAATGGGCCAGCTCTTTGCATTACAAGGCACTACATAGCACTGGACTCCGCTCGTCGCCCCGAGGCAATCTCATAATGTCCAGTAATCTCACTGGCTTCAATGTCCTTCAAACCGATACACAAGAGTGCTTATAAACTGTTACTTGGCGACAGAAATAGAAAAGCGGTGCCACTTACCCAGACGGCCTCTCGCATACGAGACATAGCACCAAGTGCATCTGCAATTAGGCTAATTACTAAGCCATACAAAATAGCCTTTTAAGCCTTGTACAAATTTATGCTGCAAACAAAACTGTCTACAACGTGACTGTGGCGTGTTGATACAATACTCTGTTGCTCGCAGTTCATTTTATAATGGCCGTGATATTATTAACTCGTGTTTGTACAAGTGAGGAAGAAATATTTTCAGTTAGTCACGACCGTTTCGTACGTGTTTTGAAATGTAGAATGTATGCTTGTTTCGCAAATTAATAACAGAGCTCTTGCGATTCGTAAACAATGGCTGATGGATTGCGTACCTACTGCTATTGTTGGACACGTGAATAAGCAAGTCAATAGTCTTTAAGTTTTTTAAAGTAAAGTCTCATTTAGATAGAGGGATTTTTTTATGTGATATAATGACGAGATGAGCAAGGGGCTCGCCTGATGGTAAGCGCCACGCCTGCCTATAAACAGAAGCAACACCACACAGAACTTTGAATTACAAAGCACTGCATGGCACTGAACTGCGCTCATCACCCCGAGATATAAGAGAGAAGTCTCACAATGCTCAGTAACTTCTGGTTTCAATGTCCTTCAAACCGAAACACAACAGTGCTTACAGACTGTTGTTGGCGGCAGAAATAGACAAAGCGGTGGTACCAACCCAGACGGCCTCTGCGAGAGGCCTACCACCTTGTTGTGCAAGAATATAGATAAGAAAAAAATATATTGACGAACTGAGAACCTCATTGATTTTTTGCGTCGGTTAATAAGAACGAACACCTTTACTGCTATGATTCAAGCCGTTCCACTATACTAAATATTACACATCCGATCTATATAACGGACTTGTAATTAAAAGTATAAATGTTACGTTCATCCGTGAGTTCGTAGAAATTGTGCTTCCGCTTTACGAATCAATAATGCATCGCGTTCCCGTATTAGGGCCACCTAAGTAAGGCTACGGACTTGAAGTCAGCGGGCACGGCGCGTTTCAATGCATAGATTTAAATCGACCTGGCCTCGAAGGCAGCGGCGCGGCGCGGGCGTGAGGAGCGGCGTACGAGCGGCGCGCGTCAGGCGAGCGGCGCTTGCGCGTCTGCATTGACGTAGTGTTGTGTATTTTCCTAAATGCCCACCGACGTGGTGGAGCAAATTACTTCAATGATTCTTTATATGGAACATCATATTCACATCAATTTCGTTCGCGAACAGACACTGATTTCTCGTAGCACAACACTGACGCCGCTCTAGCGCCGCGCGATCTTCCCGCTGGCTTCGAGACCGGGTCTCCGCCGCCGCCGCCGCCGCCCCGCGCCCGCTGACTTCGAGTCCGCAGCCTAAGTGGCAAAGCTACATTGTATACAGTTTTGTCTCTGGCATGAATGAACAACCGATAAAAAACCGACGTAACGTGTGAGTTTGAATAAGACATACAGCGGTTGATTAAGTTGTGATTGCGTTGCCGAGTTCAAAGGAAAGGAATAACAAAGGAGTTGGGAAGGGAATTGGGCTTCCGGATATTACTCACGATACGAAACGCAGCCAGCAAGCCGCTATTTTATGTCGGTTTTCTGTGAGATAGGTAATACGGTCGAGCCAGCTCATTCATGCTGTAGGCAAAACTGTATATAGCATGGCTCTACTGCTTATATTTTCAAATTGCATGCTGCGTTTTCATCATTCGTACCATATATCTTCTTTATAGGGCATAACTATAAAGTAATCTTTAGTTTATGACCTTATTCTCATCACAGTATTTTAATATATTTAAATTTAGCATTAGTATATTTTATTAAGTCCTCAAAGGTGTTGACGTCAGAAAAGCGGTCGATCGTAAAAACTATGTAAGCCAAATATTCCTGTAACATGTGTTAAAAAGTATGTTGCGCCAACCCCACAGCGAGTGGGATAAGGGCAGGTAGAAGACTTAATAGAAATATTGGAGACTTAATAAGTCCGATACCGCAAAATATGTTACGCGCGTTACACATATGTTATTGGTAATAATACGATAATTTTCTGATTACGTATTTTTTATTTTATTGCAATTTCATCGTAGATACCGAGAGATCAGATATAGTAATGATTGGAGTTTGATTGTAATAATGTATTATGTACAAGTTATATCATATAAACAACAATCTGATTTTCGGAAATAAATAAGGAGCTGTATTCATTTTTAATGTTTATTCTTTATAATTATAAAGTACAACATTACGTACAAAGCTCAGCCTCGTCTTCTGCCAATTTCTGTTCACCTTACACCCGTTTCTGGAGAAGTACTAGATATTCTAGTTGTACAAAAATTTCGCTACTGCTAACTAGATCTATTTTTAGGCAGTGTAGGTCTGGCTAACATTTATATTGTCATTTTTCTTATATTCTAATATTTTTAATTTATTACTAGATTTTGCTCATTGCGAGTCTCTGTAAAGTCCGTCCGTCTGTCCGTTTTGTATCTGTGAAAGTACTGACTGTAAACCTTCATCCAAATCTATTTAGACAATTTTAAATGTACTTATTAGTGTATTAGAAGATAAATTTAGATTTCTCGGCTACTTTTGAATAATACTCAGTATAAATCATAATGTCGGTATTTATGCAACACCCGTACACTACAATCCAAAGGCGAAATTAAAAATGAAAAATAAAAATCTTCCAATACTTACCATCAAACGGTCAATTTCACGGACCATTAGCGCTACACGCACAGTCATTCTGCATTTACTCTTTTCATATCAACTCGGAGGAAATATAACGCCATTATTACTCATGAAATAAGATTCAAAATCGCTAATACCAATAATTTTAAATCTTGGTGGTGAGAAGCTAGTGATTCGATACGGTTAGATATTGAACTGTGAAGTTTCTGCAGACGTTGAATTCTGATGGTATTTACGATACGTTCGCGCCGTTTTTACCACCATTGGCTTGATGTCAAGTTAGCTCAGAGGCCGAATATCATTAGGTTGAAGGACAGATGGGCAAATTGTTGGAAATAAGTGATTTTGAAAAGAGACAAGCCCTGTTGTTATTGTTGGCAGAATACTGGATGTGTCAATAATGCACTGCCGCGCCACGGGGTTAATATTATGCTTCGTGAAAATGTTGTTTATTAGTTATTCTCGCGCTACATCTATATATCTATCATAGCTAATATGCTCAGTATTTATGCGAAAAGAAAATGTTATTTACTCTTTTTCTTACGCTATCTCATATAAACAAGAATCAGTCAATATCGACTAAGTTTTTTTCTCCCACCACGAGATATCTATGAGTTCATTTGTATGAGCTTACTAGCGAGGTAAAGGGTTCTTGAATAAAATGGATATTTCTGTGCCTCTCTTGACTGTATACGTCTTAATTAGTGTTGCCCAAATGCAAGAACAAGACGAGACTTAGCCAGTCTTGGTCTTGGTCTTGCGCCAATACACCTGGTCTTGGTCTTGGTCTTGGTCTTGCGCTCCCAGTCTTGGTCTTGGTCTTGGTCTTGCAGCAAGAGTCTTGCAAGTCTTGCAATTACCTATTAGTCTATTACTATTTATTAAAGTTTACTTTAAATCTTAAAAAAACGTATTAGAATTGGAACATTGTGAGCTTGAATTAACATAGCCATAGTAAAGATCAAGCAGATTAACAAATAACTGAAGATTTAATAAGAAATTCGAAAAATTAACTGACCTATATGTCGTTTTCCATGGAAGTAACTGTTTCTTAATAAACATTTATGATTTATAAGCTTACATTTGCTAAAACATGTAAAAAAACAAATTAATTACAATAACTTGACTGTATTTTAAAGAACAATACTTATCTGTCTAAAAAGAGATTGAACCCTCAACTTATAAGAAATTTAATAAAAGAGTTTTACGATTTATCATTTATTTGAACAAAAAATAAAATACAACACTAATCAACAGCTTTATCATTAGGTTATGATACTTTATATCAATTTTTTTGACCAACAATTAATACAAAGTAACCATCTGGCTGACTCATCATTTAACCTATTTCTATGTTTTCTAATTACTAATGATGCTTTAGAAAATAACCTCTCAGCAGGTACTGAAGTTGCAGGTATTGAGAGAAAATCACGGGCCATTTTCGATAAAATCGGATACTCTGTCTCATGCGTCCTCCACCAATCTAAAATGTCTTCCGAGCTGGCAGTTCTTGGTTTTCTCAGGTACTCCTCCAACTCGTCTATCACTAAGCCTTGAAGACAAGATCCAGATGACGTCGAGGGACATTCATAGAGTTTATCAAAGTCTATTACGTCTTCATCTTCATCACATACTTTATTTTCTTTTTCTGGTAATTCCAGAGATTTGTTCAGTGAGTGTAGATTTTTATATTCTTCATAAAGTTCATTGAACTTGCGCAGACTTTCTGTTTTAAGTTGCTTCCCCCACATTGTCAGGTCAAAAGTCTGAGCCTTATGCCTTGGGTCTAAAATTAAAGAAGTACAATAAATCCAGTTGCTCTTTTTGTAATGTTTAAGCATTTTGTCTCGAGCTGCTTGGAAAGCTAGAATGAGCCTTTCATCCACTTCAGATCGATTAGGTTTCTCATCTAACTGTTTTACCATAGATTCAATTTTATCTAGCAAAAGATTGAATGATACAATGACTAGCGGTAATGTAACATATTTGTCTCCACCAAGTTTTGTACTTAAAAGTTTAAAGTTTATTAGAAATTTATGTAATTTTTCGAGTACCTGCCATTCATTAGCTGTGATTTGAAAATCATTTAATTCGGTGACAGAACTGCACAATATGTCAATGCCCGCTCTCACTTTTAAACCAAATCCAATCATATCATGTGTGGAATTCCATCTCGTTGGACAGTCAAGAATGGCATTTAGATTTGATGGCACGCCAGCTGCTTCACAAGCAGACTGAAACTTCTTCTTCACTATCTCACTTCTTTTTATTTTACTGGAAACACTGCGTAACTTTGTTACAGATGTACGCGAGTCAGCAATATTTGGTGCAGATTCTTCATCTTCCTCATCCTCAGTTTCGTCTGCATAGTCTTCGTACTGCTGATCTTGCGCGTTAGTGTCAGACTCACAGTGTAATGCTAAGGTCTTTAATAAATCTTGTACACCAAGGTTTAAAATGTGAGCAAAGCACCGGAAATGTTGATTGTCTGAATCAAAGTGTGGCGGCAGCTGTTTGCCCAGTTCATACATAAATTTGGTATTTGCAGTTGCGTTGTCGACCGTGATACCTTGTATTTTATCAATTATGCCATATTCCAATAAACATTCATGGAAAATCGTTGCAATATCTTCCCCAGTATGTCGACCGCGTGATGGTATAAAATCAAGAACTACAGATTGATACTTCCATTCGTTGTCTATATAATGAATAGTAACCCCGTAGTAACTCCTACCAGCAATTGACGTCCACCCATCAATGGTAAAAGACATTTTAGATGATAATTGTTGAAGTCGTTCCTTGAGATTCAATTGGAGCTCTTCAAATCGCTCTTTGACTTTCCTTCTAAGTGTAGACCTTTTAGGAAACACCATATTAGGGCAAATACGTCGAAAATATACTTGTGTAGCTTCGTCATCGAAAAATGAGAAGGGAAGATATTTTTTCACCACCCAATCAACTGTAGCTGTCGTGATGTTGTCACTGCTGTTTTCCGACTGAAACAAAACAATAAATCTTGTGTTATTATTTAAAACATACAAGGTTTGAGCATATAAGAGGAGGAGGTATGTTGTTGTTAAATCGAGAAAATCGTTAAATTGATATTTGTTATATTAAGGTTGCACTGTACTGTAATTTACCAAAATAAAGTACTTAGTTGTTACTGGCCGATTAAATGAAAATATGGGTGTTTATAAAAAATATTTAAGACGATAATTACATACTTAATATGTCGCACCCCTAGATGAAAACACCACTAACTCAAAAATACTTACGTAAGTTAATGGCGTTTTTGAAAGTATCGCATGAATAGCTATGCAGAGTTAAAAAAATATTCTTACCTGTCCACTTCTTCCAGCGGTTACTAAAAAGCTTGTGATATCTCCACTTAATTTTGGTTTAACAGGAAGAAATATTTCTGATTCCTTTTTGTGGAAAGATATTAGATGTTTCCTTAAGCCTGAAGTGTTTCTGTTTTTCATTTTTATTTCAATCTTTTTATGTTGGCACAATTTACAGAAGGCAGTTTGGGATGCATGAATTATTTCGAAAAACTCTTCAAATTTGCTTTTGGGTCTTTTAGATCTGTGACTCAAACTCTCGTTACTCGGACTCGAATAATTTGAATCTTCGTCACTCATATTAAATTGTACACGTGATACGTTTTTAGAAAACAACAAGAATTAGTAAAAACAATTATTAAGTTAGACTCGAAGCACAGCTCAATTGGAAATGACTGGAATTAAAATAATTCCTTTATTTATAGTACGTTTCCTTGCTTTCTACCGCGCCGCCTCGCCACGTGCCGGCTCTATGAAAAGGATGCCGCCGCAAATCAAATAATGCCGCGTCACTGTAAACTGTATTGTAACTCAGCTGAATTTTAGAAATAAATGCCTACAGCCGCGCGGTACGTAAACATGCGATAGGGCTGCCCGCTTCCAGCAAAAACTAACAAAACAAACACACATGCCCCGAGGTTTTAACACAAGCGTACCTACCGTATGATGATTCATGAACCGCCTATAACTACCTATTTCACTCGTGTCAATTACTTTCCTTTAATCTATTTACTTTATTTATTAATCCAGACATTTATTTTCGGGAGATAAAAGACTTATCCATTAAAAAACACACACATTATGTACCTACCTACTAGTAAGTAAAATTATTTTATAGTCTTACCTTTCAGAGTTTCCAGGTAATCTAAAGAAAGTTATCTCTGGATGCGTTATTGACGAATTCATGCAACCAAAAACAGCACAATATATCCTATTCGTCATATTAAATATGTACTTGGTCTTATTTTTAGTGAAATTTTCTTTAAAAAAACAATACCGTCCGTTCGTGACTGCGGCACAGTCGCGACTGTCAGCCTGCCGCGCGCGTGCCTTGATCGAGGCGCGTAGGTATAGCTCGCGTTTCATCCATTTGTATGAAGATACAATACTGTATACTATACCTTTACTGTGGCCGCGTGCGGCGTACAAACACACACTAAATATTACCTACTTGTACAGACGCGACGCGTGAATAAAATATATATAAAGAATTAGTGAAAATCACTATTCTTTACATATAAGTGAATGTTTTGGCGTACATCTATACTAATATTATAAAGCTGAAGAGTTCGTTTGTATGTTTGATGACAGAAGTTTTAAAATAAATAAATAAGTCCTGAACGTCACTATACCTCCAAAGTTACTATTCCTCGTGGACGAAGTCGCGGGCACAGCTAGTAAATACTTACTCTCATCATCTCTCTCAGAGATATTCGGGCTGGTAAGTAATACAAAACTCTTATCGCAGGCTTTTTATTTTATTAGTAGGTAAGTACCTACGCTTTTTATATTATTTTATTAGTTTTGTAGAATTTTTTTACACGTTTCAAGTATATTTAAAAGTGGCTACAATATTTATTAAACGGGTGCGGGGTGATATTTGAACACTTTTTTGCTATTTTTTCTTGTAAAAACTTAAGAAATATAATGACTAAATGTACAATAATAGTACCTAAGTAATTAGTTTAAAACCATATAAGTAATCAATATTATAATATATACTTACTAGAATGAATTAATTTGACATCTACTACCTATCCTTACCATTTTATCCCAATCATAATACTACTTGCGTGATCAGTATAATGTATTCATTTTCATTCTAAGCACTCTGAAACTTATTTATTCTTTGGAACACCTGTAGGTACTCTTAAAATTCGAAATTATTTTGCACGAGTATACCTACGCCTACGCCCTATGGCGGCAATCAAATAGTGTCAAATGTTATGATTTCGGCGTGGCGGCAACGATTGTTTTAGATTTCAAAAGAAGCCGCCGGCGCGTGTATCGTAACCATGTACTTCCGAAAAGCGGCAAATTTCTTTGAGAAGTAAGTACAAAACCTTTGAAGCCGCATTATCAAAGTGCCGATGGTTAAAACATAACTATGCATGCACTCAGTTTGATTTTAATAGATAGGTCCAGTTTTTCATACCTATTCTTTGATACAGTTTTTTGCGTCTCATAGAATTTCTAAGCGTACCTACCTATACACCGAACTGTTACACCTAACTACTCAGTGAAATAGCGCTAAGTCCTAGCTGCAAGACGCAAGAGTCTTGCAGGCTATGTCTTGTTCTTGCTCAAGTCTTGCACGGTCAGTCTTGGTCTTGGTCTTGCTAAAAATACGCGGTCTTGTTCTTGGTCTTGGTCTTGCAAAAACGCAAGAACAAGACCAAGACTGCAAGACCAAGACTGAATTTGGGCAACACTAGTCTTAATTATTTGGCAAATGGTAATACGTCATGGTTTAAAGCTTCTTTGCCAGTAATATTGTTCTTGACGGTCAGCCTTACATTGTTTTTTGTAAAATAGTGTTTCTTCTTCTAAGAATTTATTGCAAAAATGATAGCTTGAAAAATCCGTTTTACTACATTTAATTAACGTATAAAACAAAGCGGTCCAAATGTGACAAAACCCACCTTGCGATTGAAAAGTGGGGTAAGCAAAAACGCAGTGATACGATGAAAAAAATCTCAATAAAACAATTGGTACGTCCTAAATCTGGTAAACAAGTTAAAATCAGCGTGCAAAAAGCACTTTACCTGTCGGTAACTGCCACTAAATCAGATTACACTCTCACCCTCCGCCACTGCGATAGGGTGAGGGGACATACTACACTTTGTTCTTTGCCGCTTCTATACGACGAACATACGTAAGTTTTTTTTTCATTTGACACAGCAAATTAACTAATGTTTTTAATTATATTTAGTTTTATTCTTTTTGTGTTAACCTATTTGTTAACATTTTTACGCCTTTGATGGCAAGACATAGCGATCAAAAATTATTTTAAGCTAACATACCTATAACCTATTTACAAATAAACTATTTTGAATTTTGAATTTTAAATTGCAGTCAAAATGTCGAATATTGGGAAAAGCTGTCTTTGGACTGTAATATCGTCAGAATTATGCCGGCCTGTAACTCCGAAACATAGCTAGCCGGAACGAAACATTACGGCTTAGTATTTTAAGATAAAATAATTTATAACATACATGCGTTACGTAGATTAAATGCATAACCATTGTGTTTTTATACATAAGTTCATTTTTAACAATACAACATAAAGTCTAGTATCTTACTGGAGGATCAGGACTGCTTAGGAGTAAGAACCTATGTCTGTGACTGTCGGCGGTTTAATTATTATTGAATGAAAGAAATAATAAAATCGTTTATTTATTATGTATACCAATAACACAACGCCGATGATGAGTGTATAAAAATAAAAGAAAAATACGTATCAGAAATCATACCAACTTATGTACATATAATATACCTACCATCACCAACAATATACTAGATAATTAAACTAAACAGTTTGTTTTTAATTTTATTCGCCGTTACAAGTCCGTACACAACCCTCGCAGATATCGTGATCACCCCCGCAGGTCTAATCTTTATATAAAGCCCTCAGGCACCCCCGGCCTCACTTATTTACACTATGTACTTAGTAATTGCACAACATATCCGAAATATATACTCACGTTTGCTCGCGACTCCGCTTGCGTGAATGTTTTTTTTCCGGGACAAAAAGTAGCCTAGGTATGCTTTATTCCCGCGCGCTAACATATGCGCTTCGAGATGGTTTTGTCGATTCGATTCTACTGGTTATTTCTATAGATAGATAGATAGATAGCTCTTTATTGTAAACCAGTAATCAAAGTTATAAATTATAATTTACAACAAAATTATGTTACAAAAGGCTTATCACTAATAGTGGTCTCTACCAGAAAACCTTGAATTATTATTTATTAAGGATGGGACAAAAAAGGGTTAGCAGAAGTTCTAAGTTTATATCAGATGGCTGAGCCAGCTCGTACCACGGGTACGATCCCGCGGATTGTCCAAAAAGCGTTGGTTTGACATATTGGAGGGAGACATGAGAGCCAATGGTCTCACTACAGAGGGTGCTCAAGATCGGGAGAAGTGGAAGCGTAAACTTAGGAAGGAGAACCCTGGCACTAAGCCTGGGATATGGCCAGGCAGAAAAAGGTAGGCAGAGGTGCAAGGAATGCTGCCCTCATGTTTCGCCGGGCTTATTGCCGTCCCATGATGTGATAGGGGGCGAGCCTATCGCCATATTGGACACAATTTCAGAGCTAATACTGAGTATTTCGTGATAGAAAAACCCAGCATCATTTTTACCCGAACCGGGCATCGAACCCCAGACTTCAGTCGTACCGCATCCGCAATACATCGGCGCCACCGAAGCAGAAGACACTGAACTAATCAAATTAAAACCAATTAGTGTAGTATATCAGGTGATTAGTCCACAAGTGGTACGGGGATCGACATTCGGCCCGTTGTCACGCTGTTCATTTACGCACCCCACAATTACCCCGGTACACCGGTGGTAATCCCTCGCAACCCGGGCTGGTCCCTTGCTGTTAGACACGATGCTTTTTTTAAAAAATAATTTTTGACCTGTGTTTTCGTTTTGTACAGGTTTTAAAATGCTCCTTTAAGGTTAGCTAAGCATCCATCTCGTCGAGCACCTTGGAAGGGTCGGGCTGGACCTGGCGGACTGCCAGTATGGGTTCCGGCAAGGCCGATCCACAATCCACGCGATTTTGCGGGTCAAGGCACAGGCGGAGGATGCAGTAGCCCAGGGCAAGGTGGTCGTGGCGGTGTCTCTTGACATTGCCAACGCGTTCAATACGCTGCCCTGGGCTTGCATCAATGAAGCACTGCGGTACCATGTGGTGCCACCATATTTTCGGCGTCTGGTGCGCTCGTACCTATCTGATAGGTACGTTGTGTATCCGGGCGCCGACGGGTGGCACCGAAGAGCAATGGTTTGCGGTGTTCCACAGGGCTCAGTTCTGGGCCCTCTGCTGTGGAACATCGGCTACGATTGGGTGCTCCGTGGTACCAATCCTCGAGGCGTCGCTGTCGTCTGCTACGCGGACGATACGCTAGTGACAGCGACGGCGAGGACCTTCCAGGAGGCCAGTCTGCTCGCCGCGTTCGGTACAGAACGGGTGGTGGGCAGAATTCGGCGACTGGGCCTCACCGTGGCCCTGGACAAAACCGAGGCCTTGTGCTTCCATGGGCCTCGGAGAGGGCCACCTTTAGGGGCCCACATCATTGTGGAGGGGGTGCGGATTTCCATCGGCTCCACCATGAAGTATCTAGGATTGGTGCTAGATAGCCGGTGGAATTTCCGCGCCCACTTTGAGAAGTTGTCGCCGAAGCTGGTGCGGGCGGCAGGTGCTCTTGGAAGCCTGCTGCCGAACCTGGAAGGTCCCGGCAACCCCTGCCGATATTTGTATGCCGGAGTCATGCGGTCAATGGCCCTCTACGGATGTCCCGTTTGGGCTGGGTCCCTGAACACCCGCTGCGTCGCTATACTGCGCAAGCCGCAGCGTTTAGTGGCGCAGCGGATCGTCAGGGCTTACCGCACGGTCTCCCACGAGGCGGCCTGCCTGTTGGCGGGCACTCTCCCTTGGGATCTGGACGCCCAGCACCTCTCGTCGGCCTTTTTCTGGCGGGAGAGGGCGTCCGAACGTGGAGAAAGGTTAGCTCCAAGGGAGATTGCGGCCCGATTTCTCAGAGCCGCCGTGGAGGAGTGGCATGCCAGGCTGGAAAGCCCGAGTGCTGGGTTGAGGACCGTCGCGGCAGTGCGTCCTGTCTTCAACGAGTGGATTGACAGGCGCTACGGTGCGCCTACATTCCGGCTGACACAGGTACTGACGGGCCACGGGTGTTTCGGCTCGTACCTGTGTCGGATCAGAAAAGAGGACTCTGCCGTGTGCCACCATTGTGGCAACTGCCGCGAGGATACGGCTCAACACACTCTGGGTGAGTGTCCAGCCTGGAACGACGAGCGCAGCGCTCTCAGGACAGTCGTCGGAGCAGACCTCTCGCTGCCGACCGTGATCGCTGCCATGGTCGGCAGCTGGAGGTCATGGCGTGCGATGGCCTCCTTCTGCGAGTGCGTCATCTCGCAGAAGGAGAGCGCAGAGCGGGATCGTGAGCAGAACGATCCCGCTCGCCGCCAAAGGAGACGTAGGAGGCGTCGGGTGGACGACTGACCGGCGTCTCCCGCCCTGTGGAATGGGGGCGTTTGGAGAATTCCACCACGGTATCCCCTGCCTGTCGTAAGAGGCGACTAATAGGGGCCATCGGGGGTCGCGGGCGCGCAGCGGGGGGCTGTCGTAGCGCCCAATTAGTACCTATGTACGTGCGACCCCGAGATGGACGGCAGCACGGGTGGTCGGCCTCGTTGCTGCCGTTGACGCCGAGGGCGTCCTTCGGTGTGCGGGGGCTTCTGAGCCCCCCCAATTTGGAGACGGGCCGCCAGGCGGCACCGCGCAGGAGCGGTTCCGGCAGCAATCCTTGGCTTTCCCAAGGAGACCCCGGGACCGCTCCACATGCGCCGAAGAAGGCCACCGCGGGGTTTTGGTTGGTAGTTACCGGCATAGGGTGTAAATAGTGTTAGGGACTCGGCCCAGCGGTCGCCCGGATGTTTTCCATCTCTCCCGGGCGGTTCGCTGGGTCGTAAGGCCGGTAGAACCCAACATAACCGTTCCACCTCCCCCCGGTGGGGCGGTAGCAATAAACAGCTTTCCCCGCGACAAAAAAAAAAAAAAAAAAAAAAAAGCATCCATGATTTTTCTGGTTTTGTGGGTATTTATGACCGATGGAGATCACTTACGGTGGTCACCAACTCACTCAGGTGGCCTGTGCTAGTTGTTGTTGTACTGGTTGAAGTTACGCGCTTGGATTTTTTCTTTTTATAGACTAGTACCTAAGAATGTGCAGCCAGGCCACTCAGGTCTGGTCAGTCACTCCAAAAAAAAATCTGTACGAAACTAATTTTGTAACAGGTCTGTCTATTTTATATCACGATATAAATAAAATATAAAAATAAAATATAAATATCATAAAATCGTATTTTTAGCCGTCGTTCGTTTAGTTAGTTTTTCGAAGTAAACGAAGATTGAAAGAATACATAACTTTTTTAAATAAAACTAATTTAAACGGATTTTATCGCGGTTTTTTATTTGGTCCCGTGACCACGAAGGCACATAACTTTTTGAAATAAAACTAATTTAAACGGATTTTATCGCGGTTTTATATTTGGTCCCGTGACCACGCAGGCTGAAATTCTTTCGAAACGTCGCGTCGGGACCAAAATTACAATAAAAAAGGCGATAAAATTCGTTAAAATTAGTTTTATTTCAATGAGTAACATTCGCGTAAACTTAAGAAATTAAATTATCAAATACATAACTTTTATCGAGTGCAAGGGATGTTAAATTAAAACAGTTTATACCGTAAAGTTATTTCTTCCCATGGGAATGCGACTGCACGAGAAGACAGTTGCTGACAGACTCTAGTTAAACAATCTATTGCGTTATTTGAGGGACAGTTACAGTATCAAGCACTTAGTTCAACTTGGCACAACTTTGTGTAGTTAGAACTTCGTAAACTGTGCCGGTTATACAGGGGAAGTTTCCACCTCCCCTCTGACATTTGGGGAATTGAAGAGATGATTATATTGTTTTGGAAGTATGTTTTTCTATTTGTAGCCCCCGTGATGTAGTAGGTGAGTACACGGCTACAAAGCCAGAAGCATTGAGTCAATTTCTATACCTAAATAAATGTTTGTATGAAACATTTTTTTTCTTTCTTTTTATTTGAATGAATGACGAGACGATCAATGCGCTCGCCTCGCCACGCCCGCCCATAAAGAGAAGCACACATAATGTTAAATTACAAAGCCCTGCATGGTACTGAACTGTGCTCGTCACCCTGAGACATAAGATGTTTAATCTCATAATGCACAGTAATTTCACTGGCTTCAATGTCCTTCAAACCGAAACACAACAATGCTTATACACTGTTGCTTGGCGGCAGAAATAGACAAAGTGGTGATACCAACCCAGACGGCCTCTCGCATACGAGGGACCTACCACCTTGATAAATCTATTTGTTTCGTGTCTGAATGTTCTGGGATGGCAAGTCCCTCATAATGCCTGATACCCAAGATACTGCTTAACCTACTGTAGAGTCAGGACTATGTGTGTTGGTTGCATTTATTTATTCGTTTTATTAATTTTAACTACTCTTATGGACTTACCACATATTACAGATATTTTTTTATTTTTAGAAAATTCATCAAGAATTTCGATGGTATGTGAAATTTCCCAACCCCCATTAGGCCAGCGTTGTGGAATAAAGGCCTAATCCCTCTCATTAGTAGAGAATGCACGGACTTTCGGTTTCCAGCTGAGCCCGTGCCCAGCTGTGGGACAATAAACAAAATAAGACATTTATATATTTATACCTACACTAAAATGGCATTCTGATTTCTACTTCGTTGTTAAAATATTGCCAGATTCCATTCATTTGTGTTTTAACTCGCGCCATCTACATTTCTTGTGTATAGTAAAAAGAGTAAATGAACTTTGGGAAGACTTTTTTTTACAGTCATATCCGCCCGGATAGCGACCACCTAACACAGGGTTTTAAAACCTACCATAGTGACCCACACATCTTGTGTGGATCACGTACCAGGATCAGCCAGTGTATATCTGGTTCTCTCGAGGGGCTTGCGACATGACTTGATGGTTGGTTGGGGCGGGTATAGGGGTACATCCTTGTATCCCTGTGCCTACATCGGTCATCGGCCTGTCCTGTCGCAGGCCCCTCGATTTGCTTCTTCCCTCTCCGAAGAAGGACGAAGCATTTATACAGGCCGGCATGATTTTGGTGACCACCGATAAACTCATTGTTTTTCGGTGGTAGCTAGTTTTTAGGGCTGCACTACGCTTACCATTAGGTGTAGTGCAGTTATTTTGACGTGCTCGGATAAAAAACAAACTTTTCTTTCGCCATAAAATTTATAGAACCGTTAGTTAGTTTTTTAATTACACGTTAATTACAAATTCAAACAACTTAATACTTTTAGAAACAACCGGTAGTTAACGCCGAATGTGTTAAAGGAATAGAGTAGGGCAATAAAACTATACAACATGGAAACTGTGAAGTTATTGGCCAATTAGATAGGTATTAAATTAATGTTACCACATTGAATAATTATTCGTTTCGTACAAAGGTAGAGGTGTGGCGGCACGTTTGTGATCATGTAATGCTATTTTTTGTGCTTAGCGTTTAATGGCTTTTTTCAAATTTAATTAGAAGAATTCGTCTTCTTAAAAGAATAATTTTTAATCACATGCAAAGAGAAGTAAACATAATAAACTAATGATCACATGCGTCAAAAATAAGATATTTATGTAGTTTCAACCCAATTATTGTAAGCTATCAATTGGTATATTTTTTCTGTTGTGATAATATAATTCTATTGTTGTTGAATTTTATGTAACTGTGTTGATTCTTTTATTAGGATTTTTTTGAAGCTGGTAAACGAGCAAGTGGGTCACCTGATGGTAAGTGATTTCCATTTCCCATTTACACCCACAAAACCATAATAGTTATGGGTACCGGCTTTACAGAGAAGGGATCGGTGGTAAAGGGCGGATGGGACTTATGGGGTTAATTTGGGCAAACAGAATGGTAACTCATCATCTCACTTCGGGATCAATTGTTTGGTCTGTTTAGCAATAAAAGTTCTTATAGTTTACTACTACGGTATATTTTATGTTGAGAACATTTTGTAAGAAAATTGGTATAGTTGAGTTGGTTAAGTTGATCTTTGACAATTATTACTTATCAAAAGCAATAAAACATAATCTTATGTTCTTAAAATAAGTGCCTCTATTTCACATCTATACTACTACCAAATTTGCGGTTGCGCAAGACTCGGGTTAAGCTAAACATGTCTGCTATATGATGTGGTATTTTATATATATACCGGCAATATGGTACGTTAGAATTGCAGCAACGTGCCATCCGCCTTGTTAACGATGTGGACGTGACTCTTAAACGTGACTTAGAACATTAAAAATGTTATTGCGGTAAGAAAAACATACTGCAATAGTTAATGAACCGCATTGATGAGCTGTTATAAATGTTATGGCGGACCCGTGTGCAGTGGCGTCGTTCCATGGTCCAGTAGAGGCATCCATCCTGTTGGTCAAGTCGCGTTCCGGATGCACAAGCAAAATGGCGGATGAATGCGGAAGCGACGCACTTGCAACGGACGTTGATCTATAGTCATAAAATACATCGGAATTTTCTATTAATTTCAATGCTGTATAAGTTATGTTAAATTACAAAAAAATATATAACAGATGTCCTCAAAGGAGCAAGTGAGTTACCTAAAGGTGTGTGATCTCCACAATCCATAAACATCTACTAACACAAAGATTTTTTTTTATTTAATGTTAAAGAAGGCTTACAACACTAATAAACAAAGATAGTATACGGAAAATCCAACGTAAGAAAAAATTATTCATGACAAGTCTTCATATTTGTATATAGTCCTTATGTGTACTATTTTTAGACTAAAATTGTCAAAAAAATACTTAAATTTCAAGAAAAGAATAACGTGGACACGTTGCCCGCCTTAAAAACATACAATTAAAACATTAAGAAGGCGAGAGGTTGGGCCTCCGGATATCCCACTACCGTACGTAATGCAACAAGTTGCTACTTCACGTCGATTTTCAGTGAGATAGTGATAATAAGCCGGTTGAGTCGGCTGGTAATTTCTGCTTTTCACAAGCCGAGACCTACTTGTAAATACTAAAGACCGTCATTTACGTATAGTTTTGTGTTCAGAAAGAATGGGTCGGGTCGACGGGGATTGTAGCACTGTCTCTTATGAGAATTATCATCTTTATTACAAGTATAAAATGAAGTCGCTTCTGCTGTCTGTTCGCTTAGATCTTTTGAACTATTCTACAGATTTTAATGCAGTTTTCAGCAATATATAGAGTGTTCATGAGGAAGGTTTATATGTATATCACGCTATGACTCATGGGATCAGGACAGTAATATGCAGGTGAAACCACGAGGGACAGCTTGTTAAAAATAAAAATCAACTACAAAAACTAAAAATATCGACGATTCCAACCCAATAACAATCTATTTTACTTATAGCTTTTTGTTTTTGTCTATATTCCGCAAATCTTCTTCAAGGGGTTAATTTTCTTCCTGAAATATAAATGGGACCAACTCTCGACTACACATTTAGATTGAAAAAGAATAAACAAAATTGGATCACTGTGTGAAATAATATCCGTGCATGGCGATTAAAAAAAATGAAACTTGATTCCTGATTTCTTTTATTATTGTTTTCTCTTTATTTCTCAGTATAAATTGCTATAAATGAAAGATAAAATATGGCTACATAATGCGTAGTTTAGCGTTAAGCACTGGTTCTTTGTACTGTTTATCAAGATTGTCGTATTTAAATAATAAAATAATAATCAAGTTTGATTAATTCTCCTGATTTCCTTAGTACTTTTTGAAGTGAAACTTCTTTAGAATCATTGTGATTTGAAACTCGATGAAACGAAAATGCGTCACGACAAAGAGACAAACATATTCATAAATAGAATTTAGCCTGCGAGAGAATGAGACAGATTAGAGGTATGCTATCACGTGTCTTTGCGCCTGCATATAACGAAGCCTTCGGAAAATGTGTCAAACAACGTGGTGTATTATTCACGTGTTTTATTTTTTTGCATTTGGATATTAAAATTTGTTGGTTAATTAATTTATTTTAATTATTCTGAAGTTTAACTTCTGCCGTGTGTGAATTGCAAACACACTTTTATATATTTTAGTATAAATTGCTATTCATAAACAATTGAAAGAGGTTAAATAAGCCGTAGTTTAGCGGTAAGCACTGGTTCTTTGTACTATTTACTGAGACTATAGCACTAAAATAACTAAATAAAAAGGTTAAGGTTGATTAATATATTTGACTTCATTTGTGTTATTTTGTTTTCTTTTTATATTTTAGAGTAAATTGATTTACACAAATAAATAAAAACGCCTAAAAGCTGTAGTTTAGTGGTAAGCATTGGTTATTTGTACAGTTTACCGTAACTGTGGTATTAAAATAACTGCTACAATTTGTTTCGCGTTTCAAATTTAATAACAAAAATATGTTGTAAGCGTAAAAAATTAAAGAAAGTGGTCTATAGTAATTATACTAAATAATAATAACCCATCAATAGCAGAAGTACTTATATAACGAATCGTGGGAAGTGAATTCAGAAAAATGTGAAGGAAAGATCCATCAAATATGACCGTTCTATGGCTTAGATGGATTCCGTATACTATTTAAAAAACCACTATGGTGTTCTAATCGCTTTGAATATCCTTCAAAGTATTAATTTATTTGTGAAAAATACACAATTATTTTACTTAACGGCGTCGAAACTGTTGAATACGTTTTATTAATGCAAATTAAATCTTTTTATTTTTATCTACTTAATAATCCACGTGTTCTCACAAATACATAAAATTTAAATTATAATACTCTTTTAATTATTGAAGATGCAGACTTGTAAAAAGGTCAATTTAAAATTAAATGCAAATTTTACGAAATCAATTATTTAATTCGTTGACGAACCAGTAAAAAATATGGCAAGACGAATCGCTATTTAAAAACGAAACTGAATACTTGTCTCCGAGTACGGGAGAAACGTTATTTAATTACGTGGAACCCTAAAAAAATAAATAAATTGCCTCTCAAGTGAGCTGAGCATAAAGCGAGCCGGGCTGTGGTGCGTTTATTCCATTGAGCCCGTCAATAGGAATTCTCTCCCAGTTCGGGAAGCGTTGCGGTTCAAACTTATTATTATGGATTGACTGTTTGTTTGTTTATAGATCGAATAAAGAACAAATATTTCTATTGTCTACTATAAAAATGGCTGGAAACGCTTTAAAACGTCCTTTACTTATCCGTTTCAAAAATATCTAACACTTCCTGGCAATCAATTTGTACTGGGTATTATTGGACTCATTTAGCAAATCGCATAACTTATTTTTAATAACTTAAAATTAAGCCATCAACATATTTTGTGATGAGTTAATTAAATATGCATTAGCTTACTATAATTTTCGCCTTAATTAACGTAGGTTTCTTCAACGAATCCTATTAATATTGATTGATCATTTCAACACATTAACATTACGTATTGATTCCAAATAATGTTTAAAATATAAAGCACGAAGATCTTTAAGTGCTAATTAATTATGTATGCAATGCTAATAGAGTTCTTTAAAATGCTAAGTATTAAATTAAATACGGTACATTAATTCATGATTAATCTGCATATTGTATTAAATTGTGTTTATAAAAAATATGAACAGCAATGATGCCCGGTTTTGTTTAATTCCTTGCTGTGTGCACAACTGGTTGTTGTGGATGTCTAAGGGTATCGATTAATGGTAGAGAAGGACAGGGTTATATCCCTATAAACGCGTAAGAAAGAGAGAGGGAGAACAGACCTTCCAAGAACAAGATAGCATCAAAAGTTGCGTCAGGAAGAAGCGAGACGACGCTGGCGCACCATCAATAACATTTTTTTCTTTTCTTTTTCCCATTGTTAAGTGCTTATTTATTCATAACACCTTTGTCGGTTTTTTGTCATGCTCATTAACTCGAATTAGTTTGAAAAGCCGCGCGGTAATGATCACTCGTTTATTAAATGTTTATTTTAGATGATTACACGTTTACCGTGGTACGTAATTAATTATGGAATTTAATAGAAAATTTGTATTCATATTTTTAATTGTTTACCTTGCTTCGTTATTTTTTTTTTGTAAAACTTTAATGAGGTATACTCTGTTATATTAACTTTTGTCGGCAAATATATTTATTCTTATGAAGTAAATATTTAATAATGAATTAAGGTAATGTCTAAATAGCATTGAAAACAGTTCTGATAATACTTTAAGTACCATTGAGATGGAGTGAATGTCTCGTACCGATATAGGCGTGAATATGGTAGAAAATCGTAATTTACAAGGACGCCTCATACAATTATTTTTTCACACTGCACGATGTGACCTCTTAACTGACATTTGTCTTTTTTACTAGCTTGTATGACGAAACATGCAGGTCGCTGGCCTGATGGTAAGCATCACGCCTGCTCATAAACAGATGCTACATCACACAGAAATTTTAATTACTAAGCAGTGGACTATGCTCGTCATACCGAAAATTAAGATGTTAAGTCCCATAATACCCAGTAATTTAATTGGCTTTGATATTCTTCAAATCGAAACACAAGTCACAACTATGCTTACACACTGCATGGCGGGAGAAATAGATAAAGCGGTTGTACTAAGCCACACGACCTCTGGCAAATACAAGTGACCTATCAGCTTATCTCTGACATTATCTGTCATACAACAAATTATCTGCGTATAAATGGCTTCACTTTATTTATTGGCATATAAGTTGCTCAGGATACCACTTGGTGCCAGATATGGCGATAGGCTCACCCTTATCCTTGTCAAAATATGAAAATAAGATGGGTAAACCAAGGATACGGTACAGCAAAGCTAAAAGAAAACCTGGTGGTAGGATATTCATATCCGCCTGGATATCGACCACCGTACACATGGCGTTAAAACCTGCCATAGTGACCCACAAGCCTTGTGTGGATCTCGTTCCAGGATCAGCCAGTGTATATCCCGTTCTCCCGAGTGGCTTGCGACATGACTTGATGGTTGGTTTGACCTCAAACATGCATGTCGCATGTAATGTAGATTCAGCAATAATTGCACATTCTTATCGCCATCGCCGAAAAATACCGGGAAATCCAATTGACGCCATCACTGTAAGTGATCTTAATCCTAAAAAACACCATTCACGTACTCGAGTTCCGGGGTCGAAGAAACTTCTATGTTTGTAACACGTTTTTTGTCACGTCACGCCAAACTGACTACACTGCACCACTGTGGCTGATGCGAGATTTCGGTACCTGTTAACATTCGTATTTACGAAATTATGTGTGCAGAACCGTACAGCGCCCCTAGCGGGTGGAATTAGAAATGTATTATTTTCATCATATTAGTAGGCACTTTTTTTATCCAAGCACGGCAAAGTGACTGCACTACACTGATGGTTAGTGTAGTGCAGTCCATAAAACCAGCGACCACCGACAAACAATGAGTTTATCGGTGGTCACCAGAGTCATGCGCCACCTCTTCGGAGAGGGTAGAAGCAAATCGAGGGGCCTGCGACAGGACAGCCGGATGACCGATGCAGGCACACTAATACAAGGATATATATACCCTTATACCCGCCCCAAGCAACCATCAATTATCGCAAGCCTCTCGCGATAACCGGATATACACTGGCTGATCCTGGAACGCGATCCAAGGCGTATGGGTCACTATGGCAGGTTTTAACACCGTATTTAGCTTCCCTGAATCCTCTGAATGAAGGCTACCGCGGCTGCGCAGTTATAATGCGTACTTGGCACGACTGCTGTTCTTAGGTCTCGGGTTATACCGTGCTATAGGTACATTTTGTTTCATAGGTATCAAGGACTACGAGAGACAATTGGTCTCACAACACCCAGACCTGGAACAAATGATTAAAAATCACACAATGATATTAGGTGTAACGTTGCCCTAGGGGACTGTGCCCTTCACCGTACCTATAGTGCAATCTAAACATAATGGGAGCCTCCGTGGCACCGTGAGCGAGTAGCTGACTGCTAAACGACAGGCCGTGGGTGCGATTCCTACACTGAGACAAATATTTGTGTGATCTACAGATATTTGTTTCGGGTCTGAGTGTTATGGAACCGAAAATCCCTCGTATCATTTGAAGTGAAAAAGGGACACACTCGGCAAGTAGTGGGGGACTGGGAGGTGGAATGTCCTGTGCCTTTCGCCACCTCCAAACACCCAGCTGATCGCAGAGCGCTGCGGTTCGAATGCGTGGTGAACGATGCAGAACTGATCCTCAAGGCTGCAAACACCGTCAAGGTGTTCACAGATGGCAGCAAAATTGGTGGCCGAGTCGGAGCGTCGGTGTCCCTATGGGACGGCGACGCCGAGACGAAAGCCACCAAAATGCGACTGGAATCGTTCTGCACCGTTTACCAAGCAGAACTGTTGGCTCTGCGGAAAGCGGTGCAAATGGCCCTACAGAGCGATCGCAGCCAATACAGCATCTTCTGTGATTCAAGGGCCGCGCTCGAGTCCGTCGTGAGCGGAGACTCCTTCCACCCCATCGCTTTTGGCGTCAACATTTTGTTGAATAAGGCCGTACAGTGCGGAAAAACCATTAGCCTTTATTGGGTTAAGGCGCACGTGGGAGTGGCTGGAAATGAACGCGCCGACGAGCTCGCAAAAGCAGCGGCTCTAAAGCTGAAGAAGAAGCCTGATTATGACCTATGCCCCGTTTCATTCGTCAAGCGTCATATCCGTCAGGAGTCGATTGACGAGTGGAACGAGCGCTACTTGGCCGGGAAGACAGCTTCAGTGACCAAGTTGTTTTTCCCTGACGCCAGGAAGGCTTACAGCGTAATCCGGAAGATGCCTTTGGACCCGGTTCTCACGCAGGTGTTCACGGGCCATGGGGGATTCTCTGAGTACTTGAATCGCTTCAAGTGCAAGGAGAGCCCCTCATGTATCTGCGACCCAGCAGCTATAGAGGATGTCGCACACGTGTTGACCGAGTGCCCAGTATTTCTGTATCAACGTCTGAAAGCTGAGCACGAAATTGATATAAAAATTTGTAAAGAGAACCTAGGCAGAATACTGGAGACCGGTGCAGTAAGGTGTAAATTTTTGAGCTATTGTAAGGATATAGCATGTAAAGTGTTGTCGAGAAATAGATAGCCGGGCAACCATGCTTCCTAATATGATATTATGAGAACTTAGTTGCCAAGGAAAGTGTGTTTTTAGAGAAGGAGACATGCTATATCCTAATAATTGTGTATAAATAATGTTTTAGTAATAAGTATGCACTGTGACTGATTAAGCTTCTTTTTAAGAATGTATTTTTATTGGCATACTTATAATGATTTTATACTTTGTTTTATTGTGTAGTTGTCGGACGAAAGATTTTTCAGATAGTACAGAGACACTGACAATCACAAGATGTGTGATCTGTTTTTACAATTGTATGTTTTTTATTGTGTAAATTAAAATTTTAATGTCTCTGTACTTTTTATAACCGTATTAATGCAGACAAACACTATAATGTGTGCATTTCTTTTATTCTTTTACTATTGTACCTTTTATATTTTATATATACTTTTTTACTCTTGCATTATTACGGGGTTTTTATAATAAAAAATGTTGAGAATTTTATAGATGGGTAATAACTCTGAAAAATAATATCAGAGGGACGAGAGTGGGGCATAGAGCCCCACAATAAAATAAAAAAAAAAAAAAAAAAAAAACCCTCGTAGTTCCTGATACCCACGATACAGTGTTAACCTAGTGTGGGGTTAGGACTATGTGTGACTGTTGGGTGTAATTTAATTGAATTTAATGTCCATCGCTAAGACATTACGTTCCTCAATTGTCGACCCGCCTGAAGTTACTGGATATATGGCTGATCTCGGAACGCGATGCGCTTGAATGAGCTGTTATGGTGGATTTTTAGCACGTTTTTTATCTGAGCACGGCAAAGTGACCTAACGGTAAGCGTAGTCCAGTCCAAAAATGAAAAAAAATGTGTATAGTGTTCGATAACTAGTCGGGTACAACTAAGTTATAGATATATTCCTATTAACTACATACAACTTTTGTTAATTACTGATTTTATACTCTGATTGTAACCTGTTTTGTATTTAAATAAATAAATAAATAAACTTTCAGGTACCCTCTCTACCATGTTAACCATCTGGCCCATGAACCATAATACTTTTTCTTCAGCACTTATCCTACTTTTTACTTTGAATAGGCATATACTTTCTACACATGTAAAGATTTTATTCCCAGTTTTTTTTTATTTGATTGAATGACGAGACGATCAAGGCGATCGCCTGAAGTAAGCGCCACGCCTACCCATAAACAGAACCAACACCACACAGAACTTTGAATTACAAAGCACTGCATGGCACTGAACTGCGCTCATCACCCCGAGACATACGATTTTAAGTCTTATAATGCCCAGTAATTTCACGGGCTTCAATGCCCTTCATACCAAAATACAACAGTGCTTACACACTGTTGCTTTGCGGCAGAAATAGACAACACACAACGTTTTCACGACCGACGTAATAATCTAGATAAGAAAATAAAAGCCTAGGTGAGCTATCGCTGGTAGATATAATTCCCCGATGCTTAATATTCAGGAAACCACAAAGCAGGAAATAACCGCAACGAACGTCTGTACGGTTCAACTATTGCATTTTCCGTATTTAGCTATAACTGTATATATTTAGTTCTTAGGCTAATATAAAGCGAACTTTGGCTAAGTCTAAGTCTGAGTCAACAAAACAGCGTCTCAGCCCGTCTCATGGTGACGAGCGCAGTTTAGTGCAATGCAGTGTTTTGTAATTCAAAGTTCTGTGTGGTGTTGCTTCTGTTTATGGGCAGGCGTAACGCTTACCATCAGACGAACGCTTTGTTGGTCTCATTATTAAATCAAATTTTAAAAAAATATACAACTGATAATACAATATGTTAGTAATGCATGGTTTAATTTATCATGCATGTTTCATACACGGTGTATAATCATAATTGTATGGTTTGTATGAGACGTACGTGTGCGCTGATTTTCCGCGTTTCCGTCGTCCATCTCGCGCATACTAAATCGCTTCCTCATTGTTATCGTAGATGCACTGTTATTAACTATTTTATACACGCAACGAATGGCGTTCTTTTATAAATTGCTCGAGCGTAGGAAATTAATATTAAATACATTGTTATTTGAATTTATTTGAGGAAAAAATGTTCTAGACGACAGCCTCCGTGGGGCAGCGGTTAGCCGGCTGTGAAGCGAGAGGCCGCGGGTTCGATCCCCGCACCGAGGCAAATGTTTATGTAAGCGTCACGCCTGCCCATAAACAGAAGCAACACCACACAGAACTTTGAATTACAAAGCACTGCATGGCACTGAACTGCGCTCGTCACCCCGACACATAAGATGTTAAATCTCATAATGCCAAGTAATTTCACTGGCTTCAATGTCCTTCAAACCGAAACACAACAGTGCTTACACAATGAGGCAAAGCGGTGGTACCAACCCAGACGGCCTCTAGCATACGAGGGACCTACCACCTACACGAAAGTAGTTCAGTGAAAACAATATAGCTACGCCACATACTCTTCATCAGGGGTAAGAAACCATTGGCATGTACTATAAAGAACACGCGACTACAAATCACGGCACGGAAGGCACGTGAACCAAATTATTATGAATTCATATTTTTTATTTATTTTTATAACGAGATTATAATGTCAGTTGTGTTGTTGACATTTTTAGGATCAAACTCAAATGTTGTGATGAGTAATAATCGCTTTTAGTTCTCAGGAGTTAAGACGGTGTTTCGCATGTAGCAAAATCGTGTGTTTTTACTTATTGATAATAAGTTGTGTTTGATGAATGTTTAAAATTATCTTACATCAGTAAGTAGAACACTAACCTAAATCCTGGCATCAATAAAAAAAAACTCTCATTTGTAAATGGATTAACAGGTTGTTTCAAACATAACTAAGAACCGTCTCGATAAAACTAGCTTTAAAACAATACCGCATTCAAATTAGTCCATCCATTTAATCGCTATATTACTGACAGACAGACAAAAGAAACAAACTAATAACACCCTTCTTTTATAGTCGAGTAAATACCGCTAGTTGCGTATACTTTGCAGTTAACACTACCGCCTACCGCCTCAGTGATACAGAATTGATAATGAAATGAGCCTAATATTTTGTCCTTAATTTAATTTCCACAAGTTATATATTTCTTATGTTTACGCGAATATTATACAATAAACATTGAAATAAAACTAAGTGTGAAAATAATACATAACTATGAAATAAAAGTAAATTAAACGGATTTCATTGTGGTTTTTTTATTAATTGGGTCTCCACCTCGTGACCACGAAGGCCGAAAAATTTCGAAACGTCGCGTCGGGATCATTAATAAATTTAATTTACTTATATTTCAAAGTTATATATTATTTTTATCGAAAAAGGTTCGCCACCCCAGCTTCACACAATGGATCGTTATCGCGCCAAATGCGACACCGTGAATTCCCATAGTATGGCACGGCGCGGCGCGGCGCGGTGAAGGTAGCCGAGTGAAACTGCGCCGCTTTCTACTGCGAGCTGCGCCGGCGCACGATTCGCAAACCGCATTTCTAATTATGACGTCGAGCGTCACGACACACGCGTCTCACTCACGAAACTATATTATCTTAGAAGAGGTGATCAGATCTGGCAGTGCAATGGTGCAAGACACCAGAAAATATGGAGAAAGTCAGCAAAAGGCTTCTTCTTCTAAGGTCTTTTTTATCTAATTTTACTGATGCATGCATGATACAAGATGAGTTGGTCAACTCGACTGGATTTTTACCACTGTCACACAGAAAAGTGACCTGAATTGGTAGATCACTGCTGCGTTCCGTGCGGTTAGTGAGAGTTTCTGGAGTCTCAGATCCTCCCTCCTCGTTCCTTTTCCTATTCTTCGTGTTAAAGTTCGGAAACCCGTCTATATTTGTATCCTCTGCGATCATATCCAATGAACACCACAGTGTTCATTGGCGGTAGAGATCAGATGCAGCAATTATCCCCTACTTGTTTATTTCGGACATCAACTATTTCAAATATCACAGAAATATTCAGACTTTCGAATTAATTCCTTTCAAAGCAATCACCACCACTTTGTCTTTTGAATCCTACACACCATTAGAATCATACATTATCCCTGATGAACATAGGCTACTTTTTATCCCAGAAAAAGCAGATCACGCGGGCGGAGCCGTGAGGAAAAACAAGTTCTTGATAATTTGTAAATACATACCATATTTCAAACTGTATACTAAAACAATATTAATAAATACATAGTTTCAATAATTGGTGATTTTGTCCGACCAATGTTGTTATCGTGAGAAAAAAGACGCTATTCTAAAGACACTCTTTCATCTTTGGACCAGAGCCAAGTTTTTCTATGGAATGCGGCTGAGACGATGCGCTGATTCTTTACCGAAGCGTCCGCGTTAAAAAATGAAAACAATCCCGATTGTAAACAGTCGTTGGAAATTTCGAAAATTTGTATCAGGGCTGATTCCAACGTAAATATTTACAAGTTACAAATTTAATCAGTTTTTCGACATATAAACATTTTCGGGTGTCTAGACGGAGTTAACTCTTTAATTTTTTTTATTTGATTGAATGACGAGACGAGTAAGGCGCTCGGCTGATGGGAAGCGCCACGACTGCTCATAAACAGATGCAAAACAACACAGAACTTTGAATTACAAAGCACTGCATAGCACTGAACTGCGCTCGTCACCCCGAGACATAAGATATTAAGTCTATAATGCCCAGTAATTTCACTGGCTTCAATGTCCTTCAAACCGAGACACAACAGTGCTTACACACTGTTGCTTGGTGACAGAAATAGATAAAGTGGTGGTACTAACCCAGACGGCCTCTCGCATACGAGGGACCTACCGCCTTGTCGAATTCTTGAGTCAGTTAAAGGGCCAAGGATTGGAATAGGTAGATAGGTTACGCGGGAGCGCCCGGAGGTTTTTAAAATGAATACAAGAAGTCTTCACGATGAAGCTTTATTTCGTACTGAATTATAATTGACAAATTTCCTTATTTATACCTGTTCATCTGTTTAGAATGAATGCTTAGTTCTACGAATTATGATCATAACAAGATCGTCGTCTAGACACCAGATCAGCACTTTTTATGGTCAACATATTTTGATATTAAGAGCTTTAGTCAAAACAAGAATATCATATTACACATGGATAGAGTTACACAGAGTACTTGCGTCATTGATAACAAGGCAGTGCATGATACTGCACTACACTCTTCATCCCCAAACATTGGATAATAAGTCTCATAATTTCCGGTAATTTTACTGACTTCCCTGTGTGCATAGGATGTGCCTTGATTGCCTTGTATTCGTAGGATGTGTCTTGATTTACGGATTAGAAGCTTAATAATGGTTGTCATCTCGTTACGAAAAATAGGGTTTCTGGTTATACCGGAATAATAATAATCAATGCAAATCCACAAAAACGTAATAAAAAATATAAATTAAATTAGTTCATTGATGTACGCGTATATATCACAGTGGAATTAAAAAACTGTCATGTACACCATAGACGCCTCACAAAGAATAGATATTTCAATTACAAACCATGGGAACAAGACCGGCGGTTTCTCTAAACAAATGCTCGCACCGGTAATCGTAATCAAGAGTAATCTTTTAAACCGGCATTACTACCGCTGGGCTAATTAGCTATCTACTACGTTAATTACTTGTTAATATTAACTTGTATGTACAATTAGTTGCGAAACAGGCCGCCAATCTATTTTTACCGCCAAACTTAGTATATTATGTTGAAATGTCAATAAAAAAGAAAATACGTCGGGAATTACATTTCAATCTTATCTCCGAGGCCTAAAGCCTCTCCTCATATTTCCTAAACCTTATTCATTACCCTAAAAGGTCACAAACCCATGATAGTATTGGCGTTGTAAGTGTTCACGGGAACAAGATTACGCTTTACCATCAGGCGACTCGCTTGCTCGACTCTACTATAATAATCATCATCATTATCATCATCAGTCACAGGATGTCTACTGCTGAACATAGGCCTCCCCCAAAGATTTCCAGATCGACCTGTTGGAAGCGGCCTGCATCCAGCGACTTCCTGCAACCTTTATCAGGTCGTCTATCCACCTTGTAGGCGTACGTCCAACGCTGCGCTTGCTAGTACGTGGCCTCCAATCCAGAACCTTTCTGCCCCACCACCAGTGGCCTGCCCACTGCCACTTCAGCTTGCTAATCCGCTGGGCTATGTCGGTGAGTTTCGTTCTTCTACGGATCTCCTCATTTGTGATTTGATCATGTAGAGAAACACCGAGCATAGCTCTCTGCATAGCTCCATACGTACATTTAACCTATATAAATTTAATTAATTTAGCAAAATAAAATCAACATTTCAATGAAACTTGATGTGGGTTAAAATGTTATTGCTTATTTTCATCTGGTTCATGTTTTATAATAAGGGGCATGCTTCTAGTTTTATCGTAGTACATAGTTTTTTTTCTATATATTTACTTGCGTTATCCTGACTTAATACTAGGATCCATCTTCCTACTTCACCTTCGCCCAATCTTAAACATCGTCCGCAGTGAGATAATTGGCTTTCCTGTCTTTCTATAATACTTCAAGCCAGCGCTTTCTATGCCGTCCCCGGGATAGTACCCTCAGTAAGATCTAGTCCAAGGATTGCTGTAGCTTCATCAAATTACTGGGGAATATGAGACTTAACATCTTATGTCTCGGAGTGACAAACAGTTGCAGTTGTTCAGTGCCATGCAGTGCTTTTTAATTCAAATTTGTGGTGTTGCCTCTATGGGCAGACGTGACGCTTACCATCAGGCGAGCACCTTGCTCGTTTCGTCATTCAAGTAGATAAAAAAAAAACAACCTAACCAACTCAAGCGACATTCCTGAAGTTTCTGCCACTCAATAGGTACAACACATATTTATTTTCTATCTTTAATTCCAAACTGGTGCCATAGACCGCGTATGGTAACGTAAAACATGTGATCTTTAAATTTATTCATACATATTGTAATAAACTCCGAGGACCGGAAAGTCGAATTGGTTTTGTAACATGTTTTTATGTATAGACGCAACTCAAACTGAGTTTCGTTGGAATATGGATTATGATAATCACAGATATGATAGTATTGAATTCATTTCTCAATGTTTCTAGTTTTTTTTATTGTAGATGCGATGAATGATTTTTTTTTACTAGCCCTGTACTATATATGTCCCACTGCTGGGCACGGGCCTCCTCTACTGAATGAGAGGGATTAGGCGTTAGTCCACCACGCTGGCCTAATGCGGGTTGGCAGACTTTACATACCTTCGAAAAATCTTATCGAGTTCTCAGGTATGCAGGTTTCCTCACGATGTTTCCTTCACCGTTAAAGCAAGCGCTTATTAACAATTAATATACACGTAACTTAGAAAAGTCAGTGGTGTATCCTCTTAGGGCTGGTTTCGAACCTGCGACTTTCGTCTCGACAGTCCATACCACTCCCCGCTGAGCTATCGCTGATGAATGAATACGTCATATAAAATTATTGACAGTCTCCGTGGCGCAGTGGGCGTGTAACCAGTGAATCATGAGGTTGTAGGTTCGGTCCCCACGCCTTGACAAATATTTGAGTGGTTCGCAAATATTTGTTTTGAGTCTTGGCGTGTGAGACCTTAGGCCCCTCGGAGTTACCGATATCCATGATACAGATGTTAGTGTGAGGTCAGGAATATGCATGTGACTGCTGGGTGTATTTATCATTACGAAACGTACAAGGTGGTAGGTCCCTCGTATGCGAGAGGCCATCTGGGTTGGTACCACCGCTATGTCTATTTCTGCCGCTAAGCAACAATGTGTAAGCACTGTTGTGTTTCGGTTTGAAGTACATTGAAGCCAGTGAAATTACTGGGCATTATGAGACTTAACATCTTATGTCATGCAGTGCTTTGTAATTCAAAGTTCTGTTGTGTTGCTTCTGTTTACGGGCAGGCGTGGTGCTTACCATCAGGCGAGCGCCTTGTTTGTCTCGTCGTTCAATCATATAAAAAAGTAGTGATCATTTTTAACAGTAGGTACTCATTTAAAGCTTTAAATCGTCCAGTAAAGTACATACTGCACAGCTCACTGTCGTCCACCAAACCACAGACTATAATTTTACTCGAACATATTAATTGGATATCGCTGTAGTTTTAATGATTTTTGCTTTTTATCAGTTTATCATCGATTTGTTATGTAGGCAAACACTGATTATCATATATTAAGTGGCGTGAATAGGTTTAGAGAAACTCGCTTTTGATAAAAACTAACAGGTTAGCGTTGTTAATAATGTTTATTACCTATACTGTATATAACATTATAAAATTATTATTAAATAAAATAAATTGATAAAGGTCGCAGGATGTCGCTGGATGCAGGCCGCTTCCAACAGGTTGGTCTGGAAATCTTTGGGGGAGGCCTATGTTCAGCAGTGGACGTCTTGTGGCTGATGATGATGATGATACAACATTATATATATGATGATAATAATTTACATTTAAAACTAGCTGTACCCTGCGCGCGTTGCTACGCCACCAACTAAAATAAATTTAAAGGAAAGACATAACACAAATATATGAAATGACATTGGAATGACAGTGGCGCTATCTGTCGAAAATTGGTCGTACCAACTCAGAAACCTTCTTGGGCTCATGCACAACAACTTTGCTAAAGATCATCACATTGAAGTGGGAAGGGGGGGGTTTCTTTTAAGGGTAAAAAACGGTTTATCTCGATTTCCGGAAAAACTACAAGTCCTACGGAAAAAAGTTAAATCGCAAAGTTGTAGGTAATAAAAAGATCTACAACTTTTGTATACACACTTTCTTCACATAACCTCAAAAGTTATGTGAAAAATTCAAATAACCAAGTTTTTTGTTTTTATTTTTATCTTTTACAAAAAATCTTTTTTTTCCACGAATTTTGGTGAAAACTTACCTTTTTGCGTCCCAAACACACTGTAATTTTTTTTATTTAAAATATTTATTTTTGCACCTTATTTTGACTTAATATCGGAAAAACAAGTCTAATTTTAAAACGAAAATTCTCACGTCAAAACATCAGCTTTTTTAAAAAGTCTGTTGATTTCTTGTTCGTTGAAATCTCTACTTTCTGATGGTGTAAAAAAAAATATACATTACTATGGTAAATGCGCTCGTCTGTGTCGTCTTCGATGAATGACCGTTTGTCCCGACTTTTCCAAAAGGTTGCAACCCTGTACCCGACTAAAAGAGGGCTATGTTTGAAGAAAATATGTTTAGCCGTTTAATTACACATAATTTTTTAATTGACGTTGGAGTCTTTTTATGGTTATGTGAGATTATTTATATAAATAAAGTCAAGATGACCATATTGCTCACCTGATGGCACATACCTGTCCATACAACTTCAATTTACTAAGAACGGCTAGGCTAGCAATGCAAGGCGCTCGTCGCTCAGATATATTACATGCTCTATTCTAATAATGACCAGTAAACCACGTTTACATTATTACTCATTTTACAAAATTTAACTACATACTTCTTTTTATTTGTTTGAATGACGAGACGAGCAAGGCGCTCGCCTGATGGTAAACGCCACACCTGCCCATAAACAGAAGCAACATCATACAGAATTTTTAATTACAAAGGACTGCATGGCACTGAACTGCGCTCGTCACCTCGAGACATAAGACGTTAAGTCTCATAATGCCCAGTAATTTCACTGGCTTAAATGTCCTTCAAACCAACACACACAGTGCTTATACACTGTTGCTTGGCGGCAGAAATAGACAAAGCGGTGGTACTAACCCAGACGGCCTCTCGCATACGAGGGATCTACCACTTTGTAAATCACCTTGTGTTCGGATTAGACTAAAATTTAAAGGTAGAGTTTGGGTGTAACGAAACGTTTCTGACCGTAAAGTAGGTACTTGGCCGGATAGAAAAAGAAAGCATTGAGTGTTTGGCACATGCTGATTTGATCCTTTTGGTACAGTCATGGTGGGACATTTATCTTTGCTGGTGGTAGGATATTCATATTTGCTCAGCCATAGGGACCACCGTACACATGGTGTTAAAAGTTCTCCCGAGAAGCTTGCGATATGACTTGATGATTGGTTGGAGCGGGTATAGGGATACATCCTTGAAACCAAATAATAAAACAAACTTCACTTCAGAAATCTAAACTTACTTGCATCAGCATACTAAAAAGTCTTTAAATACCAAATTCCTCACATCGTAGTTTGTGGAGGTTTCAAAAGAGGTGTTGCGACACATTCTAATCTGATCCCCGGCTCGTGTCACGGCCGGTTCCTCCGTCGGTGCCTCAGGGTTACTTTCTAACTATATCCTAATTTGAACACGATGTTGACTACATGTGACGTACAGTACGATTATGCGAATGGGTATTGTTCGGTTTTTTGCGAATAATTACGACTATTCAATGAATGACTGGCTATTCGGGTCCGGGCGGTAATTAACAGAACGATATTTGTTTTTTTTTTTTATCCTGGCTCGGCAAAGTGACTACGCTACACCTGATGGTAAGTGTAGCGCAATCCAAGAATAGTGTCGACCAACGATAAACAATGTGTCCATCGTAGGTCGGCAATATCATGCCGGCCTGCCAAAGGGCCAAGGGGAAGGGGAAGGAAAAAGGGATGGGAAAAGGGTTAGGATCAGGGGGCAAGCCCCCTGGGGAGAACCGGATATACACTGGCTGACCCTGGAACGCGACCCACACATGGTGGGCCACTATGGCAAGTTTTAGCACCAGTGTACGGTGGTCGCTATCCGGTCGGATACAAGTATCCTCCCACCAGCAAATAACTACATATTCTAATATTGTTAGGATGTTTGTTTTGGGTGCATTATCGTCTGTCCGTGTTTTTGGAATATTCGAAGATTACCGAAGTGCATTTTAAAATCCTAGTATTATATATTATGTTGTTATTTCTGTGTCAATTCATCATAAAACGTTGCCGGGGTTTGGAATTTGTGCCCGAAATGGCGATAGGTTCACTCTCTATCACATGATGGGACGGCAATAACTTTGGCGATACGTGATACGTGGGTATAGTACTAGTTGCAGCGCTGCTTGTCCTTTCATAATGGAGAAAGTAGTAATGTACAACGTACGTTTCTTTTACTTGTGGTTCTACCCACGTGAATGACCTTTTTCAGGATTAAAAGTAGCTTATATCCTAATCTGGATTATGGTCTATCCATGTGCAGAATTTGACCTAAAATCGTTCAGCCGTTAAAGCGGAATTGACTAACAAACATCCTAACTTTCACATTTATAATATTATTGGGATGTTGGATATCATTAAATACTGTATTTTTTATTAAGATGTTGCCATAGAAGATTCCCCATAGGCAGCCGGGTATATACTATAAACCTTGGTTGACTTGTCAAAGTATGAACCTGAAATATTTTAGTTAAGGGCCATGAGTTCGATTTAATACTCAAAGCTTTAGGAATTAATCAAAAGAACCTCTTCCTTCTTTGAAATCGGTTAAAAGTGGTTATAACTTGTTTTTTTTTAGTTCTTTGATGTCATTTAGTCCAATTTGATAAGTGGTAATTTAACTGTAAGAGTCAGGTTTAAATTTTACACAATGCGTAAGTAAAGACTGTAAGTACTGTGAGTAGTGTAAGTAATCCCTCGTAGGCAAGATGCCTTATAGGTTGGTACTAGTGCTTTGTCTATTTCTGATGCCAAGCAGCAGCGTATAAACACTATTGTGTTTTGGTTTGAAGGACATTCAATCCAGTGAGTTACTAATTACTAGGTATTAAGATATTTCCTGAACCTTGACGGGGTGACAAAAGTAATCCAGTGCAATGCAGTGCTTTGTAATTAAAACATATATGTGGTGTTATGACTATGGGCGGCATAGCGTTTACCATTAGATGAGCAACTTGCTTGTTTTGTTATTCAGGCTAAAAAAAAATTGTGTAAAATAACTTAGCCAGGCCGAAGTTTTAACTTCACAGGCCCTTCCCACCTCCAGTCACCCTAGTTTATATCAATAGCAGCGACGCCGCGAGGGATCACGTCGGCTAAGTTTTGCACGTATTGTATAAAATTCACCGTCTCGTAATCGAACCCCTCAGTACGCAAATACTATCTCACCCACAAACCTCACAATACTAATAAAACATTACCACAATCCAACACGACATGAAAGTAGCGGCACAGGTATGCGACTACAAGACGTATAGATCCGGTTAATGTATTTTAAAACGTTGTGTCTAGGTGTCAATGTCTGGGTGTCTGGGTGTCTGAGTGCAGTGTCGTAGTGTCGCGGTAGGCGCCCGTTCCGCGTTCGCCGGACGTAAATCACTCTGTTTACCAATACGCCGAGCGGCGGGCACATTACCAATGCAAATGACGCCCTATTGAGCCGAGGTGGTTGGTACTGACGGCAAAACAGTTTATATTTAATTTAGTTTTACTATTTTATATTTTGTTTTGTTTTCTAGTACCTCTCATTAGAAGAGTATCTGCTCATGTGAGATAGAACTATATAGGGCTAATATTAGTTTGTTGGGATTATTATATGAATGGACACAGGATATTTCTTCTTTTTCCCGTGGAGATAAGCCTATTTACCTCCTCTGCCTTGTAGGCGGAGAAAGACTATTTCGGACTCACCAGTCTTCTGATACAGTTGTCTCTACTCGAACGACTGCTGGACCGGATCCTAACCGAAATCCGTACGTCACATTGCTGTACTGTCTAGAAAATCCCGCATTAGCCTTCTTTGACTCAATTGAGACGGTCCCTGGGATCTTAAGTGTATTCTGGATTGCTGCCGGTATCGCCTCTGAACAATGCCACTTTGCGGCCGGCTCTCGAAGGATTTAGAAGCTTTTGAAATTAGTTATTATTAATTATACCCATTTCGACTTCTTTCACAGCACGATGTATTTGCGTTGCCGTCCAACTCGGAGTCGCATCGTAAAATTTAATATACATAAGAAGACTGCGCTCCCTCATTGATCGGCCGCGGCACCTGGTGGTCCCAATAAGATGCTTCTTACGGCAGGCAGGTTATAACTGTGGTGGAATACTACAAAGGTCCCCAGTCCACAGGAGGCGCTTGTCAGCCGTGCCTACATCAGTCAGGTGTCAGTGTGTCCTTCATGCCTACTTTTGTTTTAACGGCGGGCGGGATGGGTTTGTTTACAATCCCGTTAGGCTCTCTTCTTCTGCGACAAGACCCGTTCAGGTCATTGCATGCCATGAACTTCGTTTGGCTACTAGTCTTCTTATATTTAAGTTACGTTTAAAAAGCAGTAAAATTATTGAATCTAAAATTTTTGCTCGAAATTGTGTTTAAATAGAATTAATCATAAACCTTGGTTGACCTCTCAAATGTATGATTGTGTGACAACAAGAGAGAATTCAAGGTTTAGTTTTTATAACCAAACAATGCTAATTAAACTTAGACACAAATATGATGGAAACAAAAAGACGATAAGTTTAACAGAATTTTTATACATTACATTCTCATGTATGTAATTACAATTTTAATTGAAACACTTATTGTTAGAGATGTGCCGATTATGACTTTGGCCGACTAGCCGACTAGCCGATTAGTCGGTTGTAAAGAGGCCGATTAGTCGGCCGACTAGTCGGTCGAGCCGATCACCGTTTCGGGGATATCAGTGACGCTTCGTTAACAGCTGATCCGCGCGCAAGTTGCAACCGCCGCCTGCGAGCGTGTCGGAACCTATTTTGTTTACGTCGCATTGTTTCTTGATGTTTGCTTCTGTATGGTCAGAGCGGTGTTATTTTGTAAAAAAAAAATTTTTGTGTAAAGATAATACCGTTATTGTTTATTAAAGTGAAAGAGCTCAATTAAAATTTTATCATGTCAAAAAGAAAGTCTCATGTATGGATTTTTTAAGAAGTGTAAGAAGTGGGATAGTCGGCGCTCTTTGCCGAATAGTCGCCGACTACAATAGTGACCGGATAGTCGGCTTTACCGACTAGTCGCCGACTAATCGGCACATCTCTACTTATTGTGTCAGTATATTTTTTTTGCCACCATATGACAGCCTCCGTGGCGCGGTCGGTGAGTATCCAGCTGTATAGCGATAGTCCGCGGGTTCGATTCCCGCACTGCTACAAATGTTTCTTCGATCCATAAGTATTTGTTTCTAATCTGGGTCAATCCAAATCTAAATCTTTCTGTTCCATATGTTTAGTAACTAAACCCACTATGAGTGTGATAAGTGCAGATGATATACAGGGTTAATTTTAAAACACCAGCAATCTCGCAGGACCAGATAGCTAACCCCATACGGAACAACTTTTGTTCTACGAGTTTGGATATAACTCAATATATTTAAAAAAAAATGATTTTACAAGTTTTTGTTGTGTCGTGTTTTTCTTCGTAGACTGCGGCGCGGCGCGGCGTGCACGCACGACATCAAAGGCGGCCGTCAGCTGCTCGGGCGTTGACCTTCAAAGGCGCTAGCCCGGTTCCCCATGCTTCGCGTATTTGTTTACATAATCTGCGATGCGTGTAACATTCAAGACGGAAATTAAATGAATACTTATTTTTGTATGAAAATAAAATATAACAAATTATCAAAAGTCGTAGAACAAAAGTAGTAGCTTATAACCTTAGGAATCTACCCCTGCGAGGTTGCTGGTGTTTTAAAAATAACCCTGTATACACCACACTAGATAAAAAAGTTCATAAACACATCGTAAGATTCAAGGTACGTAATATTGGACTCTAAACCACTACAATTTTCACTAATATTCTAAGTAGTGTACCGTGAGCTCTAAACAAAACCTATAACGAATAAACTTATCTCTGAATTAAATAATACGGATAGCTAATAAAAATTGATAGAGAATAATTGAACATTTTTGTTCAGTAAAACAGCAAAACGGATGTGTGTGAACACACAAACTTTATTTATTCTCCAACCGTACACGAAATTTTCGACAGCATGTTTTGCTTTTGCGTGCCGAGACCGTGCCAGTGTGTGCCCGGCTGACGTTTCAATGTACATTATACAACAGAGCTATACGTAAATACCACACACATGGTCCGAAACGCCAGTGTAACGTGACCTGCGGCATTCCTCTCCACGCTTGAATGCTCCCCTGAGACGAGAGCAGTTACGGCTCCTTCACACTGGCCGGTTTAAATATATTCACGTGGGCATGTGTGCGTACTCGTGAGCGTCGTGTTAGCACTCGGCTCACCTTCGCACGACCTCGCGTTTCGACATCCACACCGGCCAAACAACCAGTTATTGTTCTCCCGAAGGTTTGCACCGCGTTGCGCGCGCGCTGATTACTGATGAGCCCTGGTTCTGTCGACACGTTCTATTTTTAAATTTCGTTGCAGGTTTTATTCTGTGATTATGTTGGTAAGACATATGATGCGTGACCACCACCGGTAATTGAGTATTCATACCATCAAACATGTCTTAATGGTGCGTAATGAGCCGATCGCCGATAGACATTAGTTTCCAAAGCACTCGTATTAATTAACATGTAAATGTTACATGGCAAGATCGTTCCATGTTATTACTTTATCGAGTTATGCGACTAGTATTTTATTAATATTATAACGTGTGTTCGAATTGCCACTGTTTAGCCACGCTTCCACTTTCATTGCAAGTGCCAGATGTAAACTATTTGAAATCTTGGCAGTGGTTTTATTTTTACATTCACACTTCATTTTTATAAGCACGCGAACCGGGGCCGTTTACGATTCACTTGAGATTGGTACCGTTAGTATATTTGTAAAGAATAGAACGGTAATCCAAATATACAAATGTGTATTGGATGTTTTTTAGACAGAGTTGAACGAATCGAAGTGTGTTCCAAATAATATTCTATCTTCGACTCGTTTAAGAATTTTAAATGCTTTCAACAAAGGAAATATTATATCTCTTTTACGGGGAGTAATATAGTGCGTCTCTACTTGTGACGCTTCGCAGCACCGAAAGACGAGACTGTGACAAACACGCGTGACAATCTTACTAATGTGGACAGTTGTCAAATTATACAAACTAATGATCCGATCAGGAGTGATCCGCTCTGAAACTTCGTGACATTTCGCCGCGACATGCCACTTAAGGATTGTTATTTTTTATTTTAAGTCACAGTTAAATGACAAAGTATACTATTATAGTGAAGACATGAAATGCTATGTTTAGGTTGAGAGGAAACAAGATACTGAAAAATAGAGCAAGAGGAAATTAGATACTAAAACATAAAGGAAGAGGAAACAAGATATTAAAACATAGAGCATGAGGAAACGAGATGTTAAATAATAAAAGAAAAGGAAAAAAGGAATTAAAATATAGAAGAAGAGGAAACAAGATATTGAAAAATAGAGAAAGAGGAAACAAGATATTAAAACATAGAGCATGAAGAAACAAGATATTAAAACGAAGCAGAAAAGGATTAAAATATCGAATTAGAGGCAACAAGATATTGAAAAATAGAGCAAAAGGAAACAAGATATTAAAACGTAGAAGAAGAGGAAAAAAGAGATTAAAATATAAAAGAAGAAGAAACAAGATATTGCATCGAGATCTTTGCGAATATACCATTTAATACAAAGATATTTCACAATCCAAATAATAAGAAATCGTTAACTACTTAATTACTGCAATATTTTCGTCGTGTTGCGCGTGAAAATTGACGTTAAAACGTTTTAATGCATGAGAATGCGTGTTGTGATACTTACATGTAGCAAGCAAATATAACCGAATGAAGAATGAACACGCAACACTTTCAGTGCCTAAGTGTCGTATTATTGAAGACATTGTGAATATTAATGTCGATGTTCAACGCAAACTAAAATAATATATGCTTTTTAAGCACGCTCACGATTTCGAACTAGACGAGGCATAAACTTAAGTCAGACTTACTTAATTAAGTAACTCGACTATCGGAATTGTTAATTAATGTGACATTATCTATCAACTCCATATAAAATAGCTTGACAGCCTGTGACGCCGTGTTTTAGTGACGTCGCTGTCCATGGCATTTCATAGATTTACATAGTGCAGTCTAAATGCGTATACACAGGTATGATAAAGCTGTCATTGAGTTAATTATGTGAACATCATACGTCTCCTTTTAGAAAAGATTGGCGAGATTTAGTTAACGCTCACAATATCGCAATATGTCCCCTACTGGAAACAATAGTCTAAGCTTAGGCTCCATCGAGGTTCCCGTGAACTATAGTCGTAGAGCCACACTTTTGTCGTCTAATTCATGTTGTATTGTAGTATGAATTAGGGGGTCGACCGGGTAATTACGGTCAAAGAAAACCAACGTGAATTGACAGCTCGCTATTGCGTTTCGTACGGTGAGTGAGACTACTGGAGGCCTAAAACCGCCTCCCTTCCCAACCCTCCATCCTTTTCCATGATTCTTCTGATGTTATGGTTGTTTATAAGCGGTGGAGATCATCTACTATGAGGTGACCCATTCACCCATTTGCTATGGCTATAAAAACGAAAATAATTAATTAGCCAGCTATGTCCGTGTGCAGTGTAAATATTTAACTTCCCTTTGGAGGAAAAAGTTTTGACCAATAATCCACCACACTATTCGTGTCGGATGGTAGACCACGATAACCTCAAGCTGGAGCTGTAGAACCGGAAATATGCATTCCAATTTTACTTCACCTAGCCATCATATACCTATCTGATTACGCTGTAAAGAATTGATGGCAATAATGATTAAAATATAGATTTAACCTTTGTCATTGAGGTTTTTTTATTGGCTCCTTACATATATACAAATTTCAAAATTATGCAGAAAACAATAATTTAAGGACAACCTCAAATAGTGAATATAACATACACATTGAATGAAGTTATTCTATAAAAAAAGAAATATGTAAATGGACGTTTGAAAACCATGGATTGAGTTTTCGAGTGATCACGACTACTCAAAATCGAGCGGGAAGTCTTTCATTCTGATTACCTATATTAAAATGTTGGCATACCGAAACAAAACCGCATAATCGTATTACGTGTTAATTAAAACACGAGTTGGCCATTTTTCCCGGAACTTGTTGGAATTATTCAGCCACTTGCGTATCATAAATAATATATTTTTAATTTATCATCATACAAATTAACCAGTGCTACCGTTACTCAGCGCGGCGCTTTTTTGCCACTTTACAATATTAATTCTCATAATAATCTTTTTGTAGTGTCAATTCAAACGCACGGGTTATTTCGGCTCGGTAGTAAAAATCCACTTATTTATACATTAACATTCCCACCTATAAAATGTCTCGTAAACACCGATACAATCTTCAACAGTTTACGATCAACGCGGCGCTGTAACCTGTTTGTTCCATCACTTCCTTTTTCTGTATCTTTTCTACGCATGTAAGTATGTCTTGACCGTCAAATGTTTTGTGATAACTTTGTCATAGAACGTATAATAAAATGAAAAAAACTTCAAAATAGGTAGCAGCTGAAACAATTTTAAACTACTAAGAAATAAAAAAAAAATAGTGAAACACAAGAATAGAAGTTTTACGAGAAAAAATATTCTATTTATTTTATCTTCAGAATCGGTATAAGTTGGTGCTAGACGCTAGTTAGATACCCTAGCAATAGAATCTGAAGATGAAGGATTTTCTAAGCAGTTGGTAGTTGCCACTTAAGTTTTTAATCCGTTTAAACTATAGTAAATTTGAATGTAATGTTTACTCTTACTTTGTCATCCGCATAAAAAAATAAAAAGGTTCAAAAATCGAATATCAAAACAATTTTAAAAGTAAAATGTCGTAAACACGCACTTGGTCTTGTAAAATAGACAAACTTCTGACCCACTTCTCTTTTTTCTCGTTCCTTAACTTGATTAATGATTCCGTCGACATTTCGCGCCGCCCTTCCTTCCTATCCAACGTGACAAATTGATGAAAGACGCACTCGTTAAGTCGATGCTAAAGAAATAGTAGAACCTTTTAACTCTCATGAAGTTATTTTGCTATTTTTATAGCAAAAAGCATGCAAAGGAGCAAGTAGGCCATTTGATGATAAGTCACCACAACAATTCGTAAACACTTGAAATGCAGAGAAATCGTGGGTACATATATTGATTACTATGAAAGAAAGCATGGATTCAGTATGGATATGGATTAAGTATCGTGGACAATGGAATTGCCTACCGAGACATAAGTAGGTTCTTTTCCAACTCTCCCCAGCGTGCACACATCTGACTTTTTGAAGCTACGCCTATAATCATTGTTAATTATCACTCGATTTATCGGTGGAGGAAACATTATTAGGAAACCTGCATATCTGAACATTCTTCATAAGAATTTTGGGGGTATGTAAGGTCTATAACTACGGGACTAGACTAAATTTCTCATTAGCAGGATATGCTCATATCCAGCAGTCAGAAAATGCATTATACAAAGCTATTTTACAGTACTATTTATCTTTAAATATTAAATCTTGTAGAAAAATATTTAAAAATATAAAAAAATATCACCTTCCAATGGCGAGGCCTTGGACCCAAGCCACCGGCAGCTAGGATCCCAGAGTAAGGAACCTTCCCAGTATACGTGCCGTGTCTCTTGACCCAACGATCATTTGAGAGCCTCTGGAAGTGTTGGTCGAGGTTACAGCTATTATTGTTATAATATTAACTTTCTTACATATAAAATGGCTCGTAAACACCGATACAATCTTCAATAATTATTATAAATAACGCCTGTACTTAACATTGTTTCATATTATTACAGCCATTAATGCTTTTTATTTGTTTGTTTGTTTCTGCTACAGCCTTAGTTTAGTAAAGATATTTTTTTATCCGTGCAAGAAAAAGTGACTGCACTACACCAGATGGTATGTGTAGTGCAAGCGACCACTCTTCCAAAGCCGCCAGCGTGCAAGTATCAGACGAAGCACGGCTTACACACAAGGATGTACCCTTATACTCGCCGCAACCAACCATCAAGTCATGTCGCAAGCCCCTCAGGAGAACCGGATATACACTGGTTGAACCTGGAACGCGATCCACACAAGGTGTGTGGGTCACTATGGCAGGTTTTAACACCACGTGTACGGTGGTCGCTATTCCGGCGAATATAAATATCCTACCACCAGCATGACATTTACATTAGGCCAAATTTTGTTTGGGAAAGGGGGCGATTTATTAGGCCTACAAATTCACAGACCGTACAAACTTAAAAGGAAAGCTGCCTCTATACCTTGATGAAACCAGCCAAACTAGGTACTTACAAACATAATTGCTTTCTATTTGATTGGCCGAAAAGTCATCGCGATCGACGCAACATCTCATTAACTGCAGTAGTTCAACGTTATTATCACAGATTTCCTTTTTTAGACCAGTCATTTGACCTGATAAAGATAGCAGGAAGTCGCTGGATGCAGGCCGCTTCCAACAGGTCGGTCTGGAAATCTTTGGGGAGGCCTATTTTCAGTTGTGGACGTCCTGTGGCTGATGATGATGATGATGATGATTGGCTTCCTCGAGTCGATTGACCCCCAATAGGCGCGTCTGTTCTGAACGGAGTATGTGGTACCCATGGACTACAGTCTGCATTTCTCAGTGTGGTACGATTGCGTACAAGCAGACATACCGTCGCCTTTGCGTCATAATGAATGAATATTATTCTTTGTCTATGATTGTCTATGACGGAGGTAATTAATTCTTTGCCTGCCATTGTGTGAACCTTGGTATGAATACTAAATGTTTAAATTTATAGCAGAAATATGTATTTATTTAGATATTTATTACCCTATAATTACTTCTTGGCCATATAATAATTAATAGTATACTCATAGTTTTTTTAACCGTATATTTCTGCCGCACAAAAACTATTATAATGAGGTTTTAGAACTGCTAATAAGAAGAAAACAAGTTGATTAAATTCATAACATAAATTAAGCCCGATCTCCGGGTAAGCAGGGGTATAACTAGCGAATCTATTATTCACCGAGGTTGTTTCCGTTCCATATTATGATAGAGGTGAGCCTATCGCCATATCGATCGACTTGAATTCTAATTACCCGATCTGAGAATCGAACCCAGGACGGTTAAACAACCTATGTAACATACAACTAGAAAGTTGTAGCGATCATTCTATCACATCTACTAACTTCAACTGATTAAAATAAATCGTCTTAATATTTTTATTAATGTTAACAGATTATTTTTAACAAACTATGTATTTTTATTAAAGTACTCAGTCATTTTTCTTTGTATTTTCAATAATTCATTTAGTCGGATTGTTATAGCCATAAATATACATTAATTCCTATATAATTATCATAATCAGTGTTTGTGGAAATAAATACGCAAATTATTCATAATATAACTTAAAATATTCTATCGTATTAAAATTACTTACTTACATACTCGTATTATTAACACATGTGAATTATACAAAAGCAAAAATACCTGTTTTTGGATACCTGCTTATATGTCCACGAAACGCTCAAATTGCTTGATCTACAATGTTATTTACAATGTTTATACCATTTAAATATTCTAGATGACCAACGGTCAGCTAGTCGTATTGTGAATCTTTTTAAATTTTACGGAAGGTGGTCAAACGAGGAAGCAGGTCACATGAAGATGGTGATCGCCGCCAGCTAACACAATGACAATTATACCTTTAAGTGGCAGAGGCACGCTGTATACAGTTTTGTCTACAGCATGAATGGGCCGGCTCGACCGGGTCGTTACCATTGTCTCACAGAAAACCGACGTAAAGTAGTGGCTTGCTGCTGCGTTTCGTACGGTGAGCGAGATATCCGGAGGGCCAAAACCCTTTTCTTTTTCTGTCATACTAGGGTCCTACCGTCTAGAAAACTAGCAACTACTGTTAATTTTGATTGGTTTTTCCGGGAGGCAGTGGATCAACCTAGGTCCACCACCCTTCTCAAACCCCCAGTACTTTGAAGTATTGTGGGTGTTCATGGGCGGTGGGGAACACTTTTTTTTTATTTATTTTCAATTTTACAAATAACATTCAAAACATTACAAAGTATAGCATTGATAAACCACAGAGGTAACTTACCATCAGGCAACCCACTCGCTCGTTTGCCGGCCATTGACAAAAAAAAATTGCGCATTTATATTTCAAATCAATTATGTCTAAAAGACAGACAATTACACCAGATAAAACCATTTTACCATAGGTAACAGAACTCCAAAAAGCATTTTCGTTCCCGTAATACGTATAATGGCGCATAAACTTTATTTGGGTGAAAAATGTATAAAGTCTCGGTTGTAGGGGCAAGGGCGCGGGCAGTAACCGCATCCCAATTGACGACACCCAAGGGACTAACCCTTTCAAAGGATTACTCCACACACGGACCGAATTCTACTGCTTCTGTAAATGTTAGGGTTTTATTTGTTTTAACCCGTACGTGCAGTGTAAATTCCATTTATGAAAGCAATAAAAAGTGAATGTAATTAACTTTTTGTATAAGAGGTTGTAAACATCAGGCGTGAAGATTAAAAATGTTTGATAATAAACAGGGAATTAATTAAAATTAGCATATCGATGGTGACTACGGTTTTACGATCTTGATATCGATGATTTTGGGTATGGGGAAATTACGCTCTTCACTACTTAAATGATGGTGCTCGAGAATGATATCCAAAAACTTATTTAATTCATAAAAGTAATATAATTTGATATGGGGACTTTATGAGGATATTAAGATTTATATTTTTTTACTCATTACGTTTGATGATGATTAATTAAACAAATCTTCATTATCAATATGTTTTTGTATATATTGTTGCATTCGATATTACTTATATCTTCAGTAAGTACTATTGCGTCGTGTCTTCTTCTTCCACCTGCCGTTACCCTACTCGCAGTGGGGTCGGCGCAACATGATTTTTAACATATGTTACAGAAAGATTTGATTTATAGTTTTTACAGTGCAGTGTTACAGTGAGTGCTGAAAATGCAGCTCGAAGAATCAATTATGTGTTCGGTGAAGACACCGTTAATAACTGTTTCCAGCGTTTAAGTTCTCGAAACTTTGATTTTTAAAAAAATTAGGCTCGTGGACAAAGAGGAAAAAAAGGTAAAGAGGAAAAAAGTGTCTACCGAAAGAAATTCGCAAAATTCGTGCTGTTTTGTACCAACCGGTACAATAATAAGGGGATCTTGAATCTTATCGTCACCTGTGGTAAAAATTTTACCTGTATGATGATCAGAAACGTTCATCACAATGACTTAACCCTAGGGCAACGTCCAAAACTTGCCCTAAGCAAAAGTTGACTGAAAAGAAGATACTGAGATGCTGCTTAGGTGCACCTGTATTGGTGTTATCCATTACACCTTCTTGAGATAAGGCGAGACAATTATTACAGATGTGTAGTATCAACAATTGCAAACGATCAAGGAAAATGTCGGCACTCAAAAAACCGACAGATCATTTCATGTAGCCCACTGCCCCTTTAGGACGACGCTCGATCAAACACTACACAACAAACGATCTCCAAATTAGAGGAGCTGCGACTGGAACATTCCGTCGCCCATCGTACTCTCCAAGCCGACTGATTTTCACTTTTTACGGAGTTTGGTCAATTTTTGTTAAGGAAAAAACAACAATTCTGATAAGGCAGCCATAACCGCCTTTAAAGAAATTATTGAATGTCGTTCACAGATTTTTTAACAAAGTAGTCAAGGAGTGAGTGAACTTCCCAAAAAAATGGCGGAAATTCATCGATAACAAAGGTGCATACTTTGATTCATGGTTTCTCTTTTTTAGAATTAACTTTCATAGGTAAGGACTTAATATTACGACCAGGAAAACGTATTTCATTCTTAACTAACATAAGAGAAAATTAAATAGAAAAGCTTTAAACTTAACAACCTCTTTAATACACTACATTTTATATTATGTCACTTTTCCACCCACAAACTCTTTATGCAAAAAATCATGTCAATCGAAATCGATGTCCCGTTGCTGCGTTAAGGAAAACAACGAACATATTTTGGCATTTACAATAAAACTCAACGTGAGCAAAGCCACATTACATATAAATTATAAGACAAAATTAAAACTAAACACAAATTATTAAAATGTACCTATGTCATTTTAGTATCTGATCTATTTTTTAAATTAGCTATGCTATGCGTCATTTGGCGGGTTAAAAGGAAACAGGCCTTATAGGTGATTTGTTACAACTAATGTATTTACTAGCTACGATGTTTTTTTATAAAAGGCACGGTCAATATAAGGTCTGATGCCTTTTTGAAAAAAACACGCCACTTATATTTGTCATTCTTATTAATCGCCGTAACGAGTTTACGAAACGAGTGAAGTATAGACGGAGTAACCAAAAGAAGCAATAAACCTAAGAACCATACACAAAAGTATCTGTTGCCAGAAGTTTTTAATTCGTCTGTATATTATTTTTCACGTATGTTCACGTATAACTCCACCAAATGTGGACCGATTTGGATGATTCTTTTTGTATTCGATAGGGTTTACTTCGATGATGGTTCCATTTAAATGTTATGGAGAAATTCTATTCGAAATCGAGAATAAACGACTCTAACTACGTCATTTATGCACCGATTTTGATGATACTTTCACTTAAAATAGCAAAATAAATATTTTTGTGCCGCCAAGCAGCAGTGTGTAAGCATACCGGGCACAAAGATACTTAGTATCTAGCATCATACGCAATCGTTATTATCGACTTTATTGAGAGTGCCATCATCCCAAGCGCTATGACACAGTTCTTTGTATCAGGGGCCGGCAAAGCAAGTTGATCACTTAATGGTAAGTGATCTCCACCGCCTATGAATATCCACAATAGCAGAAGAATTATGAATGCATTACCGATCTCTAAGGAAAGGAATGGGGATTAAGGAGATGTGAGGAATTCCCATTCACCGTACGAAACACAAAACCAAGCTCCATAGGCGGACTAGCAGTCTTAGCTGCCTTAGGCCATCAGAGGCGTCTTTACCGAGTGTGCAGGGTGTGCGGTGCACACGGGCGCAGCGTTCTAGAGGGCGCCGGCCGAGCTCCACTCACACGCTGGCCGGGCATTTTCAAATGTACCTGCGCCCGTGTTATATGTTCTGTTTAAAAGATCGCGCCAGGGTAATGATTGCTCACGGGCGCTACATGGGCTAGAGACGCCTCTGTAGGCGATGCAGTATCAGCTGCTCTCTTCTCAATTCATCCTTCACTTATCTAACATGCTTTACCTTTAACATTATATTACGTACTTTATTGACATCAAAATTTAGATAACTAAGCCTGCATCTTATGCTACATACATCACAAACATGCGATTTTTTTCCTTTGAACACTAACATCTAAACTAAGGCGAGTCTTATTATCTCAGACGCTAGTCGCTTCCAGGGATATAAACAATTTGAAAACATACTTGCGGTTTAATTTGTTGACGTTTTATGTCACTCTTGTTTGTTGTTTCGTGTTTGGTCGTCCCTAATGTCTGGCAGCCCTAGAACAGGGTCTTGTTTTAGGCTTAGCTCTTAGGGAAAGTGCGCCTCTGCCAAGTTGCCATTTCGCGTCTGTGCCGGTGTATACTAAGACCCTTTGACACTCACAGGTTAAAAAAGCCTACTATTATTGCCATAAAAACATCAACTACCGCACCATTCAGAGTTCCCCTAAAATAAGCACGTACAAAGTTTTATTTATTTTTTTCACGGGCTTTTCTTTCAATTTCACGGCGGCTTCACCCGCCCCCGACTTTTCCTTTGTGATGAATAAATTATTCCGTCACCTCGTAAGAGATGTTTATTTTGTGGTTAGTGCTTTACTACTGATTTTGTTTGAAAAATAGACATGTGTGAATTGGATTTCCAGTAGAATACCTGATGTGGGATTTTGTTTGTGTTCTTTTGGAATTGACTGTTGGAAATGTGGAAAAGATTTCTGCTGTGGCAGGGCAAAATAAAACTTGCTTTTTTTGTTTACTTTAATGGTGATAAAAGTGGATAGCACGCCTGATGGTAAGTGTAACGCCTGCCATTAAACAAAAGCAACACCACAAAGAACTTTGAAATTTAAGGCACTGCATGGCCCTGAACTGTCGTTCGTCACCCGAGACTTACATAAGTTGGTCAATCTCATAAGGCCTAGTAATTTTGCTAGCAATGTCGTTCAAATCGAAACACAACATTGCAGAACAATACTGCTTTGGGGTAGAATTAGGCAAAGTGGTCTTACTGTGAGGTCAGGACTATGTGTGTGACTGTTGGGTGTTTTTACTTATTTATTTGTTGCACTAGGATAAAAAAGAAAGATCGAAACGCCATTGGTTCCGATTATCATGTCAACCGAAACGTATAAATATTCTTAGAAACACTTAACATTGATTCGAGGCGATAAATTATGGAACCGATGTCACACTGCAGTCTTCCAGGGCCTCGGATCTTTGATGTATCTTGTCAAGTTGTTTACGATCCACTTGAGAGATATAGCTATACTAGGAATACTTGACATCAATTTACTATAAACTAGATTGTATATCGATTCAAAATCGATTTATGTTGCTAACATACAGAAGACACGTGTGAAGACATAAGACACATGTATAATAGCATAAATATTTTTAAGAACTAAGCGTTAAATATCAATGAGATTATATCAAACTTAAGCCTTACTTATTGTATGAATATTTAATCGATTGATCGACATTTCAATACTGTTGCAATCGATTCTAATCGATTATAAAGTACAGTCCCCATCCGTAAACTGCATGCACGCACTAATAACGTTCTCAGTATATCGCTTGGTATTCCTTAGTGCGCCTGCACGACGCGACGGTGCTTCGAACGAAAACGACGCGAATTACTCCGAACTTGTTCCTCGTCCGACGTCAATTCATTATCGGACTTCTAAACGCAACACGAATATCATTTGAAGCAAAATCCACAGTCCTATAATAAACTCTACATTTCTCACAATAAGATCCATTATGGATTAAAACAACAAAACCGATAAGACAAACTGGAATCGGACATCGAATGATTACTAGTCTCACGTGTTCGAATTTCGAACGTCGTATTCGTTAGACGGGGTAATTAAAATGTATCTGTAATGCGGGGTGTTAAGGTTAACTTTTGTCAGTGTTGGACGAATGTAGGTTGTTTTTGAAGCGTGCTTCGTCGAAGCAATGAGAGAGGGCGTGCGATAAATAACCGCCTTTGTGCAGTCACCGCTCGGCTATTAAAATATATTCTGAGATTGCTTGTGTTTTTTGCGGCGGGACTCGGCCGTTCCCGGGTTAGTGACAAGCCGGGACCTTTGAGTATGCGGCGTGGATTTATTTGGGAGCGTTTCGCACAACATATTTCTGTTAATCTGATGGTAGGGTATAAATTAAGGACTTTTTTGTAGTATCCCTCTTTTATGATGTGTTCAAATTCGTATCAAATATTGTATTAAAACATTCTTAAATAATAATCCATTGATTTGTTTGATGATTTTATAGCGGTTTATTTTCTCATAATATCAAAATCTGTTTTGACTGGTAATAAATACATGTCTTTGCTGTTTTGACAACATATTATGTCTGGATAATAGTTACAATAAATCATGCAACCACAAGTTCCATGCTACAACTAACGCCATCTGGTGCAAAAATTCTGAACGATAGTTTTTATTTTTCAACCAAGTACGAGCTTACTAAGCGTATGTTATTACTTTTTTGTATATAAATAGTTCACGAGATTGAAATACTTTTAAAAGTGTAATGTCAGCCTCTCGCATACGAGGGACCTACCACCTTGTAAACATAATAATTTTGTTAATATGGCGTCACAGAGCTCACAAGGCATTATTGAAGAGCAAGCTAGTGAGTATAATCTTGGCTACTAGGTTACATCTATGAGAGTAGTACAATTAACAAGGCATGAACAAATTTTGAGTGGTAGAGGCACTCTGTAGACAGTTTTGTCTACATCATGAATGGGTCAGCGCGACCGGGTCGTTACCATTGTCTCGCAGAAAACCGACACAAAGTAGCGGCTTCCTGCTGCGTTTCGTACGGTGAGTCCGAAACGTTTGTCCGAAGGCCCAAATTACCCTCCCCTTCCCAATCCCTATTTATCTCTTTCCTTTAAGATCGGCAAAGCGCCAGTGATTCTTCTGGTGTTGTCGGCGTACATGGGAGGTGGAGATCACTTACTATCAGGTGATCCACTTGCTCGTTTGTGGGTATATTTAAAAAAAGAAAACCAAAACCACACACAAACGTGTTTGACTCTTTGGGACGGTGGCATACTCGGCAGATGCCGACCGTACCGTCCTTCAGGATGTAGTCAACAATATTGTTACCAGGCAGCTGTTCGTAATCACAAAGGCAAACTTCCGATGGTCGCGCTAAGCGTCAATGATGATGTTGCCTTTGTTAACGCCATATAGAAGATACTGATGACGTCATGACGTAATGCTACCGTCGAATAAAATAAAAAAAATCTGCCCCCAAGCAACAGTGTGTAAGCACTGTTGTGTTTCGGTTTGAAGGACATTGATGCCAGTGAAATTACTGGACATTATGAGACTCAACATCTTATGCCTCGGAGTGACAAGCACAGTTCAGTGCCATACAGTGCTTTGTAATTCATAGTTCTGTGTGGTGTTGCTTCTGTTTATGGACAGGCGTGGCGCTTACCATCAGGCGAGCTCTTATTACTCGTCTCTTCATTCAATCAAATAAAAAAAAGAATACAGGTAATTGAGCATTGAGTACTGGTTCATAAGTGAAGTAGGTACAAACGAACAGACGCAACGGCATTAAAGAAAATAAACTAGTACCTATACATAAAACTAACAAAAACGTGGGTCAGTCTTTTTTATCCGGGCATGGCAAAGTAAGCCATGGTTAGCGCAGTGCAGTCCAGAAACCAATGACCGCCGACATACAATGAGTTTGGTCACTAGAATTATACTGTATAAATACTTCTTCACACTCCGAAAAGGGAAGAAGCAAATCGATGGTCCTGCGAGGATGACCGATGCAGGCACAGGGATACAAGGATGTACCCCTATAACAAATAACCATTAAGTTCTGTCGCAAGCTTCTCGGTAGAATCAGATATACACTGGCTGATCCTGGAACACGATCCACACGTGCTGCGTGGGTCACTATGGCAAGTTTTAAAACCATGTGTACGGTGGTCGCTATCCTACCACCAGCAAAACTTCTCACGTATCGTATAAGACCAAGAAAGACGAAAATAAACATCATCCTCCGTTAAACTAAAACAGATATCACCATAATATAACCATCCACATGTAAACACATGACAGGTAGCGTTATTCCAACCCCATCAAATACAGGAATTGAACCGTGAACCGCGCGATGGCGAGACAGGCGCAACGCACGGGTGCTAAATCACGGGAGCAAACGACACTTTTTTCCGGCGTTCACCCTCCGTCCGCGACGAGTGCTGTCTCGAGAGATACCACGGTACCGTCCGCAAAATAGTTTATTAAAAATATTGTTTTTGTTCAGGGGGCTTAGCTGCATATCAACACGAAATATTTTTGTCTACACTGTCTATCAAACCTAATATGATTTCTTAAAATACTCGACTCGTTATTCCAAAAGTAGAGATAAAATAGAGAACATAATACTTTCAAGCTCTCTGTATCTTGTTTGAGGGCCTTCGGGGAGCCTCGGGCGAGTAGCAAGCTGTGAAGCGAGAGGCCGCGGGTTCGATTCCTGCACCGAGAGAAATGATTGTGTGATCCACAAACATTTGTTTCGGGGCCTGTTTGTTGTGAGACTGAAAGTCTCTCGTAATTCCGGATACCCACGACATTACTGTACATTACTATTACTGTGGGGTCTGGACTAGGTGTGACTTGGGTGTATTTATTTATTATCTGTATTTTGTTCAATACTCTAACATGACGTAATATCATCTAATATTCAAACTTTTATATGAGATATTTGTCGCCCATAACAATTATTCTTCCGCGAGAATTTTATTGTGTTGCATGTGTGCCTTGAGAACTCCGAAGTTTGGTTATTGGAAATACGGATTCCGAACAGAACCGGCCCTACCATAAGGCAAATGAGGTGAATGGAACAGTTACAACAAGTGATGAACCAAGAGTACACGTATTGGCAATCCATCTTAAGTTCTGGCTTTCCCCATGAGAAACTACATGAAGTAGATACAACTAAGGCAAGGAGAATCATAATTAGGTCTCACTCGAATCTAAAAATACGATCTGATCGGTACTAGTTAAGGTACCTAGATGTAAGTCAGTTTTACCATATTTAATATTACTCCTTGTAGGATATATTTATATTTCAATCAAATACCAATAAACATGACAGCCTCCATAGTGCACAAAGCGAGTAGCGGGCTGTGAAGCGAGACGCCATGGGTTTATTTTCTCGCACCTACACAAATATTTGTGTGATCCACAAATATTTGTTTCGGGAATGGGTGTGCTCCTCAGAAAAGTTGACATCAGGCAGGCGGCCGATCGTAAAAACTACAAGCCAATTTTATCTGTAACATCTGTCAGAAAATATGTAGCGCCAACCCCACTGATAGGGGGAATAAAGGTAGGTGACAGAAGATGAAGAATCTTCAAGCATCACAAGCATTTTCGTACAATGATGATGAATGATGACAAACAAATAACTAATTGCTGGTGGGAGGATACTTGTATCCGACCGGATAGCGACCACCGTACACTGGTGTTAAAACCTGCCATAGTGGCCCACCTTGTGTGGGTCGCGTTCCAGGGTCAGCCAGTGTATATCCGGTTCTCCCCAGGGGGCTTGCCCCCTGATCCTAACTCTTTTCCTATCCCTTTTTCCTTCCCCTCCCCTTTAGCAGGCCGGCATGATCTTGCCGACCTACGATGGACACATTGTTTATCGTTGGTCGACACTATTCTTGGATTGCGCTACACTTACCATCAGGTGTAGCGTAGTCACTTTGCCGAGCTAGGATAAAAAAAATAACTACTATGTCAAATTTAAACGCGTGACAATCCCAATCAAAAATAAAACTTTAGCCAATATAGCAACCCCACTAAATAAAACACATTTCCCACCAACAGCTTACTGACACCAACCGTAAAACCACACAATTTAAATATTTTGAAATAAAGTTAATTTGCGATGCTATCGGTACGTGCCGGGGCGGGGCGTCGGCCTCATTATTTAGATATTAATCTGCACCCTCTGCACCCTTCGTCCCTCTTCCTCGCCCTCCGGTACTCCGGCACTCCGCAGTCGCATTTCGACTCATTTTAATTAATATACGACACTTTTGCCGTGGATAAACTTCGCCTTTACCAACTTTTAGAATTCTTGTTTGGAAGTTTTGTCATAAAGTAAAACGAATATGGGTGGTACTTTATCACCTGCAATTTAACACGATACTTATACTGTGCTGTTATTTTAATAATAAGAATAGAAACAAGCTAAGTAAAAAATAATAGTTTATGAAAACCAAACAACACGCTATTATAGAAAATCCAACTTAAAAAATTTAAAATAAATTTAAATAAATTTGAATCGAGAATAATATAAAAAAAATACAATAATAAATGTCAATTAGGAATAGTGTAAATATGAAAAAAAAAAATTATTGGGAAAAACGTTTCCGTTACATACTCTTAGTACGTATGGAGCTAATAAAAATACAATAAATACACCCAACAGTCCCACACATGGCCTTGATCCGACACTAGGTAAAATCTGTATTGTGAGTGTCAGGAACGATGATGAGGGATTTGCGGTCCCATAACATCCAGACCAGAAACCAAGATGGGATCGGACAAAACCATGTTTTTAAGAAACCCCAGGTGTACGGTAGCAAATAACTGTGCCGATTCGAACCTGGCGTACGATCCAGCGCACGGCTCAAAAAGCATTGGCTTGACGTATTGGAGGCCGTACGTATTATTATACTTTTTTTTTTATCCAATTTTGACCTATTGCTGGGCAATGGACTCCCGCACTTCCTTCCACTGTTCTCTGGTTCTCTGACGTTAGGTTTTCTTGTCATGTGGTTTCGTAGGCGATCGTCTCGATCGTCACGCCATCTCTTTCTAGGCCACGCTACCACCGGCCATCAGATGGCACCCATTCAGTGGTAATTGTCGCCCATGTTTCCGAATACACACTTAGAAAAGTCAGAGGTGCATTCTTTTCGGACTTTTGGAACCTGCGACTTTCATCTCGGCAGTCGGCAGCACTTCCCACTGAGCTATCACTGCTTTGCAATTAGACTACTTCTGTTAATATTCACTACATTCCTAGATGCGAAATACACGAAAGAGTAGGTCAAATGAAGGAAAATGCAAAAAGAGGACCGAAATAAGTGAAATTAAGCGAAAACTGAAATAATGTATATGACTAAGATTAAAATTAAGTGCTTCGCCAATCTTCGTCTCTTTCGAAAATACGAATACTCGATGATGATCACCTAACATAGGCCAGTCGCAACATTAGATTCCTTATTCATTTTTTTCTTGAGTTGACCATGCTCAGGATATTACTTGCATATTCGTACTTACTGGTAACAAACGAAGATTACCGAACTTTTGTCGTATTACTGCTATGGGAAACTGGCGTGCCAACATAACCCACAGATCGACGTATAGCACGTTTCTAAAATAACTTCCACAATCGTATTATGAAATGTATTTAAATGGTTATTAATATTTCCCAACAACAAAGCCTGTCTCCTAAATCATAATTAATTAATCAAATTACCAATTCCTGAGTCACGATTCTCACATGCACGGACCACGTGCACCTCATTAGATTTATAACTATATCAATCACAAACACAATGCAATTAATTAATACATTAATTAAATTATGATTTGATTGTAAAACCCATTAATTTAAGACGGAAATAAATTACAATAATAATAAAAATGTCGCGCTAAATTCTATCGGATTAGAGGTGAAATAAGCGAGGCTCAAAGGGATATTTCAAAGGGACGGTCGGCGCTTGCACGGGCGTGTGAGGTCTCATTTACGTGAGCCCGCGCGTCACAGAGCAAATGCAGGTAGTAATCAAACTGAGTATCAATTGTTAAGTGGCGTCATTATTTTGAAGTTTTTTTTGTATACAGGATTATTTTTAAAACACTGACAACCTCGCAGGACTAGATTCCGAATGTCATTTGCTACTACTTTTGTTCTACGACTTTTCATAATTTGTTAGATTTTATTCTCATACAAAAATAATTATGAATTTAATTTCCGTCTTGAATTTTACCTACGCGCAGATTACGTAATACACGCAGCGCGCGCGTCAGTTCAATGACCGGCCGCGCCGTCTCGATCGATAATACCTACACGTAGACGTACGAACAAAACACTATATAACAAAAACTTGTAAAATCATTTTTTTTCTTATGTATTGAGTTATGTCCAAACTCGTAGAACAAAAGTTGTTCCTTATGGGGTCAGCTATATGACCCTGCGAGGTTGTCAGTGTTTTAAAAATAACCCTGTATAGCATAGGCCGGCAAATGAGCAAGTGGGTCACCTGATGGTAAATGATCTCCGCTGCCCATATACGCCCACCCCCAGAACAATCATGGGCGCGTTGCCGACCTTAAAGGAAAGGGATAATTAGGGATAGGGAAGGGGAGGAGATTTGGGCTTCCGGATATCTCACTCACCGTACGAAACGCAGCAGCAAGCCGCTACTTTACGTCGGTTTTCCGTGAGACAGTGGTAACGACCCGGTCGAGCCAGCCCATTCATGCTGTAGACAAAACTGTCTACAGCGTAGCTCTACCACTCTCACGTGTGCCAACATACCATTAGTGGAGATATGGTCCAGAGTGTATTCTCGTTTAAATTAAACACATGTATAGAGTCTGTTTTCTTTGTTTGACGCATGCTGTAAGTCTGACGCTAGTCGGCTGTATACAGCTCCACCAGACTTTCGGATGAGCGTTTTAGGCGCTCTCAACCCTTAAATTTAAGAGAGTCTGTTGTCAAATTATAACAAACAGTGCTTAGAAAATCACCTGAGTGTCCGTCTGTCACAAACGTGTTTCTTAAATATTATTTTATAGAAAAAAAAAGATTATATTAGACGTAGTAAATAGTAATAATATGCAGTGCCTACGCATGCAATCGAGATTTAGAACATCACTAACGGATCTGATATTATCCCTCGTATTCATAAACGCCTCATATAAGGCCTCATAGTGAGCGCGAGCGCATAGTAACGATTTCTCAAAGCGTCATTGGTTAGTTTTGACACTAAATAAAAAAGAGCTGACTTATATGTTGTTTGTGAATACGGTCATAAGACTTTTCGACTACTAACTAATTTAAAATGGCAATAATAAATATTCCATATATAAAAACAGCCGAGAAATAAAACTATATCACCGTTTTATTGTATATTAATCACAGGTATGATTCAAATATGTTTTTTTCGTACGGAAATAATCTTAAATGTACTACATCGAAGATCGATAAAATTAAGCAAAAAAAGCTCAGGTTCAGAATTAGACTTTAATGATACAGATCAAAATCCTCACATTTATATTTATAAAAAATACAAATTCCCACAGATGTTAAGAAACGCAATAAGTAGTATATTTTTATACTATTTAAATGTGCTTTCGGTATCTTTAAATCTGCCTATTAAATCGAAAGAAATCGAATATAATCAGTTTAACCGAAAGAAGATGCTCTAAAATGCTAGTATTCTTTTCGGTAGGTGATATAATGTTTATAATGTAAATAATATGGGGCATTTCACGTCAAGCGGACAACGAAAAAAAAGTGAGGTCGTGAATTTTGTTTATACTCTGGTCAGTTATACTTCTAGTAGACATGGATGTGTACACACAATTTTTTTTTTCGTATGAAGCTTTATTGCTGAGTTATGAGCTTTTAAAAATTTACTAAGTATGAAGTCATGAGTTTTTGGATGCTTATTATCTGTATCAATTAATTAGTAAAAAAAACTACAAAGTATTGTTTCTTATAGTTCAAAAGTTGAAGGTTTTAATTTTTTTGTCGAATTCTAAATTTAATTTTTTTTACGTATAGTAAACCGAAAGTGAAAATTTCAAATCGATATTTGAGTAACTTCAACATGTTTTTTTTTAAATATTTTAACCTTGAATTAAAGCCTTAAATGTACTAATTATTCACCAAAAAAATTAAAATGGGACAGCCAATAGTTTAAGACTTAGAGGATATAGAGTGCATACACATAGCTATGAGCTCTTTCTGAGCAATCGCGTTTATGCTCAAATACTGCGCTATTAATATTTTATTCCTTTATTCTTACATGCAAAAATATAAAAATAAACGATTTCTTCAATTCTTCATAAAAATTAAAACGAGATCACAAAAAAAAAAATTAAGACTTAGAGCGATTTCATTTATTGAGATTGAAACAGTATTCATTAAAATAGAGAGATTTGTATTGTAATTTTTACAATTTTACTATTTGCTCTAGCATTAATTCTCTTTACACATAAGCCCTCGTTGGTTGGAAGAAAAGCATACAGATTTTTAGTTCCTGGAACAGTGATAGCGTAAGCAAAACAGACTCGTAGAAAATCTCACTCTTGTTCAATACCTTCCTTCGAGCAGTAGTAAATAGAAGTCTCAGTTAATGATGACTTGCCCCATTCATATAATCTTATAGGTGTCTGGTGTAGTTGGGCTCCCCAACATTTTAAGAATAGGTTAAATTTAGTGAACTATGCTACAACAAACAAGATTTTAAGAAAGAAGCACAGTTACACTTCCATGCCACCGCTCATAGAAGACGGCCATGTGATGGTCTTGGGGGAAACCTCAAAAGTTTGGTAACCCGTGCAAGTGTACGGTCTGCGAATAACGCTATCACTACACCAGACACCTATAAGATTATATGAATGGGCCAAGTCATCATTAACTGAGACCTCTATTTACTACTGCTCGAAGGAAAGTATTGAACAAGAGTGAGATTTTCTACGAGTCTGTTTTGCTTACGCTATCACTGTTCCAAGAACTAAAAAAACTGCATACTTTTCTTCCGACCAACGAGGGCTTATGTGTAAAGAGAATTAATGCTAGTGCAAATGGTAAAATTGTAAAAATTACAATACAAATCTCTCTATTTTAATGAATACTGTTTCAATCTCAATAAATGAAATCGCTCTAAGTCTTAATTTTTTTTTGTGATCTCGTTTTAATTTTTTTTTAATGAAGAATTGAAGAAATCGTTTTTTTTATATTTTTGCATGTTAGAATAAAGGAATAAAATATTAATAGCGCAGTATTTGAGCATAAACGCGATTGCTCAGAAAGAGCTCATAGCTATGTATATGCACTCTATATGCTCTAAGTCTTAAACTATTGGCTGTCCCATTTTAATTTTTTTGGTGAATAATTAGTACATTTAAGGCTTTAATTAAAGGTTAAAATATTAAAAAAAAAACATGTTGAAGTTACTCAAATATCGATTTGAAATTTTCACTTCCGGTTTACTATACGTAAAAAAAATTAAATTTAGAATTCGACAAAAAAATTAAAAACTTCAACTTTTGAACTATAAGAAACAATACTTTGTAGTTTTTTTTACTAATTAATTGATACAGATAATAGGCATCCAAAAATTCATGACTTCATACTTAGTAAATTTTTAAAAGCTCATAACTCAGCAATAAAGCTTCATACGAAAAAAAAATTGTGTGTACACATCCATGTCTACTAGAAGTATAACTGACCAGAGTATAAACAAAATTCACGACCTCACTTTTTTTTCGTTGTCCGCTTGACGTGAAATGCCCCATATATCAAAATTATAAATACTGCCAGTCCAGCGCCATGCAATGCTTTGTAATTTAAAGTTCTGTGTAGCGTTGCTTCTGTTTGCTGTTGCTTCTGTCTGCTTCTGAAGAGCAGGCGTGGCGCATCAGACGGGTGATCTGGTCGTCTCGACATTCAATATTATATAAGAAAAACTACTTTTGAAATATCGCTGTGTTTAAAGTTGATTAATTTTTATATATAAACTCACGTCTATATCACCGAAAGGGTAGATAGTATGCAACTAGTGCTGCACCTTCGTTTTGTCAAGCTTATTAACGTCCTATAAAGTGATGGCTATCGCCATATTGGGCACAATTTTTTACCCCGAGCAACTCATATGTGATTTTTTGTATCAAAACCTCAAACACAAATTATGATTGCCGATCTTGGGCATTTAACTCAGGAATTTAAAATTCTTAGTCCTAGTAAGCTGCTATTAGACCAATAAGGCGAGACATTCTTTTATATATTTATTGAATGATTTTGAATATGCTTATAAATTTCCGGCCTTCCGAGCTTCGTCAGTCGCTCAACAGAACATATATATTATATATAATATATAGTCTAATATTATAGCTTCTCTATTAGATATTGTATCCTCACCATCGCATTTCGTGTTACTAAGGTAAAGATGATAGTCGAAATTTGATATAAAACTTTTTATTATTATTATTTGATATATTGCCGAATAAGGCTCTCAAGGTACAAGCTCGCCTAGTTTCAAAGTCACTGATTTTATGTTTGTAATATGTTCTGTCGCTTTGCATAAATAAATCGTTACGGATCAATAAAAATGGTAGTCGAGATACACTGCAGATTATCCAAGATAAAGTTATGAATATATTTGACAGTTTGAAATACTTAATCGTTATCAACTGTGTGTAAGGGCGAACATAAGTGTCTCGGCTCTCACAAAGCGAGCGTGCACGTCAATTAATTGCTCACTGGTATACACTTGTTTGATTTGTTGCGACAACCGACGGAAATTTACATTTTTACCAGTTTTTATTTGACACTAAACGAGTTTTAACGCCTTTTATCTTCGAATAATATATTTTTGCATTCTTCGTTAATGCTTAGCACTGTTTCTTATGAGACTTTTTTGTTTTGATAAAATTATTTTCCGGCTCTGATGATAATTGTTGTTTTAAGTGGAGTCAAACACGATAAGGATTAAAGTGGGAATAGAGTCATTGCGTTGATTTATAAATCTACTTGATTTATACCAATTGTTTTGAAAAAACTCTCGTAGACAAGAATGATCAGCCTTATGACTTGTACTGCATTATCAATAGGTTCTTTCACTTTCTTTCATAGGTCACTTTGGCAGAGCTCAGATATTTTTAACGACAGAAAAGCGGTAATACTTTGGAAATCGAGAGACCTACGACCTAGTATATGCATAACTAACTGCCACCATTATACGATTCATAAAGTTCTCTGTTCCATTATCCTTTCTATTTCATTTATCCTACTATTTGAAATACAAAAGTAGATGCCATGGCCGTCTAAACGGTACGGCTTTAACTGAAATTTGTTTAGAAGACTCGTACAGCTTGGACCCTCTATATCACGCGGTGCATATTCTAAAGAGGTCACTTTGATTGGTCGGTCAGTAGCGCATTAGCCGAAATGTCTACATAAGCAAAATCGTATATAAAAATAACTTTTTTATAGCCGGGGCTTGCAATCGAGCAAGTAACCTGATGTTATGTGATCACCATTGCTTATGAACACACATCATCGTCATCATCAGCCATAGGCCGTATGCTAAACATAGGCCTCCCCCAAAGATTTCCAGTCCGACCTGTTGGAAGCGGCCTGCATCCAGCGACTTCCTGAGACCTTTATCAGGTAACACACATAAACCAGGGAAATCAAATTCAAGCACAAATCATTTATTCTGTAAATTGGATCGGAAATATCATGGTCAGGGATCCCTGAGCCATTTTTTCCACTTGGTTACTATCAAGCTAATTTTCCGTGAGTAGCTTCGTTTCGATGAGACACCCAACAATTCCCTATGCGAAAATTCTCTATTGTGGTAGCTAACAGAGGTAGCAAGGATAAAATATTTCGATTTGATGATATTCTGGAAAAATGGCTCAGGGATCCCTGCCTATCACTTTTACATGTCAATAATTTTTTAAACTATATTTTCATCGGCATTTCGTGACTAGTCAGGTGAAGAAATGCCGAAACAAACTCATGGGTTATGGCCTCTTTTAGTGCAAGTTATTTTAGTGGATTTCATTTGATTTTTTATCAAGGATACGTTGCCGACATTTAAGGATACAAATGGGAATTAGGAAGGGGCTATTTAGGCCTCCGGATATCTCACAGTACAAAACTCAACAGCAAGCTACCAGTTACTGATTTTTTTTATAGCATAGGCCAGCAAACGAGCAAGTGGGTCACCTGATGGTAAATGATCTCCACCGCCCATATACGCCCACCACCAGAACAATCATGGGCGCGTTGCCGACCTTAAAGGAAAGGGATAATTAGGGATAGGGAAGGGGAGGAGATTTGGGCTTCCGGATATCTCACTCACCGTACGAAACGCAGCAGCAAGCCGCTACTTTACGTCGGTTTTCTGTGAGACAGTGGTAATGACCCGGGCGAGCCAGCCCATTCATGCTGTAGACAAAACTGTCTACAGCGTGGCTCTACCACTCAAACTCTACCACTCACTGTGAAACTATAATAGGTACTACCCCGGACAAGCTGTGTTTACAGCGCGGCTATACCATTTACAAAGAATATTATTAACATTTCTAATGATAGATGTATCGCGCCGCTCATAAAGATATGAGGAAGTGACGAGTGCCATATAAACGGACAGACGAACTTTACGACCAACAACTCTTGAACACTCGCACGTGTCGATCGTTAAAATTTTATTCGTCGACTATAGTACAGTCAATCGGGGTAACTTTGATTAACAATGGTAACTTTGACAGTCAAATCGCCAAATACTTTTTAATTTTTACGTTGGCAACGTTAAGTGCAATACCATTGAATTTATGCAATATGTGTACACAACCAACTTTCTAAATGAACTCTTAAAAAAAAACGAAACTCTTAAATGAAGTTAATGTCAAAATCTTTCGAAAAGTTACTGCGCTCAAATGTTGTATTTTTTAAGTGGAAAACTTTGAGAAAATTCGTGAATCGTACTGCTATCTTTAAATAAAGATATAACTGCAACTTTATGGTTTTATTGGCTTAACTATGACTCCATTGCATCTGACATTTGTTATAAATATAAAACAATGCTACCCTGAAGCCATAAAATGTTTAAAATTTATCATTCCTGTGATAATTAACATCTGTATCAAAGTTACCCATATAGGGGTTGTAACTTTGACACACAACAAAATTGCAAGTTTTTAATATGATTTACTATTTTTATAGGCCATAAATAATTTGAGAGTATGAAAACCAACCTGAGAGCACTGATTATGCTAACTCTTTTGTCTCATATCTACCATGAGTAAAAGTTAGCTATAAAATATAGTTTTGATCTGTCAAAGTTACCCTGATTGACTGTACTTATTTCAGGTGGAAATTATTACTGAAGCGGTAAACGTTTTTAATTAACGTGAAAAGATATTGATTGGGTGTGGCCTCTGTTGGGATTATTGAATTTTATTTCTTATACAAACGTAATCACGACTGTATTCCGAAAGGGGTAGGTAGAGGTGTAAACAATATACCCACATATCGCGAAGCTTATTTCGGTGCATGATGTGATCGGGGTCAAGCCTATCGCCATACCGGGCACAATTCCAGACTGCGGACTCATACCTACTGAGCATTTCGTGATAGAAGAACTGAATATCACTTTTAATCGACCCTGTGATCGTACCTTAGACCTGAATGACCTGAACTTTGAATTACTGCATGTCACTGAACTGCGCTCGTCACCCTGAGACATAAGATATTAAGTCACATAATACCCAGTAATTTCACTGGCTTCAATGTCCTTCATACCGAAACACAACAGTGCATCACACTGTTGCTTGGCGGCAGAAATAGACAAAGCGGTGGTACCAACCCCGTCTGGGTTAACCTCTCGTAGAATAATTTGACATGATTAAACGATCTTTCGACAAGTTTAATTTAGTCTGTGTAACAGAACAGATATAATAAAACTACAATTAAAATCGGGTGTCAGCCCTAATCCGATAGCTGGTGAAGTAGTATTCACGATATAACAAAAGCGGGGTGAACTGGGTGCTGCAATCAAAAATCAGGGTCATACCTATTGTTCGACAATACAGAATACAATGTGTCTGCGGGTCTACTCGCTAGTGATAATTGTCATTTGTTTGTAATTCCTTCGTTGTCTGTCACAGGCCATACGTGTATTAACGGGCCTTGCACACGCAACACGACATATCTCGCGTGCGAGAGTCATACCTATGTCGACGACAAATATCTCGGGCAAAAGTGGTAAAATTCGATAATTTTATCGAATCGTCGTCATGTTAGGGTTCGTAAACAAACACCACAAAGAAGTTGAAAGCACTATTTTCGCTAGTATTCTATGCATTCATGTTACCTTCGATAGACATATAAAGATAACCAGATAAAATTGGTTTTTCACGTCAAACGAGTCGACATTATCTCGCGTTGCATGCAAATGCAAAGCCCACTAGACGTAACATAGACTATTTTTTTGGATTATAAAGCAGAGATAAAGTAACTAATGTTAGGAGGTTTTTGTGGCCTTGCCATAATATTATGTAGGTGTATAAGTGCGTCCCTACTTGTGACATTTCGCTGCAACGAGAGGCATAACTGTGACAAACACGTGTGAAAAACTGTCAATTGTGGGCGAATGTCCAATGTATCACGAAGCGATTCGCTGTGAGATTCCATAACATTTCTTCGTGACATGTAATTCAAGGTTTTGCAATTTTTTGTTTTAAGTCACGGCAAATGATAGTGCATGTTACCACATCCGTCCACATTAGCGTAACAAGTACAGACACGCCTCTCGGTGTTTCGAAATACCACGGAAGTGTGAGCGCACCTTTAAACGCAGACGTAGCTTTTTTCATATTTTGTTGAAATTTTCCCATAGAAAACATTGATAAAGGAATATTGTCGATGTTTATGTCGGGCTGCGGGACCTTTAAGCAGAGTTAAGCTACATTTAAATGGAGAGAGTATAATATAACAGTTTCGTTTACAAGACCGCGACATACAGTTTGAAATAATAATCGTATGAGGAGTCCTCGTAAATGACGGTTTTCTGTTATATTCATGCCTGTGTCGTACGAGAAAGTCTCTCCATCTAAATGGAGACTTGTGTTTGTTGGATACCTGAAATTTAACCATCACTCTTCTGAGCAAATGCCTGACCTCATTTTAATCGGGGGAGGTATTTTCGATCTTTTGTTGTACTTTAATAATACCGATTTTCTATTTTGTTATCGTCATCCCACCGCACACTCCTGCGGCTCGATTATCTATCTATGCAATTGGTAAGTTTGGATTTACGTATTTCATTTAGTTTCACATCACAACAAGACTTCCTTTGTTGTACCAGGAGCGATAATAAACGCTAATATGCTCATGTGGTTCAGCTCTTTAGCCTTTTTAGCGCCTTGAAGTTAGGCCATTGCAACGCAGAACGCAATGCACACGCGTATGCCGGCGGCTAGGCCAGAGCGGCGCGGCGCGGCGAGGTGGGGCAGCGGGGGGACGCAGCGGTGTTGCCGTTCCGTACAGCTGCGAGCGCCGCGACGTTGCCGCTTCGCCGGACACCGGTCTCGGCGCTCTCACCGCGTGCCGCGCAGTTTCGCTAGAGCGACTCCGATATCACAACGTCGATCGTGACACAAAATGGATTCCAACTCGAACTCATGTGATATGTACATGCCCAAGGTCGAGAATGATTCGGAAAACGAAAAAGACAATGGTAAAAGAGACCCTCGGTTGAACTGGACATCGGAGAACACTATGAAACTGATACAAACACTGGAGAAAGATTGCCGAGAGCTGTGGGACTCGAAGCATCCGTTGAACAGAGAACGCACGGCAAGACAAGCGAAACTCGAATATCTCGCTGATATGTTCGGAACGACCTCGGAGGAGATAAGCCGGAAAATACACAATTTGAGGTCGCAGTTTAACAATGAGCTGAGGAAAATAAAGCGGCGGTTGTCTACGCCGGTGGGGGAGAGCGGGGGAGGCGGGCGCGGGTGGGAGTACTTCGACGCGCTCTCGTTCCTGCGCCTGCCGCCCGGCGACCCTCTCGATATCATGGATGCAGTTAATCTGGAGGTACGTCATGTGTCTTTAACAGCCGCGTCACACCGCGCTGCTTCGCTAGGGACATTTGTGACGTTTTATTGGGCCCTTTAATGTCACACATTTGGTGACGGGTTAACGTTTGCTTTAACTTTTAGATACATTTATGTTTATTATTTCTGAAATAGAATGCCTATGTACTACCTACCTATTCCAATAGGTATCCTAATAAATCACCATCAAATTGTGTCAAGTGACATATGTAGGTAGGTAGGTACTTATTTTATCTTTTTATTTATCCTGGCACGGCAAAGACACTATACTGAATCTTTTTTTTTATTTTTAATAGAATGACGAGACGATTAAGGCCGTCGTCTGATGGTAAGCACCACGACTGCTCATAAACAGAAGCAACACATGACAGAACTACAAATTACAAAGCACTCCATGGCACTGAACTGCGTTCGCCACCCTGAGGCATAAGATGTTAAGTCTCATCTTAATTAAGTACAGTACAGGATATACACTGGCTGGCAGGATGAACTACCATGTGTACGGTGGTCGCTATTCAGTCCGGTATAAAAATATCAGGTACCCTCCCACCAGCAATACATGTCACATTTATAACCGACTTCAAAAAAGAATGGAGTTCTCAATTCGCCGAGTTTTTTATAATCTCACAACACGCTTCGTAGAACTATGTAGGTAGGTAACTATATCCCTATCTAACCCACATACCTATTAGGTACCTATGTAGTAAACAAGTTTGTTGCAGTACTGTTTCCTTATACATACCTATGTATTTATACTGTTACAAGTACCAATAATGTACGTTTTATGACACTTTACTTTGTTCCTTTACAGCCGTGTAATCAAAGTTTACAAAGTTACATTACAGCTTTATTTATGTTTTATGAACGGTAGTTAATGGTATAATTAAATAGACGTAACGTGACGTCCAATAATTCGCAAGTTATGACAGGGCCGTATTTTGTATTTATAGACAGTTATCATTGTAGATGAGCGATGTAAATCATCAGCGATCATTGCAAATTTTTATGCAAAAATAAGTGAGAAACTAAATACACGTGGAAACGCTTTTATCACAAAATAATGTGCAAAACAGAATAGGTAGATAATTTAACGATAGCCTGGCGAAGAACGGATTGCCAAATGGAAGTTATGGGTTCGAAGCCAGCTTCCAGGACACACCACCCTGACTTTTCAATTATCCGTGTTTTTTCGTTGATAATAGTCATTCGCATTATCGGTGAAGGTAAACATCGTAAGAAAACTATATAAAATAAATAAATAAATACACCCAACAGTCACATACATAGTCCTGACCCCACAGTAAGATACGAGTCTTATGTCGTGGGTATCAGGAACTATGAGAGACTTTCGGTCTCACAAAACCCAGACCCCGAAACAAATATTTGTGGATCACACAAATATTTGTCTCGGTGCGGGGATCGAACCCGCGGCCTCTCGCTTTACAGCCGGCTACTCGCCCGCTGCGCAACGGAGGCTGTCAATATTTCTGAAAATTCCCTAAAAAGAAGTAATCACTAAAGCAGTACTCACGTGACTTTGTAACAAAATTATAGGAATAAATTGTTTACCACTAGGTACATAAACTAGACTTAACCTCCCCGTGTCTCCGGATCAACAAGCCAACGAGCGAAATGACCACATACACCCGTTATTTACCAATCTAAGCCCATTAATTCCACTAGCTGGCGGAGTTCCAAGCAAATGAAGAGGAAGAGTTCGGCGCAGCAATGGCGCGAGCTAAGAACTCAATGGCGAGTGTCAGCCCGACGACCCCCACGACCCGCAGGACGAAGATACGGGTGGCGGCCTCGGCCCCCCCGCCGCTGCCTCCGAGTGCGCACCCTCTCATGTGGCCCGAGGAGCCCGTGCCTAGACTCCGGCCGAGCCTCGATGCTGATGAGTGTCAGGTTGGTAATTAAATTTTTTTATATATTTTTTTTATTTTTTTTTATGGCAGTGATCGGCAAAAGAGCATGTGGGTCACCTGATGGTAAGTGATCTCCACCGCCCATGTATGCCCACAATATCAGAAGAATTATGAGCGCGTTGCCGACCTTAAAGGAAAGGGATAATTAGGGATTGGGAAGGGGAGGGATCTTTGGGCCTCCGGATATCTCACTCACCGTACGAAACGCAGCAGTAAGCCGCTACTTTACGTCGGTTTTCTGTGAGACAGTGGTAATGACCCGGTTGAGCCGGCCCAATCATGCTGTCTACAAAACTGTCTACAGCGTGGCTCTACCACTCATAATAATAATAACCTTATTATTTTTTTATTGATTTGTCATTTAATTTACAATTGATTTATTTTTTACAAATAATCATTTCCTTTGAAGAGTTTCATTTGGAACAACTATAGTTTCTTTCTCCATTGGTCTAGTAACAGCGTTAAAGAAGAGAAACGTTTGGTTCCTTGCTTCAATTCCTACGTCGGCCAATTACAATTTGTGTTTTAGTTTTCGATTAGAAAAATCATACCCACATGAGCTGCCTGGGATTGGCATATGATACCTATATTGCGATAATTCGATCCCCATCACATCATGGGTCGGAAATAAGTACGGCTAATCATGAATGGACTAGTAGCACCTCTGCCTACACTTTTATTTATTTCTTTTTCATTTTATTCTATAAAGAATGGTCAAATAATAAAATTTCATTCATTATGATTATTTATTGCAATCAGTCAAATTCTTTCATTTTACAATTGGTTATTTTATTTTATTATTTCGTAAACGACACAATACGGATGTAAAATGTTCGTATTGTTTCGGAATGCTCTCGAAAGCAATCATCGCTACAACTGTCTGCCACACTCATTCAACATTCAATGCGAAAGCAGTTCATTTTCCTTCCTGTTTTCCATCCAGCTATTGTTCGCGTACCGCATTTTCCGGAATAATCAATTTTGTAACAATACAATCGGATTACAGCCTTTTTAAGCCGTTTTAATTATTTTTTGTGTTTCTTCGAATATTCAATAACAGATACAGTTAGATAGAAGTTTTATTTCGGCTTATGTAACACACCACACAGAGCAATATAATTATAAAAAGTAAAGTTTAATTAGGACGAATGTGCTTCCCTCGACTCACCGGAAAAAGATGTTATAGACAAAAAGTGGCAAATATTTATTAATTCCGAGTATTTTCCTGCACTGACTACGACGTATAAAACGCCGACGACGCAACGTTACATTTTAAAATGTTTGTTTGAAATAATTTAGTAGTAAGTGGGCCACCAATATATTAGGCCTAATGGTAACCTTGCTATCCATAGACATCGGTTTGATCGTCGGAAAAGCATGGTATAACTACGCGCCCCGCTCTCATGTCGTGGTCGCGCATCTCAAAAACCTTAAGTTTCTGTTAATGTTAAGAGTGGGGCAAACCTTTGTAAGTAGTTATTGCACATGGACCGCGACGGTCCAATAGGCTTAGGCCAGTTATACAACATGCTTGATAGTGCAGGGATGGACTCAGTTCATAGTTATTGATCTAGACTTTACAGCAATCATCTTATTATAAATGAGAAAGTTTCCATGTTCGTGAGTTAGTAAATTTGAATGTTTGTTATTTAGTCACGTCTTAATGGTTTTGGGTAAAATTTATCGCACAGGTAGAACATGAACTGAATTAAAATATAGGCTAATGTTTGACGCAGAAAAAGTCATTCAAGCGCAAGGAGCCGCGAGCAATAACTAGTCATGTATGTGAGATATTGTGGGCGATAAGTGTGCGAGGAGGCATCTTCGACTTTTTTTTTCTACTGTGTTTTGCCAAAAATAAATTATTGAGTCGACAGAAATCTTACAAGTAGTTTAAGACAAATCAAAGTTAAATAATTACATAACACCGACGGATATTATTAGCTTAGGCGTAGCAAATGGGTGCGGGCCTACCCGGCCTATCCTAAAATCTTGTTGTTCCCCCCAATATGCGACTAACCACCTTTCACGATCGTTCTGCTGTAGGTCAGTGAGTGATAGTGATCAACATCTTGCTTGTTTGCCCCCATAAAAAACTTCCCAGTCTATAACTACCTCGGTTTTTCGTCACCGTGAGCAGTAAAATAAAATAAAATCCTACTCTAAAAAACGTATACTTTAGTAAAAAGGTGTGTGTGCCGAGTGCAATATTTTCCTTAACATTCGATCGCGAAAACGTTAACTTCGATTTGTATAAAATAAAAACAGCGACACCTAGTGTCAATTTTAGTTAAGTATTTTCATTCTACACCAATCGCTCTGGCGATCCAATAAGAAAAAAATTCGCACCGAGCACTGATTAAAATTTAGATTTGGAACTCGGAGATATTGTCAGACTATAATACTTTCCAAGTTTTATTGTACTTTATTCTAATATAGGTGTTATAATTAGAGCTTTGCATTCCTTGAATTTCGACTTCAGGTACCTATTATCGCATGGGGGTCAAACGTCTGGCGGACGATGTTAAGTACCACTCTGTCAAGTTGAATCGTCCTATCGCCTTCTATTTGAAACTTGTTTCTGCCTGATTGCTATATTAGCTGGAGAAGCTAATATATTGTCTCATAGGATTTAGGAATAAAACAGAGATAATAAATAGGTTGTTAGTGCCTGAATAGAGTGATGATTAAACACTTCACAAGGTAGTTAGTCCCTCGTATGCGTGAGGCCGTCTGGGTTGGTACCACCGCTTTGTCTATTTCTGCCGCCAAGCAACAGTGTGTAAGCACTCTTGTGTTTCGGTTTGAAGGACATTGTAGCCAATTAAATTACTGAGCATTATGAGATTTAACATCTTATGTCTCGGGGTGACGGGCGCAGTTCAGTGCCATGCAGTGCTTTGTAATTCAAAGTTCTGTGTGGTGTTGTTTCTGTTTATGGGCAGGCGTGGCGCTTACCAGCAGGCGAGCGCTTTGCTCGTCTCGTCATTCAATCAAATAAAAAAAAACCTAAACCAGAAATCCTATTATTCTGACAGTGAATGTTTGGATGTTTGTTAAACCATCACGCCTTATTGACTAAATGGTTTTAAATGTTTATTTGAAACACAAATGGACCATTAGCTAGGTTAGGACGTAGAGTATTTTTTTTAGTGAGTTCGGTTCTCGATTTTTTTTTGGAGTAAACTGTTGGATTTATCTACCTATTTATAGTTTAGGGTACAGTCCCCTGGGGACTGTTACACCTCATCACGTAAGCGGATCGTATTTAAATTTATAAGACAAAAACGAACACATACGTACAGACAGACTGTTTCATCATAATTAGGTATTCCATATCTTTTGTTAATTTTTTGTTTTTGGTTGGAACGTGGAAACTAACTAAACTACACTAAAGACTATATATAATATATTGTACATATCATGACTAATAACGCTAAAAAATCTATGACAGATATTCGGCGACTTCGTGGCATCAGAACTGCGGACTCTCCGTTCTATCGAGTCCAGGAAGAAGTTGAAGCGTATGATCCAGAAGGCAATTCTCCAAGTGGGCGAGGAAGAGGACGTGAACATTATAAGTGGATAGCGGCACCACCGCCTCTCCTCTGACTCTCTCGAGCTTACGGATTGAGGCGGCTGTGTGAGTGAGACGCGAACTTGTTGAATTCAAGTGAAATAATCCAACTGTTAAACCCTCGACGTTTATTAGAAAAAGACCTGTAGTAACTTTTAAACTCCTGATTAAAACATGTTTCAAACAACGAGAACCACATTCAAATCGGTTATTTAGTTTAGCGATGCTATAGACATCCACAGACCGAAAGACAGGCAAAGGGGTTAAATTGAAACTTCCGTATTTTTGTTGGGGGTTAAAAAGGACACGAGTATGTAACGATGATTATTAAAAATAGTGCTTAATTTGAAGAAGTATATTGGTGCTGATTGATTTATATGTTGATCGATATGTTTTCGTATTGCACTGCATTTTGTTAGTCAGTGTCAAGGCCGTTTGTGTTGTATTAATTAAAACTATAAGCATCTATTACATAGGATTTAATGTAGCAAGCTTGGTGGCAAGAGGTTAGATGATCGCTTAGATACTGTATTAATTATTAAGTCGCTAATTGATTTGAGCAGCCTAAGAACGAGCAACCTAAATTAAAGGCAAACTGTGGCCGCCCATACGATCATTTAAACAAATGCACGGCTTGGCCGTGGGCTCTTTGAACGTGATAAAATATTATTTACTGAATTCGAGGCCAACGATTTTGCCTCAAAGCGCGGCGCGGCATGCCTCAGGTTGAGGTGGTGTCTCGACTCAAGGCTACCACTAGCGAATCTAGAGCTTTATGGACGCGTCACACCGCTTCTTTTGCTGCACCTAAGCCTTCCATTAGGTTGGCAGTGTGACTGCATCCATAACTGCGTGCGTCGCTTCAGAGATTGATTGATTAGGATAAGTCATCTAAGCTGTTATTCTATATGAGCCACCTACGGTATAACTTTGGGCTAAGAGTACATATATATGACTGATGCAACATGTAGCCTAGATGATAGATCTAGAGATTAATTGCTTCCGTTATTCAATTAGAATAATTGAAGGAAATTAAATTGTAAATTTTATTTAATCCGATATAGCATAAAATTACTATTACCTATGCGTATACAATACTGTGATTAAAATTATAATTTAGCCCTTTTTTACAAATAGGTACAAATATGCAATAATGCATATATATAATTTTCTTGTATCTCCGACTGGTCACTAGATGCAGAGAAGAGTTATACTAGTGCATAACCTTAAGTAACAAGTTTGTACTAGCTAGATTATTATTAAAAGTTCGCATTTTCGATGTAAACGAATATTACCGAAGCGCATAATTCTTTATCATAGTACACAATTATCTTAATAAATATTTACTCCAAAAATAAGTGTGTTTTATTTATTACTAAGGCTACGCCGTCTGTCCCTTCTACCAGGAGCCGACTACAATTATAACAGAATATTATGTTAATCCATCCATCACGGGCTCGGAAGTAACTTCGTTTTACGACCGGGCGCCTGTCCGGATCCTTTCCGGATCACCCAATGCTTAGTAAGGTTGTAAATGTTAACTATGGATGTTTGTGACTTTGGATGTTTGTTATTATTTTTAAATTTTATTTGATTGAATTACGAGACGGGCAAGGCGCTCGCCTGATGGTAAGCGACACGCCTGCCAATAAACAGAAGCAACACCACACAGAACTTTGAACAACAAAGCACTGCATGGCACTGAACTGCGCTCGTCGCCCCGAGACATAAGACGTTGAGTCTCATAATGCCCAGTAATTTTACTGGCTTCAATGTCCTTCAAACCGAAACACAACGGTGCTTACACACTGGTGCTTGGCGGCAGAAATGGACAAAGCGGTGGTAACCAACCCAGACGGCCTCTCGCATACGAGGGACCTACCACCTTGTACTTTGTAATAATGAGATCATTAATTGTAATAAACAACATTTATTACAAGCAATATCATCTATAAATATTAATGATTCAGAGAAGAGAAATGATAGTGCCACGCTGTAGACCGGGCTGTTACCACTGTCTCACAGAAAACCAACGTGAGTAACTGCTTGCTGTTGCATTTCGAATGGTGAGCGAGATAAATGTAGACCGAAATCCCCTTCCTAATCCTATAATCACCTTTTTCCTCTAAAATCAGCAATACGTCCATCATACTTCAGATATTATGGATGTTCATGCGCGATGGAGATCATTTACCATCAGGCGACCCACCTGCTCATTTGCCGGCCTTTGCCTATAAAAATATATTTTTTAATGGCATCTATTAGAGATTATGCCAGTGGCAAGTTAGGAAAAAATATCTTAAAGAATTAAAATGACAACTAAAACAAAATCAACTAAGCGGAGCCAATTAAAACATTATAATGCTCATATGTACGTATTTTAAATGCGATTATTATCATGAATTATAAATTGCCATAAATATGATTACAAACATCATTCTTCATTATAATCACACATGCTTACACATTTAGTTTATTGATTATATCTCCATTATTCAGGTGCTTCTATTTGTTTTTAAGTATTCGAACAGCATACGTTATTAATTACTAAAAATACGTAAGGTCCATAGCTTGCTGATGAATATGCCTATTAAAAAGTATCACGGAATAAAGTCAAAATTAAAAAAGGTAGAAGCTATTTAAATCTGCTGGATGGGGTAATTGTCAAATGAAGGAAAAACGATGCACGACATGGCATGTTACGTCACTAGGCAGGTCACGCCTGTCACAGTGCACGCGTGTGAGGGAGATAGCGAGATTTTCCCACCATTGCTTATTCAAATGTTTAAAACATGAACTGCAGCCTCATTTTTTACCCAATTTTAGTTTTGTTTTCGCAATATAGTTTCTATTTCGTATTTTTATCGGGTGCATATAAAATAATGTAGAAAATGCTATATAATCAAGTACCCTATTCGGCCCTGGATCGAACCCGAGACAGCATAGCAGTCGTACCGCGTATGCAATACAACTACACCACCGAGGCAGTCAGGCACCGAGGAGGTAAAAAATTTATGTTTTATTTAATTTAATATAACTATTTATAACAATATATCACATGTACACAGCTTTCTGCACTGCTTCTCCATATGCTAAATCACAAACAACTCCGTGCATGCAATATTTTTAAAAAGAGATATATAAAGATTTCTCTTTGAGGCGAGGCTGCGTACTGCGGTGACGTCAAAGGATCGCATCAAAGGAATAACGAACAATAACAAGAATACGATGCACGATACGTTTCGCACGGGAATTTTATTGCAATCATTTCTCGTGGGGAATACATTAATTCACGTCAGAAGCTCATGTAAGTCTTTTAAAATTTATACATAATGTATTCCCCACGTTAGTTAGTTAGTTATTCCCCGTTTGCTTCTGAGGTAAAGATTAAATATAATGTATTACTTACATTTCCAATATTAAATTGATGATGCATTGAAATATGCTTAAATAAGTACCTATTTCTGAGTGGTAGAGCCACGTTGTAGACAGTTTTGTCTACAGCATGAATGGGCTGGCTCGACCGGGTCGTTACCACTATCACAGAAAACCGACGTAAAGTAACGGCTTGCTGCTGCGTTTCGTACGGTGAGTGAGATATCCGGAAGCCCAAATCCCTTCCCTTTCCCAATCCCTAATTATCGCTTTCCTTTAAGGTCGGCAAAGTGCCCATGATTCTTCTGGTGGTGGGTGTACATGGGCGGTGGAGATCACTTACCATCAGGTGACCCACTTGCTTGTTTGCCGGCCTATGCTATAAAAAAAACTTACTCCGTCCCCAATAAGTGCCACCTGGGGCGAGCCGCCTCTATACTACGCCACTTTGTCGGCCAACGAGCAAGTCGGCCACCTGATGGTAAATGATCACCACGCACTACAATACCAGAAATATCATAAATGTACAAAATACCTAATAAAAAATATGTTTAATGTTTCGGAATTGTTATTATATTATTTTATCTAACAATACAGTGTGTTTTTCCACTGCGTGATATGTATAGTACATAATATGGACGTGTTAACTGCGTCATAACATTCCTAATAAAGTAATAACCGCCTGATAAGGTTAAAAACAACTATGTATACCGTCTTAATTAGAAAAATACATTTGTTTCATTTAATATTTACGTAATGATTACTTGACTGGGGTCACAATTATTAATGTAGTTGCGATAAACACGTCAAAAAGCATAATATATAGCATAATACAAGCAAGGTGGCAGGTCCCTCGTATGCGAGAGGCCGTCTGGGTTGGTACCACCGCTTTGTCTATTTCTGCCGCCAAGCAACAGCGTGTAAGCACTGTTGTGTTTCGGTTTGAAGGACATTGAAGCCAGTGAAATTACTGGGCATTATGAATCCTAACATTTTATGTCTCGGGGTGACGAGCGCAGTTCAGTGCCATACAGTGCTTTGTAATTCAAAGTTCTGTGTGGTGTTTCATCTGTTTATGCGCAGGCGTGGCGCTTACCATCAGGCGAGTGCCTTGCTCGTCTCGTCATAATATTTTTTAAAATAGTATTTTTAATATCATGCTTTATTATGTTTCTTTATTAAAACATGGTTCTACGAAAGGAGTCTTATTAAAACCCCAGGACCTAGAGCTCCTATGTTTACAATAGTGGAGTCTTTTGTACTCTTGTTTTAAATTTATTCTTCTCTCAAACTTTATTTTCAATATAAAATGAGAATTAATAAAACGAGATCGCGAAGTTTCTCTTGAACTAAAAATATTTTTGTACTAGATTAATTTCTCAATGTTCAGGATTTGATGTGTGTCCTACACACGTAGGTTTAACAAGGTGAGTGGTCCCTCGTATGCGAGAGTCAGACCCAGATGGACGTCTGGGTTCGTACCACAGCTTTATCTATTTTTGCCGCCAAAAAGCACTGTGAAATTGCTGACCATAATTGACTTAACAAGTGTGGAGTTGTGTTTGTTTATGGGCAGAATATACGTGGCCCTTATCTGGTGGTGAATTTATTTATTATTCTCAAGCTAGGTTAGGTTAAATCTGTGTCCGCAATTGGAGACGGGCCGCTAGGCGGCACCGCGCAGGGGCGTTTCCGGCAGCAATCCTTGGCTTTTCCAGGAAGACCCCGGGACCGCTTCAAATGCGCCGAAGAAGGCCACCGCGGGGTTTCGCGACAAAAAAAAGGTTTGATCTGTGTCAATCAATGCGCGAGCCGAGCGAGCGTGCCGCGGCAGCGGCCGGCGAGTGCCAAAGGTAAACTTTTATTCGTCCAATTTTTTTTATAACGAATCCATATTATATATATACGCACTCACGCCTGTAATACCCGAAGGGTTAGGTTGAGGTGTAACCAGTACACCCATATTTCACCAATCATATCTCTGTCCCGTGATGTGATAGGGAGCGAGCCTATATTTCCATACTCCGGGCTGATACTGAGCATTTCGTGAAAGAAAAACACAATATACCATTTTTACCCGACCCGGGATAGAACCCGAAACCTCAACACAGCAATCGTATCGAATACGCAATCTGCGCCACTGCATATTATTGTAATCCATGTTATTATGGTACATAAAGTCTTATCATCTTATTAAATAGCCTTCATAAATGAAGGTATAAATAATTCTAAGTGTGTAGATTTACGGTGGAAATGTTGACTTGAGAAAGGCGATTGGTAACTTGATAGGCCGAACCGATAATAAGATTAAAGCACTCACATTACGAAAATCCATTGAAATAGGATTATAATATAACATAATAAGCTCACGCCTGTATCGCACAAGGGATAAGCAGTGATGCAAGTAACACACAGTCTTCGGAGTTTATTTCCGTTCCATGATGTGATAGATGGCGAGCGTATCGATTATCGCGATACATTGTTAATCATTTTTTTATGATTCCTAGGTGGTAGGTCCCTCGTATGCGAAAGGCCGTCTGGGTTGGTACTACCGCTTTGTCTATTTCTGTCACCAAGTGACAGTGTGTAAGCACTGTTGTGTTTCGGTTTGAAGGACATTGAATCCAGTGAAATTATTGGGCATTATGAGACTTAACATCTTATGCTTCGAGTTAACGAGCGCAGTTCAGTGCCATGCAGTACTTTGTAATTCAAAGTTCTGGGTGGTGTTGCTTCTGTTTATGGGTAGGCGTGGCGACCGCTTGGCTCATGGTTAGGTTATGTTTAATGCATTATCTATTTTTATACCAAAGGTCGGTTAACAAGCAAATGTGTCACCTGATGGTAAGTGATCTCCACCGCCCTAATGGGTTGTGTGGGTTGTATTGTGGATGTCAATACATCCTGAAGAACAATGGATCGTTGCCGATATTAAAAGATAATGTAGGGACTGGGAAGGTGAGGGGATCTGTGTCTCTGGACATCTAATAAAAGGTTTTTACAATGTAGAATGATGATATTGTTAAAAAATATGTTCAAGTACAAATATTTATTACCAATTTATGACTACATTAGACTTTATTGATAATATAGAAATATCGACAAGGCCAGCCCCTAATAATGACAGTTAACGATATAGGGGTGGAATCAATAAAAGAATTGTGCCCCGTCGTTTGACACTGATTGAACTTTGTGCTAGGTAATAATTGGTGTGACGGTAGTCAGTTATAGCGTTCACACTGTTCGATTTGACTTCCAACTGACTTGAATCAGCAAAAGCTGTTTGGTTTATGCCGATAATTTCGAATGAAAGTATGTTCGGACAAATCGAATGCCATTTAGCAGTTGATTGAACCATGTGAACCCGTTTCAACCGCCGGAAATGTTGAACATGCGGTGACAGCGTGACGTTATTAATGATCTTGTGGCACCATTACTATTATATATTTAACTAGCTTTTGCTCGCGGCTCCGCCCACGTGATCAAACAAACAAACAATCAAACTCTACAGCTTTATAATATTAGTATAGATTTGGGTAGCTTAGCAACGGAAGCCTTCAAATATGAATAATTTTCCCCGTTTTTGCAACATTTTTCACTGATGCTTCGCTTCTAATGGTCGCAGCGTAATGTTATATAGCCAAAAGCCTTCCTCGATAAATGGACTATCCAACACAAAAAGAATTTTTCAATTCGAACCAGTAATTCCTGAGATTAGCGCGTTCAAACAAACAAACAAACAAACAATCAAACTCTACAGCTTTATTATATTAGTATAGATTAGTATAGATAAACAGTCAAAGTATAACGATATTCTCATGAACCGTTGTAGCATGGAATCGATCGCCGGATTTTTTTTTGTAAATCCTTGGATCTAGTGGGCTTGGGTTCGATCCATGAGCAATTATTGTGGTGTGCGTTCTCGCTTCTGAAAACGAAAATCAGTATTCAGTAGTTCTATAACTTTCTCAAAACAATCAACTGATTTATATGAGGGTTACCAGATCTAATTTACCCTTAGAGCTGTTAGAAACCAAAATAAAAATAATAATCATTCCATTCTCCAGATATATTCGGATTGCAACTGGCAAGTGGCAATCAGCATTGACCTCACCTGGATCTATTTTGATTTACAAATCATTTAAATAAATATATTTATAGGTAATGTTACGCCCTACAAAACCCCTGGAAATATGTCTATCCCAATAAATTATTTTAAACAAAGGGTTTTGTAGGCTGGTGGGAGGATACTTGTATCCGACCGGATAGCGACCACCGTACACTGGTGCTAAAACCTGCCACAGTGGCCCACCTTGTGTGGGTCGCGTTCCAGGGTCAGCCAGTGTATATCCGGTTCTCCCCAGGGGGCTTGCCCCTTGATCCTAACCCTTTTCCCATCCCTTTTTCCTTCCCCTCCCCCTTGGCCCTTTGGCAGGCCGGCATGATATTGCCGACCAACGATGGACGCATTGTTTATCGTTGGTCGACACTATTCTTGGATTGCGCTACACTTACCATCAGGTGTAGCGTAGTCACTTTGCCGAGCCAGGATAAAAAAAAAAAAAAAAAAAAATTATTTTGCCTTTTTCATGCCTAATTAAATTTCCCGTCTATGAACCAAACATTTATCGATTATTCGAGACTACTCACATTTGTACCCAATTCCCCAAAGTTTGACGCCAACCCTGTACAAGGCAATTAGCGGTCGGTCCTACCCCACTGTTTTAATAAGCAAACAATGGACGGGGGCGGAACTTTTCTGTTATTTATACTACGCTGTGTTTCAGACACAGATAACTCAAAACGCTATAGTGTTAAGTTAGCACTGCATTGATAGTATGAAATTTAATTACACCTAAATAATACAAAAAATACACTTATTTTTACCTTATTTTATTTATTTCTTGGGGACAAATTTTGCTGGTGGGAGGATACTTGTACCCGACCGGATAGCGACCACCGTACACTGGTGCTAAAACCTGCCATAGTGGCCCACCTTGCGTGGGTCGCGTTCCAGGGTCAGCCAGTGTATATCCGGTTCTCCCCAGGGGGCTTGCCCCCTGATCCTAACCCTTTTCCCATCCCTTTTTCTTCCTCTCCCCCTTGGCCCTTTGGCAGGCCGGCATGATCTTGCCGACCTACGATGGACACATTTTTATCGTTGGTCAACACCATTCTTAGATTGCGCTATACTGACCGTCAGGTGTAGCGTAGTCACTTTGCCGGGCCAGGATAAAAATGAAAAAAAAAAAAACATTTTTGAAAAAAAAAATAGACCTAAACGGTAAAATCATGGATGAAAGACTAAACATTGGTTTTGATGATATTTCCAATAAAAATTGTTAAAAAATCTTTTAATGAAAATAAAACTGTTAAAAAAAACTAAGAAATAAATTTAATTAAACAAAAAATCTATGACAATTTTATTTATTTATTTATACTTTATACATAAAGTATGTACAGGAGGACTAAATGCTTGAGTCATTCTCTACCCGTCAATCCTTGGGTCGTATAGAGAATAAACAAGGATAGAATTTAAAAATACAATTTTTATCAACATTTAAATTGGTATTCATAGATAAATTAGCAGATTCTCCTCGTCGTTGTAACGAAATGCGTAATTCGCGGCATTATCTTCTTGACACCACAGACCCTCGTCAAATAACCCTAATCACGGGGACCATCCGGCAAACACCATAGCTACTTAAATACGCTGGATAGAGTAATAAGTAAAACAATATATTATGTTATTAATTGCCTTAAAAAATCACTAAAAGTACTGCAACTGCTTTAGAACGTACACATAAAATAAAGAAGAAGACGTAAAATACATCAACACGGCCTCACGAATTTTTGTTATACTTCTACCAACTAATCTTGACTCACTAAAATATGGATCATTCCAGAAAATGAACTAAAATGACAGGACAAAACTAATATTAGCTTAATAACCGCCGAATAAAAGAGGGTTTTAAAGTTTGACCCTTTGTCAGTGGTTCTGCGTATTTATAGGCGTGATTGTGTGTTAAACTATATGTAGTATTGTACCGCCATAATTAATGGACAGATTCGAATGCGGCTGTTTTTATTTGATAGGTTTATAGAGATTGTTCTTGATTATGTAAATGAAAAAATCTGTTTAAGCAATTAAAACTTACAGATGTTTTTTTAATTGATTTCGCGGGTTTTTTAGGTTGGCAAAAACGGAACGCTTATAATTTCGTCATGTCCGCCTGTCCGTCTGTATGTCACAGCCATTTTACTCGGAGACTATTTGCATTATTGGATGAAATAACGCCAAAACGCCCACAACATATCTCGCGTGGAAGAGAGAAAACTATCGACAACATATCTAATATAAAAGTGTAAATTTACGTCATGTTATGGTTTGTAGACAAAATACCACAGAGAGGTTGAAAGTACTTGTTTCTCTACTTATCTTTACTTTTGATATAACGAGTCGACTCTTCGTTATACATTTTCTATAAGCAGATAAAACTGTTTTGCATATGCTATGCTCCCAGGTACTATATGTTTGTGGCCTTACGCGACACAGTTCTAGAATTTTCCTATTATATAACATAATCCAAACCTCGTGATCGAGAACGGGCCCGAATTGACGCATAAGTGGGTCGCTTAGTATGCGTCGCACGGGGGCCTCCCCTCAACATCTCTGCCAAATATAACACGTTTCATAATCCATTATGCTTTACTTTTATTTTGTCGATGTTTATCTTTCGTACGTGTTGCTGGCAACTGCGACTTGGTTTGTGATGAATGAGGATTTCTTTTGTGTGTTTAGATATGTATGAGCTAGGGTTATTGTAATAAACATAATATGTGCCTGTAAACTAACAGAAATGGCTGAAGCAGTGGTACCTACCCAGATGGCCTCTTGCATACTAGGGACTTACCAAATCGTAAAATGTAAAAGTAAGTATGTACAGATTCTATTACTTTTGTCCGTCTTCCACCGTACCAAACAGTATTCCGAATAGATTGTAGAGTAGTATCTGACACAAACGCTAATAATACGGAAAATATCTTTCTTTGTCTTTGACAAGAGTTGGAGTGACTTGTCCAAATATATTTCCTTTCACTTTAAACCCTCGCCAATATTACATTCCCGCCGATCCGGAATCCTTTTTTCCGAACGCATTTAATAAAATTCCTCGTAAATTAACTGTGTGCGGAGATAAATCCCGTGTCCGAAGCAGCGAGGCCCAAAATAAATCACGTGGAAGTAGATGAAACCGATGGAGGGCTCTTGTGGTGACATGAAGGAAATACGAGGAAATATCAATCGATTTGTTTAAAATAATTTATTGGGATAGACATATTTCCAGGGGTTTTGTAGGACAATTAGGACCTATTTCAGAATTTTCGAGTAAAATTGAAACACCAATTAAAAAGACATCTTTCTGCTGGTATTAATGCCCGGGTGTGACTTTTGTATTTGACGTATCATATTTTATTAAGTACTAATTAGCTTTTACTCAGAGGTGAAGTAAAAGGCGATAGAGAAGTATAAGTGACTTAGATAAAATGTCATTTTTCTAAAAGTAGCTTTGCTTGTAGACAACTATACGAACGATCTTTGGAGCAGTTCGTAGATTTATATTCTACTTTATGAAAGAAAAATACCAACATACTAGATAGCTATAACTATACACATTGTGAAATCCTGCCAAAGTAGCTTGTTCAGGAGACTCGTATTCCGCGCTTAACTGGTGTTTTTTTTTTATTGCATAGATCGGCAAACGAGCAAGTGGGTCACCCGATGGTAAGTGATCTCCACCGCCCATGTATGCCCACAATATCAGAAGAATTATGGGCGCGTTGCCGACTTTAAAGGAAATGGAGAATTAGGGATTGGGAAGGGGAGGGGTATTTGGGCCTCCGGATATTTCACTCACCGAACGAAACGCAGCAGCAAGCCGCTACTTTACGTCGGTTTTCTGTGAAACAGTGGTAATGACCCGGTTGAGCCGGCCCAATCATGCTGTAAACAAAACTGTATACAGCGTGGCCCTACCACTCATAAAATACTGGTGTATATCTTATTTATCTATTACTTTTGTTTGGACTATACTTACCATGAGATACAGGTTGGTCTTTTTGTCATGTCTAAAAAGAGCGTCATATAAAAATATCGTTGTAAATAAGACTCGAATACACAAATCAACTCTTAGCTAAGAATACGATAGACAGATACGTAGCCGTTGCAAGCGGGTGAGTCGGATGGTCCTTGCCGACCCTAGAATCTTGCTGACCCACCACAGAAGCCTGGCAAGTATGTCTTACAGCTCTTTATCTGCCTCTATTTTTGGTAATGGTTCTAATGTAATGTAATACATCCATAAAACTTGTTGCAACGTCCTTTCACACATAATCCTGAGTTCTAAACCCACAGTAGGGAGGACGAAGGACTACAAAATACGGATCAAAAACAAGTATTTGTGGAGCACACAAAATAAAGAACAGCACTTCGGTCTACGACTGAGGATGTGAAAAATATCGATGTATCGATATATTTATTTAGTATTGAAATCATATTTAAAACGATATATTTTTGAATAGGGGGCCATGAATTGTGGCCACTAACAGTTTTAATATGAGAAAAAAGTAATCTAAAATGTCAAACCAATTAATCGATATTTTTTCTCGATATTAATACTTTATAAAATTATCGATACGATATAACTATATCGACACCATTTTACACTGTCAACACGCCTATCTACGAATAAAATTATGCGCTTCGACAATCTTTGTTTATTGCGAATATGAACATGTTTGGTGAAATTATGATCATTACGTCTAGACCTATGACAAAATTAGATTAGGTACTAATTATTAACTAGAGTGACTGACTAAGCGCGGATGGCCGCAATTTTTTTAAATTCTAAAACAAATTAAAACCGTATATTATTATATACCCGCTCTAATTGGTAAAAAATGAAGATTACCGAAGCGCATACCTTTAATTTTAGTACTGTAATTCAGTTAGCACTTGAAACGTTTCTTATCGCATTAAAACCAGAGATTTGTCACGGAAAAAATATCAACGACATAAAGTGAACAAAAAGCATGCACCGAGTTTTACTTTACGACTGTATTTGCTGGCACTTCATTCGTTTTATCTCTGTCTATCCAACGCACTTCTGCATATGCATCTCTTTCGTACGGCCGTCGACCCGAAGTCCATTAGTACACCCGACAAACGTACATACAATCATACAAAGATTGGATTTTATGATTGTAATAGGACATTAAATTAGTGAATAAATTGGTCCAATAAAATGACCATTGTTTATAGTAGTTTCACATAAAGCCTTTACTTTGAACGACCTCCGTAACTCTGCGGACGTGTAGATTACTGATAAGAGAAGTTTTTTTATATATCATAGAGTAGTTTTTTTATGTATATTAATTACCCGAATGCTGCAGATAGAGGGTTGGTTTCAGGTGTACCGTGTGTGGGTACTGTAGGTATGTACCTACGATAAGAGATCTTTTATCGTAGGTACAAGTCGTATATACAACAATCCCATTATTTACGAATTTATTATAAATATACGTAAATATGTAATCAATATCTGGCATCATAGGTTAGTTTTTTCAATGAAAAAATCACATAATTTCTCTATTTTAAAAAGGAAAGAGTTCGTCTGTTTATTTTTATGTATGTTCACGCATAACGAGAGATAAGAGTGGTAGAGCCACGCTGTAGATAATTTTGTCTACAGCATGAATGGGCTGGCTCGATCGGGTCGTTACCACTGTCTCACAGAAAACCGACGTAAAGTAGCGGCTTGCTGCTGCGTTTCGTACGGTGAGTGAGATATCCGGAAGCCCAAATCCCCTCCCCTTCCCAATCCCTAATTATCCCTTTCCTTTAAGGTCGGCAACGCGACCATGATTCTACTGGTATTATGGGGTACATGGGCGGTGGAGATCACTTACCATCAGGTGACCCACTTGCTCGTTTACCGGCCTATGCTATAAAAAAAAACGAATTACATTACCGTCTAATCTTCTTTTATTAAAAAGTTTAATTGAAAGTTTGAAACCACTAACATCAAGAACTACTAGCTATAAAGCAGGTGACCTTTGGCGATTGTGGTAGATAAGAGAGACCAACTTTTGTTGACTGTCCATAAGAATTTGAGCTTACTATACACACAACAAGCAAAGTAAAAAAGTCGTCTTTGTTAGGCAAGCATAAACACCCAATGAATGAAAACTACTAGGAACTCATAAATGATATGGCGTAAGAAGCGAAATGTCTTCCTGCGAGATAGACGTGCTAATTGCACCTTTCTCGACTCCCGCTACGAATTTACATCGGCCGTGCTGAAATTAACTAGTTCCCTCGCTGTTTCATTTATTGCATAATTTATTATGAGAAACTGGAAGTGTTCGAGATGGATAATTGTTTTACACCGCAGGATGACGTAAGACGCGAAATGCTAATTACGTGCGCCAACTTATGTATCCCTGGTGCTGATGAGCTATGATGATAAAATGTTTTTAGGGATGACATGATAATTTTTAAAGGCAAACAAATGCGCAAGTTGTTCACTTGATAGACATTCATGACGACAGTATTGTATGTTTATTTTTGTATATTGGGAACGTTTGCGAGTTGTGTAGACCACTTATCAGCTCACGTTAGTGGAACCATTTCATCCTTAATCCCACTTTGTGTGGCACTCCCACTTTCGCTTCGGATTGGCCAGGTTTACATCTGCGAGATAGTCTCCACTGTTGGGGTTTCGGCTGCAGGTCAGACAAAGGTCTGGGACATTATGGCAGTTGACTGAATAAATTTAAATGGGGACAGCTTTTATATTACAAAACTGTCTACAGCGTGGCTCTATCACTCGAAAATTTCGTACGATAATTGAGATTTCCGGAGGCCAAAATGCTACGCCCCATTCCCAATATCGATAAAACGTGGACGCTTCTTGGAGTATTGATCTGGTAATGTAGACTTTCATACATGATCACCGATCACTTACCATCAGGTGACCCACTTGCTGACCTTTGCTATCAAAAACTATTACATAAAGAAACACGTACACGTAGAGTCCGTTAAATATAAATAAAACCTTATCAAGAATTTACCTCAAAGAGCGTACGTAGCCAGTAATAGCTATCAGCCAACTAGTTTCGTTCAATCCACGAAAAATGGAGGTGGTTCATCATTATCAATAATTCCGATCACACCCTTACAGGAAAATGATAGTTTCAACACTATCCTGCTGGTTGATAAATTGTTAGCCCTCTGTTATCCTTCACCCACGTATTCCATATCACCGCGCGTCTGTGTGCGTGCGTGCGTGTGCCTCTGCACACTCACATCGAGGTATTTACCGCTCACACACACACGCGACGTATAACGACGAGGTTCACGGTGTCGCGGCGATGTGTGCGTGACGTGACATTGGTATTTTGATTGGTCATGCATTTTACGTATTTACGACGGGCGCGGGCGATTTCCAGTTGCGGCTGAGCACTAAAAGCGATAATTTACTGCGCCATACGCCGCAGGCCTCGGATTATACCTAAGGACCAAGAAGATAAGACTGACACGCAGAACGATAAGGAATCTTGTTATGAGTATGGTAGGTACAACAACCTTTTTATTGGCAATGATGCCCACGGCATTCACGAGTCACGACATGTGGCCAGCTAACCTGCACCAATCTGTCATCCAAATGAATCAAAACAGGTCGCAAAACATCATTTGGCACAGATACACTTCAAACAAAGTGTGAAGGAGCAATTATACAGGCCGGCATTTCCAGATTTACGATAGATAGTATCGTCTGTCGTAGGTCGACTCTATTCATGGATTGCGCTACACATACTATCAGGTGTAGTAATCACTTTGCCGATACAGGATAAAAAATAAAGGTTTGAATTTTCAAAATACCTCCAATGTTCAAGGAATATGATAACCACAAACGAACATATGATTTTTTTTAAACCGTGCCTAGTCTAAGCTTATATTTCAAGATGAAATAATTTTCTATCTCGGGGTTTAAGGTAATAGGGTTTCAATACGATATTCGAATATATATATACGATATACGAATCCGGTTCTCCCCAGGGGGCGTGCTACCTGATCCTAACCCTTTTCTCATCCCTTTTTCCTTCCCCCTTCCCCCTTGGCAGGCCGGCATGATCTTGCCGACCTACGATGGACACATCATTTATCGTTGGTCGACACTATTCTTGGATTGCGCTACACTTACCATCAGGTGTAGCGTAGTCACTTTGCCGAACTAGGATAAAAAAAAAAAAAAAAAAACCGACCGAGCTGGAATCACCATTTTGTCAACCGTATGTATGTCATTGAGAGTTCTGAGTGCTGATAATGTTAAAAAAGACACGGCTACTTCATCAGGCGAGCGTATTGCACAATATGGTGCACCGTCGTTTCTAGCCGTCGGCAATATGCCGGAACCAAGCATGCACCCTTAAAATACCTTAGTTCGTTAAGCTTATGAGCCAAGTCGAGGAGCAAGCGATATCTCATCTAGAAACCACTCGATAAAATATGAGTTGAAACATTTCTCTAATTTATTAATTTATGCCGTAAAAGGCATCAGTTATAATAGTAAATTTGTAGAGGAATTTGCCGTCCTCTGTTCCCATATATTCAAAGCATTTAATGCAATTAAAATAAAGTATTAGAAATCTCTCACCAGTAGCTAAAATCCCACCACGTTTTGCATTGAAACTTGCATGTATTAACAATATTGTAACCCGACTTAAAACCGTTTTTCGTTTGCTGTTTATCGTTGAGGAGTTCGCCACTTTCTCTTGTATGTCATCACCAGCTGTGAACCACATATAGGAAAAGAATCATTAAAGTCGGTACACACTTGTCGGATATACTGCGTAACGTTCCTAAAAATGAAAATACAAATGAATTGGGTGACAAAAGTTAGTTCATATCGTTTAAAAATGTAGTTTATGATCAGTGATACTATACAGGAAATAATATTTAGAAAATGCACCATACAAGCAATTGGAAAATACCTTTCCGTGCATATTCTCGACTCTTCTTACAAGAAAAAAATAAAGCGCTTTAAAAACAGTACCGTTCAATGTACTGTAATATTTAATCGCGATTGAAGCGCTGGATTTGATGTCGGGGGATCAATATAGCGGTGTCGCGATGTTGCCGCACTGCCTACACCAACCCAGCTGGTTCTTCGTACTCTACTCTCTATGGGTGGAGGCGGCATTACATTGGAGTGGGTGTATGCTTTCACGAGATTAGAAAACTGTTATATACGGTACAGACATGATTACTTCGAATGGCGGTTGAATATTATTCAAATCGATTTCGTATGTGATAGCTAAAAAATATTTAGTGTCCAATTTCGTCACAAAGGCGGCAATAGTTGGTGTAAATTATTTTTGAATTGTTAATTTATAAAATAAATCGAAGGTCCCTACGTACATAAAGACATGTCAAAAATTGCATTTTTTTTTATTGCATATTAGCTTTAGATTTTCCATTATGCACATACCTATATAAGATTTTTTTCAAAATATTATGTATTTAACTTGATTTACAAATCGTATAAGAGAATAAGTATTATAATTAAAACGAATAAGTATCGTAGATGCGGATATCTATACCTATCGTTTTGTACGGTGTCTTAAAATGCGCGCCAATAGAAGTATATGAAGTCATGTCCTACATGTTTCTATATACGTGTAACTATTAAATTTATTTATGGATTTGTTTTCAATTACCTTTACTACTGTTTAATAAAGATATTCATTTTTTTTCTTATTAGAGAAACGTGTGTGTAGTAATTAGATATTTCAGTGGACCTTGAGGATCAGCCTTTGAATGTTTCTAACGACGAAGCTACCATAGCACCACATAGTGATGGAGAACAAAATTATACATCAGCTAATTTACTACTATCGCAAATAGTAATTTAAATTATGTCATTGTAAGGTAGGTAAAATTTCGAATGATGGAATAATTGGAGATTACTATCTTAACACGCCCATTTGAGAAAATCAAATACCAATACCTTAAAATAATATTAATTAAGAGTCTTTAGTTTCAACACTAATGCCAAGTGGACACTGTAAATGATGGAACTATTTAAGCGATAGTACTGTTATTCAATCTGTTGCAAACTTAAGATCAAACCCGTTAGGATCCAGTGAAATGTCTGTTTCATCAATACCGTACCAACGAAAAGAAAGCGTCAGTATGTGAAAACAACAGTAACCAGGTGTCCCTTGTTAGTTAGTAATTCAACAAAATTACTAACAAATCTAACTGGTTAGATGATAAAAAGAAGGTGCTTGTCAGTTTAGGTGAAGCTCATACATCTCGATCCGGAAAACAACAAATGGCAAAACCATGTCCATCTAACTGTCGACTAAAAAGTTTGATGTAGTAGCTCACCAAAATATATTTAAAACCTTTTGGAATCTAGGTGACCATTCTCAGCAGTTGTCTTTTATTGCGTCACATGTGAAAGAAATAAGAAAAAATAATGGACACAGCATTCCAACACCTTGCCAACAAATGATGATCAACTGAAGCATAAGTTACATATAGATAACAAAAAACTTGCCAGGGAATTGATAAGCGTTGATAAAATTGAAGCTCAATCGAATCCTTCTGATATCTGAACAGCGATTTTTTACTTCCAAAAAAGAAATAACACTCCACATGGCGAAATGAGTGTGCTGTGTTCCAAAAGAAAATTATCAGTATATAATTTTTCAGTTTTTGATGCCGAGTTAAAGGAAGCTACGTGTTACATGTGGGATGAAACAGTAAGCTAAGCTAAGCGTGGCGCCAATGAAGGGGCTAGTTGCTTGTTTTCTTTAATTAAAAAAACCACCACTAGTCACGCAAGCTAGCTAGATTGTTTTATTTCAAAGTTAAAGCTGGGGTCAAAGATTTTAGATTCTGTTCAGACAACTGTGCTGGTCAGAATCGCAATCGCATTGTTTTTTTATGTACGCGTACGTAAGCAATACATTTAAGGTAGATGTGTGCCATCGATTTTTGGAAAAAGGCCATACTCAAAACGAGGCAGATAGCGTTCACGCATAAATAGAACGAACAGCAAAAATGTGGACTGTGGCAATAATTTGAAATTGACTAGATGGAGGAAAATGCAAGAGTCAGAACTAATACTCTCTAGTATTCGTTCTAGTAAGGTTAAGGTACAATAATCCTATTCCTATTACTGAAGTGAAATATAAAGACTTGATTAGTTTATGCGATATAATGATTATCCCAAAAAAGTATCATGACTTCTATAATAACCTTAAGCATAGTAAGGAAGAACAGGATAATGACGAAGAAGATTGTTAATTTATTTATACTTACTTTTATTTCTATAAATTTTATTTTATTATTTAACTAATAAGAAAACTTTAATAGTCATAAGATGAATAAGCCTGAATAAAGCTGTGATGATTATTAAATTAAATTACTAATTAATTAATTACTTTGGCACATGCTTAAATAAAAATTGTTAATTATTAACCTTCGACAACTATTTTTAATGGTAGTTCCTACTTTAATAAGGATACAGGTATCTATCGTTTAGATATTAAGAAGATTCTTACTTAACAATAAATAATTTTCTATTATAAACCTTATTTAATTAATAAAACATAATCCTGATAATTTCATTTAAGGACATGTTTTTTTTTACATTACAGGAAATCCAGTCCTACCCCGAATGGATGAAACCGCGTATAAAGCGATATGTGTTCATTGATGTATTTTTTATGTCCATAGGTAGCGATATTAGGATGTTTAAGGTATCCGTTAGAAAACAATGACATAATTCCACCTTTTCATAAAACATTTTATTTCAATTCTATTTTAGATACTGTTTTCTTCTTTCCTGCGTATAAAAAGGTATCATAGACATGTCTGACATGTTTTTATTTTAATATAAGCGTAGAAACAGTCATCTATCAGTTTTTCCAAGAAAATATAAAAAAATAAAATGTGTGTAAATACCATCATAGAGTCCCTAAAGCTAATAAAATATTATAGAAAAAATGTATTTATAATTGTACATAGAATTATTTCTAGAGCGGTTTGAACCTTAAATACGCTCTCCTGAAAACCTCGGTTTTTGACATGTCTTTATGTACGTAGGGACCGTCGAAATAGACATTATACTTTTTTAATTTTAAATAAGAGACCACGGTCGTTTTTACTTTAAAACTATACATACTCAAATCAATAAATATAAAACTACTATGTCTTTTAAACATATGATTTTAGTACTTATATGAATAATAACTCAATAGAAGAACAAGTTTCCGAAATTGGTTTCGTTAGTTTATATTATGAACTGTCTTTAATACCAATGAAAGCATTTGCTAAAAAAATAACTTATAAAAAGTAAAAAAGGTATGATTGCTACATAACTTTTTTTTTCTAGAAATTCAAGCATTTCCCTTTGACCTACACATTTTTATTTATTTGGTTCACAACTTGGATTAAACAGGACATACATACATATTGTGTTATTTCTTATATTAGTGAGCATAACACGCACATATAATCATACGAGAAAAACCTCTAGTTTCCTGTTAATCTTTTAAACAACTATATAGAATGTAGCACGAACAAGATCAACGGAAGCAGGTCGAAATCATCATCATCCTGTCGTTCCCTCAATGCTGAAGATCGTGACCGCAGCAGGCCGAGGATATAAGGGCCCTCCAATTGTTTCTATCACTGGCGATGTGAATTACATCTTGCAGTTTAAGTTGCAGGGGTTTAGTGACTTGTTCACTCCATTTAGCTGGTCGTCTACCTCGAGAGCGCATGCCCATCTTCTTCTTATCAATCTTCCCATCAAAATATCTTTTTCAAGACTATCATTTGCGTGTGTCCAAAGAAAGAGAGAATTCGCCCCTTGCACATTTACGTCCAATTCAAAATCTCAATCTTTAATTTTATTTTATTTTCAATTTAATCCTTTTAATGTTGTTAATAGTTTAAAACGATTACTAGATTTTTTTTATGTAAATCGGCGGTTATCTGAAATCTGGACAAAACTTCGCAACTGCGGCTAAATTATTATACAACGATCGTAATTTGTTTTAAATATCACAAATACGGTTGTTTTCAACCACCATACCACTAAAAGTCAGAGCTTTATGAAATTTAAATTAAAAAGAAAAAATAAATAAAACATTGTAATTTTTCAATTTGAAAATCAACTAAATTTTTCCCTGATGTTTATTTCTACATCATCATCATCATCATCATCAGCCACAAGACGTCCACTGCTGAACATAGGCCTCTCCCAAAGATTTCCAGACCGACCTGTTGGAAGCGGCCTGCATCCAGCGACTTCCTGCGATCTTTATCAGGTCGTCTGTCCACCTTGTAGGTGGACGTCCAACAATTTTTTTTTTATTTCTACAACTTACAGTAAACACTGTAAACATTTAAACTAAATCTTCCAAAATTCTTAAGACTTGTAACGTGGCATTATGTCAAAAAAATTACCTCAGTAGTTCTAGAGCCAATGAAATGTTTGCCTTATAAATATGACTCAAATCACTGAGTACACTCTGGGCGTGTGGCTTAATATTCCATACCTATGGTATTCTACTGCAGTCAGTTTATTTTTATATCATGCAGAGGCCCTTGGGCATTAAAAATTGGTGCTATTTCATGAAGCCAAATAAGTTTCACTTTTTACATGTGCAATGAGTTACATGCGTCCAGGATTTAAGCATTGCATAGACAGGTATGTTGCATCAATGTAATTATAGGCCTGCTTCGCGAAGTCCATCGTTACGTGAAATTAAATTCGAATAGTCAATGTATTAGACAACTAATCAGGAAAGTAGGTATTTGATATACATGAGGTTCGTGCAAAAGCTAAAGATTGCTGAGTCAAGTTTAATATTAATTTTAAAACAACATCGATCACTCAATATAGTAAACTTATTGAATAGTATTTTATTTACGCCCTTTCATCTTGTCTTCAGTTTTAAATTGAGGCTCACTAGTGGATAGATTTCCTTAATAGGTATCAGTGGTGTTTTGATAGGTCTTTCATACAATTTTTATCAAAAATGTATTGCTACTTAGCAAATATATTAATAAACAGAATATTGTGAAGAGCCAAAGGTTTTTAGTACGCAGCGATAGCCAATGGGAATTCGGACTGTCTAGACAAAAGTTGCAGATTCGAAAACAGCTGCTTCAGGGCATACACCGCTGACTCTTCGAAGATACATGTTTATTCATTATTAATTGTCGCGTGCTTTAACGGTGAAGAAAACATCGTGAGGAAACCTGCTTGTCTGAGGATTCTCCATAAGAATTTCGAAGGCGTGTGAAGTCTACCAACCCGCATTAGGCCAGAGTGATGGAATAAAGTCTAACTCCACTCCTGGGTAGAGAAGGTCCATGCCCAGCAGTGCGTAGTCTAGTACAGAACTGATGCTATATTTTTATATAAGTATATTGTATTAACATCCTTTAGATCTCACACTTACCGGCTGATTATACATTTAAACACGAATGGCCTCATGTTACGCAATTACGGCATTTTTTATGTTCATTCACTCTGATGTTACGGCGCATTTTAATCTCTTCAAAACCATTCATTTTGTCCGGGACCCATCGACCGCGACCGGCTGGTGTAATGTTCCGGTCATGCGTCCATCTCTCTCACGCTCTCTCTTTATAATATAATTCTGTCCTTGTCTAAACGCACCGTGGGCCCTTTGTGCCTTGGAGACGATTAGGGGAACACGGCACGTTCCTGAGAAAACGGCAGATGTTAGAAGTTTTCGAGTGTCGTTGTTTGCTTCGCCGACTAAACTTTTGATAACGTTTCGAGATTACGTTGGCTTACAAGAAACTTTACTCGAGATCACATTGTCATTAGATTTTGCGATTAATAACGTATTGGTGTCCGGTATATATGCCATTTTATTAAATGAAATGAAATAGTTCATTAATCATGTAGGTAATTAAAGTAGCGCTTATGACAAGTCAGTACAAAAGTAAGAGAAACTTATACATAGAAATCAATATCATCAAAATGCACTCGGCAATTACACTAAATCTATTTATTTATCTATTATTATTATTTTTCCATATTTTCACTATGGAATAGTCCGGTCCATTATTTAGAAGTAGAATAGTCCATTATGTATTTATATGATTTAAGTGAGTAATAGGTAGTAAGTAGGCGTAGTGGGAGGTAGACAAACGTGGTGGTAGATAAACGTGTTGCCTATGTGGGTCTTACTTTTAAACGTTACTTAAGCACTGATTAGTAAAACTCTCTTTTGTCTTACAACGGGATTTATAAAAAGGCTAGAAGACAACAAAATAGTGTTTAACTATTCAATAATGAGAAAGTTTATAAGTGATATCTTATGTTTACGCGAATATTACACATTTAAATAAAACTAATTTTTAAAATGAATTTATTTCGTATCAGAGTAAACAATACTCAATATTTTTAATATTTTTATTTAATACTTTTGGAATACCTACTTATTCTTAAAAATAAAAAGCACGTAGGTGGTCGCAGATGGTCTTTAATACTGGCAACAAATTAACTGAACAAAACTAGGAGATACATATCAAAACACGTTGCGTTTGATGAATTTTATTACAATAATAAATGCCTACATCATCATTAATCACCGGCGTCTATAATTTACATAAATTGCCTTATCTTTACAGAAACATAGCATTTCATACTAAGCTAGCAACACTGTTGCGTACATGCCTACAATGTATCAAGTTCCCGTACAATATAAAAATAATTTATTTATACGAATAAACGTAAATGCCACGGCAATAAATTAACGCCTCCCATTCATGATAACCGTACCGACACCCACTCACCCGCCGTGGATCCCCTCTCTGTACAATTTTGCGGGATTCCAAGAACACTCATTCATAACAAATGAGTAACCTTTTCTTTTAATATCGGCTACATAAAGGTTTATAGGTATTTGTTGACAAAAAGTTCCAATACAAACTTTTTAGTCAATGACAAATATGGCGCGTAAAAGGAAAAACTTATTGTCAATTACGATTTTTGATACTGGAAGTTTTGGCGGGAATTCTGCCAGGGCAATTCATCGCATATTTTAATTTATTTAATAAACTAGTTTAGAGTTGTCTTTGTTATATAAAAGTTGTTCAATAAACATTGACGGTGATGAACAGTGTATGGAAACATTGAAATAAGTGAATTAAGAATCGTACTGAAAGGAGTTAACACCAAAACTCCGGCAAGACCTTGAAATCGACCGCACCCGTGTTTCATCGTTCTTGTAAAATTGCACCGGCTACAAAAAGATCTCTAGAAATTATACCATAGTGGCTCGTTTAAGCGAGTCGCGTTCCAGCATCAGTCAATAAATATCCAGTAGCTTCAGGTTGGCATAATTATGCCGACCGTCGAGGGACCCAAAGTCTTTTACGGTCGACATTATGTTTGGACTGCATTGTATTTACTATCAGGTTCAGGGTAGTCGCTTCGTATTGTCGTGATAGGATAAAAAGAAATATTGTTACATGAATCTTAGAATTGTCTGAAAGTTCTTAGAAATCGAAACCGACGTAAAGTAGCGGCTTGCTGCTGCGTTTCGTACGGTGAGTGAGATATCCGGAAGTTCAAATGCGCTCCCCTTCCCAATCCCTAATTATCCCTTTCCTTTAAAGTCGGCAACGTACCCATGATTCTTCTAACGGTGGGCGTACATGGGCGGTGGAGATCACTTACCATCAGGTGCCCACATGCTCGTTTGCCGTCCTATGCTAAAAAAAAAAGATTTTGTGATTTTTTAAGTCCAGTTATGTTTCAATTTATTGCTATGGCATGAAAATTTCAATACAATAACAAAATCATGACCAATACAATGTTATCCGTTGAGGGGTTTCATTTTTTACTCCGTAATCCGTCATCAGAACTTAACCAAATTTATTTATCACCACATCTCAGATAAACTCTATCGGACAAATTAATTTTCAACTAAATTGATCTAAAATTGGCGGAGAAATCGATACACATACGTTAAAAAGCGCGTAAAATTGAGAATCTTCTTTCTGTCGTATACAATTAAAAATGAAGTCGTAATTATTTAGTGTGACCAGTAACAGAGAACATTATATATTGGTAGGTAAGACAGCAATAACACGATAAAGAACATACTTATAGCGCGCAGCAGCCGCACGGCACCGAAAAACATTTCCCGGCTACCGCCGAGCGAGTAGTAAACATCCACGTGCGTTCTGTCGCCCTGGTACTTGTCACCAGTTGCGATACTCCGCCACGGCATTCAAAAATTCTTCGTTTATTAATGCGGTTGATAAAGACATTCCAACGATATATTCTTCATAGGATGTTAGAATTTTATCTTATGTCATTATTTACAAATTCGCCGACAATTTTATAACGATTACTAACTCAATGCCATTAAAGATAATAGCAACTTGCTTGTTTGCTCTCATTAGTAGATTAGCCAGTGAGACAGTATAATCAAAGGTAATAACTATATCACTGCTATTTCGATAGCTAGTAATAAAGACAACACGTTTCATTTGATGTTATTTTACCTAACAAGATGTTCAAAATTACTTACTATAATCGTATTACACAAAGGTCGGTTAACTCAAACTACATGCAAATGTGTTGTAAAAACATCCAACTCCACTAGAACTTTGCAGACGGCATCCATCGCCATAAAGCAGACGGAGTCCCGCTGTGTCTACGTAGTCCGTAGTTGCCAACAAAGTCTATTTTCAAATGACAGCACTATAACACTTTGAAGTTTCCACGCCTTGTTATTGGCAGCGGTTATTATTTTTATATTCAAGTACGGCAAAGTGGCTGCACTACACCTGATGGTAAACGCAATGTAGTCAAAAACAGCGACCACCGACAAATAATGAGTTTATCGGTGGTCACCAGAATCATACCGGCCTGTATAAATTCGAATTCACACTCCGAAAGTGGAAGAAGCAAATCGACATCAAAAAAATTAAATAGGTACCTGGGTAATCCTTTATAAAACCAGTGAAGTGCAAGCAGGACTTGCATCCCCAGGGTTTCGTGTAATTAGATGTTCAGAAAATGTTCGCACGCCATATTTATGCTCATTTCTCCGTGTTATAGGTAGGTAAACATAAAACTTGCGTTTTGGTATAAGTATTTTGGTAGGGTGTTTGAAATGAATAATTATTTTCGGATTTTTTCGTTCAGTTATGCCATAAGACCTCCTGCCGTGTAACACGCCAAACTTTGAATTTGAAGGTCATCGGGACGCAACCTTTAGGTTTTGATGAATCAGTGTGTAAGTATCAAAATATGTGATATAAACGGCCGCATCTTTGGGTTCCGTTGACTAAGAAGTAATATAGAACAATATAAACGGTAACGTTAAATTTGATTTTATGAAATCATAGTTGACAAAATGACTGTTAGCCTGGATTGCACCATAATAGCAGTTATATTTATGTCAAATTTGACGATAACTGTAACGCTGACTTTAACATTGACTGCGTCATGTGTTGCACCATCGTATTCCGATACTACTAGATTCGATTAATTCTACAAGCAGGGACATGACATTATTTTGGAGCACAGACGCTTTAGGAGATATATCTGTTTGGAAGTTATATTTGAACCATTTGACAGCTATTTAACATGAACAATATCTTTAACTAGCAAATCTTGGGCGGTTACGGTTAACATCTAAAATTATGACGTCATCTTACATTTGTCAAATGGTGCAACTCATTTTTTGTTTAACCGGTACTTTAACATGTTTGTCATTGCTAAAGTAAGTTGGTGCAATCCAGCATAAGTGGGCCACCAACATTTTAGGCCTATGGCCAACCTCACTGGCACGTGGTACATTCTGCTAATGAACGGACGAGGCAATGGCGAAAATTGGTTCCCGTTGCAGGGTGTGGCGGTTAGACGGCGAGTCGCCCCACATACCAAACCCACCTTAACATCATGTGGGAAAGCGAACACTAGCATTAAGATAACGCCCGGCAGAAAGAAGAAAGAAAGAGTTAATAAAATTATACGTACTCCTTGTATAGCTACAATATTTACGATTCACAAATTTGAACAAAAAATTCCTACAAAATTTACTTTACAAAACTTTGTACTTCTTTTACTTTTGGGTCCCTATTTTTATTGAATAATTTATTCATAACAAAAGCAACATTCTTATAAAGTTTTAGAAATGTATAGGGAAGGCACTTTTTTATTTCAACTGTTTCGCGAAAATGAAATAAGTATTTTGATATTATTATAATATTCTGTTGATTTTTTATGTTACATTTGGAGTACATTACCTTAAATAGAATGTTAGAGCTCTTTAACATAAAGTTTAATAAATCTATGTAATCAAATTTATCATAAACTGTATTACTTAACGTCTTTTTTTTATCCGAGCACGGCAAAGTGACTGCACTACACCTGATGGTAGTCCAAAACAACACCGACAAACAATGAGTTTATCGGTAGTCACCAAAGTCATGCCGGCCTGTATAAATGCTTCTTCCCTTATCGGAGAGGGAAGAAGCAAATCTAAGGGCCTGCTACAGGACAGGCGGATGACCGATGCAGGCATAGTTATACAAGGATGTACCCCTACACCCGCCCCGACCAACCATCAAGTCATGCCGCAAACCCCTCGGGAGAACCGGTTATACACTGGCTGATCCTGGAACGCGATCACTATGGCAGATTATAACACTATGTGTACGGTGGTCCCTATCCGACCGGATATGAATATCCTACCACCAGCAAAGTTCTTTCATATACAGGCAAAAAATTCAGCAGCATTACAGCCTCCGTGGTGCAATGGACAAGTAAGCGAGAGCCGTAAGTTCGAGTCCCGCACTGAGATAAATGTATGTATGATCCACAAATATTTATTTCCAATCTGAGTATTGTGGGACCGCAAGTCCCTCGTACTTTCTGATACAGTTGAACGTAGTTTGGGGTAAGGACTGTGTGTGTAACTGTTGAATGAATTTATTTATTTATTTACTCATTCCGTTTACAAAGTGATGTAAAAAAAAAACAAAAGAACATTAAAACTTTTGCTCATCCGAGACAATACAAAGTAATAATTTCGCTGTCATATCCTCGCCATTGTTCTTATTTTAAAATCAAGCTGACAAGCCAGTCGCAATCCATTAGGACGTACATATCACTAATTGATCGCCGCACCTAATGAGTTCTCAATCACGAACATGTTAACCCATAAAAAGTGACCAGATAAAGATTATGGTAATTGACGTCCATCGCCGATAGCTGCAAAACATTAGCTTTTATCAATAAAGCAATATGAACTATGTTCGATAAAAAATAAAGTGGATAGTTGTGTGTACGTGACACTTGCGTCATTACGCGCCTCGGAGGCAATAAGAAACCGTATGGTTGAAAACCGACAAACATATGATTTATGTCAGAGCTTGTCTGTGTGCTTGTAGTTGTTGGTTCAATAATATGAGGCATGCGCAGTGACTGGTCCCGCCATCTGTTGAGGGCCACGTGGGAGCGGCGGTGGCGCGCATGTGCGGCCTCATCGATCTCTCACCTTGACTCGTTAATAAATTCATGTACACGTCATGTTGCGTACCGTCCACGAGAATCATCGATGCCCTTCTTACGTTCCACGTGGATATTTTGTTCTTGTACAGTGTGACTTGGTTACAAGTTGTTATGATTTTAGAGATGACGTAACACGAAACAGGCCAGCATTCCAAAAGTAGAAACTGGGCGTGCCCACACTGTTTAAATAAATGTCCCAGACGTGACGGTGCAGTTTGCGAAATGTCACAACATCCACTAATGCTATTTGATTACTCTTTTAAACATGGAATATGTAAGACCATAAAATATATTAAGTTTAAAAAAGGCGTAACGGATTTTTTAAAGAAGACACAGCGTATTAACTATATAGGGAGTAGAAAACAATACTAATATGGCGACTAATACGTGAATACTTAAGCACGACGATATCGCAATGCTAATTAATGCATGACACTTATATTTCAAAAATGCCAGTATAATTTTAATATAATAAATTTATCTCAAAATTTAAGTACATGCTAGAAATACTGGTCAAAATATCAATGCAGAAAGATTATTTGGCTTTAAATATCCTATACCTGTTCAGCGCCCATTAGGTTGTCCGGAAGACTAACAACTACGTAATTATGTACTTCCCGTTGTTAGCTCAATACATAATTTATTGTTAATTTATTTAATGAATAATGATTAAAACTCAGATATACACCTAACTTCGTTCCATCAATATCCTTCTATGTTTCCCATGTTTTTCTCATAACTATATAAATACAATCTTATTATAGGAATCATCGTATCATCAATTCATAATTTTATGTTTATAGATCATCAGTTTTTATTTGTAGACGAAGTGATTGTAAAGAGAGAACAAATTCTGTCCGTAAATGAATTTCCACATTGTATGAATTCCAATGTTCATCACGACAGAAGAAATTATAAAAAAGTTCAGCTAGAGTCCGTAATCGAAATCTATATCGATAAAGATAAATAATATTTTATAATTACTATCTACAAACATGTTTTAAACATCATTAGTGACAAAAATATGTATGTGCTTGTGTATGTAAATTAAATTTTGAATTTTATAGTGACTGCATAATTTGACAATATTTGCATATTTTTAACAAACGACCTTTAAAAGTGACCGTCGAATTAAATTCTCTGTACATACATGAAATCATTTTTTATTGACGTTTCCCTCCCAGAACGTTCAGAAACGGCGGAGTCCGCAGGTAAAAATGACGTCACAGTACCAGGGCCGCATAAGGCAAAGATAGTAGACACAAGCCCAGGAACAACTACTTATAGCTAATGGAGCGGGAGTCACGCCCACGTCGGCTCAGCGCCCCTCTCCACTCCCCCTCCCTTTGTTACTGCCTCGCAGGGAATAGTAAGGTATTAATAATTTCCAAGTAGGTACGCCAAGTTAGGTTTAGTCACTTGATTTGTCACAAGTGACGTAATAAGTGGCCAGCGAAGGGGTTTATTTTTTGGATTCATTGTGGTTGGCCATTGCGGATTTGTTTCGAGAATTCTTTCTGATGACTAATGGCTTGTATTAACAAAATTTTAGGATAATACATTATTAAGACTAGAACTTGCACTGCATTTTTTTATCCCTACTCGGGTTTTACGGTTACGTTTTGAGGAAACCACAGGAGTATGTCGGTCGCAAATCCTTGAGCCAGTTCATACCACGGTTACGATCGCGCCGAACGCCCGAAAAGCGCTGGCTTGACGTATTGAAGTGAGACATGAGAGCCAATAGTTTCACTATGGAGGATGTTCAAGATTGAGCGAAGTAGAGGCGTCTTAGTTGGAAGGCGGATTCTAGCACTAAGACGAGAAAGCGCTTGGCAGAAAGAAAAAGTCAGTATTAAAATGGATATAAGCAGCGATAGCTCAGCGGGGAGTGGTACGGACTGTTGTGACGGAAGTCGTAGGTTCGAAACCAGGCCCAAGAGCATACATACACCTCTGACTTTTCTAAGTTACGTGTATATTAATTGTTAATTATCGCTTGCTTTAACGGTGAAAGAAACATCGTGAGGAAACCTGCATATGGGACGTTCTTTTACAAATCGAACACCTTTTTGACTTGACAATTTTGATTGGGCCCAAAATTTGTTTTTGGAGTCTATACTGAAAATAAACAGACACATATACAAGGTTTTTGTTCAAAAATTTTTTTTCTCGAAAATATGACCATTGCAAATTTCAGTACTTTATCCGATTCTGTTACATGTAAAATTCATTATCTCTGGTTCTACTGATGATATCGTTGAATTTTTTTTTTTCATTAAAAGGTAGTAATATCAGCTTGCAGTCACGTGAATATTGTACTTCTTCGACTTGAGTACCTTGAAAATAATAACAATTTAATTGTTTAAATAATATTATCATAATGTTACCCACAACCAAATCGATTGAAAAAATTACTAACGTATTTGTGTTGTTTTTAGCTATAAAAGCATTCTTTCAGAAAGATGGAGCCGTTAATAGTTTAAGAGTGAGAAAATAATTTCAACTGCGCTTCACGTTGCGCAGGCAGCGCGCGAAGAGTGCTGGACGGTGTATGAACATTCAGTTTCGAACTGCTCACGCAGTTCACTTCGGAAGAAGCGTAGTACGGACACACATCTTCCTTTTCAGCCTTTTTATTTCTAAAAGTGAGTAAGAAAAATCAAGTTAGGGAAATTTATACGAGGGAAAATGTCACAACCACCACTATCATCGGTACTACTAAAAATTCAAAGGATAGATGTTTTAATCCTTTTGGTTTATCTCCTGATCTGAAAATAAAAAAGTCTCAGGAAAGTACGAAGAGAATATTTATTAACATTAAATAAGTCCGTAATAGAAGAGTCTCTTGAGCAAAGAATTTGTGATACGTGCCGTAAGAAATTGTCGGAATCGCGTCCGAACACCGAAATCAAAAATCTAGCCAGAACAGATGATCAGGTACTTATCACTATATTTAATTTCAGTAAACGAAATTCATGAATTAATTATATTTTGTATTTGTATTTAAATAAAAAAAAAAAAACTATATATTTTTTTTGCTTCAATTTATGATTTTTTTGTTGAAGGATAGATAATTTATGTATCTTGTGATTTAAACTGTCGCGAATGTTTTGCAATGTAAGTAAATATATTTCGCAGCATCATGAAGTTTATTATATAGACCCTAAAGCTTCGACTGACGATGAAGTGGAAAAGTCTTGCACCATATGACGAGGATAAAGAAGTTATTTCCGAAGCAATAAACGTAATGAACAAAGGTCTGATTTTGATCGGTACTTCATACACTTCATACTTCATACACATACACTCATATCTCGGAAGCGCTACTTCTCTCGTACTTTCCTGAGACTTTTGATGTTTTTTATTTTCAGATCAGGAGATAAACCAAAAGGATTAAAACATCTATCCTTGAATTTTTAGTAGTACCGATGATAGTGGTGGTTGTGACATTTTCCCTCGTATAAATTTCCCTAACTTGATTTTTCTTACTCACTTTTAGAAATAAAAAGGCTGAAAAGGAAGATGTGTGTCCGTACTACGCTTCTTCCGAAGTGAACTGCGTGAGCAGTTCGAAACTGAATGTTCATACACCGTCCAGCACTCTTCGCGCGCTGCCCGCGCAACGTGAAGCGCAGTTGAAATTATTTTCTCACTCTTAAACTATTAACGGCTCCATCTTTCTGAAAGAATGCTTTTATAGCTAAAAACAACACAAATAATTTTTTCTATCGATTTGGTTGTGGGTAACATTATGATAATATTATTTAAACAATTAAATTGTTATTATTTACAAGGTACTCAAGTCGAAGAAGTACAATATTCACGTGACTGAAAGCTGATATTACTACCTGTTAATGAAAAAAAAAAATCAACGATATCATCAGTAGAACCAGAGATAATGAATTTTACATGTAACAGAATCGGATAAAGTACTGAAATTTGCAATGGTCATATTTTCGAGAAAAAATTTTTTTGAGCAAAAACCTCGTATACTTGTCTGTTAATATACAATAAGAACTTCGTAAAAAAAAATTGAAGAGATTTGGAGAGGTGGAATTTTTTTTTGGTCCAAATCCGTACGATTTGTAAAAGAATGTCCCATATCTAAGAACTCAATAAGATTTTTCGAAGTTATGTGAAGTCTGCCAACCCGCATTAGGCCAGCGTGGTGGACTAAGGCCTAACCCCTCTCATTCAGTAGAGGAGGCCTGTGCCCAGCAGTGGGACATGTATAATACAGGGCTAGTAAATGTAAAAAAAGGATATAATGTGTTAATAAATGGAAGTAGCTCAATAGTGTGACTTTATGTCTATAAAGGATCGTTTTCAGGTACACGATCGAGACAGAAGATTGCGATGCATGCCGCGAGTACATAATTCTATGAAAATGACGCGCGTCGCATTCTCCGGTCTCAGTCAATACCTATACAATGGATATAAAATAGATGCATTACTAGACGCGCTCGTCAAAAAGTACTTTTAGACCCCGGATATCTAGCAAAAATTAATATCAACTAGTGTTCGTTTAGTGGTCGAAACTCGTCCTTTTTTATAATTATGTTCTGTTACATAAAGATTTCTTATGATTACGCGTATATTACTCATTGAAATAAAACTAATTTAAACGGATTTTATCGCGGTCACGGGATGACCACGACGGCTGAAAAGTCTTCGAAACATCGGAATCAAAATTAATAAAATACCGCGATCCGTTTAAATTAGATTTATTTCAAAATGTTTTATTGAGTGGTAGAGCTACGCTGTAGACAGTTTTGTCTACAGCATGAATGGGCTGCTTCTGGTGGTGGGCGTACATGGGCGGTGGAGATCACTTACCATCAGGTGATCCACTTGCTTGTTTGCCGGCCTATGCTATAAAAGAAAATGCTCTATTACGTTAGCTGTGAGTTTTAACAGTCATTGTCAGTGTGAGCGAAAACAATGAAAGTCTATATAATTCAATATAATGTATGTATTTATAATATATATTTATATAAATAGCATTCTACTTTCCTCCTTCGTATAAACTTTACTTATGTCACCCCCACGTGCGTACAAAATTACTAAAAAAGGGGTACAAATTTCTATTATTAATACATATAGCGACCACCATACACATGGTGTTAAAACCTGCCATAGTGACCAATACGCCTTGTGTGAATCGCGTTCCAGAATCAGCCAGTTTATACTCAGTAATTCAGGTCGTCATATTTCTCCTGACGGCCGAGAGACGCAGTGTCACTTAATAGCCGACGTCATATTAGCACTGCACTGTACCTGCATCAGGTCCAAGTGTACTTTGCTATGACAAGATAAAAAAAACTTCTCATAAGTTCAGTACTTTCTGGGACCCGCCGCTGTAAACAGTTGGCTTATCATATGCCCATGATATATCTCGCGCGCGATAGACATAACTATCGACGACAAATATCTTAGACTAGCTTTTCCTCGCGGCTCCGCCCGCGTGATCGTGAATGTACCTAAATGACCAGTTCGAGAAAAAAATAAGTATGACGGAGGAACATGCTGTAATTTCAATTTACAAAAAAAAAACTCGGGCTAGACAGGGCTTAACGGTTTCTCATCTCGATAAACGACAGGTTTATATTTTTTTTAGGTTAACAACAGTTTTATGTTTGTATCCTGCTGGTGGTGAGATATTTATATCCGCCCGGATAGTGACCACCGTACACATGGTGTTAAAATTTGCCATAGTGATCCACACGCCTTATGTGGATCGCGTTTCAGGATCAGCCAATAGATCCAGCCAGCCAGTAAATCCCGTTCGGACCCGAGGGGCTTGCGACATGGTTTGATGGTAGGTTGGGGCGGGTATAGAGGTAAATCCTTATATTACTGTGCCTGCATCGGTTATCTGCCTGCCTTGCCGTGGGCCCTCGATTAGCTTCTTCCCTTTCTAAAGCGGGAAGAAGCAATGACTCTGGTAACCACCGATAAATTCATTGTTTGTTGGTGGTCGCTGGTTTTTTGGACTGCACTACGCTTACCATCAGGTGTAGTACAGTCACTTTGCCGTGCACGGATAAAATAAAACTGGTAGAGCCACGGTGTAGAGATTTTTGTCTATGTAGTTGAAAGGTATTCATGCTGAGACCATGGTATTTCACAGAATACCGACATGAAGTGACGCTTACTGTTGTTTTTCGTAAGACATTCCCAGATACATACAGATACATAATAATACATTTAGCCGGTGGGAGGATACTTGTATCCGACCGGATAGCGACCACCGTACACTGGTGCTAAAACCTGCCATAGTGGCCCACCTTAGGTGGGTCGCGTTCCAGGGTCAGCCAGTGTATATCCGATCCCCAAGGGGGCTTGCCCCCTGATCCTAACCCTTTTCCCATTCCTTTTCCTTCCCCTCCCCCTTGGCCCTTTGGCAGGCCGGCATGTTCATGCCGACCTACGATGGACACATTGTTTATCGTTGGTCGACACTATTCTTGGATTGCGCTACACTTACCATCAGGTGTGGCGTAGTCACTTTGCCGAGCCAGGATAAAAAAAAAAAGATACTCGCAGACCTTCATAGCTCGGCGTCAATAAAAATGCGTGCCACTGTTGATTTTGGTGCACAGGAGTTGCCGTGGCGGGTGTATGGGCGGTATAGTCTGTTGTTTTTTGTACGGTGAGAAACATTTCCGGAGGCTAAAATCGCCCTCCCCCTTACCAACCCTCATTTCTGTCTTTTAAGGTCAGGTCTTTTACGAGCATGGGCGCCCATGAACACCCAGAACATGTTCATGGGCGATGGAGATCCATCAGATAACCCACTTGCAATTGTCCGACCTAGGGTTCAAGTTATCGGTTCATAGATAAAACATGAGTTGCCCCGGCTTGAAATTTGTGCCTGGTGTGACACTAGGCTCTCTCCGAAACGTGGGTACAGCACTAATTGCACCACTAACTACTTTTTTACTAGCCTGAATGTTAATAAATGAAGTGGACAATCAATATTTCCAACTCCTCCCTAACTTTCTATCTGATTAATTTCGTTGCGGGACAATGACTTTTACGCATTCCCAGAGAATCGCCGAACTTGACTGCTGGGTGTCAACAGAAATGCGTGCCACTGTTCATCCTGGTGCACGGGAGTTACAATGGCGGGTGTGTGGGCGGTATAGTCTCTATAGCCTGAATGACGAAACGAGCATAAACAGAAAAAGAAACAACACACAGAACTGAATTACAAAGCATTGCATGGCCCTGGCACGGCCGGCGCTCGTCATCTTAAAACATAATGTCTCATAATTCCCAGTAATTTATCTGGCCTCAATGTTCTTTAAACTGAAACACAGTAATGCTGCCAGTTTTTGACATATTGCTGTTTAGCGGCAGAAATAGACAAACTAGTGGACAGTACAAATATACATTAAAAACTAATGACGTTTTTGATGATTTCTTATGTTTACGCGAATGTTACACATTGAAATAAAACTAATTTAAACGGATTTTATCGCGGTTTTTTATTTAATTTTGGTCCCGACGCGACGTTTTGAAAGCTTTTCAGCCAGCCAGTCCACCCCGTGACCATGAAAAACTGCGATAAAATCCGTTCAAATTAGTTTTATTTTAATAACATATTTATTCACGGTTGCAGCTAAATAAAACAAAAAGTAGTTTAAGATTATACAGACATAATCTATATATATAAAAGAAAGTGGTGTTAGTTACTCCACTTATAACTCAAGAACGGCTGAACGGATTTAGCTGAAAATTGGTGAAGAGGTAGCTTAGAACCAGGAGATGGACATAGGATACTTTTTATCCCGTTCGACCGCGTTTCAGTCAAGTCACTATAAAACGTGGTATAACAAAAACACATCTCACATGACATGATAACAAAACTTAAATGACAGCTAAACGTAATTATGTCTTTGGTATGGTAAAAAATTTGACAATTATAAAAATGATAGCTAAACATAATTGATAATATCATCAGTAATTTGTTTTCTGTTTGAATCATCATTAACAATGCCGTGACCAAGATTGTCAAATCTTTCTCGACAAAGCTATGCATTTGATCATGTGATGATCTTTAGCAAAGTTGTTGTGCATGAGCCCACGAAGGTTTCTGAGAGGGTACGATCAATTTTCGACACATTGCGCCACTGTTAGGCTACTTTTATCCCGGAAAAAGCAGATCACGCGGGCGGAGCCACGAGGGACAGCTAGTATTCAAACTAAAAAAAATATAATGAATTAAAGTCGGATATCCACAATGAGGCAAACACTAGTATAGATTTTAATATTAGACTCATATGTTACGGATTAGTGTATAAGTGTAGAAGTAAAGGTATCGTAAGGTATGGTACATTTTTCCGAAGGGCCGGAGGGCGGTCCGGGGCGTGGCGAGACGTGCGCCGTCCTCGGGAGGGGCGCCGTGACTGCGCACGCCCCGCGCCCTCCGCCGCCGCCTGCTCTCACCATTGCATGCTTTTGTTGATTCCGATTCTAGGAATTTTTGAATTTGGATTGTTTTGTTCTTTTATTTAAAATTGAGTCAAATAGTTTTAAAACCTCTTTTGTTTAAATAAATCAGGAATGAGTCAGCGTTATTTGTTATAGAGCTTATTTTGAGGGGGAAAGTAGCGAAATGAGAGGGATGGAAGTTTTTTTTTGGGAGTGGCAGTTACCGCAACGCAGTCAAGTGATTGTTAATACATTTATCGCACTACTCAGAAATGATACCTTTGTGTTCTAAAGAAGAAAGATTATAGTTGAAATGAGACCAATAGTCTTGTTTTTTTTAAGGATGAATGCCATCTTTGTGGTTGTAGGAAACAGTGGACTGAATAGGTTCTAGTTACGGATTGTAACATCAAATAAATAAGTAAATACACCAAATAGTCCACACACATAGTCCTGACCCCACAGACCCCAGATACGAGTCTGGTGTCGTAGGTATCAGGAACTACGAGAGACCTTCGGTCTCACAACACTCAGACCCCGAAACAAATATTTGTGGATCACACAAACATTTGTCTCGGTGCGGGGATCAAACCCGCGGCCTCTCGCTTCACAACCGACTACTGCCCACTGCACCACGGAGGCTGTATATAAACAGCATTATGAATCGAAATAAAGTATAAAACTGTTTTTAAGAATGTTTTTTTTTTATCCTGGCTCGGCAAAGTGACTACGCTACACCTGATGGTAAGTGTAGCGCAATCCGAGAATAGTGTCGACCAACAATAAACAATGTGTCCATCGTAGGTCGGCAATATCATGCCGGTCTGCCAAAGGGCTAAGGGGGACGGGAAGGAAAAAGGGATTGGAAAAGGTTTAGGATCAGAGGGCAAGCCCCCTGGGGAGAACCGGATATACACTGGCTGACCCTGATACGTGACCCACACAAGATGGGCCACTATGGCAGGTTTTAGCACCAGTGTACGGTGGTCGCTATCCGGTCGGATACAAGTATCCTCCCACCAGCATAATGATGTTGGCAACCCTAATTACAGTGGTGATTGTATGGGCGGGATAGTCTACAGATGTCTTCAGATCTTAAAACAGACTTCTGGTTGCTCTGATGCTGATCACTGTCCTGTACACTATCGACATAGAAGACATATTGTCTATGATTAAAAAGCTAAAGGCTGATATATTTCCAATAGTTCAGCGTATGATAATGTGGCGCAATGATGTGTGATAATAATGATATTTTTTTTTATCCGGCTTGGCAAAGTGACTACGCTACACCTGATGGTTAGTGTAGTGCAATCCAAGAATAGTGTCGACCAACGATAAACAATGTGTCCATCGTAGGTCGGCAAGATCATGCTGGCCTGCCAAAGGGCCAAGGGGGAGGGGAAGGAAAAAGGGATGGGAAAAGGGTTAGGATCAGGGGGCAAGCCCCCTGGGGAGAACCGGATATACACTGGCTGACCCTGGAACACGACCCACACAAGGTGGGCCACTATGGCAGGTTTTAGCACCAATGCACGGTGGTCGCTATCCGGTCGGATACAAGTATCCTCCCACCAGCAGTATATGTGATAATAATGTTGTATGATTATGTGATAATGAACGCACTCAATGGAATCATGGTCGTTGTGGACTTTGAAGGGAAAGAATGGGATTTTTTATAGCATAACCCGACAAACGTACCAGTGGGTCACGTGATAGTAAGTGATCTCCACCACCCATGTACGCCTTACCACCAGAAGAATCATAGGCACGTTGCCAACCTTACACGAAAGGGATAATTAAGGGATTGGGAAGGAGAAGGGATCTTGGGTCTCGGATATCTCGCTCACCGTACAAAACGCAGCAACAAGCCGCTACTTTACGTCGGTTTTCTGTGAGACAGAGGTAACTATCAGGTCGAGCCGGGCCATTCATGCTGTAGACAAAATTGTCTACACTGTGGACCTACCACCTTTTGACTTTTCTGTACCTTGATTGTGTTTTTTTTTATCCGAGCACGGCAAAGTGACGGTACTACACCTGATGGTAAGCGTAGTGCAATCCAAAAAAGACAACAAACAATAAGTTTGTCGGTGGTCACCAGAGTTATGCCGGCCTGTATAAATGCTTCTTCCCTCTTCGAAGAGGGATGAAGCAAATCGAGGGGCCTGCGAGAGGACAGGCGGATGACCGATGCAGGTACAGTGATAAGGATGTACTCTTATATTAGACCCTATCAAACAGGTGTTACTGTAGGTAAATGGACGGATCCCGTTATAAAGGAAGATTTGGTTAAACACATAACGCATACATTTTCAAGCATTAATAAAAACTAGTCTCAGACTTACGGACTTACTTCGGACCAGAATATAAACCTCTTTCTTAATCTAGTCGATAGATGGACTTTAATCGGTAATGTTATGGTTTGAGACCATTACTTAGCAACGCCACTTCAGACATCATGCACATTTCTGTTTTCTGTGTCTTAGTTCAAAAGGCTCATTCGTGCTGTAAAAAGATGTTTTTTTATTAACTTAATGACCAAACGAACAGGACGCTCGTATGATGGTAAGCGGCACGCCTGCGCATAAACGTACAAGGTTAGAGTGATAAATGTGGATATACATGTGTGATAGGTGGTAGATCCCTCGTATGCGAGAGGCCGTCTGGGTTGGTACCACCGCTTTGTCTGTTTCTGCCGCCAAACAACAGTGTGTAAACACTGTTGTGTTTCGGTTTGAAGGACATTGAAGCCAGTGAAATTGCTGGGCACTGTGACACTTACATATGTCTCGGGGTGACGAGCACAGTTCATAGCCATGCTTTGTAATTCGAAATTCTGTGAGGTATTGCTACTGTTTATGGGCAGGCGTGTCGCTTACCATCAGGCATCTTGCTCGTCTCGTCATTCAATAAAAAAAGATCCTAAAATTCCAATATAAAGTACAAATACCAGTGTAATAGCACGGGCCAGTGGCGTAGGGCGGTGGCCGTCGCACGCAGGGGGTGTCGGGTGGCGCCCCCACGTGTCCGTATCGACCCGCGGATTATCTACCCCATACCCCATACTATACAGGGTACTTTATACCATGCGATGGCGGTACGATATCATAAACTTGCTGACTACTACGAGGTGTACAAACGAAGTGGCAGGTCTGGGTTGGTACTACCGCTTTGTCTAGTTCTGCCGCCAAGCAACAGCGTGTAAGCATTGTTGTGTTTCGATTTGAAGCCAGTAAAATTACTGGGCATTGTGAGACTTAACATCTTATGTCTCGGGGTGACGAGCGCAGTTCAATGCCATGCTTTGTAATTCGAAATTCTGTGAGGTATTGCTTCTGTTTATGGGCAGGCGTGGCGCTTACCATTAGGCGAGCGACTTGCTCGTCTCGTCATTCAATCAAATAAGTAAATCAAAATACATTTCGGCCTAAACAGATAGTTACTACTGCTTCTTCTGCCCTTATCCTACTCGAAGTGAAGTAGACAGTATGGTAACACATGTTACATAAATATTGGGCTTGTGCCGGCCGCGTGCTTAACGTCAACTCTTCTGAGAGAAAACACATCTAGAAACGAAACAAATATTTCATCGCTTATTTTACAATACCGCGAACATGCATTTTTAACGACTTGCATGTATTTAACTTATTAAATAGAGAATTTAATATCAATTTTTAAATTAATACGTTCTCATCTTTTAGTAAAGAAAACTAATAAATACTGGTAAAATAAAAATTGGCTTTAAATTTATTTTAAAATAGAAAATAAGATGACTTTTGTCTCTCCTGTAAAGTTGTTAAAATGCACTTTCGCGGTGTTGTAATATAAGTGTTATTGTGATCACGCAAATATTTGTTTTATTGGGGGAATCGAACCCGAGGGCTCTCACTTCTCAGATGCCTCACGCCTCGCCCCCTGAGCCACGGAGCCTGTGTTGATAATTACTACTGCTAATTACATCAATACGTCATAGATGACTTTATTTCCTTACAATACGATCTTTACTTTGCAATCCGATATCGTGTCGGAACGTGTATATGCAATTGAAATTGCATTACCGAACAAAATATCACAGGCATCAACCACAGAATAAACACATCGATTGGACAGAAATCTGATTAACGGCAGTACATAATTGTGCAATATTTATTTATCTTAGTGAGATAGTAATTAAAATCGTATGCAAAATATATCAATTAATTAACTAGTGATTGTAGCTAAAGAGTTGCTTTTAAAAGTAAAAAAATATATATTCTGCAAATAAATTTATTTATCGTTTTGATAATCATATTTTGTTTACTTATTTATGGATAATAATTATGTGTTTTTTTCTTAAAAGTTAAGAGTTCTCTGCAATTAATGCCAAATTGTAAATGTTAACATTTCTCTGTTTGGTGTGAGAATGCTAAATATCTTGGTCCTGTGCGTTGCAAATCAAATCATTTATTGAATCAATAAAATGTCAAACATCATTTAGATTTAGTCAAATCAGTTAAAGAAGAACGGGCAAGAAACTCTAACGTTGCTCTTTTCTAAACTTATTACAATACATATTAGCACTACATACATTGAAGTATTATTTATTTGAGTTAGAGCAGCTCAATTTATGCCAATGAGGAACGTCATAAAGTAAAATAATTAGATTATAATAGTTTGTGTGCATGATCTTCAAGAACTATATGAATAAATCAACTAAACACGCAATAAGAGCTTGAGCAGACCAGTCCACACAAGCAGCACCCGTTCACGAGCATGACGCATGTGCCAGCCATCGGCCTCCTCAATGCATTTCAGAATCAGTTATTATCTATCTATTATAATAATCTAGTCGCTTTAAGGCGGAAATACTTTTGCGACGGATTACATTCAGATTACATTACATACAAACTCAATAAGTCAGCAACGATGTTGGACTGCCCTGAACATACTTTTATTGTCTGTATGGTCATTTTACGAAATAGTTTAAACAGATACATTTTATAGGTCGGCAACGTGCCTATGATTCTGCTAGTATTGTAGGCGTAGATTGGCGGTGGAGATCACTTGCCATCGGATGACCCGCTTGCTCGTTTGCCAGTCCATCCTATAAAAAACGGTTTATTGTTTGAAAATGGGCAAGACCACATAAAGTCATCTGTGTAACTTCTTAGATCTCTATTTACATAGCATTAGGTCAGAAAATGTGCAAGTGGGTCACATGATGCCACCGCCTCCGCTCCACCGCCCATGAACGCCCACAATACCAGAAGAATAGACAGCGGGAGTTGTTCGGACTGTCAAGATGAAAGTCGCAAGTTCGAAACCAGCCCCAAGTGCATAAACCACTGACTTCTCTAATTTACGTGTGTTTTAATTGTTAATAATCGCATGCTTTAAATGTGAAGGAAACATCGTGAGGAAACCTGCATACTGAGAAGTCCATTAGAATTGGAAAGGTATGTGAAGTCTGTCAACCCGCATTAGGCCAACATGATGGACTAAGGTTTAATCCCTCTCATTCAGTATAGGAGGCCTAAGCCCAACAGTGGGAAGTATTTAATATAGGGCTAATATTATTAAAACCTTTGCTAATACTTTATTACCTTATAATTTCCCGCATAATGTCTAAACAACGATCAATCAAATCAAAAATGCCTTTTACACTAAGTGGCCCTATAAATTGCCTCAAAGCTAAATTTTGGGGGTGGAAAAGGAAAGAGGGGGTGGACTGGGACAAAACACATATGATTTTAATATGACGTCACTCTATCTGCGCCCTTCGCGATGGAAAGGGGGTTGATCACAGAATAAACATCTAAGTAGACACCGCACGTACACTTACAATACGGGCCGATGTCTACGGAAACTTTTTGAGTACATTGCAATAAAATGTCAGTGTAGAGAGTGAAGGGTTAAAACCAAGTGCAAAGTAGAAGGGCAAGTAGAACTTGCGAACCGAGGGTTCTGTACCCATATCCTTAAATTCTTACTTTTTTTATCCCACAACGACAGAGTATCTGGACTACAACCTGATGGTAAGCGTAGTGCAGTCCAAAAAACTACCGACCACCGACAAACAATGATTTTATCGGTGGTCACTAGAATTATGCCGGCTTGTAAAAATGCTTCTTCCCTCTTTGGAGAGGGCAGGAACTTTCTGTTGTTTATCTTATTTGTTAGAATGCTACCGCTTTACTAACACATATTCTATTGTGTATAGTGTGTTATCTATTTGGTTCAAAAGGAAGAGCTCATTGAATTTAGGACACACCGATGACGATAGACGATAGACCGATAGACGGACAGTCAGACGGCCTAGGTTAAGTTATAGGGACCCGTTTGCACCTTTTGGGTACGGAATCCAAATATGTGGCACGCTTAGTTTTCATACACCTTCAAGTATAGGTACTTACGTGATCTATTTAATTCTATGTCTGTGGCAATGAAGTTGGGGGAGAGTGCACGGTTATTAAACATTATGATTTGAATCTTCGCTGAGCCGTTAGTGATAAGGTTTTGTTATAGTTTGGGAGGTTAGATCTATACCATTTTAAAATATATTTCGTTGATTTAGGCCTAGTTTACACTATATTGGTAGTAGGCCCCTCGTATGCGACAGGCCGAGCGCAGTTCAGTACCATGCAGTGCTTTGTAATTCAAAGTTCTGTGTGGTGTTGCTTCTGTTTACCAGCAGGCGAGCGCCTTGCTCGTCTCATCATTCAATCAAATAAAAAAAAAATTGTAGTAGCTACAAATTAGACATAAAATAACCTACAATGTATACGTCAAAACATATTTAAAACCTCAAACCTTTAACGTTCTTTATTTTGAGTGAACTGTTGCCGACGGGACTTATCGGATTCAATTGCCATTACGACTCAAAGTATCAATATACTAATTAGTAAGTATTATTATTAATATTTTATTAATTTGTACGGGTATTGGCCCAAATAAATTATGTCGGCACCTCTTGAATGGCCTTCAAGTCGACACCCTTTACTCGATACGTAAGTATTAAAAGTTGCAAACCTTTTTTTGTTCGTAATTCTAAAAAGATGAGAAATAATCTTATATCGTTCGTTACTGAAAGAAAAAGAAAACTGATGTAACGTAGCGGCTTGCTGCTGCGATTCGTACGGTGAGTGAGTTATCCGGAGGCCCAAATCCCCCTCTCCTTCTCAATCCCTTTATTATCCTTTTAAGGTCGACAAGGCGTCCAAGATTCTTCTGGTATTGTTGGCTTCTATATGGGCGGTGGAGATCTCTTACCATCAGGTGACCCACTTGCTCGTTTGCAACACTGTTGCTTGGCGGCAGAAATACACAAAGCGGTACCAACACAGACGGCCTCTCGCATATGAGGGACCTACCTGGTGGTAGGTCCTATTGGTAATATTTTCTATTTCGTTTACGATTGCACTTTCTAGAGACTATCCCGCCCACACACCCGCCACTGTAACTCCTGTGAACCAGGATCAACAGTGGCACGCATTTTGTTGACACCGAGCAGTGAAGCTCGGCGAGTCTCTGGGAATGCCTAAATGTCTTTGTCCCGCAACGAAATTAATCAGATAGAAGGTTAGGGAGGAGTTGGAAATATTAATTGTCCACTTCCCTCCATAGCAAAGCGGGAGACAAAATAATGAATTGAGGAGGTATTAACCTCAAGTGTAAAGACAGTTACAACTGGAGAAGCCAGATGTAAAGCACGATTACACGATACGATTGCACTAATGTTTTAATTATTTCATTGACTGTTATAAAAATTATGTTATTAAATAATAAATACACCCAACAGTCACACATATAGTCCTGATCCCACAGTAAGATACGAGTCTTGTGTCGTGGGTATCAGGAACTACGAGAGACTTGGTCTCACAACACCCAGACCCCGAAACAAATATTTGTGGATCAATTTCTAAATTGCTATTAAACATCACAATATTGCTTTAATTTTCGAATACATGTTGGTAAAATTGGGTTTCTATTTTTTCCATCTTACAATAGTGAAAAACCCGCCATAACGCTCGGTCAACCGAGTCGCGTTCCGGGATGAACCATTGTATATCCAGGAAATACAGGCCGGCGTAATTCTACCGACTGTCGAGGATGCAATGTCTTGACAGTCGACGTTATATTTAGATTTAATTATTTATTCTTTATTCAACACACAGTCCTTCCAGGATATACCCAATTCGAACTGGCGGGACTATCACAAAATACACATACAACTATATACTATAACTATTTATAAAATAAATTATATAACATACATTAAACTAAGTATATTTGAATTACAGTGTCATTAATATTTGGTCCAGTGTACTCACTTTACAAGACAGGATATAAAAAAATCTAAATAAAATTACTAAACTATGTTTAAATTAACAATTACTGACATTAACTTATTTCCTACGTAATAATAATTTATACTTTATCTACCAGGCCTTGAATTGATAAAATTTACTATTTAAAATTATAATTATAGTCACGTATAAAAATATCTTAAATAGTATTTACATTTACCGAATACAGATTAGATTTTTATATCTACATTAGCATAATTATTTATTAAAATGTATTTTTAAAACAGCATACATATACTTGCCGAATTATTATTTTCAAATTTTAGAGTATAAGAGTTAGACGACTGTTCAATACGGCAAAGGAGTTGCGCGACTAGCTCGCCCATTTAGGCCTACATTTATCGCGAGTTGCGTCGATTCATGCGCGCCTGGTACGGAATTTTATATTTATTCTACTCTTTTATAAATACTTTGATAATACAACTCAATAATGAAAAGTTAAAACTATTCAAACAGGGTCTCGTATATTTAGATTAAGTATAACTGTAAACATTACCTTTAGCATCTTTAAAAGTATGTGACGCATATCATCTGAAACAGAATTATTGTAGTAATAATGAGACGCTAGACAGTATCGTCTATCCATACATTATTTTCAGTTATTTCTGTGACCATAAACTATAATTTTGAATGATATAATATGAAAAGCATAAAGATAAAACTATTATTTCATCATGAAATGATCTGCTGTGTTAGATGTAGAGTCGAAAACAAGTCGGTGAAGCTATATTCAATCGTATGTTCAATTCATAACGAATGGACAACATAAAACAATTAAAAACGTTCCGCGATCAAAGTTTTAAAACCGTACAAACTACAAAGAACGCGCGTACCAACTTATTCCTTTTTAATTTATTCCACTCTTTACAAATTCAACTTGTCTCGAGCGCCGCTTTCTCGCGGGTCACGAGTTGCACACTCCACATCCGTTCTCTTCTGAATGCACAATAGGAATGTTGTCGTCTCTCTCTAGCATGTGCGGTGTCCGTATACCTGTCTCGGTCTGGCGTCACGCGACGTTGTCAATTCTCCGCGCCTATACCGACGTGACCTTGTTGTCGCGCTTCACTGGCTTTGCGCGCTGTTAAAACACTAGGTATAATTACATAAGATTTATGGATTAATTTGTATTGGTTTTTATTCAAAGTGTTGATAATAATTATGCAACACTTAAACATTACTAAGTTTATCACATATTCTATTTTATTTTAATTTAACACCTATTATGGGGCCGTAATATTTCTAGTGCGTAGTATCGTTAAAATTAAATTTAATATTTAATTCATAAACTAAATAAAACAAGTTGTTAGATAATTATTGATGCTTTTGGTTTAATCTACTACTTATGGCACAATATCTGATAGTTTCGACACCAGACTTAAAGCCAAACCACCACCTATCATAAACTACTAGACCGGCTGCGCGGTACATCAAATCACGTCATTACGTTACGGTCAATTGACCGTAACTCAATATTGCCATCTCGCTGACTTTTAAATAGACCCACTCCCTGCTTTCCTGTCGACAGGCAGGGAATGCGAGACCACAGCTGATAAGCTGTCAAACTCACAGTTTTTCTTCTAAGCAGCCCGTTTGGTAATTTATATTGAAGTCTGCTTCATTACTGAATATATCCAGATTAAATTGACTAAAACCATAGAATGTCTTATAGAAGGTACGATGTTCTAAAATCATTCAAGAGTATTAAAGACAATGTAACTTTCTGTAACAATGAATTATAAATATTTAGAGACGACTGTAGTCATAGACCATTAATCCCAAAACTGGGTCACTAAGTTTTAATTGAAGTTTTTCTTTCTTGTTTATTGTAGCCGTTTGCAGACCGTCGCTCCATCTATCCATAGAACTTCCCAAACTATGTGCGTCGGAACGTAGTGGCATTCCTGAGTTTGTCCAGTACTAGAGTATGAGTGGTAGAGCCACGCTGTAGACAGATTTGTTTACAGCATGAATGGGCTGGCTCGACCGGGTCATTACCACTGTCTCACAGAAAACCGACGTAAAGTAGCGGCTTGCTGCTGCGTTTCGTACGGTGAGTGAGATATCCGGAAGCCCAAATCCCCTCCCCTTCCCAATCCCTAATTGTCCCTTTCCTTTAAGGTCGGCAACGCGCCCATGACTCTTCTGGTGGTGGGCGTACATGGGCGGTGGAGATCACTTGCCATCGGGTAGCCCACTTGCTCGTTTGCCGGCCTATGCTATAAAAAAAAAAAAACTTCATCTATGGACCGTGTCTATGGCCCGTTTGCTACCACTGTTGTTAACAAATCCTGTAAATAAAAGAGAGTTGTCTGAATAATGTTCAGCTATAATATATTAAGCTCGTATTGAGGAGACTACGTTAAGCCAAAATCTTTCGCAAAACATTGTAATCAGCTCTCAAGAGGTGCGTGGAGCAAATCTTTATTTTGTGTTGTTTCTTAAATTGTAATATAATGTATTTATATAAAAAAAAACTACTCAATAAATGTATCTGAAACTATTTAATATCACGTACGTTCGGCATTTAGGCAAGAATCACTAAATTTTGCAACACCAAAGTCAAGCACTTAGGTATCATTTAGATTAACATAGTTTTTCGTACTAAATAATCCTACTAATATTATAAACGCGAAAGTTTGTAAGTATGGATGGATATTCGTTACTCTTTCACGTAAAAACTACTGAATGGATTTTAATGAAACTTTACAATAATATAGCTTCTACATCAGAATAAGACATAGGCTACTTTTTATCCCGGAAAAAGCAGATCACTCGAAAGCAAAAGCTAGTAATAAATAATACTATCATTTACGAGGGCGCGTCATATGATCCTTTTTAGGCTGAAAGGCTCAGTATCAGCCCAGAGTCTGGAATTCTGCCCGGTATGGCAATAGGCTCGTTCCTTATCTCATCTTGGGACGGAAATAAGCTCGGCAAAATGTGGATGTACTGATTACATCTCTGCCTATCACTTCGGGGATTATAGGCGTGTGTGAGTGTGTGTAAGTTTTATCGCAATCTTTGTAGAATCGTGAATATTAATTCTCGTTGGATGTAATGAATTCATCCTATTAATTATTTCGTCGTTTTCTATGATAACCTATTTATTATATCGGTAAAAGGTCATTTTGTGTAAATTGACAGTTTTCTAATTTGTGTCATACTATATTTAGTCTCATTTAATTTTTGAAGTGGTAGAGCCACGCTGTAGTTTTATCTACAACATGAAAGTGCCGGCTCGACCGGATTGTTACCACTGTCTCACAAAATAAAGCGTGCTGTTGCGTTTCGTATGGTGAGTGAGCCATCTATCTGTAGGCCCAATTCCCCTTCGCCTATAATCACACCTGTCCTTTAAGGTTGGTAACGCATCCATGATTCCTCAGGTATTGTGGAAGTGCATGGGTAGTGCAGAACACTTACCACCAGGTGACTCACTAGCTCTTTTTCTGGCCTTTTTTATGGCAGATAAAACATGCAATTTGAGATTTATTCATTTTGGATAGAAACCCCGTAACACACGTCATAGTTTCACATATAAACACTTACGGTCTTATTGATAAAAAATGCTTATGGAACGTTTATAACGTTCATTAGTTAAAACGTTCGATAGGCTTATGAAACGTTCGATAAATTTGTTTATTCATAACAGTTCTATAAACCTTCTATAACTAATAATCGTCTATAAGCAAAAATGTTGCCATTATTATGAATTTCGCCAACAAGTTTGACGAACTTTGACGAACATACCGAATCGACCACAGATAATACGTATCGTTTGTCCAAAAAGTGTCCAAAAACGTCTAATCATAGACAATATTACGTCTTAAAACCATATTTTGTTGTCTACGGAACGTAAAGTCGTTTAAAATTTTCAAGTAATCAACGTTGTACATACAACAATTATTAATATTTGATTCGAATTTCGAAGTAAAAGTATTACTTAATGATGGAATCTCAAAAGATTGTTAAAAGGCAGAGAAGTTTAAACTGGTTGTTGCAAGATAAGGTACACCTAAAATTGGACCAAAGTAATGAAACATTGTTACACCTCCTAAACTAACGCTTGCTTATGCTTTTGGAACGAAGTTATTTAATAGATGATATTGAAAGAGTTAATAAAGGAGAGTGTCCGTAATTAAAAATAAAAACACCGACGCAAACGAACGTGAAAAAGGGGGCGGTTTGGCATAATTTACGTACTAGATACCAAATTCGATATATTTTGAATAATTTTATGAGGTATTTTATGTAAGTAGTCAACTGTACTATCTGTACACTTTTCTTCGACGTGTACTATTTTCAAGTTGTTGAATCGTTTCAATGACTTCTAGCGTAACGCTGGCATGATTTTTTATAAATAAAATCAGCAATATTAATTAATGTAAATTCTAAACAAACTACTAATTTTCAATGTTGACTATGTACGGTGTACCTACTTCAATTTTGTAAAATAATGTCAGTTCATAGTTATCAGCTGTTGTGAGTTCGGCCATCTTGTATCTTATAATACTGTTATAGTAGGGTCCAGGCCACTATAACTTTATGATAGGTTTATAGAACTGTTTAGCGTTAAAATGCTGTTATGAATACGATTTTTTGCCAATCTTCCTATAGCGAGCTTATAGAACACTTTAGGTGTTTCATAACTTTTTATGAATAAGACGGTTAAGATTTAACGTCTTTTATGGTAAGCAATGAGGAACTTTGTAAAAAAAGTGTGTGTGTGTGCAATTCACACAAGCCAGAAGTGAAACTTTTGAATTATTAAAATAAATTAATTAACCAACGAATTTCAATACGCAAATGCAAAAAATAAAACACGTGAATAATCCACCACGTTGTTTATGACACATTTTCCGAAGGCTTCGTTGTACGCAGGCGCAAAGACACGTGATAGCATACTTGCGTTGTACGCAGGCGCAAAGACAGTGATAGCGTACTTGTAATCTATCTCATTCTCTCGCAGGCTAAATCCTATTTATGAATATATTTGTCTCTTTGTCGTGACGCATTTTCGTTTCATCGAGTTTCAAATCACAATGATTCTAAAGAAGCTTACTTGAATATGCTGAGGTAATACAATTATACAAGCCGTACTTTTTTTCTTCTGTAAAGTTATCTCTTTCGCACATAAGAAGTTTATTGTTTTTTTTAAGGCCACTATATAAACATTTGTCTACAATACGTGTGCAGTAATAAAGACGAAAGTAGCAGGTTTGAACCCAGATTTCAAAGCCTACACCTCTAACATTCCTATGTTACGCATTATTAATTATCGTCTTCTGCTACAGTGAAGAAAACATCGTGAGGAAACCTACATACCTGAGAAGCATTAGGCCAGCTTAGTGGACTAGCTTTACCCTTTTCATTCCGTAGAGGAAGTCCGTGCCCAGTAGTGGGACGAATATAATTCAGGGCTGGTATTATTACAATAAGTACATATGAACTGAGAATATAAAATACTAGCTTTTCCTCGCGTCTCCCCCCGCGTGATCTGCTTTTTCCGCGATAAAAAGTAGCCTATGTTACTCAGTGATAATATAGCTTTCTAACGGATCGAATTTTTGAAATCGGTCCAGTAGTTTATAAGTTTATTAGTTACATACAAAAGTACAAATATTTCCTCTTTATAATATTAGTGTAGATTAGTGTAAATGTAGATTAAGTAAATAGTAGAGCCACGCTGTAAAAGTTTTTGTCTACAGCACGAATAGGCCGGCAGGAATAGTTTAGTACCACAGGTTCATAGAAAACCAACGGGAATTGAGATTTTCCATACTTTCATTAAAGGTCTTTGCTGGTATGAGGGTTACCTGAACATCTCTGTATCCGACTGGTTAGCGAACACCGTACGCACAAAAACCCGCCATCCTGGCTGTACTGGCGAGTCACATTCCTGGGTTATCCAGTGCTTATACAGTAACTGCAGACGGAAAAATCTGCTGGTAGACCATCGGCTAGAATATAACAGAAAACCGTCGCTTACAAAGCCACTTCAACCGATTCTTTCAAGTTGTATGACGGCACATTTCACAATACACATTGGTTTCACAATACCCAATCCCCAAACAAATATTTAGGAATCACACGAACATTTGACTCTGTGCGGGGATCGAACCCTCGACCTCTAGATTCACCACCGGCTCCTCGCCAATATCAACTTTTTAATTCCGTGATGTGTCAAAGAACTAAAACAGAGATCTATTTTCGAGTTAATTTTTTTTCAGAGCATGTATTCCGATTCTGAATTGAAATGATTGAATTGAAAATTGAATGATTTCTTCCTTTATTTATATAAGATGCTTAATTAGGTAAAAAGCTATTTTGTTTTCTGACCAAAAAAAAACACCTAAATTATTGATAAGAGGTTTTATCAAAGCCTATTTGAATGTATTGTCACTTAATTCATGTAGGATACACTGAAAATAAATCCTCTAGAATTGCCCTCTTTTTTTACTTTTGTACATTTCAACAATTCTTTATTTCATCAAACCCAGATGTTCCACATTAAGATCCACATTAAGCCAACAGCATTTTCATCGTTCCATCTTAATGTCTCAAAATTGCTCGACGCTTTCAAATTCATTTGATGATCAAACGGTAAAAATCTCAAGTGTATTATTATCTTCGCCCTAAAAAGATCGCGTGTGCTACGTTATTTAAAACCTACTGCTCAACCGAAAACGAACAGGGCATAATTTCTTCTGCCAACATGTAAACACGGATGCCCGCATTACAAACATCAAAAGGGCCGTACAGCAATCCCTTAATCATTCAATAACGGACTGTATGTACCATGAAATTAAAATCAGTTTATCTTGCTAAAGTTTTTGGTGTTATTACAAAGTTCTGGTGTGATTGTATTCGTTCGTATTCTATTTTTGGCTGCGGTAGGCGGTCGCTCGAATGCATCGTCATTTTTTATATCTTTTTAAGGGCCTTTTTGTTACTCGAGGCTACGTCTGGATTTAGCACCGTGTTTCCGGCTATTGTGACTGAATAATATTTCAATTAAACCTCTTCATTCGGGGAAAGTTTTGAATGCATGTTGCGTTTATGAAGCTGGCGTAGTTAATCACATTTGTCAATTTAAGTTTTTTGAAGTTTGTGAAAATGTATTTATTTTTATTTAAGTCGTTTACTTCTTAAAACTGTAGACAGGTTTTCCGTAACATGAATGGGCCGGTTAACCATCACTATCGCTGACTCATAGAAAATCGGCATATAGTAGCTTACTGCTCAATTTCGTACGATGAGTAAAATTTCCAGAAACCCAAATTCGCGCTACCCAAGCCTAATTCATTTCCTTTATGTCGATTTTATGTTGCCGACCACACACATATGATTGTTCTAGTATTGTGGATCTTCACTATCACTAGATAACTTGCTGATATAAAAAAAGTTCCTTTCTTTCGAATAAAAATCAATAAGATGATAATACATTACCACTATAATATCTAAGGAGACCGTCTCATGATCTTTTGTTATTAACATGAGATTAATTAGACGAGAAGCATCAGTGTTCCCTTGAAAATATCTTCCATACGGAAATTAAAAGTTGACTATATTTAACTATAATCCAATTTGAAGGTGAAGCGGATGACTGATTATTCCTGTCCCACCCCAGAATTCCAGTAGCCACTTTCCAGACCTATTTTTCTATCTCAAGTTTTAGTGACCAAGTGCAATAATTTGAAGTCTGAAACACCCTAAAACCTGGATAATCTAGTAAGTCATGGCTGTCAATAGTATTTAAATAATATAAATCCTCCTATATCTTAGATCTCCGTTTACTCTTAATGTACATTATGCAGGTACCTGCTTTTGAGTGGTAGAGCCACGCTGTAGACAGTTTTGTCTACAGCATGAATGGGCTGGCTCGACCGGGTCGTTACCACTGTCTCACAGAAAACCGACGTAAAGTAGCGGCTTACTGCTGCGTTTCGTAAGGTGAGTGAGATATCCGGAAGCCCAAATCCCCTTCCTTTCCCAATCCCTAATTATCCCTTTCCTTTAAGGTCGAAAACGCGCCCATCATTCTTCTGGTGGTGGGCGTACATGGGCAGTGGAGATCACTTACCATCAGGGGACCCACTTGCTCGTTTGCCGGCCTATGTTATAAAAAAAAAGGTACCTGCACAATGTACATATAGAAATCGGCGTTATTTGCCAAGCTAAATTAAATCTTATACATAGATTTCTTACGAATAATTAATTTCTTTGTTGTTTGTAGACCATTTTCCATTTGTTACAGGCAAATGAATCATTATTTCCATTCAACACTGCCAGCATGTTAGTCCACTGCTGGACATAGACCTCTCCTAAATCACGTCAATAAGCTCGATTCTTGTATCTATTCATTCAACTGCCACCAGTCACTTTACGTAAGTAATTAAGTGACGAGACGAACAAGGCGCTCGCCTGATGTTAAGCGCCACGCTTGCCCGTAAACAGAAGCAATACCACACAGAAATTTGAATTACAAAGCACTACATGGCACTGAACTGCGCTCGTCACTCCGAGACATAAGACGTTAAGTCTCATAATGCCCAGTAATTTCACTAGCTTCAATATCCTTCAAGCCGAAACACAATAACCCTTACACGCTGTTGCTTGGCGGTAGAAATGTCGTATAAGTAATAAAATATATCGTCGCTCCATCAACAATACGTGCAGATTCATATGGTCAGATAAAAAAAATAATCAAAATCATTAAAAACAAATTACATCCTAATAACATTACAATTATTAGTCCAATAATAGGATTCCCCATTCAGCTTTACGCTGAAATTATGCTTTATGTCTGCAGCGCTGATCCTACTAATATTATAAACGCGAAATTTTGTAAGTATGGATGGATGTATGTTTGTTACTTTTTCACGTAAAAACTACTGAAGAGATTTTAATGAAACTTTACAATAATATAGCTTATACATCAGAATAAGACATAGGCTACTTTTTATCCTGGAAAAAGCAAAACACGCGGGCGGAGCCACGAGCAAAAGCTAGTTTACAATACAAGTGTGTGAAACACGAACACTATATCGTAAGACAATACGTACAAGAACTACCTCTATGCCTCCCATCCCCTTGAGTCTCTGAAAAATTATTTAAGAGACTTAAGGGGAGACAGCCGCTGAGCTGCGACGCAATTTGTGACTTACTTTAGACCAATGCGGCGATGTAAAGCGATATTCGAAGTGGTAGAGCCACATTGTGGACAGTTTTGCCGATAGCATGAATAGGTCTCCGGTTCTCCCCAGGGGGCTTGCCCCCTGATCCTAACCCTTTTCCCATCCCTTTTTCCTTCCCCTCCCCACTTGGTCCTTTGGCAGGCCGGCATGATCTTGCCGATCTACGATGGACACATTGTTTATCGTTGGTCGACACTATTCTTGGATTGCGCTACACTTACCATCAGGTGTAGCGTAGTCACTTTGCCGAGCCAGGATAAAAAAAATAAATAAAAAAAAAAGGTTCCACCAGGTTGACACCAAACTCACAGAAAATGGAAGTGAAGTGGTAGCTTGCATCTGCATTTCGTACGGTGAGTGACATACTTGCTGACTTACGCTTCAATCCAATAAAAATTATGATCTAATTAGTTGCTTCTTCACTCTCCGTTTGAACGATATTGTAGGAAAGAGGGAAATGTGCCGGCAAACTATTCCATAACTATATGGTCCGGCAGTGGTAAGATTTTGCGAACTTGATAGAAAGAGACGACGAAGATGTGGTTCGAAATTTCAGGTGGCCCATTTGCTCGATTACCTGCCTATGATATAAAATTTTTATTTACGTGTATTGTAGCTACAGGCCGTCCAACATTATGTTCATTTATTACCACTCTTTTGATACGTAACTGAACAAAAAAAACTTCACGAACAAAATTAAAGTAATAACCGTAATAAAAACCGTTTAAATTAGTTTTATTTCAAGGTGGGTCTTAATTAGGCGTGTAAGTTTTTTTTGCATCGATTTCTCTGCCAAATATTGGCCGAAATGACGAAAAATTTATTGTTCGCCAGGGTTTAGCTGCGATGTAATAAAGATCTGATAATGGAGTTTGGAGCTAAAGATGAAACTGCTCAAAGCGTAACAGAACAATCTTTGTGATTGTGTTATTGTATTGGAATTAACATGCTATAGCTGTACCTACCAGTTACTAAAGGAGACGAAGATTACAGAATACACTATATACATGTAATTTATCTCATTCTCTCGCAGGCTAAATCCTCTTTATGAATATGTTTGCCTCTTTTTACTGTCGCTTTTTCGTTTCATCAAATTTTCAAATAACAATGGTGCTAAAGAAATTTTACTTCAAAATTTGAAAATGTAATAAGTTTTTTAAATAAACAACTTAATCCGACTTTAAAATCTACTTCTTTTAGATTCGGTGTAATTCAGTCGACTAGCACCGCCACCAACTCCAAAAGACCTCTAAAGATTGATGCTATTTTTGACTCTTCAGTGTTAATTTTAAGTCTTTTTTTATTATCTGTGTTGCTACATCGTACTATACGGTAGGTAACAGTAAACCCGATAGGTAAGTAAGTATATAGAGAACATCCGTAGGATTAAAGGCTCTGCATGTAACATATTTGATAAGATGAACTTGAAGGTGGGTTCCGGGTTGCGCAAAACATCTTCACTAGTTTTAAACGATAATTATGTATTTTTAATATTTTTAAATGACGACACAAACAGGTCACGGCGATAAAAGCATGAGTTTATGTGTCAAGTATTGCAACAATTTCATGTTACTAGGTGGTAAGTCCCTTTTATTCAAGAGGCTGGGTTGGTACTAACGTTTTGTTTTCTGCCACCAAGCAGCAGTGTGTTAACACTCTTACTTTTTGATTTAAATGTTATTGAAACCAGTGATATTACTGGGCAGTATGAGACATCTTATGTAGATCTTTGCAATACAAAGACAGAGATAGAATATATTATGCAATATATAGACAGCCTCCGTGGCGCAGCGGGCGAGTAGCCGACTGTGAAGCGAGAGGCCGCGGGTTCGTTCCCCGCACCGAGACAAATGTGTATGTGATCCACAAATATTTGTTTCGGGGTCTGGGTGTTGTGAGACCGAATGGCTCTCGTAGTTCCTGATACCTACGACACAAGACTCGTATCTTACTGTGGGGTCAGGACTGTGTATGTGAGTTGGGTGTATATCTATACATTGATTGATCTCGGAACGCAAATCGCCTGAATGAGCGACTATGGCAGCATTTTTACCATGTGTACGGTCACTATCCAGTCAGGTTCAAACATGATAATGTACTCTCCCACCACTGGCTCCAACGTCTTCAAACTGAAGCATGACCGTACCTATATACTTTGTTGCTTGGTGGTAGTAATAGACAAGGTGGAAGGTCCCTCTTATGCGAGAAGCCATCTGGATTGGTAACACCGCTTTGTACAAGGTGGTAGGTCCGTTGTATGCGGGAGGCCGTACCCTTGCTTTATCTCTTTCTGCCGCCAAGCAATAGTGTTTAAGCACTGTTGCCTTTCGGTTTGAAGGACATTGAAGCCAGTGAAATTACTGTGCATTATGAGAGTTAACATCTTATGTCTCGGTGTGACGAGCGTAGTTCAGTGCCATGCAGTGCTTTGTAATTCAAAGTTCTGTGTGGTGTTGCTTCTGTTTATGGGCAGGCGTGGCGTTTACCATCAGGCGAGCGTCTTGCTCGTCTCGTCATTTAAAGATATAAATAAATAAATCAGTGATGATAATTGCCTGGAGGAATCTCACACACGAGGACCTTATCATATATCTAGCGATTATATATTAATATAATAATATATTGAGCCCGTTTCCCGCACCTACCGACACGTGTCCAATCATGATAACTAGCGCCATCTATTAATACGTATGCGGACTATTTGCTCCGAGCGTCACGCTTTTGATTGGTCGAATGACGCAGCTGTCACCTTGACAGATGAGATAGACGTCGCACCGAGGCTCGCGAGTGTGAAAGAGATAAAACAACAACAAACCCGGTTACCATCGATTCGGAGGTCATCCCGCGCGCATGTCAAGTGCACTCCGATAAAAATAAATTGTTGCTCCGTTCTTGTTTTACATTGGCTGATAAGAATACGTAGCTACTAGTTTCTGAGAGGAAAGTTGGTTTGTATAAAATGAAGGCCATTAAATCGTCATTATATCCGACTGTAGTCATGTTAATACACAATTAATAAAATAACCATAATTAAATGTATGTACTAATTTCATATAAATTTATTCTAATATTACCATGGCAAATACTATTTTTGTTTTTATTTGATTGAATGACGAGATGAGCCAAGCGCTTGCCTGATGGTAAGCGCCACGCCTACCCATAAACAGAAGCAACACCACACAGAACTTTGAATTACAAAGCACTACATGGCACAATTCACTGCGCTCGTCACCCCGAGAGATAATATGTTAAGTCTCGTAATGCCCAGTAATTTCACTGGCTTCGAACCGAAGCTTAGCCCCGAACGGGTAGGCAGAGGTGCAACTAATGCTGTATCCTGTGTGCTGTAATGTGTATGCTTCTCCAAGCTGATTTCTGTCCCATGGTGTGACTTATTGCCTCCCCTTAGGGAGCATGTGTAATATTTTTGAATCAAAAACTCAAACAAGTTGTGATTGCCTGACCTGAGAGTTGAATGCATGACCTCACAGTTATCATCCTTAGTATGTTGCCACTAGACCCATGACATTATTACGTTAATTAGCAATGATTAAATACTATAACTCTAGTCCTATATAGTTCCACAGAGGAGTTGACGTCAGGTAGGCGGCCTCTCGTAAAAACTACAAGAGCAATTTTTCTGTAACATGTGATAAAAATCATGTTGAGCCGACCCCACTGCGTGTAGGACAAGGGCAGGTGGAAGAAGAAGAAGAAATAATGTGTCTATAGTAACTACGAAGTAAAAGTAAAAGATGGGCCAGCTGGTTGCAGCTGATGGTAGGATATTCATATCCGCCCGGATAGCGACCACCGTACACATGGCGTTAAAACCTGCCATAGTGACCTATACAACTTGTGTGTATAGCGTTCCAGGATCAGCCAGTGTATATCCGGTTCTCCAGAGGGACTTGCGACATGGCTTGGTGGTTGGTTGGGGCGGGTATAAGGATCATCCTTGTATCCCTGTGCCTGCATCGGTCATCCGCCTGTCCTGTCACATGCCCCTTGATTTGCTTCTTTCCTCTCCGAAGAGGGAAGATACATTTATATAGGCCGGCATGTTTTGTGTAGCGTTGCTTCTGTTTATAGACAGGTATTTTGTTACCATCAGACGCATGACCTACCTGACCTATCTTGTCATTCGAGCTAATAATAAATATCGAAGCTAGGAGTATAATCTATATCGGCTATAATCGAATCCGTGGTCTCTGTCTTGAAAGGTTCCAAGGTTCTCTGTTATCACCGCTTTTGATTCATTAATTCCCTATTTATTATTAAGAAAAAACAACACGCTACTGATAAGAGCAGTGGCTCATTCTGGACCTAATTCCTTTGAATTAATGGTTCTCTAAGCCTAAAGTGTGCATAGAGATAAGCCACGTTATGCCACTACCCACACATTGTTGCGTTATCGCATTTTTCCTTATACACGTCTCCTTGTCTAACACACTGTTTTTCCTATTTCCCTCCCTCTCTAACAACTTCTTCTCATGCAATGTAGAGTTCCAATATTCGCACAAATTTAATTTCTATACAGTTTTCAAAAAGTCCGCTTTGCTTCGACAAGCACATCGGAAACAGTTTATTGACTGCATCAGTGTGTGTTTAATTTATCTACACCCACTAAAATGACACTACGATGGTCAATTATCTCATTTACAGTACATTTTTGTTCAGGGTAATTTTGTCTCTATCCTTATTTAACAGTATATGTGTGATAGGGACAAGCGCATGTCACTAGGGCGAGTCTTATGCGAGTTTGCGTAGTACCGACACCCCTAAAGGAACGCGATCGATCGGTTTGTATGACACCAATTTACATGAGATTGCATTTTCTTGTATAAGTGTGAAGATATTTCAAAATATACCAGTATCCAAGATTTTAGATTGGCGATAAATAAGTTATAATACCTTGTTTTCATAACCAGCTAAAAACTGAGACATGCCAATCTGCACAAATTCCTACCGAAAATGTAAAAGTTGGCTTACGGCTTTTTCAATGTAAACAAACTTATAAAAGTGTTGAAAAGAAATAAATCAAAGACAAACTGGATGACAGATACTAAATATTAGATATAGCGTGCCGGGCCCGAGAAGCCTTAACAGCCTACGTAGTTTGTATTATATAAATCGTTTAATTTAATTTAGTTTTTCAACTACTTTCTATCAATCAAACTCAGTAGAGGGGTAGAGTGGTAAGAGTAAACCTAGAGCAAATCAGTGTCGTGTCATTTTATGAGCCTAAAAAAGCGAATGAAAGAAAAGTGGCGAAGCGATGGCTCCATCGACGAGAGCAAAGCTTATAAACTGAAGATTTGAAATCTTTGGATAAATCCCGCAATTTATCGTATCTTCTATAGCAGTACTAACCCACACACTCGCAACCGTACCTACCCCACACACACCACGACGCCCGTGTAGCTACGATACACATGGGAGTTCTTCTACAACACTGAACTGTACACACAGAGACGACTTGCCATGCAATTATGATCTCTAAAGTGCTCTGTACCCTCAATGTGCCCTACATTCGCCGATCAGAAAGATAACCTCAAAATTTGAGTTTTGGATCTGTACAAGCTCTATCCTCTCTCGTACCAATTACAATATTATAAATCTGACATAAACAGTTGTTTTCGTACGCTGTGTGTTTGTTTCAGTGCCTTATAGTGAGTTCGTGGGTAGGTGATTAGCAATATTTCGCTTATTTTGATTCATCTGTCGCGTCTGGTGATTCGTTTTGGTCTCGGAGGATGTGCCGTGTCGTGACGGAGTTATCAATCGTTTTATGACAGTGTTGTGAAATATTCGTACATGTAAATGAGTGAGTGTGCTGCTAGAAGAAAATGAGCGTAAGTGCCTACCTATATGATTTATTAACAGTCTACCTAGCTATACTTTATAAATTACTTTTTAAAAATTTATACCTATATTTGATAATTATTATAATAAGTTCTTTAAATAAACTTGTTACAGTATTTTAATGTTGATGAATTTTGAGACTTAATTAGCAATATATTTCGTCAGTTTGGGTGGGTTATTTAATATACTTAGCTACCATTTACATAATTTTACAAAGAGTATTTTTTTAATTTATTAATAGTACTAATTTGTTAATCTCCAATAATGATTTCTAAGTCGAACAGTTGTTCACTAGTAAATAGGTTTTAAAAACAAAATTGAATTTGTAGAACCAGTCATGTACAAAATTTCATGATTTAGCCAGTTCGACTGGGATAGTACCAATCTCTTAAAAAACCCACATAAAGTGGCGGTATCCCCACGGCGTTTTGTATTACCAGGGATATTCCCGCAGGCACAAGCCCCCCCTCCTTTTTCCCATCCAGCAACGCATATATATTCTTCTTATAAGTGTTTATGGGCCAAGCAGATCTCACTATCAGGTGACCCACTAATTCGTTTAATGGGTTCTGTTATAAAATGAACAGATAGCGTCGACCCTTTATAGAAAAGGATCAAAAATATATAAATACGAATGGATTGAAAGGTTGTTTACATCACTCTAATCTATTTGCATGATGTATTCAAAGCCTAAAGATTGATGTAAAGCTGTGATTCACGATTCTCCTCTTAGAGTATAATGTGATTCAATAAAATGTCTCGGAGTAACGGAATACCGAATCTATTACTTTTCTATTTTCCCGTGAATTTCAATTACTGAATATGAGTTGTTTATCTGAATGACTGATAGTACAGCGGTAATAAAATGATATTGGTTTCTGTACGTGTTTTTTTCTTTTTACGATGCGTGGTAAAGTGGTAGAGCTACGCTGTAGACAGTTTTATCTACAACATAATTGGGCCGACTCGACCGGGTTGTTACCACTGTCTTACAGAAAAACGACGTAAAGTAGCGCCTTGCTCCTGCGTCTTGTACGGTAAGTGAGATCCGGAGACCTAAATCCCACTTCCCAATCCCTTAATTATATCTTTCCTTTAACGTTGGCAACGCATCCATGATTTTTCTAAAATTGTGGGTGTACATGGTCAGTGGAGATCACTAATCATCAGACTCACTGTGCTCGTTTGCCGGCCTATTCTCTAAAAACAAACATAAATGCTAGAGAATATAAAGATGGCGAAAATTGCAGGTTTAATTCTCTTTTCGGGGTCAAAGCACCTTAACTTATATTCTTTCCAATCATTATCATAGACATTATTAGCCTTCATAATAAGTAAAAAAAAAATATTTATTATTTCATGTGCGAGATGAATAAAATAAAATATATAGGTCACTCTATGACATCACCGACATTCAAATGCTTGAAGTTTGTCCAAATACATGTCTCGATGTAAAAATCGAACACACTGACGTCATAATATACTTTAGAAGGTCGTCCGTATGGCTTTTATTTAAGTCTTAACCGACGAAAACGTGGAGGAGGTTGTTGATTCGATGTGTTATTTTGTTATACATACGTACAACATGAAGTGGTTATACAACCACGATGTCGAGGTATACCTCCGATGCACGACCAACTCGATCGAAAAATGTTTTTCTTTTTCATAATACAAGCATAGCTTATTGTAGTTTGTCGTATATTTTAAAATTTAATATATGATAATATGTGTAAGGTTGTTCACACATAACCCCACCTATGTTATGCATGAGTGCGACCTGTATCTACACTAATACTTTAAAGAGGAAATATTTGTATTTTTGTATGTAACGAATAAACTTAAAAACTACTGGACCGATTTGAAAAAATTCTTTCACTCACACACTTTTACACATTTCATCATTGAAGTGACATTTGATTAAACTATCAAATAAAATATGACACGTTCATATACAAAAGTCACATACTCACATACATGTATACCGGAAAAAAGATGTTTACTATCCCCCCGACAACCGAATAGGCCCGAGTTGACAGCTGTCAGCTCATAATCATGTCAACATTAATGAATAAATTTTTCAATTTATTTAAAGTAGAAATCGTTACAATGCACTGCATGGCACTGAACTGCGCTTGTCACCCCGAGACATAAGATGTTAGGTCGCATAATGCCCAGTAATTTCACTGGCTTCAATGTCTCTCAAACCGAAAAACAGCAGTGCTTACACATCGTTGCTTTTTGGCTGAAATAGACAAATCGGAGGTACCAACCCAGACGGTCTCTCGCATACGAGGGACCTACCACCTTGTAAATCTATATTACTAATATATAAAGCTGAAGAGTTTGTTTGTTTGTTTGAACGCGCTAATCTCAGGAACTACTGGTTCGAATAAAAAAAATATTTTTGTGTTGGATAGTCAATTTATCGAGGAAGGCTTTAAGCTATATAACATTACGCTGCGACCATTAGGAGCCAAGTATCAGTGAAAAATGTTGCAATAACGGGGAAAATTATTCATATTTGAAGGCTAGATAGGCTACTTTTTATGCCGGAAAAAGCAGATCACGCGAGCGGAGCCGCGAGGAAAAGCTAGTTGTACCTTCCTTACCTGTTGTACCTTCTAAATGAAATATAACTATCTCTACATCATAACTACAAAAGAGTCATTAAGAATTTATTCCTGTGTTTAAATATGATTTATTTTAGCCTCTATTTATTATTTATATTTTAAGCTCGGCATAACAAAGGAGTTTCTGGAATATTAGCAAAAGTTTTAACGAGTTCCTACGCTTAAGATCGCCACGAGTCTTTTGTATTTGAAGAGGAGAGAGTACTCCCCGTACTGAACAATTAAATATGTGGGTTGCCAATGAGATACGTCAAGTATAGTCAATATACGTCACTCCTTAGAAATAGATTTCTACACTCGGAGCTAGCTAATGCTTTAAGTTACTGAATACAGAAAATGATTTATGCTCCGTTAATGAGCATAGAAATAATCTTAACTAACTGTAGGCCGCGGTTCGGTCCGTGCATAACCCGTTTTTCGCTTGAATATATGTTATAGCGAATATTTTAAAATTTAAAAAAGTTCAGTAAAATAAAAAAAAAATTAAGACAGTAAGGTACTTGCAGTTGCAGCTCGCATCTGTTCTTTATATATTAGAGTGGTAAAGGTTGTAGACAGGTTTGTCTACAGCATAAATGGAGCAACTCGACCCGATTTTTACCACTGTCTCACAGAAAACCGACGTAAAGTACAGGCTTGCTGTTGCCTTCCGAAGTCCTCTTCTCTCTCCTTCAATGTCGGCAACGCGTCCAAGATCCTTTAGTATTGTGATTTGTGGATATTCATAAAAGGTGGAGATCACTTACTATCAGGTAACCCAAGTGGCTTACCGCAACCAAACGAGCAAGTGCTCGTTTGCCGTTTTCTGCCATAAAAAAGATAAAATATTTACACCTGTGCCTGCTGCGTACTCATATAGCTGCACACTTCATTGTTATCCATTGATATTGCATTGAATAATCTAAACGAAAGTGACTATTATACTCAGCAAAATAATAAATAATATCTTAATTAAATAAACGTTATCAAAATGAATACAGCAGACGGATGCGGACCGATAATATAATTTAATCAATCCTTTGCTTTATTTATAGCGGTTTGTACGACCTCGGATTTAACGACCGTATGTAAATTAATTATTCGCCCGGGTATTTATTTAAAGATCACGCCGAAGAATAAGAATATGTTTTAGTCGATTGGATATAATTATATTAGTACCGTGAGTTAAGTTGTTTTATTTATTTGATGAATGACGGGACGAGCAAGGCGCTCGCCTGATGGTAAGCGCCACACCTGCCCATAAACAGAAACAACACCACACAGAACTTTGAATTACAAACCACTACATGGCACTGAACTGCGCTCGTCACCCCGAGACATAAGATGTTAATTCTCATAATGCCCAGTAATTTCACTGGCTTCAATGTTCTTCAAACTGAAACGCAACAGTGCTTACACACTGTTGCTTGGCGGCAGAAATAGACAACGCGACCAACAACCCAGCTGGCACCAACCCAGACGGCCTCTCGCATACGAGGGACCTACCACCTTGTAAAGTTGTATTATAAGTGCCAGTTTCATAGCATACATTGTTTTAGATTAGTATGAATAATGATGCTTGGCCACCCGCTGTGGAGTGCTTGCACTTGCCTAGAGGCACTAAGGTGACCACTGAAAATCAGCGCTGTGGTATGGTAAGCACCATGATACAACAGCGGGCCAATTCTGGTAATTAAAAATGTTCAAAATATCATTCCGATCTAGTCTCAGTGCCAAGAAAGTTGCAAGTGGCATTCCGTAAACCATTAAAACTGTAATGCAATCAAAAGTATATTGAAAGTTGACTAAATTGACGTCGAAATGTAACTGAAATGATATTGTGAATTACTGAAATATAGTCAATCATATCGATATTTGTATATATGCATGGGTAATATTCTATGTAAATACGTAACAATCAAATCACAAAGTCGTAAGGAAACTTTATATATTAACAATATAAATACAATACACTATTACATACACACACATATTACACATTGCAGCTGAATCCATGTTTTTTGCACTGTGTGAACATAACCTTGTGGATAATACACTGTCCTTCCTCCTTCAGAGTCGGCTCAAGGCCTAGAATTGGTGATCCGAATTGCTTCAGTGAAATCCAGAAACAATTCTAATTGTTTAGTCATTGTTTCACTAACACTTTACTAACAGTCCACTAATAATTAACTCACGATATTTTGTCAACTTTTAATTAGTATTTATCGCGCGCAATGGATAATCATAATTAACTTATTATAGAAATTGAAAGATACGTACTTAAATAACATACACAACAAAATTAAATCACGGAACAATAATAGACATTCTTTTTTAATAAAAAATTTACGGCTCTCGCTCTTAGTACTTTGAGCCTGCAATAACAAAGGTGTAATCACTGGGTGACCCACCACGACAATAAATTAACGCATATGTTTTCACTCACAATTCACAGAAGTCCGAAAAAAACGGGTTTTCAATTTAGGGGAAACATGAGAAATTACCTAATCAATTAATAAATTATAAAATCTATTAATCAAATTTTAAATTAATAACTTAGTGCTAGAGTAATAACTTTTCCATCCAATTCAAATCGCCCAAATTACTCACAATGCCAATATATTTTGTCCGCTGGCAACTTTATTATAACATTCGCTTTACATTTTTTATAATTTAGTCTGTGGCAGTCTGTGGTGGCTGACATTAGTTTGGAATTAAAATGATATCGAATTGACATCATAATGCTACTGGAATGATATTGGAACTTTAAGCGGAGCAGAATGCCACATTTTATTCCATTCGTAGTCTAATCTCAGTTTGGTTAAAGTTCAGTCTCAGTTAATGTTAAATACGAGAATTGGCCCGCAGAACGCTGAGTGGTCACCTACCTGTCATAGTTGCGTCGCGCAATTGTAGTTTATTTAATGTTAATTTAAATTTTATTAAACAATACTGATACACTGATACCAATATATTATTGCAATATATTATTATAATTAATTATATGCGCCTTGTCGGCTCTACAAATAAATAGTTGTTTGGTCCCTGGTATGCGAGAGGCCGTTTGGGTTGGTACCACCACTGTTTATGGGCAGGCGTGGCGCTTACCAGCAGTCGAGCGTCTTGCTCGTCTCGTCATTCAATCAAATAAAATAAAAAAAAACTAAGTGCGCCTAGTTTGCGTAGAAGGCTTCAGTACTACTACCTTGTATTTGGGATCGCACCTGTGCCATAAAGAAAGAAAGAAAGAAACAATTTATTTGGTTTTTCAAGATTTAAAAATGGTACATTTTTAAAGAAACTTACAAATAGAATGAAAAACCAAAATGGACTGGCCTCAGCTTCTTGCTGTAACGTGTGTATTATAATGTGTATAATGCTTTTAATAAGCCTTAAGTGTATAATAAGCCTTTATTGTGTACTTACAAATTGCGTAGACGTATTGAATTCAACGCCTATTCATATTATAAATAGCTATTGATGCCCTAAACGCTGCAGATAATGCTGTCGGCATTTTAAATAGCCTTTGTTAGTTTTATTTTAGAAAATATTTTTATGCAAACGTAATCTACAACAGCAACAGCTAACACTTTAGCGAAAACAGAATTAAAATAGATAAAAAATGAGATAGCAATAAACATTTCAAGACTTGGTACCTAAGAGCAAAGGAGGATGCGAGATGGGTATATTTATATACAAAATTAATATGTAATGATACTAGAATATTACTATCTCTATAATTATCTCTCGCTCACTGGACCGTAATGGTGGTGATGTTACATTAATAGTCATGCATCCTTATTCTGATATGTGACAAATACCACCAGATTTTAATGGCTTACAAATATATATTTTTGAGCGGATTTATAAAATTCTTTCGATAATAAAGTTTGGCTAAACTAGTTTTAAAATAATAAAAGAAGGTTATTCTAGTTGAATCAACTTTTTTTATTTTAGAACTGCCCTTGTGACTTCACTATTATATTAGATTTTTTTTTATGGGTCTTGTACACATCAATACCAAAATAAGTAACTTTCAACTAATAAATCCAACAAATTGTTTTTTTAAGTCATCACGTACACACAGAACGTATCGATCGACCTCTCGTTTTTTCCTATCAGAATAAAGTAATTCAAGTCCAATTTATAAATAAAACATCACGTAATTCTATTTTGCACCTACTTATTGCAAAATGGAACGAGGTAAAAAGAAACAATACATCAATGGGCTTAATTAAGTTCACAATAAGAGGGGAGGTTGGAGTGCACCAGTTGATCGTGGTGCGACATTGACCCAGTTTCCCCCGATTCCAATCGAAGGGGCGAACCGGCTCTCATCTAAAAATAAAATTTCATGTAAATGACATTACATTTCACTTAGCATTCATATTGGATGGGCTATAGATTTCGCATTTCATGTTTTTTAGTTTCCGTTTTATTTTTCAATTTTTCTAATGGGAAAATTATGCGTATTGGAAATGGATCCTATATTGAATAAATTTGTTTCGGTATAACTAACTGAAGCCTAGGGTAAACCATTTATTTTTAACATGAATCATTAAAAATATATAAATATAAATAAATACGCACTCACGCCTGTAATCCCCGAAGGAGTAGGCAGAGGTGTAACCAGTAGACCCACATTTCATCTAGCGTATTTCCGTCCTATGATGTGATAAGGCGCGAGCCTATCGCCGTACCGGTCACATTTATAGAGCATTTCGTGATAGAAAAACCCAATAATACTTTACCCGACCCGGGGTCAAACCCGAGATCTCAGCACACTTAGAACATGTATTATTATAATATATTCTTAGATATTTTATCTTGATTGTTTTTTTTTATACACCCAACAGTACAACACACGTAGTCATGACCCCACATTATAAAAGCAAAATAATAAGCGAACTAGTAGAAAAACTTAAGGGAAAGATGAATTCTAGAATAATCAGTTTGAGATGCACTTCTCCGTTTCATTGCACGTGATAATTTTGTATTTTGCCATCTTATATTTTATCTGATAAATAATATTTACTTAGAATGCAAAACAGGCTAATGGCAAAATATCTCGTAATATGACCCGTAATCTTCATCAACGTCACTAGATGTCGCTATCCGCCGACATCTTTCATTTATTTCATGAACTAGCGCCAAGTGTCCTGAAATCGTAGTGTCCCGTCAGAATTTCAGGATTTCCACGCGCCCGTAAGTTTCAGATATCGTTCATCTCGTCATTCCGCGGTCGGGCGATAGGTGGCGACATATAATTATTCTCGTCGCGCCGCCGTTCCCATGCTGTTCATTCCATAATGATACTTTTTAAAAGATGTCTACATTCTGATCTTTATTTTTAGTAATTGCTGTAGAATACCCGGTGTTGGCGAAATCTAAGAAAATCGATGGAGTCATAATTTAAAAATAGAATAGAATAGATGCTTTTTGTATTTATTTTAAAGCAGAGGTTTTCAAATTATGTGCATTTTTGTCATTTTTTATATATATTACGCTGTATTTCCTCCAAATGTTGATCGATTTTAATGATTAATTTTGTACTCATTTGCGTTATCATGAAACACTTGACGAATGTGTGCTATCTTTGAAAGAAAAAGGAATACCCTATATCTTGACAACCTCCGTGGCGCAGCGGGCGAGTAGCCGGCTGTGAAGCGAGAGGCCGTGGGTTCGATCCCCGCACCGAGACAAATGTTTGTGTGATCCACATATATTTGTTTCGAGGTCTGGGTGTTGTGAGACCAAAAGTGTCTCGTAGTTCCTGATATCCATGATACAAGATTCGTATCTTACTGTGGGGTCAGGACTATGTCATGTGACTGTTGGGTGTATTTATTTATTTATCTGAATTTTCAAATGCCAACTAAGTATTCGATCCGTATATGAAAGCCTTTATTTATAGCCTGGATAAACACGATCATGTGGACTTTACCTAGATTGTAGGATCATAATTCAGCACTTTTCCGCCAACATAAAAATATAACATAAGAAATAAAGCCCATTTATTATTCCGTCTTTATTAAATATGGAGCATGTATCGTAGGAATTAACTTTATGAAAACCTTTTGTGACGGAACTCCGAGTGTATATGAAGCTAATAAAATTTATGAAGAAGGAAAGCTTTCGGCTCAAACACGATTCACATCTGGATTTAAGAAAAGATTACATTACGTTTCATATATGATGCTATATACTTATCTGATATTTATTACTGTAGACGAATAAATTATACATATTCCGGTAGGCTCTTATTAGTAAAGCCGACAAGGTGGTAGGTCCCTCGCATGCGAGAGGCCATCTGGTTTGGTACCACCGCGTTGTCTATTTCTGCCGTCAAGCAACTGTGTGTTAGGACTGTTGTATTTCAGTATGAAGGACATTGAAGCGAGTGAAATTACTGGGCATTATGAGACTTAACATCTTATAGTCTTGGAGTGACGAGCACAGTTCAGTGTCATGCAGTGCTTTGTAATTCAAAGTTCTGTGTGGTGTTGCTTCTTTTATGGGCAGGAGTGTCGCTTACCATCAGGCGAGCGCCTTGCTCGTCTCGTCATTCAATTAAATAAAACAAAGAATATAATTGAATATTATCAGTTCTGTATTGTATTATCCCACTGGTGGGCGCGGGTCTCCTTTACTAAGGAGAGGGGGTAGGCCTTAGTTCACTATGCTGGGCTAAAGCAAGTTGGCAGACTGTAAAGACCTTCGAAATGCCTTTTCAGAATTCTCAGGTAACTATGGTTTCCTCGCGATGTGTTCCTTCACCGATATAGCAAGTGATAAATGGATACACACGTAACTTGGAACAGTCAGAGGTGTATGCTGTTGTAGCTGTATTCGAACCTGCGAATTTCGTCTCGGCAGTTCGTACCAGTCTCCCCTGCTCTATAGCTGCTTTATTTGCTGTTTAATATTCAGTCATTTCAAGTATTTCTTAAATATATTTTTTTGTATGTATGACTTATTTGTCTAATTGAATGCCTTTTCTTTCTCCTATTCTATCTTCACCATAAGTTGCCAGTAACTATACTTTTTTTTTCAAATGTTTAGTCTTATGTCCTTTATAACTAGTGTACAATAAAGTTTTAAATAAATTAATCTATTTTTATATAATATTCACTAAACTGGACTTTACACATAACTTACATGCTAAGCAACTAACATACATAGAAGTGGAATTGTATAAATGTGTATGCAAATAGAAGTGAATACAACATGCAAACTTTATAAAACGAACACGCATTTACAATAAGAATATTACTTTAAGACTTCTAAATATATAAAACTCAAAGGTGACTGACTGACTGACTGACATAGTGATCTATCAACGCACAGCCCAAACCACTGGAAGAATCGGGCTGAATTTTGACATGCATATAGCTACTATGACGTAGGCATCCCCTAAGAAAGGATTTTGATAAATTCAACCCCTAAGGGGATAAAATAGGGGATGAAAGTTTGTAAGTATGGATGGATGTTTGTTTCTCTTTCACGTAAAAAATATTGAATGGATTTTAATGAAACTTTACAATAATATAGCGTGTACATCAAAATAAGACATAGGCTACTAGGCTACTTTTTATCCCGGAAAAAGCAGATCACGCGGGCGGAGCCGCGAGCAAAAGCTAGTTTTTATATAAACTTCGCCTTTTCGACGTTGAAAAATCTAAATAGTGAAAGCAAAAGTTTCTTTGGTTTATCAAACATACGTGTGCTATCGGACTTCTAGTTAAATAGAGCATTACTACGGGATAGTCATTAAAGTTCAGCTAGGGTCGATACGTGACGGGACAATTACTATACCCTCGTTTGGACGAGACGAATCGTACCTACAGCCTTTCTGTGCTAATTGTGAATGTCGAAAGGTAATTCGTGATGTTATCTTAGTAACAAATGTATTTATCGAAAATGTTGGGTGTTTTACTAATTGTTACCGAATTAAATTAATGTCTCTATTGGTTCTATATGAAAGTACTGTTTGAAATAAAACTAATTTAATCGGATTTTATCGCGAATTTTTTTTTTGTCGTTCATTAGAACTTACCAAAATTGGTACTGGAGTATTACTCAAAACTACTTACCTTACGTATGATGTTAGAAAATTTTATGCATTTTGAAGTATGGATTAATTTAAGCCTTCTATCTATGTATAATTTAGAAATACTGGTGCTGTTTGCTAAGGTGGAACTGCGTTTAATTAAACAGGGTTCAGAGGCGTTTGTTTAGGCTACCAGAGCATTGGGTTCATGGTTTAATTATTATTTTACCTTAGTCTATACAGATATCAACTTCACCGGCAAGTTGTACACCGCTGATTAGCGGACAACGCAATGGAAAACTTTGGTTGCGTGGTAGGGGTCCGCCGAGGGTCGCCCGACATAATACCAAATAATCTATCTATATATATAAAAATGAATCGCTGTGCGTGTGTCTCGCTAAAACTCGAGACTGGCTGTACCGATTTGGCTAATTTTGATCTTGAAATATTTGTGGAAGTTCTGGGAAGGTTTACCCGGTGAGAAAAAATGAGTAACATAAATAATAAGTAAAGGAAAACACTAAAAACGACAACTTAATTTTCCAGTACAAACCGTTCCTGGGTATGAAACACTTGAAGTCTTTTTGATGTGAAACATCTATAAGCGCAGGTGTAAACCGGATTGTTGGCGTTGCGAAGCTTGTCGTGATGACGGGTCGCCACGCTATACTAGACAGGACAGGGACAGGACAGGGGCAGGACAGGACAGGACAGGGACAGGACAGGGACAGGGACAGGACAGGGACAGGGACGGGACAGGGACGGGACAGGGACGGGACGGGACGGGACGGGACGGGACAGGGACGGGACAGGGACGAGACAGGGACGAGACAGGGACAGGGACAGGGACAGGGACAGGGACAGGGACAGGGACAGGGACAGGGACAGGGACAGGGACAGGGACAGGGACAGGGACAGGGACAGGGACAGGGACAGGGACAGGGACAGGGACAGGGACAGGGACAGGGACAGGGACAGGGACAGGGACAGGGACAGGGACAGGGACAGGGACAGGGACAGGGACAGGGACAGGGACAGGGACAGGGACAGGGACAGGGACAGGGACAGGGACAGGGACAGGGACAGGGACAGGGACAGGGACAGGGACAGGGACAGGGACAGGGACAGGGACAGGGACAGGGACAGGGACAGGGACAGGGACAGGGACAGGGACAGGGACAGGGACAGGGACAGGGACAGGGACAGGGACAGGGACAGGGACAGGGACAGGGACAGGGACAGGGACAGGGACAGGGACAGGGACAGGGACAGGGACAGGGACAGGGACAGGGACAGGGACAGGGACAGGGACAGGGACAGGGACAGGGACAGGGACAGGGACAGGGACAGGGACAGGGACAGGGACAGGGACAGGGACAGGGACAGGGACAGGGACAGGGACAGGGACAGGGACAGGGACAGGGACAGGGACAGGGACAGGGACAGGGACAGGGACAGGGACAGGGACAGGGACAGGGACAGGGACAGGGACAGGGACAGGGACAGGGACAGGGACAGGGACAGGGACAGGGACAGGGACAGGGACAGGGACAGGGACAGGGACAGGGACAGGGACAGGGACAGGGACAGGGACAGGGACAGGGACAGGGACAGGGACAGGGACAGGGACAGGGACAGGGACAGGGACAGGGACAGGGACAGGGACAGGGACAGGGACAGGGACAGGGACAGGGACAGGGACAGGGACAGGGACAGGGACAGGGACAGGGACAGGGACAGGGACAGGGACAGGGACAGGGACAGGGACAGGGACAGGGACAGGGACAGGGACAGGGACAGGGACAGGGACAGGGACAGGGACAGGGACAGGGACAGGGACAGGGACAGGGACAGGGACAGGGACAGGGACAGGGACAGGGACAGGGACAGGGACAGGGACAGGGACAGGGACAGGGACAGGGACAGGGACAGGGACAGGGACAGGGACAGGGACAGGGACAGGGACAGGGACAGGGACAGGGACAGGGACAGGGACAGGGACAGGGACAGGGACAGGGACAGGGACAGGGACAGGGACAGGGACAGGGACAGGGACAGGGACAGGGACAGGGACAGGGACAGGGACAGGGACAGGGACAGGGACAGGGACAGGGACAGGGACAGGGACAGGGACAGGGACAGGGACAGGGACAGGGACAGGGACAGGGACAGGGACAGGGACAGGGACAGGGACAGGGACAGGGACAGGGACAGGGACAGGGACAGGGACAGGGACAGGGACAGGGACAGGGACAGGGACAGGGACAGGGACAGGGACAGGGACAGGGACAGGGACAGGGACAGGGACAGGGACAGGGACAGGGACAGGGACAGGGACAGGGACAGGGACAGGGACAGGGACAGGGACAGGGACAGGGACAGGGACAGGGGCAGGGGCAGGGGCAGGGGCAGGGGCAGGGGCAGGGGCAGGGGCAGGGGCAGGGGCAGGGGCAGGGGCAGGGGCAGGGGCAGGGGCAGGGGCAGGGGCAGGGGCAGGGGCAGGGGCAGGGGCAGGGGCAGGGGCAGGGGCAGGGGCAGGGGCAGGGGCAGGGGCAGGGGCAGGGGCAGGGGCAGGGGCAGGGGCAGGGGCAGGGGCAGGGGCAGGGGCAGGGGCAGGGGCAGGGGCAGGGGCAGGGGCAGGGGCAGGGGCAGGGGCAGGGGCAGGGGCAGGGGCAGGGGCAGGGGCAGGGGCAGGGGCAGGGGCAGGGGCAGGGGCAGGGGCAGGGGCAGGGGCAGGGGCAGGGGCAGGGGCAGGGGCAGGGGCAGGGGCAGGGGCAGGGGCAGGGGCAGGGGCAGGGGCAGGGGCAGGGGCAGGGGCAGGGGCAGGGGCAGGGGCAGGGGCAGGGGCAGGGGCAGGGGCAGGGGCAGGGGCAGGGACAGGGACAGGGACAGGGACAGGGACAGGGACAGGGACAGGGCCAGGGCCAGGGACAGGGACAGGGACAGGGACAGGGACAGGGACAGGGACAGGGACAGGGACAGGGACAGGGACAGGGACAGGGACAGGACTGTCCCACCGGAGGGAGGTGGAAGACGACCTGACTTAGGTCGTCGAAGTCAGTTAAATGTGCGAGGGGCTACCTCACGTACAATGGTGCAGTACCTCACTTAATTGCATTTAATATAAATGAAACATTTGTATTAAGTTTTGACCACATTTTACACAAATATAATATGTAGGTGATACGAAGTTCACCGGGTCAACTAGTAACAAATAAATACACCCAACAGTCATACACATAGTCCTGACCCCACAGTAAGATACGAGTCTTGTGTCGTGGGTATCGGGAACTACGAGAGACTTTGGGTCTCACAACATCCAGACCCCGAAACAAACATTTGTGGATCACACAAACATTTGTCCCGCACCGAGATTGAACCCGCGGCCTCTCGCTTCACAGCCGGCTACTCGCCCGCTGTGCCACGGAGGCTGTCAATAATAATGAAAGAAGGAAGAAGGCGAGACCTGGCATTACGCTGGAATCCCCAATCCAGTTTGTTGGCAATGATGTTCAGGAGGCCGTTTGTATTGGTACTCTTGTGCAGCAGAAAGGCAATGCACATGTGTCTAATCGTAAACTGTTACTTTACGACGGTCTTCCGTGAAACAGTGGTAACAACCCCGTCGAGCCGGCCCATTTATGCTGTTTTATCTACAGCTATTTTTACTCTGACAGCGTGGCTCTAGCACTTACGAGTGGTATATTAAAATATAAAGTAGGCGATTTGGTTACGGTCGCTTGTTATTATCGTTTCTGTATTTGTGAACTCTGTAGTTTAATGGCGTTATTTATCGCCTATAAATATTACGTCACCATTCACCTTGATAGTTAATGCGTGGAAATTCATTGCTGAAACAATTTATTAAAATCATTTGTTTCGTATCCGTCGGCGTTATTATAGACTAACTTTAAACTAGGTTTATATCGATTGGTTTATATTGGTTAAGGATTAATTAGTCAGTTGTATTTTATGTTTTCGTAAAAGAGATCTCTAAACACCTTCCTCGTAAATTATATACAGGGAATTAGAACTTGTCAAACCATGACAACAAATTATTGCCTAACCTGGGAATCGAACACAGTCATGCTACACTGTTACCCAATGCCACTAACCGATAATAATTATGCATAGCATTAAATGCATTTATACAACGTCCCTTCCTTGTTACCCAACCACCCTATGATTATAAATGGCTTTGTGTCAAATACAGTGTAGTTCACCCTACCGTGACGTCATGCAAGGTGATTGATTTGCAAAGTGGATGCGGCAATAGGTGGTGGGAGCTATCTATATTGTAATAAGGCATATTTACTTGTATCTATATATGGATATTGTTTAGGTTATCGCCATACATTATGAAGTTTAATACGTCTACGTTTAAGCTGAGGATGTTCCATTTGTAAATGTTCTTATGGTAATAAAACGATTATTTTTTATTTTTTTAGTTATTTGAGCAGGACACTGTATCTGCACTACACCTGATGGTAAACGCATTGCAGTCCAAAAAATCTAGCGACCACCGACAAACAATGAGTTTATCGGTACACACTAGAATCATGCCGGCCTGTATAAATGCTTCTTCACACTCCACACACATACACTACGTCTTGTTACGCAACTATACAAAACCTTATAGCAGGTTCATTCGGTTCAATCTTAGTTGATCAACGGACTTGAATCAATCAAAACTATACCTATTGTTTTTATTGACTAACTAGCTGTTGGTCGCGGTTCCGTCAATATGAACTTCCCCTTTTTCGTAACGGGCCCCTACGTTACACAAACTACCACTTTTCTTCTATTTCACGATACTAGCTTCAGAAGTTTTTGAGATATCGTGATTAATTAGTGAGTGAGTGGTATTTCACTTTTACATATGTAAAAGATAGATATATTTTAGATATATTATATAGATATATAATATATAGATATATCATATATATTATTATTTTTATATAGATATATTATATATTTATATATTTTAGATATGTATATTATTATTGAAAGTAGTAGCAAGTTGTCAGTTAATCAATCAAAATTGAATCGAGTGAACACGCTATTAGATGCCAGTAAATTCAACAAAGAAAAACATGTCTGTCAAAATAATTTATCCATAATTATTTTCATGTCGGGTCGGCCAGAAAAGGCTTTCCATTAATTTATTATCCACAATAAACGTTTTTTACTTTGATGAGATGGGCACAAAAATGAACTTGATAAAAAGGCAAAGTAAATGTCGGCTACATTAATAAAATTTAATGGGTGGAGCTATTTACGGTTCTGACTTTCAATTTAGTTCAAAAACTCATACAAATCACATTCTGCGTGGATTTGTTTTTATAAGATACTTATTTATTTTGTATTTCATTGTTTAAACACCTTAAATCCAGATTGACTGAGTTTAGCGTTCGTACAATCTCAAGATTAACTTGCTGGTGGTAGGATATTCATATTCGCCCGGATACCGATCACCATACATATGATCTTAAAACCTGTCATAGTAATTCACACGCCTTATTTAGATCTCGTTCCAGGATTAGCCAGTGTACGAGTATATCCGGTTCTTCCGAGGGGCTTGCAACATGACTTGATGGTTTGTGGGGCAGGTATAGGGGAACATCCTTGTATTACTCTGCCTGCATCGGTCATCTGCCTGTCCTGTCGCAGGCCCCTCGATTCGCTTCTTCCCTCTCCGAAGAGGGATGAAACATTTACACAGGTCGGCATGACTTTGGTCACCACGATATACTTATTGCTCTATGGTGGTCGCTGGTTTTTTTGACTGCACTACGCTTACGTGTAGGTTTAGTGCATTCATTTTGCCTTGCTTGGAAAAAATCTGGAGATGGATGATAGCGCGAGAACCTCATACTGCCGTAGCGCCGAAGACTTGTTTATTTGAGACATTGCGTAGGGTTTCTCCCCGGCACTGTTCCACTTGCGACGAAGCTTGCTTCCACGGAGTTTTTTAATCAATGTCGTTAGTGCCGGAAACTTGCTAAGGGCCCCGATCAGGTAGTCACTTGAATGTGAACTAGGTCAGAAGGCCGTTGAGTCCGGCACAACCATCCCTCCACGCTTTGTTAGGCTCTGATCGCGCAGTCATTCGTTTCTACATATGTTCAAAAGGCCGGTGAGTCCAGCATAATAATCCCTCCACGCTGGGTAGGAAGGTATCCATATGTTATGTTTACTCTGTGGACTAGGACAACTGTCAGTTTAGACAGGTAGTACTTGTGCCGCCAAAAAACATGTTAATGAGTTGTGATGTTTGAAGCAAATGTAAAGGAAGTTTGTAGTTATAACGATTAAATGGCTTTTAGGTTTAACTAGGATATACAATAAATAAATACACCCAGCAGTCACATACATAGTCCTGACCCCATAGTAAGATACGAGTCTTGTATCGTGGGTATCACTACGAGAGACTTTCGGTCTCACGACAACCAGACCCCGAAACAAATATTTGTGGATCACACAAACATTTGTCACGGTGCGGGGATCGAACCCGCGGCCTTTCGCTTCACAGACGGCTACTCGCCCGCTGCGCCACGGAGACTGTCAAAAGAATATAAAACCGTAAAGTGGATATTACTCTTCAATTCCTCTGCATTGTCTAAGCGCAGCTCTACGGCTTACACCACCTTACTACAAATTTAAAATTACCAGCGTGTTTTTTGTTCTTAGCAAATGGCAACAGACGACAGTATGAGTGATGACGTGTTCGAGGAGGACACCTTGCGTGCGCCTGCGCAGCGAGGCACCCCTTCCCCCACCGGGTATAGGGACTACCAACCCCCCGCCGACACCCCGTCGAGAGCACAGGCTGACGATGACGTGCCCATTCACAAGGTCAGTGTGGTATTATATGTGATTTTTTATCGCACATCCCGGAGTGCAAACAAGTGGTTCGCCTGATGGTAAGTGATCTCCACCGCCCATGAAAACCCTTACCCTTAAAGTGCTGTTTAATGTGTTTGTTCATGGGCAGGTGTGGCGCTTACCTCCACGCGAATGTCCTGGTAGTTTTATCACTCAGGATAATAAATTAAAAAATATACCTACTGTGGTAACCCTACAATACTTCATTAATCACAAATCATTTACATACAATTTGTGTGCAGCGTGCAAAAGTACGTAAACTTGCAACATATTAAGTTGCAATCAAATCAATATAATTATCGATTTTTGACCTCGCCACTGAATGTGATCATCATGATGAACTCATCGTTTGTTTAGGTCATTAACCTGCTATGAAAGAATATGGAAATTGGTGAATTCTGCCATCCCACATAAGGCCGGCCGGCGTGGTGGACTAAGGCCTAGCCCCTCTCATTCATTATGATATCATATTATTACTATGGGCATTATGAGACTTAACAACTACGTCTCTGGGTGAAGATTACAGTCCAGTGGCATGCAGTACATCGTAATTCAAAGTTCTGATTGATCTACTTCTGTTTACGGGCAGGCGTAACACTTACCATCAGGCGATATACCTGTACGTCGCGTCTTCAACGCTTGTACAAAAAAATCGCAGAGGGGGTCGTGCCCAGCAGTTGACTATAATATTTTTTTTTTATTTGATTGGATGACGAGACGAGCAAGGCGCTCGCCTGATGGTAAGCGCCACGCCTGCCCATAAACAGAAGCAACACCACACATAACTTTGAATTACAAAGCACTGCATGGTACTGAACTGCGCTCGTCACCTCGAGATATAAGATGTTAAGTCTCATAATGCCCAGTAATTTCTCTGACTTCAATTTCCTTAAAACGGAAACACAACAGTGCTTACACACTGTTGCTTGGCGGCAGAAATAGACAAAGCGGTGGTACTAACCCAGATGGCCTCTCGCATATCCGTCGGCCAAGGCCATTGCGAGTAGGATAAGAGCAAGTGGAAAACAAGACTTAACAGCTACGTTTTAAAAGATAGAGCCTTTTAAAGTTAAAACAAACGGACAGGCAGACAGACAGTTTCCAAATACACCGTTTGTGTAAGGAACCCTAAAAATCCGCCTAGAGACGAAAAGCGTATCATAATTGCCAAATGATAAAGGACGGCCACGCAGCCGTGTCTATCGTTGATCTGATAGCCCATACGTCTCTGACCAACAACTGAAACGCGCCGTCTCGCCGTATATGTTATTATGTTTTCGGGGACCCGTTAATACACGGCCGCCCACATTTATTACATACTAATTTTTGTCCGTGACATCGTTCGAGTTGATTACACGCATCCCGTGGGTATTGTTCCATAAACCTTGGAAATGTTCATCATATTTTCTGCGTGGAAAAGAGGGAATATGCTTGGGATTAGATAGTTAACGTCATTTTTAGGATCCCGTACTTAAAGGGTCCCTGCGGAACTGTATTACTAAGCTTCAGACCTCTGTTGGTTCGTCCTACATTTAACAGGCTTCATATTTTGAATTGTACTTAATAGTTAGTTCAGAGAATATATGTTATAGCGCTTTTTTATAAGACCACGCTTTTATGGCCGTTGGACTAGGCAGAGGTGTAACTAGTGCTGCACCCACATTTCGCCGAGCTAATTTCCGTCCCATGATGCAATAGGCGGCAAGCCTGTAGCCATATTCGATACAAATAATTACCCCACTTGCAGTGGGGTCGGCGCACCACGATCTTTACCAATGTTACAAAAATATTTATTGTCTTGTAGTTTTTCCGAACGGCCGCCTACCAGACGTCAACCCTTCTGAGGAAAAACACACCCAGACCCGAAAAAGTAACAGCCTAAAAATTAACTATAGAATAGATTGGCCCATAAAAATACTTGATAGGAATGAATGGCAGAAAGATAGGGAGGCCTTAGAGCCCTTAAAAAAAAGAAACAAAATCACAGTCTGCGACTCGCCCACTGAGCAACGGAGGCTGTCGGCCACTACTTATTATATTACACATAAATATATATACTTAGTTAAATAAGTCAAAGCAAAACATTTACAATGTTATAAACCTATCACCGTAAAATTACCTACCACATTATCAATTACACTAGACATGTCCACATCAATAAGCACAAGGCGCAATTTGTCGTCATCGTGATCTAATGACGATTATGCTTTCGCATGGATTGCTACACAATGTTGGACACAATTTAATTCAATGTATTGTGTAACTATTCTGTAACTTCTGCCATGACATGTATAACGGAGGTTGCTCTCAAACAATCAATATATTGGATAACTGAATTAAAAAATGGGTGCGTGTACTTATGTACGCGCGTGAGAAGTTATACTTCTTTGGCATCATTAAAAAATAGTTTTTAATTGCATGCAAATAATTGATTACAATAATAATAAGTATTTAACATGAATAATTTAATAATATTTAGTGTTAATTATATTAAATAAAAGTATTTTAATTTATATCAATAAATAATACATACGGATAGTTAACCTCAATTATATTGGAGCACTTGAAAAAGTATATAAGCACAATTTTTTTCACTAATATTCACAAATAGTAAGTAATATCAATCAAAATATTCAATTTAAATCACTACTGAATATAATTTATTAGCACATATATAATTCGCACTTGTATGAAACTCAAACACGTGTTGTGAATGTATAAACTAGAGACATGTTGATAAATATTATAAATATGAAAACAGTGATCAGAGGTGACGAGCGTACCAACATGCGCGACTAATATCGAGGTTCAATTCCTATTTTGTTGGTAGCTTTTTTTTCGAGACTTAATGAGCGGTTAAGCAGACGGCTTCATACTGTTAATTTTGTGTCACAGGTGCGCGCGCATCTTAAAATTTCACTCTCATCATTTTTTCATAACGCGCCTAACTTCATACTGTTAATTTTGTGTCACAGGTGCGCGCGCATCTTAAAATTTCACTCTCATCATTTTTTCATAACGCGCCTAACTTCATACTGTTAATTTTGTGTCACAGATGCGCGCGCATCTTAAAATTTCACTCTCATCATTTTTTCATAACGCGCCTAAAGAAGTATAACTTCAAAAATCAAAAGCAACGGGATTAAGGGAACAAACAAAAGAGATAATGGTCGAATTCAGGACATCATTCTCTTTTTCGCGACATCCTTTAAGGTCGGCAACGTTTGATTCCGTTGGTAATGCGAATGTTCATGGGCGGTGGAGATCACTTACCATCAGGTGACCCACTTGCTCGTCTTCCAGCATCTGCTATAAAAATACGAGTGTCCTCTATGTTTTATGCTTACACTATAAAATAATATCCCAAAGTTCACATATTATTTTGCTCGTATAAAATTGTTTGAAGAATTATGATTGTTTGCATAAAATATTCTTTCTAGGAAAATATCAAAACCCAAACGTGTTTCAGACGGTTTTGAAGGTAAAGTTGGAATAAACGTTTGCCAATTTATTTCTCCCCGGGGTGATACCGACGGTAATTAGATCGGAGCGGACGATATTTGACCACACTAATTCATGTCTGGGTATCGCTGTTTCTTTGAATAAGAAAATTGTTATGAGAACATTGAAAAGTTACAAGTTTGTCTGAAAGTGAACGCTGAATGTTGGGTCTGTAAGTTGTGAAAAAATGATGAGTAACTTACAAAATAATAAATCTATACCATTATATATACCATGTAATACTTTTATGTTATGTATCTTCTTATTTTAATGCTCCTATTTTGTTAATTTCTACATCATCCTAAGATAAGAGAGAACTGGGAGAGAATGCTTTTGGCATTAAATCTGCCTTTGTATATTTTATATAAAGTGTAAATAAATTAAAATCATTGGTTTAGCATCAAGGTACCGACATCGGCAGAGAAATCTTGTGTTGTAGTTTTCGATTAAAGTAATCACCCTGTGATTGGAATTTGTTAGCATGTGACGATAGGCTGGTCCCCTATAACATAATTGATTTGGGGATACAAGTTTTGATGTTATTATCTCGATGGTCTAATCTATTATTAATTGAATAAACAGTTTTGTGATGCGATTAAGTACGAAGACTACAGTCGGAGGTCGCAAAAACCTAAATTGTTTTACTAATTTGATTAAAAATAACAATTACAGTAAAATAATTAATTTACATTAAGCCTATGATTCAAGCAGCGATTGCTCAGCGGGGATTGGTACGCACTGTCGAGACGAAAGTCGCAAGTTCGAAACCAGCCCCAAGAGCATACACCTCTGACTTTTCTAAGTCACGTGTATATTAATTGTTAATTATCGCTTGCTTTAACGGTGAAGCAAACATCGTGAGGAAACCTACATACCTGAGAACACGATAAGATTTTTCGAAGGTATGTGAAGTCTACCAACCCGCATTAGGTCAGCGTGGTGGACTAAGGCCTAACCCCTCTCATTCAGTAGAGGAGGCCCGTGCCCAGCAGTGGGACAAGTATAATACAGGGCTAGTAAAAAAAAGCCTATGATATATTATGTTACTAAAGTCTTTATATTATGTCGTTTATTAACCGATGTTATGCGGTGAATGTGGCGCTATTGTTGGTCCGTTTTCAGGTTTCCTCCGATTGACGTCAATGGTGGGCACGTTTCGCTGCTGATATACCAAACGAAGCGCTTCTTGCATTAGGTTAGTGCATGCGTACCGGTTACCATATTATATCACCCTTACGGAACATACTGCACAAATACATAGAAAACAACGCGAAAGTTTGTAAGTATGGATGGATGGATGTAGGGGAGACCGGGGCAAGATGGGATACTTAAGAGAAAAAACGTCATAATATGAAAATCAAACTGTTTATTAAAAATCTCTTACAACAAAAGAAACTCTTAAAGTTTTAATTAACATAATTATAATCTTTTATGTCGCTAAATCACATTTTTTTTTGGCAAATAATAACTAAATGGCACATGTCAAATATCCCGTCTTGCCCCATGACTGGGGCAAAACGGGAAACGCTATAGGGCATAATGAGTACACATGTTAAACTGGTTGGCAACGTTCACATATATGTGCCTCTTCATTATCATCGTCTACACCTGCTGCACACGCTACAAATAATCCATTCTTCAGTTTTCATAGCCCTCGCAGAGAAGATGGCTCTGGTCGTCTAAATGAAAGTTCAGGGTGCCTCTTTAGATATCCACTAAGCCAGTCTTCCAGCCTTTCCAGTCTCTGCGTTGAATAGGTTCTTAATATGGTTTCTTTCAGCTAACTGGAAAGCTAAAATTCGAAGCTATATACGGGATACTATCCCATTATGCCCCGATAATTTTGCCCCAACAGATACATTTTGCAAAACTTACAACAGCTCTAATCTACAAAATTATTTTGCGAAAAAGCAATCTAAATTCGTTAGTTTTATACTACTATAACAAGTATACGGGAAAATGTTACAATAGCATTGATACCTACCTTGGTGCCCATCGATTCAAAACAGAAAACTGTGTAAAAATCCGTCAAAAAACTGTTTTTTCTCGCTGCGCAGCAAAAACACATAGCGACTTGCTCGCACCGCTCGGACTCGTGTGACGCCACTGAACATCGTGCGAATGGAGCTGTGTTAGGCTCTGTTGTGTTTACAAGTCACTCACACAAGCAGATTTCCCGTCCTGCCCCGAGCTTCGTCTTGCCCCGGTCTCCCCTATGTATGTTTGTTACTTTTTCACGTAAAAACTACTGAATGGATTTTAATGAAACTTTACAATAATATAGCGTATACATCAGAATAAGACATAGACTACTATGTTTTTCAAAAATCAACCCCTGAAGGGTTTAAAAAGGGGATGAAAGTTTGTTAGAAAAATCTAAACCGCTGAACCGATTTCAATGAATTTTGGCACAAATATAGTTGATGACCCAGGGTTAAACATAGGGTCTTTTTTTCTTTAAATTTAGGGGAATAAGGGGATCAAATAGGGAATGAAAGTTTGAATGAAAGGTTTTTGATGGCGAACGAAGTTCGCGGGCACAGCTAGTCTAATAATAATCTCAGCGATATCAATTCATAAACGGTACTCTTTTTTAATACTTGCCTCTTCCATTTTATCTGATTTCATAGAAATAAACTTCAGTTAATTAAAATGTTTAACGTCTACTTTATTTTCTTTTTCCAGTGGTAACAATGAGCAAAATTCCGTCTGCCAGATACAAAAACTCTTTAGAAATAGGAATATAATGTAAAGGTGTTGAATAATTAATTAAGAAAAATATTAATACAGTATAAACCCTGCTTAATATACCCCTTTATAATGAAAATGTATTATTACGAGGACATAGCTTGATACTGGTATCTAATAATTTATTATGCCTACTATAATTTCTATGGATCGTGGTAGAACCACGCTGTAGATAGTTTTACCACTTGACGCGTGATAACAGCCGGCTTGACCGGGCTATTACCAGCTTATCATACATGTACCTGCGTATCGTATGGTTAGTGACATTTTCGAATGGCCAACATTTTACAACCCTTCCATCCCCATCTAGGCCATCTATAGCTTACTCAGCATAAAAGAAAAGATGAGAGAAAGGAAAATAATTTATTTATCTCAATTGACAACATGCATTTCTTATTAAAATTTATTATTTTCACAATCAAAGTTACCTACGAAATTGTTATTAGTATTGAGTATTGGTATTGCGTCGTGGCTGTAAGTATGTGATCATATCAGATGACCCTCGTCCATCGCTCTCTGATAAAAAAAAGATTATATTTTTTTTTTTACTGACGCGGAACTCCCTAGTGAAACAATCTATGATAGGCATATTCAGGTATATATTATTCACAACGCGATACTGGCCTTCAAAAAGCTTACCCAGTTTTTCTCTAGGTATTAAGTAAAAAATAGTCCTGTCTGTTAAAAGAAGCGCTGTATTGTACGAAGTATCTCCCGGGGGAAATCCCTAAGCGTCCAGCCTCCGCCATATCAAACAAGAAATGTAACAATCGATATACAAAAAATGGTCAAGGATGAACGGAACTTGTTTGGTTCCGTATAAGGTATACTTTGTACTAATGTACAAATTATATAATATTGTTGCTGTTGGGTGTATTTATTTATTAAAAAAAAAGAAGAAAAGTAATGAATGTATCAGCCCTGTATTATATAACATGTGTAACAAGGTGGTAGGCTCCCGTATGCGAGAGGCCGTCAGGGTTGCTACCACTTTGTCTATTTCTGCCGCAACAGTGTGTAAGCACTGTTTTGTTTCGGTCAGAAGGAAATTTGAGCCGGTGAAATTACTGGCTATTATGAGACTTAACATATTATGTATCAGGATAAGGAGCGTAGTTTAGTGCCATGTAGTGCTTTTTAAATTCAAAGTTCTGTATTGAGTTGCCTCTGTTTATAGGCAGGCGTGGAGCTTACCATTAGGCGAGCGTATTGCTCGTCTCTTCATACAATCAAATAAAAAAAAATAAAGAAACGTGTTCAGTCTGACCACACACCACATAAAAAAGCGTGATCAAATTAAAGCAACTTATAGTTTACGATACAAATATTTCATACACTTTTTTATCTTATGAGTAATATGTCGATATTAGAAACCCCCGGGGCGTAGCATGCGTGTAGCCGGCTGTGATACGAGAGGCCGTGGGTTTGATCCCCGCACCAAGGATAAATAAGGGTGTACCAAAAAAATATAAATAAATCACTCTCTCGAAAATATCGTAGAAGCATCGAAATAAACGTTCTCCCAAAAGCGCAGCTCGACATTTTAATTCTAAAAGGTTCTCCTTGGACCATAATTTTTTTCCATTTAAATAACATAGGTTGATATTTTTTTAATTTTTTCATTCCGCAATCCGGTTAATTTTGTTTTTATCAAATTAGTAAGGAAGTCTTATGCAGCATTACATTCTCAACAAAAAATTCTATTAAGTCAAGTTTTTGTCGTCGTTAATTCTATGCAGAGCTTTAATATTTTAATATTTTCGGTTTTCTTTTGTCCTTGGTGTTTTCTCCGTGGCGGAATTAGTAATTTTTGCCTTTCATGCGTCCATATATATAACAGCTGAGATTTTGTCTCATACCATCATTATTATTTTCGCTTACACCCTTCACTTATTTTATAGTTTATTCATTTGTCATAAAGTCATTAAAATTAGCGTAATATTTTAGGATTTATATATTTTGATAAGATCTGTTACATAAACTCTCACTCTCATATCTCTCTCGTAATGACCTTTAAATGTGAACTAACCTTTCTGTTCTGTCTGTATTTAAACGTCTCACAGCTGGATAAGGGTCTCCTCTACGCATGACAGGGACAAGGTTATAATAGTCCGTGGCGCAGTAGGCCGGTTTTGAAGCGAGAGGCCGTGGATTCGATTTCCGCACCGAGACAAATATGATGCACAAATACGTGTTTCGGGTCTGTGTGTTGTGGGACCGTAAGTTCCTCGTAGTTCCTGATATCCACGATTCAGGTCGAACCTAGTGTGAGGTCAGGACTATATGACTGTTGCATGTAATTTTTATTATTTATTAATATTAAAAAGAGTACATATTAATATTATTGTAAAGTGTATCCTACTATACTACTTAAATGGATTGTGAATTTGGATGTATGTTAATCAATCACGCCTAAAACCTTACCGGATTTGAATTAAATTTGGCACAAAGGTACATCATTACCTACTTTTTATCCCGAAAAAAGATATTCCCGCAGGCGCAGTCGCGAGCAGAAGCTATAAAGTTTTTATGTTTGTAACTATTCTAGTCTATGAAACAACTGATCCGATTCTATTGTTAATTATTGCTCCACTAGAGTATAATATGAGATTTGAAGCGTACCTTTTACGATAATAATAATACTGTGCTTTTACTGTAGTCTATAGCTCAAGCCATAAAAATGCAAAGCTCTTTCAGAAAATTATTTTTCTGTCAAAGGCTTTCCCAAGAGACATACTGTGTCTGTGTGATTAGTGACTTGGTAACTACGAGTATGAAGTAGCAAAGGTAACAGTGTACTTTAGGTACGTTTTGATGTACGCTTCTGAGAAAGGTGGTAGGTGCCTCGTATGCAAGAGGCTGTCTGGGTTGGTACCACCGCTTTGTCGCTTTGTTTCGGTATGTAGGATATTGAAGCCAGTGGTATTACTGGGCATTATTAGACTTAACATTTTAAGTCTCGGGGTGGCGAGCGCAGTTTAGTGCCATGCAGTGCTTTGTAATTCAAAGTTCTATGTGGTGTTGCTTTTGTTTATGAGCAGGTGTGGCGCTTGCCATCAGGCGAGCTCGTCTCGTCATACAATCAAATAAAAAAAGGAGACTGCGACGGTCGACTGTTTCCAAACAATTTCATACAAAGGCGATTTGTTATTACCCGACTATTACCTGACTCGTGTCACGCATCGAAGTCTCCCTATCTTGGTCGCTTATGTTAAACCGTGCCTTTTAATCGAAAATTGGTTACAGTGCAGTAGTCTCTAAGTGGTAGAACTACGATATATACAGTTTTATATACAACATAAACGGGCCGGTTCAACCCGGTAGTAGTAATAGTAGTTATAATACCAGAAGAATCATGAACACGTTGCCGACCTTAAAGGATAATTAAGTGCAAAGCGAACGAAGGATTTCGGTAACTCACTCACCGTACGAAACGCATCAATAAGCTTCCCGTGGGTTTCCTGAAAGACAGCGGTAAGAACTCAAAAAAAAAATGAAATAGTATTTTTCGAGTAACCGTGTATTATGGTCCGGAGTCCCTCGGCCAGCTGATCCACTTGATTACTATCAAGCTAATTTTCCGTGAGTAGCTTCGTTTCGATGAGACGCCCAACAATTCCCTATGCGAAAATTCTCTATTGTGGTAGCTAACAGAGGTAGCAAGGATAGAATATTTCGATTTGATGATACTCAAAAATTTATTATTTTATTGATTTTTTTGTTTTTACTTAGTTAATATTCATATAATTTAACAGTCATATTGTCCTACAAATAAATTAATTAGTCTATAAACTAATAAACTGATACCTTCGTCATTGAGATATCAGCAATAGTTGGAATGTTTAATAAACATTCAAGCTAAAGGAACACGATATGAAAGAACCAGCGACAAACAGTTTCTTGCTCCGAATACCTTTACCTACTTACGAATGCTAATTTCTATTCGCAGACAATCCTCCTCGGAGATAGCGGAGTCGGCAAGACATCCCTGTTGGTGCAATTTGAGACCGGGAAATTTCAAGCGGGAAATTTTTCCGCCACAGTCGGAATTGGATTTACGGTGAGTCAGAGTACAATCGATTTGTGATATTGATATATGATTTTAGACTTGCGCGATTTGTATCCATATTATAATCTTTATTTATTTAAACGGATCTTAATCGCTCAGTCGAATTTTTATAGCTTAAATCGGCATACGATCAAGTAGGACACTTGGTGTTAAGTGATCTCCACCGCCCATGTACGCCTACAATACTAAAAGAATCATAGGCGCGTTGCCGACCTTAGAGGGAAGGGATAACTAAAGGATTGGGTAGGGGAAGGGGACTTGGGTCTCCGATATCTCATTCACCGTACGAACGCAACAGCAAGCCGCTACTTTACGTCGGTTTTCTGTGAAACAGTGGTAACGACCCGGTTGAGCTGGACAATCATGCTGTAGACAAAACTGTTTACAGCGTGGTTCTACTACTCATTAATCTCAGGGAAAGAAAATTAAATAAATAATAGGTCATACCTTTAAATATTACGTGATTAAAACCCATTTTAAATAAATAAAGATTATTACTTAAATATTGATGTTTTATATATTGGGTACTTCGATGTCAATGGAATGTAGGAAATTAGAGATGATTTGAGACATTTAGGGCCTGTATCACAATACTGGAGTATGATTTAACCGTTAATTGATTAATCGGATTATGACGTCAAGCCGTATGAAAGTTTAATAGCCCATGCGTTACATATTTAAAAACCATACATAGTTGGTGTATGGGTAACAATGTTCGCTAGTCAGAACTCGTAATTCAATTATAAATACCCACTTTCTCGCATCATGATATTTTATGACACATTGTATTGTAATTTCGTATTTTTTTTTAATTGAAGTACTGTTTAATGTATTCCATTGACATTGAATGTTTTTAAAAATTAGATTATTTTATGCTTGTTTAATTTTTAATATGAATAAATCTTTGAAGTAGTAAAATATGCCATTGCATAATTGAACAGTTGATTATCATAAAAATTTAAAAACTTTTATATTTTGCAAAGTAAATATATTCTTGTATAATATTAAACATTTTATTTGATCGACGCCATACAAGTTTTTTTTTAATATACATTTATTATTTTATCAACACCATTAACCAATAGGAAAATAATACTATGGTTATATAAAAAGTAAATCAATAAGCAGTAATTTCGTTATTTAGCACATGAAGCTGTTATGTATTTACTATTTAGAACAATGGGATTATTTTAAAACCAGAATAAAAGTGTAAAAATCAGTCAAGAAAGAAATAAGCGGAATCTCTTCCATCGGGACTAAAACAGCATTTAAAGTAAGTACTAAGTGATTTTTTATTACACTCATACATATTCTAATTGACGTATGTTTTATGTACTTGCAAATAAATCTGAATAAAAATACATTAACATTAATTTTTAGAACGTCTTTTTGTAGCGCAATAAAATAAATAAATACTTAAAGCCAACAGTCACACACACAGTATGCGGTACGACTGCTGTGCTGAGATGTCAGATTCGATCCCTGGTCGGGTAAAAGTGATATCGGGGATTTTCTATCACGAAATATTTAGTATCAGCCCGGGGTCTGTAATTGTGCCCTGTGTGGTGATAGGGTGCCCTCTATGATATCACGGGACGAAAATAAGCTCGGCGAAATGTTGGTCATACTTGCTACACCTCTCTGCCTACCCTTCCGGGGATTACAGACGTGAGTGCGTATATTAATTAATTATTCACATCATATATATACGAATTAATGTTAAATAATATGTTATGTTTTATGTTAAACACATGTTGTATAACAAAACATAACTTGTGAACAAGAACTTTGCTAATATCTCAATGTTATTACTGCTACCCACGGCTTCGGGGTAAAAGAAGCTCGAGTGAACATGTATATACATGGCAAATAAAATATTATTCTAATTTCGCTGAAACATAGCAAACATAAATCTTTGAAGCGTGTTCGCAGTTAAACAAAGTTCGATATCATGATCAATTATTGTTAGATGTTTGAATGTTTTTATAATCTGTGCGGATGGTGTTTATAAAATTGTCATCGGGTAACACCTAAAATTGTGTATAAAAGAGGTTGCACGACTTGACAGAGCACAGTTCGCATTTCGATATCGTGCAGTGAAGACCTTAATAATTATCGTGGTCGTTATTATAGTAGCCAGCATTTGCTTGTCTGAACGTTACAGTACCTAGTAGTAATTCTGTCGTAGTTAATCATACTAAGTGTGTATATAAGTGCATTTAAAGTAAGGCCTACAATTTGTTATCCTGACACGAGTTTGTTCTTTGTGAGTAAAATAAATTAGTTTGAAAGTGGATCATGTTGTCCTCGTGTTATTTTTAGTCATTTCTCATTAAATTTCTATTAATATCATATTTTGTTTGAATGAAAAAGATCTTAAACGAGCATAATATAAGAGAAATAATGTAATTACTAGGAAACTGGGTACAGATTTCAGTTGCATTTTTAGTCGAGTGCTAAACTTTTAATTGCGTTGCCATTTTGAACTAGTATTTTCATAGTAACTTGTTGACATATCGATAATTAATCTGTGAGCTGAAATACACAAACCACTCTATTGAAATAACACTAATTTGAATGGATTTTGTCGCGGTTTTTTTGTTTAATTTTGGTCCCGTGGAATTTGGAGCTTGTTGTCTCGCAGTACTTGCTTGACATGTTGCAGCTCAGCTCAGCCAGATGTTCCTCGTCACAGATTCCTTGTGCTCTCTGAAACAAATTTATTTTAAATTAGTTTATCTATTTATATATATATATATAAATGAATGTTTGTCTGTATGTCCTTTATAGAATCGTAAACTATGCATTTGATCATGTGATAATCCTCAGCAAAGTTGTTGTGCATGAGCCCACAAAGGTTTCTGAGTTGTTACGACCAATTTTTGACAGATGGTGCCACTGTTAGGCTACTTTTATCCCGGAAAAAGCAGATCACACGGGTGGAGTCGCGATGGACAGCTAGTATGTAATAATTTTAAATTAATTTTATTTTAATGTGTAACATTCGCGTAAACATAAGAAATCATTACGAACTACTCTACTTGCGATAAAAGGAAACAATCATAGATGGGTCTCTAGAGGGTGCGGGATCGACGTATTTTATTGTTCAATTGTGTTTTATTTTGAAGCAGTGGAAGTTTCAACATTATTTTGACACTGAATTTTTCCCACAACTCCAATTGGCTTGGAAATCACATTCCCCGAGTAAGTTGTCAGGTACCACAGACATGTTATCCTTGACATTTCGCAACTGATTTGAATTGAATATATTATTTCAATATCGGTGTTATACAATATGCTTAACAATTCAGAAAATGCAATTAAAATAAATAGTAGCTTTGATTAAAATTTAAAATTACGTACAATAAGACTTTAGAATTTTACACCACATTTTTGCCATAACAATCGAGGCTCGCTGAATTGCGATTTGTTATATTATGCATAATTAGGATGATTGCGACTTGTCAGCATCAGACCGCATTTAGAGTATATTTCATAATATGGCATTTTATATTCTATAATTGTATATACTTTTAACGTATGAAAAGTACGATTGCGGCTTGCCCGCATCACACCGCGTATAGTCGGTTGACCATAGTTGTTAACTGAATGAAGTTTTAATGAATGAAAAATTGAATTTTGCGGTACGTCCGCTTCAGACCACAGATAGGTAATATTTTGCATGGAATTTTGTATCTCTTAATTAAATAGTAGTTAACGTATCTATAGTATTGGTTGACATTAATGTACTTCAGAGACCTGTATGAGACCACTCCTCCATCTCGGCTCGAACTAAGAAGTTCGCAAAATCTTAATTCTGCCGGACCATTAAGCTGTGGAATACTTTGCGAGCACCCGTATTCCCTCCTTCATACTATATGGGATCATTCAATCGGAATGTGAAGAAGCAATTAAGCAGGCGGGCATATTTCTGCTGATCAACAATAGGTATACCTATATAGGTACGTTGTCCGTCGTTGGTCGACACTATTCTTAGATTTCGCTAAACTTACCACCACGTGTGGCATAGTCACTTTGCCAAGCCAGGAAGAAAAACGTATAAGGGCCTTCTGCTCAAAAAATAAGAACACGCATTCAGCAAGTTTAATAATAATGAAATAATATAAACTCACACACAGTTGTAAGAGTTTCCAAATTGCTATTGGACTTTATAATTAATTCGTGCACTTTAAACGAAGTAACACACGTTACAAATTATTTTCCTACACTGAGTTTAATTTAAGATTTAAATTTTTAACTAATATAACTTGGTTTAAATCCTAAACCAACATAATATGGACACACTCAGTACATATTTATTTAGGTTTCATTCAACGTAAAAACATCCACTTTATTGAAACATAAACGGAAAATTTCCGGGTATTTTCTGCAGAGGACTAATAAGGTTATCCTTATGCAATTTTCTCTTACATTCTTCGATATAATAGATGACAGTACAAAAGGTTGAATACAAATTGCAAATATAGTGTGGAATTTGTGATGGCAACATATAAAATGTACAGCTTCGGGAGATAGTAACTTTAACTGACCAAACCCGAACGATATTTTTTTTAATAGAGTTACATTTCTCCATAAAAAAAATATTTAAGAGATTATTTTAACGGCAAGCGTTTTATTTATATTTACAAATACGTATATCCTACTAATATTATAAATGTGAAAGTTTGTTTGTTTAGATGTTTGGATGTTTGTCCATCAATCACGCTGAAACTGCTGAACGGATTTTGATGAAATTTGGTATACAGGCAGGGTATGAGCTGACTTGGGTGATAGGCTACTTTTTATCCCGGAAAAGGCAGAATACGCGGGCGGAGCCGCGAGCAAAAGCTAATATCCTACTTCCTTCCTACTAATGTTATAAACGCGAAAGTTTGTTAGTATGGATGGATGGATGGATGTATGTTTGTTACTCTTTCACGTAAAAACTACTGAATGGATTTTAATGAAATGTAAGTATACTGGTTAAACCTATGCCTATACTCCTTTGGTTTACAGACGTGAGTTCGTATTGGATGATCACAGAAAGAAAATATGAAATTGATTATATGGATATATGTTTAACGTATTTTTGCGTTCGTTCTCGTTTATTTACTCTGGAAATTCTTGTTAGCGATTCGCAAATCTTGTTCGGTTAAACACAACGTTAGCATTAAAAAGTTGTTCCAATAACGCACATTTTATTTTTTAAGAAATAAATTTGTGTTCCACCGCAGAAAGGGGATGTTTTAGGCGGTACATTTTTATTTCGATGTTTAAAACAAAGGATTTTGAGTAAGATTTTAAAGAAAACAAAAAACTGCTATCGACACCATTATTATCATTATCTATCTGTTACAAAAGAAAACATTCTCAGAATTTCATTCTCTATAAAGAATTCATCCATAAAAAATTGTTATACGTATATATTATCAAGAAAATATTATGCCTTAGGCACAAGCCAGATACAAAAGGAGTTAAAATTAATCGCAGCACACGGGCGACGTAAAGTCGTGCGTTCGTCCCCGTCCTTACTCTGTGGCTTGAACTGCGATTTGCGACTTTGCTATACTGTATTTCATATAAGCTGTTTAGTGGTAGAGCCACGCTGTAGACAGTTTTGTCTTCAGCATGACTGGGCTGGCTCGACCGGGTTTTGCAACGGTCTTACAGAAAACCGATGTGAATTAGCAGTTAAGGTACAGCTCTGTTTCAGACGTTGAGATACCTGGAGGCCTAAATACCCATTAATTATTCTTTTCTTTTAAGGTAGGTAAGACATCCATGGTACCTTATTTGTTGTAGATATTCATAGACGCTGGAGATCATTTAGCATCAGGTGACCCATTTAATCGTTTGCCGACCTCTGCTCTATATAAAAATCATTGAAATCCAAATCGTTTAGGAATTTTTGCGAGACTAACGAACGGCAATTGATCTTTATATACTTATACGGAACATTAAATTAGAGTCACCTTTTTATTTACTTTTTTTTTTAGCAAGGTTTGGCTTTTGTGAATTTGATTCTGCTAAATCGGTTTTTATGTCTAAACTAAAATTGTAGAATCATTAACGAACGTTGGAAATGATATTCCAATTTATATTTCCAATTTATATATTTTTTTTGACAACACATTAGGCTTATGTAAAAGATCCTTAAAAGGGTACACATAAACCCTTGTTGCATTAGAGGACAATGTCCCAAACCCACCGCGTCCCACCGTAAATGAATTGAATTTTATATGTACCCCACGTTAAGAGACAATTTTTCAGAAACCCGTTAAGGTATCATTGAAAATCTAATTTATCAATCCATTTACCGAGTTTGCCGTCAACTTGTCGAAAACGATTTTTATTTGAAGTTAATTTGGCTTTTAATCACTAATCTGTCGAAGTTTCGCGGTTCGAATTTGACACGACCTGTCTTTGAGAGATTGCAAAGTTAGTTGGATCTAGAATTTCATTACTTTGCGTTTGTAAATGCTGTTACAAACAGCGGCAATTATTGGGTAGTTGGGTTGAAATTGTTTTAGCTAAAAGTTATTACAGTTTCTTAAAGCGTAATTCTGACACGCAAAGTAGGGACGCTCAATATTTTTTGTACTGCACTGTACTTATCATCAGGTGCATTGTAGTCACTTTGCCGAATAATGACATACAATATATTCTTGTTATTTGTTATTAGATTTACTATTTCACTACTAGAGCAAGATGTAACCACTATAAGAAAGATAGTTTTGAAAGTAGTAGGTATAGACATCTTTTTTTCCGAAAAATATATCAGAGTAAATATGACTTTTGTATTTGAACGTATCATACCACATCTGGAAAATAGCATTTACTCGGAGATGGTGAAATAAGTCCATAGAATTTAAATCGTAGTCTTACCGCATAATTTGGTAATTTACTTTTATTTCAATATAAGAGAAATAATGTAGAAAAAATCTTTCCGATCTATTTGATAATAATTTCAGCATATAAACCATAAAATAGATTTTTAAATGTAATAGAAAAATAATGCCAAAATGTCTATGCGTAGAGCATGCGAGGAAGGGTACAGTCAGCAGTAATATTTGCATTAAATGTCCACATATCCTTGTGTCACGTTCCGGTCATTTGCTGGGACCTTTTTAATATTGTCGACGCTGTTTCTACTAATATTTTTTTCTTTATGGATAACCTAAAGGTAGGTACTCTAAAGATAGTAACTACATAACCCTACATTTTAATAATCATGAGTAGAGTATAAAATGCTCATTTAATGCTTTTAAAACAAATCTTTCAAATCTCATAATGAAAAATCCAGTGATGGATTTTTGCAACTAATGAGTTGTATACATACATATTGACTTTCCTAATGGGTATGGAAAAAAGTTAAATAAGTGCACGGCGACCATTGTACATTATTTATCTTACTTTATGCTTTAATTTTATTTTCATGAAGTGACGTTAGTATTTTTGGGAATAAATTATTTAAACCTTAATTATATTTGTTTATGGTTTTAATTGAACCACCTCCGATATAAACCATATCGAATAAAAAAATATCACATAAATCCGTTCACATTTATCGGAAGTATCATGTAACACTGACAAAAAAAAACTAATATATTTATTTTGAGATCCTACTTATTGTTGGAGTCACTCTCCACGTACTCATGGGACGGAAGATAGATCCGCAAAATTTGATTATATGAGTTACACTTCTACCTACCCCTTCGGGGATTACAGGCGTGAATGCGTATATACTATTAAAGACAGTTTGATTATTTCTTTTTATTGGCGTAAATGACTAACAAGCAAGCCGCTCGTCAGGTGGTGAGTGCCACATATGCCTGAAAACAGAAGCAACACCACACAGAACTTTGAATTACTAAGCACTGCATGGTATAGAACTACATTCGTCTCTTCGAAACATAAGTTGGTAACTCTGATAATGCCCAGAAATTTCATGTATCCTTACACACTGTTGCAAGGCGACAGAAATAGACAAAGCGGAGGTATCAATCCAGACGGCCTCTCGCATACGAGGGACCTACCACCTTGTAAAACCTTTCTTGTATGTTAGTCACATATAAAATAATGCAACAGTTGTTACGCTTTACTTCTTACTTGGCGGAGATAAAGAAGTTAACTTAAACATATACTGTGAAGAAGATTGGCATATATTTTTATATAACAACCCACCGATATACAAAGATGAACTAGGATTGTTCCCTTTGCTCCCCGGGGAGCGATCAGGCGTGATTGTGTAGGCATCGCCAACGATTCGACAAAAGTGGGACTCTAGATAGCATTCTGTTTTGCATATATTTTCCTCCATCGTACATTTTGTGAACCCGACTTGAATAAAGCCTTTCCTAAAAGTGACTTTACGAACATACTAAATAGAAGTACATAACAACTGTACTGAACTCACTAAAGTCAACTTTGTAAAGTCGGTTTAGTAGTGCTCATTTAGTGGACATCATAGTCCAGAAATTTGCTTTAAATGTCTCTGATTTATTACGAATCGCTATTACGTTTTTCCACTAGTATAGTATCCTACACTTTTTTATTCAATTTGGATTTTTTTTTGTATTAAACCCTTATATCAGTCTGCATTAAATATTCCTGTTCCCATTTAAAAAACAAAAAATATAAACAATTAGAAAGCACATATAATACAAGAAACCACCTTACTTTATATCAAAAACCTATAATTTACACCATTATAATTTATAATTTACAATTTATTTCTTATAATAATATATTCACATTTATAATTTATTTTTGTCAGTGTTTCGAAGCTGAAACCGCATCCAAATTGGGGTACAAAGACTCGTTCAATGCCGTATCCAGAGCGACGGGAGCGAGGGTACCCGGAGAGGCAAGGGGATCCAGGGTGGGGGGGATTCCCGGGTCGGGAGAGATGTGCCGTCGGTAGGGGCAGTCAGCACAGGACGTCGGGACGGGCTCTCGCCGCGTGCGAGGACACTTATCGCTAAAAGTTTACGCGCTGTTAATTGCGATAAGTTATCCGTATTCGATTAGTACTTCGAACTGGTTTGTTGTACGTGCATGTGTGTTGTAGACGTTTAATTGTCGATTTAATTGATGGTTATTAAGAAAAAATAGTTTAGTTTTATTTTTCTTTCAAGAAATTTATATTTAACTAGCTGTCCCTCGCGGCTCCGCCCGCGTGATCTGCTTTTTCCGGGATAAAAGATTACTAAAATGGCTATTAAAAAATAGGGGTTGGTGATAAAAGGGTAAAAATGTAGGGTTGTATGTATTTTTTAATGCCACATTATACAAAAATAAAAACAAAAGCATTTGTCCAAAAATTAAAAAAAAAAGTTAAGGGTGAACAACCCTTAACATTTAGGGGGATGAAAAATAGATGTTGTCCGATTCTCAGGCATACCCAATATGCACACAAAATTTCATGAGAATCGGTCAAGCCGTTTCGGAGGAGTTTAACCACAAACACCGCGACACGAGAATTTTATATAATAGATATAAAAGAAATCATTAGATTAACACAAAATGTAATTACGTTTCCAAAAACAAATATTCCATAAAACGAAGAAAGTGGATAAACAAAAAATTTGAATTATATGTTTATTTTCTTAAAAACAATGCGTTTTAAGGTTTGTAATCATAATTAATTGGAAATAGGAATGCATTCCACTTCAAACAATTAGAATCATGAATGCTGCACGTATGTGCTATAAACATACGTATTAAGTGCTGACGATGCTGTTCCATTTTCAAAGTTTTAAATGAGAAAAATAAAAAATATAATATGGGATATCGTTTGCGTCTTCGCCTTCACCTAATTCTATGATTTTAATTGACCCTTATAAATCTCTGGTTATAAAAATTATATCAAATTGGGTGTAATACGAAAGCTTAGAGTAGATCATGGGTAACTAACATATATCTAGTTAACAAGGAAAGACTACAAAATTAAACGAATTCATTTACATTTTTCTTATTAAAATATTGTAACAAATCCTAAACTAGGAATAGTTTTAAAAAGGGCAGAGTAATTGTGCTGAAAAAAAACGGCATAGTAAATATTATTTTATCAATTTCCCTAGCCGGACAATAAACTTCGATTCTGCAAATAAGCCGATCCTGTATTTCATAACCTGATAATGTCGCTAATTGGCATCAAAATCTGTAAAATTAAATGAAACAATTGCAAAAGGATCACTTTCAACCCTCCGCAACGAGACAAATGTTTGCCTGATCCACAAATATTTGTTTCGGGTCCGCATGTTGTGGGACCGCAAGTCCCTTTTAGTTCTTGATAGCTACGATTCAGGCTACCCTAGTGTGGGGAGTATATGTGTGATTGTTGGGTGTGTTTATTATTTATTTTACCCATTTTAATTATAATTTGAATACGGTGACGGCGTTCGTAGGGATGTTATTATTGTCTCACAGTAAAGTTGGCAGCCTCCGTGGCGCAGCGGGCGAGTAGCCGGCTACGACGCGAGAGGCCGTGAGTTCGATTCCCGCACCGAGACAAATGTTTGTGTGATCCACATATATTTGGTTCGGGTCTGGGTGTTGTGGGACCGCAAGTCCCTTGTGGTTCCTGATACACAATAAATGTTTTACCTAGTGTGGGGTCAGGGCTATGTCTGTGATTGTTAAAAAAAGTTATAAATTAAATAAATTAGGCACTAACATACTTTTTGGTCTCATCACATCTCCTTGTCTATGAAAAATGTGCATATTATAAATGCCAATATATTTCGACTACTAACGAGTTTTACTAACATGGAACGCGTATTCTTTGCTATTTCGTTGACGCCGTATATATAGCATGTATTCCCGATTGGATGGACAGATATATAAAACTAATACATCCACGGTTCGTCGAGATTATTTTCACCCCATGACGTGATAAGACGTGGCGAGGCTATCGCTATATTTGATAATAAATCTAATCATGGTCAACTCATTGTTCGAAACGAAAACTCACACTCCAATTGCGAGGGCCCGGTTTGTTATCAGGGCCACAAAGTATGCTGCCACCGGATAAATCTTTTAATTTTTTTATGAATTTATCCGTATTAAATTAATTCATCACAGTCTTATAAATTATTTCGGAACCTATAAACCTATCTGTACATAATAATAATGAAATAAAAATTACGTAATAATGATATTTCCCTATTCAATATAACTAACAAATTGCATCGAAACTTCTCCTTCTTGTTACTGTGAACTTCCTTCAACATGTTCACAACTAGTTGACATTAATTAGTCTGGTTTGAAGCTACACGTGTATAAAAACAGGGTTATTAGCGTGCTCGGCGATGCACACATCGCTTGTTGCAAGGCAGCAGGGCGCGAAAATTTCTCCTCCCGACAACCCTTTATTAGTTTTATTCGACCGGCTTATCCGACGCGAACACATCGTCCAACGAGTCAGTGGGTAAATGGAACACGAAAATAGCTAAATAACATAAAATGATCACTGGAGCACGTCGAAAATACACAGGGATCGTTTGCCGTGAAATGTTCTTAATTTTACTGTGATCAGCGAAATCAAAGGCTTTTTCATTTCTGGGTATTAATTACAATATTTTTTTCCTGGCTCGGTAAAGTGACTACACTGGATCCGATATTAATACAGTGTAGTCCAAATATAATGTCGGCCTGAAGTTATGCCGGTCTGAAGTACCTGGTTATATACTGGCTGACCTCTGAATGCGACTCGCTGGACGAACCACTCTGGCGGATTTTTCATGTGTACAGTATTCGCTATCTAATACTCACTCCCAGCTTCCACCAGCCTTTTACGGAAGGAGTAGAATCGGAAATCAAATTTTTAAATGTACATAAGCACAAATAACACCAATTATTTAATAAATTGTAACCTAATTAATATAAGCAGTAACTTGTAAGTGAAATGTAAGACAAAAAAATATAAGATAAGATATAAAATATAAGTGATGAGCTTACGTGACTGATTTTACTACTGGGCAATCATACTAAGAGTAGGTAGAACAATAGAAATAGAGCTGACTGATACATATTTTTATGATTTGACTTTTATCCCATATGCTTCGTATAATAAGTCTTAGTAATTCAGCTTACAATTCATCGAGTTCTAAATGCAAAATTCCTGTAAACGCCAATCAATTGAAAGTCCGGCGCGGTCCGATAGACACACTCCAGTTAGCCGCCGTGCCACAATTTCCACCCCAATCGTTCCGATCTGGCAATTCGAAAGGGCTGTACTGATTATATTTTGTACTATACTTTTGTACAGCTGAATATTAAAGGAAATTTCGTAGTTATTTTACTTGTGAGGTAAAAAATCAATTGTATGTATGTAAAATTCGGTATGCCAATTGGACCTACTTACGCAAACAGGAACCAACCCACGGCAAGTTCAAATGGAAATACTGATATTGTTTTCCTAAATTTAATAATTTAAATTAATTGTACCTCGTATTTTTAAAAATAAAATAGTAAAATTGGGCAAGACATATAATCCATGTATGATTTTGCAATAAAATACAGTATTAAAATCAATTTAAATTAATGAACTTGAAAAATTAAATCAGTATCTTTATTTGAACTTGCTGTGGGTTGGTTCCTGTTTACGTAAGTAGGTCCAATTAATTATCAAATGAACAGATAAAAGTAGAGAAAATAGTATGTCATAGCTACCGTCGACTTCAAATTATCTTTATGTATAATCTTATTATAACCTCGTCAGTACCCTCTCTCTCTCTTCCTCCTCGTCGTTAGTTTCAGACATGAAGACATATGAAACATTCAAACTTTATTACCAATTTACATTCAATAGAAGCATATCAACGTCAAACTTGAGATCGTCTTCACCAACCGCCAGTGAAAAGCCTATTTAAATATTTTGATTAATTTCCAAAGATATATTAACTTACAAACCTCAAAGTTGCGGTTTCTTTGCATTTTATAAGTAAAACTTCTGAACTAAATTACTTAACTTTCTCAACTCGGTAACTTTTGACCTCATGTTGTATTACGTATCCTACTAATATTATAAATGTGAAAGTTTGTTTGTTTGGATGTTTGTCCGTCAATCACGCTGAAACTACTGAACGGATTTTGATGAAATTTGGTATACAGACAGCTGACTTGGGTGATAGGCTACTTTTTATCCCGGAAAAAGCAGATCACGCGGGCGGAGCCGCGACCAAAAGCTAGTTTAACATATTTTTATTATATCTTCATGTGACATAGTGACTACGTTAATTCTGATATTGAGTACGATACAATCCAAACAGAATTCCGACCGTCAAAAGAATGTTATAAAACCTTTCAATAGCCGTGTGCTGACTGACTGAGCAGCCTCGCGAAGCCGCCTCGCTTGGTCGGTTGCTCGGTTGGTCAGGACGTGCCTCACCGGAGGCCAATGCGTTCGCTGCCTCGCCTGCCTCGGTCCGAGTCGAGCGTTGTCGGTTTTTGTCGATGCTCAAAGGCGCTTACAAATGTCTCGCAAATTCAGGACGGTTGTCTTTTGCTTGGATATCGCGCTACGAATCACGAGCGTAACTAAAATGCGCAGGTAAGTAGGCTCAGCACGGCCTCGTGCAATAAAATTTTAGACCAAGGCAGCCTCGCGCGGCAGTCGTCACGCAGTTAACATCTGAGGCAGCCTCGCAAGATTACGCGATCAATATGCTAATAATGCCTCTCGATGGTCAACCAAGAAAAAAAAACCTAAAGCAACCTAAAGTATGTAGACTGCACCAGTGAAATAATTATCATGATATCAAATATATTATTATACATACAAAGAGGTCGAATTCGAAACCTCATTTTTAATTCGGTTAAAAAAGCCGCGTCAACTTTGTCGAATAATAGTTAAGCGATAACTTTGAGCGCAATATGCCTTTAATTAAATGTAAATTCCGACCAACAGTCAAACTAACATGTAAACTCAGACAAACCAGAGTTTAGTTGATGTTCTGAGGCTGCTTGTTTGTATGATGCGGGTTAGAGGCAATATTTTAGGGATTTGAGTATAATTGAGAAATATTATGTTTGAGTGATTAATGTCTATATTAACTTTATTATCTTAACTTATACTTAAAGTGACTAATATACTAACTACACACACTAAACTTAAAAAAATATCTTAATAATTAGTCACTTCAGTGGAACAATATAGTGACGGAAAAATAAAGTATTATGGCCTTTGAGTAAACCTAATAGACTGGTGATTATCCGGTTGAAAATGATAAAAATAGAAACAAATTTATAGTAGAATCAAACCCATTGTAAAAGGAAGAGAATACAACAAAATTGATAGGAAAAATAAATTAACGGCGATCTGAGGTCGGGAAGTGGGAAGGGGGGGGCTTTTAAGGGTAAAAAACGGTTTATCTCGATTTCCGGAAAAACTACAGGTCCTATGGAAAAAATTTAAATCGCAAAGTTGTAGGTAATAAAAAGATCTACAACTTTTGTATACACACTCTCTTCACATAACCTCAAAATATATGTGAAAAATTCAAATAACCAAGTTTTTTGTTTTTATTTTTATCTATTATAATAAATCATTTTTTTTCACGAAATTTCGTGAAAACTTACCTTTTTATATCCCAAATACACTGTAATTTTTTTGATCTAAAATATTCATTGTTTCACCTTATTTTGACTTAATATCGAAAAAGCAGCCTAATTTTCAAACGAAAAATCTCACGTCAAAATATCAGCTTTTTTAAAAAAGTCTGTTGGTTTCTTGTTCATTGAATTCTCTACTTTCTGATGGTGTAAAAAAATATATACATTACTATGGTAAATGTGCTCAGAAAATGTAAAGTTATAAGTTAATATTTAATAAGACATATCTACAATATTTTGGGAAAGTTGTAGAATCTTCTTTAAATTATATGCGTAGATGCCTCTTTATTGTTATTTTAATATAACTTATATACCTGAGTGATCTACGGAAAATTTTAGCCCATCATAAAGAAGTGGGGAAGGGGCTAGGTGGGTCTGGGCCTTACTACTTGTTATTTAGTAGTTCGTCTCTTTGCATTTTCTGAGCACATTTACCATAGTAATGTATATATTTTTTTACACCATCAGAAAGTAGAGAATTCAATGAATAAGAAACCAACAGACTTTTTTAAAAAAGCTGATATTTTGACGTGAGATTTTTCGTTTGAAAATTAGGCTGCTTTTTCGATATTAAGTCAAAATAAGGTGAAACAATGAATATTTTAGATCAAAAAAATTACAGTGTATTTGGGATATAAAAAGGTAAGTTTTCACGAAATTTCGTGAAAAAAAATTATGTTTTCTAAAAGATAAAAATAAAAAACTAAAAACTTGGTTTTTTAAATTTTTAACATAAATTTTGAGGTTATGTGAAAAAAGTATGTATACAAAAGTTGTAGATCTTTTTATTACCTACAACTTTGCGATTTAACTTTTTTCCATAGGACTTGTAGTTTTTCCGGAAATCGAGATAAACCGTTTTTTACCCTTAAAAGCCCCCCCCTTCCCACTTCCCGACCTCAGATCGCCGTTAATTTATTTTTCCTATCAATTTTGTTGTATTCTCTTCCTTTTACAATGGGTTTAATTCTACTATAATTTATTTATGTTTCAAAATGGATAATCACCGGCCTATAATGAGCTGTATATGCTATAGGTACCTAGTATCTGTCTGCTCTCCGTAAACCTCATTTAATTAATAGCGCCTGAATAACCTTCACTCAGGGGAAAAATGTTAAATCGTTGCCGCTATATATTTTTTTAAGTATTGGAGTGTAAATAGGCCAGGAACATCAGGCTCAAAGCCAATCTCACCTGCACGTGGCGAAATGGTGAAACTTGGGTCCCGTTGGTTGTTTGAGTGAGAGATGAGTCAGTCAGGCGGTGGGTCGCTCCACATATTACTAAACACATTTTGCTGGTGGTAGGATATTCATATCCGCCCGGATAACGACCACCGTACACATGGTGTTAAAACCTGCCATAGTGATCCACGCGCCTTGTGTGGATCTCGTTTCAGGATCAGCTAGTGTATATCCGGTTCTCCCGAGGGGCTTGCGACATGACTTGATAGGTTGACTGGGGTGGGTATAGGGGTACATCCTTGTATTACTGTGCCTGCATCGGTCATTCGCCTATCCTGTCGCAGGTCCTTCGATTTGCTTCTTTCCTCTCCGAAGAGGGAAGAAGCATTTATACAGGCCGGCATGACTCTGGTGACTACCGATAATCTCATTGTTTGTTGGTGGTCGCCGGTTTTTTTGATTGTACTACGCTTACCATCAGATGTAGAGCAGTCACTTTGCCGTGCTGGAATAAAAAAAAATCCACCGTCAAATCACGGTGAATACGATGGGATTAATCTGCGACAATACCAGATAAAAAGAAAGTTTGAGGCTTTAAGCCTATATGTCGTGTAAGCCAAGGCAGGCAGCGGTAAGCATCTGAAACTAAAACTATATCACATTAGGCCTTAGATTGGAAAAGTTTAAATAGCTTCAAAATTGTTGTAAAGAATTCTCAGACATGCAGGTCCATTACGATGTTTTCATTCAGCGTTAAACCCTCAAGTTAGAAGTAGCAACTATCGTCTGGATAGTCTATACCACACCCCGTTGTACCATCGTTTCTTTTTTCCAATAGTTTTGTATTACAGTGATTTCTGACGTTTACGCGAATGTTACTCATTGAAATAAAACTAATTTGAGTCCACCCCGTCACCACCAGTTGAAAAGCTTTCGGAACGTCGAGACCTAAATTAAATTAAAAAACCGCGATAAAATCCGTTTAAATTAGTTTTATTTTTTAGTGTTTGTGATAGTTATTTGAGTGCGAAATGCTCAAAACAAACCATTTGCCTTTGATTGAAACCGGAAAAAACCTTCAAATCGAATATGGGTAATGTTTGTAGTCCTCTCAAACACACCTTGAACAAACATAAATCTTTGTAGAATTTTTATAGAACTTAAATTACTCTGTTTTGTTATAAAGCCGCTACATTTCTAATTGCGCGAGAGGCCGTCGGGGTTGGTACTACCGCTTTGTCTATTTCTGCCGCCAAGCAACAGTATGTAAGCAGTGTTGGACATTGAAGCCACTGAAATTTCTGGGCATTATGAGACTTAACATCTTATGTATCGGGGTGACGAGCGCAGTATGGCACTGGCCTTGCAGAGCTTTGTAATTCACAGTGCTGTGTGGTGTTACTTCTGTGTATGGACAGGCGTGGTGCTTACCATCAGGCGAGCGCCTTGCTCGTCTCGTCATTCAATCAAATAAAACAAATTGTTTCTTATTAAAACAACTTACACGATGAAACTATTAATTTTAGAGCGAAACTGTCCCGACTATAGTTTCAACGACTAGGTAATAAGAGTTAAAAGGTTTTAGTAACAATATTCCATAAAGTTTTGCATACATTCATTAACCGTGTCCTAAAAGCTTTTAGGAACATCACTCAATAAACATGTAACTAATAGGTTTTACAAGTATTTGCAAATGTTATTGTTTATTTAGGATTAACCCCTGGCCCCAGGTATGAGAGCATGCAGGGGCACTTCAGCAATTTTTTTTGGTTCTAATTTGGATTAATGTTTTTATTAAAAAAAAAAAAAACACACTAAAAAAACAATATTTTGCTTCGAAAAAACACACTCGAAACCTGAAGCTGGCCCAAATCACCCTCCCCTTCCCAATCCCTTATTATCCTTTTCCTTTAAGATCGGCAACGCGCCCATGATTCTTTTGGTATTGTGGGCGTACCTGGGCGGAGGAGATATCACTTACCATCAGGTGACCCATTTGCTCGTTTGCCGACCTATGCTATAACAAAGCAATTGGTTTATAGATGTATCGTTTTTAGATTCCACCTCCCGTAGTTAAATCATTGATCATAATAATTATACAATTTTCTGCAAATCAAAATCAAAACTTTGTTCATCTCTGCACTACCCTAAGCTTGACTGGGAGAGAATGCCTTTGGCATTAAGTCCGCCTTTATACATTTTGTATATAAAGTGTAAAATAAAAATAAAATTAACAATAAATTAAAATTGTATAGGTTTTACATAATCCAAAAAAATAAGGAAATTTAGAAACAATGTGTCACAAAAACCGGAACAAATCAGAGCTTGTTGTTGCATTTCCTACGGTAATTGATCTAAATCTTCCTGCATACCTAATTACCATACCTATCCTTTAAAATAGGCAACGCAATCATACTGTTGCATTGCTAGTTTATAAATAAAGCATTTTCTTTATTATCGAATTAGTAATCTTTCTTTATTATACCACGTCCCGTTTTTAGATATAACGCGTTTTAGGGAAAACGCGTTATATCTAAAAACGGGTCTTAACTGTGACATATACATATATTAAGGAAGGCTTCCTTTTGAAAATATTCACCATTCGCCACTTCTAAGACTTAATCCCTCTCATTAGTAGAGAAGGCCCGTGAGGTAGTATATAATTCAGGTTATATGTAATTTCGGTGTACTGTTTTAGAATTTAGAAATGTTTTATTTTAACCTAATTTAAGAGCGCAACGTACCGTGATTAACTATACTAACGTCAGGACTATGTATGTGACTGTTGTGTATTTATTTATTAAATAAATAGTGTTTTAGTTTTGATAACCGTTAAAATCCTTCGGCATTAATTAAGAAACCATCAGTAATTTTTAAATGGCTTGACAAATGTTCTTAAACACGGCTAATACGAATTTAAATAAAACAAACACACACACACACACACACACACAAACACACACAAACACACACACACATACGCACCCACAGCCGCACACAAAGCGGTAAAACTTATGACAACTTGTAACATTTTGTCCGGGATTAAAAAATTACCTTCAGTAAATAATCATAATTATTATAGACTAGCTTTTGCTCGCGGCTCCGCCCGCGTGATCTGCTTTTTCCGGGATAAAAAGTATCCTATCACCCAAGTCAGCTCATACCCTGTCTGTATACCAAATTTCATCAAAATCCGTTCAGTAGTTTCAGCGTGATTGACGGACAAACATCCAAACATCTAAACAATAAAACTTTCACATTTATTATATTAGTGGGATAGTAGGATTCCATTTATGCTCGTCGGTTCATGTTGGCGATACAATTGCATATAAAGCGGACGTGTCGCTGTCGAGTGACATAATAATACATCACTGTTGCCACTTCATTCGCGTCGCGCGTCTCAGTTTCCTGTATCTATGCTTCGTACTTTTACTCACCGTGTAATCAGGTCATGTCGTAAATCACTAACATTCCTAATTTCGAAGTAAAAAACACTACAACTTTAGTATCGACAAGTTGTTTGTTTACCAGATGTTAACAAAAGGTTGTACAAGTTTTAATTAAAGTAGTTGAAAAGTTCTCAGGACCAGTTTCTAACTAGTTTTTAATAAGTGCACACTGTTATGCCACGTTTCGTCGGGTTTTTTCTATCCCATCATATGATAGGAGGCGGATCTATTGTCATACTATGCACATATTCCAATCCCGGGTTATTCATGTGTGATTTTTGTTTGAAATCTAAACACAAATTGTGATGGCCCGACCTGAGAATCGAACCGAAAACCCAGTTCTGACCTTTGCATGCTGCCACTAGACCAGTTAAATTTCTAACTAGTTCTAGATTTACATACATATGATAATTAAATACTTTCTAGACTAACTCATATATTTTTTTCTGGCATAAAAAGTAGCCTATGTTCATCAGATAGGATTCTAATGCTGAAAGAATTTTTCAAATCGGTCCAATAGTTTCAGAGCCTATTCAATGCAAACAATCGAACCTTTCCTTTTTATAATATTAGTTTAGATTAGTATTCAGTTGCGATTTGCGATTGATTTTTAATAAGTTAGACAATCGTCATAGATTTTCACCGACCTAAAAGTGTTCTAAAGGTGTAATATTTAAAAAGTTGTTGTTTTTACTTTAAGATGCTACTTTGTACCAAATTTTAGCAGATTTAGTTTATTTTACTATTTAGATTATAGTTTACAATAGATACTCGCAAACATAGCACGATCTCCTTTGTCCGTTCATTCATTCACATTCTTACCTGAACAATATGGTTTACCAAACCAATAAAATTAAAAAAATAATTTCAAGCATTAAAAAATTTAGCCTTTTGAGCTCCACAATTTCGAATTTTCAATTAACATAGCGTAAATGAATACAGCCCTGCCACAGTCAGTTCAGCGTAAAGTTTTATTAAACATCGGGGTCGTTTGGAAAACGAATTGCTTTTTGACATTTTACGCAGTACACGTAATCAAGGTGAGTTGAATACAGCGACATTTCGACAAGAAACAAACATTTTAATCGGAGTTGTGTTTCAGTAAGGTTTAAGCGGGCGTAAGTAGTGAGTTGTTTAGGTAAATTACTTGTTTGGTAATTGATAGGTGCGTGTCGACGCCTTGTATATAGTAATTATACAATTATACACGTCCTCTCGCTTTGTAACCGGCTACTAGCCCGCTGCGCCACGGAGGCTGTCAAAAGCCTAAGGCCGCGGACTCGAAGTAAGCGGCAAGAGGCAAGCGGCGGCGGCGCGGGTGCGGCGCGTTCAAATGTATAGATTTAAATGGACCTGGCCTCGAAAGCAGCGGCGCGGCGCGGGCGCGAGGAGCGACGTACGAGCGGCGCGCGCCAATCGAGCGGAAACTGCGCGTCTGCATTGACGTAGTGCTGTGTATTTTCAAAAATGCAAATTATTTCAATGATTTTTTATATGGAACATCATATTCACATCAATTTCGTTCGCGAACAGACATTAATTTCTCATAGTACAACACTACGCCGTTCTAGCGCCGCGCGATCTGCTAGATGCTTCGAGACCGGGTCTCCGCCGCACACACGCCGCCGCCGCCGTCGCCCCGCACCCACTGAATTCGAGTCCGCGGCCTAAGTCCTTCTGAACCCCATTATTACCCCTTTCTTTTAGGGGTCGGTAGCTCGCCTATGAATCTTCTGGTATTGTGAATTATTACGGTGAAGATAATTTACCATCAGGTGACCTACCTGCACGTTTGCCAATCTACTACCTATATAAAAAAAGAAAACGTATTAAACTACCCGATCCATACTAAAAATATATGTATGTCTCGACAAGAAAACCCCGGGACTATCATATAGACAACTAAACTAATTTTAAAGCCAAAGAAACATCTTTTTATTGGCCGGAATGCTAAAACGAGCAGGTTGCCTGATAACAAGCGCAACCATAGAACTTTACGTAACAGAGCACTGCAAGGCACTGGATTGCGCTGGTCACTTTGGCATATAAGATTTAGACTACACTTCTTATTAGTCGTTTATATTTTTTTTTTATTTGCGTAGTAAATTAAAAAAATAAATATATAATTTCAAATCAACGAATTTTAAATTACATAAAATAACTACAATGAAGGCTCCACTCACTGCAGTAATACGAGATTAATTGTCCGTAAAATATGTACTAGTGAAACTTGAGAGCTTTATATACGAACAAAATTAAATTCAATTTGTTTCTCTAAATTGAATTAAATTTAATGTGATTAAAAAGCAAAGTATAAACAAGTCGTTATAATTTTACTGCTCCTATTAAAATGTTATCGTATTATTATACTTTTCAAGGTGATTTTTCAATATTGAAGTACTTATATGTTTTGATGGGCAAAGGTAAATTTACTGTTTCAAATTGAATTTATTATGATTTTTCGATATTGAAGTACTTATATTTTTTGATGGGCAAAGGTAAATTTACTGTTTCAAATTGAGTAATTAAACATTCATAGTTTTAATAAATGTTTTAGCGTCGTTTTTACTACACCGATAAAAAGAGGTTTTTATAACTATTACCTTTTTCTGTCTGTGCATAACTCGTCTGTGGTATTGTATTGTTTAAAACTCTCGATAACATTTTAAATGAATGCAGTTTTTTTGTTAAAAGCTGATGTGGTCAATATGTTCAACCATATATCATTTAGAGTTTTTTTTCAAATTGACGTCGAGGGCTTTCCCGGTTAGATTACATTGAGGCAATGTAAAATGATTTCTAAGAACTGTTTTTTCTTTGGCTATTTATACTGTTTATCTAATCTATTGAGAATTGTCTATTAACCAAGTTTAATTTTCAAAAACGATAATCCTATAATTTTGTTTATTCACGTATAAAATATAATTGAATGTTAGTAAAGAAATTTTCAAGTAAACCGAGTTTTGGAATGTTTGGTTAATTAATGTTTAACATTAAAAACCGATCCTAAATTCCTCAGAACCGATAAAATTTAAAGTATCTGGGCTGCTTTATAACTCGGGTGAATAATTTCCGACGTCAAAACCCGTATCGACACCTGTCTCAAATCATAACGAAAGTTAATTAATTTGGTATTAACTTGCCAAAATGCGGGCATTTCTTGTTGATTCTAGAAACTAGTTGATGGTAAAAGTTGCTACAGTGCATACTCTTATAGCTCTGTTAGTTCCATACTCGTTGCACGCTATTTGCGATGGTAAGACGGAGTCTGGCACAAATTAAAATATCATTATTATTATTATTTTAAAATCTTTTGCGTTTTCTCAGCTTTTACGCTGGTTGGTTTAACTGCAAATACGGGACATAGCCAAGTAAATGCAGCTTAAAAAGAAGTTATGTTTGTGAGCCTTGAAATTAGAATTATGAACAACATCCCAACACATCCCAAAACCCATTAGGGTGTGTTGTGATGTTGGACCATATCACCATCGTTGATTTGCATGAATTTTCTGACAATCCTACAGGTGTTTAGGATGGCTGCCTTTTGAAGAGTTATGTAGGTAGATTTGTTCAAATTTAATAAGTTCAAACTTGTGTGCAGATGCTTTGGGATAACACCTGTAGCACTGTACCTGTAGTCGAGAGGACGATGGGTACTACATAAACTTTTTCTTGTCTCCAGATTCTTGTGACTTCTTCTTTAAGTTCCGTGTACTTATTAATTTTCTCTATTATTGTTTTTTGGATATTGTGAGTGATACGGCGATATCAATAAGGTAGGTAACTTTGTTTGATTTATCTTGCAGAATTATATCTGGTCTATTATAATGAATAGTTCTGTCAGTCAGGATGGCTCTGTCGTAGTACAGTTTATATAAAGAATTTTCTAAAATGGTTTCAGGGGTATATTTATAGTATGGTGTGATGGTGTTCGGTATGAGCGTGTATTTGAGTGCGAGTCTTTGATGAATAATGTTAGCTATTTGGTTGTGTCTATGGGTGTAATCGGTTTGTGTGAGGCTTACGCATGCTCCGGTGATATGCTGAATAGTCTCGTGTTGAATATGACATCTTCGGCAATTCAAGTCTTCACTATTAAATTATAATATTACGTGTTTATAGTAAGTACTATCTTCAAGCCGTTGGTGCTGTTTGATGGAAATCGACATCGATTATTCAGCTATATCGCAAACCTTAAGGACCTGATTAAAAAACATCATCTTTTTATCCTGACTCGACAAAGTGACTACGCTACACTTGACGGTAAGTAACGCAATCCAGGAATAGTGTAATCCATCGAGTGACGACGTGACTATCATAAATCGGCAAGATCATGCCAAAAACCAACAATCTGACTTCAAACCAGATTTCTAACAACCAGTAACTATGGTAACCCATACAAACTGGTCGATATAAACCTAGTTTAAAGTTAGAATACGTTTTATAATAAGGCCCGCGTTTTGAAGTTTCAATTAGAGTGGCAATTTATAGAGAACAAATATTTTTAAATTATGAACATGTTCCCTGTACCCTTGGGGAGGTCACAACTTGACGCTTCTTTAGGCTCTACGATTTCATTTTTTTTCTTAGTAATATCATTAAAGTATTTTGGTATTTTTTACGTGTCATCTCTTAATATTTTCCTTTTAATACTTTTCAAAGTCATAACAAGAAAATTACCGAGGCGTATAATATTAATCTTAATACTGCAAATCTATGACAATCGAGAAATGAGAATATAGGTTAGAAACTGAACATTTTACCTCCCGAGTCGTTCAAGGAATCGAGAAAAGTATTGCACAACGGATATTAAATCACTCGGGCAAGCATCGAAAGGAAATAAAATTTAAATTTAATAGGAATTGCAAACTACACTTATTGACTTCGTTTTGCAATGAATATTTAAATTATTGGGTTTTTCTTCAAAGAGATCTTATTATTTTTTTTAGCTAGAAAATGTTTTGCGTGTGTTATATAAAAGAGTAAAACTGTATCTTTTTAAATTACTTTGTTCTACATATTGATGAAATCCGTGAAGTGACGCTTGAATGGAAAACAAAGGGTAGAGGCATTCAACCATGTACTTTGATTATAAATTATTAATAAATTTGAAAGGTGGTTCAGTATGACAACCTTTGTGATAAATTTTTCATAATTGTCTATGTTTTTTTTTTTATCCTGGCTCGGCAAAGTGACTACGATACACCCGATGGTAAGTGTAGCGCAATCCAAGAATAGTATCGACCAACTATAAACAATGTGTCCATCATAGGTCGGCAAGATCATGCCGGCCTGCCAAAGGGGGAGGGGAAGGAAAAAGGGATGGGAAAAGGGTTAGGATCTGGGGGCAAGCCCCCTGGGGAGAACCGGATATACACTGACTGACCCTGGAACGCGACCTACACAAGGTGGGCCACTATGGGAGGTTTTAGCACCAGTGTACGGTGGTCGCTATCCGGTCGGATACAAGTATCCTCCCACCAGCACTTACTTTATGTTTGTTACATATATATTAAAATAATTTTGGTTTAGTTTTCGCATACGAGGGACCTACCATAAAGGTGGTGGGTTGTAGTTTGTTTGTAGTAGGTGGTAGTTTAGTGCCAAGCAGTGCTTTGTAATTTAAGGCTAGGATATCCGAGAACTTTAGGGATTTTGCGCTATCTTCGCCGCCCCTGGGTGAGCGCGCGACGTGTGCATGTCATCATCTGTTTATGGGCAGATGTGGCTTATCATGAGGCGAGCGCCTTGTTCGTCTTGTCATTAAATCAAATAAAAAAAATCTTTGCATGATTACATAGACCTAAATAAAGTACTTTATCGTGGAAAAGAAATCCTACGCAATATTCAACAGAAATTTGTTCGCCCAAACACGTCCATCGTCGTAGTTGAACAAATTAAAAACGGGAAACTATTGTGATAATAACAGAATTTGTCACTTGTTATCGCTACGTCTGTTTCTGAACTCGACTAATTTGCTAACTTCGCACGACGTGTGTAGGGTTGTCCCAATCAAACAACTACGCGGCAATTATAAAGTTTTTTGCAAGTCATATATTTTCTATCCTAATATTACTAAGTGTTATCGCCGAACATACTTTCTACACATGTTTTTGAAATTATGTTACTTGTGGAAGTTCGTTGATGGTGGTAGAATATTCATATCCGCCTGGATAATGACCACCGTACACATAGTGTTAAAACCACACATAGTGACCCACACGCTTTGTGTAGATCGCGTTCCAGGATCAGCCAGTATACATACGGTTCTCCCAAGGGGCTTGCGACATAACTCGATAGTTGGTTGGGGCGGGTGTAGGGGTACATCTCTGTATCCCTGTGCCTGCATCGGTCATTCATCTGTCCAGTCCCAAGCCACTCGATTTGTTCGTCCCTCTCCGAAGAGGGAAAAAGCATTTATACAGGGCGGGATCATTCTGATGACCGATAAACTCATTGTTTGTCGGTGGTCGCTAGTTGTGACTACACTACGCTTACCGTCAGCTGTAGTGGAGTCATTTTATCGTGTTCGGATAAAATAAAATAAATAACCAACTAATATATTTTGGCGTATTGTCACCCCTAAAACTCGAGTGAATACACAGAGAACACTGTTGCAGTAGAGCGGATCCACGGCTCACAGGTACTACACGTAATTAAACTGACTTACAACTGGCTCCCTGACGCTCGCTTATCGCTTCACAAACAAAACTTTCCCATTCGCTTTACTTTCCAATTGCAATTAAATTTAATTATTTGACTATGTATTCAAATAGACTTATTAGGACTTAAGTTAAATATTTATAAGTGAAGAGTCCAAAAATATACTGTCCAAGGTGGTAAGTCGCTCGTATGCGAGAGGCCGTCTGGGTTGGTACCTTTGTCTTTGTCTATTTCTGCCGCCAAGCAACAGTGTGTAAGCACTGCTGTGTTTTGTTTTGAAGGACATTGAAGCCAGTGAAATTACTGGGCATTATGAAACTTAATATCTTATGTCTCGGGGTGACGAGCGCAGTTCAGTACCATGCAATGCTTTGTAATTGAAAGTTGTGTGTGGTGTTGCTTCTGTTTATGGGCAGGCGTGGCGCTTACCATCAGGCGAGGGTATATAAAAATAAAATTGTATTTGAGTTTTCAATTCGAAAAATGACACATCAACAGCCCGGAATTACAATTTGTGTCCAGTATGGCGATAGTCTTACCCCCTATCACAACATAAGACGGTTATGAGCTCGGCGAAACCTGGGTCCAGTAGCTGCTCCCCCACCTTTGACGATAAAGGCGTGAACTTATATTATGCTATACAATATATATGGTATTAAAATAATCTACCTATAAGGAATACAAGTATAGAAAATCCTCTGTACCACGTCAACGTTAATTAATTCAGTATTACCATTACCAACAACAAGTTAATTAGTCCCTCGAAACTAAATACCCTTGTAAGTCAACATAAAACGTCTGACATGGAGTTTCCATACACGGGGCTGTTAATACGAGATATAATCGATTTTCGAATATAGTATATTGTATTCTAAATTTGATTGAATGACGAGACGAGCAAGGCGCTCGCCTGATGGTAAGCGCCACGCCTGCCCATAAACAGAAGCAACACCGCACACAACATTGAATTACTAAGCACCGCAAGGCTCTGAACTGCGCTCGTCATACACATAAGATGTTAAGTCTTATAATGCCCAGTAATTTCACTGGCTTCAATGTCCTTCAAGCCGAAACACAACAGCGTTTACACACTGTTTCTTGGCGGCATAAATAGACAAAGCGGTTGTACCAACCCAGGTGGCCTCTCGCATACGAAGGACCTACCACTTTGTAAATTGAAATTAATCGGATTTTTCTTTATTGACAGCGTTTCAAAAATAATATACTTTTTTTTTATCCTGGCTCGGCAAAGTGACTACACTACACCTGATGGTAAGTGTAGCGCAATCCAAGAATAGTGTCGACCAACGATAAACAATGTGTCCATCGTAGGTCGGCAACATCATGCCGGCCTGCCAAAGGGCTAAGGGGGAGGGGAAGGAAAAGGGATGGGAAAAATGTTAGGATCAGGGGGCAAGCCCCCTGGGGAGAACCGGATATACACTGGCTGACCCTGGAATGCGACCCACACAAGGTGGGCCACTATGGCAGGTTTTAGCACCATGTGGTCGACCACGTTGTCGCTATCCGGTCGGATACAAGTATCCGCCCACCAGCCAATAAACAGAATCTCTTCTCAATTATCCTAATTGGAGCATTTGACTCATTTAAATGCTCCCATTTGTTTGAAAACCCGTCATAGCGATAAGTGATTTATTAATTGAATCTCTGTTTCGGGATTTATTATGTCCTGCTAAAGTTTGGCATGGTAACTACAACTACAACTGCCTATGATGACGTTTACTCTGAACTTAGTCGTTGATCTTTCAGACTGCACTTTAATTTTTATTTTTTATCTGTGCACCTAAAAAAAACAAACAACCAAAGACGTAGTCTCTCTGCCAGAATATGCATTTCTTTTTTATCTTGACCCAACAAAGTGACTAAATTGGACCTGATTTAAAGTACAGTACAGTCCAAACATAATATCGGCCATCAGGAGTTGTTGCAGTCATTGCCTGTCGGCTGAGTTAAACCAGCCTGAAGGTACGGTATATACAATGGCTGATCCCGCAACGCGAATTACCTGAACGAGTCTCTAAAGCAGATGTTTCACCATGTGTACGGTGGTCGCTATCCAGTCGGGTACAGAAATTATCAAGTACCCTCCCATCAGCACAGGGTAACAGTGCAAATCTATTAAAAGTGGTTACCATAACGCAAAAAATTTACCACAAATATCTATTTAGGCCGCGAATAAAATTAAAACCTTTAATTATAATTTAACTAGCGTTACCGTTGAGAAACAGGGATTTTTTTATAATCAATCAATTCCGATTAAGCTGTTTGTATCAGTATAGATTTAAGTTTAATTATTTCACCCCTTCTGGAAGATGATTTATTGTCTATTCTGAAGTTGCCTGCTGCTCGGGTTTTCCTGAATTTCACTTGTATGGAAATTATTCGAGGATGCTGATCCCGAAGGGCTTGTGGCATGACTTGATGGTTGGTTGGAGCGGGTATAGGGGTGCATTCTTGTATCTCTGTGCCATGTGTAATGATTCTCTCTTCGAAGTGTGGTGACCACCGATAAAATCATTGTTTGTTGGTGGTCGCTGGTTTTTTGGACTGCACTGCGCTTAATATCAGATGTAGTCACTTTGCCGTGCTCGTATAAAAAAAATTATTATGTAATAAATTATCAACGACTTCCAATAATATTTTTATATAGAGACACTCTCTAATACAAAGACATCTTATAGTTTAGGTGCTATTATACGAAAATTCGCTCCAATCGACTAGTGACTGTCCATAATAGGGATTATACAAAAAACCTCGTGAAATCACTTTAATTTAACAATTTAAAAGTAATTCATCACAGCCATTGTCATCTAAAGCGAGCAACGCGGAGATTAGGCGAAATTAAATAAACTTATTAATATAATCTCATTTACTTTGAAATATAATTTACTAAGAGCTCAGTAATTTTTAATAGACTTTTTAAAACAATTGTGTATTCAAATGTTTACAACTAAACTTGATTGTTTTTTGTTTTTGTGATCTTTTTTTAAGTTTTGTTTAAGATTACTGGCGTGATCAAGTGGTCGTTATTTAGCTTCAAATGATAGACATATATCAATTCTACTTTTTGCAATGATTTTTTATTACACATATATATATATATATATATTATATATATATATATATTTTAAAAACATGACAACAAATCACAAGGCTTAGGGCTGAATTTCTTAGTGTTTCTAATAAGGCCAGTGGGCATTTCCGAAGCATCGGTTGAGTTTTAATATGAGGAGTAAATATATCCTTGGAAGCCTAGTTGTTACATATAATTCTTGATATTGTATTTGAATTTTAACTTGATTAGAATACATCAAGGTACAGAAAGCTTAACATTTTTACATAAAGACAGCAAAGCTAAGGAAGGGTTATAACTTTAGCGAAAAGAAGCGACTTTATTAAATGTATGAATGGTCTCTGATATAATCTCACGTTAATACAGTTGCGAATTGAACAACCTCTTTTACTGTTATTTTGGCAAGTAACTGAGATTGAAATAAAAACAGAACATTTTCATGATATATTTTTCCGAACTATTAGCTTTATTTCTTCGACAAAGAATCTTGGTCTATTCTGTTAACAGTTTCTTTGTAATATCTATATATATTTCGTGTGTTTTTGTGCGTTTAATGAATTGGAAAAGGGTTAGTTTATTGAAAAGAGTGAAAACTTTTGAAGAACCAAATACATTAATTATATTTGCAATACCTACTAGTTAAATACTATTATTTTAATCCATTCGCTTTGTTATAATAGTGAGTTATCACTAATACCTTATTTTTATAAAAACCTCTAACTAAGGACACACGATATTAAAAAAACAATAGTATTTATTATTCAATGGTAGCGTGCGTGACGTAGTACTTCAATTATAGGAGACCATAGCGCCGCAGCGTTCAAATTTAAAACATTTATACAGCGACTAGCTTTTGCTCGCGGCTTCGCCCGCGTGAACGTTTAAAATTGAAAAAGTTTCATACAAACTTTCATCCCCTATTTTATCCCCTTGGGGGTAGAATTTATAAAAATCCTTCCTTAGCGGATGCCTATGTCATAACATCTACCTGCATGCCAAATTTCAGCCCGATCCCTCCAGTGGTTTGGGCTGTGCGTTTGTCTATATGTCTATGTTGTCTATTCATGTTGTAGACAAAACTGTCTACAGCGTGGCTCTATCACAAAAAAAAATGTAATTAATGGTACCAATGGAACCCTTAGATATATGTAGATAGTTACCATAGCCATTAAAGCCTCTTGGTCAATTTGAGTGTTAATTAGTTGATAACTAGATTACGCACTGTAGATTGTGGCACACAGGCATTAAGTTGGGCTCCAGCTGTTAAAGATAATATAAACAATATTCCAAATAAAATACTTATATTTATTTCAACATTTAAAATATATGTATTAACAAATTGAATTATGTGGGATAATTGACGTGAATAATATTAGACCGAAAACGATTCGATATAACTAATTATAAATTCCGCTCGGGTCTGCGATGTGGGGACTACAGAGGACTGGAACTCTTGCGATCATTTCTGTTAGGGTTACCATGTTAAATAAATCGTATTTAAGTCTCAGCAGGTAATAAAAAACTTTTTTTTTAAATTTGATTGTATGTTGAGACGAGCAAGGCGCTCGCCTAATGGTAAGCGCCACGCCTGCCCATAAACAGAAGCAACACCACACATGGCACTGAACTGCGACATTAAACAATCAAATACCCGCCCCAACCAACCATCAAGTCAGGCCGCAAGCGGCAAGAGAACCCGATATACACTGGCTGATCCTGGAACGCGGTCCACACAAGATGTGTGGGTCTATGGCAAGGATTAACACCATGTGTACGGTGGTTACTATCCGGGCGGATATGAATATCCCACCACCAGCTACTATATATTTTGAACTCTAGAAGGATCCATTCGAGCGTGTTGGAATATCAGAAGTTTCCATTAGTGTTCGCATTTACTACCTCGCTGGTGTATTGATTTTACCGTAAAACGTAGATTCCAGCGCAAAGTTTAACGATGTTCTGATTCCCTGTTACTGCGGTAATACATATGTATAGGTATATTGAATATTCATATTGTTAGGGTATTGAGACGGGCTAAAATCATTAGCTCTTGCGTGGACGGTACATAGGTATATAGGGTAACAGGTGCTTGTTGTAGGTACAAATCAATATTTATTAACCGATTTTAAAAGGACGTGGTTCTCGATTCATCTGTGTGTATGTTCTTTATGTATGTCTACGCATAATTCGATTAATTGTTAAATTCAAAGTCGATTAATTGTGATGATACTTTTTGTATTCGATAGTGGTCTCATACAAATTTGGTTAAGATCTGATGCAGAGTGCGAGGGAAAATAGGAAATTCCTTAATAAATAACGGCTAACGCAACACAATTCGGGTTTAAAAGTTTTATCGGTTATTTATAGCTTATTTTTTAGCTGTTTGTATTTATAAATAACAGATGATTTCGAACTCTTCGCGTTAATATACGTAAAAATGGTAGGAAACGTGGGAGCTCACATACAGTTTACTTTTAAGTTTCAAAAGAAAGAGCCCAGACAGATAGAAAGACTCTGGAATAGAGTGCCGATGTTAAAATCTTGAAAAGTGTGTGTTCATGATTTTCAATACAGCAAATATCAAACACAAAAACACTTCACCTTCATCACACGGTGACAGGAAATTGGGCTGCCTCAAAGAAACATTTTTGACCTTTACACGAAACAAACAAAGACGGCATCTAAATTGTCTATTACACGTCTATTACATGGCAACCCTATTTCACCCTCGACTAAAAATAGCACTCACAACAGCCACACCGTTGAGCCAATTCATGCGGACTTAATTCTTAGAGTGCTCATACACGCTTCAATCAGGCGCTCATGTAATGGGATAGTTGTATGTAAATATACACTCCTTGACAGCCTCCGTGGCGCAGCGAGGAAGTTGCCGGCTGTGAAGCGACAGGCCGCGGGTTCGATCCCCGCACCGAGATAAATGTATGTGTGATCCACAAATATTTGTTTCGGGGTCTGGGTGTGGTGAAACCGAATATCTCACGTAGTTTCGGATACCCACGAGACAAGACTCGTATCTTACTGTCGGGTCAGGACTAAGTGTGTGACTGTTGGGTGTATTAAAAAAATCAAATATGGCATAATTATTAATATAGTTTATGGATGTAGTTTATGTTGATTTTGTTAATAATTATATAGAGCTAGATAATGAGAATTTTCAGTGGAATTAGTTTTGTATCTTGAAAGGAATAAAAATAGACGTGCGTTTAAGATTTTATTTCAGAATTGTAGAATAATGTTTAGTGGCTTGAACATGGTCTTTTTGAAACATACTTTGATAAAATAAAGTTCACAAAAGAAGGTAATGTTTCAGAATCAATATCTGATGAAACTTGGATAGATCGAAAAGCGTCGTTCATGCCAGATTTCTAAACGTAAGATTTGAATTTCTAACACGTATTCATCATGTTCTTTCGATATGCAACCCTGATCTTGGAAATGCTCGATTCCAAAGTTGGAAGTACGCAATATATTTGGAATATTATTTGTTTGAAGACAATAAAGATTTTTTTTTAATATTGTCTACAAATAATAATATAACCGTCACGTCTGTTTACTGAAGGGATAAACATTTAAGTACAACTAGTGCGATAAAAAGCGTATTTAAAACGCATGCATCTACAGTACCCTTTTTTCACATTTGATAAAGATCGCCTCATTGGTCTAGTGACACCGTACTAAGGTTGAAAACCGTCAAGTTCTGGGTTCAACTCTCAGGTTGGCTAATCACAATTTGTGTTTGATTCCGATTCCAAAAATCAGACATGAATTGCCCGGGATTGGTATTCGTGGTATGGCGATAGGCTTGCCCTCTATCACATCATGGTACGGAAATAACCTAGGAAAACGTGGCTGCAACAAAAATGTCATGCCAGGAGGCCAGTAAAGATATTTCGGAATTTTTCAACCGTTCTACCAATTAAAATGTTACATAAACTATAGGGACTTTCGTTTGTACGAATAAGACAACTTCGTCAATTAAAATATCACTTTAACTTGAGATCGCTGCTACATAAACCGTTCAAAATTGCAATTATTATAAAATAATAAACTTCTTAAAATATATACACATACACGCCTATAATTGCCGAAGGGGTAGACAGAGGTGTAACCAGTAGACTCAAATTTCGCCGAGCATATTTCCTTCCCATGATGAGATAGGGGGCGAACCTATCGCCATACCGGAGACAATTCCAGACTCCGGGCTGATACTGAGCATTTCGTGATAAAAACCCAATATCACTTTACTCGACCGGATCCCGAGACCTCAGCTCAGCAGTCGTACCGCGTGTGCAATACAAATTCGGCGGCTTCTGCCGTGTGTGTGTCACACACTTGTTTTTTTATTAATTTCGTTGCGGGATACAGACAGATTCGCATTCCCAGAGACTCAACGAGCTTCATTGTTCGCTGTTAAAATATGCGTGCCACTGTCGATCCTGGTGTACAGGAGTTACAGTGGCGGATGTATGATCCGGATAGTAGATACATATATATCATATATTCATACATAGACTCTGGAATAGCTTGCCGTTGGAAATCAGGCGAGCTAAATCTGTTCCTATATTTAAAAAAATGGTAAAGAATCATTATCTATCAAATCTGTAGTTAGTACTATTGCTATTAAATGATGTAATTACTATGTCTTATATTAATATGTATTAGTTTAGTGTTTATATTTTATTTAATTATTAGGATTTTATTTATAAGTATGTTTGTTCGTGCTGTTTCTTTTTCCATGTTTTATTGTACACCGCTGTCTACTTCTGTTCTTGTTATTTTGTTCCATATTACGGTTGTCTGCAAGAGATTGCTTCTAGCAATAAGACCGCCCATTGTCTTCCATAAGTTGAGCACCAGCTTTTTAGTTTTAATTACTTGCATTGTAAATGGTTGTCAATAAAGAGTTTTGTATTGTATTGTATGGAAACCGATATTGTAGGAATATGATCTTCAAACTAATAGTGGATACTATCATTGTCTTGCACCATGTATGCTCAAAGATATGATACAAATTGTTTAGGAGCACGTATTGTCTAGGAAACAATAGAGACGATTCCTTCCGGCCTCCGTCCGAACCGTCCAAATTGAACTAAAGATCGTAATAAAGGCGTATCTATCATAATACAACCCTATCACATTGTTAGATATTATGATTTAGTAATAGTTTATTCAATCCTTAAAACCAGACAGAATTTATTTGAAGGTCACAAATAATTTCATAACGTCTATTGAATACAAAAACAAGCATGGATATAATATCGCTTATATGATAAATGCATGAAAATGCGCTGAATGGAGAAACTATTTCTTAGAAGAAGTCGGATAGTTAATTAAATCAATATACATACATACGCACTCTGTTATTCTTAAAGGAGTAGGCAGATATGTAAAAGTACACCTACATTACTCCTAGCTAATTTCTATCCCATCACTTGACATAGGGCAAGTCTATCGCCATACCGGGCACAAGTCCAGACTCCACGCTGATGCTGAACATTTTGTTGGAACAATAACACTTTTACCTCACCCGGGGATCGAACCTCAGCACAGCAGTCGTACCAAGCTTTACAACTCCGCCACGGAGGCAGTCATTTAATTAAATGACGGATTATGTTATTTTGGTCCAGTATCAAAAATATGTTTAACAAATATTCAGCAAAACACTTACGTAATCAATTCACAAGTTAAAAACAGAATCAAACTCAAAGTAAAAAAACCTAAACACAAAAGCAACAACTGACAATAGAGCAACAATGCACTAGTTATAGAGACTGCTCCCTCCATCAGGGCTTTTATCCTCAAATTGGATTAATTAACAGCCGAACCATAGTTTCCAAGCCCCTATTGTCGGCCGAGCTGACGGCGACCATGTTTGTTTTTCATGTCGCTAACCGATCGATGTCTTTGTTTAACAATAGCGGAAATTGAAAAGTCGTCCACTGAATATAATTTTTTTTTATCCTGGCTCGGCAAAGTGACTATGCTACACCTGATGGTAAGTGTAGCGTAATCCAAGAATAGTGTCGACCAACGATAAACAATGTGTCCATCGTAGGTCGGCAAAATCATGCCGGCCTGCCAAAGGGCCAAGGGGGAGGGGAAGGAAAAAGTGATGGGAAAAGGGTTAGGATCAGGGGGCAAGCCCCCTGGGGAGATATACACTGGCTGACCCTGGAACCCTGTTTTAGCACCAGTGTACGGTGGTCGCTATCCGGTCGGATACAAGTATCCTCCCAGAAAATATAGTGTTTTTGTAGGAGATGAAAAACCGGAGCACTGTCGTGTTTTGTGAAATTACTGGGCATTATGAGACTTAACATCTTATGTCTCAGGGCGAGGAGCGCAGTTCAGAGCTATGCAGTGCTTTGTAATTCAAAGTTCTGTGTGGTGTTGCTTCTGTTTATGCGGAGGCGTGGCGCTTTCCATCGGGCAAGCGACTTGCTCGTCTCCTTATTCAATTAAACCTACCACCTTGTGTTTATTATCAGCTTATGCTGAGTTGGTGTCATTTTTGTGACGAGCAGAACTAAATTAAGCGTTATTTTATAATTCCTTAGTCATTATTTAAATTAAATATTTCCCTCATTCTAGTACGGTACTATATTCATGAATAATGATCCTTGTTGTAATCTAAAACGTCGGCTTAAAAGCTATTCTTACAGAAAACATAAAAATGAAAATTTTCAGAAAGAACCTTCCCGCAATTGCGATCGTTTACAGATATTTGGGTCCTTTTTATGTTCCGATTTTTATCCTCATTTTGTAGGCTCGTTAGGCACCGGTTCTGCTGTAGGTATTCCATTTATTCCGTTTTTAGGGTTTCGTTGCCAAAGGGCAAACGGCCCCTTATAATTTTCTCATGTCCGTCTATACAATCCTAATATCAAGATTTAAAGAAAGAAAGAAAATTCTTCGTTCAGTACGGTATCTCACACTAATAATAATAATGACTGAATAATATGGCGACAAACAAAAAACAACAATAGCCTAGTAGATATAATAGACAGAGGGTGCCCACTAATCAGTTGTGTGAGGCCGTAAATGGTCCCATCTCAGCTTAAAATGCTACGTTTTATTTTTTAGTTAAATTTTACATCGTAAAGGTACAAGTTGGAAGCGGACGACATGACGCAGCAGCAGACGACGTGTCGCAGCGACACTACTGGTTTCTATGTATTTCTATGAAATTACCTCCGTAGTCAGCGACACGACGCTAGCGACGCGTCGTCGAGCGGCAGACGCCAGTGTCGCCCGACCGCGGATCAGTAGTGCCGCTGACGACGGAGCAACGACACGTCCAGCGAGTTTCTTTTCAAAATGAATTTCAAGATTCAAACGACAATACTGTCTGAATTCTTTAATATCGCTTTCCAAATGGTTTTTAATCAATATTGAATAGGTTCCCTCACTTGTTCTGCATTTAAGCATAGGGCGTATGGCTTCTCGTCTTTTTCTGTACAAGTACAACAAAAACAAGTCATCATCGTCTTCTTCCTCTTCTAATAAAAGATATAAAAAAATGCATCTTGTTTCCCGGAACACTCAGTACCAACTGGATTCCATCTGCTGTTGCCGTCTGCAGTCGGGTTCGAAATCATGACTGCAGCGACACGTCGTAACGACGTGTCGTGACGACATGAAGCGACTACACGTCGTCTGCTGCTGCGTCATGTCGTCCGCTTCCAACTTGTACCTTAAAGCTACATAAAGAAGTCAATGGTCACATACCCGAGTCACATAAGTTCGGGAAAATTGTAAGGGAACGGGAGTGAAGACTTGTACATTAATATTGTAATGAGTACACTTTATATTAAGTCATAATTTTCGAGTGGTAAACCGATGGTGTAATGAATTAATAAATTAATAATGAAACTGGGAATCAAACCCATAATTCTACTTTACGCAGCATCTGAGGCTACTTCCATAATCAAGACCAACCGTCATTACACCGAATAGTAGCTATATAGACTAGATATTGCTTAAAAATACCTTATTTCTAACTAATATAATTTTATATTAAATTACTTCTACAGAATACGAAATCAGATCTCTGTAAATATCGGCTTACCGAAGATTTAGAACATTTTCTTAATTGAAACGGTACGCTGTATTTTTTATTCAGTAGTGCTTTAATAAGATAATTACTAGGCCGTAATTATTTTCGCGAAGTTTCGACGAGTTACATCGGCCGTGGTTACAGGTTGACGAAATAAAGAAGTACATAATAAGTATTTATACCGTCAAAAACTACGCGATTAAGACGCGTTTAAATAAAGATTATAATAATGTAAAAGATGTCTATTTCACACATATATTAAACAAATTGTAGGTTTTTCATCGGCAGATGAATCTGTACCAAATTAATGAAAAGTAAAATATACAAATCTCTTCTCTCATAATTCACGAGATTAACAGAAATCTTATTTTGAAAGTAACACAAAAGTAAAATACACCCAAATCTCTTTTTAAATGCTACTTTCTTCCAGATCAAGTAATTGTTAAAAATGTATTGTGCTCAGGTGTTAAAAAGGCGCGTTAACCAATTCTATTACGTATATAAGGTTATCAAGAGAATGGAACCCAAATGATATCCTTTGTGTTCAAACCATTACAAGGGCAGGTCACGCAACCCACTCCGACATCCGAGTCGATGTGTATAAACATCGTAGACTGGATTCATCAGTACAATTTCTTTATTTTATTTTAAGCTAAAAGGAATTCATAGTATATGAGAGATGAGAGTCATAAAACAATACCCGTAAAATAAAAACACTGACTCTATTTAAACACAGTAACTCTATTTTATGGTCTCAAATACTTTTATACATTCGTTCGTATTGATTATTTTATTTTATCTTTATTTTTCGGAAAACTTACAGCTAGCATTATTAATACAGAATAAATTTCAAATGGTCATTTACAAGATTTCACAAATAGTAAAAAATAACTATTACATGTAAGGGTCGGTTAATTACCAAATGAAGACAACAGAGATACTATTTACACAATGTAGTTACCACAATAATTATTCGTCAAGATATTTTTGAGTTGAGAGACACTGATAACAAACCAGTCCAAATCAATTAAGAAAATATCTTTGTTTAAAATACACAAAATCACTTCCGAAGTACATACTTTCATCACAAAGTACAAGTACGCATGATTTAATATTTTTTTAATAAAGTTTCTATGAACGTCGCGTCGTCTACTGATATTTCGATTGCGAATATTTGCAAATACACCTTGTTCGCTATTTCTTTATTTTGTAAAAAATATGAGATTTGCTTTCAACGGGATTCAGTTGGATAAAATAGATATTTTTTAATATTTAGTTGTACATAAATTCTTTGTACTGCGCTATATGAGATTCAACATTGTTGCTTGCTCTTTCTGTGTTTTCTTTTGTATGGACTATAAAGCGCAATGACCACTGAAATACATACACAGACGCGAATATCATGTATTTTCGTAGTAAATTGCATCCTTTCTTTAATAAACGAACAGCGCATACGGACTGGACATTGTTTCGACGATAGTATTAGGTTCGAAACCTAGAAGCATAATATACCTCTGGCTTTTGTAAGTTAAATGTGTATTCATTGTTAATTATCGCTTGCTTTAACGGTAAGGAACATTGTGAGGAAATCTGGGCTCTATACTTCAGAAGTTCTTCATAAGAATTTCAAAGTATGTGACATCTGCAAACCTGAGTAAGCCAGCATGGTGGTCTAAGGCCTAACCCCTCTAATTTGTAGAGGCCAGTAGTGCTCAGCAGTGGCACATATTTATTACAGAACTGCTATTACGTAAAATTTCTTTAATCATGTCTTATATCATGTGTCAGCAGTTGCGAACTGATAGAACATATGTTCTAAATGTCTTACTAAGTGGTAGCTCTCATCTATGTTGCTACTGTTTACGGGCAGGCGTACGCCTACCATCGGGCTAGTCTCATTTCTGCGAATAAGAATAAAATACAAAAGGTTCCAAAAAACTCATTGACCACTTAACAGCGAACTAATATCGTGTTTTATTGTAGTATGATAATAATTCTTGAAACTGAATACTGTCGAATCCTTTTTAGAACACAAAAGGCGGTGTTACAAATTCAACCATTGTCTATGAACGTGACTGTCGTACCCAGTAGCGTAGCTATGCGGTCCGCTCCGAGTGTCACTGGTTTTGGGGTGACACCCGACCAGAAATAAATACTCAAAAATTGGAAACTCCTCCTTTTTTGAAATCAGTTAAAATATATTGAAATGATAATTTTTAAGCATTCTTCCAAATCAAATCCGCCCCGAACCAGCTACACTGGTCGCACCGTGACCCCTACACGAATGAATCTTTTTTTTTTGGTTGTAAGCTATTTTAATCAAGTTATTTCTTAGCTATATTTGAAGAAGAACTGTTCAACCGTTTAACAATTAGAGATGTACTTATTTAAAAAGACGTCGGGGATTTTAAACTTATACATCACGATGATGTATATAAAGGGACAATTAATGTAGTCTTTGATAAGTAAATAAAAAGGTAGCTTTGGGGTTTTTGTGCAAAAGATAATCGTATAGATATCGTTAAGCAGATAAATTAAAATTTTAGAAATTAACTTTGGAATAAATTACAACATAATACTTTAAAATTTACTAGGTAGAAGCAATTATAAAAAATAGATTTTAAAATAGAATCAGATAAAATCTTTTTCTATCTAAAACGCTAAAGCTCTCAGTCATTCCGGGCGTGGATTTCGTTTCAAAAAGTCTTTGTAGCTGTAATACCCTTGTGACTTTTTTAATGAGGCAGTAATTAAATTTTTGAGACGATTATTTTAAGCCACTATAATCCTTAATCCTTCTACGGTTGATGCATATTGAAAGCCTCTATGGTGCAGTACGCAAGTAGCCGGCCGCGAAACGAGAGGCTGTGGGTTCATTCCATCATCCAGACACATGTTATTGTGATCCACGAATATTAGTTTCGGGTCTGGGTGCTGTGGGACCGCAAGACTAAAGTACCCGATACCCACAAATACAGTTTAACATAATTTGGGTTGGTGGTGGTGACTGTTGGGTTTATTGATTTATTTATATTACTGTAGTCGGGTTTTGTATGTGCTTCTGGGTAATTTGAATCCCCGACAAAAAAAGGATTGTTTATAATCCTTTTTGCTACTTTGTCTGTCTGTCTGTGTGTATGTAACGCTTACAAGATTTGACCGATTTGTTGTTTGACCGTATTGATGTTACTACGACTGGGATAAGGCCAGGTGGAAGAAGAAAAAAACCAACGTGCATGGAAGAAGTAATTAATAACAGTGACGGAGGCAATAGAGGTGTTCATGGATCATAGCAAGTGCAATACCGTTATATCTGCCCACCTCTATGGGCAACAAGCGTGATTCTATGTTTATATTACTCAAAATAACTATCTACGACGTCGAATAAACGTAATTGAATCTATCCAAGAGATGTTTAAGAGAATTAAATTGGATTAGGTTTTATGCTGACGCCCTTTCGCCTCTACTTACTGTAAATTGTGTTGACGGTATGTATACGAACAAAGCGGGTCATGTTTGTTTCCACTTAAGATATTCATTGACTTATAATATTTTCATTCTGGACTTTATTCCCAGTGGATATTTTCGATTCTTCACATTTTAAAAAGTAATCTTTTTCTATATATATAAAAATGAATGTTTGTCTGTATGTCCTTTATAGAATCGTAAACTATGCATTTGATCATGTGATGATCTTTCGCAAAGTTGTTGTGCATGAGCCCACGAAGGTTTCTGAGTTGGCACGACCAAAACCCGCGTTTGTTTGTGCGTGTGTATGTGGCATCGGAGCGTCTAAAACAATTGACAGATTGAAATTGTGTTTAAAAATTACTTTTTTATAACTGATATCAAAGGTTTTCAGCAGTTAGGTTATTTAACTTTTACGGGGGCGGAGTCACGCGCAAAAGCTAGTCCCTAAAAATGAAGTTAACGAAGTTCTGAATCGAGTAATCTACTCCAGAATTACCATAACAAATAATGAATTAAAAAGTTTTCCAATCGTGTGTCGAGATTACTTGAAAAACCTTTAATGGGTTCAATATTTTGATCGTGAACTAAAACTTTTTGAACTTCGATTAATTATATAATTATACGAGGTTATTTGTTTTGACCTCCGACAAAATAATAATAATAAATACACCTAACAGGCACACACATAGTCCTCACTCCACATTAGGTTAAACCTGTATCGTATCAGGGACTTCGAGGGAGTTACGGTCCCACAACACCCAGACCCGAGACAAATTAAGTTACAGATACTTTTCTAGTTGAAGTTGGGGGTTTTAAGGGTCCGGTTAAGTTAGTTATAGATTCAAGTCTTAATTACATTGTTAGCGAAATGGTTACCTGGTCTATTGGAAGACTACATATTAAATAGTCCCAATTCACACATGTAGTCCTGACCCCACACTAAGTTACAAGTCTTATGGCGTGGGTGTGAGAAACTATTTTATTTATGTTTATTAATATTTGCGGAACACACAAATTCTACGATTCTCATTAAATAATTACTAATTATTATCCACAAAAATTTTCGCACAACACTTTCAAGACACTGTACGCATAACTTGCAGATTCTGAAACGAACTTCCCTCCACGACGTTTCCTCATCGCTATGACACTCGTCCTTCTTTGAACTGTCAAGGTAGCGGCTTGGCTGTACCCTAGCATTGTTGTAGTCAGAAGTAGACCATCAGCTACCCTAAAAGACGAATAAAACAGACAAAACCAAATATTAATTTCCAATATAATAATATTTTTATTTCGTATGGAACCCGCATATAAATCAGTCCTTATTTGATTGAGCACCGAAAAAAAGGAAAACGTTGAAATCACAGTCAGTAAGGCAAAAAATTAATGAAACATGTACCGACCGCATTACATATTCCATATGAGGGTAGAGAAAGGAGTTATGTAAAAAATATTAAAAGACGATTAAACCTTCAACTTTCTAAGGCTTCAACATTATGTAAACGAGTATTCTGAGTGAATCCCTTAAAACCTCTTTACAGGCTTTCAGCGAACAGAAAGCTAATAAATTAAAATGTATTCAAAAGCTAACTAAATAAATATTCCATTAGAAATTTAAATTAAAAAAATTATTACTATCCTTTGCTTTCTAAGAAAAGCAGTGATACGAAAAGTTAATCTCAGTTCAGAGTCATAAAAAGGTAATAATATTTTTTCTTTAGAAGTACTGTTCATTCAGTTTAAAGGCCAGTCTTGATCTCCAGTCACCCTTCAGACACTGAAAGCAATAGTCGCGAGGTCACTTGTGACTAACCTCAAGCCGAACGCGTTTTAATTCGGGTTATGTAGTGAATAACCTAAAAAGGAAAGACCTATAGATCTCAATATGTGTCTAGCTTCTCTAGCACCCAAAAAAGTAGGTTCACAAAATAAATTACAATGAGACATTAAACTTGAAAAATATGCTTAATATTAGCCCGGAGTCTGAAATTTTGCCCGATATGTTCGCCTCCGCCTCCCTAATTAGCATTACTGTTCGTTAAAAACTGATTATAAAATTCCATTTATATGCAAAACTGTGATAATATGTTGTGTGTATGATATATGTATTATGTGTAAATGTATGTAATACTTTATTAGATCATTATGACTTAATTTTCGCTATTGTACACTTGACTGTCCGTTATTTCTCATTTTCTTGCCTCCGTCCCATGGTTGTCTGTAAGAAATTACCTTGAGCGATAAGACCGCCATTTGTACTTAGTTTCTATGGATTTTCTGTTTTGTTTTATTTCTTTGTATATATTGTGTACAATAAAGAATTAAATAATAATAATAATTCCTCACACTGGGGCCCTAACCACCGGTGGCTTGGGTCCTAGGCCTCGCCATTTGAGGGTGATAATTTTTATATATTTTTAATGTTTTATTTTTTACCAATGTTATATTTAAAGATGTAAAAAAAAACCTTTTGAAATAAAGAGTACTATATACAACCTTAACCTTAAATCTAACTTAGGTTTCGGTAAAGATTTGTTATATACGTATTATATATGTGTTATATACGCACCAGACCAGACCAGCATTTGTGTAAAACCATTTTACTTCTAAAATAGATTATTTAAATACGAGAAAAATTTGTCGACAAAGCTGTGAATGTTTTTCCTAATGAGCATTTGAATGTACGTAAAAGATACGATGAGAAAAGTTGTTCAATCTAAATGTGATAATTGTTCGAGATTTGTAAAAGAAATTTTACGGTTTGTTTTTCATATCTGGCAACAGGTATAATATATAACTGATAAGCAATTTTTAATGCGAAATAACGTTTATTTGTCCCTCTTTGTTGCTATTTTACGAGTAAACAATTGAACTTATTCTATTGCAATTTATGGAGCAGTCATCTATATTATTCTTATAATGTAATTTTCAACTCGGAAAAATCTTGCTCGTAGCTTCTGGAAGAGTTCTTTAATAATATCCTATAAACTATATCTTGAGTACAGAGTCACAAGCAATACGTTATTTGTTTAAATAAATAGAAACTTTAATATAACTTTAGTTCACTTTACTTCTAGTTGACTAGACTATGACTAACTAGTTCTAGCTGACTAGACTAGTTGAAAGTAAGCAAGCGAGAGCTAATACTTTGTATTTGTCTTCACTACCCGCTTTTAATTTAACGGAGTATTGACTAGTCTATTCTGATTTCTAGTATATTTTTAGATCGTTGACTGCATGCAGTGGAATGATTGGGAAATACAAACAATTAATTGCAATTGTAAAAAATAAAAAAAAACCATCCACATACTGTTTATGGCGCAGTGGGCGAGCGATCGGATGTTAGTCGAAAGACAGATTCCATTGCCGCACTGATACAAAACTTTGTGTAATCCGCAAATATTTACTTTGGATCTGGGCGTTATAGAACCAAAAGCATTTCGTAGTTCCTGTTACGTCGACAGTAATCAATTGTATGTTACTGTAGTTTCCGCACTTTGTATTCCAGTAACATACTCATTATAATTTTCTAGAACGTATAGAATTCCAAATACAATACCTGGACGGTATAAAATTGATCCGCAAGGGAACGCATAATCGCTGTAGTATCAGGGCTTAAATCACACAGTGCATCGAGGATAATGGAAGGGTTACGGGCCTACTTTATATGCCGGCTTACGAACAAAGGTTCATAAATGCTAAAGGAAGTATTATGTATTGAATTGACAAGAATTCGATTTAAGTAATGTATAGGTTTACATGCTGATAAGCTTAAGAGATTATGGTCAAAAATGATAATGTATATTCTACATACACATATTTTTGCGACCAAGACAGGGAGATCGCGACGGATGATGCGAGTCAGGCGATGGCGACACGTCCACATTTTTACGAAATTATATGGAATGAATGTGCGTCTCACTCTTCTAGCTCGGTTTTTTTTCCATTCATCATCATCACCAACCACAGGACGTCCACTGCTGAACATAGGCCTTCCCCAAAGATTTCCAGACCGACCTGTTGGAAGCGGTCTGCATCCAGCGACTACCTGCGACCTTTATCGGGTCGTCTCTCCACCTTGTAGGCGGATTCCAGAACCTTCTGTACCTCGGTTGTTTTCCATTGTAAACATTTCTTTTTTATTCCATCCAAAACGTAGAGTATTCAATAGAATACGTACTTGACTTGATTTTCATTTATTATTTAAATTAGTAAGTTACGTTACGCGAAAACTATTGCAGAAAGGATTTTATAAATCCGTCCAAAAATACCTATATAAGTTAAAATCCATTCATAAAAGGGTAAATAACAGACGACGCAAAACTTGATGTAAATAGCTATAATGGTGCACGCACGTGAGCGAGATAGTGAGATGGCTGATAGATATTTAAATCATAACTTTAGGGCTGATTTGTTTAACCAACTTGGGTACTTTTTTAACAAAAGGCTTTCATTTTTCGTATTATTTTCAAACTACCCTTGTGGCATACAAAGCGTACCTGTTGCTGTCGTATTATGTCGCGGTCTCCGGTCTCGGTCGCATACTTCAAAAAGTCTTTAACTTCCTTATTCTGTTATTAAAAATTCTGTGAATCAAATAACGCGGTTTATGAGGGACTGAGCATATTGAGTTTCTTGTATGTAAATAAAGGAAAAATAAGAGTAAATCCCTTCAAAAGGACTCTTCGCAAAGCTCATTACTCAGTATTGAAACAGATATGAGCAATGAACATGTGCAGCCATGCGAGTCTCAAGGACATTGGGAGAGCCACTCGTCGAGTTTTATTACCATTTTCATTATGTGTTAAACATTCTCAAGGATTTTATGTTCGTCGTCGTAAGGTGATGAAAATATATAGCACAATTTGGTTTTTAAATGAAAAAGTGGGGGACGCGTATATTTGTTTATTTTTGTGTGACTAACACATATCTTTTCATAGAGGGATCCGATTTGTTCAAAGTCGGACCGATTTTAATTTAAAGGAAGTCCTCCTCTATACAGGGTTATTTTTAAAACACCAGCAACCTCGCAGGGGTAGATTCCTAAGGTTATAAGCTACTACTTTTGTTCTACGACTTTTGATAATTTGTTAGATTTTATTTTCATACAAAAATAAGTATTCATTTAATTTCCGTCTTGAATGTTACAACGCGCATCGCAGATTACGTAAACAAACACGCGAAGCGTGGGGAATCGGGCTAGCGCATTTGACCTTGAACTCCCGAGCAGCTGACCGGCGCCTTTGATGTCGTGCACGCACGCCGCGCCGTGCCGCAGTCTACGAAGAAAAACACGACACAACAAAAACTTGTAAAATCATTTTTTTTTAAATATATTGAGTTATATCCAAACTCGTAGAACAAAAGTTGTTCCGTATGGGGTCAGCTATCTGGTCCTGCGAGGTTGCTGGTGTTTTAAAATTAACCCTGTATATTATAAAATATAAACTACATCAAATAAGTCAAATTTGGTATCTTAATAAATATATGGCACGGGTTTAATTAATTTAATTTAGATAAAAAGCTTATTGAATTTTATATAAAAATATATTTTGATAACAGTGTTCCACGCAAAACTATCTCACTATTTAAACGTTAGACTTGCTTTCATTTTTAATCATAATAAAAAGGATTCAACGTCTCAACCTCCCATTGGCCAAGATGGGAGGTTGACTCTGTAACAGATTGAACATAAAACTGTACCCATTATAAATGATTTGTTAGTAGTGCAGTCATTTTAGCTTAAATTAGGTAAGAATCTCGGAATTCGAGATACTCGGCTGTAAGTCTGTAAATAGTTGTATATTGACACCCTAAAAGTTGTCTCAAAACCTACATATGGTAGGGTGTGCGCAACTATTAAATTTCAAGGTCAAAGGTGACTAAAATCGGGTTTTTGCGCTTTTTTTGTAAATATCTCATTTCCTATGATTTTTTTGCTATTTGTATCTATCATCAATATTGTAGAATACAAAATTCTCTACAAATTTTGTTTAAAACTTTTTTTCATACGGTTTTTGAGATAGAGGGCGGAGAGCGCGCAGCATTTTCCGGGATAAAAGTAGCCTGTAACCGTCTGCAGGGCTCCATCTGTCTCTGTAGATAAATTCATCAAAATCGGCTCAGTGATTTAGGCGTGAAAGCGTAACAAACAAACTCAGTTTCGCATTTACTTTCACCCCCTTTTTCATCCCTTATTAAATAAAATTTCCGAAATTCCTGAAACACGTATTTATTTATTTTACGTCAATAACCGAAATACAAAATTTCGTTCATGTAACTTTCAAAATGACGAACTTGTGACAGCGCGCTCTCCGCCCTCTATCTCGGAAACGGTTCACCGTATGAAAAAAAGTTTTAAACAAAATTTGTAGAGAATTTTGTTTTCTACAGTATTGATAACGGATACAAATAGCAAAAATCCCATAGGAAATGAGATATTTACAAAAAAAGCGATTTTTGTGGCCTTTGACCTTGAAATTTAATAGTTGCGCACACCCTGCCATATGTAGGTTTTGAGACAACTTTTAGGGTGTCAATATACAACTATTTACAGACTTACAGCCGGGTATCTCGGATTCCGAGGTGAACTTCCTAAAATGACTGAACCATAGATGTTAATACACTATTTATTTATGACAGGTAATGGCAAAATGATCTGTCACAATTTAAAAAACCAAACCACTGAACGTTCGACATACTTGGCTTCTAACTTTGCCTATTTGTTAAAATTTACTTTTAATAGCAACAATCTAAAGTTTTAAACGGTAGGTATGTTTAATGCGTGTCCCTTTGTATTGTTTTAGTAAAATCAACTTGTGCAAATAAACTTGGAAACTAAACTTGTTTACTTTAGCCATCGATACATTATTTTCATTGATCTGGGACATGGTTTACCACCATGGCAGATCATCTGAAACCGTTCAGCGGTTAAAGCGTGATTGAATAACAAACATTCAATTCCCAATCTCACAAACACACAAACATCCAAGCTTTCACATTTATAATAGTTGTAGGAAGTAGGATATCAGGTATGCAAGTTTCCTCAAGATATTTTCCTTCACAGAGACCAGCATGGCATAAGACCTAACTCCTCCCGTTATTAAGACCGTCCCCAGAATTGGGACAATTTATAATACAGGGTTGATATTAAAGTTGTATATAAAAGCCTAAATAGTTTATCCGTCCGCGCACAGAACCTTCTAACACAGCGATACTCTAAGTGTGTTCCGCGGAACCCTAGGGTTCCGCGATACCTCTGTAGGGGTTCCGCAAGAATTTAGAAAAAAAAAATCAAATTACCTCTCTCTGGTCGAACGTTTTGACTCCGCGGCCGCGCGTAGGTATATTTATTTATTTATTTGTATTTGTATAAACATGTGTTACAATAGCTGGTACAATATCTCATAAGTTTGGTATCAACATGTATACTAGTATACTTGTGAGCGCGCAGTCCCTTTGATAAAAGCCGCCTCTGAATTAGACGCTATAGTTGTCAACAAGCGACTTTCGACTCTAACATCAAACAATAAAGTCGAAATTGTTTACAACGCAATTTTTATATTTCTCTTTTTATTTTTGCTTTTTGTTTATCAAAGGCACCGACTCGAGTATTTTCGAGAATATTCGAGATCGAGTCTAGGACTAAGTATAAAAGCGGCGATCGCGCGTCGCGCCTCGTCAGTAAGTTGACGAATAGTATTCGGAGCGATAAGTTCCTACCTACCTACTTACAAGCTCGTTAGCGAGAAACTAGTGTTCATTGTTCTACTGCCCGCTGTATTCTGTTGTCTCAGTTTTATACATTTCTTCATTGTACTTTAGTCTCTTATACGCAGTAACGATTGTGCATTATTTAGATCCCACCATCCTGACGTGTAACATTATAAATAAAGAAGAATGGAACGTTGGCTTAAAGGTGTTAAACGTGTTGCAACAACATCTTCTAATGACGCTGAATGTTCAAAAGCAGTCCGCGCGGAGAATATAGCAATCACCGATCCAGACGATGATGCCACGACGTCAAGCTCGACGGTTTCAAAGACGAAAAAAAGGAAGTATGATGAATCATATATCAGTTTCGGATTTGTTGATTCCAACGGCTCACCTCTCTGCATGCTATGTAGTAAACTGCTTCCTAATAGTTCCATGGCACCTGCCAAATTGCGCCGACATTTAGAAACTGTACACCCCGAGTCTAAAGACAAGAATAAAGAATTTTTTGTTCGTAAAAAAAATCAGTTATTGGAAAGTCAAAAAAATATGATGCATGTAACACAAACTATCAACGAAAAGGCCACGGAGGCATCATATTTAGTTAGCTATCGCATTGCACAAGCAGGTGAAGCGCACACTATTGCTGAGAATTTAATAAAGCCATGTGTATTAGACATAACAAAATGTATGCTCGATGAAAAATCTGCAAAGCATCTTTCTACTGTGCCGCTATCAAACGATACTGTTTCACGGCGAATCCATGATCTGGAAAGCTACGTCAAACAAGAACTAGTTACACGTCTACAAAAAACACGATTCGCCTTGCAAATGGACGAGTCAACTGATGTCGCTGGTTTGGCTATGTTGCTGGTTATCGTGAGATATCCATATGAAAGTTCTTTTGAAGAAGACATGTTTATGTGTTCACCGCTGCTCACAAACACTACCGGGGAAGAAATTTTTAATAAAATAAATTTATTTTTTGAAGAAAATAATCTCAGTTGGAACAATTGCATTGACATTTGTACAGATGGGGCCAAGGCGATGACAGGTAAAACAGCAGGAGCAGTGTCACGAATAAAAAAGAAAGCGCCTAATTGTAGTTCCAGCCATTGTATTCTGCATAGACAAGCACTTGCGATGAAGCAAATGCCGTCAAATCTAAAATTAGTTATGGATGAAGCGGTAAAAATAATTAATTTTATCAAATCACGACCACTACAATCCCGATTGTTCTCATTATTGTGTGAAGATTATGGCAGCCAACATAAAACACTGCTGCTCCATACAGAAGTGCGATGGCTGTCTCGGGGTAAAACTTTAACAAGGCTATTTGAACTTAGAGCCGAGTTACAAATGTTTCTTTCAGCAGATACTTCTTTTAATTTGAAGGACCGTTTGTATGATAAAACTTGGTTGTTCCGATTGTCTTTTATGGCGGATATCTTTCAAAAACTGAACGAATTGAATTTATCATTGCAAGGTAAACAGACAACAGTGTTTCAGGCCTATAACAAAATAACTGCCTTGAAAAGAAAATTAGATTTTTGGATTATTTGCGTTGGTAAGAAAGAAATAGAAAGCTTTACGTCACTCAGTGAGTTTGTTAGCGATAACGACTCAGAAATGTTTCAAGATGATGTGTTTGAAGAATTGGTCCAATATCTCAGTTCGATGCGCGCATCTTTTGAAAAGTATTTTCCCGAAGAACAGAATACAAAAATGAAACTGAATTCATGGATTCATAATCCTTTTTTACCCAACTTGGAAAAGCCCGAAAGTATGTCAAACGAAATGTATGAATCTCTTTTAGAAATGTCATCAGACACAAGTATGGAGTCACTGTTCAAAACGATGCCTCTCAACGATTTTTGGTGCAGAATCCGTGATGAATATCCAATGCTTGGCAAAATGGCTCTGAATATTCTTCTCCCGTTCCCAACAACATATTTGTGCGAAACAGGATTCTCAACCTATGCAGCCACAAAAACAAAATATCGCAATAGACTGGACGCCGAACCTGATATGAGACTTCAACTGTCTTCTATCAAACCTGATATCAACCAATTGATGAAAAATAAAAAACAATTTCATACCTCCCATTAGTTAGATTTTTTCTTTTTTAATATCTTCTATTATTGTACTTGCCATGTGGTAAAATAAGTAATAATTAGTAACTGTTACATTGTACTTTTATTATGCTTATTAATAAAGAATATACTTTTAAAAATTATTGTTTTCTTGTAGGGTTCCATCAAGTATTTAGCTTCCCAAAAGGGTTCCGTCACCAAAAAAGTTTGAGAACCACTGTTCTAACAGAAGTTGATAATCTCAAGTAATTAGTTTACATCAGGGTTACTACGTAATAAAACAAAAGATATAAATCAAACGTGTTTACAGCGCGTCATTAAACGAAACGATGTAATTCGTCATTACAACTAATAGTACTTAGGAGCTAGGAAAGTTCTAGAAGTTTTATACACTAAGGAGTAAGGAGTACCTCAAGAATATAAATCAACGGCTGTTTTGCAAAAGATACTAAACAATATAACAGCCTCTGGCGAAGTTGTATTGCGTATGCGGTACGACTACTGTGCCGAGGTCTTAAGTTCGATCCCCGGGTCGGGTAAAAGTGATATTGCGTTTTCAATCACGAAATACTCAATATCAGCCCGGAGTCTGGAATTTGTGCCCGGTATGGCGATAGGTTCACCCCCTATCATATCATGGGACGGAAATGAGCTCGGCTTAATGTGGGTGTACGGGTTACACCTCTGTCTACCTCTTCGGAGATTACAGGCGTGAGCATATGTATGCAAAAAACAATATCAATTTTACCTCTATTAACTTTATTTGAATATAATATTTATGTAGTAACATTTTAATCACCTAATAATATAAATTATGGGGCACTTCAAAGTTTTTAGCTCTGTTTGATCCACGAAACGGCCAGTAAATTGTGAAATTTAATTGACCTAAACTTATTTATAAATTAGATTTGACAAACATTTTCTTTTATTGATGTCATTCTTGATCGAAACTCCTTAAGGCTGCGTTTAGACGATGCGAAAAATTTCGTGCGGCCGCCGCGCGGCTGCACGAAATTTTTCAGTCATAGCAAATGTATGTCTTATTAACTAGGACTTAACGTTGAAATTCTTTGTGAGTAACCAACCGCGCGGCGGCCGCGCTGCGGCCCCGCTCCCGTTTACACGATCGCGCAGTAGCCGCGTGGTTGGAGCGTTGCGAAGTATTAAACATTATGGCTTAGTCAATAGAGTTTACATTAGTTTTTCGAGTGATTCGAGCGCGGCCGCCGCGCGGCCGCCGCGCGGCCGCAACGCGGTGGGATTCCTTGTTATATAAATGCGCCGTAACTGACAAATAACTTGCAATAATGTAAATTAGATACCACATCGGTTTTCTGTGAGACAGTAAAATCACCCCGGTCGAGCGGGCTATTCGCGGCTTTACCACTTATATCGTGTAATTTATTTATTAGGTAACGTTCTATTATCTGTGTGTATAAATAATAACACGATGAAAATTCCTAAAATTTGTATTCGAATGGATAAATTCCCATGTTTCCAAACAAAGTTGCTTGAAGTTAAATATGCATATTCGGAGGTTAAATTCAAGCGTAGGCAGATCTCGCAAAAGTTATCTAAGTCATTGGAATCCCATCCATTTTTACTTATTTTTCGTCACGCAAATTCGCTCCCGACTCATTTTTCGTTCGTTCATGATGTTTCGTTTGTTGATCTTTTCAATCTAAAAAATAAATTGAAGCGGGTTTATTTTTTCCGACATCTACAGAGCGAGCTTTATTTTAAATGTTCGATTTGTTTGTTGAAACCGTTTAATGATGTGAGTGAGAACTGGGAATATTGATTCGCCTTATTGAAATCGATTTTGTTATCAAGTTCAGTAAAACCAACGCTATTTTTTTTATTCGAGCACGGCACAGTGACTGCACTACACCTGATGGGTAAGCGTAGTGCAATCCAAAAAACCAGTGAACACCAACAAACAATGAGTTTATCGGTGGTCACCAGTCATGCCGGCCTGTGTAAATGCTTCTTCCCTCTTCGGAGAGGCAAGAAGTAAATCGAGGGGCCTACGACAGGACAGGTAAATGACCGATGTGATACAAGGATGTACCCCTATACCCGCCACAATCAACTATCAAGTCATGTCGCATGCTTCGGAAGAACCGGATATCACGGGCTGATCCTGGAATGCGTTCCACACAAGGCGTGTGGATCATTATGGCAGGTTTTAACACCATGTGTACGGTGGTCGCTATCCGGTGTTGTGGTGTTGTGGTATGTCTGTATGGCTTTTGTCAATCTTTATGGCTACTCTGAAGTTGTCACGAGTGGCGTAGCAGTTATTGTTTTTAAGAGACTTAAAGGGTGACGGGAGGCATAGAGGGCGGGTGAGATGACTCACTTCAGACCGGCTATAAAGTTTGGCGAGAACTAAACGTGCCACAACCCATAGCACAGCAGTACACTGAATAGTCACCTAGTTGTAACAACTAAGACGCACAAATGCCAACTTCGTAGTTTTAATTATAATTGTAAATTGTATGTTTGTTGTTTAGGTGCGTTGTGAATTGTGCAAATGAAGTATTTTTATCTCTTTCCTTTAGTGTAATCGATTCGATGACACACTCATAATCTCTTTTTTGTTCATCGATTTATAAAGTGATTTTGTGTATGAATTAATTAGTGCCACCTTTTTTGGTTAGCTGAGTATCCCAAATAACCAAACCCTTATCCCAATCAGCCTAAACAGCACAATCCACATAAAAACCTAAATAGATGTAATGCCTGATTCGAATATTCAAATAGAACAGAACGCGTGTAATCAAATTGATCAGAATCTTAGGGTCCTTAAATCTATCTGCTAAATAGATTTATTTCAAAATGATGTGGATGAACGTTGCAGAATATATTTTGTTCAATTAAATAACTTAGTATGAGTTCACTAGATCATATAATTTATTTCTTTACGTATAAAGGCACAGCCATATATTGTGCCCATATACAAGTTGTCAATTTGCAGTAATATATTAATGTGTGAAATATAATTTACAACTATTGCTGTGACAGTTACTAATTATAGACTACGAGAATATGTGATATGTCAATAAATCGACTCAATTAATTCTAATTTATATAATTGCAAGTTCTTGTATTTCTCAGTTGAAATAAGGAGTTTCGTGAATGACATGAATAAAAAGAAAATCTTTATCAAAACGAATATATAAATAAGTTAAACATTGTCTAGGTCAATCAAATTTCACAATTTACTGGCCGTTCCGTAAGTCAAATCGAGCTAAAAACTTTGCAGTTCCTCATAATTTATATTATTAGGTAATTAAGAGGAGGCTCCCTAAATTGTACGTTAGTTTCGATGACCATACTGCGTCAATTATATATCCAAGGAATATAAAACTTTAATATATGATTTTTCAGTCCTATTTCTTTCCGTTAATAAGACAGTTACACAATTGTGTTATTTTCCCTCGATACATTTTTATTCCGAAAACGATGTATTTTTGGTAGAATTTTTGCTGTTTTTAATAAATGGCTTGAGTTATATGTCTAAAATAAATATTCACAGTTAGTAAATATTGTTTATTATCCACTGCTAAGATATAAATTACCTAGATCAATTAAAACTCATAATATAAATTATAATAGATTTGCGACTTACGTCATTTACTTCTGTGCATTGATAAACGTCCGACGATGTGCGCAATATTCAACCTTATGTCATTTCTCATAGTGTGTTGAGTAGTGCACGGTAACTAATAATTAAAGCTATTTATCGTTAGTACAGCGCCGTGCTTCAAGGAAAGACTACGTGTTTTATGCCGCGCGAACGCTCTGCCCGAGTGTTGAATCAGTTTATTATATTTGACAAACTATGCGAAACAGACAATAAATAATTTGTGCAAAAAAGGAAGAAAGTGAATCGTTTCAAAAACTTTGCAATGATTATGAGAGAAGCAAAAGCGTAAGTATTTTGTTAGAATGTTATTTGTACATTTTGAAATTAAAAGTATTATTATATATAATATAACTTATTTTAATAATATTATTTCTAAAATAGAATTTAACTATTTACATTATTACATACATAATAATGCCTCGGTCGCGTAGTTATATTTCGTACGCGGTATTGCTATGCTGAGGTCTCGGGTTCGATCCCCGGGTCGGGTCAAATGATATTGGGTTTTTCTATCATGAAATGCTCAGTATCGGTCCGGAGTTTGATCCCGAATTGTGCCCGGTATGGCGATAGGATCGCCCGCTGTCACATCATGGGATGGAAATACACTTTGCGAAATGTGGGTGCACTAGTTACATCTCTGCCTATCCCTTCGGGGATTACAGTCGTGAGTATGTATAAACAATCATTATAATGACTTATATACCCTATCTTTTTTAGAAAAAGAAATAAAGAAAATCGAATGATGGTTATCCGGAACAAAGAGTCAGTGGAGTCGCCTCGGCAATTATTTGATTTAGTTTCTACTTTTGTGATGCATGAAGAGTGAGTTACTCTAACATTATATTATACTATACTAATAATAAGATTATAAGCAAGTATGCATCTAATCGTCATGTATAATTACTAACTTGATATTGTAAGTAATATTTACTTTATCTTCTTCTTCACTAGGTGGTCGGTCCCTCGTATGCGAGAGACCAACTAGGTTGGTACCACCGCTTCGTTTATTTGTCCTACCATGTAGCAGTGTGTAAGTACTGTTGTGTTTCGGTTTGAAGCTAGTGACATTACTGGGCATTATGAGACTGCAAAATTTGTGTCTCGGAGTAAATATCGCAATCCAATATCACGCAGTGCGTTGTAATCTAAAGTTCTGTGTAATATTGTCTGTTTATGGTCAGATGTGGCGCTTACCATCAGGCTAGCAAAACGTTATTCATGCTAATAAAACAAACTATTACATATTTTATTGGCATTATTATATGATAATGGGTAATAACTACTAACTATGTATGTAATTATTTACATTAAATCTAATCTATGTTCTTTTTATTATCATGGAGAAACAAAATGACGATTATTTTGCTATGTAAAGAACCATGCTGTAGACACTTTTGTGATTTATCTACAATCTGAATAAGCCGGCTCGACTGGTATTCATACTTAAGTGATCTCCACTCATTGATGATTTATTTACATAATTACCTAAATCATTGTTACATTATTATTTAATCTATTTACATAAATCACCAATGAGTGGAGATCACTTACCATCAGCTTACCTACTTTTTGTCCTAGCACGGCAAAATGACTGCGCTATACCTGATGGTAAGCGCAGTGTAGACCAAAAACTCCAGCGACCATCGATGAACAACGAGATTATCGGTGGTCACCAGAATCATGCCGGCCTAAAATAATGCTTCTTCACACTCTGGAAGAGGAAAGAGGCAAATCGAAGAGCCTGCGACAGGATAGGCGGATGGCTGATGAAGGCACAGGGATACAAGGATGTATCCCTATACCCGTCTCAACCAACCATCGAGTCATGTCGCAAACTCCTCGGGAGAACCAATTATACACTGGCTGATCCTGGAATGCGATCCACACAAGATGTGTGGGATCATTATGACGGGTTCTTACACCATGTGTATGGTTGTCGCTATCCGAGCGGTTAGGAATATCCTACCAATAGCCAATTCCTCAATTGATTACATAAATGGGTAAGGATGAAAATGATGATGACCCTGAGCTCTAACTTCTAGTGATGTTAAAAAATATGATTTGTTTATATGATGATGATTGTTGATGATGTTTTTGCAGACTAAACTTGATAAACCTTGAATCTAGCGAGAACACTGAAAACATAACAGCTATTCATCGTGCATATATTTCGCCACCATCAACTCTCGGGGACAAACCTCCCATACGATGTCAAAGAGAACATTTCTCATAATATTTGTTCCATGAAAGCAAATATGACAATATATAGCCCTTACTTGATGCAACTGACATTGTATGGAACGTACTGTTATGTTGTTTAATTTACGATATTTTTTTTTTATATAACAAAATGTATATTATTATGATGTCTTTCAGATTGATGTTGATCATGAAAAAATCCTTACGAGGTACAAAATATAAGGTGAAGATGTAAGATTTTGTTGTTTTATTTCGACCTTAAACCATTCTATAGACACATGAGTATCATCCTAATAAATAAATACACAGTATTTATTCCTTCTTTTTTGCACTTTTCGTTATTTCCTTTTGAATACACGTTCTAATGGGTAGACGTATCATCGACGTACAGTCATTTTTTGAAAAACAAAAGAAAATTAAACTATAGTCTATTTTAAAGAAAATTCATTTATTTTTTGTTTTATATACACATGGTCTGGGTTCCCTGGGCCATTTTTCCACTTGATTACTATCAAGCTAATTTTCCGTGAGTAGCTTCGTTTCGATGAGACGCCCAATAATTCCCTATGCGAAAATTCTCTATTGTGATAGCTAACAGACGTAGCAAGGATAGAATATTTCGATTTGATGATACTCAAATTTTTTTTATTCTTCCGGCGATACCATGTGCGCGTCATTAGGCGTTATTATGATTAATAAAGATTTAAAAAAAATTACATTCCAAACTTAAAAGCATAATTCTTGTACAATCATCATATAATTAAAAATGTTGTGAATTAATATGCAATTATAATCAACAAACTATATCGTACTATAAGTCTATCTAAGTGGATAAAAGAAATGTCTAGAAATTTTAAAAAATAAACTTAAATGAGTCACTCTTTATGCTTCGCTGAGGCCCTGTTCACTTTGCTTTTAAGATAAAATTATTTTAAGACTCCCTTTGTATCATTTACTTTCACCATGCATGACATAATAAGGCTTTCAAAGCAAAATGTAATAAGATAAAATTTCATGATAAAATTGTGGAATATTCTTTGAGACCGTGCGTCGAGCTTGCAATAACAATTTGAGCGAACGTATCACGTATTCAATAAAATGTGTATTAAATTTTGCGAGATTAGTACAACAATGACCTTATGGATTATAAACGTACCTACAAATCTAGTTACAGAGTACGTCGGCGGTAATTCGTCAAGTCCTGGCTTTGAATAATCCCTTGAGTGAGTTTAGCGATTTGAGATATACTGTTTACATCTATGGGATTAATACGATACATAATTTTGTGTTAACCATTAAAATATGTTCAACTTTTATTAAATTAGATAACGATATTTTACAAACATATTTTTAATATGAAGAAATATTTGATTAAATTGTTATGATTTTTGAAATATTGATATTAGTATCAATCTTTCAAAATGGTTAGCCATACCTTATTGTGTAATTAAGTTTACTTATATTCATTTTAAGTGGACTTTTTGCGTCGAGTTTAAATAAAAAAATTATAACCCCACAAAAACAAACAAGTGTGGAGAACACTATTTTCGTGGAGGGTCCACTTTTATATTTGAATGCTTCCACTTTTCTTGCAGATCTTCCACTATAATATCAAGGCAGCATAATATTTAGGCAGTTGCGTACGTACTTTGCAGATTTCACAAAAATACCACACTTAATCCCCATAAATCTGCAAATAAACACTTCGCATGAAACAGTGAAATATCTTGTGAATATAACATAGAGGAACTTCCATAAATCAAACTATTTGCTCAGTCTGGAAACCTAAACCAATAAACTCAAAGTCATAGAATATGCCCTCCACCCGCCCGTCTAACGTAAACGCAAAGATCTATTAAATTATCCCTAAATACTGCCAGTAAATATTAGTAGATTATACCTTACAACCCTTTCAATTAATAACACATCGGTGAACGTGTTTCGTGAAGCTTTGAGGTAAAATTACTTATATATTCAGTCGGCCGAAGACTTGAAAGTGCGTCACTACGTGTGACATTTCCCCACACCGACAGGCGTGGCTGTGACAAGCTCACAAGTGGACGATTGACGCGGGTTCGATACCCGCACCGAGACAAATGTTTGAGTGACCCACTAATATTTGTTTCGGGGCCGGGTGTTGAGACCGAAAGTATCTGTAGTTCCTGATATCCACGACACAAGACTCGCATCTTACTGTGGAGTCAGGACTATGTATGTGACTGTTGCATGAATTAAAAAAGAAAATGGCGACCTAATGTAGAGGAGCAATACGCTCTGAGATCTCGTAACATTTTCTCCTGCCGCGTTATCTAAGGTTTTCTCTCTTTTGTTTTAAGCCAAAGCAAAATGAAAAAATCTATATTACGAGCCTATATTTCGTACGCGGCGGAATGTCACGGAAGTGTGGACGCACCTTTAGACATCCCAATGAGGATTAATTTGTTTTATTAATAAGAAATGTTATATTACATACATATTTTATTTTGTTATCGCGTTTACGTATGGTCAGGGGTCCCTCGGGTAGCTGATCCACTTGATTACTATCAAGCTCATTTTCCGTGAGTAGCTTCGTTTCGATGAGACGACCAACTATTCCCTATGCGAAAATTCTCTATTGTGGTAGCTAACAGACGTAGCAAGGATAGAATATTTCGATTTGATGATACTCAAAAAATTATTATTTTATTTGTAGGACAATATGACAGTTACATTATATAAATTTGTGAGTGGTAGAGCCACGCTGTAGACAGTTTTGTCTACAGCATGAATGGGCTGGCTCGCCCGGGTCATTACCACTGTCTCACAGAAAACCGACGTAAAGTAGCGGCTGCGTTTCGTATGGTGAGTGAGATATCCGGAAGCCCAAATCCCCTCCCCTTCCCTATCCCTAGTTACCCCTTTCCTTTATGGTCGGCAACGCGCTCATGATTCTTCTGGTGGTGGGCGTACATGGGCGGTGGAGATCACTTACCATCAGGTGACCCACTTGCTCGTTTGCCGGCCTATGCCATAATAAAAAAAAAAATTAACTAAGTAAAAACAAAAAAATCAGCTGGTTAGTAATCATTCTTATGACCTCGTTATCGATACCTATTGGAAGCCCCTCCTTCCAATAGGTATGATTACTAACCAGCTGATTTTTTTGTTTTAACTTAGTTAATATTTATATAATTTAACTGTCATATTGTCCTACAAATAAAATAATAATTTTTTGAGTATCATCAAATCGAAATATTCTATCCTTGCTACCTCTGTTAGCTACCACAATAGAGAATTTTCGCATAGGGAATTGTTAGTCGTCTCATCGAAACGAAGCTACTCACGGAAAATGAGCTTGATAGTAATCAAGTGGATCAGCTAGCCGAGGGACCCCTGACGTACTGTGGACTACTAATAATAATATTATAATTCGCAATAGCATTAACCATGACTATGATTAAGCATTGACTATGGTTTCAAACGGAGGTCTTGATTTACTTACTGTAAGGTATAGTTTTTGCATTTCAAATTCTGAATTATAATTCTTAATTTGGTTTTCGAGCATTGGTCGCTCTAAGACTTTGCATTTTTTTCCTATTGCTATATAGGTACTACAATAGTATTCAATACTACTAGGTATGTAGTTATAGGAATGTTCCTATAAATAATACAAGTAAAATCACGTACGTTTCCTTTGTAAAGAGAGCGCGTGTCTTCGTGAAATGCACGTAGGTACCATTATTTACAATTTAACCATTTTGTTGTTACTATATTATTCTTAAACAGACAGGTATAAATCCGTGTTTATTTAAAATAATTTTATGAGTTTATATCCCAGTGAAAAATCAAATCACTAAGATAGACAAGGTTATAAAATGTGTACAGACAAGAAACTAAAAAGTAAAGTGCATTAATTTTTGTGATATTAATAAAACAATGGTTTTTATTTAAACGTGGACCATAGACAAAAGAAAAATGTGGAATCCAAACACAGACACAAGGCAGATGGAGAAGAGAGTCGTCGTGGGCAGAGTTCGCCCTACTTGGGCAAGGAACCTCCCTGACGCGAGGGATGATGATGATAAAAATGATCAGGAAGGGGTGATGCCTCACAGCGAACCTCCTTCTCCTACTGAGCCGTGGGGTCCGCAAGCAAAGCAGGAAGACAAATATGATGCGTTCGGGAAAGTAAGTATATTTATTGTGTAGCTTCTAAAAATCATGCATGTAAACGAATCCAAATTTTGATATGCGCAAAAGAACTTGACCAGCCTAAAGTTAGTCACGAGCAGCGTCGCAGCTATTGTTTTCAGCGACTAAACGTAAAAAGTGCCGAGAAGCGTTATAGGAAGGGCGTAAGTATTTATATCTTCAGTCCGGTCAAGGTATTTTGCAAATTGTATTATAATATACGCTATTTTATTGCGTATGAATTTGTTTTGCAAATAGTATTAAATCATCAACAAAACATGTCAAAGTCAGATTCGTTCAGTGACATAAAAATGTACCAAAGTCCTGCATAACTGTAGCATATTGTATATAGGTTTTAAGTGATCTCTACCAGATAAATAGTGGAGGGAACACGATATGTCACCGCGCAAAATCAAATTGACCAGTGCGGGGCCCACATCGAGTATAATTTAATATTGTATGAAGCTGTATGGCACTTGGCCGTGATATAAGTACGAAAGTTGATAATTAATAGCTTCTAGTGATACCATGTCTTTAACCACAATGTGAAAAAATAGCATCTTTGAGCGGTAGAACCACGCTGTAGACAGTTTTGTCTACAGCATGAATGGGCTGGCTCGACCGGGTCGTTACCACTGTCTCACAGAAAACCGAAGTAAAGTAGCGGCTTGCTGCTGCGTTTTGTACGGTAAGTGAGATATTCGGAAGCCCAAATCCCCTCCCCTTCCCAATCCCTAGTTATCCCTTTCCTTTAAGGTCGGCAACGCGCCCACTTACCATCAGGTGACCCACTTGCTCGTTTGCCGGACTATGCTATAATAAAAAGCATATTTTACATAGACAGCTCGACTATACCACGGCAGGTAATGAGAGGTGTACACAACTACGCAGATTTCTCCGTAAAACTGATTTACACACACAGACGTCTCTGCAGCCTGCACTAATAAGAGGCGAGCTTTAACAGGACTAGCTACAGTCGCACTTCAAAGGCCTCAAAAGGCAAGCTTTAATAACTCCAGCACACTAGCTAGGTAACAGAAAAGCTCTATTCAAAATAGTTCGAACAGCAAGGCTAACTGCACGTTTCTTTAGTATCATAGTTGGTAAATATAATGTTAGGTATATAATATCATGTTCTATACAGACTTATTAAATTAAAAAATAAATGACTATATTATAACGGTTTGATTATATTAACATTCTGTTTGTTTATCATTTTGCGATATGAATAAAATATATTATACGTAAATAAACCCTGTAACAGGAAAACACATACGTATTTTAAGTAAATAATTAACTAACCTATAATAATTTAGCGTGATGGGATATTAATTCCCCTAGACGATACTGAGGAACATTTGAAGGAACAACAAATTACAAATTAATCGTTCATTTCATAAACTTAACAAGGTATGACGTAGGTATATTACTTAGCAAGTTTATCAGGTATTGTGGGTTCCTAAATAAAAAATTGTCCTTTATATAAGTAGATTTAATTTTAGGGAAGTTACCGGACTAATGAGTAGATAATTAATATTCCTAAATCTAAAGTGCCCCAAAACAAAAATATATTACGTGACCAATATATTTTATCATTAATTTATTAGAACAAAGAATTAAAAGAAATAAGGCAAACTATTTATTTGTAAGGTTGACTACGTGTCTATATTACCACTACATATTTAACATTAAAAACTACAATATTACGCATTAGCATCAAATTATTATCCATATTTTTTGTCAGTTCAAACAATGCTTGTTTTTAAAACAGTGCAACACTTCGACTCAAATATACGGAAATTTAAATTGCTATTTGCAGGTAATGCTGCTCGGCGACAGCGGGGTGGGGAAGACATGCATGTTAGTGCGCTTCCGGGACGGCACGTTCCTCGCGGGAAACTACATATCCACCGTCGGCATCGACTTCCGGGTACAAAATCATATTGGCTGCGAGAGTCGGCGTGGGATTTTACACTATTTCACATTGATGCCATTAATATAGTTTTTTCAGCCAGTGTGTTAAGTTTTATCAGTGGACGTGTCGATTACAATTGATGTAACCATCATCTGCCTACCCCTTCGGGGATTACAAGCGCGAGTGTGTATAACCTACTCCTTCATAAACTAAATTATAAGCTCATATTTAATATACATACTTAGTAATAAACAAATAATAGATTCACCTACACGTTATTATCGCTACAAAAAAAATAGTCCAAACCGGCTCCACGATACAAGCAAAAAGTTTATAGTGCCAATATTATTTTAATTCCTGGCAGAAAAAAGGTAATTAATGGCAGCCAAGGGTTCCAAGTTCAAATGGGCCACTCACGAGCTGCACGAGGCAGGTACGCTTCGTCGCCATTGGTGTTCGAAGTTTGGCGCGCTTTTTCCGTATCCGCCCCTCGCCATGACAGCTGTGAATTGTGATTGAATCGGTCGCTCGACTGAGTGATTTATTGTTGCAAAGGTTCTCGGTTTTTATTGTTCACTTTTGCAATTTGATTTATGGCATCTGTCCTCGGCGGATTTACAAAGAAGGCTAAATAATAATCACTGGCTGGGCTTACCCACATTTCTTAGTTTATTTTTATGCTACTTGTACTTTTATCTTGTTATTTTAAGTATTTACTTACAAATATTTTACTTTAGATGTAAATTATTTTTATTAGGTAATATTTATTCTCATTGTACAATGGCATATTTTTTTATTGGTTACGACCAACCATGATACACATTATCAATACCAATGATATTGACCTTATAGTGTTAACTGATAATACTTATTTATTCGTAGCATAATATTAGGCTATTATCAGCTATCACATTCTAAAAATTAAAATTGTTTTTTTCCTTGTTTGTGGAAATATTATTTTATGAAGTTGTTGTTAAATTCTACAGCTAGCGCCATCTGTCCACAGAACAAAATAGTCACAGTGGATGGCATCAAGGTAAAGTTGCAAATTTGGGACACCGCCGGCCAGGAGCGCTTCCGTAGCGTCACACATGCATATTACAGGGATGCACACGGTAAATATAATAATATGTTAGGTTAATTTTTAAATAAAATATACTTTTTTATTCGTTATAGCATGTGAATACTTCATTTTTTGTTATGAATTTTCTATGTTAATTAATAAGGCTTATGAAGAGTAGCGCCATCTGTTATTTAATTATTGAACTAAACAGCTGCTAAGTTCATTGGTTGAATAATTTGGTTATGAGTTTTGGCGGGAATTCTGACAGTGCAGTTCATCGTTTATTTTAATTTATTTCATAAACTAGTTTAGAGTTGTGTTTGTTGTATAAAAGTGGTATGGATTTGTTCAATAAACATTGACGGTGATGAACAGTGTATGGAAACATTGAAATAAGTGAATTAAGAATCGTACTGAAAGGAGTTAACACCAAAACTCCGACAAGACCTTGAAATCGACCGCACCTGTGTTTCATCGTTCTTGTAAAAATAACTTGAGAATGAATTGTACTTGACACTGGCTAAATGCATAGTACTGCAAGAGCCATAAATAAAATAAAAAAAAAAAATAAAAAATAATTTGGTTATTTTTCTAAGTAGTTAGGAACTTGTATTGACATTATTTAAATTAATGGCTACAAGGAAAATAATGTAAATGTCGTTATTGATACAGATACGTCATACATTACTAATAATTTAGGTCTTGTTTATTATTATTCCATTTACAAGTACATATAGTACCTACCTAAATACGTAAAGATTACTATAATATTTCGTTGCACGTCGCACCACAGTTGGCCATATACCAAAAAATGACAAAGTTGGTAATAATACATTGATCACATCTTAGGCCTTACGGTATAAATCTATATCCAATGAGTATATAATATGTGTGGAGGCCAGATTACGGCAGCGAGTGTCCAGACGAGTGTCTGCTTACTACTAAGGAGTTATGACCATGGTCTCACCATAATAAGTAAACAGGCTGGCTAATGTAGAGCCTATGCTAGGGTCAGTTTTGAAAGCCATTGAACCATTGAAGCCGGTGAAATTATTGAGCATTATGAAATTTAACATCGTAATCCCACACTAATTAAGGACAAAATTAAAGAGTTTCCCATATGACTTCTACATATAATACTCGTTTTTGGCAACATTTATTTAAATGCCTCTCCAAGCAAATTTTTAAAGATAAACTTCTAAGATAATTATCCTGTTAAATTGTCTATTTACTACTTATTTTTATAATGATTTCTTATGTTTACGCGAATATTATCTAATCATTAAAACAAAACTTAAGATGGCAGCAAATTAAAAAATAAAACGGCTCCATAAAGTAGTCTTAAATATTTATAGGTATTTAAAATACGAAGCAACTTTTACCGACCATATATTTTGCACTGTACGAAATAAAGCAGCAATATAGAGTAAACTAATAATAATTATCATTTAAGAAAATATTTTTTGGATTAAGATTTCTATAAACATTTCGACAAAGTGTCACGATCGAACTGGATCACGCGTATCTTGTCGCTAGTCACATTGATCTCGAATCTCGATCGATACAACCACTCGTAACCAGTCGTACGCTACTGGATCTAGAACTTGTTAATTGGAACATCTTTTTCGGTGTTTTTCTTTCATAGATAGTTGGAGAGCCCCGTTTTCTGTATGTGCAATTGTCTAAGCTCGTGTATGTTAATATATAAACATAATAAGCTGACGCCTCTATCTATCAGACGAGTAGGCAGAAGTGCAACTAGTGCAGCTTCTTAATGTTTAGATATATAATCAGTGCTATTATTTAGATATTTATTCCAACCTACCAACTTATTTGGAATTCAACTTTAATATTAATTTGTTATTGTCATTATGGTGTGGTCATTTGGATCACAATAATTCGCAGTTGAAATCTGTTGTCAATTTCAACTCTGGGTATAAGGTTGTACCTGAAACACTGCAATCCCTATGCAGCTAACACGAATGGCCATAGCACATAAGTGTTTATTATTTGTTTTTTACCTACTTATCCTGTACGTTTTAGTCTTCAATCCGCGATTTAATCTTGAAACCCGACATGATCAAGAGTTGATGTAACACTACAAACTATATATTCCTGTGTTACCAGCTCTCCTGCTCCTGTATGACGTCACGAACAAGACCAGTTTCGACAACATCCGCGCATGGCTCGGAGAGATCAGGGAATACGCCCAGGATGATGTCGTCATTATGCTATTAGGTAAGAGTAACAAACAATAATTAGTAAAAAAAATAATAATTAATAAAACAGACACTGAACCCACTCTAGTATAGCCAGTATCGTGGGTATCAGGACCATTTCAACTACCGCCTAGTAATATGGTCAATAGGAATAGGAAAAACGTTAGATACAATGTAAGAAGATCGAACGCGCGGTCTCCATTTTTTTTATTTGATTGAATGACGAGACGAGCAAGGCGCTCGCCTGATGGTAAGTGCCAAGCCTGCCCATAAACAGAAGCAATACCACACAGAACTTTGAATTACAAAGCACTGCAGGGCACTGAACTTTGCTCGTCACCCCGAGATATAAAATGTTGTCTCATAATGCCCAGTAATTTCACTGGCTTCAATGTCCTTCAAACCAAAACACAACAGTGCTTACATACTGTTGCTTAGCTGCAGAAATCGACAAAGTGGTGTGACCAACCCAGACGGCCTCTCGCATCTCTTGTATCACCATTATCACAATATGTAATTCACAGCCGAAAACTAGTATGCCGAGCTTCTGAGTTCATCGTATAAATGAAGAATAGATACTGTGTACGAATTATGTATTTTAGGAATCGCGAAAATATGTTTTTCTTAGCTTCGACTACTTTTTGTATCTTTATGATAACCATAGTAAAGTTACTAAAATAAATAACGCAACAGTTCTTTTATTCCATAATGCCATCAGTCTGAATTAAGACACAGTATTCAAAAGAAGTCAGGGTCGCTCAGACGAGCGTCAAAGTTGTGTAACGTTGCAGGTAACAAATCAGACAGCGGGCTGGAGAGGGCGGTGAGGCGGGAGGAGGGGCAGCGCTTGGCGAGAGAGTACCAAGTCGCGTTTATGGAGACATCAGCTAAAACCGGACTGAATGTCGAAGCCGCCTTCGCCCACGTGGCGCGCTCGCTCGTTGCTAAAGCGAACCCCGTCGACCCGTCCAGGCTGGCGGTGCGCGCGCAACCGTCTCAAGAACAAAGGTCCTCGTGCCCGCCGTGTTCGTAAATCGAATTGCGCGCCATCCATTCGGGACTTTGAATTTCGAAGTGGACCAATTACGGCCAGTGCACAGACAATATATTGAGTTGTCTGTAGGCCAGTGTCATGTGCAATATCGATGTATGTAGGTTGATTAACAATTTAATTATTACTAAATAACGGTAATAAATAATAATTATTTAATTATTATTTATTACCGTCTCCCTTTTGGTGCCGATATTAAGGCCCTGTTTCACAATGCCTGATTAAATTTTATCCGACAATAACGATTTAGACCACCAATGTACGAAATCTCTGTATATTGACAGCATGATAATTATGTATTTTGTTGTCTTATATTTTATTTTATGAGTAGGTAACATTTATTTCGGCATTGTGAAATAGCGTTAAGGCTGATAATGCACAATTTTTCGTTGGAATATTACTTTTTTGCTTTGTAAAAATACCAATAGACCTGATTTTTGAAAATTTACAATTTTGGAGTGCAATCAACCAATATATTTTGTGTATTAAAAAAATGGGTAGAGTTTTTGCAAGGTTTTTTTACCATATAAATTATTCTGTCGAATAGGTACCTACTTACATAAATTTTACAAAAATATAAGCTAGCATGTAATTTCTTTAATTATGTCTATATTTGTTTAATATTGAGTTACCTGTAATTTTAATTATACCATGCATTTTCATACATAGGAAAATTATATTTTTTTACTATTACCTATGTCATAAAATGAAAATTAAACGTACCTACCTAATCATCATTATCATCCACTAATACCGTAATCATACTGTAATCAATATCCAATAATACTGTGCTTTACCTACATAAATAATTTATTGTTGCATTTTTACTTAAATACATGTAATATAATAAATACTCGTTAATATCACAATATGTATAAATATATAGTAGATATATAAACTTATATGAAAAGTGTTGTAACTTATAATTTTATATGTAAGTTATATGAATTAAAAAAAATCGAGGAAAGCAATTAACTTGCTTGCTGTTGGTATTCAATTAAAAAAAAACTGTAATTTATAAATGGCCAATCAGATTTTTGTCAGTTCCAGCGCAGCCATCTTGATTAAACAAGCTTTCAAATAAGGAAAAGAAAACATTTAAATTAGATCATTTGTTTAGGTCCTATGATGCCACAAACACATACATAGACAGACATACACCTTAAGAGACATAGAGACCGACAGACAAAGCTGTCAAACTTTTTTGTAGGGGATTTAAAACGACAGTAAAGACAGAGAATGTGTGAAGCATTAATAAGATGTTGACAAAATAATCATATAACAAATAATTAGAATAATTGTTCAATAAACAACTATGTTAGATACTAAATGGAACCTTTAAGCCTGTATATCTTTAAATATAAGACTACTTGTACTTAATATTAGTATAAGATCAAAATAACCCACGGCACGAGTTGCGAGCACAGATCGACAGTAGAGGGGGGCAGTTGTGATATCTATCTTCGGTTTGCGTTAAGCGGTAACGCCCCGCGCTCCTTCGTTCCGTCAATCAGACCTATAAATGAACGACTGCACAGGTGAACTTTGCACTCACCGCTGCTCACGATTTGTGCCGCTGCTAATAATACAATAATGTTGTGTACCAATTACCTAATAACTCAATTTTGTTTATTACGTGACGTTGAATCGGCTGAATATTGCTTAAGCGAAATATTAATAAATAAAATTATATCAGAATATCTTCGTTGTTTCCTTACAGCCCCAGATAATATTTGTTGATTTAGGAACACCTTGATTTTGGGACACAAGCAAGGCAATTATAACATATTTTTAAATAAATTAGTATCGAATCCATAGATACCACAAAATTTAGTAGATACTACTAGGAAGGTGATAAGTAAACTTTTGGGGTATAGTGGCCGCATGCAAATAGATTAATTAATTAAGAATAGGATTCGAAAGTAAATAAATCTTTCTGAAAGATATGGTGCGACAGCAACAAAACCCTAAAACATTTTTAACAAAGAATAACTAGACAAGCATATTTCCATTTCAATACATAGTATAAAACAAAGCCGCTTCCCTCCTGTCTGTCCCTATGTATGCTTAGATCTTTAAAACTACGCAACGGATTTTCATGCGGTTTTAATAGCTAAAAAGCTAGTACATTATATCATCATCATCATCAGCCACAAGACGTCCACTGCTGAACAAAGGCCTCTCCCAAAGATTTCCAGACCGACCTGTTGGAAGCGGCCTGCATCCAGCGACTTCCTGCGATCTTTATCAGGTCGTCTGTCCACCTTGTATTTCGTTCGTTTTCGTTTTCCTTGTATTATCGAATTTTCGCATAGGGAATTGTTGGGCGTCTCATCGAAACGAAGCTACTCACGGAAAATTAGCTTGATAGTAATCAAGTGGAAAAATGGCTCAGGGATCCCTGACCATGACGATATTTCTCGGAGAATCCCCGCTGCCCGCTGACAGGAGGGTGCGAGCGCACCCCTTGCACCCTGCACCCCGCCTATGGGGATGGCGGTTCCTGGAATTAAGCCGGGATAACGCCAGGTAGAAAGTATTGCCTCACGGGGAGCGGAACGCACTACCGCGAGAAAGGTCGCGGGTTCTATTATAGCCTATACAAGCACTCACCTCTTACTTTTCGAAATAACGTATGTATTGATAATAACTTACCGGTCGCTATAAAGGTGAAGGAAAATATATTAAGGACACCTGCATACCTGAGAATTCTTTAGTTTCGAAATTACGTGAAGTCTACCAACCCGCGTTACGTCGGCGTGGTTGGTTAAAGCCTAATATCTCTTATTAATGAAGCAGGCCCATGCCCAGCAGTGGGGTAGTATGTAATACGGGGCTAATGCTAATAGCTCGTCGAAGGAATGCGAGTACTAACTTATATACCAGCAATTCCTAAAGTGAGTTCCGCGGAACTGGTGGGTTCCGTAGAAATAAATTCCTCTTTAAAACTAAATATAGGACCCTATATTTCCATAAATACAAACAACCGAACCAATAACAAACCCACTAAGTTTGTTTCGCCGGGTCTTCTCCGGGTCGTTTTGGATCCGATGATAGTTTTAAAATGCGTGCCGTTTTGATAATGCCTATGGTCCGTATCGACCCCGAATATTTAACAATTGTGGAATTTTCTATAGTATTTTAAAATTAACAGATAAATAGGTAGATTTAATAATAAAATAATAAAAATGATGATGATGATGATGTATGCTATGTATACATTAGTTGATATTGATCTCTATACTTAACTTTCTGTTATTTTTGTACTGTCTTGTCATAAGCGCTATTTTAATTGCCTACATGAATAATAAAATACATAATAAAATATTTCATGTCATTTCAGACACTAGGGCCCCACAATTTAGTTACATTTGTTATTGAATTCATTAACAGATTAAATGCTTTTGATATGTTTGCTTATTTAATGTAGGGTTTCATTAAATAAAACGGATTTGTTGAGTGTTCCGTTGTTTTAAAAATTTGGGAGCCGTTGGTATACTTAACTTAATTGGCTACTTGGCCGACTGCAGGCAAGCACCCGCGCCAACATAAATACAGATCGATATATATAAGATGTGAAAGGCGATGCTTAAGACCGATCGAAGTGCAAGTGTCTAAGTAGAAAGGTTTACTTCAGCACTAAACCAGAATGGCGCCCGACAAAAAAAAGAACGACTGAGTATCAACACAAACCACTAAGCACTAAGCACAAAGCGTCATTTTAAAGCTGGACTTACCGAATTACATGTCATGGTTTTTACTATGACACATTACAGATAATATGGTCACAACCTTCTACCAGGCCCCTCGATTTGCTTCTTCCCTTTTCGAAGTGTGATGAAGCATTTATACAGGCCGGCATGAGTCTATGGATAAACCCATTGCTTGTCAGATGTCGCTGTTTATTTATGGACTGCACTGCACATACCATCAGCTGTAGTGCAGTCACATTGCCGTACTCGGATAAAAAAAAACATCTATCGGAGGGACGGACAGGAAATCATTGATAGGCGAGTTCAACGGAGGAAATGAATATCGTAATTGAATCACACTGGTATGTAGCTAACTTCATATCGTGACTAAGACCAAAAACCTACATCGTAGTTCGTCTGAGGAACGGTCGATATATATTCAGAACTGAATGGAAATGGATATTTTTTATACGTTCGTATAAAACAGCATACCTATTTTTTTTTTATAGCATAGGCCGGCAAACGAGCAAGTGGGTCACCTGGTGGTAAGTGATCTCCGCCGCCCATGTATGCCCACCACCAAAAGAATCATGGGCGCGTTGCGGACATTAAAGAAAAGGGATAATTAGGGATTGGGAAGGGGAGGGGATTTGGCCTTCCGGTTATCTCACTCACCGTACGAAACGCAGCAGCAAGCCGCTACTTTACGTCGGTTTTCTGTGAGACAGTGGTAACGATCCGGTCGAGCCAGCCCATTCATGCTGTAGACAAAACTGTCTATAGCGTGGCTCTACCACTCAAAAACCTAAGCAGGTATGTACTTAATGTTTTTATTATCGTCGTCGATGTTGAAAAGTAAAATACAATAATAAAAGACATCGTAGAGAAGAACCATCGTAAAGAATAATCTTTTTCTTTGTCGATGGTTTCGAAAGAGAATTTTAAGCTTTAAACAATTGAAGTTATGTTTGTTGTATAAAAACGAATTAAATATTTACAAACAAAATCGGTCCTGCATCAACGGAGAAATCGATGTACACATATTTTTTTAATGTTCCACTGCTGGGCAAGTACCACCCTCTTCTTTGTTCACTCTTTTCTATCCTCGTCCATGTCACGCCATTATTTCTGAAAGGATTCCAGGCTTTTTCTCCATCGCATTCTAGGACTTTCTCGTCCCACGTGATCGCCGTGTGGTACCAAATCTGTGATTATTCTAACCCAACTATTTAGGTTCAAGCTACATCCTAACGTACGATTCGCAGACATACTCATTCACCGAAAGTAAAAAATCTAAACTAAGCATCTTCCAACGACGGATAGATCGCAGTATGATGACACAGAAGTACATAAAGAAGCAAACAATTTTGCTGAATGACCTCTTCTTTTTTCGTGGTCGGTTAAAAACCGAGAATAAGGTCTACTTGCTCAACGATCTATATACATGTATGTTAGATGTCTCTATACACGTATAACTTCAGATTATTTATTCGGGGTTTCACTGATTCACAATCTCCAAATATTTTCACTTTATATTTTTAATTAAGAAAAAGGCCCTAAGGATTGTTAAGCAGGTCAATAATACGATTACATTTAATATTTTGGTCTAGCAAAGAAAATTATAACGGGAGAGTTTTGAATTTGCCGCCATCGCGACTCCGATGCGAAGTTTATCGAAGTTTGAATTTGGCGCTGTCATCATACCGGTTTAGAAAGAGATAGAATGATTTCATTGATAGGATGCAGTTGTTATACACATTTTGCAGGCAGATATATTCTTAGGTTGGCAGCCATAGAATTGTAGAATATATTTTTTTGTTCTTCAAATTAAGTTTAATTTTTGTAGACTTTAAGTAAGACACGTTACATTAGATATATCAGATTTTTTTATAAAGACAATTCTTAGGTACTTTACGGTCGATGAATATAATTTTATTAGTTAATTGTAGTTTTGGTTGTGCTGGTATAATAAACTTGAAATGTTTGTCTTATTAAGAACAATATATCAAACATCACAACTAAAGATTTAACATCATATTTTCAACATTTTGATTTAACCATTCAGAAATATTTTCTGCTTTAAAATAGGAATATCTAAATTAAAATTTCATTCATCAACTTTCATGAATAAAAAATATTGGACCAATTGTTTGTGTTATCTGAAACAAACCACATTTTGTGTTAGTTATGTTGGTTAAACTGATGCTGTTTTACGCGCACATGCGCAGAACGACAGGTGGTCGCCGACTCGACCCAGCCGTTCCGACTGAACCTATCGACTTCTCGTGCTCATCATCAGCCGCTTTCGTGCTCTAGCAAGACCGATATGCAGTGCTTTGTGTTGAAGTGCTCGTGGTGACATGGCGTCCCTTTTTTAACCGATGTAGACGGTGTGAAATCTTTCAAAATATTGTGTTTTTAAAATGAGTGTGAACTATGATCGTGTTTGTAGACTGTGCTTGTCATCTCGAGGCGAATTACTGCCGATTTTTCCTACCACCAGTTCCGATGACTCGGAACCTCCCGTCCTCGCAGTGAAAATCAAGGATTGCGTGTCCATACAGGTATGTAATGCTCTAGAGAGCCATTTTAATGAAGTTTTGAGTGAAAGTATATCCTCGACATACGTGAGAACTCGTCATCTGCCTCGTTCGACCGATGACGGGCAGCGCTGCGTTTGGGTGGAGATGTCGTAAGATCGTCCACCATTTTGTAATGTTCCATGGCTATCGCTCGGCTCGTGGCGACGACGCGTCACATTCCGTTTAGCCGGTGAGGAATGGCGCATATCATGAGGGTCGGGGCTTGGCATTATTCCCGGGGGTCAAGCCGGGAGGGGGCTGCGTATTGCTAGTTGCTAGGTATGGTCGGCATTGGACATCGGGGTATTGATTTATCGCCGAGCGGCGAGACCAGCCTGCAGCTCGTCCCTCGAGCGGTCGAGCGGTCGAGCGTCGGCTGTGTCGGTGTGGCGCGAGTGTGCTAGTGTAGGTGTGTGCGTACCTATATCGAGCGCTAACCCTCGAGGGGCTCACAGCTCGCTGGCTGCCGCGGCCGGCTGCCACTCGACTCGCTTCTACTTATTCGGTCGAGGAGCAGCCGCTCGCCGGCGCGTTTGTACCTACGCCTACCTACTTAGTTTCTCCTCGTATCTATAGGCGAGGCGCGGTTTGCGCGGTTTCGCTGCGCCCGTTTCTGATGAAACGCGTCGTGGTGCGCGCCCATTCGCCATCCCTGCAGTCATTGCGTATGATTTATTTTCCAGATAACCGAAAATGACGACTTGCCGACAAATGTCTGCAGGAAATGCATGGATAATGTCAATAACTGGCATGTATTCAAGACTGTGTGTGATAGGACTCAAAACAAACTACAATCTCTGATTAATAAAGATGGCAGCCAACTAGAAGAGGTGGGTTTATTTTTCTGGATATTTAAGCTTGGAATGTCAGTTTTCAGTTTGTTATTCTATTGTTTACATGTTGTATGATGGAATTGCAGGTGAAAATAAAGAGTGAGCCATTGTCTGATGAGGCCTATGATGATGGGGTTGTCATTGATGGATCATATCCAGACAGTGAGGTGTGTATTATTAATATTTATCCATCATGTTGAAGGTGTCACAGTAGAATATGGAGCATTGGTCAATATGTACAGTGTAAGACTGCTTATAAGTAGCATTTTGGTGTCAAGGACATGTGAACAGTTGTGAAGTCATTAATGTACAAGGAACTTGTGTGAAATAATATACATCACTCACTAACTGCTGTTATACCTAACTTTGATACTATTCATGTTGACTGGGATAGAACATTATAATAAATATTTTTCATGCTTTGACATGATTGGATCCCTGTTTAATATCTCATATTTAATGTAGGTCAGTGTCCTTGCGGGTCACATTATTATAATGTCAGTATAATGACATTATTCTACAACCAAATTATGGTAATCTGATTTTTTAATGATTATCATATTGATTAATTTTATTTTTCAACTTTAAACATAGAATATAAATGTGGCGCTGTGAGGCCCATGGATTAATTATATTGCTATAAAAATGTCCAGTATTGTAAGCGTTTATGGGTGATTATGTAGGATCAGTTGCTTCTTTCATAAAAGAAACAAAAAATCTATTAGTCCAGGCAGATATTATAGTGTTATGGACCAAATATATGTGTTTAGCTTTTAGTGTAATCATTCTTATACATGTTCACGGGTTATAATAACCCGTAAAGGGTGAACAGAGTTGCTTATTCCATTTTTCCACTAGTTGAACTATTTAAAAATATGTTCCTATACCATTGTCATGCTACTGGAAAATAATAGTAAAGGTATTTCATATAAGATACTTCAAAAATAATTACAACAAATCATTACATTGTTGAGCAAAACATGAGCATATCATCAAACAGTGGATAATTATTTATTCATATTTTGTTATTTATTACTAGGTTAGGTTAGTATTATTTCTAAAATACTGCATATCGTCGTTGTCAAACCAATATCTGCTATGTGCACTTTTTTGAGATTTTGACATTTTGACTATTATGTATAGTTTGCCACCCAAACTATGATATACAAAAACCCCTATGTGATTCTAATCATTACACGGCAAACTATGAGCGCTAGAAAAAATATGCTATGTGCATCAACCAAAATATTGTCAAATGAAAACTGCTATGTGCACATGCATGCAGTTTACAAAACTTGGTGCATTGAACAAAATAAAAAAACCAGTTTCGAGAAATATCTTTTTAAGTGTTCTTAGTAACAAAAACATTTCAATACACAAACCTAGAAAGAATTAATGCGATGTGTGCAGTAGTTTTCAGTTAAAACATATTTTACAAGACGAGTATGAGATACATGTTCAGAAAAAATTTGAATCTCGTAGCCCTAAGAATAAAGTTATAGAAAATTTGAAGCATAACCCCAATCACATGGTGGTATCTGTTGATGTACAAAGCGTGCTTTTAGCACCAAAATTATTTTTAGGAGCACTTTATTATAAACAGAAACTTCAGTGTCATAATTTCACGATTTATAACTCACGTTGTGGGGTGTTACTATTTATTTTTGGCATTTTTTTTATCCGAGCACGGCAAAGTAACTGCGCTACTTATAATCAGGGGTAAGCGTAGTGCAATTCAGAAAAATAACGACCACCAACAAACAATGAGTTTATCGGTGGTCACCAGAGTCATGCCGGCCTTTATAAATGATTCTTCCCTCTTCGGAGAGGGAAGAAGCAAGTCGAGGGGCCTACGACAGGACAGGCGGGTGACCGATGCAGGCACAGTGACATGTACTCCTATACCTACCCCAATCAACCATCAAGTCATGTCGCAAGCCCCTTGGAAGAACCGTATATACACTGGCTGACCCTGGAACATGATCCACACAAGGCGTGTGGATCACTGGTAGGTTTTAACACCATGTGTATACAAGTCTTCCTCAACGAAGGCGTCTTTCTTGGGAATATCCTGAACCTTCAACATTGTATCGATGTCCACTGGAAATAATTTGCTCCAAATTCAATCAGTTACACGAACTAAAACCGTTTATTGACCGCGAATACCATCCTCTTTATGAGTGTTTGAAGTATAAGTCTGAGTAATGTTTTTTTTTTTAATTTAAATTATTATAAAAAACAGTGCAAATTAAACATGTTTTTTTCTAATACCTGCTATGTGCTAATAATTGACCATTTATAATCTGCTATGTGCACAAATTTTGATAATTTGGCCATAATAAATTAATTATTATAAATCAAAACCTAAAAGTGAATTGTAGTAATGTATAACACATATAACTTTAATATAAATCACTTTAAAAGAAATCGTTTCTTATAAAATTATACATGAGAATGTTTTTACTCCATATCTCAAAGTTTAACTTTTGGCACATAGCAGATATTGGTTTGACAACGACGATATACCTTATAAAAAATAAGATACCCTGGAAAACTTATTTTTGAATGTACTAAAAACTTAATATAAACAATTTCAGAATGCCACCACTAGTAAAGTGCAGCCAGAAGGGCCTCCAATCTTGGCGTCGTTGGGGCTCACGCCGAGGAGTGATAAGGTAAAAGATTACAGTCACAGACACAGTCTACCTTATCTTTTATAAAAACAACTCTGCTATAGTACACATCAGATATTTAACTTCATGATATTTAATATGACATTCCAGTTTCTACTTTGGTAATAAAGCATTTCATAATAATATTTTTTATGCTTTATTATTTTTGTACTTATTTCTAAACATAATAATACATCTTGGTTTTTAAACAAATTGTGAAGATAACTGTGTGAGAATAGTTCAATTGAATTAATTTCATCCACAGACAAATGTGGACCCCCGTATGGATTGGCATCGGGTCCATGCAATACTGAACATGGTACAAGACAGCGATATCATTGATTCCCTACAATCCACAGAGGAGTGTGATGTTCTCCAGTATTCTGATCATGATTCTGAATCGGAAACAGAACTACAACCTAACATTGATGACATATTCATAGATTGCAAACATGGTTATTTGTGTAAAAATAATAAAATAATATCGAAAAATCCCAAACTATCAACAACTCTTAAAAATGAAAAGATCAGACAAGCTGCGAATTTGAGGAAACGTAAAGTAGAAACAAAACGACATTGCGCCCAACCTAAAGATGCTTGGCAATTATTTTTTACTGATGACTTATTAGAGCAGATTGTTGTTTCGACCAACGACAACATAGGAAAAAATGGAAACAGTAATTCAGTTCCTATAACTGTTGGTGAAATAAAAATTGTTATCGGCATTTTATACCTAAATGGTATAATGAGGCCAACGCATCAGAAATGCAGTGACCTTTGGAACAACGAGTGTGGTGTCCCTTGCGTTAAAAGAGCTATGAAATTCGATCGTTTCAAATGTATACTGCAGAATATGAGATTCGATAAAGATGACGCCGACAGCATAATACAATTGGACATCATGAAACGGATACGTAAAGTATTCGAAATTTTTGCTATGAACTGTCGCACGACTTTCGACATCCAAAATGTTGCGGTCATTGATGAGATCATTGTGCCAATTTACGGACCATGCCCATTCCGATACGAAATTGATAAGAAACAGTTAAAATGTGGCGTAAAAATAGTACTGATGGTTGATCCGTCTAACTTCTATGTGAGCAATGTAGACGTGATCACGGATCCGTATTTCGAAGCTGAGGAGATTGTCAAAAAAATAACCCAACATTTGGCAGGTTCAGGTAGAGTTATTGTCATGGATAGCTGGTATGGGTCCACTGCACTGATGAAATTGTTGAAGAACCAGTATCAATTATATTCTATTGCAGCTGTTAATCCCAAAGATGATATTATACCGCCCCTGTTTCTTTCACAATACAGGAAAAAAAGATCATTTATGACTGGTTTCCTTGATGATGATTTATCCTTAACATCATATGTGAATTCCGACCTGAAGTCGCTGAATGTTCTCACAAATGACCCAAGGTTTTATAAGAGAGGGCATGTTAATAACACAACAGTAGTGTCATTATATAAAAAGAACCAGTCGGCAGTAGAAGTGCTTGATGTTTTAATGCATTATTATACAACAATGCAGTACACAAATGATTGGACGCTATCAATATTTTGCACACTACTTAACATTGCTTCTGTGAATGCTCAAGTTATGTGGAGTATTCAGAGTGGTAACAATGTTTCTCAAAGACGCATTTTCATAAAAGAATTAGCTGTAAGTATGCTGGAAAATGAAGAGCCGATGTCATTTTCACCTATAAATGACATTCCAGAGAGAAAGAAGAGATTGTCTCAATTGGAGGGTACAGCGCCATATTATAAGAATAGAAAGAGATGCAGGATCTGTGTAAAGAGTTTTAAACGCGATAGGCGAACAAAGCAGTTTTGTGTTAAATGTGGGCAGAATATATGCAGGGAACATACTGTGCTTGTTTGCACAATGTGTGTTGGGTGAAATTAATTCAAAACTGTTTTCTTTGTTGAGTTTTTGTTTATATGGAACTTGTTTCTAAACAGAAACATAGTATTGAGTAATGTTAAAAAATATTTTATTTTGTGTTAAGTACATTACATGCAAATTTATTTATAGCATGTATTGGTAGATATCAGACAAAAAAATGCTTCCATTTTTATTGTTTTTATTGGGCTGGATCGTTGGAACTAATTTTTTAAAGCACTATCTTATTTCCTTAAAAATGTTTATGAAGTATTGTCGTGTTAATTAATATATAGCAGAGTTGTTATATAAATAAATACTTTATTAAAAAAAATCTATTCATATAGCTTTAAAATTGAATCTTTATTGAATTACAGAAATAGGTAAATATTTTTAATTAAATTTACCATAATATTTGAGATTAATGTACTATAATCATGACTTAATATTAATAATCATTTCTCAGGGTATGGAGAGTGAAAAAGACGAAGATGAGGAAGAGATGAATGAATCGGCCCAATCTTACAGCAAGGTAGCAAATATGCCCGAGGTTTCTATCACCGTCATGCGTCCATCGGGTGAAACACTACACGCGCGACAAGGTATCCAACAACTAGCATCCAAAGATTGTCTGGTTTGCGGGAGGACTTACAGATACTCGCACAATGCCAGACGACACGAGCTCACGGCTCACAGTTTCGATAGGTACACCAACAAAATCACAAACAAGAAATCTCATATGCGTCTAATACCTAAATTGAGACCTAACCCCTTTAATCCTCAGGCGAGATTGATGCCTAACCCTATTAGCCATAAAAGACAATTCATACCTAATAATATCCCAGCAAAAATAATACCTCAAAAGGTTATCACCCCACCGAAACCCATTCCTATTAAAACATCAAAGTCAGTTCAAAACAATTTACCATATCCCCTTAGAATTAAAGCACTCAAAGATTTACAAATAAAGAAAAAAGAGCCCCAAATTTTGAAAACACTGCTGACTGCGAAACCTGAAGTTTTAGTTTCTGAACCTGAAATTATAAATTCTGGTCCGGAAAGTCCTGAGACATTAATATCTGAACCGGAAATTGCATCGTTCCAAGTGGAGGCTATACTGTCTGAACCGGACCCCGAGGCGTACGACCATCAAGGAGACGATGAAGCGGACGGCGAAGTGCATAACAATCAAAATCCAAACTACGACACTGTCGATATGGATTCAGAGAATGAAATTGAAATTGCTAGACAACACGAAAACGAACAAGAAGGCGACGAACAAATGGAAGCTCACGAAGATATGCACCATGATGATGACGATAATAACATGGACGCTGTCCACAGTGATAATGATAATGAGAAGGAACATAATGAGGAAACTGTTGACAGCCAAGATCAAATGGTCATTGATGATAACACCGAAATTAAAAATGAAGAAGGTGGTAAGGATGAGGAAGAAGGTAACGAAGAGAAGGAACACGAAGAAAATGAGCATGAAATGAATCATGAGGAAAACGATGATGATGATGAAGAGATGCCACCCATAGCGCCAGTGGTCGAAATCAATGAAGATATGCAAGGAAATACGTATAATAATGAGACAAACGAAATAAACGAGGAGGAGGAAGAAGAAGAACTTGAAGAAACTGCAGATCCTAACGACACTGTCGATACAAAAGAACTAGATCCCGACAAAGTGTATGTAACGAAGACGCAAAGAGAATTCATACGAAAGTACCGCGACGTCATCGAACAAATAAATACTAAAAGATGTTTGTGTTGCGACCGAGAACATCCTCGTAGGAAGGCTGTCATACAACATTTACAGAAAAATGGACACAAAGTTCCCAAACATACCTGTTATAATTGCGTCATAACTTTTGGACATATCGGAGCCTTACTAAGCCATATGAGATCTAATTCGTGTACCGATCTTTGGAAAATTATATACAATGAAAATGGTATTACCGATGACTTGGTGTTGCAGGATGGGCCTAAAGATACCAAGGTTCAATATAAGGATATTTTCAACGCTAGATCTTATGCATGCAAGCTATGTCCAGCAAAATTCCAACTGAAGCAGTTTATAATGAAACACATGGTGGATGCGCACGAGGATGGACAGTCCAGAGTGCCACTTGGCTGTGTCCACTGCCGAGCCAGATTTAAGGACAAGAATTTATTAAAGAAACATATTCGTAACGGCGAATGCACTGTCTATATATCTTGCGATCTATGCTCAGAAAAGTTTGTAAATATGCAAGATTTCAATGACCACGCACTGGCGGTCCACGCCGGTAGTTTCGACCAGTCTGACAGTGCAAACAAATGTGTAGACGGTCGTCCGACTGATTGTCCGATATGTGGCAAAAAAACACAAAACTATACACTCTTGGTAAAGCATTTGAAAGCCATTCACAATGAGGAGAAACCTCACTATTGCAAGCATTGTGATGCGAAGTTTGAACAAGCTGCTGATCTTAACAAACATATTTACAAGGAACACTCGGACAGATCGTTTGCCATGCAAGGGAGTGAGCCCGACATGTCTCTGGTGAAAGAGGAGGCTGAAGAATATCACTATTCATGCACCGAATGCAACGCCATATTTGAAACTGTCGACGCTTGGACCGATCACCAAGTGGCTGAACATAACCAAGTCGCTCACCACTGCGATCAATGTGACAAGAAGTTCCTGAGACCCTCGGAACTCGCTGAACATAAAAACACCCATTTACGTGTGAAGTTCTATCCATGCAGCGTTTGCTCTAACTCTTACAGCACTCCACAGAAACTATCCGAACATGTTCAACAAGCACATCCCGGTGTTCGAACAATGGGCGCAGGGGAGTCTGAATTTTATTGTGATATATGCATCAGATCATTCAAAAGTCGTCAGGCTTATTCTAATCACATGCGTATCCACGCTAAAGTACCCACCACTAATAGAAAACCGGGTGATCCCAAAGGCTTTGCGCCCCAAATTATCGGAAAACCTATTAAGCAGTTTTCTATGATGCAGCCTGCATTTGTATCATTCAAGCCCAGCTATAATGTTCCTAATGCACCTTATTGCTGCGACCTATGTGGCAAAGGTTTCATGCACAAAAAGAATATTTGGAAGCATAAGAAGGTCTTGCATGCTGATATTATAAATGATAGGAATGACAGTGAAGAAAACACAATGCAAGCATCAACTGAAGAAGAAGAATTCAATAATGAAGAAAATGGCACGGGCTTGTCGACGCCGCAATTTAACAGCTTCAACTTTGCGAACTTCTCGAGTAATTTACAACAATCGCAACAGGACCCCATGCCTTACTCTTGTGAGTTGTGCTACCAACGCTTCCCGTTGCGAAGTAGTTTGTGGAAGCATAAGCGAAACAAGCATGGTATTATAAATCCTAATATTGATGCTTCTGAATCGCAGCCGCAAGCGTCGGGAGGTGACGGCAGCAGTAGATCTAGTTGCACTATTTGCAAGATAACATTCGCGGACAAGAAATCTTATTATCGTCACCGTAAGAATGTCCACAAATCATCTGTCCAAATGTGCAAATTATGTGGCAAGCCATTAAACTCGACACTTGAACTCTATGAGCATTTAAAATCTGCTCATGCTCGGGAGCTGTTGGGTTATAACGCAAACCAAGGGTCAAGTAAGTCCCAAGAACCACCTCAAGAACTCGAACCTGAATACGATAACGACAATGAGGCTGCCGACCCTAGCGTCGATTATCAAGCGAGATACCCTTGCGACACTTGCGGCAAACACTTTGTCGGACTGCTCGCTTTGCAAAACCACCAGTGTATTAACCAACTTCCTTCGCAACCTCAGACTTTCGACTGTGAAATATGCCATAAGAGTTACACGTCCATTGCCGCATTGAAAAGTCACCGCGGTTGGCACTTACGCTCACCTGACGGCAAGGCGGCCGCCAATAACTCCGGGCTGTGGATGCCACAGCACAAGGTGACAAACAAGGTGAGCAAATACGAGGTCGTGGACCCGTCGCAGTTGGCCAAGGTGACACATTCCACTCCCGCCTCGGTCGCCAAAAGAAGATTACCGCCCGAAGTGGAGGTGACCGTTGTTAATCCAAACAAGAAATTGCGATCCGACGACTCGATCGAAATGGAACAGCACAGTTCCAGCGCAATCGAGGATAGATATTGCTCGATTTGCGACAAGGAGTTCACCAAACGCGCCGCGTACCAACGGCACATGGACGAGGTGCATCAACCGAACTCTGTGTTCTGTCCGGTGTGCGATAAGAGTTTCACGCGAAAGTCGACACTGCTCGTGCACATGAAGAAGCATTACGAGGGAGGGGAAGGCTCATCGTCGGCGATGATGGAGGACGAGTACTCGTGCGAGCTGTGCGGCGCGCAGTGTGACAGTGCTAAGAGTCTGCGGGCTCACCGCGAGCGGCATCATGGCGAAGACTCTGGTGAGTCAGACGAGGAGGTACCTCCGCAACCTCCTGGTGAATTCACGTGCGGGCAGTGCGGAGACGGCGTCGCCACGCCGCGTGATCTCATCGCTCACCGCACCATGCACTCCACACCCACCAAGTTCTTCTGCAACATCTGCAAGGTGTACTTCGCACGGGCGCTGGACCTTTCGTCGCATACCCGCGCGAGACACTCCGACAATGAAAAAGTGTTTTTTCCTTGCTCAATGTGCGATCGCTCGTATATGAACAAGAAGAGTTTACAGAGACACATTGAGATGGCCCATTGATCCTGCGTGAGGTCTGTCAGCGATCGGTTCACGTGGTGTACGAGATAGGCGTTCGTTCGTCAGATATTCGATGCGCTAGATACTAGACTTGAGGATGCGGTGACTTCGTGCGTGATGCGTATCTCAAACTAGACGTGAACACTTTTTTTATTGTAAATAGATTTGTCTACATTTATACATACTCGGGCGACCACTATTTCACAAGAATGTGACGTTTTAGAATAATGTTGTGTTGTCTATGAGAGTTGTCATTCCCTGATTTGATTCTTCTTGCGTTTTAATGAATAGTGAGTTAGTTTCTATTTTAATTTCTTCTATTATACTTACCTGTAAGTCTTTGCTCACGTTATATGGTTATTTATTTTTTAATCATGTGTCTGGAGTGATCGTTGCGGTTTACGACTTTGCATTGCAACAGTTTCGGCTCACTTGGACTCTGCACTAGCTATATTTTATCTATGTAAGTACTTATCATGATTTGACAATGATACGTTTTAGTGAAAATTGATATAATCTTAAATTTTATTTTTAAATGTTGGAAAAAGGGCCAAAATTATGAGCATAGTCAAAATCAGTCAAAACCAGTGTAAGTTAATAAGTGTATTTTGTTTATTTTAAAATAATTATGTATGAATTATACTGAATGGTGTCTTGGGATCAGTGCGGTCTCGAGTGATTTATTTTTAATTTTAAATGTTAGTTCAACTACAAAATATTATGTAAATATTATGATATTGTAATTTCGGAAACTATATGAGTTAACGGAAACCTCGTTTGTGTTTAAAATGTACTGATTATTTTAAATAATTACAAACTATATTTTGTATAAAGTAACCACTAAGGACATATCTCCTCATCTATGGTAACAAATGTAATTTAGTAATACAATATGTCAACCGGGCCTAAATACGCGAGAGTTTGTAAAACTAAGATAAACATCATTTCATACTTCGTAAAATCATATTCGTTTTATAAATAAAACATGTTAATACTGTATAAATTATTTTTGTCATTTATCATGAGCCGTGCCAAAATAAAAAAAAAGTTATTTTGCCTCATTGTTATACAAACTATAGCACATATTTATGAGAAACTGTTCCTGTAATATATGTTAGTTCTTAAATTGTATACAGTAAGGTGAGATAAGATCGCTTTATAATTGATAACTCGTACGTCCTTATTATACAATATAGATTGAAAACTAGGTCCATATCAGTAGGTGTATATACACCTACTGATATGGACCTATACAACCTATTGCTATGGCAACACATATGTGTTGCCATAACAACTGGTTGATATAAACCTAGCATAACCTACATTTTATAATGAGGCCGTTTAAGATTATTGTTTGAATTAAGGTTCGAATGTACAGTCATTATATCGTTTCCTAGAGAATAATGTACCTCTACCGAAGCCGCAGTTTTTCGTCGAGAGTAATAGACAAGCATTGTTTATAAAAATTGGAAAAATTATGTTGTTTTTTTTTCAGTAGTGATCACAATCAACTCAATTGTAATAATATTTTCCTCGAAAAAATACAATCACAATCACAACAAAATGTTTATTTATTATGTTATGTTTATTTATATTAATACTGCAAAAAAATCTAGGATTTATAATGATGACGTGTGACTGACACTATTGTTCCTGTTGGATATGTTTGTTATTCACACAGACATCGAATATTGCGTACTTCCTTCGCATTACACGATTAAGCGCAACATTTGGCGAAATCTATACGCACAGCGATTTCCATTTCAGTTTACGTACTAAAAATAGGGTAATTGACAGTCTAATTTTATACATTATTTTATATGCAATCTACAATAATACGAAATTAAACTGTTGTGCGAACACAGAATTAAAATTTGATTAAAAATGAGGCCGAAGTTCATGCTTTTGATATTGTTAAGAGCGAAGGTGGGTGCATAGTGGGACAATGTCGCTATCTCCCTCGCGCGCGTGCATCGTAATGGCGTAATCTGTCTTATGACTTAAGGGCCTTCCGTGAGCAAATGACCTTGACTAACTCGCGGCATACTGACTCGTGTACTTGTCGTGTGAGTTTTCGTGCAGAATATGGACGTATTTAGCGAATAATTGATTTAAAACATCAGGTTTTGGTCTTTTCGAAAATTTAAAACGGGCAAAATATTCGTTATTAAATTGCCTATCTAGTGATGTTAATCTCATATGAAAACAATCTGTACTTTAAAAGGAGACGCACGGAATCTTTGCATTTTTCTCATTTTTATGGTTCATTTATAACGATAATTTAAAAAAAAATATCAACATTAACATGAATTTGAATCGAACAAAGTAAAGTTGACAGATTGTAGAAATATATTGTATATTTTTTTAAGCAATATTCATTTTAAGTAGTGACTAGATAGCCTCTAAAAATCTCGATCGCGCGGCGTTTTGCTGGGGGTATAGCCTTAACGTGCCATATCGTGCATCCTTTTTGACATTGTGACGTATGACAACTACCTCTTCCAGCAGATTTAAATGGCTTTTAACTTACTTTTGACTTAATTTATATAGGTCTTTCGATAATTAATAGATTTTGGGGAACATAACTTATTGATTAAAATAAAATAATAAAAATAATCGAGTCAAACCTTATTGACATGTTAGGTGTCTATACAAATCGAATCATAGTCATATCTGCTATATTCTCCTTAGTCTGTTAGACCGCCTCGTTAATCTATGGTAGCGTGAACTCCTGGGTTCATCCTAGGTCAGGCAATCGGCTTGTGTTTGAGCTTTCATCTCAGTTCCTGGGATTAGAATTTGGGCCCGGTATGCCTTAGCTTGCCCCTGTCACAATGTGACGGAAATAAGCCCGGTGAACTGTGGTTGCACTAGTTACACGTCTGTTTACCGCTTTGGGGATACAGGCGTGATCTTATGTATATTTTAATCAAATCACCAAGCCCCTTGCAGGCTATATTTTAAATGGATTTAACAAATTCTGTTCTAAGTCAATTACGTACCAAAAATAGTGATTTTTTCCTATAGTTCAATAGTAAAATGTCCAATCGGCTAATCAGGCGTTAAACGAAATGTCAGTTTATAAAAATATATATCTAGATTAATTGTTTAAAAAAGTCTTTAAATTATTACGGCAACAAAATAGAATACATAATATTGTTATGTAGCATATATATTTATATGGCGGACCCTGGCACTAAGACGGAATACCGCCAGGCAGATAGACGTAACATTATATTGCATATTGAATTAATGAATTGTTATGGAGGTTGTAACTACAAAACATGAAAATAACTTGGCCGACCGCAAGAAACTTCTTCGAGATGTTTTATTTTGCGCGGGTTGTGTATTCAAAAACCTATATTAACACTCTTGAGGTATTTTTATTTGATGGTATTCTATATCAATATTCTATTTGATAAACAATATGTCATTTGCAATGCTGGACGACTTCCATAAGTTAGATCATTTCGGAATACCAATTTCTTTTATAGTGTTAATTATACATTCGGGCAGTTCGGGATAAAATTGTAATTTCTGTACTGTGGCAATAGTTCTGTGAAAAGGAATAAATATACCGACGCGTTTGTGACAGCAATTATAGTAAAATATAAGCATGTAAAGGCCGTTTAAATGAAATTAATAGCGATTACAAATTCATTTGCGCTTTTTTACGCTGTTATAACATATTGTGTCATGCATTGTGAGATAGACGCGGCCGCAAAAACAACTTTGGATTACTGTAGCCGTTTTTGCTGTCGCTTTGGTTTCGCTATCTATGAGTGACGTATTTTCAACCGAAAATAATGTCGATAATCGCTATTAAATTCAATTGAAATGAGTTTAATACCTACCTAACGTAACTTATGGTTTGAGGTAACCATGGGTTCGGATTTAAGATGTTTAATGTTACGTTTATTGATGCCCTTTAGGTGTTATATTTATTTTTCAGATTAGGTATTTACCCCTCACTTACTGCCGTACTCAGAGACGTAAAGTTTTAGTGTTCATTAGCAATCTCTTAGGAATCGATTATTTTTCAAGATGTCAATTATGATTATTTCTGTATTCAGTAACAGGATAAGCATTTTTTATACTCATAAAGCATAACTCATTATTTGGCTCTAAGTGTGGAAATAATGCAATTCTAAGCTAAATGCGTTTCTGAATGCAGCAGTTATGGAAACATGTCAATTGAATGCAATTACCATTTTGTCTATTGCTCTCGCTGAATAATAAGTTTGTAGACTTGATTTATGGTATTTAGTATATGTTATAACGGTACCTTATTAAAATATATTGACCATAGATGAGGCACACCTTTGTCATCTTTGTGGTTGGATAAATAAAGTGACTTAATGATTATTATGAGTGTGTTTAATTATCACATCGTTATTTAACAATTAACATCCATCGGCGGTCGGTCCTGAGTCCGATATGCAGGTTGGGCATTTATTGTTTACCATTGTTTACCTGTTTACATTGGGCTCATTAAATACAAAGGGGCCACAATGAAAAATAAACTCAAAATCGTTTTATTGCAAAAATATGAATTTATTTTAGTACTTCTAATTACAGTTGGTATTTTTGTCCTTTTGTATTCGATGAGCGATTTGTTTATCTACTTGCCATACATTGCAAGACATTATAAAAGTGGTAGAGACACTAAAGTAAGCAATATTCTAAGGTTGGGTTGGTACCACCGCTTTTTCTATTTCTGCCGCCAAGCAACAGTGTGTAAGCACTGTTGTGTTTCGGTTTGAAGGACATTAAAGCCAGTGAAATTACTGGGCATTATGAGACTTAACATCTTATGTCTCGGGGTGACGAGCACAGTTCAGTGCCATGCTGTGCTTTGTAATTCAAAGTTCTGTATGGTGTTGCATCTATTTATGGGCAGGCGTGGCGCTTACCATCAGGCGAGCGCCTCGTCTCGTCATTCAATCAAATAAAAAAAAAATGATAATAGAGCCACTCCCATACCTGCATAAGCGAAAACTTACCTGCATAAGCGAAAACTTGGTTTAGTGATATACGTCAAGCGAAAAAGAGATTGCGATGGCTATAGCTTTCGCTTATCCAGCAGCCCCCCGACCGCCTATTCAAAGCGATAGCGATAGTGATAGCAATACGCGATAGCAATGACAATGCATTGTCTTAATTACTTAAAAATTACTGTTTGTTTACTGTCAAATGTATGGATAAATCATTCGGTCATTGCTTTGGACGTTTGCTATAACTATGAATACAATACAGCTCCATCGGCGGTACGAAATGGCCGTGTGACGTCATAAACTATAACAATGCTCAAAGCTAGAGAGATAGGTTGACTTCCAAGATCAACCGCCTATCTCAAATGGCTCCTTATGAAATCTCATAATAATATCTTATTTTTTTTTTAGTTTTCTTGGTAGAGGTATTTTTATTCTTCAGTTGGTAGTCACACAGCAACAAGGCAAGGAGGTTTGTATTAAACACAACGAATAGATTGCACAAAACATTTTAATATAAACTTAAAAAGTCGTACAACAATATGAAAAATTATTATTGACTAATTATATTAGCCGGCATGGAGAGCCGATTTACTATATTATGCAAATATTATATTATCTTTAACACTTCCATCGAATATATCTTACAAAAGAAAGGAAAAATAAAAAGTATCTTTATAATAAAAAATCTCATTACGCTAAGTTGTATTATTATTAAACTTACATTATAGATTTTATCTACAAAATACTGCAGCATTTCGGTCAGTTTTCCAATCGACTATCAAAGATAACACACGTTACGTAATAATTTAACAATAGGGTATCGATACGAAGTACGCGTATGGGTATTGAAATCATACAACTAGACTTAATTCTAAATCAAAATATAAAAATAGTAAAAAAATAGTTGTACATTTCCGTTTGGTACAACTTGTCAATGTTGTGCGTGCGGTCGCCCACAAGGACAAGCTGCGCCGGTGCCCGATTCCTACAACCGCATACCACTCTACCTTTGCGCTACACTACCTATCACTGAAAAACTGACTCGATCGCCAAGTGAAATATAAAAAAGATAAATAACATATAGTATTTTCCATGAATTTGCATGCACCCGTTATTTTATGAATTGAGAAATATTTTTTCTATCATTTATTCATATTCATGTCTTTTATAACAATATAAGTATACCATACACGCTAAGGGCGGCCGCCGTCGTCGTGCAGGCGGCCGGTAATGTACACAAGGACTAATATCTTCTTAAAAAAATACTGTTAGATTGAAACGTAGCTAACCTATTATATATTATTATGTATATTATAATTATTATAAGGGTACAATGGTACGAGTGATGATTACACTATGTGAGATCTCCGACGCCTTCGGGCGGCCCGCCGCGCCGTCCGACCGCGTCCGACCGGATATGCAAACATTTATTAGTTATTACAACATACGATACGAGTACAATACGAATACGAGTACGTACCGGTGCCCATGCCACTACCAGTACACTGTACACTATAATAGTAAGTATGAATTATCAATTTCAATATTAAAAATACGTAATTTCTCTATTGGCCTTTCGTTTCCACGTGAAAAATTTGACGATTATCGCGTACGAATATATATTATGTATACATATTTAAATATCAGTATTTCTTAGATCGGAGGACGTATGTATACAGGCTCGCTCTAGAAGGTACGTCGTAGTAAGCGCACGCGGCCGTGCGGCCTCTCGCTCGCTCCCTTACACCCTACTAATATATTGATATCGAACGAAGACGTCAAAAACTCGACACGGCATTAAATATTACGAAAATAAATCGCCGGCCAGTCGCGCGGCACATTATTGCTCCTATCGATAAATTTACACATCGACGTAACGAACGAGAATACAAAAAGTTATGGAAAATCGTACGGATATCACAAGCGGCGGGCGGCGCGGGACGCCCCCGCGGAAAATAAAAAAATAAATCGCGGCGCGCGTCTCTCTCGTAAAAAAGTAAAGACTCTATGAGCGGGTCGCGCGAGGCGGCTAGCGCGAGGGTGCGGCTCAGTTGGCGAGCAGCAGATGCGCGGGCGCCGGCGGGTATGGGGGCGCGCTCCCCGGCGCCGTCTCGCGCCGCGCCACGTAGTACGAGGGCTCCGCGGCAGGCGACAGCGACCGCGCCGCCATCTGCTGCTGCATCGCGCGCTGCTTTATGTAGTTGCTGAACTCGGTGGGGGACATGCGGTTCGCGCGCTTGCTGCTCGTCTTCAGCTTGGTGCTGCCGAATTTGGTCTGCGCGAACGTGGCCGTCGTGAAGGTCAGCGGTTGCGCGCGGAATGGAGGCGCCGGCGAGAAGGCAGCGGGCGCTGGCGGCGATGGCGCCGCGGCTGGCTCTACTGGCCTAAAGCACTGCGCCTCGGGATTGAACGCTCGGGTCACCTGGAAGTCACAAAGGTTTCATTTTAGGAAGAAAGGTTATCTCACATTTTAAAATGTTGTTTATAATCGTTTTATTTATTTTGCAGTTATGTGTTTGTTAGTTTGTTGTTATATTTCCGAGTGGTAGAGCCACGCTGTAGACACCTTTGTCTACAGCATGAATGGGCTGGCTCGACCGGGTCATTACCACTGTACCACAGAAAACCGACGTAAAGTAGCGGCTTGCTGCTGCGTTTCGTACGGTGAGTGATATATCCGGAAGCTCAAAGGGGAGGGGCCCCTTCCCAATCCCTAATTGTCCCTTTTCTTTAAGGTCGGCAACGCGCCCATGATTCTTCTGGTGGTGGGCGTACATGGGCGGTGGAGATCACTTACCATCAGCTGACCCACTTGCTCGTTTGCCGGCCTATGCTATAAAAAAAAATATGTTGAAACTAATTCTTACCTCTCTATCGGTCCTCTCATCGGCAGCTCTCTCGTCGCTGCTAAAAAGCACCTTCACAGCTCCTTTCTCGCCGATGCGGTAAGAAACTTCACCTGCAAAACACAAACAAATTAAATGAAAATTCTTAATTTACGATGTAATAAATAATACCGAATCATATTTTTCACATTATTTGCTTTGATTATACAATATAGAATAGGAAGATCCTACGCTTGCGCCAAACAAATAACATCGGGTTTGTTTACGAGATTCGTAAAAATGTTTTGACCAAACGTAGCCTAGCCGGTTAAAGTACTAGATTGAAGCTGTTGCGTAATTTAGGATCTTAGAGCAACTGTTTGTTGAAGATCAAAAGCATTTACGATTTAGCAAGAGCCTATTACATTATTGTCTATTTTTGTGATATTTCTTTTTCTGTCTGGCGTTATCTCGGCTTAGTGTAAGAGTAGTCGACATTGTTTTTTCTATGAAGATAGTTTACGAAACAGAAAGAGTCATAGGCTGAGATCTAAAGTCCCGATTTGAACTTAAACTCAAACTCACCAATATCGACTATGCGTTCTTTTTGTGTTCTATTTTGTTAAAAGCTCTTAATATAATAAACTAAAATTCAACATGATTGTATTTTTTTATATTTGAAATTGTTCTATTACTGCAAATAATTAATATATGTTTTCCCAATGTAATTTAACCCTGTGTGTCGACAGTCATATTCGTCCTAAACGCATTCGCGAAACGATTTGACTGTCTGTACTTGAAGCATTGTAGTATAATTCATGATTTGACTAGAAACAAAATAATGTTTAAAAAAGTATATTATAATTAATAAATCACTATTGTCAAATTATAATTTTATATGGCTATTTATAACTGGCTGATTATGATCCTTTGTTTGTCGAAATAAATGACATTCACTCATATTGTTTTCTCGCTCGGTCGTTTGTCACCATGTTATGTTATTAAGAGAATACATCCTGTTGCAACAGAAGTCGCAATACGTTCATAATCATAACTGTCGCTGTCCCCGAGGACAGCCGACCTCGTTCATTTAGCGTGTTATGCAATAATACACATTAGACGATCAATTGTTATTGAATCGTGTCATTTTTCACTTAGCGCTTATCTAACTACAGAATGTTGTAGAATAATCTTTCATATTTAGGGTCTGGGATCATTCTACAAATCTACGAAGCAATGAATTTCGGAACATACATAGAGTAAAGTAGGTATAGAATATCCATTACAATAATATCTTTCTAAATATATAAAACTCACAGGTGACTGACTGACATAGTGATCTATCAACGCACAGCCCAAACCACTGGAGGGATCGGGCTAAAATTTGGCATGCAGGTAGATGTTATGACGTAGGCATCCGCCAAGAAATGATTTTGATAAATTCTACCCCCAAGGGGATAAAATAGGGGATGAAAGTTTGTATGAAACTTTGTCAATTCTAAACGTTCACGCGGGCGGAGCCGCGTGCTAAAGTTAGTTTTTGATATAAATTACTACCACAAAGATTAATTTGTATGTAAATACTAGGTATCATAGTTAATTGCTGTTTCCTAGTATTTTTTTTGTTTAAGTGATTAAAAAAAAGAATAAAAACATACATAAAGATGTCAACACAACATGTTGCAATAATAAAACAGTTTCCCCTATACATGTTTTTACCGACTCTCATTTTAGTAACAGTATTTTATAATATTTTATTAATGTGTATATTCTATGTTACGTTAGGTCTACGTTTTGGAACTTCGTTACTTCGTATCGTACAGAATGGTGCTCTGATTCACAAATTGCAGACAGCCAATTTCCGAAGTAGCAATAATTAGGCATACACTGTGTATAACACTTGACAAAGTGATGATTTTGTATTTTCCTGTCACACATTTTATTTTTAAAGTAACATTTTCTTGAATATTGTAAAACTAGCGTTTGTTATCGGAACTGAACGAGTTAATTTAGCTGACTACTATTATTAAGGGCACGCTGTAATAAGTATCAATTAATTACTATCGGTGTATAAACTGTAAATAAATCATAATATTTATAATTTAATCAACTGCTGATTGCTTTTATATACCAGTACGTATACAGGGTGTCCAGTAATTAATGGATAACCTTGAAATGTCTTATAGCAGAACGAATGGCCGTTCAGAGAAAAATACGAAAAAAAATATAACGTAAGTAGTACCTGAGGTACGTATTTTTTTTTAAAAAGTCGTAATTTTTTTGGTTTATTTTACTTTCTTGGACACTACGACCAGAAATGAAGGAAATCCATCGGCTTTTTGTTGTTTTATTATTATACACTAACTATACTAATAGATAGATAGTCAATAGTATGACAAGCTATTGCACTTTAAAAAAAAAATAAACATTCAAAACCATTTATTTAGAAAAAATTGCAAAATTTTATTTTTAAACAAAGTTTAAACTTCTTGGGTATAAAAAAAATGTATGAATACATGAGTGACCAAAATTTTTTAAATAATGTCGGTTTTAAGTAGATTTTATAATGGTATAATTCATTATTGTATCTACTGTAAATAGCGATTTATTGCTATTAATGTAAGAAAGGAGCTAATTTGACCAAATAACAAAAACAATATAATATGCGATACTTTTTAAAATAAAATTGTACTTGTCTAATGAGGTTTATTAAAACTAAGATTTGATGTTGATAAAAGATAAAAATGGCTTATTTAAACAAATTGAAACCAAATTATCAGAAATAAATTAACTTAAATTTAATACTCATAATGTTTAAAATGGTTACTTCATAAGCGTAAAATGTGTCATGATCTCCATATCTGCTTCCAGCGCGCACGCCATTCCCCCCGGTTTTTGTGTTATGTTAGACAAGTAGGGTCTGAGTTGGCTATGTGCGAGTGAAAGGAACTTAAAGTAAAAAAATCCAACCCTGTCCATCCAACCCAATGGACAAATAATTGGCCCATTTTAATTACCGGGACTCTAACTGGGCAAAGTTATTTGGAATTTCTTCAAAATGAGCTGCCGACTTTATTAGAGAAGGAGTATCCGAGGAGCTGAGGGAATCTCATTGGTTGCAAAATGACGGCTGCCCTGCGCATTATGCTGTGTCTGTTCGGGAATATTTAAATACAGGGTTGGATTGGTTGGGTTGGTTGGTTGACAGGGTTGGATTTTTTTACTTTAAGTTCCTTTCACTCGCACATAGCCAACTCAGACCCTTCTTGTCTAACATAACACAAAAAACGGGGGGAATGGCGTGCGCGCAGGAAGCAAATATGGAGATCATATGACACATTTTACGCTTATGAAATAACCATTTTAAACATTATGAGTATTAAATTTAAGTTAATTTATTTCTGATAATTTGGTTTCAATTTGTTTAAATAAGCCATTTTTATCTTTTATCAACATCAAATCTTAGTTTTAATAAACCTCATTAGACAAGTACAATTTTATTTTAAAAAGTATCTCATATTATATTGTTTTTGTTATTTGTTCAAATTAGCTCCTTTCTTACATTAATAGCAATAAATCGCTATTTACAGTAGATACAATAATGAATTATACCATTATATAATCTACTTAAAACCGACATTATTTAAAAAAATTTGGTCACTCATGTATTCATACATTTTTTTTATACCCAAGAGGTTTAAACATTGTTTAAAAATAAAATTTTGCTAATTTTTTTAGAGAAATGGTTTTGAATGTTTATTTTTTTTTAAAAGTGCAATAGCTTGTCATACTATTGACTATCTATCTATTAGTATAGTTAGTGTATAATAATAAAACAACAAAAAACCGATGGATTTCCTTCATTTCTGGTCGTAGTGTCCAAGAAAGTAAAATAAACCAAAAAAATTACGACTTTTTAAAAAAAAATACGTACCTCAGGTACTACTTACGTTATATTTTTTTTCGTATTTTTCTCTAAACGGCCATTCGTTCTGCTATAAGACATTTCAAGGTTATCCATTAATTACTGGACACCCTGTATATTCAAATACCTTTTTGACATTTATATGTAGCTATTAAATATTAGAGCGACAAATGGCTTGATATAAAAATATCGACCTTGACCGGGTTATTACCTCATAGAAAAACGACGTAAAGTGGCACCTGGTTGGTATGAGTGAGAATATCCGGAAACATATGCGGCCTCCTTTTACCAATCTCCATACATTTATCTTAAGGACGGCAACACATGATGTTTCAGGTATTGTGGGAGGTTATGGGTGGCATGGTGCTGGTGTACACACTAGCTTGTTTCCAGACCTATAATATAAAAAAAACTATATATACATTTATTTACCTGGATCCACCCAGACTGCGAGGTCCCTCGGCAGATGTTCAAGCACATCCCGGACCGGAACGCCTGATTCCCTTGCTGCCCGTTCAAGTACGGGATCCAGTGGGCCACCGGTCTTCAGACATCTGAACGCGGACCCTCTGCACGGCCTGTCGGGGTACCAGTGACCCCTGAATTTGTCTTTGAGTGCCTTCTCTAGTTCCTCGCCGAAGATGTTCACCCGCCGCCGCGGCAGCTTGTTGTAAAGGTACGATATGACGAAATTTAGGGCGACTTGTACTTCAATATGCATCTTTGGTCTCACTGTAGACAATAGAAATAAAAATATGTTAAAAGCAATACTTATTTCCTTTAAACATGACTCTATTAACAGGTATAAGGTATAATATTCAATTATGAAAGAATACATGTGCATAACACAATACTTATAAATTTAAATATAAACGAATATATCATTCTAAGTTGTGCATAAAGCATATGTACCTGCGTACATAAGAAACATTGATGACAGTTTAATTCACATAATTACAATTCATAGTGGCTTTACTTAATGTTAGGTACGAGTACTATGATACTATCCCAACGTTATTTGTGTTGAGTAATTGTATCCATTTATTAAGGCATTATGAGAATAATATTACATTTAATTACAAATTTGAAAACCTACTGCAAAACCTGAATAGAGTGCCGTTTGATTTTGATGAAGAGTTCTCTCTTCATCAAAATCATAGTTAGATAACATTTGGCGTAGGTAGATATAACGTATTTTACTCGCATGAGCAAACGCATGAAAAACGCCTAATAATTGAATAATTGAATCTTCCTTTTTTTGAAGTCGGTTATAAATAAGTTTGACTATTATAATAGATATAACACAGCAATAACCGTTCAACTTATCGGATATAAAAACCATAAAAATGGACACAATTGCTTATGTAATGCGACAGAAACGAACATGATCGATAAAATTGAATCGATTTATTACTCGGAATAAGTATTTACTCGGCATTTTGCAGATCTAATATTTAAATGTCGCCTTTCTAGTTTTAAACGGATTCTAGGTATTAATCGATTTCGCTAATATATTTATAGCTGTTTCAAGTTAGCCAAGATGTTTGTCAACCGTTATACATCTAGTACGGCGCGTGACGATCTTCGCTGTGATGAGTAAAGAACTTGGCAACAATTAATTCACGCTATTTGAGGTTAGTTTTAAAAATATTTTCATTTGTTTCAAGGTTGCCAAATATGAATGATTTTATCGTCGAAATGTTATTTTCCAAATCATCATATAACACTGCGTCGTAGGTAAACAATTCACATGACCTTGAATTATACATTCTGATATGCATGCGGTTTGTTTGTTATATACGAAACAATGTCACATTAATTTTCTACGCGACAGGCCAACATAAATAAGAATTCATTTGAATAGTTTCTATATTAATTCATGTTGTTGCAATTATCTGAAACAACATACATACGCTTCTATCTCCGAAGGGTTATTCTAGTAAACAGAGGACGGGACTTTTCAAAAAATTCGAAAAATGTCTGTCAAGGTCTTGACTTTGTGCCCGATTTGATGATAGACTCATCATATATATCATGTGACGGAAATAAGTTTGGCGAACTCTGAATACACTAGTTACACCTCTACCTAAATAAAACAATTTCGTCTTGTTCGAAATGACGAAAGTACACACAATCTTCTTCCTTGAATTGCCCTTATCCCACTGACAGTGAGGTTTGCATAACACGCTTTTTAGCAGAAGATTTGACGAGTTCAACACCTCTGAAGAGAAAGTACCTATAACAAAGCTAATAATTTCAAATGACCGTCATGGTGTGCATTGCTTATTAAAGAGCGATAGGACATGTTTTTAGGTCATCGATTTTCAGCTGCGTGACATGGAAATAGGAAAAAAAGTAATGTAATTTATCATACAAAGTTACAGATTTTTGACATTACGTGAAATTACATTCGATTTATCATGGAAGTCGATTTTCGGGATATTCGTCCGTCGACTCGGGATATACGTTGAATGTTATTTGGGCAATATTGTTTTTAGTTGTGTCTCGGAATGTTGTTGTAACTTTTATTTGTAGTTATTTGTTATAAAAATAGATTGCTATATCGTTTTCACGTGTTTGTATGTTCCAGTGTTATGGAAACAAACTTTCAATAACTACACCCCTACCATCCCGTTTAAGTTAAAATAAGAAAGTCGAAACCCCCCACGTATTCACAATTATTTATATTTAAGGCTTTAGTGAAAAGAAGTAAGATATTTTTCAGAACTTTGATTCAATATCGATATTTATGATGATTGATAAATTATGTTTTTGAAATTCAAGTATTAGGCTGACTTGCACATTGATCCTTTAATCGTATATAACCACTAAAATGTTTAAGAAACGTCAAATCGTATGAAAATCTGACATTTATAAACACGTTAATGGTCTCGTCAAACAGCGGACGGGGCGGGACGGCAACGCGACGCTGACGGGTCTTTGTATAGATAATCGAGCGTCGCGTCGCGTCGAGCGCGACGGGTCTGTGTGACATTTTCTATATTGACTAATGCATTACAACTGCTGCATGTCCCGTCAGCGTCGCGTTGCCGTCCCGTCCCGTCCGCTGTCTGGCGAAACCATTAGTGGTTAAATATGATTAAGGAATCTCGTGCTAGTCGCTATTAGTGTTTATTAAAATTCGTTTAATGTGAGACTCTAAACGCACTTTTCGCGTCCTGATTAACAAGTTTGAACAGTCAAAAGTTTGTAAACAAAGTCTATGCGATCTCATAGTTTGGTGTTGCGCTGTTGTATTATTTATTCTCCTCATTTAGTAAAAATAGAAATATCTTACATAAATGAGAATATGTTAAATCGTGATCTCAATAGTTGTAATGTTGAATAATGTCATTAGTGCCGTCGTGTCTGGTGGCGACGTAGAACGACTACGGTCTACGAGTAACGGGGCCGTAGTCAAGGGGAACACCCAAATACTCCGAAATATTTTATTCCGAATTTCGATGTTCCGATGTTCAATAGTCCGAATTTCATAATACCGAAAAATTATAACATCTATTATTCAAATTTACGAAAATTATTTTACCGAAACTTGTAAATACGATCTGTTTGTTTTCCGATTTTTATATTTTCGAAGAGTCAAATTCTCGATGGGTTCTCGGTCCGAAAAATGACGTTCCGATTTTCAATATTCCGAATAAATTACTAAAATTAGTATTTTGATTCAGTTAGCATAATCATTACATACATTTGGGTTAGGTTAGGTTAGAACTGTGACCATTAAAGCGCGAAGGCGAGCGAGCGAAGCGAGCGTGCCGCGGCAGCGGCCGCCGAGCGCCAGATCCTCTCTATTGTTGGTGAATCATTTGGGTTAGGTTAGAATTGTGACCAGCGAAAAAAATGTTTTATTGGAAAGAAAATATTTTTAAAACGCATTTCACATTAGTTTTTTAATTCTACCTCCTCATACTATTATACTTCTCTTTGACAAGCAAATTATTATGTGTTGATTTGTCTTTCTATTCAGTTTTACGTTTTTATTTCGGAATTTCAATTAATAGGTATTTTAATAATCGGAATTCGTATTTTTGATGTTTCGAATTATCATTAATTCAGACTTTTTGTTATTCGATCTATTGAAACTCGGTATTTTGAGAATCGTAATTATATACGTTAGGAATATTAAAATTTCGGAATTATAAAAATAGGATAAATGATACATCGGAGTTGTTATATTCGGAATTTTAAACTATTCGGAATTATAAAAATCGGTATTTTGAAATTCGTATTTGTGACTGTCGGAATAAAGTTTGTCGTATTATTGTAGTGTACCCGTAGTCAAGGCATGCTAATGGGGGGTTTAAATTACGTATGGACAAATTAAGGGACCCTAGCGAGTATACAAAAATGTTTTCCTGGAACATATTAATAATTAATAAAGTAATTAAGTAGTTGATTTTTCAGAATCTAACGACGTGACAAGTGTTTTTAAAGATTTTATTATAATGTTAATTACTTTAGCGTCGGTATTTTTGGTTAATTTATTAAAAATTGTGTTATTTTGTATAAGTTATACTATATATATTTAATATGAAGACAAAAAAGAGAGATCTTTATCACTGAATATGTCGTGTTGTTGCCTAAGGGGTCAAAAGTCCCGCCGTGCAGTCTGAGTACGTCCACTAGAAACAGTCCCACGTTATTTCTCAGTCACGTGCCGAACGCTCCGTGACTTGAACACAGGTTTTTTCCTATAGAAATACATATATCTGTATCCACTGAAAATACAACATTTTACTTGTACCGTTGACATAATATATTTTCGCGACGCAGAACTATATGATACAATAAATAACTAAAATTTAGATTCACTTGATAATAAGTGTAAATATGTTGTTTAATCAGTTGTTCAATTATATATAGATTTATAATCAGTAAAAAGTAAATGTAGACATTGTTATTGCGAATTAAAATTGAATAATTTCCCACGGGAGCCCTATATCGAGAAAAGGGCGTATAAACTATTTCTTAGCATACTTTTTATAAGTAAACGTAAAAAGTTTTAGAGAATTGTATTGTTCTTATTCAAGACGTTTCCCGTCTTACAAATATCCCCTGGGGTATCCCTGGGTCGTACAAGGGAAAAAAGGAATATTATATCTCTTGCGGGGGCCGATTTAATATCTTTTCAATTAGTAACAAGAGGGAACGGTATAACAACCAACGTTTATTTTATTTTATATTCTATTGAACTCTTAATACCCGTGATATTATTGTGATCACCTACTTGGCAGTTTATTCGTGTTGTGGAAAGTTCTAGAAGTATTTTTCTCTAGTCGTGTGTAGAGACGCGAGATATTTTTCACGGACGTGAGCGTTGTTCATATGAGATAGTGTGAATGGTCATCACGATGCAATACAAATGTACTTCGAGATAAGAGTATTATTTGTGACTCAGTAGGTACTTGACAATTCTTTCTTGTTATTTATATGGTGTGTATAAAGGTTTTTTCGGCACGTTTGTGTACTTTTAAGTCGATATTCTTATGTGATGTGGGGATTTTAAGGGGAATTTGTTTAAAACAATTTATTTTACTATTTCAGTGCAAGAATCACAATCGGTGCATAAACGACGAAGTTTTATATCATCCCTGATTTCACACACTTAGAGGTCGAATTACTTCTTGAAATTTAAACAGTGCCAACCTTGAGTTGTATTCTATCCAAAGAAAACAATAACCATCCGACTCGGTCCAAATTATATAGAGTACGTGTACACACATAAGGCAAGCAAACACGAACTGAGAACGGCTGGCTTCGAATCTGTAGGTTTCGAATGTGTATTTTGAGGGAAATGAGCCAATTTTTTTTTACAATAGTTAATACGATGATCTATATTTTCATTTAAAAGACTTTTGAATTCCCAATTTAAGTATCTTTTTTTATCGAGTTAAAGATCTATGCAGAATTGTGGGAGTGATCAACCATGTTAAAATATATGTATTAGGAATATTATAATATTGGAGTCATTCATTGTTTTTACCATTTATTTTAACTCCGCACTGATGTTGTGAACATCAAATCAAATCAAAATATTTATGGAATCCAACAAATTCTACTATATTATATTCTTTACCGTCAGTTCAAAATACTGTTTGCAAAACTAATATGGGTAAGGCCGTAGATTTTTCCACTTTTTCATTACCAGTCACGTTCATATTAATATCATAAACAATTAATACTTTTTACCAGCTTTGATAATTTTATCCTGTAGATTAGTTTTTAGGGTAAAAACAACTTTTACGAATTAACTGTAACTATAACAGTTTTTATATAATTTAATTTTAACGATATTAAGGATTTACGTTTTCATACAAAAATAAAATGAACATAAATTTCATCAGATAGTAAATTGACAAAATTACGAATATTTTGTTAAGTAAGCCATATAATTTTTAGTTTATGTAAAATCACAAGGTTTGAGCACTTAAATCCAATATTTCATTATTTTAAAAGAGCGTTTATTTATTTTTTATTCCAGTTTTAAAACAGGACATCAATTTTTACACTTTTATGTTACTATTTTATGTTACCAATATTGGTAAGTAAATGAAGTCTTTGAATAGTATTCGAAGAATATGTAAAATTAGACGGGCAATCCTAAGCAGAACAATAAAAAAAAGAAAAAGAAGTCGCCATATTGTGGCCTATGGATTGTTTCAAACAGTGCACAAGCAGTTTCGTCAGTGAAATTCAGAAACAGTTTTGTGATATTTTTAAGGTAAGTAGACACTTGTATATGTTCATTGTATTATTTTTTTAGGCGACATAGCTTATATTTATTGAGAAAACATCTATAATGTCGCAAATCTTTTTAGTTTTGAAATTATAAGCTAATTACATCTAAAATATTTCGCTTTTATGATACTTTTATGTTACTTTTATGATACTTTTACGTCACAGTAGCACAACTTATGTTTAATTTTTGGGAAAAGTACCTTAATCTTAATCTTTCGTTATGTTCGTACGTGTATTATAAATTATGTTGCTTTTATGTTACTTTTATTTTTTTACTTTATGTTACAAAAGTGGAAAAAACTACGGCCTTACCCATATACATTTTTTGCACTAAATTACATTAATACAATTTATTTCGAATTAGAGCAATTTATGCCAATGGGGAACATTATTAATCGAATTAATGAATCTATGACTTTTGAGCATGATCCTCACGAGTACAATGAATAAATTAAGACAATGAAAGAAGAGAAAAGGTCACAAGCAGTAACAGTCTGAGCAGACCAGTCCAATATCCATTTCGCTGTAACAACCTAACGAACAACCGCAGTGAATGTACCTACTTTGCTACATATTTATCATTAGTAGGTACTATAAAATGCTTGTTTAACAATAAACACATAATATTAAAACATTAAATGTGTTTGCTGTTTCTTAACTAGTTAGTGCATCACGTAAAAAGTCTGAACGGATTTTGATGCACTTTAAAAATAAGTTAATAAAATTTGTAGAAATAAAGTTGTTCAGTATGATGAAAAGAAGTTACCTGTAAGAGCTTTTTAGTATTTTTAAATTTAGCTGCTAATCCTAAAATGATTATAGAAAAAATCCATCAAACAAGCAAACGCAAAGCAAAGAAAATAAATGAGAAATAAAATATAGAAGATGCGATTGGACAAACATGACTGGTTCTAAAAAACATTTCCCTCTCGGAAGATCAATCGAGGTTATGTGAACATACAGGCAAATATTTATATATACAAGACGATATTTCGCTACGGCTTCATGGCAAGATTAAACGCTCGTTGGATCTGTGCAAAAATGTGTAAACAAAAATTGCGTATTACTTAACACTGTGAGGATAAGAATGGCCTAAGTGCTATTGCATAATATGAGTTAGTGGACTTATCTCCATCAGAAAGTACTTAGTTTTATATATGGATTATGTGTATGGCGTATTTGCTTTGTAAAAATATAAAAAAATGCCAATGATGAGTCGGTGGTGATGCAATTATACGTAAAAGTACCGATGTAAGATTGGCAACTTTTATTTATTTTTGAAATGGTTTTATTTTTATTTTAAAATATATTATTTTACTATTTCAGTGGAAGAAGTACCACAGTCGGTGCTTAAACGACGAAGGTTTAGATTTTCAAACACTGATTGACTGATTTCAAACACTTAGAGGTCTAATTACTTCTTGAAATTTAAATCGTACCAACTAGTAATACTTTATGTCCACTTTTAGGAAACGATTTTAGTTTGAGTCTTCAGTGACTCAAACCTACAAGATTCTATAAGAATACAGTTTGAAGATCACGCGCACGAATTACATAACTTGAATAAATTTGATGCTATGCCTGCGGATGATGCGGTTTATGCAGCAATAGCTGTTAACCCTTTGCTATCAAGTTTCTATAATTACTTAATAATGATGTTATACATTTTATTGTAATATGTTAGCTTATATCCCTTGACCTACATTCGACGCCTTTAGATAAAACATAAGCCGAAAGTTACAGGCAGATGGAAAAGGGACCCGAAGAGCTATTGAACGACGCTCAGATGTAGGGACGGAGATAAATCTCCTTGGAATTATCGACGTTTGACGAACTTAGGGATGAAACTGTTTTAGCAAAGCCCTATTTCGGGCGTTATTGTATTCTAAGAATAACTAATCTATTTAAGCGTAGTTTTAGCATCTGTGGTCTAGTTGCAGCGTACTTAGGTTTAGAAACTGGTAAGACTGGTTCATTAACCAGTCTTACCTTACCACCAGTCACCATTGGTGACTGGTGGTAAGGTATTATGAGTAAGATCCTAGATCGAGAAATCACAATCCGTATTAATTTTTTTGATTCATATTCACGGTTGCCCACGATATTTTTTTTTTTATTTGTCAGCTAGTTTATTCGACATGGTTCGTAAGAATAAGTATTTAGTAATTATTAGCTGTGTTTGAATGAAATCTGTACAGCTATTAATTTTTTTTTTTTTAATCATGGGCTTTTTTAATGGTTAGGTTATTAAAACAATACATTCAGCGGTATAAACCTCTTTACAAGAACAACTGTAAATGAAAATAATCTCGAACTGAGGACATAATCAAAGAAAATTGTATGTGACATAAAGAAAGAGAACACAGAGGTACATTTTCCAGGTAAATGGGTGCCATCATTATATTTGGAACAAAGCCACCCTTGTCATAAGAAAGGTCGTGATGAGAAATAGCGAACTGTGTTTGGCTTGAAATGTGAAATGCAGCGGTAGGTGCGATATCAATTCGAAATATCTTGATTTACAATTTACTAGCTATCTCTTGCGTATTCACCCGCGTGCAAGTTACTGCTGCGCTCCCGTGGGTCGTAGCGGGATGTTATATAGCTATGAATCAATTTCGCGACACAGCAAATATTGAATCAATCAAACAGTCGTTCGAGTAATCCAAAAGTTACACCAACCACCAACAAGTATGATACTTATACCTTTTGTAGAGATCGCAAAAAAATGTGTTTGTACATAATACTGCGTTTATAATACCTACGACGTTTTAAACAAAACAATTCAATACCTGTATTATTGCTTTTTTTTCATTCACTCACAGTAGATATAAATGATAGACATAAATGTATAAGCGGGACTTGAGATATTTCAATGTGTAATGACGTAACTTGTCACTCTATTTTGAATCTTACTACACACAAAATATAGTGACTGCCTCTGTAGCGCAATTGTAATGCCTACGCAGCAAAACTGCTGTGCTGAGGTGTCGTGTTCGATCCCTCGAATCGTGTAAAAGGTATATTGGGTTCTTCTATCACGAAATGCCCAGTATCAGCCCGGAGTCTGAAATTGTGCCCATTGGACAGTAATAAACTCAGCGAAATGTGAGTGTACTGGTTACATCTGCCTATCACTTCGGGGATTACAAAAGTATGTATATATGTACAGAATTTAGGTGTGCGAGAATTGATAGAGCGCGTTATTTTATACTAGCTTTTGCTCGCGGCTCCGCCCGCGTGATCTGCTTTTTCCGGGATAAAAAGTAGCCTATCACCCAAGTCAGCTCATACCCTGTCTGTGTACCAAATTTCATTAAAATCCGTTCAGTAGTTTCAGCGTGATTGACGGACAAACATCCAAAAATCCAAACAAACAAACTTTCACATTTATAATATTAGTAGGATTAGGCGAGCTATACATTAATTGTATGGCGGTTAATCCGCCATAGTTTATAACAAGCGGTATACATATTAGCGCGTTCCCAAGCCGCAGCCGTTTGCAGAAACATATGAGCCATGAAATATGAAAGCCGACGATTAATTTACCTAAGTTTAATCACGCTGCGCCGTATTTGCTCCGACTTCAATAACTACCACAAAACCTTATTTTGCTATTTATTAACTCGTTGTCTCGTTTATATAAATAGTTTACGTCTAATTGTAGTTCGTTCGTGCAATGCTGCCATGAGAATCAGTTAGCAGCGATACTGCCGATTAAATCACTATTTGCCAATTATCCACTCACTAAATGAGTCTGAGAGCGAAACGTAGCTGACACACGCGTACTAAATTCACCAGTAATAGTGGTTGGCGTGGTTCGATTTTCATCAGAGACCATACAACTTTTATTGATTCAAGTCAGTTGATCAATTAAAGTCAAATAGAGTGAGCCCGCTATAAGGGAATTGATCGCCTGACCAAAAAGGAAAACAAAAAAAAGTAAAAAGTTACTATACAAATATTAGAGAACTAAATATCCACAAGTTTTCGATAGACTTTTTTGCGATTGTTACGTGAAGCCAATTGAAGTTCGATATATGGGTAGAGCGTTATCGAATGTAATTTATGGCTGAATTGTCTTTAAATTAAATGGGTATAGAATAAAGATTGGATCATTCTGTGGATAGGCGTATACATAAAAAAAATGAATAAATAAAAATATTAGATACACATCGAATTGAGAGAAGAGAGAGACAGGTTAAGAATATGCTAATCTGGTATGGAGGTTGTGGGACCGATAGTCGCTCGTATATCAGAATGCACAACACGTCGCTTGTATTGTGAAAGGTCAGCATTATTTGTGACAGCCAACAGCTGCTCTGCCCTGATAACAAAGAATGCAGTAATCGACATTTTTGAGATTTTCACTTTTTTCCAGAAATGGCATCCCAAGAGGTTCATGTACATGAGAAAAATATATTTTCATAAAAAAATTCACTCGAAGTATGTTTTTTATGTAATGATTTTCGCCGTACTTGCATAAAAACTGCTTCAATCATAAGAAAAAACGCAGTATTAAACATGATCTACTGGGTTACAGGTTAAGTCAACCTAGATCCGTTAAAAGATTATAGTTTCCATCATTCTTGACTGATTTTACTATGAAACACCCTATCCCAAACCTAACGTTCTCAAGATATTCGACTTTGAAGATTTTCGTAAAAAAAGTACCGATTTTTTGCCTATTCTCTTCTTTATTTTGTGTTTTGTGTCTCAAATTTATTTGTTTATGCGATTTTTGTATAGTAAATAAGTTTGTTTATTACTTTCAACACAAAAACCACATGTAAATTTCCCAACTGGGTCGCAATAGACGATGGATAGTTAAAAAAAAGAAATTAATTTGTAAAAACTTTTTGTTCTTGTACAAATATTTCAAAAAAAGTCTATGACAGCCATGCTGCAGATGCGCTAAATAATATCTACGTTTCTTTAGCTATCCAATAAGGTATAAGAAGCTAGGGTGATATCACAATTCTTAGAAAAAAACTTGATATAATGCTTCCGGGAAGTAGTAAAAAATAATAGTCCTTAACCATGAAACCTACCACTTGGGTATAAAAACAAAATTGATCTAGGTCGAATTAACCTGTAACCCGTATAAGTCCTTGAGAAGACACAGTACACTTCAACTTAGTTCCGAGCATATAATAATGGCTATAATTATTAAAAAATAATGCAGTAATCGACGTGTGCTAAGACATAATGCAGTAATACGCGCAAGTGCTGCATTTAGTTTTAGTATCCTGTGAGTCGGAAACGACCTGATACTAAACCGAAACGCAGTAATACGTATTATAATTGCATATATTAGTAAATTAAATAAAGGAAAATTATCTTGTAAAAGCTAGATTTTTTTCCGAATTTTTAGATATATAAAATGACCAATAAAATACGAACATCTTGCTCAGGTGATATGAAATATGTTTTTTGCGTTTATCTCGTAACTGCCATTTTGCGATTACTGCATTCTTAGTTATGACGGCAGTGCTGACTGCTGTTGAGTGCATTATTATATAATTTTACTGTCATTACTCTTCGAAACTACCTTTCAAAACAAAACCAATTAAACTTTGCTGTTTTTGTGCAGAGTTGGAGAGCTCACGATGTATTCTGCGGTGAAATTGATTAAATTGGAAATTTAACTAGTTTCGTAATTGAAGTCAAATTAATCAACATCAGTTCGTACAAGCTTGTTTTGAATTTGTTCGTGTTACTGATCAATTGTTTTCTATTAAAGCAGATTTCGCCACTTAATTAGGCCATTTCAAATTGATATGATTGAAATTTGAAGTGGTTACTACGGACTCAGTCACAAATGAGGAATGCCTACGCAATCTAAATGTGCTGTTTCTGCTGGAGGGAAAGTAACTGATCTTTTGTGTATCCGACTGGATATCGACCACTAAAGACCGATTCCAACATACGACTGCAAGTGTTAATATTAATATGTGGATATTCATTCGTTCATAGATTATATAACAAGTAGTATTTCATACATAAAAGTTGTCTAAAAGTAATGTACCCTCCCCAGGGTGGTACAACTTCCCAGTTGTAGACAAAATATGGAACAAAAATATACGCATTTGGTTTAGCTCACATGCTCAAATGGCATTATAATGGCTAAGCGGTGGCGTGCTGTCAGGCAATGTATTACGAAACGATTGTTGGCGTCATTTTACAGAATTTGTATGCTAATGTCCCAAACAAGTGGCATGATAATTTGCCGAAAACGACCTGCTTTAAATTATTTAAATAGAGCGATATCTTTTACAACATTCATTTGATTCTGGTGTATAATTATTTTCGTAACTTAATTTCAAGCTATAACACAGTCGATACATTTTGCATATTACAATATTTCACGCATTATTTATTAGGTTATACATCATCGAATAGGATGAGTTGTGTAAACAACACTTCAGTAATTAATTTCTAAATAAACTTACTAACTTGATCTTGAAGAGCCTTAGTTAAAATTAGATGAATATATTCATAAAGCAGATTCACCTTCCTAGCATGGGTATTATAAACCTTAACTTGCTCATATATTTAGCTCTTATTTTATCATATATATAGTTCTTGCTACGTGACAATTCATGATCAAAATTAAATTTGAGATTAAAGTGAAATAAGTTTAGTTGTGTTTTTGTTAAGGTACAATTTGACAGGATGTTTTCTTCATAGTGATTTATATTCCGTGTAGTATTGTTGGTGCAAGTGACCTATAAATGTAGATGGATTACTATCGCAGTACTGTATTCAGTGTGCTTTAACTCCCCTATTTCGTTCACAGATTAAAATACATAATTGGTGAGGATGATTAAACGAGTCCCGCCCAGCATCACATCGATTGGCGAACGAAACCGAGTGTTGTAGGACGCGCGGCCTTAACTTCGCCTGTCCTATATATGTGTTCTGTAACCCAATATCGATCGGGCGCCCCACTGCCCGACAACCCCCATTCACGCACACACAATACAATCACTTAATGTCAATGTGACAGAGCTCATATTCGTGTGCCGTCACGTTTGTCGCTTTAAATAGTCGGGGGGAGATGACTTCTGTGGTTATATTTGAACGAATATTTTTCCTTTTGTGTGTTTTGTAGGGCTGTGAGCATTGATCGTCTTGAAATAGAACTTGGAGTTTGAGATGTAAAATTATCTTTGAGTAATGAGACGATATTTAACATTATGTATATGTAAATGAGTCTTGCTGGCACCGCTCTCAGAGATGTCAGTTAACTTTAACTGTCATTAAGTTCTTTCTAAAAAAAATCATACATACTCGAAGTTACGAGCTTTATGCTCCGTTACTGAATACAGCAAAAGCTATGCTCCACTACTGGGTACAGAAATAATTTTAATTCATAAATACTTAAAGTGAATTGACGTCTGAGTACAGCAGCTATACGCTAAAATAGTTTTTGTAACAATTTAAAATCTTACAACAGATAACACACTGAAACTCACTTAACTAACTAAACTTATTAATATCTAAGAATATTATAAACTAACCACCTTTGAAAATTACTTAACAAGTCGGTTAAGTTTATTTTTTAACATAATGTTATGTTGAAAACATATTCTGTCCTAAGAACTAGAAATCATTCTTGCCATTCTTTCATAAAACATGCCATGATTGTGATTGTTTTTTCAAATGGAGGCGAGGAAATCGTTTTATTATTTCACTTCGTTTATTGATCGGTAATAAATTATCTTTCGTGAATGTTGTATGTTTTATGTAAAATCTACATTAAATCCAATAGATTATTGTAAAAACTTGTGACGCAGTACATGTAGGTACTAAATACTGGAGTGAAAGGTTCATAACCCGAAGAAGGCTTTTCATAAATAAAAATAATATTTTAACATCAGTTGCACTGCAAATAGATAAATGAAGTTTAAAAAAACATAAACCCCTAGTTTGCAACATGTTCGATGCATTTGTACAAATTTAAATTTATTTTAATCATTACCCGCGGCATTTTGTCATTACACTGGTAAAAAATGCAGATTGGGTTTAATCTGTTAATTTTGTTTAGATAAATAATATGCGACCTTTATCAGAGCGTCTATCCACATTGTAGGCGGACGTCCAACGCTGCGCTTGTCAGTACCTACGTAGCCTCCATTCCAGAACCTTATGTATAAGGAAGTCGCTGGATGCAGGCCGCTTCCAACAGGTCGGTCTGGAAGTATTTGGAGGAGGCCTATGTTCAGCAGTGGACATCCTGTGGCTGATGATGACGATGATGAAATAATATGCCAATATTAAACACAAACTTACTTTGTAACTTGAGAAGTGCATTACTAGATCAGTACACATGGTTTTTAGCTACAATAATTTGTGTCTCAATTTATTATACTCTACATTAACTTTTTAATAGTCATTAAGAAACCTATTATGACGAGATGACTCGATTGCCATCTTTCTAGTTTGCATATGAAAGTCTGGGCCAAAACAACCGAAAAATATTAGTCTCCGTCTAGGGTAGTCGGCCAGAGTCTAGACTCATCTATTATGTTTGTACTTAGTTTCAAAGACTCTATAATGTATGAGACCAGAATACCATATAACTAATGTTCTAGTGAACACAAATAGTTAAAGTCTGTAAGTAATTTAAAGAAGATTATGTAGCGAAAGAAGCGAAAAAAGCCCTCATCCCTTCGGATCCGAACAGGCGATTAGATTTCTTATCGGAAAAAGATTTAGACTTTGCGAAGTGCCAACGTGAATTTAGAAATTCGTTCTTAGAGAGATTATTTCATTTTTTTGTTGTCATTCAACTTTGAACCTTTTATCAAGTGAACATTATAGAATTTTCACTATTTTCTTTAACTATAACCGACTTAAAAAGGATTTTTTTTATTCGAGCACGTCAAAGTGCAGTGCAGTCCAAAAAAAACACTGAAATACAATGAGTTTATCGGTGGTCACCAGAATCATGCCGGCTTTTATAAATGCTTCTCCACACTCCGAAGAGGGAAGAAGCAATTCAAGGGGCCTGTGACAGGACAAGAGGATGACCGATGCAGGCACAAGTACCCATATAGCTGCCCCACTCAACCATCAAGGCATGTTGCAAGCCACTCGGGAGAACCGAATATACACTGGCTGCAGTGCCTTGCTTGGAGTGCAACGCAGTGCTTTGTTATTCAAAAGAACAAAAGAAAATTTTATTGGAATAGCTTGTAAGGAATCTTTATTGCTCGTGCGCTCAATGGTCATAAAATTCAGTTAGCCTTCGAAACACATACATTTCCAGTACAAAGATCTATTATTATTATATACGTTGCGAGTAAGATAAGTAAGCACACGTAGCATCATGAGGACTAGACTACAAGATGTAGCGGTAGCGACAGCGGGGAGACAAATTGTTCTAATATTGTGCCTTTAAAATTTTTGATTGTGTTGATCTGTTTGGATTTTACATTTCCACGGCAAAGTGGCTACACGACCTTTAGGTCTAGTGTCATACAAATACATTCAGTTATCGAGTTCGTATGAAATTACTACTGTCAAACTAGTAATTCCTACTGTAAAAGAGGAAAGAATTGCTCGAAAACTAATTGAGTATTTGATTAATATGATAATATATCATACTGTCAATTTCAATTCAACATAGTTCACACTAGTGACTACTGCTACTCGATGTATGGAGAATGAATGAAAACTGTCATCGTTTTAGAAAACTATCAAAAATTGTATTAGGCCTATTGATGATAAGAAAAATGCAGTCAAAAAGTAATATCAAATGTCGAGAGATATTGCGCCAGAATTATGCCGATCTAAAGCTATTACATAATATACACAAGCTGACTTCGGAACACGATCGCCGATTAAGGCATACACTATACGCTGTCTGTTGTGGCTTGCGTCGCGTCTTTACAAATGTGTTGCATTCGTCTACGTTACATGGCTCTCACCGCCTAATAGCTTGAGGTATTGTTATAGCTTAATAATCTTTTAGCCTTCCTAATATAAGGCGTGGGTCTGTCGATCTATTTCGGTACAAAGTAAGTTTAATGACGTGGTCGATGGACGACAATTTTTTCTGCCGCCATTTCTTTAGCTCTCAGAAAGCTTTTAAATACATTTCACGCTTCGATGGTCTGGTAAATTGATGGTAAATGTCGTGGTGTACTTAAATAGATTATTTTCCTTGATGGAAATATGCTTGTACAGTGACCTCTGCATAGAGGATCCGATATTAATTCTTATAAAAATGTTACAACGAGGTTGTAGGTCCCGCGTAGGTGAGATGTCGTCTGGGTAGATATCACCGCTTTGTTTAAATCTATCGTCAAGTAGGAGTATTTGTGTTCCAGTTTGAAGGCCGTTGAAGTCGATAAAATTTCTGGGCATTATAATATTTAACATCTAGTGCCTCAGGATGAAGAACGCAGTATAGTTTTATGCAGTACTTTGTAATGCAACATTCTATGTAGTATGGCTTATGTTTATAGGCAGATGTGGTGTTTACCATCAGGCGAATGACCTATGTCACGTGCTGACTTTCATATTGTAAAGGGTATTTTAATTTACATGTTCAACTTTATACAACCTAATATTTCGACCTGTGTGTTTTTCCTAACTTCGTTTGCTAATTGAATTTTAACAAATTATGATCAAGGGTCTGCGTCGACCGTGCCCCTGGAGTAATATCCTACCTTTTCCCCACGAGCAGTTGAATGGCTCTCCATATATGAATATTCATTGCGTCCTGATTGTAATGCCGTTTGTAAACAAGGTTATGGACATGAGTTTTGGTAGATGAGAGGTTAGCACGACCCTCGCTTAGCCAGCACGTACGCTATGTAATCAAGTCAAGGTTATGACAGTATGTCACAATAAGACATGTTTACCTCTAGCCTGTGCTTACTGTTACTACCTATTGCTTGTTCCGTTTATTGTTTCATAATTTGAATGCATGGTAAACAATACTTTGATGTGTGGTTGTATTTCTAATATCAATTGTTTAGAGGTCAATGGTCTAATGGCAGAGTATTTTGGGCTAACCATTGAAAACTTCGGTTCAAATCTTAAGTCAAGCAATTATAATTTGTGGTTTTGAGTTTGGAATTTATCCCTGATATGACTGTGAAGTGAGAGACCGTCCGTTCGATTTCCGCACCGAGGCAAACATTTGTGTGATCCATTAATAAGCGTTTCGGGTCTGGGTGTTATGGGACTGCAAGTTCCTCGTGGTTCCTGATTCTCATAGGTTTCACCTAGCGTTTCAGGACTATGTGTGTGACTCTTGGAGAAAATAAGAAAGTATTTGGTATTATGACTCGGCGCAGTTGACTGCTGTGCTGAGAACTAAGCCTGGCCCGTCTCATTCGTAAAGTCATCCGTGAGTAGCAATACATGGCTGATATTTTAATAATAAATTTAGACTTTATCAAACAAATTAACAGTAAGTCAGTTTCGTTTAAAAAGTACACGATCATTTGCAACATAACAAAAATAAACAAATTTATCTAACGAAGATATCGTATGCTATTCGTTTTTACGACATTTTCAGCAGAGTTTAATACGAGAAAGGGTGCTATAATCTTAATATTCTCCGGTGAAGCGCGTTCAGCGAGTACTCATGATCATCTTCCGGCGTGTGGGTCTCTCTCGAATATTTTAAAAGCAATTTAGAGTACACCGACATCGGCTTTGAAAGTTCATTGAACGCCATCAGTGGCTGATTGGTGACGGATGCTTGATTTGTTTTATTTGTCGTGTCATTCAACGTTTTTTTTCATTAATTCAAGTTCAGAAAAATATATACAAAGAAAGCATGGAAAAATCAGCGATAAGAAACCACAGACGGTTTATGTATCTCTGCTGTTACTCGCCACTATCACTAACATTTTGTTAACTATAATCGTCCCCTTTTGACAGATACATCGACTTGATTGCCTTACAGTTCTCGAGTTTTGTTAATAGCTTATCATGTACATCATATCTTAACTAATTTAACAGCATTGGTAACATATATTTCCAAGTTCGTTTTCCAAATATTTTAACATGTGGTGGTAGAAAATATCTTGGTAAATATGCTAGGTTACGTAGTTTCGAGTTTCTACTTCTTGGTATTAAATGAGTTATATTATCAGTTTCATCACATATGATATGTATGCTATTTTGCATCGTACAGTGTTACAGATATCAATCACTTAACAGCATGTTTTTACTTTTCTGTTCGATGCTTATTCACAATCATCGTGATTGTCATATATTTTTTCAACGTCATTATTATAACATTTTTGATTGATCGAGTGTGCCCGAGAACTGAATTTGGGTTATTGTGATAGACTCACCGGCTATCAAATTATATGTTGGAAATATATTGGCAAATCGCAGGTGTACTATTTGCTAATCTGTCTTCCGGGACACTGGAGTGGCCTTGTGTATTTATGACTATAAGTTCGCCTTCTACGTCATGAGACAGAAATAAGCTTAGCATCCCATGGGTATCATCCCAGTAATTGTGCCTACCCTTTGGGAGATATAAACGAGAGCTTATGTTATATTAATTAACCTTTTATGAAAAATATTTCGTTATAATATCTTTCATGTTTTATCTTACAACACACAAATGACTCGGAAGTGTCATGTTTTGGTGGAAATATTAAAAGGGTACAAGCTGTTATCACCACCCAGATACGTTATCAGTGGTTATGCAAATTTTACCTAGTTAAAGGTACTTTCACACGTTTTCGGGATAACTGTACCACGATAGCGATGTGGGTTATCATGTTTTGCAAGCGGTTTGCAAGTTTTAAGCTGTGTTCATTCTTTATTTTTTGTTTATTCATTCATTTATTATTAATAAATAACCACCTATCTCATATGAGATATGTTACTGTCCTGCTCCCGTCATATCGTGATATACATATAAAACTTCCGGAATAAAGTGTCTAAATGATCATGGCATCTAAATACATTGCATGATTTAGGAGAAATAAGCGAACAAACAGACAGCTATACGCAGAAAGCGATTTTGTTCGTATAAATACGGGCAAGATAACTTGGCCGACTTGAAGTTAATACGAGCGGCGTCGCAGCTGATGTTTTCAGAGAATGAAGCGTGACGGGAGGAGAATTTTTATGATTCTTATTCAGTATGGTATAGCTCGCAGAACCGATAACCGATGGGGCAGGAAGGTTCTGGAATGGAGGCCACGTACTGGCGAGCCCAGCGTTAGACGTCCGCCTAGAAGGTGGACAGACGACCTGATAAAGGTAGCAGGAAGTCGCTGGATGCAGGCCGCTTCCAACAGGTCGGTCTGGAAATCTTTGGGGGAGGCCTATGTTCAGCAGTGGACGTCCTGTGGCTGATGTTGATAGTAAAACCTTCATGCTGTCAATAATAATAAAAACTAGTGTTGAAAAGAGCAACGCCGGAGTTTCTTGCCTGTTCTTCGCTTGTAAAACAGCCTTCCAAACTGGCAGTACAGCTTTGACGTAATCCAAATAATGAATTATTGTATGGATTCAATAGATAATTAAAATTCTAGTTTTAAAAGAGTGGGTGTAGCGGGGTTGGTTTATGCCTGGACTTGTAGAGATTTATTTTGGATTGTAGAGTAACTGTCAAAAATTGTAGAGTATTTGTTGAAATATTAAAACGGATTAGTGCAAGCCATTATAAGTAAAGTAAACTAAATAATAAAAAACAATAGCGTCTGTACATGTAATACATAAAATTAAAATAAACATATATCAAATCAGTATCTTCATAATAAGTTAACCTTTCTATTCTTTGCTCGCTTAGAGACCTTTACGTAATTGATATTAAACGAGTAACAATGTCTGATATCCACAAGACGTGGATCTTAATTTGGAATCTAGTACATAATACATTTAATTTGACAATACAATTATGAAGTGATATTAATATCTCAGTCAGCTTCTCAATAATATGATTTTATATACAAGATGATTATCTTTTCAATTTTATTAACTGTTAAGGGTAAGGATATTTATTTTTTAATAACCTGACAGTTAATAAAAAATGAAATATAAACATCCCTCTTTTATGTCACGGATTAAAAAGCAATGTTCACTGTACACACACCTTTACGCCCCTATCTCGACCTGTTTGTGATGTTACAGTGTAATTGTACGGTTTTCGAAACATGCTAATTATTATTTTATACAACGTATCGAGGTCTACGAAGTTCAATTTTTTTTTCAAAGTTGTTACGAGTTTACATTGGATATATTTACATTTTATTATGTTTCATGTTGTATGAGTAGATTATGGTTTTCAAGCGTGACCAAAAAGCAGTGTTAAACTTTTGTCACTTAAAAAAAAAAGTATTATTTTTTTTGAAGATTTTTGGATTTTGTTTCGAAAAAACGACTAGCATTTTAGTATATTTGGCCGAATACCAGCCCTACTTTACATCCGCCTCTGAAATATAACCTTATTTTTATACGAAATCATATAGACAAATAGCAATATTCACTTATCTCAAACTAATTACAAATTAGAGTATAATTTATGTTATATTGAAGTGCCGTTTCAGTAACATTTAGGCTTATAATTAACGGGCCTATTAAATCAAGCAATTAGCAGAAATTAACGTAAAGTTGTTTGACTTCTCAGCTTGTATATTATGTATATAGCTAATTGGATATTTACATAATGTCAATGAATTCTTCGCTGTGTATTCATGTAATTTGCAAAGTTAAGTGAGTTATTAAGTTGCCTTGTTTTATCGAAATTATGTTGACTTTTTGCTTTAGAAAGCCTTTACCTTTACTAGAAAGCCTTTGCTTATAACATAATTAAACTGTTAAGTAGAAAATTAGTACATTAGAAATATTACCATGACTTTCAATATCGCTGGATATTTTACCGAGCAAAATAATGTTATGAATATTAGTCAGCGTGGTAAACTGACAGCCTCCGTGGCATGCAGGTAGGGCTTTGGGCCTAAAATATTAGTGGCACATCACTCAATTACAGAGTTGATATATTACTTTATCTTTACATAGTATAATGATAATGAAGTCGATTCCGTTGTCTGTTCGCATAGAACTTTTAAACTATTTAACGGATTTTGATAGTTTTCAAAAATAGATAGTGATTCATGAGGCACGTTTATATGAATATCAGGCTATAACCCATGGGAGCAGAGCAGTAACATGCAGGTGACACGTAAAACAGCTAGTTTTTAATTAAGTCATTTTGAACCATTATCCATTGACAGTAAAGAGAGTGCCTTGTCCGTTAGACTCGATAGTTAAAGACCATACATAGTCGTAGTTTATTGTTAAAGATCTTTCCCCCATTCTGGAACATTTTGAGTTAATGAAAAGAAAATAAATGGTAAATATATAAAAAAGGTTGCTTATTTGTAATAATATTGAACACAAAACGTTTTTCACATCTGTCTAATAAAATCAAAGGGTATTTCATATGAACTATCTAGGGACGTGCCAAATCGAGATTGGCTATTGATTGGTCGATCGAATCCATTTATTCTTACGATTGGAATGACCTGCGGCTCTCGTAATGTGATGTCTTTGCTGGTCCCAGCAGTACCTGATACATTTATATACCCGAATGGATAGCATAATAAAAACCTGGGCATAGTGGTTTGTCCAGTCAAGTCGCGGAACGCGCGGTCAGCCAGGATATACACAGAAACTTCAGTCCGGCATTCTGACGACCGTCGAGGGAAGCAATGTCTCTCGACGGTCGACATTATGTAACGATTCCACTGTACATACTATAGTGTAGTCACTTTGCCGTGCCAAGATAAAAATGAGGTTTTATGAGGTTTACAAAACTCTGTGGTTTAAAGTTGGTTTTGTTCAACTTTCCATGTATGAAAAATAGCAGATATGTATTAAAAACAATTTACTTGCATATTTTATATTCAGACACGTGTTTAAACTCCATTCGTTATTTAAAATAAATTAACGAATTTTACTTACAACAGCATACATTAACTATGTCGCCAATGTTATGTAATATGCTTTTTTATACGAGAAATACGTTACAACGTATTATTTGGTTTACTAATACATTTTTAGGTTATGTTCTTAAAGTCTGGACTGTAGAACGTCCATTTTAGCAAAATGTTTTGATGGAAAAAGTCATAAAAAACTCCTTGGTAAATACCCATTTATAAAATGTTTAGCTACTCATTATGTCCCCGCAAATGGTCCACGGCTGTTCTAAAAGGGTCCATTATAAATAACTGCGATGATCATTTATCTCCCCGTGACCTATTTCTGACCCCGTGATATTTCATACGAACCTTTCTGTAATGTTCACATTTTTATTAAGTGCCTTTGTGCAAAGTAATGTACCCCGGCGTGTGTTTGTTTGCGTGTCTGTTTGAATGTGCTGATTATAATAACGATAAATGATAATAAGGATCGAATGAGAACATCCGCTGGGTGGATTATGACACAACCTTTTACATTATGATCTGGATATCTCAATGAAAGTTTATGTTTAGTTGGTATTTGTATAGGTATATTGAAATATAAATATTGTAGGTATCCTTGTACGATTGTAGATATATCTTCAGTGTAATAACTATCGTGAAGGTAGACAGTAAAATAGTATGACATCGATGACTGAGAACACCATACAACACTAGCAGGTACGGGAACAGGTCTCTCCAGGAGGACCAAAGTATATATACCCATCTACATACTAGGTAGTATCGGTGTGGACTACTACAGTGTGATAGTGTGTGTGCATATGTGTCAGGACATGGCTATAGGCGCGGATAAGGTCGGATACACACATAACAACAAACAACAAGAGACTGGAACTAACAAAATCTGTAAGGTTTTTGTTGATCAATTCAATTGGAAGCCTGTTCAGAGTATTTTAGATTTTTCTAATCGCACATGATTAAGCGATTGTTCAGCTAAAATCGAACCGTGTGAACTCGCTATAATCGTGACTGGGTTTTTAACCCCGACAGAAAAGAGGGGTTGTTATAAGTTCACCTCTTTTTTGTCTATTTTTATACTTTTCTTTTGCATTATAATGTACATAAAGTCCGATTTGAATGCATTTTTTTATTTGTAAGTTGATTTGGATGTTTGAAGAAATTCTGTCTCACTTCCTCATGACTAAAAACTAACTGTGTTTTTACAAAACGAATTCTTTAAACTAGGTGACTAACAAAATGTAACTATGATAACCCAAATAAACTAAAATAAACCTAGTTTAAAGTTAGTATATATTTTGTGATAAGGCCAGTAAACTTTTAACCCGAAGAGTATAATTACGTAATAAATACCCACTATTTGGAGTATTGTCTATCTATAAGGAAAATAGCTTTTCACAATATCCGTATATTTGAACAGATGTCATGACGAATTTTAATATAAAAGAAATTATTGTTAACATTTAAGTAATTTAAAAATTACTAGCTTGCAAAATATTATGTAATAAAAATATTTACCTGAAATATACACGTTCCACTGCTGGGATGTAGTACACAGATGGGCATATAGACAGGCCTCTTCTACTGAATGAAAGGGGCTAGGTCGTCCTTAAAAAATTTGTGATATTTTCTATCTCTATTTGGGTCAGTTATATAACAAAAAAATCCTTGATGTTCTCAAAAATTTTCACGTGGCCAGTGACACGGGTAGCGTGGACTGTAATTTGCTACCAATGGTTACCATTGTGTAAATGCAATCATAGTAGTTTTTTAATTTTAATAGTTATGTATTTTTTATCCTGGCTCGGCAAAATGACTACGCCACACCTGATGGTAAGTGTAGCGCAATCTAGGAATAGTGTCGACCAACGACAAACAGTGTGTCTATGGTTGGTCGGCACGATCATGCCGGCCTGCCTAACTGCTTCTTCACGCTCCGCGTATTGTTAATTTATTGTTTAATTGTGATAAATGCACGTTGTAATCTGTGCAAATAAAATGCTTTCCTTCTTTCTTTCGTTTTAGGATCCTGATGAAAAATGATGACTACAATCAGGAGTGTAATTGCATGCCCGGGACGTCCCATTTAACAAGATACATGTGCAACATTGTGTAGATAATACAATTCCGATGACAAATAACGGTAATTAAGATATCTACATGTGGGCGGAGATTGACGCATGTTGTGTAACTTATGGTCAATGGTGTAAATATATGTAGTGACGTATCCTCTAACTAATTGGATTGATAAAACAATACGCGGCGTCATGAATTGTGCAATAATAAATTCAAAATTTGGAATTAATGTTCCAAATTTCATAGCATATTATGTGTATACTATTTCATAGCATTACCTTAAACACCTGTAAAATATGCTGCGTTATGCAATTTATAATTATATTTTGTCATATTTTAGTGTGTAATTAATTATTAATTTGTAAGAAAGCACACATGGAAAATTATTTAATTTTCCTACTTATTGGGGTTCCTATATTATTGATGTTAAAGTGATAAAAACATTATAAAAGTACAGAAAAACTGTAACATAACACGGTGCAATAATAAAAAAAACCCTTTTTATACACGCTTTTACCCACGCCTATAATTTATTCGCAGTATATAGTAATACGATGATATAAATATTATCATTTTAGTGGATATTCTATATTAAACTGGGTTTTCATCTCGGAACTTAGTCGCTTCGATGCCGTACACCATTTTTTCGTAGTGACTTGTCAAAACTTCAGTAGTTGCCGCGTCATGTACACGAGTAGGGTGGGCCTTTGACTCGGCAACTTCACAGAGAACCGTTGAAGCAATCCACGATAAATAGTACAACTGAGTGGTAGAGCCACGCTGTAGACAGTTTTGTCTACAGCATGAATGGGCTGGCTCGACCGGGTCGTTACCACTGTCTCACATAAAACCGACGTAAAGTAAAATAAAGAAGTAAAATAAAGAAGTAAAATAAAGAAACACGTCAAATTTCACGCCACGTTCTTGTAGATTCACGTGTAATAAAGACATGTTGTGAACACCCGATCGTCACACATTGTGAAGATGTATAGAAGGGGCAATGTTATAACGAGAGTCGCACGTTTTGTCGTAAACTCATAACAACCAAGTACACAAAACGATTGTGCGATACATGTCGTTGGAGTGCGCGAAATATGTATCTAAACAAAATGTTTTGTTAATTTAAATCGATACTGATTACATGGGCGCCGACAGCAGGGTGCAAGCGGGTGCACTTGCACCCCCCTGTAAGAAAAGAAAATATATAGAAAAAAGTTACTGTTTGAATAAAAACTGAAGGCGTCTAGGTTACTGTCCAAATATGTTCTTCTATGTTCTTGTCAATAAATTTTGGAGATCCGCAACGTACTCTATATCTGTAGTCCCAGCGGTATTTTTCACTTCACTGACAGTATTCAGGTTATTTATATTAGTTAATAGTATAATGCGTAGTAGTAGAGGTGCAGATGCACCTCCCTGACAGTAATCCTGGCGACGCCCATGCTAGTTATTGATTTGATATTTAAATGACTTCAAAAATGAACACTGACAAGTCACAAATAACAATTTATTGTGGCCGGTCAATTAAAATTGTAATAATAATATAACATAAACTCTCGCTTATATCCTCAAAGGGGTAGGCAACATTGAAATATCGCGTTTCGCATAGCTATCTTCGTCCGATGAGAGCCGATTGCCTAAAATTAAACCTACCTTACTTTCATTTAAGTTCAGAATGACATAATTATGGAAACAGTCGAGGCACGCAATGTCTCCTGACAGTTGATATTATACTTGAATTGCACTGTACTTAACATCAGGTCAGGTGTATACAAACATACAAGTAACTTAATAACATATTATGGGAAATAATATAATATCCTAGTTTTTCTCAGTGACTATAGCACATTCTCGCGTGAAATATGTGTAGTATCTATAGTGGAAGTAATATTAGACAAGGTCCCAGCAATAACGCTGAATCAACATCGTGTACATGCTTGTATATATGATGTAATGAACACATGTGTATAGTCTGTGCTATAGGTAGCGTTTTTTTTATAATTCTGAATAATTTTCTTTAGTGAATTGATAATAGCGTTTGTATGAAAAAATCATGTAATTATATTTACATGATCATTCATTTCTTTATGGTGCAATTACACCTAAAGCTATAGCTAAAGCCATTTTATTTGGTAACTAGCATTTAGTCAAAGGTGGTGAAACAGGAGCGAAATCGTTTTAGTTAGTGTTACTAAGCAGATTTTGTTGATACAAACGGGGACAAATATTATTATGTAATACGGTTAACTTGAATTAGTATTTTCATGGAAATAAGTAGGTAGACAGTGTAACCCTCAAGGGACTGGAGAAACGTAGGCACACTTGAATTCAAATTGGCAAGATTGTTGCTGAGTCGAATATAAATTTCATGTTACTACGTCGAGAACAGGGATCCCAGTAGATTTATTTCATATTACTAGGTACCTGAAATTATATATAAATCTGACTGTTAGGATCTCCTCCTTCCACCTGCCCTTATTTCTCGCAGTGGGATCGGCGTAACATGCTTTTAATACAATTTTCACACAAGATTCGATATGTGGTTTTTACGACCGGCCGCCTACCTGACGTCAACCCTTCTGGGGAGATCTGACTGTTAAGATACAAACAGGATATAACTTCATGCATACCTATGAGCTATTTTTGAAGTCTTCAAAATGTTACGTTTTTATTTTGTATCTAATAATACAAGAGATTCCAAGATACCAAAAGGATACAATTTGATAATCCAGTTATATCCAATTATACAAATAATCTGGCAGCACTGACGCAGAAATAATATTAGGTTAAACTTTGTTAAAATGTAAGCAATTCAGAGCCCATGTTTTGGAAAATTATAATTATCTTTACATAAATCATCGTAACGCTGTGTGTCGTATCATGTAACATTTAACAAAGTCAAAATTTTCATACATAAGATTGATTACATTTTATCGGAAAGTTTTAGACAATGATTAAATATGTAGGTACCTACTTATCCGAGTTATAATATTCGTCAACATACTCGTAACTCGGTGTTTGATTGATAGCGGTGAAATCGATGATAAAACTTTAGAAGTCCATTCTCGAGATTGCGTTGCGAAACTCTACATTTCTAACCAAGACTGCGAGTTAAAAAAAACCTAATACAATAAAACCAATAAACCGTACCTAAGCGAAAAGGCGACGTTTGATTGAACAAAAGAGTATAATAGTTATTTCAATAAGATTGCAACTTGGAGAGGTGAATTTTGAAAAAGAAAATTTAAGACCTAGAACATGTGTTGAATTTTAGACTTTTGGAAAAAAAAGATATCATCAATTTGAATACATAGACTTACGCCTGTTTTCCATAGGGGTAGGCACAGGTAACGGATTTCAATTTGCTATTACCCCTACGCACGTCTTTCGCCTCCTTTAATATCATTTAATTTGCCTGGCTTAAACGTCCCTGTAGGCGTAAAACGATTAATGCACGAATGCACGAATAATTCGGGAATTTTATATTGAGATTATTACAAAGGTTTATCGACTAAACAATTGTCTAAAGCTTTATTTTTATCCAAAACGTATAGACTGTTTTTTATGTATATGTGCAAAAATGTCACGGAATATATCAGCAGATTTTAATGACAGCGCCGAATGGCGGAAACATATTGACAAGGCCGAGACCAAACGATCTAGGAAGAGGTACAGAGAAAGAAGATATGTAACAGAATTAAACCAGTTTTTTAACACGCTTTTATTAGCTTCAGACGTATGTATGTTTGTATGTTGGTAGGTTTGTCTGTAACTTGTCTTTGAACGTGATTTTGACCTACTTCAAAACGTCGGATAAAATCTTGACAGCGCGATGTAGATGTGCCAGTGGCGCCATCTCATGATTTTTTTGTCAACTTGTAGTTTAAATGCAATAAAGGTGGCGCTGGTTGTTTTGTTGTGTTATTTTGATACGAGTTTAGAACAAAATAAATAAATATTGTAAAAATTAAAACTTCCTTAAATATTTCATTGAATAATTGTTATAAATTACAAATTTATTACCTACAACTGTTATTAAAATTACTTCAGTAGTAAGGGATGTTCGCAAAACACTTTTTTAACACGCTTTTTTATATTATTACAATTAGTGGCAGCAATATAATAGAACATTGGATTATAGTCTACATGACACATTAAAATAAAACAAGAAAAAATCAAGAGATGGCGCCACTGGCACATCTACATCGCGATGTCAAGATTCTCCAGCGAATCATTACCTCCGACGCTTTGTATGAACTATGGGTGTTGTACGATTGATCGGGTACAGTTTTACGAATGGCTTGTTAAACAAGCCATTCGTAAAACTTGTTTCTTTCCTACCTCCTTCGTGACATTTTTACGTTTCAGCGAATTTTCCAATCACAAAGATTCGAAAGAAGTTTCACTTCAAAAAATGGTAAAAAAAATAAAAACACAAAGAAAAAAAAATAAATGATAAAAAAATGAAAATACACCTTTTTATAGAAAATCAAACTAAAAAATTAAAAATAAATAATAGTTTAAAAAAACTAAAAAACACGCTTTTACATAAAATCCAACTAAAAAATAAATTTTAATGAATTCGAATTAGGAATAATGTACAAAATTTAAAAATATATATAAATTAAGAATAGTGTAAATAAGAAAAAATATGTAAAAAAAGCGTGGGGTGCATGGTGTCAATAGTTATAAAAATATTTTATTGTCAGATATGAGTAGAAGGATCATCATTTTGATAATGTCTTAAAAAGCACCCCACGTTTTTTTAAAAATAAAATACATATTTTTTCTTATTTACACTATTCTTAATTTATATATATTTTTAAATTTTGTACACTATTCCTAATTCGAATTCATTAAAATTTATTTTTTAGTTGGATTTTATGTAAAAGCGTGTTTTTTAGTTTTTTTAAACTATTTTTTCTATTCACCGTTTTACGTTCACTTGTTAGAATAAATAAACCACAGATTTGCGTTATATCAAAATTATGTTGATGATGCATAATTATAGTGAATTAAAGGCCACATACAGCGAAAATGTTATGTTACATACAAGGTTTTCTCTACAATTTAGATGTATACCTAATTAGTACTGCCATTAAAAGGTTGAAAGTTTGGATGGATTTAGGCTAGTCATGATGTAAAGAACAAAATATGCTTCGTCAACAATATTCTCTGTACGGATTATATCAAAACCGCTTACACTGAATGAAACATGGAATTATCGCATCTAATCTCTGAAATAAATATGCGACGTAATTACCATAAAAATGGCCTAATTTCGACATTTAATTAGCTCGTGTTAAAAATAGCGAGTAAACAACTAATTAACGCTCATCATATTTGCCCATGACTGACATCATTAGCCCATTGTTAGACTTTTATAAGCATACTTTTTTAAACAGAGTTTAAAATATTTTATGTTGGAAAAATTATGTCAGATTTATTTATTTATTATATTTTACAACAATTGGACAACCAACAAATAATAACAAAGGATAACAGTAGAATAAATAATACAAAGTCGGATAATAGGTTCTCACGAATAAAAATTTATTGCTAGTGTACCTGCCATAATGTTCTACACAATTTGCGTGGATCGCATTTCAGGCTTGCAAAATGACTTGATGGTTGGTTGGGGCGAATATAGGGGTCTACCCGTGTATCACTGTGCCTGCATCGGCCATCCACTGTCGCAGGCCCTTCGATTTCATTCTTCCCTCTCCGAAGAGGGATAAAAAAATTATAAACTATACAGTTTGAATGCGAGTAATAATAATTATTAGTGAGGAAAACGAGTAAAAGTAAATTACTACAAACACCTACCTACCTACCAATCTACATTATAATAATAACTTATCTACTCTGTTGAGAAGTCTCAATTTATGGTAAACTCGAGGGTTTGTTGGGAAATTACTCATTCCTATCAACCGTATCCTTACTCAGTGTCAAGTGACACTGAGGGCATTGGAACAACGTACATTCATAGTAAATTATAGTAAATACAATACATTGAATGACAATGGACACTGAAGCCGTCGAGCATTCAACACAACCATGTCAAGGCGTTTCCCTATTACAGTTTTGACACGGACTGAATCAATGGCCGACCTGGATATTGTTTATTTGTAAAAGGAAGTTAATATACCTTTTATTCCACTAAATATAAGGTATTTATAAATAAAAATAATATTTTAATAAGAGTGATGGGAAAATGGAGCTGTGACGTCAAAACGTGGCAAGATGAGTAGAGCCGCAGATAAACTATGCCAATAAATTGGCATGTTGTTATAATCAGAATCTCGGAATATCAAACATGTTTTTATAATCTTTAACGTTTTTTTAGGTTTTTTTGTTTTTATTAGCATTGGCCAGCAAACGAGCAAGTGGGTCACCTGATGCTAAGTGATCTCCACTGCCCATGTACGCCCACAATACCAGAAGAATCATGGGTGCGTTGCCGACCTTAAAGGAAAGGGATAATTAGGGATTGGGAAGGGGAGGGGGATTTGGGCCTCCCGATATCTCACTCACCATACGAAACGCAGCAGCAAGCCGCTACTTTACGTCGGTTTCCTGTGAGACAGTGGTAACGACCCGGTCGAGCCGGCGCATTCATGCTGTAGACTAAACCGTCTACAGCGTGGCTCTACCACTCGTAAATTAAAACATACATGTTTGAGATACTATTATTTATTTATTTCAGATAGTTTATGGGGTTAATACTAACTTTCCTTTACTCGTCTTATTGCCGAGACGAGGAGGTCGCTCGCCTGATAGTAAGCATCATGCCTGACCATAAACAGTAGCAACACCATTCAGAACTTTAAACTACAAAGTACTACAACATTGTACTGTGCTCGTCACCCCGAGACATAAGATGTTACGTCAATTATGACGTAACATCTTATGTCTTAAGGATTAAATTACTGGGCATTAGCCCAGTAATTTAAGCCTTCAAACCGAATTAGAACAGTGCGTACACAATTTTCCTTTACTGTAGAATTAGATACATCAATGGTACTTCCTCAGACGAGGCTTGAGCATAAGATGTCTGCCTCCTAGTATTAACACAATACAAAGACATTTGAAGATCATGCCAACACTGAAACATTGCCCAAATTCAGATTTCAATCTACGATCTTTAATTTATTAATTGATTATGATATTATCGAACTGTAGATATGAAGGCCGTTAATCGAGATGGTAATAACCAATTAAATCCAGTCCAATTTATAAAAAGCTTTCGTAGGCCTATTATAATTAGAATCGGGTATCTTCTAACCTTCTAATACCTTAAATTCTAAGCAAACTTGATAAATGCCTCCACATGAGTTCAAAGAATTCTGAAATAAGTTTGCAATGAGAAATCGCTCCCTCGGTACCTATTCAAGGTGAAATACTTTTCCTTTACATTCTTTATAAAAGGAATTTTCTTTGAAAAAACAAGCAACGCTGGTAACAAACGGAACGTGTTCTCAATCATAATTTGAGTCAGAAACATTTACAACTTAAGCTGGAGAATGGGGTAATTTAACAGTAGTTGGCTCATACGTCACGGTTCTAAGGTGTTGTTTTGGAAATTTGAAGCCTCATTCTGGTTTATAAGGTGCATTTTGTATTGCATGTCTTCCACCCCTCGACCCAGACCTAGTCGCTTCCCTAATGCGAAAACTTTGACGTCAATGCCCACATAGCGAGTCGTTTGACTAAACCACGTGTTCAGTTAAATTGTATCGTGAGTTATATTAAACAGTTTCCATTATTCAATTTGTATGGAGTAACTTTCTGTAGTTTCGTGACTGGGATTTTGATGTACAATAAAATAAGTGCAGTGCAACTTGTGAACAAGTTGGGCTTTACTTATAACGTTAAGTAAGAATTGCTTTAAACACTCTTTGTCTTTTCTGTCAAAGTGATTTATAAAGTGGGCAGAAAGAGACAAAAATAGTGTTTTAACTAAGCAGTGTTAAGAAAATTTATAAGTAAGGTCGTATATGTCTACATACAAATGAACGAAAATTATATAAATATTTCAGTTCATTTTTGGACGAGTATATGATATGTTTGTATAAAGACGGTGATTGCGTGTACCTATCACTATTAACTTAAATGTATAGTATCATGGCTGACGCATCACTACTATACAAATCATACATATATACATAAACCGACGTCTTTTTTCTCGAAGGGTATGCATAGATGCAATTAGTGATGCACCCCCTTCGACTTATTTCCTTCCCCTGATATGATAGGGGCGATTGCCATACCGGGCACACATTTCAGTCCCGGGCAATTCATGTATGATTTTTTGAAGCGAAAGCTCAAACATATATTGTGATTGTCTGACCTGGGAATGGAACTCAGAACCTCACGATTCCAGCTGTAGTATTATGTCATTAGACCAATAAGTCGATATATATAAATAAAAATTACAATACTTATACGCTCGCGCATAAAAACACTAAGAACGTATATTTCGTGATAAATCTTTCTAAAACAGAATTTTTTATCATATTACAAGGAAATTATACCGAGAAGTTGGGAATTTTTCACGGGCAAAAATACAAAATATAAACCTGTAAATGTTGCTCGTAAAATTTCCATTAAAGTTGCGAAGAAGTTCCATGTTAATATATGGGTGATTATACAAAAGTTGGGTAACTTTTGAGGATATTTTGTTTACTATTGTTATTAAATCAAATCATTACAAATTCGGGTCTATATGATGGCTAATCTAATGATTATATTGTTCCAAATCGGGCCAGTCACTTTTCGGCTTCTCTCTTTTTTTTTAATATTTCTTCCTTAGTCAAATTGTTTTTAGCGTGCCGCATGATGTTTTTAACTGAAATATAAAATAGAAATGCTTACACACGGTAGCAATTACGATAAAAGTGCTCTAACACAAAAAAAAACATCAGTGCCTGACAACGGACTGACGCCAACGGATTGACGAAATAGACATAATTTGAGGTTATACTCAAAACTAATGTTTTTTTTGGTAATTTCGAATATCAACAAACTACATTTTAACAAATCATAGTTAACTATGTATAAATGAAAATAAACCTCAGATTAACAAGAAAATAACGACTCACCATGGGACTGACATTTTGACTGGCTGCGCACGTGTATAGACGACAAACACAACCCAAACACTGGTACTATTATGGCGGCCGTCAAATTGTGCGGTCCGCAACTAACTTCATTACCAACATTAAAACTTAAACAGGGATTTGACCTTGACTCGGTGATATTCTCCGCGAATTTTAAATTTAAAGAACACACAACGGACTGACGAAAGAAACTAAACACAAAGTTTCTTATTTTTTATTAAATAAAATAGAGAACATTGCATTATGAAAGTTGTAGTATATAATACTATGTACATCACAGATTGTAGTAAATTAGTAAGTTTTCCTAAATCAATGATAATGTTTAATGGATAGTCACTTGATTGTTGGTTTTCGGGATTGTGACATGCCAACGGACTGACGTTTTGAGTATTAATTTTGTTTTTTTATTAACTTGTATTTAAAATGAAGAAGTGAAATTGGGTGACCAAATAAAGGACATTTCATTGTTTTAAAATAAATTGTTATTTCAATACAATATAATAAGACTTTGTATATATTGGCTGGTGACATTGAGTTACCCAATTTTTGTAGAATCACCCATATATATAATGCTTATCCAAATACTCAACGTTTTTAAATTAACGAACTTCGGATATTTCCTCTGGAATGGCTTGTAATTTATTCACAAAGTCCGTATCTCGGAGAGAAATGTCCCGTTTATACGAGAGTGTCGGTCGGGACGCGCTTCGGTACCCGGATTATGGTGATTCCTTTAATGGATCCTCGCTAAGTTATTGATTGAGCAAACCCATTTTTTGATGGAAAAATATTGGAGCGTTTGTAAATGTTACGCAATGAAACTGATGTTTAGTATTAAATCATTGTGAATCTCTGGGAAAAATAGATTAGTTATTTGTCAAGAAAAAACCACAGCAAAAAGGGGAACAAAAAGTTAGAATTACATAAAAAAAACAATAGGCACAATAGACGAAAAATCTAGGAATAGGAACTTGAGAAGTACGATTAGCATGGAAAAAATCTATTCTTATTTGGATCGCATTATCAAATATCCAAGTTCACTAAAACACAGAAGCTATTGTATGCTCTAAATCAACCGTTTTCGGTTCCCAAATGTAACATTATCGATTCAGAACAAAAAGTAGCTTACGCCGTCCCATTTACGCGATTCCTCGGAAGGTTCGAACGAATGACATAACAAATATCAGATAAAATCCTCCGCGCGGACGACACTGCCCCGAAAAACGTCCGATAATGATTAATGTACCCCATTTGCTTCTTATATGGGGCAAGAAAGTTGATTGATGGAGCGCGTTGGAAGCGGTGTTCTCCCCTGCCCCGTTTTCCTGAATGGGCCAAATATAGGTTAACGGGAAACTGTGCTAACATTGTTGCGTAGGTAACTAAAGGATAAACATTTGCACGGGTGGTGCATATCCTTTAGTTTAAACGACAAAAAAACTTATCTACACTAATATTATAAACAGGAAAGATTTGTATTTTTGTATGTAACGAATAAACTTCAAACTACTGGACCGATTTCAAAAATTCTTTTGGCGTTTGAAAGCTACATTATCAATGAGTAACATAGGTTACTTTTTATCCGGGAAAAAGCAGATCACGCCGGCGGATCCGCGAGGAAAAGCCAGTCAATAATCAAGACAACTCAAAAAAACTAAAAACAAAGCTATACAATTTTGAGTCGGTGGTATAATAATTGGCTATTCAACTACAGTACCACCTAATCAAAATTATTTAGTTTTGATTATTTTGAGTCGGTTTTACGTTTAATAAAAAAGGTATTTGTACCATCAAGTTATCCAGGCAAGTGCGTCTCATGCCACCGAGCAAGTTATGCTACTACTTTTTTATATCCTACAATAAAGTAGGTTAAAACACATGCCAAACAGTCGAACTGTATCAGTGATGACATAACGCACAGCCGACTACAGCCAAGGCTAATCTATAATACCGTACGGGCGCAGCTTAAACCTGATTCGGTACGTGCCAAAACTTTACCAAAGTCGATAACCCAATTTACTAAAAGCATGTACTATGTATGTTAAACGTATGTGTAGATAATTAAATCAGATACTTATGTAAAACGATATTTTTGAATCATGCAAGCAGGCCGTCTTGTTGGTCTCATGGTGCCGCTCTTACGCTGGAATAATAATAATTAGTGGAATCCTGAATCCAAATGCCAGGTGAGGCAATCGCAATTAGTGTGTGAGTTATCGATTCCAAAAATTACACATGAGTTTCCCAGGATATTGTACTTGATATGGAGATAGGGTCGCCCTCTATCGTATCAAGGGACGGAAATAAGCTTGGTGAGACTCTGCCTATCTTCTCGTGTGAGCATATATTATTTTACAAAGCATATACAGTTTACGCTTATTCTTTTGGAAAATATTTAGTGTCGAATAATATGTGCCGTCTCCTTACTTATAACAATAGAGTAGTAAAAGGCATACATACAATATAAGCTCGCGCCTTTGTCACCTACGGGGTAGGAGGATGTGCGACTAGTGCACCCACGTTTTGCCGAGGTTGCCCCATAATGAGAAAAGCCTGTCGCCATACCGGTCACAAATTCCAAGCCTAGGCAATATGTGATTTTTCGAATTGAAAACCCAAACGCTAATTGTGATTACCCGATATGGGAGTAGAAACCAGGATCTTGGGGTTCTCAGACGTAGTACGGTGCTATTGGACTAATGAGGCGATTGGTTCTAAAAAACAATCGACGTATTTTACAACGAAACGCTTCATTTTTTAGTTGGGCATTATGCTTTAGTTTACTAATATTGTACACTGAATTGTTTACTTTATCCGTAGCCTGTGCTTTAGGTCCGCTTTATTAATAAAATAATATCTTAATCTATATTTATATATTTAATATATTCTCAAATATAATTTATATTTATAAGAATGTTCGGCAGTTTTTGTCGAGGTTACAGTTATTTACATTCTCAGGAAGTGCGTTTGAATATTTTATATTGTTAATGATTAGTAAAAATATTTTGTTAGAAACGTTATTTATGAGTATATTCAAAGTCACGACAACAAATGACTTTAAAGGTTAGTGAGGCTTTGAGATGCTATTGAATAATAGAAATAACACAAATTATGGCCATATCAACGCATAAATTGAAAGACCGTACAACTTATTCTGTATTACAATCTCATTCGTTTTTATTACTCTGTTAGACGGAAGTAGGAATATATACAAACTGTTATTGATAGTGACATTATATTCAGTCCCATTATGGCACTGAGTTCCCGTTCGCATAAAAGGAAGGGCCAACCCCTTTCTTCAATTGATGGAGCGATTCTCTCCCTCCGTAGAAATGTAATTTCCAAACTGGGTTAGTGGGACAACCATAATAAATTACAAATATTGAGGTATCATCGAATGATCCCGAAGCGGATAATGATGAAAAAACGTGTGGAGGCAATGATGAAACGATCGCGATAAGCTTCATTTCGCATGGGCGGACAATGGTCACCGTCCGTGACATTAGCAAGGTTATTGCAATATAACGCGGACGAAGACATGCTACGTGACAAAACTAATGTCTAAATAGATGTATTATTATAATATATCTACACTAATATTAATTTATATTTTTGTATGTAACGACTAAACTACTGGACCGATTTGAAAAATTCTTTCACCATCAGAATCCTACATTATCCCTGATGAACATAGGCTACTTCTTATCCCGGAAAAGCAGATGACGCGGGCAGAGCCGCGAGGAAAAGCTAGTAGTGCAATAAAGATGAATTATAATATACGTAACTTGTACATTCTTTAAAGATTAGGATTTGTACAGTATTGGTTTCCGATTAAACTTTTGTTTAGCCTTGTGGACTCTATGGGTACACTGGGTCGTACATCGGTTTGCTATGCACGGGTGTGCATAGATTATAAATTATACAGCTATAAAATCTTATGTTTATCTTTTTCGCGACAGATATATTACAAGACTATCCTTGTTACTTCTATTTACGTAGGCAAAGTGATTAGCGCTGGCATCAACTACTCATTCATTGTTGTTTTGTAATTGCCATAATATTTAGTCATCAAGCCTGAATAAATGACTATGAAACAATTGGAATTATTCTGATAAATTAATCTATGAATTCTCATTTAGGCAGGCTTCATTTAGCACAATGGCCACCGTCCGTGACATTGGCAAGGTTACTGCATTGTGACGAGACAGATAGATGGCTCGCATAGCGCATCGCTGTCACGCGACGTGACAAGGTTGGCTTTTTGAATTATAGTTATCTACTAGTATATTCTAAATTTAAAAATACCGTTTTCGAGATAATAAAAATTAATCTCCGTTGTTATTTGTAAGTTGAAAATGAAGTAGGTTGGCGTTTTTATTACAAAATAAATATTATTAATTAAAATAAAGCACACACAGGTTCGATTCCCGTACTGACACAAACTGTATGATCCACAAATATTTGATTCGGTCTGGGTGTGTTTTCTTTCCAGGGGAGTTGACTTCAAGTAGGCGGCCGGTCGTAAAATCTACAAGCCAAATTTTCTGCACAATGAGTAAAAAGGCATGATGCGTCGACTCTGCTGCGAGTGGGATTAGGGCAGTTCGAGGTAATACAATGAAACAATAACGAATCAATAGAAAAATCTTCTTTATATACAACAGCGCCATCGTTAATTTATTGCGAAATAAAAGCTGGTATGTAAGTAGTGTGTCCCGACCTTATGTACTGAGGTCGGCGTAAGGTCAACATTGATTTGAACTGTCACTATAATGAAATGCGAAATGCGTTTTGTTTGAAAAACATAATATGATTTGCATAACGCTAAACAAAGGTTAAGGCATTTAACGGAAGATATAAGTTTCATAGAAAATAAAAAAGGAGCTAAAGTGTTTTTATCAATTATAAACAGATTTTTCTATAAAAAATATACAAAACTGATACTAACCTTTATTAATCGTATAAAATTTTAATTCAAAGCCGTTACAACTAAGAGCCGTGACTAAAACCGTGTATTATTAAATTACGTTTTTGTAAATATCTAGGAAAAAAGTTTACAAAAAATGCTCGCTGGCCGTGATGTAAGCAGATAGCCCGTGCACGACCAATGTCACGGGAGCCATTCATCGCTGATTGGCATCACGCACGCTCATCACTCATGCGTGACACCTCATATCAAACGGTAAAAAATTCCGAACGATCTCATTGGTCAGTTTTTAAATTGCTTCGACAGGTACAGAGATAGGTTTTCATTTTTTAAATATTTTATTCGAAAGCCGTTTCGAATTTTAAATAATACCAATCTACAATACAAGAACCAATAACAATGAACGACTTCTATCATAACGGTATCCTGCGAATTGAATAAATTCTTTTATAGTTGTGAGGGTTATTTTTGGAACGAAGTTCCTTACGGCAGGCTTGGAGGGGATAGGGATTTCGCTGCGTGACCGAACTGAAAAAAATGTGATAGTAAAACCGTAAGAAAAATGCGTGGAAAAAATGCGTGGAATAAAACCGTTAAATGAGACTTTTTTTTAACTTAATTTGATATCTAGCACACAAAGTTAAAGTCGAAATTCCGTTAATAAAACAGATAGAAACTTATGACATTTGGAAATGTAGACGCGGTTTGAAATTTGAATTTGAATTTTTGATTATAGAACACGGCCGTCCACCGTTTAGTAGCCAGTCTAAGTCTAAATTAATAAGTTTTTATTTATAATTACATAAGTTGATAAAAAATGCTATACAATAGCTTTACCGCGGCAGTCTCCGAGTGCTACACGTCTTTTTTTTATTTCTATTTTTCTATTCTATTTCTATGTAATTTTATGTTGTCAAACAAAAATAAAGAGACATATTTTGTTATTTTAGTTGATAATTTGTATTTTTTACAATTTGTGTCGATTCTACATTAGCCGAAGGAACTTCGTTCCTACCTGGTGTCCCACGACACACACCAATTTTTTATGCTGTAACTGCAGACGCGAGACGTGTTTAGTCCGCCGGAAAGGCGAGGTGTGACAGTAAAATAGAAAGACCCACGTTCTATAATTCGAGTTCTTTAGATATTTATTACGATTATATAAAGGTACGGGTCACGACGGGTTGGGTACACAAACTGTCTCTAACGGTCGAAAATAATGCGAAAGAGAAAATGTAATGTAAATGCGGGCTCGCTGGAAGGAAAGAAAAGATAAAAGTGGCAAAATATTATCAGGTCAGCTGAATAGTAAAGGTCGAAATTCACGACGCTAGGTATATATATAATTTGAGAACACTGGGCTATGAAGTTTGCTAAACTCTCTAACATAATTACGGCTGGAATGTCATAATGAATAGGAAAAGAATTTGATCATCTCTTTATATAAATAGATAGATAATAAAAAAATACATATGTATTATCATGTATATGTATATTTCCTATATAGGAAAAACCTAAATATATCTAAAATGTTATCGCCATACCTGTTGCAGTAATATAAACAAATATCTACCCATTTTTCACTTATATTGTATTTGGTGTAATTGACAGATTCGAACATAACAGTGATTATTTAAAAAAATTGTAATTAGGTTTATATTTCTGGAATAAGTATTGCGATAAAGCTCTAAACAAGGGTTTACGAAAAGTAACCTGAAAGTAAAGTACTGCGTGGAAGTTTGGTCCCAAAAATCTAGCTTAAATATTTATCTTTATGCTCACTTTGTCCCGAACCATGATTCACGTGTAAGTAGTGATAAAAGTGACGAAACATAGGTATAACATGTTCTTAACATAGTTAGGGTCAATTTGATATTCACAAATTACCAGGTACACATAACTCTCAGTGACCTTCATGACAAAACAATGCAGTCAGTTCAATTATAATACAAGCGTCACATACTATGTAAGACCACATAACCGGTGCTAATTTAATTCACAATCGTAACAGAGCTCTAAAGTTACATGTCCACATTTCTATTCATTTGCAAGTCAATAGTACCTTTGTGGGGTTGGGATTAACTTTTGATTAATTTATTAAAACCCTCCATTTCGTTAATTAATGTTGGGGACGGTTTCGCGTCGGCAAAAGGTCACTAGTATAAAATATTATGATTCCTTCATATAAACGAGATAATATAATTGAGTACTCCATCCTTCTAATTAAATTGTGATATTATGCTGATAAACCATTTTCTGATTTTACAATATTTAATAATCAAGATTCATTTTTAAATTATAATTTTAGACTTTATTTTATATATACTTATTACTCTCCGAAGTCTTTAACTCCGCATCCGTAATTTTATCGAAGATACACGTCTGTAAGATAAAATTGAATAAATAAATATATAGAGGTTACCCACATTTCACCGTGATCTACTTTTGGACAGACAAACGTCGGGATTTCGTTAGATAGCGTCTGTAAAAATGTTTGTTCAGTTTTTATAGGACACAAAATTCGAGATACGAAACCAATACAAATAAGTTTTAAGCTTTTATTTATTGAACTGGTATATGTGTCTGTCTGTATCTGTTATACTAATAAAATGAAAATTTCAAAAGCGTAGCTGGTTGGTTGTTGATTATTCTCAAACTAGAAAGCGATGTTACTAAATTCCCATTAATCATTCTTGACTTGTTTATTTGGTTTGACCTTAACTTAGCTATTAAAAATCATTCAATTTTTTACAAACTTGAAATCCTTAATCAACATTGTTTGTTTAAATTTTAACTGATGAAAATAGGGATCGAAAACGTTTTATGATTTAAAACATATATTGGAATAAAATCACCTCTGTAGTAGGTATGCAAATAGAGCGAATTGATGTAGCGGATGCATTAAGACCGGTCGCAGAGCTCCATCATTCAATATCCTTGTGGCAGTTGGTTACGTGCCGCTGCAACCGGTGATGGCCAGCATTTGTACGGTTAACAAGTTAACGAGTTCCTTGCTCCCAGACACCCACAAGGTCAACTCACTAGGCAACCTCGAAATTACGACTTCATCACACTTTATGAAGATTATCCTTCCTTTATCTCAGCACTCCAGCTATAAAATCTTTTCTAGTTAAGAGCATCTCGATTATTTCACATCATTGTATTAGTCGCTTTAAATTTGATCAAAGCCATTAATGAAGCACTCAGTTGTCATCAAAGTGAACTAAATAAATAAAAAGTTTCCAAATACAAATGGAATTTGTTTTGAAATTTCAAAAATTACCTCGGTTGTTTGAAAGCAATATTTGACTCGCTGTGACAAACATGGTTTCAAGTTACGAGTTTTAGCGATTCAGTAATTAATAAAATGATATAAATACAATAATAAGCTTATAATAAAAAACAGCTAAAGAACAAACACTCGTACTTTATATATTTGTTACTAAATAGATAACAATTAACATTAAGGAACAAATCGCAGATAATAATAGGACCTTCTTTTGCACCTTAGCTTAATTATAAGATTCTTTCACTTACCTATCTGCTTATATTTTAATTTTGAATATGATATATCATAAATAAAATAATTATAATAATCGCTGAAAGTACTAACTCTATGGCCATACATCAATTTCTTTTTTACTTTTGAGATTGTGCCTTCCTAAGGTTTTCTTGAAAAAATAATAATAATCTTTCACAGCAACAAGATATCGCTGCATATTTATTACTTGCACAGCGTTATATTGCAAATGTCACAGTCAAACGGTGTTTGTGCGTGTCTCAATAGTCGTTAGCAATCGGCTTTGAACACCAAATGATCCGGAAAACGGACTCTTTGATTAAGCATTGACGTCAATGTTTACCAAATTAGCGAGCCTAGGTGCTATACAAAATGAAACAATTTAAATTGTTAGAAAACACGTAACACGTGCCTTGTTTAAAGAAGTTCGCGTGACCAATAAACGGCTTAAAAGCGGAAATTTCTAGCTTAAACTTACCATTACGATAAATAAATGGATAAATTATACATAATATAGTAACTTCGTCAGGGTTATAGCGAGTAGATGGTATAGGAGAAAATGTGACTTATATAACAAAGAATTGTGAAAGATAGATTTTTTTCTTCATATTTAGGTAGTGTTTGTATTGAGGCTCTCATAGCCAGCACTTGCTACTCGGTAAACGATTAGCAAGTTAAGCAACCTTTGGTCAGTCTATGGATTGGTGACCGCTTAGTGGTATTGCAACACAGCGTCTCCGTGTTTCGGAGTTCACGTAAAGTCGGTCCTGGCTGTTACCAACTAATAGCAATCGTTAGGCCAAGTCGGGTGGCTTGAAATCTTTGACACCAAGTTGGCCACTCACCAATTGATATAGAATGAATAGAAGTTATTGGATGATAGTTCTCGTAATTAATGGTACCTACCATAATTTAGGCAATCTTACCGTAGGGTCTGTATGTATATTACTATGTGGTAATTTATCATTTGTTTATTTATGACGCAGTTAACGTTATTTCTTTATATTATTTCCTTGTCAAACCCCAATCGAAGTACGCGGCGGCGTGGTGTGTGGAATCTATATTATAACAAATAAGCAGAGAATGTGGAGAGAATACGATGAAATTGTCTTAGAAGAACCATCGGTATCATTAGAATTTCCTATTATACGGCGATTTACTTGAAAAAGTATAATAAATTCAATAAATTACGGACAGGCTTATAGTAATATTTATGTTGATTTACTTGCATTTTTTATCGGATACTTCGTATAATATGTGCACTATGATGTAGTTGCGCATTTGTAATAATATACGTAATACTAATAACATTTAACGTGTAAATCGACTTTAGTTGATAAAATGCAAAATCGCATGCGATTTGCACCCTCTGAACAAACTTTATTCGAATCGATTAATAAAAACCATACAGCTTTTGTTGGTTCAAGTCGGCTGATCTAATATCATTGAACCGTGTGAACCCATTAAAAATATTTCTTGGTTACTAAATGTAATATATTTTCTTTTTTGTTTAGATTATGTTAATGATAACATCATAAAATCATGATACATAATATTCTGATATGTTTGAACAATTGATTAAAATCAGTGACATGTTCTTGATATTGCTATCGAAATATCTATAAGTGGATTAAAATTTATCTAGATTTCGTACCATTCTAAAATATTGTCGGAAGCTCACATTTTACCTATATATTGTTGGAATTTTGAATGAATGCCAGCAAAACAGAGACATATAGTTGAAGCGATTCGTATTTTTGGCATAAAACATGAATGATGACCTAAATGAAGAGCTCTTACTTTCTATTTCTGATTCAATAACAAAAAATAACAGGCTATGATGGCACGACTAATATCTCTTGAGAAATATATTTCCGGCCTGTTTCTTAATATCATAAGTAAATACAGTAAATACTGAGCTCTGGGTTAGAATTATTACACTGAATTTAGTAGTACTTTATTATGAAGAGTAAAATACAATCGGGAACTACGTTAACTACGAACTGACATATCAAGAATTGTACCGTAGAATGAGTTAAAAAAAAAACTCAAATTATAACAAATGCAGTGGTGACTGAGCGCAATGAATGGAATTTTCAAAATTTAAGAATACAGTAAATTTTATGCCGAATGGAATTTTAAGAAGTGCCATAATTAACATGAACCCTTACATATAAATAGATGCACCTAAATGTTCTACCTATTAAAAATAATAATATCTGCCCTGTATTATAGAAATTTCACACGACTGACCAATATCATACCTTCTGTATGATACTGGTCTAATATAAGTTACTATCTTACGTTTTCAAGTACTCATAATTTATTATTTTTATTGACTTCCGTTAACATTCAACATTCGAATACACTCATGAAATCATCTTACTCGTAACCAGTAAAAATTGCTCCCAAGATTCTGGCGCTGGAACTAGGTTATGTTTTACCAGCTGATTTTTACCTAAGATAACCCAAATATGACTAAACTGTATCTTCTATTTGCTCCAAGTAGGCAGCCGTGAGATAACTTGCTTCACAATGCATGTTTACCTCAAAGCCGTCTCTATTAATAGAAGGTCTGTTGGAGTAGTGTTATGCAAATCCGCCTGTCACGCCTCTGATTAATTTATTATCAGTATGCAAAAACGTGTCCCGTTAAATGTTTCTCAACTTTAATAATATACGATCTAGATTACCTTCATTAGTATGTTTATTTATGTCTAAATCAGCATTAGATATTATGTTAATTACACTGTCTACATTTATAGCTTTCGCATAGCTCGATTGTTTTGGATTTTTTCCATTTAATTGGAGACGCTGTTTTCTAGTTTTGTTTCTTATTTCGACAAAATTTCATTTCTACACGTTTTTTTCGTTAACAATAACATACCATGACCTTTATTTATTATCCATTTTCTATGATTCCAAGCACATATTAGATAATAAAATAATTATTATAAAAAGATCTTACCGTTGGATATTTCGCTTGTTAAGGCCAGATTGAGATAAATCATGATTGGATGACGACGGGGAAAATGCTTCATAAACTTATTGAGATACACACTGGATTAAACTTAGATACGTTACCATACATCTCATCATATATGGACCAAAACAAGTAATAAAGGATGCTCAAACTCCCGTCTTTCCGGATAAAACACATAAAATAAGCGTATAAAAGATAACACAGGCACATGCCTACAGAGCAAGTTTAATGAAGCCGCGTATGGCAGTAACAGTGTAAATTATGTAAATTTTATTACAAATGTCTAAGCCTCCTGGAGCGAAAATGCCTTTGTTTGACGTTCATATCAACGTCCCTACTAATATTGCTTGCGTGCAGTGTAAGGGAGATATTGTGAAATTCTCACTTTAAATTTGGGATGTGTTGTGCGTGGATTTTCGGGTCTTTGTATTTTGAGCGCATTGTATATGAATTAATATTGAAGAAACGCTTTCTACTTTTTATAGCAGATGTCGGTAAGCGAATAAGTGGTTCACTTTTTGTTAGGTGATCCCACTACCCATGAACACCAACGGTACAGAAGAATCATAGAGCTGCGTTACCGGCCTTAAAAATGGAATGGGATTTGAAAATGGAGGAGAATTTGAGCGAACAGAAATCTCACGCATCATACGAAATGCACAAGCGGCGGTTCTCTGTGGCATGCCATTAAAACCTTCCTATTTACTTTACTACTTCCTATTTATTTTGATTTCAGATAGAGATATTGATGAAATCCAAACAATATTGATTTATTTAGTTTCCATACGTTGGCTAAAAATTCCAATTTACATTCATCTCATTGAAATTTTATTTTTGGCATAGCATAGACGTCACCAAGCATTCGATAAACACGCAGAAAACCATATTTCACGAAATAATACGTCACGAAATCGAGCTCAAGGATTGACGATAAAGTCTCTTAAACACACATTCTCACACACTGCTATGCAAATGGGTAGGTTCATAAAACACATTTTACAGGTAAGTCACGTTATTTGAAATGCAAGTAAATGCTTTGTTGAGTTGCCGTGTTGATTTACGTCTCAATTCGAAACCTTTTAAGGCGAAAATGTTGATATAAAAGGATTTTTTATTAGGAGCGAGTGGAGATATGCCGATTACCTAGTGCGTGAATCGAACTGCGCCAATTTCAAAGGGTTTATACGTTTACGTAATGTACGTTTCTTTTTGTGGATTTACAGATTTAGCACGAAAGTTTTAGTTATAAATAAGAGTTTTAAGTACCTATTTGTTTATCAAGAATACGTTTGGGATATCAAATATTTTTATGGACTGTAGTGATATAACCTGTATCCGCTTTCGGTAGGCGGATCTTATTTCCATACCATGTGATAGAGGGCAAGCCTAACACCATACCGAGCATAAATTTCAATCGGGCAACTCATGCGTGATTTTTCGAACTGAAAAGTCTCTTTTTTGGCCGACCTGGAATTTGAACCGAGGATCTCACATTTTATAGCCTTCGCCGGCTGCCGATATAAGATATGCCCTTTACAGTTTTTTAAAAACACAGACCAAAATATCACAATTAACTGACATTTACTTCGACGCGTCATAAGATTCTTATATTCAAATTGCCTGACGCGCCTTGAGAATGTCGGTTTTCTGGTAAATTCTTGCCTCAGAATACGATAAATTATCTCCATCCAAATGGGCTTAATAAATATATCTATGAACCGGATTGATGTTATGGGCCTTAATAGTTACGAGCCATTCAAACAAACCACTCTATAATTGAAATACTCTATTTACGCAAGTGTGACGTAAACCGTCCTTGAAATGTTTAGTACAATAACTGAAGTTTTATTTATCGTGACTGTTAATATTAAAGTTAAGTTAAACAAAACTGTCATGAAAACACAATGTTGTCTTTACGTCATACGTATATGCGTTAGTTATATGGCTTCAGGGGTTTACATTGTTTATGTTCGTTGAAGGTGAAGAAGAAGGCAAAGGGATCTAGCCCATACAGCCTCGTCATATGTGACAGGTATTCCAAGAACGATGATACACGGGTGTTATTGATGTCGAGGGTTCTGGAGTTAATTCCTTTCAGAACGATACTTCTTAGATGACTTTCTATAAGCGAATCTAAGTTCACTTATTTCAATGCTTCTATACATTGTTCATTGTCACATGTTTATTGCACAACATACCATACAACAAAACTTTAAACTAATTTAGGAATTAATTACAATAAGAGATCAACCGTACTGTCAAAATTCGCGGCAAAAAAATTTGAAATTCTTTACAGGCCTAAATACCAATTTCTACGTTTGTAACTTCAAAAATGTTACACTGCCCATACAAATTTCCCTTATTCCAAGTAGATGAATTTTCAGAAATCGTTTCATAATGGTCATATATAACGTCCTTTTCTCTTAATTTTCGTTTCCTTTAAGGGCGTCAACGCGTCCATGATTCTTCTAATACTGAGGGCGTTTATGGGCCGTGGAGATCACTTACCATCAGGCGACTCACTTGAACGTTTGCCAACCTATGGAAAAAAATCCTGACAAATAATAAAAAGTATAAATTTAAGGGTGTTGATAAGCCCTAAAGCGCCCCTTACAGTTGACCGGTTTTTTAATTAATCATAATCATATATTTACCACGATTGGGAATATAAGTGAGCCAGCAAGATACACACCCAAAGTCAACCTCACCTGCACGTTACACTCTACTGATTAACGGACGAGACAATGACTAAACTTGATTCCTGTTGCAGGTTGTGGAGGTCAGATGGCGGGTCGCCCCACACCAAATCCACCGGCAAATTGTGATGGGAATGCGTAACTTGGCATTAAGCCGGGATAGCGTCAGGCAGAAAGACAATACATATAATTACTAGATATTGTTTAAAGAATTCAAAATATGTTTTATATGACATGTGACTACTGAATATTTTAACCGAATGATATTTAGACAACCTTCATTTCTACACAATTGTTGAAATATCAAACGTAATAAACAAGGTCTAAGAATAAAATAGTCGTTTGGGAAAGTCTTTTCTTGACTAAATTAAATGATGTTAAAGAAGAAGTGGGTTTTATTAAGATACAGTTTCTAAGCCTATTCAAATAGTTACAAAATGTCTCTTGTATTAAATATTGGGGTCGTGCGAAGTAATTATATTACTTATTTAACTTCTTTAATGGCATGATAAATATGTGATAGAGCCACGTTCTACACAATTGTCTAAATATATAAATGGGCTGGGGTAATATTTTTTAATAGGGAAGCCACACTTGTTATGTATAGAGACGAGTTCACCATTTTTGTTATGTCTTTCTATCGAAATTATTGATTAATATTATTTGTTTTCACGTAATCATATCAATAAAAAATAATTCTAGGCTAACATAATACGCAGAAATTAATTTGTGATAAGGTTAAAAAGATAATCCGGAAGAAATGTATTGTATGGAGTCTTTGCCATTGTTATAAAGTTCCATTACGCCATCCTGAATACGAATTTGGCAGTTTTCTTGCCTCCACGACATAGTGCACTTGGCTCGCATAAACAGAGTATTATAAGTAACAAAAGCTAAGGCACAAAACGTTATATATTTAGTCCATTATTTACGTATTTGAAGTCTGGTTCAGTCTCAAGTTTCTATTAATATTCAGGTGGAGCTGTTTATAGCAACAATGGTTGCTAGATGTATTTCTTCTAAACCTCTGACAAAACAGAAAGATGTTTGTAAGTTTGACTTGTTTCTCTCTCTTTAACTCTCAATCTCTCTCTACTTCTCGGTGTATATATGTATGTATATCTTTTGTATGACAGATGGTTTATTTTTTGCTTTTATTTATTGATATTTTTAAGGTTTACAATATATTTTCGAAGTATGGATACTTTAAGGTGAGTTTTTAATACGCGAACGATAAAGATGTTTCTATAAAATTCTTAGTAAAAAAATACTATAGAACCGTAATAAAGAATAAAGACACGTCAACAAGGCGACGAGCCGAAAAAATATTGTAACTTAATTTAAGTAACTCTTCACAGTTCATTAGTTCTTTCACCAATTTCATCCACCCAGTTTCGCCTCCGAAATCCCCGAGCCGTTAATTTCGACCCGATAAAATACCTACACATAACTTCATTGAGCAAATAGTCCTATTGCGTGTTTATCGCTGTATCGAGAACGTGTATTTTTTACTCCAACAATGGTATTATGGTCACGTAATATTTCGTAATAATCAAAAAACAATTCGTTTGACCATCACCGAAAATACCGATGTTACTTATTTAGTAATTTCCCTAAAAGGTTAACATTTCAAGTCGAATTTGACGTAATAGGTCAATTATAGTAATTTACTAGGCCCGTATACTTTTCCTCGGTCACTTACAGGTAGGTCGTACAAGTGTTTTTTTAAAAAAGGAAAATATAACGTACAAGGAAAGGCCTTAATGTGATTGCGTGACGAGACAAGGTAAAAGTGAAGGTGGTATAAATTAGGCCAGCGTTGTACCGCACTGTCATAGAAAAGTGGATGTCATCGGTAGGGTTAATCTTTGTTTTCAATGTTACACAGTTTTAATGGTAACTATAAAAAAGATTTATTATCAAAACAGTTGCCCTTTGAAGTTATTTCTTTGATGTTGAAGTTTTGGAATTGTTCACATTGCTATTAAACCGCAGACTTTAAACTCAATTTACAATCGTATTAGGCATAGTGCTGAATATTAAAATTGAACGCTCTGGTAAATTTCGATCGATAAGAATTTGTCTGGCGTACCCTGAGAGACGTGAGGGTCGTTTTATAGTGCAAGTAATAGTGTGCAAGTATGGATTCGATTCTCCGACCAATGTTATGTAAGAGATGTTCCTTAATATCACCCCACGTCATATCATGGCTTATACCGTACCCGTTATAGGAGCATTCGTCTCGGACTCGTATCTAATAGTATTTTTCACGGATGTAAGCATGATATCTTTTATGTAAGAATATGTCGAGATTATTACCGAACTGTAATAACGTAGGTCCACCCGGCTTTAGGTCTGATATTTTTCTCGCTGCCGCCTCTAACGACATCGTTATGTAGATTTCGGTCGACATTCACGGCTCCCGAGCCATCAAACGCAAAAGGTTGTGTATTCATCGTCCGCAGAAAGCCGTTGCAAATCTCTGAAGGAACTATTTAAGAAGCCGTCGGCCTTAAATAAAATGCAATAGGTGACTTTGGTGTGGTGACAATAGTCCCATTTTCTTTATTATGGTAATATTTCGCAAATTGTCAGGGCATTGTTTTCACGTCAATTTTTACCTACTCACGTAGCTATTTTTTGTCACAAAGTTTTTAGAGAACAAGCGGCTTGATGTGATCAATTATTTTTAGTATGTTAAGGCTAAAAGATGGTGATTAACAAGAATAAAAGAACATTATATTTTCAAAAGCCACTGTACTAATAAATTAAATCATTGGCAATGTATCGGTTGTATTTGATATTATCGTTTCTAACCAACACTGTTTTCAACAGTAGCACTAGGGTAAGTATTTCGATATCGATTCCTATCACTATATCTGTATTCACAAAAAAACGTATGCAGATCCATATAGCGCACCCTATCGGATCGTATTTGAAACGTATACATTTCATACATATTTCTCGTATACGCATGACTTGTCAGGTATCAACTTGCAGGTATACAGAAGCTGTAAACAAATCAAACACTTGGCAATCCTAGTCACGTGTCATAAAGTTGGATATCCGAAACAAATTCAATGTTTCACGGCACATTATCTACACTACGTATACATAATGGTTTTATAATGTTTAGTTACAGATATTATCGATGTTTTGGCGTAGTCGGTATGTTGTGGCTAGGCGTCGTGACGCCATATACGCGTCACCTTGGCATTAATACTCATCGAATGAATTATCAATTCAATATTTATATGACTGCCTCTTGGCCTCATCTTTGATTATATTGATAGTTGAAGAAAGGCGTATAAATTTTGAATAACTGAGTAATTTATATAGCTTCATTCAAATATATATGCTCTATTTTTGGCACAGTAATTACCATAATCACAAATTTTACGGAATGTTGTTAATTTACTTTTGGAATTACTATTATATTTGTCGGTTTTATCTTATCTGCGATTAGCTATAGCCTTTATGCATTTAGCGATAACCTCTTAATGTTTCTAAGCGCCTAGTATTAAAACATAAACTTGCGACTTGTACTACTTATATGGTGTAAAATTTACATTTTACAGTAAATTTTTGTGGAATAATTATATAAAATAATGTAATCTAAGTATTTGTTAATGTTGTGGGATTAAACTTTCAGATGTAAAACCAGCTATTTTCTTTGTTTACGATACGTAGTAAACTTGGATGATTTTCTATTGATTACGTTTTTGTTATTATTACATAGCTATAGTTGAATAATATGTTAATAAGATCATATAACTTGACACTGTTGTAAAATAGAATTCAAATATAATAGTTATATCTAAACAAAGGGCTAAAAGCGTTCGCTCAATTCACCCAGAGCTAGTTGTAAAAGCCATCCAAAGCGACATTAAGGTAAGCACTCTCTCTATTGTTGTAAATTTCATCTTGCCCGACGGACCCAATTTATTCAGTAACTTAGTCATTGTTGGACTTACAACTACTGGCGACTTGACCTGAGGACCCATTAGTGATCTGCCTCCGTGGCGTAGTGGGCAAGCACTTCACTGTAAAACGAGATGTCGCGTGTTCGACCCCCGCACCGAAACAAATATTTGTGTAAACCACAAATATTAGTTCTGGTCTGGATTTTGTGAGACCGGAGGACGCCTCTCGAAATTCTGGACATTCGCGACCAAGACTTAATCTTAGAGCGGGATCAGAACTATGACTAATGGATGTTTTTTTGTTAATTTATTTATTAGTATACATTTTTATGCAAGAACTGTTTAGATTATGAACTTGTTAATGCCAATCATAAGATAAGGGGAATTTAATTGATAACCTCCGTAATGGAATGGGTGGAGGCAAGAGGCTGTACGAGAATTTTTTTTTATTTTATCAGCAAATATCTAAGTTAAGTCTGATGTGAGATCTAAAATATCTCATAGTTCTACATTACTAAACATTATACATAATCTTATCTTGTTGTCGGGTCAGGATTATGCGTGTGGCTGTTTGGCATCATATTTTGTATACTATTACATAAAAAACAAGGCATTTGAGAATGTAGATTCTTTGTATCATAAATATTATTTGCAGTCCTTTTAAAAACTTCTGGAATAATTACCGAATCTTCGAATTCTGAGTGGTAGAGCAACGTTGTAGACGGTTTTATCTACAGTATCAATATGCATGACTGGGTTGTTACCATTGTCTCATGAAAATCCATCGTAAACTAATAGCTTGCTGTTGCGTTTCGTATGGTTAGATATCTGGAGGTCCAAAAGCCCCTCTCCTTTACAATCCCTTAATTTATCTCTCTCTTTTAGGATTGGCGTCGCATCATCGTCTTCTGGTATTAGGGCTGGAGAGCACATCATCAGATGACTTGCTTATTTGCCGGCTTTTATTTCGAAATAAGAATCCAAGCCTAATATGGCACGGAAGTCACATTAATCAAGGTGAATTTCAAATTCTGTGTTTACGAATTGATCGAAGAACTACTAATCCTTGACCTCTCATTTAATACGTTATAGAACATAAATGTTTTTTTTTTATTACAAAGCAATGGCTTAATATATTTAGATGGAATTTAGAGTATTGTGCGTTATTTTTTGGACAATGATTTATCCTATAAATCTTTGAAAAACCAAGAAGCAAATAATTAAGTAAACAGTCTCCGTGGCGCAGTGAGTTCAGTTACTGTACTGAGACAAATATTTATGTGATCCACAAATATTTGTTCCCGGTCCGAGTGTGCTGACGGTCAGTTCCTCGAAGTTCCTGATACCCACGATACAGATTATAACTATTATGAGATGAGGACTGTGTATAACTGTTGAGTTTTGATATTAATATTATATTTCATCTAAATCTAGTTTCCTTTAAAGCTAAAAACCTCCATGTAATTTATTTCCGAAATGTGGACAACTAGTCTCGCGTGTGATATACTTGACATACGTAATTATTTTACACTACAAACTTGTTGGTTTTCATAAGAACTTAACGTATTTATGCATTCAAAAACATTTTCGACGAGTGAAAATGTAATAAAGTTTTCATTTTAATTAGTCATGCGACGGTGTCGCTTTTTTTTAAATGTTTGATGACGTGTTTCAAAACTGTTCAAGTGACGTTGTGTTTGGTACATGATGTAGTTATTTGTTTTTTATAGCTTCGTACAATAGTACGATTAAAGTTATGTGTTTCGGCGACCTTCGATTTTAACGATTTAGTACGAATACATACATACGCAGTCACGCCTGTAATGGCCGAAAAGGTAGGCAGAGGTGTAACTACAACACCCATATTTCGCCGAGCTTATTTCAAAATTCCAGACTCCGGGCTGATACTGAGCATTTCGAGATAGAATAATTCAATACCACTTTTACGCGACCACCATAAGGCGTCTGCTCGCTCGTCATTTAAAAAAGTAGCAAATTTAAGTGTTCTGTGCTAATAAATACTACCATTTGTATATAAAATAATAGTGCACATTACTAAAATTAATATAGGAAGGTAAGTTACATAGATAAAATTTTTCACCGCACGCCAAAACCTTGCAATCATTGTGCAATATTGGAATAAGTCCAAAATAATGTTTTCAAGCAACCTTTTGTTATTAAATGATTGACCTAACTATCTTACGATTTGAGTTATCCGCCAGCTAAATGATGATGATGACCAAGTGAATAAGGTCTCAAAAAAAGATAAAAAAATACATAATTTAATTTTAAGGTTCATCCACACTTGTGACCAAGAGACTGTGACAGTGTCACTTACTTGCAACTTATAATGTTAGCGAGAGTTATTATGACAATGTTTCAACAAGATGACGGAACGAATCGCATCGTGACAATAAGACGTAACATTTGTCAAACGTCCACACTTGTGTATGTATCACGCTTATCTGATATGGTCACGGAGCGCGGAGTCTCGTTGCGTGAAAATTTCACAGATGAGACGGATTTTTATGTCCCTGACTAGGCTTAGAAAGACGGACATTGTTTTCATATTTGTACAAAATGAAAACACGAGGATTACAAAAGCGTATAATTTAAAATGTAGTTACTGTACGTTTCTTACTATTTAGTGATTTTGGTAATCCTATTTTAGGCCAGGAATTATTACTTCCGTATTCTTAAAACTTATGATTCACGGTCTGATTCCTTTCGCCCCGGAATTTTTACAGATTTCTGATAGGTGTTTTTGTACTACCATAATTCACACGTTAGGTACGTTTTTAAACTCCCTTACTCCTAAGGTGAGCGCCTTGCTCGTCTCGTCATTCAATCGAATAAAAAACAAAAAAAGTCATGTAAGTGCTTTTAAATACACACCTATTTTGGGCAAAAAATCCAAATTATTAGGATCGCATAAAAATATTGCAATGTTATACGAGATTACAGCCGATTCCTGTGTTCTGTCGCTGAATCCAATCCGGGTTCATGGTGTATAGTTTTGCGACTTTTTTCGACGACGTCATTCATGGTTGAATAGTCTTAGACGTACATCCGTATTTACGAAAATATGAACGCAGCTCTGTACAGAGCCCCTAGCGGATTGTTGGAAATGTATCAGCTGTATACATTATTTTAATAAAAGAATGGCAGAAAGAAGCGCGTCGCGTCGCGCCGAGTAGGTATCATGTGTACAGTATTTTATATATTAGTCTTCGTTGCGTAGTAGCCAAAACGCTAGCTGCGAGTTCGGTCCCTGCACCGGGACAAATATTTGTCTGATCTGATCCACAAATATTTGTTTCGGGTCTAGGTGTTGAGACTGGAAGTCTCTTGTACTTTCTGATACCCACGACACGTGTCTTACTGTTTCGTATCTTACTGTGAGGGTCAGGACTATGTGTGTGACTGTTGGGCGATGACGTTAGAATTATCTAATGCTTAAAAACATTAATAGGTACATATTAAAAGTTTCTTTTTCTCCATGTTTTCTTGACTAAGAAAACTCGTTTCTGCGATAATGTTATACGTAACGTTTAAATTGCTTTTTTATCGCATTATTTACATAAAAAACTATGTCGCATATATACGTTTTTGTGACGAACCGTTCCATTACATTCCGAAGCAACCGTGAAAAAGGCTCGAAAAGAATCCAATAGCAGTTTTAGTTGGTAAAATGTATATGTACAAGGTTTAGTGCTAGCTATTTGTTTAAATTGCTCTATTTTCTTGATACATTTAACAAGATTGAAAACGGTTTTGGTATTCGTTTTTCAAATTACGATTGAATAAATAAATATAAATACAATAACAATCACACGCATAGTCCTGGCACGGTAATGTTGTCCTGGTTCCACATTAGGATAACCTGAATCGTGGGTAATAGGAACTACGAGGGACTTTTGGTTTCATAACAATCAGACCGGATACTTATAAATATTTGCTCTCTCAAACATTATTCTTGCGGCGAGAATCGAACCCGCGGCCTGTTCACAGCTGGCTATTCGCCCTCTGCGTCATGAAGGCTGTCAAATTAATAAAATATTAAAGTATTTCTTTCATTCTTTACTTGACTAATTTCAATTATTATTTATGCATAAAAAGCAACACAGTAAAGGTACCTACCTATTTCACAATGACAAAAAATTGTATTATTCTAACTTATAAATGTGAAAGTGAGTTTGTTTGTTACGCCTTCACATCTAAATTGCTGAACCGATATTGATGAATTTTGCTACAGAAATAAATGAGACTCTGGAGACGGTTATAGACTACTTTTTATCCCGGAAAAGGCTGTTTACGTGGACGGAACCGCGAGCAAAAGTTTATGTTTAATAAATACAGAAACTCCTTCATTAAGCTGGTTAAAAATTTGTCTTAAGGATCCTGCGTAATCACAATAGGCAAGTGTACTTCGCAACAAACTGTTGTATGTTTGTATTATTTAGATTGAAATAATATACGGAGTGCACGAACTAATATTTCAAGACCGCAAATACCCGATGTTCCATTTAAATGTTGTAATGAACGCAAACATCCGTAGATCGTTGAATGAATCTATATGTCTGAAAGAGTGCCAGAACGCGTATCACATGCGTTTGATTTAGTGTCGCTCTGTAGGTCATGATCATCGAGCTGTAGACATACACCTGGCCAAAAATCAGTCGACCCTTCTTAACTGATGCACCACAAACAGAAAAGTCACCTTCATACACAATTCCACCGCTCACAATAATCACTCAAACACAATTTCATCTATTTGTATTCAATGACATTATACCGAGGAAAAAGTTGTAGTCAATGGCAATAAAAACTTTATCGTATTACCTACTCTAAACACGCGTCAAAGATCACGGAGCCGTGTAAACGATTAGTTTTCCTCCTGAACGGATAACACGTGACATACAACACTATAAATGCGACGCTTAAGATCTAAACAACAATCGATGAAAACATAGACGTAAACCGTATAGTAACGTAAACGGTAACGCAAACAAGCGCGGCCTTGAACGCTAAGCAGATCGACTGAAAATACTCCGGCGCGTGGAAATAGCCGCAGTGAAAATACGAGCACGTGATTGTTACGTACCTCGCCGTAAGTCGTATGGAGAAAATCGATGGTGCTTGCCACTCGGCGACCGGCGGCTGACTGAGCCACTGTGTCAGCGGAACGCGCCCCACCCGAGCCTCCGCCCGCCCGACTCGATATCACAGTTTACAATTAAAAAATATAATTTCACCGATTTTTGCACTTATAAAATAATTGTGCAACACTTTTGATTAGTTTAATCAGGCGGCGAGTGTTGGGTCGTGTTGTTCGCGATCGTCCGCGTTGGTGGCTCGCGACAGGCGCGTGCTTTCAGGTCGGAGTGGGGCGGTGGACTGATCGCAACGAGCAGCCGGCGAGTCGACGAGTTGCCTCCCTGCCCCCTCCGTGACGTCGACTACGGCCCGCGATGGTGGAAATTAGCAGCTTCCCGAGCGAGGGTCGGCGGATGTAGGTCACGGGGACTGGCTTGCACTTGCCCACTCTACCGTGCTGATACACTTGACAAGTTTAAGGACATAACTAGACGAGATTAGGCGCATTCCGCGTTAGGCTACACTTGCTATCGGAAGCACTGGATGCATAGCCCGCTACAATTTGTTCAATCACAGTTGACGTTCCGGATACGTATTTACCAGGTAAAGACGCCTTTACGGAATCCATTATTTTTATTTTAAAACAATGGTAATTAATAATTATAATTCTAGCCCTATATTATACACGTCCCACTGCAGCACGGGCCTCCTCTACTGAATGAGAGGGATTAGGTTTTAGTCCACCACGCTGGCCTAATGCGGCAATGCGGCTTCACATACCTTCGAAAAATCTTATCGAGTTCTAATTATAATTAATATACACGTAACTTATAAAAGTTTGAGGTGTATGTTCTTGGGGCTGTTTCGAACCTGCGACTTTGGTCTCGACAGTCCGTACATTCTCTGAGTTATCACTGCTTACTAGAATTTACTAAAACAATAGTGAATAATTATAATTAATGCACTAAGTTTGTAATGAGGACTACTAGACTTTTTGGAACGATATTGTAGTGTCTGGCCTACTTGAGAACTAAAAAGTTCAAAGCTAATATAAAATGTAATTATTAAAAACTGCCTAGACGCCAAGGCAATACAGTCTCGTCGAAATGAGAATTAAAAAAGTTTTCAGACTACCTTTATTTCAGGTAGTAGTCGATATAAAATAAGACTTGACATTTAAAATAATGTTTTTAATTGTATAATATATAGACATATTTTGAAAAAAGGAATTTGATGCGTAGCGTTTTTTTTTCTTTATTCTATATACATATACTCTTATATTCACGTCACGTTTTAAGAAACCCGTTGGACTACGGTAGCCGCAAATGCCTGTATCAGATCGTATCAGGGGTATGTTCCCGTGGATGGCCCAAAAATTGCAAACTTTATGGAGGAAGATGTGAGAGTCAATGCTCGCGTTAAAGATGATCCGATTGTTACCATATATGGTAGAGCAATGCTGTAGGCAGTTTTGTCTATAGTATGAAAGGGTCGGCTCTACCGGGTTGTTACCACTGTCTCACAGAAAATCGGCGTGAAGTAACAGCTTGCTGATGCATTTCGATTTTCGTATGATGAGTGAGATATCCGGCGGCGCAAATACCGCTTCCCGGTCCAATTCCATTCTCTTAATGTCGGGAACGGGTCCATGATTCCGCAAGTATTCTTACCATCAGATAATCCACTTGCTCGTTTGTTGACTTCTGCTAAAAAGAAAAAACAAATACGTGTGACTGGTCAAAGTAGAAGAGTCTTACTAGGAAGGCGTACCTTCACTCTAAAACTGGATAACGATAAGCAGAAAGAAAGAAAATATTTGAAGATCGACATTATTTTTGGACTGTACTGTACTTAACATCAGGTCCAATGTAGCCCCTTTTCCGTGCCAGGATAAATCAGATCATATTAATTATTAAAATTATCTGGTAGTATATCTATTTAAATTATTTTTCATTTTTTGTTTTCTAGTAGACTGGTTTCCTAAATGCGTAGGTGCAATAAAATAATTAATTATCAGGTTGTTCAAATATACAATTAAAATTAAGAAGTATTATAATTTACAAATAAAACTCAAACGAATTTTATCGCGGTCTATTTTTACTTTTGGTCCCGAGGCGACACTTTTCGAAAGGTTTTCAGCCTACGTGGTCACGGGGTGGACTGTGCATTAGCTTTATTTCAGTGTGTTATATTCGCGAAAACATATTAAATCATGATATTTTACAAATAAATGAGCAAGTTGTTAGATATTTATTACTTATTTATTATTTCTGAATTAAAATATTTGTCACGAACGGTAGTCAATTTTGACATAACATTCGAGAAAATTTTCCTAATAGCCCCATGACACATAATACATAAAATTTTTGAGTTATCTATCTCAATATAGATATTACTAACCTAGCCTGATACATTGGTTGATTTTTACCTAGGCCACGTTAATGATAATTAATTAATGATATCATGTATTCACAGACATAGGTTTAAATAGACCACATAAATAACTCAAACCAAGCGAGCGACATTTTTCAATCGACTTAACCTCACAGAGTACATTGCTTAACCTCTTATCTGTGACCTTCAACCCCCCACCCGGTATGTAACGTTTGTTTACATAAATTCATAGACCTACGGGCTAAAAAGGATGGAGGTTCTCAATTAGTTTAAAAAAAGGTAGAAAAGAAAGAAAATCGTTCTCAAATCATCTACATTTTTATACGCGATATTTCTATTAAATGTGGCCAATTTAAATAATTATTTTTGTATTCGATGGGTTTACTCCAAGAGTGATCCAATATTTAGTAAAGATCTGTTTAAGGTGTACGAGGGAAGGCAAGGAATTCCTCAACTGAAAACAACAAGCACACCACAATAGATTTTTGGGGACGGGTTTTTGAAGTTTTCCTAAGAATATGTTAGCGCGCGAAATAGGTAAATACAGTGTCTATTTGGACCATTGGCCTATGCATACAAAACCACGATACATTTACATTATACGAAAATCATACAGATTGATTTCCACCACGCAGAGCAATGTAGAGACGTGTTAATTAAACTGAACAGTTGTTACTGCGTTCGTGATTGTACGAACGCTGCAATGATAAACAGATCTAAGTCACGACTCGCGAGATAGCATAGTCTGTATTTCCTATTATTCTGTATATCACCTCCATAATAGGATAGTTTCCTATGTTGAATTTTGTTAATTTTTTTGATGCAAGAAAAAACAATATGAAAAATCGTAGGTTCATTTTTAAACACACAATACAATTTTGTTCAAAAATAAGCCAGCAATTATGATTTTAAATATTGGTACGAGCAAAGGTGGGCGCGATGAGGGGACACTCCACTATCTCGCTTACACGCGTGCACCATATTAGGCATTTTACATGGTGACGTCAAGGTTTGCGACGTTTGTTATTTAAAAAGAAAAGAGCCACTTCCTTCACATTTAAATGGCTTTATTTATTATTACACGAATCCAAAAAATATTTCTGCGATAGGTTTTGATTAAAGTAATTTATTGATTTAAATAATAAAATAAAAAGTGTATGTATGCAATTCACACACAGCTGAAGTGAAACTTCAGAATAATGAACATAAATTAATTAACCAACGAATTTAAATAAGCAAATGCAAAAAATGAAACACGTGAATGATACACCACGTTGTTTATGACACATTTTTCGAAGGCATTGTTGTACGCAGGCGCCAAGACACGTGATGGCATACGTACAAACATAATATACTTGTAAATATCTGTCGATTGTTTGACTTCATTTCGAAATAAAAATTTGTGAATAATATAATATGTTGTTAAAAATAATAATATAAAAAACCCTTATTTACTTGAGTCCCCCCCTCCTCCTCGTGGTTATTTAACTCATTTTATTTTAATCTCTTAGTAATTTGAAACTTTTCTTTAATCCTTTTTGAGTGGTAGAGCCATGCTATAGATAGTTTTATCTACAGCATGAATGAGCCGGGCCGACCGAATTTTAGCCAGTATTTCACTGAAAACCGACGTGAAATAACAATTTGCTGTTGCGTTTCGTATAGTGAGATATCCGGAAAACCACATCCGCTCGATTTTTTCCTTCATAAACCAGCGAATATCAAGTAATTTTGATTAGATTATTTCTTAACACCTATTAGTAGGAATCAGAAAAGTACCTATAACTAGTAATATAGTTTACAGGTATTTAGTAACTGCAGCGTTTTATAAAATAACAAAATGGAAATATTACAGTTATTGATAAACTTAATGTATGATATTTAATGGAAGAATCTTTTGCTCGCAATTCCTGCAATATGAATTCTTTACTTTAAGTTATGAATTTAATATTACTATTATAAATCTCAGCGGTATTAAAACAAATTGCACAAATGTTTTATTGAAACAGATTTTGGTTTATATGATATTTTGCGTTCAGTTCACTCACTTGACTTTCTCATCATATTTCTTTATCATTTTATAGTTTATATGTTTACTGAATTTTTACATAATATAATTATGAAATCTGCACCAAACATATTGAGCTGTTTATTAGAGTCTAAGTCTGAACGAATTAACAAAGAAAGACTCTACTATTTTATTATATTCACTTAAAGAAAAGGTTACACTATCTTTGTCCTGAGATTGTAAAACACCCAAGTTGTCACCAAGATATATGTAGTTACAATATCATTTCAACTATTTAGATACTTCATTTACCCCACGTTTAGCTAAGGACATGATAATAACTGAGAGAATGGTACGATACATATCCTTAAAACCCAACATGTTTAAGTAAACTCTTCATTAGTGAAACACATTTATCCAAATGAATTTAGTTTTGTCAGACATATTTCATTTATAAAATTCGTCATACCCTCGAAACTTGTCTTATTTAGTGCATTAACGTTTGGTATGAACTTGTGATGGTCATGTGCAGTCTGGAGTTTAATTTAAAAGTTTCAATGCGGGTTCGTTGACCGGAACATTGTCATTTTTGTCATACAGTGTTTGTATTTTTGCAGTGTAGTTTACGTACATGTACTTGAATTTATATTGTCTTATGTGTATACATATTTTGTCGATATATAGTTTACTGAGAGCTCACGTCATATGATAATCTACAGCAGAGCTATCTACAGCAGATTCATGTAAAGCTCCATTTAGATGAAGAGAGTGTATCGTCCGACAAACGTGATAATATAACAGAAAATGCTCGTACATGACACCGTTGTATGCAATTTTGTAGTGAAAATTGTATGATGCGAATAAAGTCCCATTTACACGGAAAGAGTTTATCGCATGATAGTGATAGAGATATAACAGAAAACTGTCATTTATGAGGGCATTACACAATTTGACAATAAGTGTTGAGAGGTGCAGCCACGTGAAGAGTTGTTTTTATATTCTCACTGACTAGAATCTCGCTTGGTGTAAATGGGGCTTAATTATATTCAAGCCTATGTGGTACAAGAAACTCTTTTAGCAAGAGCATTGAGAAATTTCATCACGCTGTTAGAACTGAGTTTAGAAGCCATATTTGCCTTAAACGAGGAATATTATATGTTCTTTACGCATAGTTACACCTTTAAATGGGAGTAATATACCACTTGAGTGCTAAAATAGCGTAAAGAATCGCTTATGTACACAGCATGAAAACAATTTATGTAATTTGTTTATGATAGTCTCCTTCTCAAAGGTAAATGATAACTATCGTAGAGCATATGACTGACTACAATCCAAAAATAGTAGAGTTTTATAAGCTATTTAATTAATTTTGTTTGAATACAGAGTTTTGCATTAGATTTAATAATCTTGAGACGTTACTTTTTAAAAGTCAACTGGTGGTTAGTATTCGTTTTCTGTTGGAGTTATATGAATTGTTCTGTCGGTAAACTTTACACGATGTTTTATTAACAAATTCTGTATAAATTTTTATGCGACATTTTTTTATATAACGTTTCACCTTTCAAAAGCTTTGTATGTCTGCGTATAAAATATTGGTGAATGGAATAGTCCGCGCTGGTAGCTTTTTGTTCGTGACACCTCTGGCCATTATCTTTTGTGCAGTATTTTAAATTAAAACTCTGCCAAATTATTCGAGAACGTTATTAAATTAAGGTATTTTTTTAAAACTTTCCAATCTGAATATTTTAGTATCGATCTTTGAGGGCAGAGTCGTAAGACGTCATTATTGAATTTCGATTAGAAAATTATATGCATCGGCTTCGATGAAATATTATTTTAATGTAATGTACCATTGCTTTGTCTATTTCAGCAAATATATAATCGTCTATTCTAAGCAGCAGCTTAGCGCAGAAATGCACACAATACTGTGTGTAAGTTTTTTTTATCGGTTTCAAGAACATTGAAGCCAGTGATATATCTGGGCAATAGGAGACTTAACTACTTATACTGGGTGACGAATGCGGTGCAATGCCATGTTTTGTAGTTCAAAGTTCTGTGTGGTGTTTCTTCTGTTTAAAATGTGGTGCGTTTACTGTTATTAGTTGAGACGTGCTTTCAAATTATACTTAAAAAGAATTCTCCATATCGGTCATATTTGTCAGAGATATGCATAACCATATATTGTTAAGACTAATTGCTCGGCCTTTTTAATCTGTTTTAACGGCGTAGGTAGGATATTTATTGAAGGCGATGAATTCTTTGTAATCATCACGCTCATTAACCTTAAATAGAATAACGATAGTCTTATCTTATGATGTTTAATAATTAATTACAGTTTACATATTTTTTCCTGTCTCGACAAAATGAGTGAAATTGAAATTTACGTTTGATAGAGCCACGCTGTAGACAGTTTTGTCTACAGCATGAATAGGCCGGCTCGACCGGATCGTTACCACAGTTTTCTGTGAGAGCCGCCGCAAGCCACTGCTTGCTGCTGCGTTTTCGTACGGAGGCCCAAATCCCCTCCCCTTCCCTTTAAGATTCGGCAACGCGCCTATGATTATTCTAGTATTGTGGGCGTAGATGGGCAATGGAGATCACTTACCATCAGGTACCCACTTGCTCGTTTGTTGAACTATGCTATAAAAAAAAGCTTGAATACAGTGTGGGAAGGAGACTGCTCGCCATCGACTCCATTCGGGCTTTTCAAGATGGGCACGACCTATAGTAATGAAGATTACGACAATGAAGTAGAAGATATTGGATATAGGCTGGCCCAGGAACGAGACTCGCCTGAACGAGCCACTAGGACGGGTTTTTCACCATGTCTATGGTAGTCGCTATCCAGTCAGGTACAAAAGTGATTAGGCATGCTCCCACCAGCACACAAAGCAAATTGCATATAAAGGGTACATGTCCACGGCTCATGCCGCCCGTCCTGATTTCCTGTCTTGATCATACCTAAAAAGGTACCTTATAAGAATAGAATCCTAAGAACTTATCATTCCAATTAGATTATACAATAGTTATACGTATTTGTGTATATATTTCGCGGTATTATCGCTCAACAATGGAAGGATTAAGCCGCGAGCGAACTTATTATTCTATTCAAATAAATATTTTCATTCTTCATAAATACCTTCTATTGTCCTAAGATTAATATTCACAAAACCGATTAATATTTTCATATAAATGTAAATAACGTAAAACAGAAAGGTTATCCTTCGGGAATATGCTTTTATTACGCGCCGATCCCGAATCAATCCCAATTTCCATTGAAAATAGGAATACAATGCCGATGTATTATTTTTCAGGAAAATTATTTGCGTCGATGGAGCTTGATTGGTTCGTGAATTGGTTTACAGTATTATGAAGAATATCTTTTTCGTTATTTAATTATTTCCTTGGCGATGTGATATGGAATAAGTAAACAAAGGGGAAGGAATATACATAGTGAAGCAAAAAATGCTAATAATGCTAGGCCTGTAGTACCACTCACTGCTGGGCATAGGCCACCGCTTTCTTGTTTTTTTGTGTACGGCATAGACCGGCAAATGAGCCCAAGGATCACCTGATGGTAAATGACCTCCACCGCCCATATACGCTTACAATACCAGAACAAGCATGGACGCCTTGCCGACTTTACAGGAAAGGGATATGAAAGGAGAGGGGGATTTGGGCCTCCGGATATCTCGTACCGTACGAAACGCTGCTGCGTTGCTGCTGCTTTACGTCGGTTTTCTGTGAAACAGTAGTAACAATATGGTCAAGCCAGCTAATTCATGTTGTAGACAATACTGTCAACAGCGAGGCTCTACCACTCTACCTCTACGGAACGAGAAGGGTTAGGCCTTAGTCTACCACGCTAGCCTAATACGAGTTGGCAAATATCACATACTTTCAAAATTCTTTTGGAGGATGTACAGGTTTCCTCACGATGTTTCCTCCACTGTTAAAGCGAGCGATAATTAATAATTATAATACACAACTTAAAAAGGCAGAGGTGCCCTTAGGGCTGGGTTTGAAACAGTGACTATCGTCTCGTCAGTATGTAGCATTCTCCATCAAGCCATCGCTGTGAAAAGTATGTTTCATAAATATTATTATGTATGCTCCCAGACACAAGTTATAGCAAAGGTGCAATAAATACATTCGTAGAAGATAATGTATATCGATTTGTGAAAGGTACTTCTAAGTCACAATATACGAGCCTATTTCGATAATTAGAAACAAAAACAGTATAACTTACATTTAGTAGGTGGTAGCTACCTCATATGCGAGATACCGTCTGAGTAGGTACCAACGCTTTGTCTATTTTTGCCGCACGCTATCAGCACTGTTAGTAGTTTGAACGACATCGAAGTTAGTGAAAATACTGGGTATATGATACTTAACATCTTATGTCTCGGAGTAAAGAGCGGAGTTAAATGCTATGCAATATTTCATAATTTAGTTTGTAGTTGTATTGCTTCTGTTTATGGGCAAACGTAACGCTTATCATTCGGCAAGAAACCTGTTCGTCTCGTCATTAAATTATATGAGTTGACATTCTGCGCATTTATTTGCCTATATAATATTACTACTGTTATAAATGTGAAAGTTTGGGTGTTTGTTAGTTAAATTACGCCTTAACGGCTGAACAGTTTTGGATAAAATTACACAAGTAAATTGGCATTTAATGGCAAGTTAAATGGCACACAAGTAGACCATGACGTGGATTAGGATGTAGGTATTTTATTCCGGCAAAGGCCACTTACGCAGGAGTAGCCACGGGCAAAAGTTAGTAGCGTATGTACGTATGATACTTTTACACATATTATAAACACAATGATATTTTGATGTAAGCCTGTAACAAATATGTAGTGTGGCGTGTATACCCTTAAACGTTACCCAACGCTTTATGAATATTCACATACTACATTCTCAGATTGTGTAAACTCTAATTATTATTTGTATAAGCCTGTATTATTGCCATGATATTGTCCTTCGCAAGTTATAATAAACGTCCCAAAAAGTTTTAATAGTGACGGATTCTAAAAATAAACTCCACCCACGGAATTCTTACATGAACCATGCCGGTGCGGGTTCAAAATATTGATTTTTACATTGTCAGGGCACGGGGGTAGGGTGCCAACCGCTTTCAGGGTCCATGATAAATTGCCTCGCCGTGACGCGTGGAAATCACGCAGGCACACCGCGGTAATTACACTTTCGTTTCATAAACTATCATAAAATGTGTAAAATATGTTTGTACTATATGTTAGCAGATGGTTTATCATTACATTTTTTTAACATTTAACCAGTGTTTTTTTTTAATTGCAGCGGTTAAAGACCTTGTAAGTGAATTAATTTAATTTTGAGTGAATTGAAACCCGCCGTATTACGATATTATTCCAAATATTCCGTTGGTAAACCTATCTGATGATACCACTTTTAATGAAATTACACTCATACATTTATTTCAAAATGGATCTCATTTTATCTACTTTAAGGTAACTGAGCCGTGTTTATTTGTCAGTGACTCCATTTCAAAGTCTATAATATGCATACGATGAAAGGTTTTGGAACTTGGTGATGATCAAATTCAACATTTACCACTATAAACTAGGTTTAAATTGGCCAGTTAGTATGGGTCACCATAGTTACTAATTGTTTTAAGTTAAAATACATTTTTGAAATAAAACTAATTTAAACGGATTTTATCGCTGTTTAAATTGGTAAGAGTAACATTCGCGTAAACCTAAGAAATCATTAAAATACATTTTGTAATAAGGCCTTATAAATTGAATATATATTTCGGTCAATAATAACATGTTTTGAGATTAGATATTACTTATTTACATCAAACCAACTTAATCTTGGATCGCCATCAAAACCAATTTATTCATATCCCTCGGACAAATTATAGATTTAAATTGAAAGTTAGTTCTGCATTAATTTTATTAAGTTAACGCACGAGCCTGTGCTTAGAATTCTAAATTGGTATTAATTAGTCTTTAGCATTTTGTCTATATTCTAATTGCTGAGTTAAAACCAAAAACATTGACATTATTTTTTATTATTTCAATTACTTGAGTTGTAATCCTGTTTCAAAAGATATAGGATTGAAAAAATGGGCGATATTAATACGTTTTTATGATAGCTGACTAAAAATGCGGTGGAGATTCTCAATTCAACGTGTATATATATTTTTTGTATGTATAACCAGGCATAATTTCTCACAGAGTAATTTGATGTTCATGACTCACTCAAAACGCTAAAGGGCTTAACCCAAAGTTAGTCCCTTTTTTATATTTTAAGCAAAAATTGCACACCTAACGGGTTCCAATCAGGGATAAAGGACTAAAACATTTGTGCACCGATTTAGATGTTTTTTCACATGAAACAGTAAAATAATAACTTTATATTAAAAATGAAACTAGACTCGAAAAAAGCTAAAGATAAATTCTATCACTATTGAGCAATTGCTCTTATTGATCATTTAATTGCAATAGCATTGACTCAAAAAAATATACTTTTTATTGACTGCTTTAAAAGGTGGACAAGATTATTTAAGTGTATGTGATACTACTTTTACATTTGGACATTTAAATTATATTAACATGAATTCTTGATAATTATTCGAGACGTGTAACTTTACTAATAGTTCAAGATTAATCGAAACTAGAATTATGACAAAGTTTCGACACAAGACAAACTCAATAATAAGTTATCTAATAAATATTGACCTTCAAATGTCCAATACGTGAAGATTAAATATAATTCTGAATGTGTTTGTATATTGATTGAATATTTTTACACTACTATCCAAAAAAGGTGTATTTTGTATTCGGGATTCACGTGGCAAGCAGTAGACTGCACTTGGCAACTTCAGACACAAGATTTTAAGTCTTTTAATGCCCAGTAACTTAATAGCTTCAATGTCCTTCAAACTGGAAAACTGAAACTTCAAAATGTTTACTCACTGATCCTTGGTGACAGATACAAAACGGTGGTACCTACCTGGATAGTCTCTCGCTTACGAGGGAAGGGAGGGCTCACCTAGCAACTCAACTTACATGCACCTTATATTAGAGATAATTTAGCTGGTGGTAAGATATTCATATCCGCCCGGAAAGCGACCACCGTACACATGGCGTTAAAACCTACCACTGTGACCCACACACGTTGTATGAATCGCTTTCCAGGATCAGCCAATTTATATTTGGTACTCCCGAGGGGCTTGCCATAGGTCTTGATTGTTGGTACATTCTTGTATCCCTGTGCCTGCATCGGTCGTCCGCCTGTCCTGTCGCAGGTCCCTCGATTTTCTTCCTCCCTCTTCAGAGTGTGTAGCAGCATTTATACAGGCCGGAATGATTTTGGTGATCACTGATAAACTCATTGTTTGTCGGTGATCGAGAGAAGAGACTTCGACGCGTGAACGGAAACACGTTTGCGTTATATACAATGAAATTGTTTAAGAATGTTTCGAGAAATACGACGGAGATATGACAACGCCATACGCAACCGTTTCCAAAGAAATGTATACAAAGCGGACTTGTCGCTATCCTCTGACTCGACCACGCGATATTATCTCCTGCCTCGCTACTCAAAACGTACCTTAATATTAATCACAAACGAAACTAGTAGTGAATATTTTTGTGCGCTGACCTTTCCACCTTTATATTCCATACGATGAGATTAAACCTATCGCACAAAGGTTCATATGCCGCTTCATATATTATTCAAAGGCGCACGAATACCCTTTTGTTTTTTTCTCTTTCAATGTTTTTCGGAAACTACCTCCAAAATGAAATATACACGTGTTCTGAATCAAAGCTGACGTGAACAGCGTCGGCGAAATTAAATTGAGAATGGTATGCGTAAATTTAGAGCACATTTTTATCTTGAAGGGGAAGAGCTGCGCTGTAGACACTTGTCTACAGTATGAATGGGCTGGCTCGACGGGGTCGTTACTACCTTCTTAAAGAAAATCGACGTAAATAACAGCTTGGTGTAGCTTCGTAAAGTGTGTGAGATATCTAGAGGCGCAAATTCACTTCTTCATCTCAATATTTTGAAAGCCTATATGGCGCAGCGGGCGAGTAGCCTGCTTAGAAACGAGAGGTCGCAGATTCACACACCGAGAGAAACGTTTGTGTGATCCACGAATATTTGGATGTTATGGGGCTTTAAGTCCCTCGTAGTCCAATACCCAGATATGTGTAGGGTCAGGACTATGTACTATATATAATATACTATATATAATGTGGTGCTAAAACCTGCCATAGTGGCCCACCTTGTGTGGGTCGCGTTCCAGGGTCAGCCAGTGTATATCCGGTTCTCCCCAGGGGGCTTGCCCCCTGATCCTAACCCTTTTCCCATCCCTTTTTCCTTCCCCTCCCCTTTGGCCCTTTGGCAGGCCGGCATGATCTTGCCGACCTACGATGGACACATTGTTTATCGTTGGTCGACACTATTCTTGGATTGCGCTACACTTACCATCAGGTGTAGCGTAGTCACTTTGCCGAGCCAGGATAAAAAAAATAAAAAAAAAAAAAAAAATGTGTTTATTGTAAACAATCCATATGCGTGTATTTTTAATGTTGCTTTAGCGCTAGTAGCCAATTATAAACCATACCGATAATAAAACGATATACATGATTACTTTCGAAACGTCGGGATCAAAATTATACAAAACCGCGATAAAAATCGTTTAAATTAGTTTTATTTCAATATGTAATATTCGCGTAAACATAAGAAATCATTAGATACATGATGTTATAACAAGATTCGCCGTCATATACTTACTAAAATAGATTTTTGCAAAAATATAAAATGTTCTCATTTCATATTACATTTGTTTCCATTTATTGTCTTATCTTAATAATACATACGAAACTCTTGTTCCGTTACAGAAATGAAGTTTCAAATTGCTGAGCAGGAAAATTACTTTACCTTCGAGATGACAAGCCAATAACTTGTTCGAGACGTTTAATATCGTTGATTACACATCACGAAATATATATCTAAACTGTCTCAGAAGTAGAAGAGATGGAGTTCTTTGAACGTATACCTTCTGAAAATAATTTGACGCGTGAGTAGTCTACTACTAATAGATTTTTACTCAGATTAAGCACGACTTCAGATGACCGCTTCAAGCGACATACGCTGGCGTCAATAACGCACTCGTTTGTCAATACTCTAGAACGGAGTGTGAAGAAGCAGTTAGGCAGGCCGGCATGATATTGCCGACCTACGATGGACACATTGTTTGTCGTTGGTCGACACTATTCCTGGATTGCGCTACAATTACCATCAGGTGTAGCATAGTGACTTTGCTGAACCAGGATAAAAAAACTGAACAGCTAGTGCCCTCGTAGAGTTATTTCTCATAGATTTTTATAGCATATAGCACTAACGTTCAGATGCGGCGACACTGACGTTCGTGACGCGACCATCGAAAGTCTGACACTAAAGTTAATTGCCATAAAATATTTATAACACACCTTAAGTACGTACTTAAGGCCATAAGCTACTTGACTATAGCTTATAACAACCGGGTCTTGGTTTGGCGTATTCCACGACATAAAAGAAAAACATTTTTTGCTACTGATCGCTATTTCCTTGTTGCAGTGTTATGTGACTATTTAAAATAGCCGTATTATGTTTCAGTTAAAACCTCTAATTGGTTATGATTTTCTCAAAAAAGTTCAACTTCTATACATATTGTTACAATGTGTAATAAATAATGTATTTACAAGGTCGTAGGTCCCTCGTATGCGAGAGGCCGTCGTGGTTGGTACCACCGCTTTGTCTATTTCTGCCACCAAGCAACAGTGTGTAAGCACTGTTGTGTTTCGGTTTGAAGGACATTGAAGCCAGTGAAATTACTGGCCATTATTAGACTTAATATCTTATGTCTCAGGGTGACGAGCGCAGTTCAGTGCCATGCAGTGCTTTGTAATACAAAGTTCTGTGTGGTGTTGCTTGTTTATGGACAGGCGTGGCGCTTAACATCAGGCGAGCGCCTTGCTCGTCTTGTCAATCAATCAAAAAAAAATCCCATACAACTCCCACGCCGTCAGGGACTAAATGAGCTCTGCTTAATGACAGGTAGTAAAACTTCTATTGATTTGTTGATTCCAGTTAATTTGCTCATCAATAGTGTTTTCTAGTAAGACCCACTGAAGTGTAAAGATATCAATCTGCATTTGGAGGCCACCCTTGCATTTCCTTGTTCCCATACTTCCTTACTGAAAAACATGATGAAAACACATAAAAACGAAGGGCCTCGGAGCTATTCACGCGAGTAATAATCAAGTTGAAAATCATTTCCGCGTACAAGGGAGCTTGTTTGTTTCAGATTTTTTGAACGGGAAATAAACATGTTCATTACCAATAGGAACCTTTCAGGTATTTTTATTATTGTATTACTGACTTTAGTTGGTTATCCTTTGTGTTATAATGTCCACATCGCGTCGGACACAGTGAGAAAATAAATATTTTATTTCCTAATTCTTTTATCATCATCATCATCAGCTACAGGACGTCCACTGCTGAACATAGGCCTCCCCCAAAGATTTCTAGACCGACCTGTTGGAAGCGGCCTGCATGCAGCGACTTCCTGCGACCTTTATCAGGTCGTCTGTCCACCTTGTAGACGGACGTCCAACGCTACGCTTGCCAGCACGTGGCCTGATTAATTATTAATTATTAGTAATTCTTTACTTTGTATAAATGCAAATAAAACTTAGTTATTTCATTTGTGTTACACAATAAATAATTTTGATATTTTCAAAAGACGCGAGAGGTGATATAATCACGACAAGGTATAATTTATTTTTGTATTTTTTTATTTGATTGGATGACGAAACGAGCAAGGCGCTCGCCTGGTGGTAAGCTACACACCTGCCCATAAACAGAAGCAACACCAGAAGAACTTTGAATTACAAATCACTGCATGGCACTGAACTGCGCTCGTTACCCCGACACATAAGATGTTAAGTATTATAATGCCCAGTAATTTCACTAGCTTCAATGTCCTTCAAACCGAAACACAACAGTGCTTACACACCGTTGCTTGGCAGCAGAAATAGACAAAGCGGTGGTACTAGTCCAAAAGGCCACTCGCATAGAAGGGACCTAACACCTTGTAAATGCATGACAAAATTGAGTAAAAATAGCCCAAACTCCCTGCAAAATATATAGCAACTGCCACCACACAACACAATAGCTATCTATTGTCTAATCACATTGAGGTCTTCATAAACTGGCTATAAAACTTTCACACAAAAGAATTAAGATTTACAACAAAGATATATGGTTATATCCGAGAGCTGTAAAATCTTTGTAAATAAATTACGAAATCTATCAAAAGCATAATATGGACCGTAAAGAGTGGAGCAACCTCAGTTAAATTTATCGCCTTTTATCTCTCACGCTTGATAATATTAATCTCTGTTATTGATAGCTAGAGATGATAAAAATATCAGGAAACTGTACTGTATGCTTTTGAAACTGCGTTGCAACAATCTTTGATGAATCTAATTTTGGTATCAAATATCGGGTGGGGTTTTTGTGATTCTTTTTATAAACATCTAATTTGGTACCTTATTATTTTTGTACCCAAAAGAATAGCGGGGAGTATTTGTGGAAAACTCCGCCATAGTAACTAGTTTAAATGCGAGTCGCGATCCAGGGCAACCAGTGTATATCCAGATATACCGGACCAGGCCAATTCTGCTGACCACTAAGGGACGTAATTTCTCGTGATGATCGATATTTGGACTGCACTGTACTTAATATCAGGTCGAATGTAGTTTCTTTGTCGTGATAGGATAGAAAAATAATAATATACTGGCATTTGCCGGGGATTTTGCTCCCAATATTCTGATTGAAAAAAATCCTGGTGCGGTAAAGTGACTGTACTACACTGAATCTAATGTCAACCGACAAAAGACATTGCGTTTCTAGTTGGCAACGAGAATTATGTCGGCCTGAAGTAACAAGATATATAGGGAATCCCATAAAGGGACTCGACGGAACTGCTAGTAAGGTGTGTTTTCTTAAGTATGATGCGTACATTGCCATTGGCATTGCCAATGTCCATGAGGGACGGTGACCGCTTACCATCAGGCGGGTCGATTTGTCTGCCTATCAAGGCAATAAAAATATACAAACACTGAAAATTTAAGCAGTATCTACGGCATACAGTATAAATCTTTTTCAGAGAATTCAATGTATCTATTTCATCGTAAACATAAACAGAATAAAACATGATCGCACGCTCGGTCATATGAGTTGGGCATTTGATCCACACATTAACATCTCTCGGTAAGAAGGCGAACGCAAATGACATCAATGCAGGCCCAGCTTTGTAAATAATTAAGGACATCTAAGTTCACGCAAAGATAAGGGCGAAGCAATTATGCTTGTGATTAATAATTCCATCGGATCGGGATGAGGCTTTGTACTTATCTTGCCTTTAATTAAGTTGAATAAAACAGCAATTTACACGGAACGAACTGACAAATTGGAGAAATTAGTGGTACAGAATGGACTTGGACTATCGAAGCCTGATTGCATAGCTCCGCAATCAATAGGAGCCAGTCGGTTAATAAACTGATTGTGTTAACAAAATACCTAATTTGTTTTGGCATAATAAATGATATTATTTTCATTATGTTATGTTTGTTTTCATTAGACAAAAAAGGCAAAGGCCCTCGCCGAGCTCAAATTTATTGGATTAAAAATAATTATGAAAATTAGATATGGAGTTAATTAATATTTTTTGTAGGTCTTTTTTGTTAAACTAATTTTTATACGCACTCACGCGTATAATCCCAAAAGGCTAGGTAGAGGTACACCCACATTTTGCCGTGCGTTTTCCCGTCCTAAGATAAGGGGGCGGGCCTATCGTCATACCGGGCACAATTCCAGACTGCTGGCTGATACTGAGCATTTCGTGATAGAAAAACCTATATCATTTAACCCGATCAAGAGATCTAACTTGACACCTCAGCACAGCAGTCGTACGTACGCAATACAATTGCGCCACCTAGGCAGGCAATTGACTTTTTATTGATTTTTCTGACTTTTTATTCAATCTAAAATAAAAAAAAACTTTATGTATCATTGTGTATTTGGCTTTGGTGCTTGTTTCCATAATATCCTAGTAAAACGCTTTTAATTTATTAACATAATATATACGACAGTAAAATGGAAAATCCTCATGCCTTAAATATACACAGAGGAGCGTCTAATTCTACGTCCTAAATTGGTTATCTTACGAGTTATTTGGTCGTTAAAATTTATTGACACATTATGAAACGGACCCTTAGCGCCTATATAACCGCTTCTAAGTAGATGCTACTTACGATATAAAATATGACAAGTAAATACATACATAATAACTATTTAATAAAAAAAATTCAACCGACGAAAAACTGAAAAGCAAAAAAAATCGCAGGCAACCGCAACTGCAGGTCTCTTTGGAGTCGGTGCAATTTCAGTTGACTGGCAGCGACACAGGCGCCGACTGCGGTTGCAATGCGGTGTTTTTTATTTTTTGCTTTTCATTTTTTTTTCATTTTCTATTTCTTTTTTGTGGCTATAGGTAATATACTAGTAGAATAATAGCTCAGTGAAATCAGTGAGTGAATACGCATCCCCTATTTTTTTACCCTTAGGGTTAGAATTTTTGTTCAAAATGTTTATACTCTGTAAAAAGTTATGCGTGGTCTTACATAAAAAATATACCTGTCGAATTGAGAACCTCCTCCGTTTTTTTTCGTGAGTTAAAAACACATACAGTGATACCGAGAGAAAGAGACGTCAACTAAGTACTTTCAAAATTAGCTATTTAATAATAATATATCGATAGTATTATACTTTACTTGGTGGCTAAGTCTTACTCGAATATTGTGTAAAAGATCCTAAGTCTAATAATGTAATCTATTTTGTAGTTTTACTGTTTGAAAAAAAAAGGTTTCTTCCTTCATGTATACATCATTCGTTCACCGCTTTTATACTGTTGAGAAAGAATTTGCGAAAAGTTGAAACAACTCTCAGCCCTTTTAGATATACAAAGATTTCTAAATAATAACAAGGAAAGAGAACGAAATTTCCACAACATATTTGCTAATTTAACTTGTTTTCAATATTGTGTTTACGGCTTCTTGCTTGTGGACAAACTTTGGATTTCGTAAATATCCAATACATCCGTGAAAATCAAACTCGGTTCGCGTCAATATTTCACGTTGCGTTTTATTGCACGTACCTATGTTTCTAAGAGTGTGCCTATCGTTTGTTTTGCTGTACAAATTGGTTTACATTTTTCTTATTGAACAGGCGGTTTTATCAGCTCGTTATTCATACTTGTGCAACATTCGGCCGTGTTGACGTTATCGTAACAACCTTTTTACGTAATCCACGTGTACCGTACTCGTTGCCAGCCAACTGTATTGATTGGAAAATTGTTTTCTGTTTTTATTAAAACCTTCTTAGTTACTACAGCATAGCACTGGTATTAAGTAGTCGATTTCAAAAATAGAATCCGCTATTTTTGTTTCAATTTAAAACGTTATTTTATTGTTTATGCGATTTCATTTGTGTGACATCTTATAACATTTCATAAATCGTAAAAAAGACAATGTACTACAATTTTTCTATAATTAATGATATGTAATTAAATACTCTTTGCTACAACTTAATATCATTATTAGCTTTGGTATGAACCGTCAAACTATATAAATTAAGAATCAACTATGTAAAAGTTACTAATAACATTATGGTTATGATTTACAAGATGTTTTCTATACTGAATTATTAAAAAATATACATTGTAGTCGAGTATATTAGTATTTTATGACTTTTCGTCTTTAAAACACATTATATCAAATATAAAAATGTGCATTAGATATTTTATGTTAGGACCAAAAGCTAGAGCTACCTACGTCAATATATATAAAAAACAAAATAAACACAGGGAATAATTTAAAAAGATAATTACATATACATAGAATTGAAATTAGAACAAAATATTGACTGGCTAATCAAGCATTTTTAAAACAGAAAATATTTAACAAAGGTCGCTACGGTGCATAAAAATTGAACTTTGGATGTCATCGGCTTAATAATGAATATGTTTGACAGTATTTCTCTCTAAGGTACGTTATTTCTCAGTCGGAATGAGTTTAGAAATTAATACCTCCAGTCATTTGTTTTAATTAAGTCATGAATATGAATGAATTTCGCAGATGACATAGGTAAGGTGGCGTAATTCAGTTTGCCAGTGTAAATTCAGTTTTAATAAGATTACCATTGGTAACGGATTTCATTAAAGTGTTGATAATTACGTTCAAATCCCGTGACTATTCTTTGCATTTATTTTGAGAAACTTACTAAATGCAGACGAATGAAAAAGAATCGTAAAAATAATAATAACCTAACCAAAACCCTGACGCTAATTAGAATAACATTTGTAACTTTTAAACAGCTAATTAGATATTTTTCTATATAGTGTAACCAACTGGATTAAATCAGTATTTAAAAAAGAAACACATTTAAGTCCATTCTTTTAAGTGATACCATAGATGACTTAAAGACAGACAAAGGGTCAAACTTATAATAGGTACCTCTCTTTTTGTCGATGGTTCTCCACCTTAATACGCTGCCATTAGATAATGAAACGATGATGTGTGATTGTAACTAATTGTATACACAAGCTTATAAGTATTTTAAGTATTGTACAATTTTGTACAATTTTTTTTTTATCCTAGCTCGGCAAAGTGACTGACACCTGATGGTGAAAAACCAGCGCCCACCGAAAAACAATGAGTTTATCGGTGGTGACTAGAGTCATGCCGGCCTGTATAAATGCTTCTTCCCTCTTCGGAGGGAAGAAGCAAATCGTGGGGCCTGCGACAGGACAAGCGGATGACCGATGCAGGCACAGTAATACAAGTATGTTCTCCTATACCCGCCCCAATCAACCATCAAGTCATGTCGCAAGACTCTCGGAAGAACCGGATATACACTGGCTGATCCTGAAACGCGATCCACACAAAGCGTGTGGATCACTATGGCAGGTTTTAACACCGTGTGTACGGTGGTCGCTATCCGGGTGGATATGAATATCCTACCATCAGCGAAGTAATTATAAATTGATAAAATAAAATATGTAGGTGCAACGTTTATATTTAATATAATATTTTTTTTTTATTAAGAACAAAGTGAAGTAGGTCCTAAAATAGTGATGAATGAATTTCGGGAGACATCTATTCGTATAGTTAAATGGGCATAAATGTAATTTTTATAAGATATTCTATCAAACCTAATCCACCTATAAAATGATATGTAAGTCTCGACAAAAAATACTTCTACTAAATTCTGTTTTATATTAAAATGTCTACACTTTCTACATTAACGTTTTGCATAAGTAAAATCTTTGATCTCCGGTTTCCATTAAGAGGCATGATGTCGTGAAAGCCACATCCATTTAGAATTTCAAGTATTCTTTGACTAGCTCCATTTCAATGTCGTCTTCTAACCACATTTTCATTTGCGTTTTCGTGTAAGGTCGAGCTGAATTGATATACTATTTGGCTCGGCAAGAAAAATAACGATAATATAATTTTGTATGGGCTAAGAGATAATATTTCTAAATGATCAACTTTATGATTTCCATAGATTGTAAAAACTAAAAGTAGGCCTAGGTAAAGACGCGTTCTAGCCCGAGCGGAGTTACAGAAGAGGCGTAGCATCATCTTTTATTCGACGTATTCGTCACCAAAAGTACCGAATGCTTTACGTTTATTTTTTATCCTGGCACGGCAAAATAAGTACACTGGACCTGGTTTTAGGTACAGTGCAGTCCAAATATAATGTCGACCGTCGAGCGCAATATTCTCGACGGTCCGCCTGAAATTACTGGATATATCTGTCTGTATACTGCACTGTACATAACATCAGGTCCTATGTAGTCACTTTGACTTGTCAGGATAAAAAAAATAAAATTGAAATAAAACTAATTTAAACGGATTTTCAGCCTTCGTGACCTACACAAAAAAAAATTGAGTTGACAAAAATAAAATTGTACACCAGAACCAGTATTTATATATATCTCACTGAAGTTTAATTAATTCAGACAAGCGCCCATAAAATGGGTTAGACCTTTTCATTACGCGTTAGATCTTCAGAATTGGAAGTGGACAAGGCATCGTATTAATTAAATTTATATTCCTAATAGTTTTACCTAGAAAGGTCGCATGTACATCTTGAATCGTTAACTACACAATTTCCGTATACAAATATAGCACATAGTACTATGTTAATAAAGCTTATAATGTTATGAAGCGGGATGGCGTTTGCAGCTAATTAACATTTCGCCTTAGTTTATTCCAAGTTAGAGTTCGGTCCAATGATTTCCAAATCTAGTTTGTTAGTTTAGGACTTAAGATATTGGTCTGAAGTTCCGTCAAGTTTTGCTTGTAACGCGACATAGTTCGGTTGGATACACATCAATTGCCTACAGTCAGCAATAAAATCACTGTTCCCATTTTCAATGGAGCACTTTTCTCCAAGGAGAGCTTTTAATTTCAGCTTTCAGCATTTGTTTTAACGAGGACACTCGCTCCAGACTATATTATAGTGGTGGAGTGGGTCTGAGTGGACTCAATCCCTAAAGTGAAGATAAATGAAACACTCGGCCTTTTATTGTTTTTTTAAAGAGCTATCGACCCTAAAATATTTTCGTTTGGATCGATATGGGTTTGTGGTTAATTAGTCGAGACAAAAGTTTTTTTATTATCTTGGATGACAAGACGAGCAGATCGCTCGCCTGATAGTAAGCGCCACGCCTGTCCATAAATAGAAGCAAAACCACACACAACTTTGACAATATATTGCATGGCACTGAACTACGCTCGAAGAAATAAGTTGCCAAGTCTCATAATGTCCACTTATTTAATTGGCTTCAATGTTATTCAAACCGATACACAACAGTGCTTATACACTACTGCTTGGCGACAGGAAATAGACAAAGTGGTGTTACCTACCCAGACGGTCACTCGCATACAATACCCTGCGAGTAGTATTTGGTTTACTAAAAGTTCTTAGTGTTTTTTTTTTTTTGAGATATGAGCATTAAACGTCATTTGAGGGACTAGATTGATTGTGATGACATTTCCTTAGTTTTACGAGATGGATGTAAATATATCGTTTCGGAAGGCGTATGGTTGGACGTATCATCAATCAACCACTAGCAGTATCTTGACTTAGTAGCCGTGACGTAGACAATACAAAAGTATATTCATAACAGAAGCTGGTAAACGACCGAGTGGGTCATCTGCTTGTAAGTGATCACCAGATGAATCTGGTATTAGTAGTACTAGAAGATTCTCGTCTATTTCTGCCGCTTTCAACAGTGTGTAAGCACTGTAATGTTTCGGTTTCATACATTTAAATTCGATTAATTTTTTGAAATTGTGCTGTAAGCTGTACTTACGTAAGTAATCTACGTACCAAGTAGTGGAACAACAAAGGGACGCTCTCACCAAGTTATAACACACACATTTACAGTCAACTTGTAAGCTTCCACAATAGATTAATTAACACGTTCTAATATACCAAAATTAGTTTCGATAAACTGATGGTAAGAATATTCGTCTCAAGAAGTACCTAATTAGATTATATTATCAATCAAACTATGTTTCTTCGGTTCGTAAACAGACTTCAAAAAGGAGAAGTTTCGAATACAGCGCATTTTATTAATATCTATCAAATATAAAAATTTAAATTCACTTAGCAAATTTATTATCTAATTAAAGGCACATCCTGTCATCCATCTTGCTATCGCCGGCGGTCTTTCCGAACCGGTACGACATGAGAACCTTCAAGAAGAGAGCATATTCTTTGCTGAAAGGCCGCCAATGCATTTGCAAGCCCTCCGGGGTTGCAGGTGTTCATGGGCGGCGGTGATCACTTTCCATCAGGTGAACCTCCTGCCCGTTTGCCCCCTTTTTCCACAAAAAAAACATCCAAATGGTTTCCGTCGTTGTTTAACCGACTTCATTATAAAAGTAGTACGTTTTTATTGTTTCAGGAGTACACACATGTTACTTTTCAGTTAAACTTTTTATCATTATGAATTGAATACTAGTATAATAAAGTTTTATTTAAAACAGTTTAAAACCCCAACGCAAAAAAAAATACCTGTAATGTTAAAACAAGTGATCAGATTTTCTTAATACATGGCTAAGAACCATTTCGATTAAACTGGCTTTCAAGGAAAACCGTATTAATTTCAGTCTATTCTAGGCGCTAGAGTGGAGTGGGAAAGTGCGTTGAAACACGGCTCGAGCTCTGACGTAATTTTATACAGAGATTTGAATACAGATAATTAAGAAGACCAAATTGAAGTACCAGCGGAGGTCAAGTGAAGTTGGACAAGTTCTGTACATTCAAGTTTCGCAAGATAAACTTCTGTCAGATCGTTCGCGGTGCCTTGTTAACGAAGTCTTGTAGATTTTATCAGCGCCCGCAATTACAAGTCCCCTTTAAATTATCTTCAGGTGGGCAAAATGCAAGTTTGCAGTGACGCTCCTATCTCCTTTGTAACCTCGAATGGTTATCAAGTTTGGTTTAATGAGATAGTGTGCATGAATTAATCTTGTCTTTGTTTGTGATAGTTTTAATTTCAAGACATAACGCTGTATCTAAGCTCTATCCTTGTTAGGAAATAATTAATTATAATGTTGGTGTTTTTATTTGAATATAAAATAATTTGACTCATTATTACCTTAAATTCATTCAATATTCTTACTATCTACTATAATCGACTTACTTATCTATATGTGTAGGGCCTTTCGTATAAATGTTATTTAAAAAGTTTATAAGTAAGGCTCATAATTGCTTGTCTTGATTGACTGACTGACAGATTTATCAATGCATAGCCTAAACCGCTGAGATTACATACTTGGAATTTTGGTAGTTGATGCCTTATATCTTGTAAGCATGTACTAAAGTAGGACTTTTGGAAATGTCTCTCTTAATGGAGTAAAATAAGGGATGAACGGTTTTATGGAAATATTCCGGAAATATGACGAATTTCATGCGAGCAGAGTCGCGAGAAAATTTTAGATAAGAAAAAACTACCAAACTAGCAAGATTAAGCAATATGCTATTGTTCATTAAATTCAAAATAGACAATGGGAGCTGCTAATAATTTTAGCTCTACAAAGAAAGATAAATAAATAAAACATTAAAGGTATTTGTACAAAATGGAAGCAAAACTGCGCTAATGATAATAAATATATAGCAGAAGCCGTTTTTGGTACAATAATTATATTTTACTCGCGATTTCATCCGCTTGGAAGGCACAAGCGTGGAATTAAATAAGCAAACCTCGTGCACCACCCTCACGGAACTGTAAAGGTCACGTTTAGTAAAGGGCTTTTTGATTACATGTTCGCGGTTTTTAAAGTAAAGGATATGAGTAAGTATGAAAATACATTCGTGTTTATTTCAGTATCCTCCGTGATAAGGTGTCGACCATTTTTAAACTGGTAATTTATTTAATATTGTTTTTTAAGATTTCCGCGGAAATATTTATAGTAGATGGATTTTTCTCAAAAATAATTAAATAACATCTTTTTTAAGGTAGAAATTATTCAAAGTAGTATTTTATGAAGAGTAAAGATCCCAAAACTATTGGAAGATATTTTCTAAACACAATTTAACGACTTTAAAATATATTTTGTCTAGATAAATTTAAGTCGTCAAAATTTATTAACCGTAAAGGCTTAAGGAGCTCTGAAAGACAGACTCAAATAACTCAGAATATGTACGGTTGCTGATGGTTATATTTATGATTTACTAACTTTAAGCCGTGGCTCTTCTTGCGTGTTAAGTTTATTATTTAAACCGAAAGTTAATGTGTAGAGTTGAACTAGAATATCTTTGGATTTTAGTAATTAATTTTGATGAAACTTAAAGTATTCAGAGGACATTATTCAAAAAGCCGAATTACATACAAAAAGAAAGGGGTATTTTTGATTAGATTATTATAAAGACTATGTATAGATTACAAAAAAAAATGATTGTTCAGTATTCAGTATAGCACTCACTCACTCAATAATAATTTTTTTTATTCTACTTTTTAAGAGACTTTACTCTTAGCGTCTGCCAGTCCCATCGTACCCTTATCATTTAACATAATATACAACTCTATAATTAAGCCATAAATTCGGACAACATTTTACATCATCATCATTGGGTTGAGATGGAACTTTATGAAATATGCCTACGCCGGTTTTGTTCAGATCCAAGACTGATATTAAATTATTGATTAATCATGATATCTTAAAAATTACTGAAGCTGGGATCATATAATTTGTTCAGATGGTAGGAGTTTGTATAATAATGTAGGGCACCGCTAAGAATGGATTTTTAGAAATTAAAATTTTAAAGGGCAAAACGGGTATTCACGTAGACGGAGTCACTGGCAACAGATAGTTTATTATAAGAGCTTAATAACAAATTTTGAGTAAGATTCAACCAACAAATAATTTATAATACAGCTATTTTTTAAAGATACCTAGTAGAAAAAAATCTGCCGGTATATATGTCAGAGTTTGACTTTTCTATTTGAACGTAGTCATATTCTTATTCGTGAGTAGGATTTACTGAGAAGTGGTGAAACAAGCACTTTTAAATTAACAGAAATGTGTAGTTTACATTCTCCTATAGATAATAATTGCTTGATAACTTGACATTGTTTTTGAGAATTTACAGTAAAAGGCAGAGTAAAATACCTACGCAAATTTTCTTTGTGACCGAGGCATTCCGTGAAGATGTTTCGACTACACGCTTACAGCATCTGAAGCCTTTCATATTCAATGCTTTATTTTCAAGTAAAGGGAACCTGTACATTAAAGGTATCTTTGAAGTAAACGCCTAGAATTGCCTAGAATATTTCGTTCCAAAAGGTTGCAAAATCATTTATTCAAGTATTGTAGTTCAGTTGGAAATAGATTGTTCGATCATCATCTTAGAAACTGGTTGTTAGTCTTATTTTAGATTTGTGATTTAGCCATTGCTTACTTCTAGCGGTACCTATGCGCCGGATGAGTATTCTTACGCCTTTTTCCACCTTGCCGTCTTCATGCCGCATCGGTCTCACACCTTTCTGTTGATTTCATGTAGGAGGTGACTAACAGTTGCACGTGGGCTATAACCACAGTGGACTTTTCATATAGCACAGGCTGCCAAACGAGAAATCTGATGGTGATCCACCGCCCATTTTCGCTCACAATACCAGAATAATGGTGGGCGCGTTGCCGACCCCAAAGGAAAGGGATTGGTAAGGGAATGGACTTGGTCCTCCGGAAATCTCACTCACTCATACGAAACGCAGCAGCAAGCCACTACTACTTTACGCTGGTTTCCTGTGAGACAATAATAACGACCCGTTCGAGCCGGTCCATTTATGCTATAGACAAAACTGTCTACAGAGTGGCTCTACCACTCATAAAATAATTTATTTATACCATAACTTGGGGCCAACTTAGTACCTAATGAAAATATTTGTCATACAAAAAAATATACCTATTTCAGCCTTTTTATTAACTAATAAATAATAATATTCTCATTTAACAAATGTCTGAATCTGACAATACTAACAAAATATATTACTACAATAGAAATAAACGTTTATTAAATATGAAACGAGTCAGGTCGGAAACAAAAAACGTGACTGTTCCATTGTTATCCCAAATCCACATTGTCTGGCATTTACTAATCAATTTCAAAGGGATTATCAGGGTGCGGAGGCCCTTAGATATTGTTTTTATGTGTTATCTTTACCAATTTGCCTTTACTATAACAAATGTGCTTGCAGGATAGCCGAGTATTAGTTCAGAATGTCTTATGAGGGTCAAACGTCGAGGCTACGGATAGCTTACCGTTTTATTATAGCGGTAATGAAATCCAGTAAAGGTCAACATCATTAATTGTAGATCTATTATAAATGTAATAAAGACAACTAATTACAGGGTATCGGAGATTTCAATTATACCGTTTAAATCGGTTATTTTTAAAGCATATTTAATTGAGAATGTCCCTAGCTATGTTTGAAGCAAATCAATTCAGTCATTTCAAAGTTACAGATATTTATTTATTCAGCATCGGGGGTTTTTAATCATTAGGTTATTACAGAATCTGAAATACCTCCGTACCTAACGGTTCTCCGTTTGTGGGCAGGACAAAGCTGATTGTTGTTAAGTTGTGGTTTATACAAGAGTTCCCGGCCGTGTTCTTGATTTTAAGTGGATTAAATTCTAACTTGAACTCGCTGGAGCCTCGAGTGTTTATGGACCGAGTAAGCTTTCAAAGGAAATAAAATTTAATAATTTGGAAATTCTGTTTAACTCGGCCGTCGTAATTAACGTGGTACGTGATTTATTTAATTAGTTTTCGTCCACGGTTGAGTTTGGACGGACATATTTTATCTAGCGTTTTTACTGGATGTGTATATTGGATGTTTTAATTAATGCTTTTTTATAGCATATGCTGGCAAACGAGCAAGTGGGTTTCTTGATGGTATTAATTAAATTAAATACACCCAACAGTCACACACATAGTCCTGACCCCACAGATACGAGTCTCGTGTCGTGGGTATCAGGAACTACGAGAGTCTTTTCGGTTTCACAACACCCAGACACAAACAAATATTTTGGATCACACAAACATTTGTCTCAGTGATCGATCCCGCGGCCTCTCGCTTCACAACCGCCTACTCGCTCGCTGCGCTACGGAGGCTGTATAAATATGATTACCATCGCCCATGTACGCCCACAATATGAAAAGAATCATGGGCGCCTTATTGAAAAGGGATAATTAAGGGATTGGGAAGTGGTAGGTGATTCGGGCCTCCGGATATCTCACTCATCGTACGAAACTCAGCAGCAAGCCGCTACTTTGCGTAGATCTATTTTTTTTTATAGCATAGGTCGGCAAACCAGCAAGTGGGTCACCTGATGGTAAGTGATCTCCACCGCCCATGTACGCCCACTACCAGAAGGATCATGGGCGCGTTGCCGACCTTAAAGGAAAGAGATAATTAAGGATCGGGAAGGGGAGGGGATTTGGGCTTCCGGATATCACACTCACCGTACGAAACGCAGCAGCAAGCCGCTACTTACGTCGGTTTTCTGTGAGACAGTGGTAACGACCCGGTCGAGCCAGCCCATTCATGCTGTAGACAAAACTGTCTACAACGTGGCTCTACCACTCAATCAATGAAGCGATAGCCAGTGATATATTTTAAAACAGTGAAGTAAACATCTAACAATGAACACAGCTGGCACGCTTGCACTGTAGACATGAGAGGCCGCGATTCAAGCCGTTTAATGAGGCTATGTCAGCAGTTGCGTCGACTTCAATCTGTTGTGATGTAAAATGTGTATGGTTTCATTGTGCTTCATAGGTTGAAGAGCGTTGTACTGTTTACGAGCTTTATACTAACATTCGCTAGGTCTATTTTTGCATTGAGATGGTTCTTTGGCATTAACTTTCAGTTATACTAAAGTATGGTCCATGAGTCTATGAGTCATCGCATGGATAAACCGTGAGATCCTTGGTTCGAATCCCTGGTCAGGCTATCATAAATTGTTTTGAGATTTCGGTTTCAAAAATTTGTGACCACACACACACATTTGTGGCCTGGTATTGTAATTTGTGCCCAGTATAGGGATAGACATGCCATTTACTACATTATGGAATGGAAATTGACAGCCTCCGTGCCGCAGTGACCGAGTAGCCGGCTGCAAAGCGGAAGGCCGTGGCTTCGATTTCTGCATCAATATAAGTGTTTGTGTTATCCATAAATATTTGTTTTGGGTTTGGGTGTTATGAGAATGCAAGTCATTCGTTGTTCCTGATACCCACGATACAGGTTAATCTAATGTGGTGTCAGGACTGTTGGGTGTATTTTTATTATTATAAGAAATAAGCTCCTCAAACTGTGGGCGCAGCAACAGTTGCACTACTGTCTTTCCCTTCGAAGATACAGGCGTGAGGTTAAATATGTATGTAAAATCTACGAGTAATCTATCATGTATTTTATAGACTCAAAAGTTAAAGAATTTTGTAAAGTACTAAAATTATATTAAGATAATGGCAGCTATAAACAAGGCCTTATTAACAATTTCATAAAGACATTAAGGTAATGGCAGCTATAAACGACCCTTTACAATTCATAATTTCGTAAATAACTTAATTAGGTGGCAGTTCTCCTCTTTCCTACAGGTTGTCTGGGCAACTACCACCATTCTGTCTTTTTCTGCCACCCAACAAGGAGTATGTAAGCACTGCTGTGTTGCTAAAAGTCAATAACAAACGTCACCACGGCTATTAGGCCGGTGATTATCCGGTTGAAAATGGTAAAAATAGAAACAAATTTATAGTAGAATCAAACCCATTGTAAAAGGAAGAGAATACAACAAAATTGATAGGAAAAATAAATTAACGGCGATCTGAGGTCGGGAAGTGGGAAGGGGGGGGCTTTTAAGGGTAAAAAACGGTTTATCTCGATTTCCGGAAAAACTACAAGTCCTATGGAAAAAAGTTAAATCGCAAAGTTGTAGGTAATAAAAAGATCTACAACTTTTGTATACACACTCTCTTCACATAACCCCAAAATATATGTGAAAAATTCAAATAACCAAGTTATTTGTTTTTATTTTTATCTATTATAATAAATCATTTTTTTTCACGAAATTTGGTGAAAACTTACCTTTTTGTATCCCAAATACACTGTAATTTTTTTGATTTAAAATATTTATTTTTGCACCTTATTTTGACTTAATATCGAAAAAGCAGCCTAATTTTCAAACGAAAATTCTCACGTCAAAATATGAGGTTTTTTAAAAAATTCTGTTGGTTTCTTGTTCATTGAATTCTCTACTTTCTGATGGTGTAAAAAAATATATACATTACTATGGTAAATGTGCTCAGAAAATGTAAAGTTATAAGTTAATATTTAATAAGACATATCTACAATATTTTGAGAAAGTTGTAGAACTTCTTTAAATTATATGCGTAGATGCCTCTTTATTTTTATTTTAATATAACTTATATACCTGAGTGATCTACGGAAAATTTTAGCCCATCATAAAGAAGTGGGGAAGGGGCTAGGTGGGTCTGGGCCTTACTACCTGTTATTTAGTAGTTCGTTTCTTTGCATTTTCTGAGCACATTTACCATAGTAATGTATATATTTTTTTACACCATCAGAAAGTATAGAATTCAATGAACAAGAAACCAACAGACTTTTCTAAAAAAGCTCATATTTTGACGTGAGAATTTTCGTTTGAAACTTAGGCTGCTTTTTCGATATTAAGTCAAAATAAGGTGCAAAAATAAATATTTTAAATCAAAAAAATTACAGTGTATTTGGGATACAAAAAGGTAAGTTTTCACCAAATTTCGTGAAAAAAAATTATTTATTATAATAGATAAAAATAAAAACAAAAAACTTGGTTATTTGAATTTTTCACATATATTTTGGGGTTATGTGAAGAGAGTGTGTATACAAAAGTTGTAGATCTTTTTATTACCTACAACTTTGCGATTTAACTTTTTTCCATAGGACTTGTAGTTTTTCCGGAAATCGAGATAAACCGTTTTTTACCCTTAAAAGCCCCCCCCTTCCCACTTCCCGACCTCAGATCGCCGTTAATTTATTTTTCCTATCAATTTTGTTGTATTCTCTTCCTTTTACAATGGGTTTGATTCTACTATAATTTATTTATGTTTCAAATTGGAAAATCACCAGTCTATATGCTCTAAATAACGTTATACAATTCCCAATATTATGTTCGTGTGCGTATACAGTAAATAACATAAAAATAAATATAAAATATTTTAGGTCACCCTTTGGTAAGGACGCGTCGTTCGTATTGTAGTGGGCGCACAATTTCACCCGTCAGTTACATACTTTCGATGTTGTTGTCATATAACAACCTCCGCTTCTACAAATACAAGCTGAGCTCTTCAACGCACTGAATCTTTAAATTTCGGTTAGTACTTTTTGTGGACATATTTACTTTTTTTGCGAACGTGTAAAGAAAATAGGTTTTGTTTGTTGTTGTTTGTTTATCGATTTGGTCAATGAGAACCATACAGCTTTTGTTGTTTCAAGTCTGTTGATCAACTAAAACTGAACCATGTGAACCCGCTTTAATATTATTATAAACTGTAGTTTCAACTAAATCGGATAAACGAACGAACGCGTAGGATATGAACAATGAGTATTCTATTGGGTAGTTTTATAACCAAGTGAATAGGGTAAAGGAACCATGAGTTTCCACTCCCGTTTCCTATATTGTAAACCGATTACTACACTAAGTAACTATATATAATGTGCATTGTAAACTACAACAAACTAATTGTTAAAAAAAAAATCACCATCAATTATGGAAATATCTGTAGTTCCTAAATGGCTGAATGTTTTTCAAACATAGCTAGAACAGTTTTGATTAAATTAGCTTTCAAACAAATAGAAAAACCGCATTCAAATAGGCCCACTAGTTTCTGCGCTATGATATTACAGACAGACAAAGTGGTCCAATTTATAACACTCTTTATTAGTTATATAGTATTTATTGAGTTAGTTTGAGTAGTGACACAAAAACTCGTCAACAAAAAGTAGAAAACGATCGCCTGCCTATCGAAACAAATCGAAATCGTACTTTATTCAACGAAAGCGGCCACGAACGATGTTGTCATGTGATGTAATCCAGTTTCAATCAATTAATCTTGGAGCAACGGGCGCACTTCAATTGTTCCTTATCACAGAGTTCACAAGGCCGCTGCAAAGCGAGACCACGACAATGATAGATGGACGGGCCTTGATGAATTACTATTCTGCTATACGGGTAAACGATACGATAGCGTTACGTTAATATTCCTCCATTAAAGGTATATTAGCTTTTGTAGTTCGGCACATTACGACATTTAATATGTTGTGCCTTGGGATGATGAGTGGAGTGTGTCTTACAATACTTTGTAAATCAAATAGCAGTACCGCAAAAATATATTTTTTTTTTTTTTTCTGTTCTTAATCAGCTTCGCCTTCCTATAGCTGGGCAGGGCCTTTTCTCCATTTCTATTGAGCTTACTTATTACTTATAGTATATTGTAGCTTTACAAATAAATGCGCCCGACATAGATCAATAAACATTAAAATTCAGTCCGAAATTTATGAATGATTATATTATCTTTTATCTAGAAACTATGTCACAAACGTCATAAGATTGATTCTAAATAAAGTATATATACTTCATTTTAATCTCGGTACTGCATTAATTCAAGGTTTACAACATCGAAAATAGGTCTAAAACACTTTTGACGAAACTAAAACGACTCAAAAAGCCTTAAAAAGATATCTAAATCTGACCAATTTTGTATCCGTACTATAATAATTTATATAAGTCAGGAATTCAAAGCACTGACTCAAAAATTGGTTAGATTTGTAGCAAACTTTATTTCCTGCTATAGAGTTTAAGCCGGTATTATTTTAGCAGAAAGATCTTATTTCACAAATATTAACGAAACCACAAGCCATATTACGTCGATCCCTCTGCGAGTGATATAAGAGCAGGTGCCACCTCAAGGTGGAATAAGAAGAAGAATCCTTAATTAAATTAGTACATAATGTCGAATTTTGGGTCTCATCGGTGGTTATAGCCAGATGCACTTACTAATCGGTAAACGCTTAGCGGGTTAAGCAACCGTTGGCGTGGACAATCTCCAATGATTGACAACAAAACTCTATAACACTATTTTATCAATTAATTCCGTGGCTACGTGCTTACATTACATCACAATAATGTAATATACTAGTATGTACCTATACTTTGAAACGTAACTATTTTTAGGGATTGACAAAGGACGTACTCAAGTACAGGATTGACTTTTTACAACGCTCCGGTTTTTTTAGGTCGACACTCATGTCAGAATGAATAATGCTTGAAATTCTGAAACTTTATTGGGATCCGCGTAACTAAGGCCTTTTTTGGGGTTTAGGACATTTTTAGAGAGATTGCGTATAAAATTTTATTGTGTTGGTTTTTTTTTCTGTACGAGTGTTCTAATAATATTTTTTTAGGAGAAGACTGTTCTTTAAATCATATAACTAAACAATTTTTGTTAACCTTGTATTCATTAAAATTTCGCGTTTGCATATGTTGGAGGTAGGACCCTACCTACTCCGTACTTCCTCGTATACTGGGCCGTCTTGGTTGGTACCATCGCTTGTCTATTTCTGCCACCAAAGAGCAATGGGTAAGGACTGTTGTATTCCAGTTTGAAGAACTTAGAAACCAGTGAAATTTAGGTGCAATTATTGGGATACAATATTATATTCTTAATACCCATTACCACAGAATACATAAAAAATAATGTATGTTTTAAATTTAGAATGATATCAATGGTCAGGGGGCCCTCGAGTAGCTGATCCACTTGACTACTATGAAGCTCATTTTCCGTGAGTAGCTTCGTTTCGATGAGACGACCAACAATTCCCTATGCGAAAATTCTCTATTGTGGTAGCTAACAGAGGTAGCAAGGATAGAATATTTCAATTTGATGATACTCAAAAAATTATTATTTTATTTGTAGGACAATATGACAGTTAAATTACATAAATATTAACTAAGTAAAAACAAAAAAATCAGCTGGTTAGTAATCATTCTTATGACCTCGTTATCGATACCTATTGGAAGCCCCTCCTTCCAATAGGTATGATTACTAACCAGCTGATTTTTTGTTTACAAGCGATGAACCTACTTTATAAAAATATGCAAAGGATTAATGGATCCGGACCGCCAGCCTACTCACAAGTACCATGAATATTAAAACATAATAAAATATTCGAACAGAAGCAAGAGATCAATGAATAAGTAATTAATTTTCAAGGAGAGAATAAAATTTCTTTTCTAATTTGGAATTAGAATAACTTTACCAGCGCGGCGGTCGATGATAAAGTAACAATGAAAATACTTTTTTTGCATAAAGTGACTAATGAATTGGGTAGGTTATTCCAAACAAGTTAAAAGGTATTTTATTAGAGTTAATGACAAGACGAGCACGTCGCTCGTCTGATGTTAAGCGTCACGCCTGCCCACAAAAACAGCACCGATCGAAACCACTGCATGCCACTGGACTGCGCACTTGGAGACGTAAGATGTTAAGTATCTTAATACCAGTGTGTAAACACAACAGTGCTTTCACATTGACTTTGCTTGGCGGTACAATTGTAAATCCATTGTTAACCGTTGAATATATAAGTATCTTTTATATCATGTTAATTTTAAGGTCTGTGGATTTTATATAATAAATAAATAAGCACAACATACTTAGATAGATAACAAACATTTTATTGTAATATATATGTGATATTGCACATAGTGATGTGTATTGCGCATAGTACATTCCTACTGTATATTTCAAACAAGTTTTATTACTGTGTTTCAACATTTGTAATTTCATAAAGCTTCGAAAACAAAATCCCTTTTATTAACTAGTTGCTTTCTTTGTATGGAAATAATTTCTACTGTGGAATAAAAAGTAAAGGGTACCGTGCAAAATAAGTTTTATTTTTAATTTAAGATGCTTCGGCAGAAATGTTTGTTTTCTGCCAAAGCATTTGAAGCGTAGTTCTGTTTGAAATGAATATTATATTAGGCTGATATTAAATTCTGTTCGTCGAGCTTAGGTTTAATCATCCTGAATACTAAATTGGCATCGTTTGTTATATGTTGTTTTCATTTCTGATAGTCGGCACGTTAGTCATTTTTCATATTTTGAATATTCGCGTGTTTTGATCACATGATAAATAGCAGTTGGGTTTTGTTTATTTTTCAAGGTGATAACTGCTTAAGGTTGTTTTTATAAAATATAAATGCTGTTTAAAACAAAGTATGGTAAATGTGGTCCTAAGCTCAGTTCTTAGAACTAGACATGCGATTTCTTGGCTGGATGGTTGTAAATCCAAATATTGAGTTTTTGTATGTGGTAGAGCCATGGTGAAGATAGTTTTGTCTACAGTACAAATGGCAGTGCTGGATTGGAATAGTACAGGAAACCCATGTGAAGTGGTAGCTTGCTGTTGTTAAGGAGAGTGAGATTTTCGTAAGTCCTAATACCCCAAACTTCCTGACCCTTCAGGAATTCGCTTGTCTCTGTCATGAGACAAGCGACAGGAGACTGATTATAAAACTCCCTGTCTCTATCCTTGAGTTACTTCATAGTAGGAATTCCATTAAGCATTGATTCAGACTGTTCATAGTCACCAGACTAAGATTGATTATAATATTGTGTTTTTTTATTTGATTGAATGACCAGACGAGCAAGGCGCTCGCCTGATGGTAAGCGCCACGCCTGCCCATAAACAGAAGCAACACCGCACAGAACATTGAATTACAAAGCATTGCATGGCATTGAACTGCGCTCGTCACCCCGAGACAAGATGATTGCGATAAGATGTTAAGTCTCATAATGCCCAGTAATTTCACTAGCTTCAATGTCCTTCAAACGGAAACATAACAGTGCTTACCCTGTTGCTTGGCGGCAGAAATAGACAAAGCGGTGGTACCAACCCAGATAGCCCCTCGCATACGAGGGACCTACCACCTTGTAAACTTGTTGGTACTTTGTTAACAAGAGATATATTCGTAGCATTTACAATTCCGTTTCCACATCAAGAGATATAAAACCTTGCCGATTGAACTTCGTAATGTTCATTCTATTTCCTTGTGGAATATTAAAGAAAATTATTTTCCATTCCAACTCACCTTAAACCCGAACAATTTACATAAATTAGGAAACTCTTCACCACCTAAACTGAAATTTAGATAGCGTCAAGTGAAGTTAAATTTATTAAATTTTCTATGAATTATTACGTTGATTTTGGGGTTATTTAGTGGCACGCTTGGAAGTTTATAGCGTAAACGTCGAGCTCAAATTGCTAAATATTATTTGCTCGCAAATAAATTAAGAATATTATTACCGAATATATTAATTTAGTTTCAGTTTCTTCATGAGTTAATTAGTTTTTGATGAGTTTTAAGCGACCTACTCTTTCAAGAACCTACTTTCTTATGTATTCAATTCGTATTTCGGAAATTGTGTTTCGGGTAATGGTGACACGTATTTAAAGAGCTAATTAATTTATTCTAGAGTATTATAAACACCGCATAAATTAGAAGAGATAGAAACGCCAGGTAAAAAAAAATATTTTAATCAATGCTTATACAGAGAACAATCATATTTTTTTTTTTATAGCATAGGCCGGCAAACGAGCAAGTGGGTCACCTGATGGTAAGTGATCTCCACCGCCCATGTACGCCCACCATCAGAAGAATCATGGGCGCGTTGCCGACCTTAAAGGAAAGGGATAATTAGGGATTGGGAAGGGAAGGGGATTTGGGCTTCCGGATATCTCACTCACCGTACGAAACGCAGCAGCAAGCCACTACTTTACGTCGGTTTTCTGTGAGACAGTGGTAACGACCCGGTCGAGCCAGCCCATTCATGCTGTAGACAAAACTGCCTACAGCGTGGCTCTACCACTCAAAGACACATCATATACACATTAATAAATTACAATGAGTTAAAACCTACAACTGCACGCAGCATGTTGCGCCGCTCCACTGCGAGTGCGACAAGAGCAAGTGCAAGAAAACTAAGTTCAACAAACGAATAATATTAATAAATAAATAAATATTGCAAATAAGTAACTGTGATCGTTGGATTGATTGCAGTTTTAAATAAAAAAATATATTCGTACCAACTTAAAAATAAGTCATTTAACTCGCCGCAATCGAACTTTTGCATCAAACAGTAAAATCACTGCGCCACAGGGTGCTATATAAACTCCGAAAATCTCTGTTTTTATTACATTTCCATTTGATATCTTTGGAATATCTTTTTTATGTTGATATAACCGTCACAGATCCAATATCAGCAGTCACAAGATTGACACTTCGTATTACATCAGACATGCGAGAGATGTTGCAAATCGCAACATAAATATAAATACATATTTATATACATGTATACAGGGTTAATTTTAAAACACCAGCAACCTCGCAGGACCAGATAGCTGACCCCATACGGAACAACTTTTGTTCTACGAGTTTGTATATAACTCAATATATTTAAAAAAAAATGATTTTACAAGTTTTTGTTGTGTCGTATTTTTCTTCCTAGCGTTCGGCGTGCGAGCGCGACTCAAAGAAGCCGCTCAGCTGGCTCGGGCGATGACCTTCAACGCTAGCCCCGTTCCCCACGCTTCGCGTGTTTGCTTACGTAATCTGCGATGCGTGTAGGTAACTTTCAAGACGGAAATTAAATGAATACTTATTTTTGTATGAAAATAAAATCTAACAAATTATCAAAAGTCGTAGAACAAAAGTAGTAGCTTATAACCTTAGGTATCTACCCCTGCGAGGTTGCTGGTGTTTTAAAAATAACCCTGTATATGTATGCATGTATGTATGTACACTGATTGCTACACTGAGTCCGAAGACTGAGTCATTTAATTATATTTTTGAGGTAAACTACGATGTTGTCTGGATTTTTCAAGATTCGTCAAAAATTAAAATAAACATTTTTCGGAGCACTTTCTAACAAGATAGTAAATAACTTTCTCCCCTCTCTTTCTCTGTTTGTCTCATAGCATCGAAACAGGTGGACTGATTTAAAAGTGGCTTTTTTGTAGCGACTGCTCAGTGGGGATTGATGGCCTGATATGTTTTCTTTACAGTTACGTTGTACATGCAAAGATTGTTGATGCATTAACTATTTTTGGTTTATATCTATTTACGCATCATTCCATTCACAATACATGACTATAAATTGTTGGTGGTGGTGTTGTTTCTGTTTATGGGTAGGCGTGGCGGTTACCATCAGGTGACCTGGGGCCTTACCACAAACTTTTAGAGCAGTATTATACCTTACTTTGACTTTTCGTACCATGACGTCCTTAAAGTAAGCTTATTGCCGTCACACACGTCGCATTATGGACGGAAGCTCGGCGAAACGTGGGACAGCATTAGTTGTACCTTTACCTACTTCTTCGGGGATAAAGGCGTGAGTTTGTGTAACCCTTCTCTTCTTGCTCTAAAGAGTGTACTCATCAGCACAGTAAGTCCGCATACAAACAATAATTAGTAACTAAATAAAGTCCGAGTTGCAAGTAAAGGCCAAGTTACCGCAACAAAGTGGTAAAGTATCAACAAGATCGCAAGTTCAAGGTATTTTGTATATTTGGCAAGGTAAACACGAGCATATTAAATAATCATCAATTGTAGGTATTTGTCTGAGGGCATAGAACTGCCTGCCGTCTGCTGGTAACGTAGATGTTAGAAAAAATTTAATAGACTTGGAGGACCTCTATTCATCTAACCTTTTTTTAAATTATATTTTAAATGGTATTTCCGTCAAATATCTAACGATTTCGATAATTCTTTTTTAATTGACAGAATTTACTCCAAGTTGTTCCAAATTTAACATTTTGTGACAGGAAGTTAGAAGAATCATTAAACGATTTTTTGGTTTAATGTTATAGGTACATAGTGATGTATAAACGTATTTTTTTTAAATAGATATAAGATAAGTTTAATTATCTTAATATTCTCTTCTCTCTATCTTTTCTTTTACATTAAAATTAATTTATGTCACTTTTTGTAAACATGGTTTGTTTACATGTTATAATTACATTAATATATTTGCCTAAATCTATTGATTCTACAAACAACAAAAAACATATTTTTTTAACCATATTATATTGGAGGTTTCCTATTCGACGCGTAAGTGTGTATGATGTATGTTTAACTGCAAAGATCCCGAAACTAATTAACATTTGACGCTATACGAGTCCGGTAAACTCTTAAGCACTTCTTAAAATAATTTTACTGCGGTCTGATTAATAGCATTTTTTATAAAGATGTCTCTTAACTTTCGGTGGGTTTTAAAAAAATACTAAAATAATAATTTCATAATATCATTTCATATCATATCCAAGCTTTCTACGATCTATGACTTATATTAATATTTTAAGAGCGCACCTTGATACGGTACTGGCTCTGTACAAAGAGAAAGCTAGCGCAGAAATATTGAGCCTACATAAATCTAAGATTTTGCATAGTTACCAAGACGAAAAATATTTATCTGCCTCTAGCAAAAGGCACCAGATAATCTTTCAAAGAACCGAGATAGATGCCTTTCTTTGTAATATAATACGATTTGCTGCGATAAAATATTTACAAGTATCGTTTTGGGGAAAAACAAAGTCTTTTCAGAGTGCAAGATATTTGAAAAAAGCACTTTAAAAAGTTTATTACTAGTATTTATTTATCATCAACTGTTGGAATTTTTGTAACATATTTTTTGCTAGTACAGAAGCCAATTGTTCGATAAGATTTAGCAACTCATCATAATCGGGGCCTGGCTTCGTCTCGTCAGTTTATCACGTCGTAAAATTTGGAACGATTCAAAAAAGCCCTCAGACCTACATAAAACTGCGCACTGTGGGACGACATTCGACTGAATACGCTATAATATGGATTCGGATACAACCCTAATGCGTATCATAAATCAAATGGATATCGCGGATGTAGAAAAAGTTATGGTGCCACTATAAATTGAGTACATCGACTGTTATGGCCACTGTTGCCTTTAGGTGCTGACCCAAATCTGATGACCGATGTATGAACGTGGATCGTGTTTGGAATAAAGGCGATACTTCAGTTCCGAATGGTAACAATTAATGTATTACTATCGAAACTTAATATATTAATTATCATCACCTACTATATTCTACATATTTTTAATAGGTATAATGAGACTTAACATCTTATATTACGGGGTGAGGAGCGCAGGCCATAGCCATACAATACTTGGTAATTAAAAGTTCTGTGTGGTCTGGTCATAGGTAGACATGGCGCTTACCATCATTTCATCATTCATGCTAGCAAAAATAAGGATATATTTGACAAAAAGTTTGGGAATGATAAAAACAGGCACTTTAGTATAATGTTATCAGCTTTCTCTCAAGTCTACTCTTCAGACTTTTTAGTATTGAGAATTTACGTGTCAAACTAAACGTTGTCTTTTATTGTCTAAAATGTCATATACAGTCTATAATTAATATAATCTACTACGATTCAAATAATCCGTTTCGGCAATCTTCGTACTTTTCAGAAATACACGAACGTGAGATGACGATAACCTAATACGGATCTGTTATAATATAACGCTACGGACGCCACTCCTTCTGGAGTATTCCTGGATGATGAGTGAAGCTGTTTCCATCGACAAATAGGCAATCCCGCCATATGGTCCAGTCATTTTAGTAAGTTCACCTCGGAATCCGAGCTACCCAGCTGTTAAGTCTGTAAATACTTGTATATTGACACCCTAAAAGTTGTCTCAAAACCTACATATGGTAGGGTGTGCGCAACTATTAAATTTCAAGGTCAAAGGTCACAAAAATCGCTTTTTTTGTAAATATCTCATTTCCTATGGGTTTTTTGCTATTTGTATCCATTATCAATATTGTAGAATACAAAATTCTCTACAAATTTTGTTTAAAACTTTTTTTCATACGGTGAACCGTTTTCGAGATAGAGGGCGGAGAGTAGCGCGGTCGGTACGCTACAATAGAATAAATTAGGCAATCAGTAAGCACAAATAGTGGTTTTAATAGTATAAAGAGGTTTGAGGTTTCTGCCCATTGATACAATTATACATTTGAAAATGTTCCTACTTAACGAATGGGTACTAGTTTTTTTATACGACTATGGCTTAAAATAACTCATTATCGCAATTTTTCCACGAATCGATAATACATAATACAAGACTAATTAAAGCTCACCTACGAAAATAAATTAATTTGAATGAATAAATTTGAAAATTCCATTTATATATTGGTAAAAATAAAGGAATATCCTATATCGTTCCACTTTTCCATATTTATCGCCCACGTACCCACGCTTTCAGAAAGAAAGATTATTGAATTTCCGCCCAAAAAATTCGCTATTCATTGCCTACCGTTCTTTTATTTAAGGAAAACAGGGTCACAGGCGATTGTGCGGCGGTTCGGAAAAAGGCGATGTCTTTGTTAGTTTAAATATTAAGGTTAGTGACTCTGAAATGAATAAATTGTCTATTAATCTAGTGTAGAATATAAGAGCTATGGAGCGTTCCTGAATTTATTTACAAATCAACCACACCTGACAATTAATGTCGAGCGAAAAATAATTAAACACTTCAAGTGGTAGAGCCACGATGCTCTCACGATGATCTCGACCGGGCTATTACCACTGTCTCACAAAAAACAATGAAATGGCAGATGTATCAAATGCCTCCCTCTTGCCTTCCCAATTCATTTCCTTTAAGATCTTCCGACCTTAATTAAACTGCATCCGTTCTTCTGGTAATGTGGATGTTCATAGGCGATGGTGGTGATGGTGGACACTTACCATCAGGTGACCCACTTGCCCGTTTGCCGACCTATGCTATATAAAACCTATGTATCCGTATAAAGTAAAAGTAAAGACTAAAGTAAACTAAAGTAGTTCGAAGACACTTCTTGGTCCGATTATTCTTTTTCGGCATCCTGCGTTAAAAAATCCTTTAAAAATTTTTGGTCACAGTTTAAACACGACAACTTTAGGTAGGTAATAGATTAGAAAGGATTTTGTATATCAATGTTCAGGCATAGAAATTTTATGTTGACAGTTTAATTGGCTTCACGGAAATTAACTTTACGAACTCTGGAAAGATTTGTGGTAGGTTTCATCGAAAACTTTTCGAATAAAACTGTAATCGAAAAGGAAAATTGATCGATAGCTATAAATAAATAAGACTATTTTAATTATAGGTAGCGTTGTTTAATACGCTTTCACGACTATAATCCCAGAAGGGGTAGGTAGAGGTATAGCCCAGTACACCCACATCTTGTTGAGCTTATTTTCATTCCATGAACATCATGTGTCCAATCATGTGTCCAACATGATTCAATCTAGACTCCAGGCTGATACCCGATTTAGTGATAGAAAAACCCAATATCACTTTGACCCGATCCGGGAATCGAGCCCTAGACCTCAGTACAGCAGTTGTTCCGCGTACGTATTACGTTATTATAAGTGCGCCACCGAAGCAATCCGAATATTCATAAAACCGGTTAAGTGTGAATCGTAATCGCACAAAGGTGAATATGAATTGCCAGGATTAGAATTTATGTCATGTTGCCTGTTGCCAGGATTAGATAGCTCACCCCTATGACATCATAGTACCGAAATAGGGTTGGCGAAACGTATGTGGTAGCACTAATTGCATCTTTGCCAATCCAGAGATAAAGGCGTAAGCATATGTATTTATACCTTTTAAACCAACCCAGTTCATTAACGTCATTACCACACAGTACTGGATTAAACCTAGTCACCACTATGTAGGTAAGGCTCAGCCCACGATCAAATTAATACCGGCTATACACAGAAATTATTGTCATAGTGTAAACACGAGGCTGGAAGCCTGCAGTGTCATCTCTATTATCGGACGATGCAAGCGTTAATTAACGATGTTAGTTCGTAATTAAATTGCAGTCAAATAACAGCGTATTACAGGAACTGACCGTATGTATGTGTAGTCGGTGTTTAGGAAAATTACTACATTAGTACTCTTGACTATAATTTTGTATGATGATTAGGAATGAGAGTAGAGGCTTAAAGGCAGACAGAATTCTGTACAACTTGTACAAATTATGATAGTTTTCTAAAAAGATGACAGTTTTCGTTTTCTCTTCATACATCGAGTAGTAGTAAACACTAGTAGGAACTATAATGAATTAAGATAGTACCTTTATAATCTTTTATCATAGTAGTTGAATAGGAAATTAGTTTTCGAGCGATTCTGTTATTTTTTACAGAATGAATTACTAGTTTAAGGCCATGCCACCAGCAAAACGCCGCGCGATCGATGTTTTTAGAGGCTATCTAGTCATTACTTAAAATAAATATTGATTAAAAAAATATACAATATATTTCTACAATCTGTCAGCTTTACTTTGTTCGATTCAAATTCATGTTAATGCTGATATATATTTTTAAATTGTCGTTATAAATGAACCATACAAATGAGAAAAATGCAAAAATTCCGTGCGTCTCCTTTTAAAGTACAGAATGTTTTCAAATGAGATTAACATCACTAGATAGGATATTTAATAACGAATATTTTGCCCGTTTTAAATTTTCGAAAAGACCAAAACTTGATTTTTTAAATCAATTATTCGCTAAATACGTGCATATTCTGCACGAAAACTCACACACCAAGTACACGATTTAGTATGGCGCGAGTCAGTGAAGGTCGTTTGCTCACGGAAGGCCCTTAACACTTCGACAATAATAATTTTATAAAAATAATAATAATACTAGCCCTGTATTATATACGTCATACTGCTGGGCACGGGCCTCCTCTACTGAATGAGAGGGATTAGGCCTTACTCCACTACGCTGACCTGATGCGAGTTGGTAGCCTTCACATAACTTTGAAATCATATCGATTTCTCAGGTGTGCATGTTTCCTCACGGTGTTTCCTTCACCGTTATAGCAGACGATAATTAACAATTAACATACACGTAACTTAGAAAAGTCAGAGGTGTATGCTCTTGGGGCTGGCTTCAAAACTGCGACTTTCATCTCGACAGTCCATACAACTCCCCGCTGAGCTATCGCTACTTTTTAATACATAATAATTTTACACGAATTCGAAAATTATGAACGTATTTGTAACTCATGCTAGACCTAATGACGTCGTTTCACCGGCGTAAGTGACGTCACGTCTGTCCAAATACTACCCCCTATTTAAATCTATGGAAAGCCATTCGATGCTATCACCAACGCAGCGCGCAGCGTCAAGCTGTTTTTATACATTTTATACACATTATGTGTAGGCGGACGTAATGCCTGAAGCATTATTTCCAGTCAATCTTTTAGTATATTTAGTAAATTGTTGACAGACAAGAACGTCACTGACACCAGCGTCTGACGTTAGGAGCTACTATCGGAAGTGGGCCTTAAAAGAAGTGTGCAGCCCTCAGTCGTAAGCATACATCTCCTCACTTATAAACTGTTGATACTTTGTTTATTTATTATGTATTATGTACTTGTCGATATCAGAAATGGGAATTTCAGTGTAAGGCCGTCGCGTTTTTGTGGTAAATGATAGCTCAGGGTTACAACTTCATAGTTTAGTAAGGTAACTCCCTGAAATAAAACTAATTTAAACGGATTTTATCGCAGTTTTTTATTTTAATTTTGGTCCTGACGTTTCGGAAGCTTTTCAGCCTTCGCGGTCACGGAGTGGACCTTAAAATGAAGTCCACCCCGTGGTGACATTGAAGCCAGTGAAATTACCGGGCCTTATGAGACTTAACATCTTATGTCTCGGGGTGACGAGCGCAGTTCAGTGCCATTCAGTGCTTTGTAATTCAAAGTGCGGTGTGGTGTTGATTCTGTTTATGGGCGGGCGTGGCGCTTACCATCAGGCGAGCGTCAATCGTCTCGTCATTCAATCAAATAAAAATAAACCAACGAATATTAACAAACCACCACAATAAGCACCAATTAAAAATTAGTTAGTAAGTACAAATATGTGAACAGGAGCAATCTTAATAAACGTAGCGTTGTGTTCCAAACTGGGTGATAAATTGTGACCTCGATATAGGGGTTAACCACCTAAATATTTTTTCCTTTGTGCTGCCGATACAGGAATCCAAGAGATTTTTTTAATTTACTTCTTTTATTTGTGTCGTCTCTTTGGTGTAGTAAGTGTACTTAGTTATTTAAGTTCAAATCTGAGACTAGGCAATTATAATTTGTGATTGAGTTTCACACTTCGAAAAACTAGTCTGTTGTCGGACTGAAATTAGTGTCCGCCATCTATCACATCACGGGACGGAAATAAGTTCAGCTAGCTAGAGGTGTAATAATTAGGTCTGAGTCTACGTCTTTGGAATAAAGGCGCGAGTTAGTCATATTTCACTACTAGTGCAACTAGTGTGGAGTAAGTTCTGGTATGTATAACTCGGGATGTCGGGAAACCGAGCAGTCATATCTGGTTGTTGATTTGTGAGCTCGTCAGTACGGAAATCCATGGTGGGCGTTAGACTTCAGGAAACGTTGAAACTAAATAGTCTGTAGTGGGATATGTTAATTTATAACATTTGATGACTTAAATAATATGGGATTACAATAATAATTTGCGATTTAGAGCCAATGAGTTTGCGAATAACCACCACGCACGATCGCTGTCCACAAGACAATTCCAATGCCAAGCACTGACGTTCGCCCGTCATGATAAACGCAACCTCATTCGGTGTTACCCGCTCATACTTGAAAATAGTATTTAAGCTCATACAAATGTTATCAAAATAACTAAATAATTTACCAACGATTAGGAACATTAAACGAAACCAAATCATAACTCATAATGAACTGATTTTCATTATTTAATAATGTCCCGCGCCGTTATATATATTAGGTCCTTACATATGAAATTGGCGTTTTTCGTACTGGCCACTTTAATCACAAATTTCTCCTCTTTGGTAAGGAATTCCAAATTCAAATTTGTACAGCTATAGACTCATGTATTTGTGCTTCGATGATCGTCATTCATTTGTTTTTTTTCTTCTGTTTTTTTCTGTTTGCGTCACTAATTTTACAAAATGGAAAACTTAAAATATCGCATTATTAACGAGTACGAGTTCCGCCATGGCACTAGTGCTGCGGAAACAACTCGAAGGGTGAATGATGTGTATGGCAGTCGTGTTGCAAAAGAAAACACAGTTCGTTTTTGGTTCCAACGTTTTCGTTCTGGAAATTTCGACCTGCAGAACAAGCCCCGTGGACGGCCTGAGACTCAAGTTGATAATGAAGAGTTGAAGGCTATTGTGGAAGCGGATCCATCGCAAACCACGTCCGAGTTAGCTGCAGGCTGCGATGTTAGTGATAAAACTGTTTTAATTCACTTGAAGCAAATTGGGAAGATAAAAAAGCTTGAAAGGTGGGTACCTCACGAATTGACTGAAGCAAACCGGCAAACGCGCGTCGACTGCTGCGTTACATTACTAAACCGGCACAATAATGAAGGTATTTTAAACCGAATCATTACCTGTGATGAAAAATGGGTTCTTTACGATAATCGGAAGCGCTCAGCGCAATGGTTGGATCCTGGCCAGCCAGCCAAATCCTGCCCCAAGCGAAAATTAACCCCAAAAAAGTTACTTGTAAGCGTTTGGTGGACTAGTGCCGGTATTGTTCATTACAGTTTTCTCAAATCTGGCCAGACTATTACGGCTGATGTCTATTGTCAGCAATTGCAAACCATGATGGAAAAGCTAGCGGCTAAACAACCTAGGCTGGTCAATCGCTCCACGCCACTGCTGCTTCACGACAACGCTAGACCACACACTGCGCAACAGACGGCTACTAAATTAGAAGAGCTTCAATTGGAAAGTCTAAGACATCCTCCGTACTCCCCGGACCTTGCTCCAACAGAATACAATTTTTTTCGAAATTTGGATAACTTCTTGCAAGGGAAAAAATTCAACTCCGATGGGGCAGTCCAAATCGCCTTCAAAGATTTTATTGATTCCCGTCCGACTGGTTTTTTTAGTAAAGGGATCAATGAACTACCTATGAGATGGCAAAATTGCATAGAAAATAATGGTTCATACTTTGATTAATTAAATATATTATATTAAAAAATATTCGACTTTTTGTTCCTCCCATACAAAACGCCAATTTCATATGTAAGGACCTAATATATTATGTGTGGTTGTGGAATGCTGTAGACCCTTAGTTACCAAAGTGGTCCAAGTTGACCCCCAGGGGTCCACGGGAGACTCCATGGGGTTGGCGTGACAAAAATGGGGGTTTACAATTCGTAAGCGGGGGTCCACGAAAATGTATCTGCTGTCGATAGTAAAGAACTAAAATGTTGGCTTGACTTCACCTATCAATGTAGGCAGATAATATTTTAAGAAGCTCAGCGACTGTTACATGTAAAAACTTGCATATACCATACTTAGTACAAGGTGTCGAGACTTGCAAGGCGCCGCAGGGGGTCCACCGGAACCAGCAAAATTTTGAAAGCAGTCTATAAGAGAAAAGTCTGGGAACTTCTGCTGTAGACAAACTGTCTACAGCGTGGCTATCCCACTCTAAAAAATATTATTCCTCTAAAAAACAATTATTGTGTACATAACATTACTCCTCAGTTAATTCTTGGTCGTTATTTACTCGTTAGTTTTAATGCGAAAATACATTAAGAAATGCGTTAATCTTTTTGATAACACTTTTGATTATGATAAATATTTCTATGTTATTATATTTATTTTAACTACAATGCCTATAGACACCGTTATAGTCTAATCGTTAAAAACTCCCGATGCTAATCAGAAAAATAACATCTGTAAGTTTTAAATGGCTGAACAGAGTATATTTTGAAAACATAGCTAAGACCTATCTGGATTATATTATAATTGTATTTTGTACTTGATTTGTATATCGCACCCCCGGTGCGAACTGTCACTTATGCAAAAATGTAGTTTTTCAGGAGAAGCATTTAAAACTTTGACACCTCACAAAACGATGACTTAAGAATATTATAGATGAGATGAACAGCTTATACTGCAACGTCAACTTTTAACTTTACTTTTGGATAAATATTAATCACTTTATATTGTAAAAAATATACTTTATCATTATTTAACTCATTTTTGCATTTTTTGTAAAAGTGTCAGTGTCGCACCGGGAGTGCGATATGTCAGCCCTATCGTATTTTCTTTACTTATTACGATAAGGAACCATCCCACACTGAAATCCAACGTGGGCCGATCCCCCTCGCTAAACAACGATCAATTAAAGTTCAAGTAAATTACCTTTCAAATACCTTGGTCCTTCTGTTTAGATGCCACAGTCATATGCACACATAAGCGCACGCACGCACGTACGCAAATATGATATTATTATTATATACCAGTATTAGTATTATTGTGTATTAGTATTATATAATTAAATACCAGTTTTCACAAAAAAAATTGCCCACAAAAAAAATCGAATGCAATTTCGCCCGCGGGACACTAACATTTCATTGTGATACGAAATGTATTTCCTCTTAAAAAGAATTTACTTATTTTTATACGTGAAAGTCGATACCGATTTGAGATGTGGCGATAATCTACGTATTATACATTTAAAGAGGAATTAATACTATTTTACTGGTTATTATAATATTAGTTGATTGTTTGTATGTAGGTGTTAATTTTAAACTACTGAACCCGTAGAAGTACAGGTCGTAATACCAGAATTATAGCAGACCTGTGTTGTTTAAGTACGGTGGTGATCTTATAGAATGATGGTGATATATATATATATATATATATATATATATATATCACCATCATATTCAGATATAAACTAGGTATCTTGTCAGGTTTCTGTTTTAAATGGGGCGACACTTAACGTCACTTCACTAGTAGGTATATATATATATATATATATATATATATATATATATATATATATATATATATATATATATATATATATATATATATACCTACTAGTGAAGTGACGTTACGGGTGGACCACCCCGTGACCACGAAGGCTGAAAAGCTTTCGAAACATCGGGATCAAAATTAATAAAAAACCGCGATAAAATCCGTTTAAATCAGTTTTATTTCAAAAAGTTAGTAAGTAAATAAGCTGGAGTTAAAATTATTTCGATGTCGCCCCATTTAAAACAGAAACCTGACAAGATACCTAGTTTATATCTGAAACTAATTACTTTGTTGCCAACTCCTTTCACGTTTCTTCCAATCCAAAATCCAGCATTTCACCATCTAAGTCTGCGTTAAGCTTCTGGTGTGTATCTTAGTATCTACGAAGATTGTTACTTTCCACATTCAACTTCATATTGTATCTTATTTGTGAAGATATGTGGCAGGTTGGAGAAGAATCTCGATATTCAGGATTCATGGGTTTTTTTTTATTAAAGATATTTTTTCTTATTTTATAAACTCATATAACCAGTATGAGCCATCACTTATTTATCCATATTTTTCTACAACGAATTATTGATTCTAGATTACATATAGACAGTCCATTTTTGTATATGGAGAGGTATATAATATACACAGGCAGGATAACGTGTGCCCGGTTTTGCTAGTATAAGGACAATTTCTTGGTGATCTATGTATGAAGATAATTACTGAAACTTTATCAAGATACGACTATCACAACTTTGTTTTTAGTTAGAGAGCGTGGATTCATTAGCAATGACTATCATGCTGACTTCCAGTATTGTCAATTACTGTTAATATATAATAATAACACCTGTGAAGGAAATTCGATCATTTGAAAGGTATATAAACAATGCTTTGTTTGTTTGGATATATTTTTGGTATATAAAATTTTCTCGTATACCGAAGGCAAAAGGATTCCAGCTTATACAGATGTGTAGGTGACCAAATTCCTTTTATTAGGTTGGATGAAACGTTTGGTATGCAAAAAGTAAGTACGTATTTACTTGATTTTACATGCTTCCACGACAACATCAATAAATGAACTTTTTGTGCCCAACTACGACACAGTGCCTATCAAATGATAGGAACAAGTTCACATTTATAACTATTATAAAAAATAAACCACAGTTGGGTATCAAATACCCAATTGTTTGTTTATATATGTTTTTATATCTATGTTTAATTTTATACATTATTTTATATGTACTGGACAATATTAATAATAATACATATAAATAAATACACCCAACAGTTGACCTTCAAAGGAGCTAGCCCGGTTCCCCACGCTTCGCGTATTTGTTTACGTAATCTGCGATGCGCGTTGTAACGTTCAAGACGGAAATTAAATGAATACTTATTTTTGTATGAAAATAAAATCTAACAAATTATCAAAAGTCGTAGAACAAAAGTAGTAGCTTATAACCTTAGGAATCTACCCCTGCGAGGTTGCTGGTGTTTTAAAAATAACCCTGTATAATTCTTTTGATAATCGATTTGGGGACACGTAACTTATTGGTTAAAATAAAAATACTACTCAAATACCCTATTGTTCGTGTTTTTAATATATTGCAAATATGTATTATTAGCAATAATTTCACAAAAGGGAAGTGGTTACCAACGCCCAAACAAGTAATGGTTTACGGTAATTTAAAAGTATTATAAACTACTTACTATGCACACTTTATTATTATTGATACGTTAAAAGATTAAAGTCATATTTATGTTTCATAACATAATATAGCCTGTAATATTTAATTACACTATATACTAAACGCAAATCTAAAGTAACTTTACAGAGGCGAACATTTAGTTTGCTTACACGGATCGTTAAGCAAATTCACATGCGCCTACAGATTTTTACAGACGCTTTTATTCTATATTTATTTACCCCAACTAATTACATAAGCGACCGTCACACGCATGTTAACAGCAATTTAATATGTAAATTACGTTACGATGTACAAACGTGTGAGTCCTTTAAATAATTATTCACAACTGAACACATCTAGTAATGCTGTAACATTTTTCTCTGGAGGTAACAGACTTTTCTAACAATGGCATTACATCATTTACCTTTTTTTATTGCTTAGGTGGTCAGATTTGCAAGCGAACTTGCCGATGGTAAGTGGTCATCGCCGCACAGTTTCATAACAAAGCCTTGCATATCAATATATTTATGTAAGCACTTCTTTTAAAAGAAATTTAAAGAAGAAGGCAGATAGTTATTCTAGAGCCTGCACGTGCATGGCAGATTGTCTACCAAATAATTTATGGGTGTTATTGCGCCAAATCTATTGATATTTTACTGTGAGAAGACTCTATTGAAGGGCCAACTCTTACCGGTGTTGTTCTCAACCTCACTCAAATGCCATAAGTAGTGTATACGTATATATTACATTATATATTACGTATACATAAGTTGCTCTGAAAGCTCCTTCGAACGGGAATCTTTTTTACCTTGGCTCGGCAAAGTGACTTCGCTACACCTGATGGTAAGTGTAGCGCAATCTATAAATAGGGTCGACCAACGACAGACGATGTGTATCGTAGGTTGGTAAGATCATGCTGGCCTGCCTAACTGCTTCTTCACACTCCGTTTAAAGGACCCCATATTACAGGAATGAGGGAACATATTTTGGAAAGGTGAGGATGGGATAAGGTGAAATAATTCTTTAAAGCACTCACCGTGATACAGACGAAAAAATGAAAAGACGAGCGACTTAGCGAGGCGATCCGCGATGCCCCTACGCAGTTGCAGTGGCTGCTCATGCGGTGCGCTACTAAGGCTGTCATTTAAATCCTCTTAAAAAACAAAAAAAAAATACCCAGTAAAACTGTCATTGATAAGAATTTATGATATAAAGAGTTTAAACTTCGAGCCCCCAAATCTAGAAGCCTGGAATGGCCTATTTTGTAACAACAGCTGAGGTTCATTCAAATACGTAAAACAAGAAATTTCAGACACCAGACTACCTACTAGCTTAAAACATCCATCTACTCACTCGTTTTAGAGTGGGATAGTCAGCTAAGGTCCGTAATCCTGCTGTAATGAGGTCTACAACCTGCGCTAGAACTACCCACTAGCTCTAAATATCCATCCACTTACCCGCTTTAGACCAGGGCGGGGTAAAGCCCATAACACCCGTACAATATAGAGGTCTGTAACCTACAGTACTATACGAGTACAAAGAGTGATTACGTGTTGTTATATCACGAGTGTGAATGGAGCGAATTCATTGGAGCAAGTGAGAAAGTTTTAACAAATTGCACGTCATACAGTTGTGCGGGGTGGATGTACGGTTTACTCGTCTATAAAATGTTCCGAGCAAGTTGATATTTAGGAGTTTACCGTTATTATTTTTGCGGTATGCACTTGACACATGGAAATGTCGTCTGAATTGTTTTTGTTTATGGTTACATAATACCAATGACTATACATAAAACAAGGATAAAGATTCTAAATAAGTTAATATATACACCCAACAGTCATACACATAGACCTGACTCTATAATAGGTTAATCTGTATCGCGGGTATCAGGAACTACGAGAACTTTCCGATCCACAACACCCAGACCCTAAACAAATATTTGTTGATCACACAAACATTTGTCTCTCTGCGGGAATCAAACCCACGCCCCCTCGCTTCGTAGCTCGTCTACTACGCTACGGAGACTGACAAAATCAAAATTCTAAATTCTGAATCATACCTAACAACCATCTTACTTTTGGTTTTATGTTACTAATTGGTCATTCAACACTTGTTTTAAATTTCCGACGTCAATTAAAAACCATAATTTATACGGCTGAACTAATTTTCTGTAAAGATAATAATGACTATAACTATTAAACTAGCTTTTAAATAACAATAAACCGCATTTAAATCTGTCCCTTTGCTTCGATGCCTTAGACACATCCACAGACAATCAAAAGGGTCAAATTTATAAAGGCCTGCTTTGAAACGCGCGACTGATACACGACAACGTGCTACACAATGACAGCGACACGTCTGCTTTATATATAATAGGGTAGTTTCCTATTATTAATATTATACATTATTTTATACGCAACATAACATAATACGAAAAAGAAACCCTTTAGTTAAAACTCAGTCAAAATCGGTTCAAAAATGAGCCTGCAATTGAGATTTTAAATATTGGTATTAGCAGAGGCGGCTGAGTTGTGGGGACATCCCACTATCTCGCCCGCACGCATGCACCGTAAATGCCATTTTACACAGTGACGTCAAACTTTGCGTCGGCTGTTATATGGCAAGTGCATTAACCCCCCTCCTCCGGATTTCAATCGTGTCTAATTATTTCTTTTATGGACGGCTTAATGAAATTATGCAATAGGTTTTGCTCAACGTAATTTATTTATTGCAGTAAAAAATAAAAAAAAACAAGCGAGTTACCCTATACTTATGAATCTTTCTTTCTTTCTGACTAGCGTTATTCCGGCTTATGTGCCAGGGTCCGCCTTCCGACTTAAACGCTTCCACTTCACCCGAAACTTTGAGATGAGACTTCACAAAACATCATTTCATGGGCTTTAGATATTACTAGCTTTTGCTCGAAGCTCCGCCCGCGTGATCTGCTTTTTCCGGGATAAAAAGCAGCCTATGTCCTATTCTGATATATAAGCTATATTATTGTAAAGTTTCATTAAAATCCATTCAGTAATTTTTACGTGAAAGAGTAACAAACATACATCCATCCATACTTACAAACTTTCGCGTTTATAATATTAATAGGATAAATATTGAACAAATAATTAAATCTGATCAAACATGAAATTAATCATTTATTTTCATCATTGGCATAATTTCACACGTTTAATTTCCTTATGGAATAAATTTCTAGCGAGGAATGGAACCCCGGTTTCCCGCGTGACAGACGGGTATACTTATCATTAAACTACCACGTATGTGCTATAAACTAACAGAACAAATTATTGCCTTCAAACACTGATAAACATGGCCATCCGATCCTTGAAAACCCTTTTAATATTGTATCAGTTTCTTTCTACCTGGAGCTATCCTGGCCTGCCTTTTACCAACTGTTCTCTAATTCACCTGGCGTACTTTATTGTAAAAGATACTTTTTGTTTTACTTACGGCTTTCTTTACATTTCTAATAATATGACTGTCTTATCCCAAATATTAATACTTTACCAATAATCAGTAGTTTCAATAAGCTTGATGAACTTTAAATGACATTTTTTGTCCTAGTACAGCAAAGTGGACCCTGCATATTGGACCTTAAGTACACCGCAGTAAAAATACATTGTCGACCGACAAGAGATATAGCCCCTCGACAGTCGGCAGAATTATGCTGGCCTAAAGTTACGAACTACCGACTGTAAATTTTATCCCCTAAGTCATAAACAATAATAACAGCATTACAACTGATCAAAGCGAAGCTAATTTTCAAAGTAAACTTTAAAATTTACACGGCAACCGCAAACGTCAGACAGGCGTAACTTAACTTCACGGAGATAAAAGTAAATAATAATAACAAACAACCTGCGGGCCCTGTCCGAATCTAATCGCTATTATTAATTTACGTAAGCAGTGGAAACCCTGACTGCACGCTGAGTTAAAGCCCCGCCGGGATCAAATCTACTTCGTAAGTCATATATTATTCAATCTTTCCTCAGGTATGAATGTTCATTAGTCCGAAAATAAATTTGTTGGCTCCTTTCACGTTAGCCGACCTTTCTGGAGTGCTAGGGTTGGCAACGACTTAAGTTTAAAAAGGTTATTTATAAAAGTTTTCATGCCCACCGGACCTTGCGCGCCGTTGCCGCAACCCGTTTCATAAAATTAAGCTAAACTTTTTTTCTTCCAGTTATTAATACTTCGTAGCTCTGAATGTGGGTGGGTTTTTGAAATGTGTTTTCATAGTCGACTTATCTTTATCTTAAGAGTTATTTAGTTTTCATAATTAATTAATTTGGGTTCACTATGTGTACTACAAGGGCCGTTAATTTATTTTATGATACTTGTAAATTTTCTGATACTTTATATACTTATTAAATGAGTTTTCCTTTCAGGACCCTGATATAGTTTTAACAGAAGTTCGCGTATGTAAAATAACAATGTTTTACAAATTTTTTGAATTAGTAAATAAGTAAATATTCAAATTTGATTATATTTTGAAGCAAGAGGCCGGCATGAGTACGTGGATTACTTGGTAGAACGTAATGTCTGTATATGAACACCCACAATACTAGAAGAGATCATATCTTATACCTCTGGGTGACGGGCGCAATTCAGTGCTACGTAGTGCTATTGATTCAAAAGGAGACCGCCATAATTGGGCTAAACTATGTACAGAAACGATATATATATATGTAAAAATACTAGATTTTTTACTGATTAAAAATAACATATAACAATAATAACTTTCTACCGGAATAAACTAAAAATTATAATTTAAAATATGGTTTAGAATGGGATGTAATTCTGTAAGTAGCTTCGTAAACAAGCTTATCATGTCATTCAGGTCCTTATAAGCTCGTTCTAAAATAGATAGTTTTATGGGAATGATTATGTAAAAGTCATCATAATCTTGTTTTACTATATTTATCGCGAGCATTATGAGAATTAATAAAAGAAAACATTAAATCGGATGAAATCATTGTTGTTTTTGTAATAGTTATTTATTTATTTCCCAATAACAACGATCAATTTGTCTATGGAGCATCTAACGGGTGATTGTTTCAAAACGAAAAAATATTGACGTCTGTGAAAATGTTAATGTCACGTCATATTTTGAGTGATCGCGTCAATCATTCCGTTTTCGTACTCGTGCGCTTACGAATGTGATTTTTGGATTCCTTATATTTTTCTGACGAATCACTTTGCTTGCTTTTACGGACTTGCATACTTGAAAAATATGCTAATAGCAACGGGCAAATATGTTTTTAAACAGTCTATCCTTCTGAGTATGGTCTTTACAATACATTTTTCCTTAATCAATACAATTCTTACAATCTACCGCATAACCTAACTTAGTCTACTAAAAACTTCTTTGCTCCTAATTCCCATAGAATTTTGAAAAAAATCTTTCTGATATTAATTCGCATGTGTGTTATCCATTAAATAACACATAAATTATTACTGTACTACATGGGCCCAATGATGTATGGATTTCTGGCGGTGCCAAAGATGATGATTTAGTATTCGAGCGTTTGGAAATATTCAATACATCGTATAAAACAAAGTCGCAAACGTTCTGCATTAAAATGGTAATGGTTTTATTACCGGTCACCTTGTTTTTTGTCAACCATGTACTATTGGGTTTCAGAATATCGGATGAACTGACATTTGTTTGTTTCCTGTAACTAAATCGGTCATTCGCTTGTCCTGTCGCAGGCTCCTCGATTTGCTTCTTCCTTCTTCGGAGTGTGAAGAAGCATTTATACAAGCTGGCATGATTCTGGTGACTAGGTGGTGGTCGTTTCCTTCCAAAAGCCATAATATAAGCCAATAAATAAACTCGTTGTTTGTCGGTGATCGTTGCTATTTTACAGTGCACCGTGCTTAACATCAAGTATAGCGCTCACTTTGCCGTGCTAGGATAAAAAAAAACTATAGCTAGCATCGTACAATTGACGCAACTATCGAAAATCTCTCTTAAACAAGTTATATTTATTTTTTATTCATTTAAAAAAATAGTAGTACACAAAGAAGCAATAAAATCGGACACTTATAAAATAGTAATCGTTTATTATTTAACAATAAGATAAAACTACGCAGCTGCTCTCGACTGTTATTGTAACCATATTAATTAACACGAGCTGGATTATTCTAACAGTCAAAGCTAAATACAGGTTAAATTAAACTTAAACAGAGATATAACGTTGATCAACCCTGATGGCACAAAATATGAGCTCACAGAAGTAATACATTGAGCGAAGATATGGAGATTATGTAGCTAAATTACATATTGAGCACTGAAAGCAAATCCATTACTATGTAAATGCTGCTTTTACGCGATAGCTGTTAAACGTTTCTACTTTACCCACAAAATAAATTCTTCACTAATAAACATGAATCTAGATGTTTCCGAAATTAAAACTTTAAATATTAAAGTATATAGATTTTTAATAACTGGAAAATAAAATAACTGGAACTCAGAGCTGCCAATTTTTGATAGCTTATGATTTCAATATGCAAAATGTATTTTATATTTTGTTAAAGTAAAGATACAGAAAGGAAGCACATAAGTGAGTAGGTTCCTGTAGGTGGCAGTGGAGCGGTGAGGAAGGGGTGATAATAAATGAAATATCACGTAATAGCGCTGTTTCTGTTGCGCTATGCACACGATAAATAGAATACACACGCTAACGTTCTCCTCCCGCACCGCTCCGCTACCGCAAGACCACCTGCTTAGTTATGACGTATTAGTACTTCTGTAACTCTAGCAACACACAAGTTTTGCTTATTAAGAACACCATTGTCATTTTCACATAAACCAATTATTATTCCAACTTAACAGCGTTCCTGTTAATCTGCCTCTTCTACTCTTTTGCTTTCACTAAGTAGCATAATGTTGCCTATTTACCTCGACAGCAACTGACATAGAAAAGTCTTACTAGAATTTTATATCATTTTTTTCTTCACCATATCTATTCAGATATATAAACACACATGTACCCAGTTTTCATTTATCTCAATTGTATATGGTATAAATGACAAGTGGGTAGATGTTTATTTACATTCTTCGAGCAGGTACGAAAAAGACCCAACTTATTCTCGTGCGGAATATGTATGCTGTACCTTTCCTCCGCTTGGCGCTGCATTTAAAATATAGTTGAATGCACCCACTAGGTACTACATAATAAGAGATGCACCCGCTCAGTGCAGCGCAGAGTCATTGGCCCTAACTTTTCTTATGTCACGAACAAACCAAACTTTCTTTGCTACTAATCTCTCAACTCGTAAAGTATGCACTTCAAGGGATGGCATTATATTCAAAGCTGAAGCATTTGGTAATTTAACGAGTTCGTATTAGATTGAGTGCACAGTGAACGTGACTACTTTGAGATAATAATATTTGAGTTACTAATCAAAGAGATAAGAAATGGAACTTATATTTTTTTAGTTTTCCTTTCGGGATTTATTTTGTAATAATAAAATATATAAACGCCATTCAAGTTGTTTGAATATAAGTATTCTGAATTTTTATTAACGCGACAAAATATATCAGTTTTTATTTTATAAATGAATGCATTGAATCGATTATTCCATACATATATATTTACTTGTCCTGACGGACCGATTCATCAACGCTGAGCTTAAGACGCTGGGACTACAAACATGAAATTTTGACAGTTGATGCTTTTTATGTTGCAAGAAACCACTAAGGAAGGAGTTTTGACAATTTCACCCCTTAGGGTGTAAATAAAATAAGGGGTGAATGGTTGAATGGAAATATACCTTTCACTCGGGCAGAGTCGCGAGCAAATGCTAGCCTTATAAATAAGAATAACAGCTATGATTTAAATGTAAGTATATATACCTAGTACCTACCTAGGTTGCTCACGACAATTTTGCTAGCCTACACAAATAAATCTTAAACTGAGACTACAAACAGACGTCCATGGCGTACATTTAAAAGGTATAAAAAAGAGCACGCAGAGATTTCCCACATTTACCCGGTACAATGGCACGGAGATGGTTAAATTCGGCAATTTAATCGTTTTTAATGAAAAGGCACGCGTTTCGGCGTCCTTTATTACGCCGCATAAAGAGTCCTTACTTACGGAAAGGTTGGAAGCGTGATCGCAATAATTATTCCGGCATTACCGGTGATTGTGTTTCATGATGACCACTTAACACCTAATGTGGTATTTGCCTTTGTCGCTTTCATATCACTTCCAATTGCGTCCTAAAATAGATGGTAGTTCCGTGACTTCATAGAAAAAATCAATTTAAAAAGTTTAGCACAGTTTTAATGATAATGAACTCTATAAACAATAGTTGTCCCTCGCGGTTTCACCGGTTACTGCCCTGCTCCCATGGGTCATAGCGTGATAGACATATAAACCTTCCTCATAGATCACTCTATCTGCTGAAAACTGCATTAAAATCCGTTGAATAGTTTAAAAGATCTAACCGAACAGACAGCGGAGCGACTTCATTTTATACTATGTAAAGATTATGTCAATTTTAAATTCTGCCTGCCCGTTTTCCTTTGCACCGATTTACTTTTTTTTATCCATACATAAAACAAATCAAGGTAATGTTAGGCAATCTGCTACTGCTGAAAAGATTGTTGAAGGGTAACTGCATCAATCAATACTAAGGTGATGACGTCAACAGGTTAGACTAACAAGTTAAAGGGCACAACGTCAAGTATCAATAATAATGTTATATTAACGTCGTCAAGGTTTATTACTATGTGTAAGAAAATTTATTAAAGCCCTGAAGAATAAAGACATAAGTAATTTATTATTATGATTTTTATTTAATTTTATTACGGAGGTGTTACATTTTTGTTTAATCAGTAAAAGAACCCTAGTCTTAATAAAATCAAGACGTTTTACTTAAAGAAAAAAGGAATGTCATATAACACGATGCAGTAGTCACCTAACAAGATCACTAAGTTGTAATATTATTTGGCAAGTTCGCCGATCTCATCTCCGTGTAGAATTTTAATGTTAGTTTAACTTAAACTGAGGACAAGTCAAAATTTACTGTACGCCCTTACGAAATAAGAGTAGCTCGAGATAGAAGGGGCCAAAGGGTATACTGAATTAAGGGATACGCTGTAATAATATATAAATAACAGAAATTAATTCGGATATAAAGGCATCTTACTACTATTAAAAATTTGAAAATTTGGATGTTTGTAAGTTTGTGAATTTGGATATTTGTTATTCATTACGCCTTAACGGCTGAACGGTTTTGGATAAAATTGGCACACAAGTACCTGGATTAGGTTACTTTTTATCCCCCAAAAAGCTAGGTTATCTTGAAAACATATCTGCCTGAGAAAGCCATCCAGCCATTTAAGGAAGTGTCGATTTAACGTACACTTCTTAATAATTGTCAGCGTGCTAATTAGGTATTTTGCAATCTTAAATTTTATCTTTTTTTTTTTTTTTTTTTTATAGCATAGGCCGCAAACGAGCAAGTGGGTCACCTGATGGTAAGTGATCTCCACCGCCCATGTACGCCCACCACCAGAAGAGTCATGGGCGCGTTGCCGACCTTAAAGGAAATGGATAATTAGGGATTAGGAAGGGGAGGGGATTAGGCTTCCGGTTATCTCACTCACCGTGCGAAACACAGCAGCAAGCCACTACTTTACGTCGGTTTTCTGTGAGACAGTGGTAACGATCCGGTCGAGCCAGCCCATTCATGCTGTAGACAAAACTGTCTACAGCGTGGCTCTACCACTCTAATCTGATAAATAACGCGTATTTGGAGGTTGAAGACCCAGCACTACTAGTTTTTCAATATGTTTAACTATCAACGTATTAATGTATATTCCGTTACTAGAATAATAATTATCACACTTCTATACATTATGTAAACGATGTTTTATAATTCGAACAACATTAAATTATGTGCAAAGACAATAGATTGCAAATATCAGCATTCCCACTGTTTCCATTCTCTATATCTCGAATGCAACGAAATGAAAAATCCCTTGCTCGTGTTCAATTTATTTCAATACACGGACGGCCATAATATTAAGTAACATTGCATAGACAACACCTCGGTGCAACTCAATGCAGAGGTCGCCGGCCTCGGGGATGTCAGCTTTTTAAAATAAATTATTATTAACATTAAAGTGCTAATTTATAATAAAAAGGTCAGTTTTGTAGGCTTGCAACATAGCTTGCACTTATACTAATATTATTTCAAGGAAAACTCATTTATTATCGATGTATTAGTTTTATTATATTATGCAGTAAGTGGAGTGATGTCTTAGAGTAAGATGTGAGAGTCAGTTGTTCCTTACTACGTAGGATGCTCACGTCTGGGTGAAGTGGGAGCGTCTAAATAGAAAGGTGGGCCCTTGGATTGAACTGATTCGCCCAGAGGGTATTTACAGATCATTTTAAAAGATAATATTATATGTCCAAGGTGGTACGTAGGTCCCTCATATGCGAGAGGCCGTCTGGGTTGGTACCACCGCTTTGTCTATTTCTGTTTCGGTTTGAAGGACATTGAAGCCAGTGAAATTACTGGGCATTATGAGATTTAACATCTTATGTCTTGCGGTGACGAGCGCAGTTCAGTGCCATGCAGTGCTTTGTAATTCAAAGTTTTGTCTAGTGTTGCTTTTGTTTATGGGCAGGCGTGGCGCTTACTATCGGGCTAGCGCTTTGCTCGTCTCGTCATTCAATCAAATAAAATTCAATCAAATAAAATGTTCGTATAGTCACTATTCGGTGTCTACTACAATTTTTGTATGTATTTAGCGGCTTAATACATCCATGCAAAAAAAATGGGATCCGTACCCAAAGTATGTCAACGGGACCATCTAAGTAAACTTACCTCGCCTAGTAGCCTAGTCAGTTCTATTCTGAAAGGCCCTATCTTTGAACGGTAATAGGTTACTGTTTTTTTACAAAGTAGGATAAAAAACATAATAAGTAAAAATTTAAGGAGTACGGGACCCTCAATGCGATATAGATTCGCACTTGGCTCGTTTTAGGAACCATTTTCATTAAAAACGAACGCTACTTTGCTATTTGTAGCATCTATTTTACGGACCATAAACCAGGACGTGGGATGAAGGAGGCTTAATTTACACTATGGTATTTGTATTTCCGCCCTCCGTAAACATTTCTGGGATATATTCACTCGCTTCTACGAACTTGATACATATAATTATTTGCCTGATGATTTTCGGGCAACTGCGTAGTTTCTTGTTATTATTCCGGAATGTTTTGCGAAAGCGAAGTTTATTTAAGTGATATTCTATGGTCTGTTACTAAGTTATGAACGATACGTGAAAGAGGTTATACTAATAAAATAAAGTTTAACAAAACTTAATAAACGACTTCAAAAAAAAATATACTGAAAAGTAGAAAATAAAAATTTTAGCTCTCTTTGGAGTCGATGCAGTTTCAATTGGCCGGTAGTGACACAGGCACCGACACACACATAATAAAAGCAAGAATACTTAACAACGAGGCTCAGTATTTTAATGTTTACTCTATAAACTCCAAAGTATCATTTAAGTGATAAAAACTGACAATAATTGCTTATAAGAAAAAAACATACTTCAAATTGTTTTAATAGGGTTATTGCTTTATTATTACCTACTTTACCATTGATTTCGATAATCAAATGATTGAAAACAAACACACAACCTCTCACCCCAACGTATATACCATCTCCGTTCCGTCGTGGGTAAAAAATATAATCAGCTTTTTCACGTCTCGAATGTTAAACCAACAATCCCTAAAAACAAATATATATCAATCTCCATGCATTTAGAAATTCTTAAAAGAATACCAACATACAACTCAACATTTCTACACAAAAATCTAATAAATTGAAGACATAATAGCGCATGTTTTCTAATTTAAGTACAAAAAAAGAACTGCATGAAATAAGTCCCTGAATCCCACTATCGGTTAAATCAGTCCCACTCGGTACCACTTGTGGGGTGAACACCCGCTTAACTGACCTATAAGGGAGCGAGCTTCGTTGACGTGAAGACCCTATCGCAACCATCTAGCGAATGCAGCTCGAATTTCAATGCTTTATACTGTATTTTTGTTATGGGGTCGTCGGTCGGGGAACGATTCATTGTTTTGATGGATTCGAGAGTAGTGTCGTTTATAAAAATCAAGTCTTCACTCTACACGATGCTTGAAAGGGTTTCGTGGTCGAAAGTTTAAATTTAGAACTAAATAACATCGCCTCATTCGTCGAGTAATAGAGTATGTTGGATCTGAACTATGAAATACTGGGTTCGTCTTTCGGTAAATTTTAAGATTGTTTCATGATTTTAATGTGACTCAACTTAATATGGATCTTCTAAAAACCTTTGCCGTGATGTGGAATGCATACTCATTGCACTTTTAAAAGGTAATTTTTTATACCTAAATTAACTAGTTTTATTGGATGTGCATAAACATAAATAAGCGTTACCGATACTTAGAGAAAACATTCAGGTCCTGAATTAAAATCTCAGGTCACGTTACCATAAATTGTGTGTGTGCACATACACCTACAAACAGGCAAAGGGGTCACACATGTAACACCCCACTTTTTGTCGGGTCTTAAACAAAGTACAATGTACAAAACATTCATCCATATTCCTTCAGAATTTTCTGACATATTCAACCCCTCCTAAACTCGTAGTTTTATGACAACTCAACTACTATCTAAACTAACCTAACACATATTTTACGTAAACGTCGCATATAATACAAAGAGATAGGAAAATCATCTTCCGCATAAAACATTTCAGGTAGCAAAAGTACCATGTGGTTGAACCAGACCTCGCCAAAAAACGTGCGGCGAATACAAAGAGAGGCCACATTCCAAAAAACATGCGCTGTCGGCTTTTACCCGAAAAACCTTTTTGTCAACGTGTGAAGCGGATTTTTAGTGTAAATATTTTTTCATGACAATTGATATGTTTATATGAAGCCGGGTATTATCCGTCATTATGCGTAATGGCCTGGATTGGGATGAATATTTCCAAGAGGAACTTAATCGTAGGTTTTAATAATAAAGAAAACCGGCCATTCGCGAGTTGAACTGTGAAAATTTCCTCACCTTTTAAATATAGGGTGGACCGGCGAAAACCTTATGTCGGAAACGCAAAAGGCGTGAAATCGTCTAAAAGGCGTCGAATAGTCTGTCTAGCCCAGAAGGAAATTGGCTGAAAAGTCAGCATGGTACCGACAGCAATTCAGGAACATCAGGATCCCTTGAGATCGTCTCATCAACGCGAGGTTATTGGTATCCTAGCGTAACAAAGATGGCTAGGCTTCCTAATAAGCAATCATACGGAGGCCAGTGGGCATTATTATACAAACCAGGCTTAAAAACGTACCCGTTAATATTATCCGTGGCAAAAGTTTGCGGTACATACAGCCACTGAGGTCTACGGAGGCCCAAAAATGTACCCCCACCCGCGCTAATCTCAGATTTCAGAAGGCTCAAAAATCTCTCATTCTAATCCCAATTTATTTTAAGGTCAGCAACCCGCTCATGATTCCGAGGGCATTGTAGGTTTTCTTAGGCGATCGTGAACACTTACCATCAAGTAAGCGACTCACTCGTTTGCCAGGTTACTAAAAAAAGACTTGGAACATAAAGTAGTACAAGTTATGTCGTTCGGTACATGTAATTTCACGCTACAGAAACCTATGCGTGAATTACCAAAAAACTTTTCTATTTAGTTGAAGTACTTTATTGTGATTACACTCTTACCTGAAGTCTATAAAATAAAGATTAACTAAAAGTATCTATTTTTCGAGTTAATTTATTATTTAGTATATGGGTGCCGCCATATTACGACACGACGATCTATCATTTTATAATTTTAAATTTAAAGTAGAAATAGGTTGAAACGTGTATGTCGGGACGATAATTAAATTATTTAGCTAAAAAATAATGATTTAAAGTGTTTCTTCAATATCGTTCATGGATAATGTTTCATTTACGATGTTATAAAAAATACGATATTTGAATTAATTAAAATTAATAAATTTGGCAAAATAAAAATCAATTTTCATAATTTAATTAATTCTTACATGTCTCGTATGAGTGCGTTGTGTGTTATGTGGCAATGATTATGTTTGTATGTCACTGTATATTTTTATAGCCGAGGCCGGAAAGGAGCAAATGGGTCTCCTGAATCTTCACCACTCATGAACATCCATTAATTACATCAGAACCATGGACGCGTTGTCGACTTTAAAGTAATCCAGTGATTAGGAAAGGGATGGGAAATTGGGCCTCCAGATATCTCACTCACCGTACGAAATACACTTCACATCAGTTTCGTGTGAGACAGTGGTAACATCCAGGTTGAACCGGCTCATTTATGCTGTGGACAAAACTATCTACAGCATGGTTCTACCATGACAGTGCGACATCTATAAATTAGCAAGTGAGTGGCGTTGTCGTTTAACGCTCATTGGTCGATTTCTAATTTTGAATGATTCCTCTATATATTTTCAATTTGTTCCAGCATTTTCCAAACTACCGACTTAAAGTTATTGCACTCTGCTTACGTGAATAGAACGCTTTATTGCCATTGTGTCACGTAAATCAAAACTAAATTAAAAGCTCACGCACTCATAAAAAGCCGTAAATTATAAATTTAAACACTAATGTCTCATTAAATAACGTCATGTCCATGTTAATATAATATTGAATTTTCTATCATCCATGCCATTCTGTTTCTCTTATCTAGAATAAATACTCTTTAATCCTATTTAATTCCAAAGAGTATTGACATTGGCTGTTAAACTTCTGTATTACGACATAATCTGTCATTGTTTTTATGTCAACAAACAATTTCTCACATCATAACATTTGATTGGAATATCTGAAACGTGTTAATTTCTTTACTTTATATTCTTTCATTGGTACCAATAGAGGAAAATAAAAATGGCTGACGCTGACTCAAAGAAAAGTAAAGTGTCTATGATGGTGCTTAAAAGTCAATCGAAGACTCGCTCCATGGCTAACTTTGGCCAGAAGTCTATGAGCAGGATGAGGGTTAGAAGACCATCGTATGGGTTCAGTAGTATTGCTGGCATAAGACCTATCGAGAAGAGTTCTACGGTATTGTAATTCTTCATATTCTTTTAACAGTTTATTTCATTCTTTCTTTCTTTCTGCTTTGCGTTATCCCGGCTTAGTGCCAGGGTCCGCCTTCCTACTTAAACGCCTCCACTTCGCCCGATCTTGAGCATCCTCTATAGTGAGACCATTGGCTCTCATGTCTTCCTCCAATACATCAAGCCAACAGTTTTATTTCCAAAGTTTGTTTCATTCTAAATTGCAAAAATGGTTAGGACTCTATAGTCAATGTCTATACGTATAACTATACATAACTTTACGCTTATATCTCCTATGGGCAGGCGATGTAACAAATGCAACATCTACGGTTCATAAACTTATATCCGTCCCATGATGTGATAGGAAGCGAGCCTACCGCCATACTGGGTACAAATTCTAATCCTGATTAACTTAAACACAAATGGTGATAGCTCAGCCTGGGATATGAATCAAGGAACTTATGGTTTCTCAACCGAAATAAGCTGCCGCTAAACTAATGAGGTGTTCTACGACTAGTTTTTCTACTATACAGGGTTATTTTTAAAACACCAGCAACCTCGCAGGGGTAGATAGCTGTCCCCATACGGAACAACTTTTGTTCTACGAGTTTGGATATAACTCAATATATTTAAAAAAAAATGATTTTACAAGTTTTTATTGTGTCGTGTTTTACTTCGTAGACTGCGGCGTGCGCGCGCGACTCAAAGGCGCCGCGCCGCTCAGCTGAGCGGCGCGTTGACCTTCAAAGGAGCTAGCCAGGTTCCCCACGCTTCGCGTATTTGTTTACGTAGTCTGCGATGCGCGTTGTAACAATCAAGACGGAAATTAAATGAATACTTATTTTTGTATGAAAATAAAATCTAACAAATTATCAAAAGTCGTAGAACAAAAGTAGTAGCTTATAACCTCAGGAATCTACCCCTGCGAGGTTGCTGGTGTTTTAAAAATAACCCTGTATACTTTCATTAGGTCCCTCGTATGCGAGAGATTGTCTGGGTTGGTGCCACAAATTTGTCTATTTCTGCCAAGAATGTAATCCCTGTTTCGTTTCGATTTGAGAACTTCATCCTTTTTTTTACTCTGTGAAAAACTATACGTATATTTCATACAAAAAAAACGAATAGATCGAATTAAGAATCTTCCCCGCTTTTTTCGTCGGTTAACGAAAAACATTATATTTTGGCAGCTCGCGATAGAATTCAAGCGGCCCCCGTTGATATATCTCAACACTTACCAACTGGACCCGCATCCGAACGAACGTTTCAATGTACCGAGTGTCACAAAAACCACGAATGAACTACTCGACGAACACTTCACTGGACATAAATATAACCCTCAGGTATACAGATTAACTTCGATAGATATTATGGTAGGGCCACCATACCCACTTAGGCTGGATTACACCATAATAGAAGTTATAGTTAAGGTTTATGTCAAATTAAACGACAACAGTAAGGATGACTTTAACATTGACTGCGAAATGTGTTGCACCTTCACATTCCGATACTATATATAGTATATAGGAAAATTAATGAATATATTAATTTTAATTAATAAATTAATGATGATGAAGAAGACTAGAAGAGACTAGAAGTAGGGACATGATATTATTTTGGAGCACAGACGCTTTAGAAGATATATCGGTTTGGAGGTTATAATTGAAACAAGTGACAGCTATTTAACTTAAACAATAGCTTTAACAGAGAATCTTGGGCAGTTACGGTTAGCAGCTAAAGTTATGATGTCATCTAACATTTGTCAAATTGCAACTTATTTTTTGCTTAACCGGTACTTTAACATGTTTGTCATTGCTAAAGTAAGTTGGTGCAATCCAGCATTAGTACTAACGCTATTTTGAAGTCTGTTAAAATACTGAAACGCTTCTCAACGGCCCCCTGTCTAATGACTAATTATTTTCATGCAATTATGACAGATAAGATAAGAAGACATGTTCTTAATATATTCAACATGGCGTAAGACGTGTAACTTTGCTAGCTCAGAATTTTACTCACTCAAAACACGCGCATTTTTTATTTTAATCAATGCGGAGACGTCGAATAACGTTAGGTATCATAATATTGTTTGTATTTATACTTATTTGCATATTGCACAAATTAGTCTAATCTTAAATGCATGCTCAAACTTACAGCTTTTTCCAGACACTGTTAAGTTGATGACGGAGTATTTAAATCCTTAGAGACTTTATTAGCTTATATTTTAAGCGTCTTCTTATTTTGCCATTCGGCGATGTATTTTAAATTTAATAAATAAAGACACACAGTCACTTAAAATCCCAATGCCACATTAGATGCAGTTTCGTGGGTATCACCAACAAGGATCTCCTCTCATTTTACCTCTTACTATCGCTCACCTGCTCGTAGGCCCCTTCTTTTTAAGCCCTGACAAAAAAAAGTGTTAGAGGGTGTGTTTATTGACGTCCGCCTGCAAGGTGGACAGACGACCTGATAAAGGTTGCAAGAAGTCGCTGGATGCAGGCCGCTTCCAACAGGTCGGTCTGTAAATCTTTGGGGGAGGGCTATGTTCAGCAGTGGACGTCCCTGTGGCTGATGATGATGATAAATAAAAACATTTAATACAGGACTCCCCGGCCGTAGCGTTGCGTCTTGCTGGTGAACTGATGCGCAGAGTGAAGCACATGACCTTCAATAGGTACAGAGTCATCACTGTAGTCACTATTGGTCAGAAACGAGCTCAGAGCTACAACAACGCTATCGCTTTCCTCTGGGACTCTGAGAGGGATGCCTATGTTAATGTTCAGAGAGAAGAGAATACGGCTTTCGTACAGGTCACCACATTTGGTATTTATCTTGATTAAAATTATTAATTTATATTTAAAAGGTTTGGTTTAATCAAAGGCATTAATTGCTAATATTTGGGATCTTTTTAATATCTTTCGTCTTTATTGTTATGATCAGATTGATTCTGTAACACGGGTTCTTAGGATTTATTGACGTAATCTAATTGATCCATTAACTCGAGTCTCATATTTATTTGCTATGTTTAGTTTAGTATTCTTCAATGTTTATTTATATTAATTTGTGCTATCACTTCTATCGTCAATCTAGTATTACTTAAATTATAATTAATAAATGTATTGCGTTTATTTTTGTTTTTTTTTATTTAATTGAATGACCAAACGAGCAAGGCGCTCGCCTGATGATAAGCGACACGCCCGCCCATATACAAAAGAAACACGACACAGAACTTTGAATAACAAAGCACTGCATGGCACTGAACTGCGCTCGTCACACCGAGAATTAAGATGTTGAGTCTCATAATGCCCAGTAATATTACTAACTTCAATGTCCTTCAAACCGAAACACGTGCTTGTACACTGATGATTGGTGGCAGAAATAGACAAAGCGGTAGTACCAACCCAGAAAGCCTCTCGCATACGAGGGTCCTACCTTGTCGAGGAACCTACCACCTTCTTATATGTTTCAATTATCCTACTAATATTATAAACGCGAAAGTTTGTAAGTATGGATGGATGTTTGTTACTCTTTCACGTAAAATCTACTGAATGGATTTTAATGAAACTTGACAATAATATAGCTTATACATCAGAATAAGACATAAGCTACTTTTTATCCCGGAAAAAGTAGATCACGCGGGCGGAGCCGCGAGCAAAAGCTATTGTAGTTATAGAGTTTTACACAAGTAATGCCATGTTTAATGAAAACGTTGAATTCACTACGTAAATACACATACATCAGCTTACTTAAGGAACGCTTCAGACGTAGCTTTGACAATCCGCCTAGATATGAAGATTATGCCCAACTTTGTGAAGGCGCTCCTACGGAGTATGAGTAAACCACATTTAAAGAGCGAAATATCTAAGGTAAGCCAGTTTGTCGCGTGAGTACACACACATAATGATAAGTAAATTGCGTGATGCGAAATCAAAGGAAGCGTTTGACGTAAACGGGAAAGATTTTGATTAGGCTTTAGAACTCGTTATAATGGAAAAAAAACGTGTCCGAAAGCTAGTTTTTATTAGGATGGATATTTCCAATCTAAGTTGAAAGTTTGATATTTTTTTATAGTAATATTGAGACTATGAAGAAATTAAAGGTATATAATATCAGCCATGAATTATACTGTCCCTATAAATGAGACACTTTTATAAATGAAAGGGTTAAGGCCTTAATCTATCTACCACACTGGGCAGCAGACTCCACATAACTTCGAAATTCCTATAGAGAATTCTCAGGTTTGCAGGTTTCTTGACGGCGTTTCCTTCACAGTTAAGGCAAGCGATAATTAACAATGAATACACACATAACTTAGAACAGTCAGAGGTGCATGCTCTTGGGGCTGATTTTGAACAGACGAATTTCGTCTCGACAGTCCGTACTTCTGCCCACGTAGCTATCGCTTCATATTCTAATTAACCGTATCCAATTAGTAAATGTATCTAAAAAAATAAGTTAAATATTAATTTTGATGGATTATAAAATATTTTTAGACTACGTTAAAAGTTTAGGAGTTATCACGACGATTTGTGGAATATAAAAATAATGAAGAGCATAAATCCAGGTATTCGGTTATACAACCGCTACTCAGCGTTTTTACATGATCACTTCTCGAAATATCCAGTTCGACGTGGCATGCTCCGTTTCAAATTGGTTACGTTTTTAATTCGAACCAGATTTTTAGAGATAAGCCACGATGCAAGCTTTAAGTAAGTTATAAATCAATTATATTGTGAATTAAAAAAAAAAAAAATTAATATTTAAATGGTTTTACGACCTTCGAATAAATTGAAACATCGCTGATTTATTGTTACTTTTATTGATATGATTAATTTATTGGCATAACTTATGGACTCAGATTTCTTATTTAGTATATCCAGATTTACAAATTTGTGTCACATTTAGTTTTGATGTTTTATGTTCTCTTAATATTGGTCAAAACAGAATCATAAATCCATACACGGATCAACTAAAAACCAATTCTTTTAAAAAATGCGGCTAACAAGTCCTATGTCACTTATATCGCTCGGAGAAAATCTGAAAACTCTAAAAGAAATGTTTGCTACCGACAATTCGATTCTCACCGACCATGCAGGCAATCATCTACCTATGGAACTAATCAGAAAAAAAATAATGTAATTAATTAATTCATCTTAATGCTAATTTATTTATAAGACAAAATTAAAACAAACACATTAACTGTACAACATTTATAAATACCGTAGACACTAAAACTAAATATACTATTGCAAGATCAAAGTGAGAGAGTCCCGTCTCTCTATTACAACTTCTTTGAGATAAGCTGAAAACAGGGCATGGTAGCAATTCGTCAAAGCGACGAAGAAGAAGATATATACATTGAAATGTTAGGTACATTAATAATGCACATGACTGAATGTCGCTGAAATGTATGGCGAAAAACACAATGGGCAATGCAGTTAGGCATAAACACAATTAGCTCTGAGATTATTGGCGGTACCTACGTATCGTTAGTGTTTGCACGTGAACATACGTGTATGCACGAACACGTTTCGCCACGTTTCGAATTTTTATCGCAACTGACGAAGCTAATATTCATACGATCGTATCGTAACAGCTCAAATTAAAAACAAACACGAGAACGGTTCGAGGGTTCAATAGTTTCGTTGGTGAATTTTATTTTAATGAGATGAACACTGAATAAATATGTTGTGCAGTCGTTATTGTAAAGTGGCGTTGACGTTGTACTTTAACTAGAGAGAGTACGTTGCTTTACAAGAAAAATATTATACATTTTAAAGAACAATGGCGAGCTTCCATACAACAGTTTACCTGAGGTCGATTTGAAGCGTCTATTAATGGAAAAATGTTAGAATGATAGGGGTTCTATTACTTAAACAAAATTATCGAAAATTTTTATTTGACAGGGCCTACAAAAAAATATATGAACAGTTTAAATATTTTGAGGTTATTTTCAGTTTCTGTGTAGACTACTTACACAAGGCATTGTAATACCTACATTATAATGTATAAATGATATATGGGATGGCATGTGCGAAAACAAACAACATATTTATATAATAATAATACCTAAATTGAACCTCGAACGTTCATGTTAAAACGTGGTACTGGATACTTACTTAATATTAAAACTATCATAGTCCCATCACAAAGTAGTTATATGGCTTCTTGATGAGGATTTACAACTGATTTTTAGAATAATTACATGGTTTTTTTTTTATCCTGGCTGGGCAAAGTGACTACGCTACACCTGATGGTAAGTGTAGCGCAATCAAAGAATAGTGTCGACCAACGACAAACAATGTGTCCATCGTAGGTCGGCAAGATCATGCCGGCCTGCCAAAGGGCCAAGGGGGAGGGAAAGGAAAAGGGATGGGAAAAGGGTTAGGATCAGGGGGCAAGCCCCCTGAGGAGAACCGGATATACACTGGCTGACCCTGGAACGCGACCCACACAAGGTGGGCCACTATGGCAGGTTTTAGCACCAGTGTACGGTGGTCGCTATCCGGTCGGATACAAGTATCCTCCCACCAGCAAAATGGTATGCGTTAAACTTCCTAAAAAGGCCTAGAAGGCCGTTTATTTTTCTGCTTTCACATGAATAAGAATACAACATTTAGAGGTCAAATAAAACAGTTCTCAAGGTTTTTAATCATTTATTCTTCTTCTCTAATAATATCATCCAAGAACTCTGCTGGTGCTGATATATTGTTCTGATGCCTGGCCCATCCAAGATACCATACCAGAGTCATCACGTGTGCGCAACAACCTACAGTACGCCGGCCAACTAAACAGTTACAGCAATATTCAATTATGCTTGATCGGCCGGCAATACTGTCAATTAAAATATAAACGAAATACTGTTTTCGTGAAATATGCCGCGATTTAATTTTCCCTCTTATTAAAGTGCTTTCTTCACTGCCTCGTAGGTTATATTCAGAGGAATTTATATTTTCTCTGCAAACTTCAATCCTATATGTGCCCTGGGAACGTATATGCTCGCCGTAATATGATCGAGCTTGCCGTATTTGATACGTTCCCAAGGCGAATAAAACTAAATCTCTATATTCTAATAGAGGAAAGACTAAAACATTGTTTCGGTCTGCTGTAATGCTTTGGAAGTTGGCTGATCGTTGGTTCATATTATGATCTTTTACCATATTAGCCAGATTATTTTCAAGATTTATTCTCTCATTTATAATATTTAATATTTCATTAGCATATTCATTATCTTGTAGGCGAGCACCAAACTTATTTAATAAAGCCGCTGCTATTCGAAAGTTTTTCATCATGTGTGGTAGAGATCTATGGGAATACTCATGTCTTAATATTTTGTAGTCTCTTTTGAAGTATCCATTTACAACCTCTACCACCCATCGACAAAGAGTGATGCAGCGGCTTCTATTAGCTTGAGCTGTAGTCAACTGGTGCTCACCATCCAAAAGAGAATCTGGCATATATGTGCGATAACCACATTCTTCCAAAAGACTAATACTGTCTCTAAATCCTCTATCTAATATAAAAACATCATTCTCTCTGAAATACAACCTAAGAGGAGATGTAGCATTATTGAATAAGGATGACATTATTTCAGCATCTGAGGTTGTTGCTTTATATGGGCCAAAACAGTCTACAATATAACCATCACTAGCTACTATTAAAAATGGTTTTAACAGATTCTTATATTTGTGAAGTGAATAAGTTTCTTTTTGAAACTTATAGTTACTACTTTTGTTAATATATATATATGTACCATCACATATTACAATAACATTATTATTATTTCCATACAATCCAGCTGGTATTGTTAAATTGTGATTTATTAACTGTTCTCGTGTTAAATGCGTTATACCTAAGTATCTCGGCACAAAGTCTTGTACAAGCATGTCGCGAACTCGATCCATCAGGCTTTCTAAGGTGCGACGTGGCTTTTGCACTAATGATGCGATCCGCTCATCAGAGTCTCCTGTTCTCAACTTCATTAATAAACAGACAAGGCCTACTCTTCCACCACTAACTTCTAAAATTCTTGGAACTTCTTCCAGCAGAATATTTAACTGTTCTTTGGAGAATCCTACCCAATATTCAAAGATTCTTTCATCCATTTCTTGGATATTATCAAAATCTAAGGTAGGGTTGAATGCATTTACAAATGAAAATATGTGTTGAACTTGTTCTGCGTTGAATGAATTTATGCTATTTTCAGATTCATATAAACTGTCCCATGAGTTTCGAGATAAGTGGTTCCCACAAACTCGAGCTAATTTCGGCAAATAATATTTATGATTGCTCAAAATAATTGCACGTAATTTGTCTGAAACACCATGCAGTGTGCTAATATTAGGGCATTCTGGAAACACACAGTGATTACCAGTGTTAGCTGCCCTCTTATATTCTGGTAATATTATATTTTCTATTGGCCTTGCAGTCTCTTCACCTCCAAGATTCTCAGGTTCATTATCCTGGGATCGAGTTTCATTTTGCAGCACTGCTTCAGGTAATCGCATTCCATCTACACGATTCATACGAAGAGCTTCTCTCTTAGTGCGCAACCAACAGACATGACACACTTTATCTAAAGGTGTCAGCTGCAAAAGAAATTAACAAGTTGTGAGTAATTTAATTTAAAAATGTTTTTAAGCTTACACTCTTACTGATAAAAACAGACAAGATAACATGGATATAAGATTGATACATAAAATATAAAATGGCTTGCATTAAAAGATGACAATACAGTACTATTACATTCACATTTTGCAAATTATGTTTAGTCCACTATAATAGGGGCAAGCTTATTACCATCTACTAGACACATTTCCAGACTCGATGTTATTACTGAGAATTACATCATTTATGATCAATGAACAGAAAACCTAATAGGACTTGCCAAACCTGGGAATGACACCTGTGATCTCTCACATGTCACAGTTATTTACACTAATTCAATGGTTAGTGTAAATGACTGCTATAATATAAATAATATGTTTGTTTAGTTTGTAGGATATTGTTTGTAGCATAGTTGCTAGTCAATAGAAACAAAAATATTAATTTGTAAATATAAATTATAGTTGACTTGTGAGTACATACCTGTCTTGGTTCAATTTTAATTTGAATAATATTAATCATATTCTGCTGTAGCTCTGTTGGGTTGTCTTTAACTATCTTATCACTTTGCCGTCTTATTATAGAACATCCACATAGAAGACACACATGAGTATGGCCTCTTGTACTTGAACCAGCTTGTTCAGGTTCAGCAGTGTCTTGCTGCAAATCCTGATTTATTGCAGCCATAGCAAGCTCCCAACATGCTTCACACACATAATCATCATCAGTGATCTAAAAAAAGAAAATAATTATTGTTTGTTTACATATATATAGTTATATAAATAAATTACCGGTTTATAAGATTGTTGGTAGGCAGTGGTATATAAATATATTAACATACTAAAGCTGAAGTTTCGTGTTTTTTGCACTATGATTGAACTTCAATCTAGCAGTCTTTTAGCATACGATATGTTATGACATTTATAGGGACGGCTGTAGAATTAAAGTAAGTTACGCTAGTAATTGTTTGTAAACTTACGATTTGAGGATATACCCAGTTGCAGAGCAAGGTACAAACTCTTGTGTTTTGATCTACTATGCGATATCGCCGAAGAGTGTTTACGCAAATGTTGCAATTCACGCATAATATGCGTGTACGTCTGGTACTTCGCATCTTCACACAACAATAACAAAATCTTGAGGTACAATCGGAGTCCGTATAGAAAAAGCAGAAGGTTGTTTGCAGTTCAGAGCGTCCGTGAGAAAGCACAAGTCGTCGTAAGGGGTAACAAATCAAGTCCAGGGGCTATGCGAGGGTCAAATAAAAGATAATTCGGCACAAAACTGCGAAAATACACAAACAACAGGTAAAAGCTAACAACGTTTTCAAATAGAAAAGTAGTTATGAAATTGACATTATCACTTAGTGTTGCCAAATACTTTTTCCGTTATTACCGCTAACTATATCTATTTAATTGATATCAAAATACTCACAAAATCATGAGTTTTTCTTGAATAACAAAATAAATCGAATATATATGTGCGATCAAATGATTTAGTTGTTTATTTGTATATTGATTTACAAAGGATTTAATTAATTTTTACTTTTAACGAAATGCTATTTCATATTTTTTATTAATGGTAACTCCGATACTGACAAATACTAAATTAAAACCAGCGCCGGAAACAAACGCAATCAAATATATTGTTCATAATATAAATAATTTAACGTCGGCTTTGTCAATTAAAACTAAAATCGCATAAAATACGATCCATTTACATTATTCAGTTTTATATAAGTCACTTTTCTAGACGCTTCTAAAATATCCCAGGTATAATCTCGCCATTGTTCTTTTTATAATACAACTAGCTGTCCCTCGCGGCTCAGCCCGCGTGATCTGCTTTTTCCGGGATAAAAGTAGCCTAACAGTGGCGCCATGTGTCGAAAATTGATCGTACCCTCTCAGAAACCTTCGTGGGCTCATGCTCAACAACTTTGCTAAAGATCATAATATGATCAAATGCATAGTTTTATCTGGAAAGATTTGATCGTCTTGGTCGCGGCATTGTTAATGATGATTCAAAGAGAAAATAAATCATTTTTATAATTGACTTTTTTTTTACCATACTAAACCAAAGACAAAATTACGTTTAGCTGTCATTTAAGTTTTGTTATTCCACTGTCATTTGCGTTTTGTGTCATGTCAGATGTGTTTTAGTTATACCACGTTTTATAGTGACTTGACTGAAACGCGGTCGAACGGGATAAAAAGTATCCTATGTCCTTCTCCTGGCTCTAAACTACCTCCCTGCCAATTTTCAGCTAAATCGGTTCAGCCGTTCTTGAGTTATAAGTGGAGTAACTAACACGACTTTCTTTTATATATATAGATGAAGATCTAAGTTTTTTTTATTATTAAATATGGATTTACTCTTGACCTCAATCTAGCCGCATGGACAAAGATGAGATCGACGATGGAGCGAGCTTACCCAGAAGGTGCCGATTCACACTAGTCTTGAAGAGCTTCGGGTTGTACGCACTCGGAAAGATAGATGCAGGTAGGGAATTCTACTCCTTGGCTGTGCGCATTATAAAAGATGATTTATAGCGCTGGGTGCGAATATGAGGAATATCAACCAAGTAGGGATGATATCCTGCAATGCGTCTGGTGCTCCGATGGTAGAAGGTATATAAATGAATAGTAAGTATAATTATTGGCACGAGTAGTGACCGTAGAGGGACAGTTGACAGTCCAATCACATGAACCAATCACATTAAGCATCAGTGACTTTCGCTACTTCATTCCGCCAATCGGACCTTAAGATGAACTACGCACAGGTGAAGTTTGTGCTAACGTCTTCTGCTGGTATATGTATAATGCACAAATTTCTCGTAGCATTATGGTCCAAATCCAATTATATGAAAACGTTGTATTGCGTAGAAATAGTAACATTCATTTAAATCATTTTAAGTTTATGTACATTTTACTTATCTTATGTACTTAATATTTATTTCAACACAATTCAGTCGTAATTCTTTATAGAAAACTACATGAAAACATTTCATAAATCCCTAAATACGTCAATATCTTAAACGAAAACCAATATACAACGGTTGTACCGTTGTATTGGATGCAGAATGTCGGATATCGGTGCACGAAATATTTGCATGCACAATATTGTAACTGAAACAATACCGACTAGACGAAGCTGCCATAAATACTTGGAACTAAATAACAAAATACAAGCATTTAATTAAAATTCTTATTGTATTTCATGGTAATGAAGTGAATATTTGAAAGCAGAAAATAAGTAGGAACAAATATCCGATAGGGTCTGAATCTAAAAGCGTAATGCATTTAAGATGGTTTCGGATTTTAAACGAAGAGCGGCTAGTTTAGACAACATCTGGAATCCAACCGTGCAATGATCGAGTCGTAGTGCTCGTTGAGACTACCCCACTCCGAAGACTGACGATTTGCGCCATACAGAAATCTACCGGAATAGAGGTTTCGTGACACTAAAAATTATTATTATTATTGATTTAATAACAGATAACGTAATATCCATAGTATTAGTATGAGTTACTCTATGTTAGTAAAAATGCCATAAAATGTTATTTGTCGTGATTAGTACAATCATTGATTTGGGATACCAGCAATAGTTATCCAATAATGGTTTATATACTGACAGAAATGCAGCACGGCGGCAGCATTTTGTATGGTTTTTATTTTCTATTTCAACGTTTTGTTTATTATATTGTAAAAATAACACGTCATGTTTTTTTTTATTTGATTGTTATTTCCTGATTTAGTTATCTAATACGTTATCTGATGGCTATAACATTTGATCAGACAAGCGCTAAATTTCTAGTTCGTCTACTTTTTCATTATAATAATGAATTTAAAACGAAATTAAACAAATTTGAGTCGATACTGTTGCAGTTTAATGGCAATGATTGGTACCGCTGACTTTTAAGTTTAGTTTTTTTTATCGGTTTAATATTTGTTAATTAGCTTTTATTATTATTTTAGTGCAAGAGCCACTAACACTAAATATAATAGATAATAAATATATATAAAGATAAACAATAACACTAATTCTAAGGGTAGAATTCACCCTCATTAAATTTAACTACCACCGCAGAACGCAAAATATGAAAATCATCCAAATCGACATTTGGCAGAGTTCTGCGTGAATATACGTAAATACAGACGAATTCAAAACCTCCTCCGTTTCATTACGTAGGTTAAAAATCTTCCACCAGTCCTTATCTCGCTCACAGTGGTATTTTTGTTTCATTTGATTAAACGACGAGACGAGCAAGGCACTGGCCTATGGTAAGCGCTACGCCTGCCCATAAACAGAAGCAACACCATACGGAACTTTGAATTACAAAGCATTGCATGGCACTGGACTTCGCTTGTCATCCCTAGACATAAGATGTTAAGTCTCATAATATGCACAGTAATTTCACTGGCTTCAGTGTCCTTTAAACCGAAACACAACAGTGCTACACACTGTTACTTGGCGACAAAAATAGACAAAGCGGTGGTACCAACTTAGACGGCTTCTCGCATACGAGGGACCTACCACCTTGTATCTCTCAGCCCAATATGCTTTTTAACTCGTTAAAGAAAGATTTTACTTGTAGCTTAACTTGTAGTTACGTCGGTTAAAAAATATATTCTTAAAACGGTTCTGAATTTAATTCAAGATCTCGGGATTTACTTAGAGATTGTGTATTTATATTGTGTAAATATAAATAGAAACGCGGTTTTACAAAACGCATTCGCCAAACATAATCTTTTTTAATTAACACTTAGCATGAGGCAGGGGCGTCTTTTAAGTGCCGATTATGATGCCCTTAGAGGATGTTATGGCAGCCATAATCATTAAATTTTCTTACATAATGGTTATGACACTATATTTAGCTTTATTTTATGTATATCATACACAGCATAACATAGTAATTAAGAATGATATAGTATTTAGTCTTTTTCTTCTATGTCATGTTTTTGTAGGAAAACTAGGATAACTAAGGCGATTATACCGAAAACGTTTTATTTATTTTATATCTTCGTAAAGTGGGTTTGTGTCGCAATGGAACCCTCGCCGTAGTTTCTCATAGATAATTTTATTTCTTTTGAATTGAGTTATAAGAAAGCTCGTGTCTTTAAGTAATTAAGTTGAAAAAATAATAAATAGCTAACTGGCACGCTTAGAGACGTGAATTACTTTGAGAATAATTAAGCCATGTCCTAGAGTTCGATTATTTCTCAGATACATAAATTAGGATTATTTATATATTCAGCGACGGAACATAAAGCATTTTCTGTACTCAGTAACGGAGCATTAATTGTCTCTGAGCGTGGATATAAATTCAAAGTAATGACTAATTGAAGATTAAAGTTAATTGACGTCTGTGAGCGTAACAGTAAGACTTTGGTTACGCCATCTCTCATAAGAAGAGAAGATAAAATCACGACCGTACGTGGGCAATCTAGTAGCACGAAGTCTTTAATGCATACATACATTAGAAATAAAACTCTGTCCATGACCTTGCAGTCCTTATTTAAGTTATCACGTGTTTTTCATTACAACACTGTATTATTACTTGTGTAATAATGATTTATAAAAAAAATATTACTATAATTTTTCTGAAACATTATTATCTCTTTTGTAACCTGTTAGAAAATACGCATTTCAATTTAAAATGTGATTACATTTCTTTGCAAGGAAATGAAAGAATAAGAATTACAATTCCATTACAATTGTAATTGAACAACATGCAGTGGTACACAGAAATATGATTCCCTTGAACCAAGATCCATGAAATAACAGCCCCTGGCGAAATTATACCGACGTAAAGTAGCGGCTTGCTGCTGCGTTTCTTACGGTGAGTGAGATATCCGGAAGCCCAAATCCCCTCCCCTTCCCTATCCCTAATTATCCCTTTCCTTTATGGTCGGCAACGCGCCCATAATTCTTCTGGTGGTGGGCGTTCATGGGCGGTGGAGATCACTTACCATCAGGTGACCCACTTGCTCGTTTGCCGGCCTATGCCATAAAAAAAAAAAAAAAAAAAAAATTATATGGCACAGCAATATATGAACAAGTAACTGGCTAAAAGACGTTCATATTTATGGTGACAGTCCTTGCCTATAGATAAAAATTATTACTCCATTACGTATAATTTGTATTTGTTGTTTTTGTAGAAATAATTATAATTATTTTAATTTCTCTTACCTTCGAAAAAAATATCTGTAGAATGGAGATGCAGAAAATAATTACCGTTACTTATCATTTCACTTACAACAAAAACAGCTATTGAAATCTAAATAATGTTGATTATTGACAGTATCAGGCAGATAAATGTTTCAAAAACAATACATTTGTATGATTTATGACCAGTTTTTTCAAACAATATCGACCCTGTTAGGTCTTGTCTATGACTGAGATTTATTATTTTATTTGGACAATAAATTAAACATCTATGACAAGGGTTTTGATAAATTCATTCGGCGGAATGTTGTCTTACAAATTGATATAAATGGGTTTCTTGTTACAGAAAAATCGACGCGAGTTTCTGCCAATGTGAAGTTGAGTGAATCGATGGATTGTTTGATTAAAATTAAGTTTTTATTGCAAAAGATCGATTAAAGTAAAGGTCATTGCTTTTACCTTGCAAATTATGGATGGTAGGTCATATCGTTATTAATGTTGATATTAGCACAAAAAATGAATTATTATTAGACACTCGTTATATAATATAATCCCACAACTGGATTTCCAGAGGGTTAGAAAAGTATGCAGCTGGTAGTATTTTCATCCCACGACGTGAAACGGTGGCGAATTAAGGCCATACCCCCAGCAAAACGCCGCGCGATCGAGATTTTTAGAGGCTATCTAGTCATTACTTAAAATAAATATTGATTAAAAAAATATACAACATATTTCTCCAATCTGTCAGCTTTACTTTGTTCGATTCAAATTCATGTTAATGTTGAAATATTTTTTTAAATTGTCGTTATAAATGAACCATAAAAATGAGAAAAATGCAAAGATTCCGTGCGTCTCCTTTTAAAGTACAGATTGTTTTCATATGAGATTAACATCACTAGATAGGCAATTTAATAACGAATATTTTGCCCGTTTTAAATTTCGAAAAGACCAAAACCTGATTTTTTAAATTAATTATTTGCTAAATACGTGCAAATTCTGCTCGAAAACTCACACGCCAAGTACACGAGTCAGTATGGCGCGAGGCAATCAAGGTCATTTGCTCACGGAAGGGCCTTAATTCCATATCGATTACAAATTGCAATGCGCGGCGACTCATGTGTGATTTTACTATTCGAAACCTCAAATATAAATAATCGTGATGCTCGATGATTTAAATCCAGGGTCTTACCGGTTCCTCAATCTAAGTATACTGTCATTATATCAATAAAATGATAAACATTCACTATTTAAAACGATTTATGTAATACTAGCTTTTGCTCGCGGCTCCGCCCGCGTGATCTGCTTTTCCCGGGATAAAAAGTAGCCTATGTCTTATTCTGATGTATAAGCTATATTATTGTAAAGTTTCATTAAAATCCATTCAGTAGTGTTTACGTGAAAGAGTAACATACACCCATCCATCCATACTTACAAATTTTTGGCGTTTATAATATTAGTAGGATATTTACTGTACTAAAAATAAAATTAATTATTAGTATTATAGGGCTCTACTAACATAACAATTCCGTATAACTACGGAAGGATGAATTTTAATTAAGAATAATAATGCTTCTATTTTACAATGTCTGATTAAAATTTAACAGTTAATTAGAGTATAAAACAGTATTTTTAAATACCTAGTAAACATCTTTTCTCCTGTATAGTAATAAGTATATCACAGCGTGACTTTTGTATTCGAGCGTGTTATATTTTATTGGTAGAATTTACTCATAGGTGGTGAAACACGCACTAAGGATCCAAATAATAAATATATGTTGTAAGATTTATTAAAATACATTAATCCATATAAATACAAAGATGCTAATCACAAACATTAACGTAAGAACAAAGTGGCAATCAAAACGTGAAAGGTCACCCGACCGCACGTTACAAGTTCAATGTTAACCACCGACTTAAAAACTAAAGGGCATCAGTCACGAAGAGGCACTTGATGCGGTGAATATGGGTCAACAACAGTCTCTACTGCTGCTGAATTACTCAATTTACGATTTTATACTGTTAACGGTTGGGTGAGGGATGTATAAACATGCCTTGAACACTCGCGTTGATTAATGGGTTTGAGTCGATGAATTTATGTTTAACTAGCTGTTGCTCCCGTGTTCACTAGGGGACTGTTTTTCCCGGGATAAAAAGGTAAACCTAGGGCCTAGGTTAGGAGTTTGGGACATAGGCTACTTTTTTTCTATGGACTACCTGAATGTCAAAGAAGCCGAAGCCAAATATCTCACCCACCGTACAAACTGCCACTTTACATCGATTTTCTGCGAGACAGTGGTAACAACTCGGTCGAGCCGGCATACAATACTATCTACAGCGTGACTCTACCAAAAATCTACAACATTACATAAAAAAAATATTTACATGTTGTATCATTAAATCTACTTTGCCTTACATTATACATTGATGATGTCATGCCACAAGTCCATTTTACGATTTGACACACATCAAGTGCAATGCCACGATGCCATACCAGGACAAGAGGAAATTCAAATTCACTTCTCGAGTCACGTAGCAATCTAAGCGCCCTGTTTGGCAGTCCGAGACTTCTGAACTTAACCATGGTTAGATATTCAGAAGGGCTAGCATCTGATAGCAGATGCAAAGAAGTCTACCTGAAAAGCAACCGGAGTTTTCTTCAGACTATTTTGGTCTGCTACCATTATAAACAAAAATCCTAGATTTTACTTGCTTCAGATAGTATAGACTTTTCATACATACTAGATGGTAGGTCTTTTGTATACGAAAGCCCGTTTGCGTAAGTTTCTGGCCAAGCAGCAGTATATTATTATAGCACTGTTGTGTTACGGTTTGAAGGACATTGCCAGTGAAATGATTGGGCATAATGAGATTTAACGTCATGTCTCGTGATAATGAACGCAGTCCAGTGCCATGTAGTGCTTTGTAATTCAAAGTTCTGTGTGGTGTGTCTGCTTATGGGCAGGCGTGACGCTTATCATCAAGCGATCTACTCGTTTCGTCATTAAGGCAATTAACAAAAAAAGTAAATACTAAAATGTCCGAACACTTTCTGATTTATATTATTAGTTGAGCTGTATACAGTTTTATGTATCGGGTGTAATTAGACGCGCTGTCTAGTCGTGTGTGACACTTTTAGTGTCCCAGACAGCAGAATAACAGTGACCCGGCTTAATGGAGCTTGTATCTGCTACATTATTGTTAATTAATAAAATTATCCTTGTTTTCTTTGTTAGGTATAATTTTTGTGTGATAATATTTTCTGTTCTAGTTACCGAATCTAATTATGTTTGAGTAATTACAGTATCATTTATGTCATCGCAATTATTTACTTTATTGAATGTCTTAATACCTGCTTATGGTTTTGAAAGGAGACACTATTTTCAACTGGCGAAAAAAGATAGAAGGTTTCAATTTGACGCGTTTTTATGTATACCCAAAACTCCGCCAAATGTGGACTGATTTGAATGATTCTTTTTTTTTCGAATAAGTATAGCTCAAAGTTGGTCCCATTTTAATTGCAAGAAGAAATACTTGTAAGGAGTTGAAATTGGAGATGAAAGACTCAAACTTTGTCATTTATGTACAGATTTTGTTGCTTCATTCGCTAAAATAGTAAAAAAAACACTTTTTAACAAAAAATAAAACTCTCTCTCTCTCTCTACCCCTCACATAAAAAAAATTAATAAGAAGGATGTAGGTGCTTAAACACGGTAGAAACAGTCAGCACAATATATAACTTGTTACTGTTAACTTCAATTGTGATTAAGTAATTTCTTATAAATATTCGATTATTATTAGTCGTCAATTACTTCTGTACACCGTAATGGAGCATAAAGCAAAAATTTGCTCTGAGTATGAAAAAGATCGAATTCGAAGAAATTCCTCATTATCATAATGTCTTAGAATTGCCTTTCCGCACTTTTTTACTCGATATAATACGATCCTTTGAAAGCATGACAAAAAGACGCTGTGGCGGTCACCTGTTAGGCTGTGGACTAGGCCCCTATTGTTACCTAGATCCGCATTAACCTTCATTGCGGTAGATCTAATTTATTGATAACGTTTTGGATATTGTATTGTGAAATTGCGCTCTGTCGTGTGAAGGTAATCCAGTGATTATAATGACAAATTGTGATGTTCATAGTGGTTGTGTATGTGTGGGTTTCTGAGGTTTGTATGAAAAACTGAGATATGACAATTGGTTGGAATTTAACATGCTTTGATGGAAACTTAAAGAAATTCTTTCGCCGAGTTATTACAGACATAATATACTATTAAAGGATTAAAGACCTGTGATATTAACGATTTTATAACAACTAACTTCTGCTCATGGCTCCACCCACGTGATTGTATTTTGCTGGAAAAGTAGTCTATATTCTACTCCATGGTCTAACCTGTGTGCTCAACCCTTTCAATTGTTAAGGTGTGATTAATTAATAAATATTCGAGTTTAAAAACACAGTCTCACTAACATTCAAACTTTTATAATATTAACAAAAATGTACTGACTGATTTGTCAATGCCCAGACTAAACTGCTGGATTAAGCGTGGGTTGCACAATCCGTCGGGAAAAGGAAAGTTATTGCAACAAGCAATGATTGGCGACATCTATTTCTGAAAACAAATAATACTAGCCCTGTTTAAATATAGACAAACTTGAAAAGTCATGCATGGTGATGCTCTTGGGGCTGGTTTCGAACCTGCGACTTTCGTTTCAACAGTCAGTACCTCTCCCCGCTGACCTATGCTGCTTTTTTTAAAACAAATGATACAACCTTTAAATAACGTGAACCGTGGCTTGTTACAATAGACGGTGCACTCAGACTTAGGAAACTGAAATTTTGACAGCATTTTTGCTGTAATGACATGGTAACCACTAAGATTTTCGATATTAGGCATGGAAGGGAAAGTTTATATAGTAAAACACTTTAATCCTAGGGATACTTTGAGATAAGCAAAGCCGTAAAATCAATAAAGTAAATACAATTTATCATTGAGACCAGAAATCTCAACTTTAGGCAAAATATGTTGCGGCGCAAAATACGTCTTGTAAGGCAAAAAATATTTTAATCACGCTGCAATTTTATACGTTTTTTTATAGCAGAGGCCGGCAAGCGAGTAAGTAGGTCACCTGATAGTAAGAAATCACCGCCCATGAATATCCACAATACTAAAAGAACCATGCATTCGTTTCAGTTTTTTAAGGAAGGTTATAAAACTAAGGAATAGATACTGATATCCCACTCACTGTACGAAACAGCTTGCTGATATTTTATGCCGGTTTTCTGTGTGACAGTTATTCCACTGATGTTATTTATAATAAATAATTAAATAATATATAAATACACCCATCAGTCACAACACATAACTACGGAATTACGAGAGACTTTCTCACAACACCCAGCCTCGAAATAATATTTGAAGATCACACAAACATTTGTTTTGGTACCGGGATCGAACCCGCGATCCCTCGTTTCATAGCCACCTTCTCACCCGCTGTGCAACGCAGGCTGGCAAAATATTTTCTATCATTGCTATAAATAAATATTAGGCGATTCCCACAAATGTATAACGAGCCAGACACATTTCACGGCTTTCACTGCCACTGGATTCATTCGTTTTATTTGCTTGCAAAATTGGAATACGAAACGAGATGCTTTGCACGACATCTATGTGAAGATTCATGTAACAAGTCCGTCTGTCTCTTGATAAGATTGTTTCCAAACATTCAATAAACGAAATAAGTTTGCACATGGCTATTCCCAACCGTATTCAGTACCAACTTGTATTCCACGTGAACTCTCCTGAGAAGCAGTGGGAATGAAGTTTCAATTTTTAAATGTGAATCAGAAATGTTGGGATAAAGAATTTTCTCTTAAGAATAATTACTTTTAATGTTTCTTTATTTAACTTTCTAATTAATCTTAAGCCAGTGTCCATAGACAAACCGGTGAGGTTTTAGATTCAAAGGGTCGGGAAATCACAATTCGTGCTTGGAGTTTACGACTTGAAAAATCACACGTGAGTTGCCTGGAATTTGAATGTATGCCGTGATAGGTTACCTATCACATTATGGGACAAAAATAAGCGTGGCGAGTCGTGGGTCTACTATTTATACCTCTGCCTTCCCTTTCGGGGATACATACATGCGGTTATGTTCTATTTAGAGAGAATATCAAGCAGTATATTATTATACTTTAGGTCTAGCTCATGTGAATCGGGTCGATCATTCTAGAAGTTAAAATGATTTATTGCAAAAAGTAACTATTTTCTGCGATGGATATGGGTGTGCCTATCAATGTGTCTAGACTTGACATATTTTATTCAACGATCCATAAAACATAGCCTACAATTTACATTATTTTACCAAATAAACATGAGGGATGGATGTCAATAAAGAAATTTACATACATGAAGATATCATATTTACTACACGAGACTATATTACCCATAAAATTAAAACGGGACTACGTATTTTTTTGCAATTCTATCTGATATCGAGAGTTTAAACATTATTTTGAATATTTATGTATTTTTTTTCTGTCGCGTTATTCCAGGTTAATGTCAGGGTTCACCTGCTCATCATGATTTGATTGCGGATTTGGTATTTTATGAGGCGATCTGCCGTCGGAGTTCTGAACCCACAACCCGCAACGTATCCTATTTATACTGCGTTTGCAATATTAAAATTTGTGTAACTGATCTTCGAAACCCATTAATAAATTGTCTTTCTTTTTTCGAAGTGTCAATGAAGTCTTTGATAAGCATTATGTTATTTTAATATTTGTGCACGTTGGATGTGTATTTTTGTCATAAACAATGGGTTTTAGTCCATTAAAGATGAAAAGCTTTGTAGTGCTGCACAATACTCTTTATCCAGACTGTAACACGATCTCAATAACGTATTTCTGTAGGTGTTTACCTTGTTTAACAAATGGTCTACGATTCTGGATAACATCGACCTTCACCCATCTGTTTACCGGATGAAAAATATATCTTAGGGTATAAAATGTGTTGCTGAACATATACCAATAGGGTTGCCTAAAAAAATATGGTAAAGGATAGGATAGGTAGTAGTGCAAGGATATGTTTTACGAATAAAAAAAAAAGATATTTCACTGACTTGCTCACCAATTAAATGAACCTTCAATGAAAACCTACAATGTATACTACCTGCAAAAGCTAGGAGCTAGATGAGCGCAATGACCACTTTTTAGTTACCTGTTTGCACACGGCAGCCAGGTAGTAGTGGCCAGAAAATGGGCCAGAAGATGGGTGAAGGTCAATGTTACCCGGGATCTTATACTAAAAGGTGCAATGATGACATCGATGGTCTTTGTGTTTGACAATGTAATATTTTCACTATTAAATTTAGCTAAGAAAACTATACTAAAGCCTCGAGGTGATTTATGTGAAAATCTTTACCACAGATCGGAAAACCTCATGTGCTGTAAAAAAAATAGTTTCATTGTACGAAAAAGAGGACATTAGTAGTCTAAGGGCTGTCCTTTTTTAGAAGCGAAGCAGAAATACCATTGATATAGCTTAGCTTCCTGAAAATATAAGTACTGATATTATTATTAGAAAGTATTCAATTAACTAATGACGGTTAAACCAGGTTAAGGAAACATTTATTCTAAAATCGACACTCCGATATGTATAGAGTGATGGAAATTTAATAAAGTGTCTTCCGTCCGTAACAATGAAATGAGGTTAAAAATTCTATCCACTTTCGAAGAGAACGTTTTATCTTGGAAATACGCCAATAAGCAAACAAAAGAAAATGTTTATGGTATTTGAAACGTTGAGCTCAAGTATCGGTTAAGTAAAGAATTTATTACAAGCTCGGTAATTAAGGCAGCGCTTGATATTTTTTATTAGACGATAAGAAAAGAAATGCCGCTTTTATTTTATGATTATACGCCATTTGTTCTACAAAGCAAATTATTTTTAAATGTACCTTTTCTTTTTTCAGACTCTTGCTTGTCTCTGAGAATTGTCTAATGCGTTTGACATACTTATTATACTTTTTATTTTTTGACGGGCTTTAAAAATACAATTGACTTTAGAAAGATGGAAGTAAAATAAGATTATTATAATTATTATCGTGTCTTAGAAATACTTTGAAGTATATTGTTTCTACTTCAAAATTTTATAGCAATTCGGAGATTAATTTTTGAATATGTTTTATACATTGCACATGGAAGCAAATAAATTTATGGTTTCTATAAAAACGCTAGCCCCAACTAACCCAATTTACCCAAAACCACTCTAATGTTGGACCACAGGCGCGACAAATAAACAGATAATAAAAATAGACAGTCGTAATGAACAGCCTTCGTGAAAATATCACTCGTAACTTGAAAAATAAGAACATAAAATGTATATAGGTATAGCACATAAGCTGAGGGAGTAATCCGAAATAGTTTTATACGAGGGGACATGATGTCTTTGCAGCACTTATCCTTAATACCGACCTAAGCCATGTAGAGTGGACTGGATGATATTATAACAGAGTACCTCGTAATACAGAGACATTTTGCATTCATGTGTAATAAGATTAAAATGTTCGCAAATGTTTCAGTTTGAAACATGGCTTAGCACAGTTTTTTTCAGGTCATAGGCAAGCTAGTATATGCCATTTCAGCGATGTTCTTCTTAAATAACTTGGGTTACTGAAGTGTACTTACTTCAAAATAGCAAACTCTCTGCTGAAATTTGAACAGGGGCTCAACGCGCACACTCCGCGCCTTGGTCGGTTGTACGCCGCAAGTAATTTACAATTAATTACCAAGTGGTAGACCAAGTCTGTAGGTAGTTTTATCTTCAGCATGATGCTTTTCATACTGGTACGGCAAAGCTGGAAGAAAGAAAAGAAGTAAATTTAACGACAGCCCAGCAAGAATTGGTACGAAATATCGAGATGAAGGTCGTAGATTTGGAACCAGCCCCAAGAGCATGCGCCTTTGATTTTTCTAATTTGCGTGTTTATTCATTGTTAATTATCGCTTGCTTTAACGGCAAATAAAACATCATACCTGAGAAGTTGAATAAGAATTTCAAACGTATGTGAAGTTGGCCATCCGCATTAAGGCAGCATGGTGGACTAAGCCCTAACCCTTCTCATTCAATAGAGGAAGCCCGTGCCCAGCATTGGGACGTGTATAAATCTAGATTCTAATCATCCATATGCATAGATACATCTATATCCATTTTTTTAAATACAAAGTGAAGTAAGTAATGCATCTATTAGAAATATTTTGCTACACTATTCTGTGTAAATAGCGAAATAAGTCTCAAGTAGCGAAATATCCGATGAACTAAAAACTACGTCTCGAAGGGAATCATTTGTTTTTTCCTTAAGAAACTAATGGATTTTCTACACAGAAAAATAAAACGACCCGGTCGATTCAGTGTCCACACTATGCTTCAAATAATTTCAATTTAAAACACATATAAAGCGTGGTATTCGTTGGGAATTTTTAATTTCCCGCGAGCACTAGAATATTGCAGTAAAGGATACGGTACATTGACTGCGTTTCCGTTACCAAAGTTATTTATTATACTTCCAAGATATTATAGAACATTACTGAGTAATACGTTAATGAAACTAAGTAAGGAAGAAAGTACGGTGCTTCTCTTCTTGAGCAACTTTTATGTACCGTCGTATCAGAGGAATAACATTTTAAAGTGACGCGAGGTAAATTCCTTGAGAGGTAATTTTGCTAAGTAGTCTAGTAACCCCGGAAAAGATTAGAAAGCTTTGTAGGTTTTATTACAGTCTTATACTATTTTTAGAGCGCTTTTCCTGGGGATTCTTTAACACGGATTATAAAATTTTTACTTAAGTAAGTGGAATTCTTTTTATATAAAATGAAAGCACGCGCAATAATACTTCTATGTACCTAAAAAGGATGACCTTTTAATTGACCTCCCTCATGTACGATGGTACGTTTTGGGAAAGGTAAATCTGTGTCTTTTATGCTTTTGAACAGCTATAACAATTTAAAAAAATATTAGCGCTTTTAGCTTGATGACTGAACAAAGAAATATGAACTTAAATTTATTTCCTTAAATAATAACTCATTGGCAATAATCACAACTTATCTAGGCTAGTTTTAATAATATTATTTAATATTCATACGTAGGTTCGTTACATTAATAGTATGGATAATGTATTACGTAGATGCACATTCATTTGTCGATCATTCGTCATTCGTATGATTGATCATGTCAATGCGTTTCACAGACTACTGAGCTGAAAGCATGTCACAGGAGGCATTTTCAATTATTTCGCATCATATCTACCACTGTATTCTGGGATAATGAACTTTGGCTGAAATCAAAGCAATATGTTACTTTGATGTTTATAAACATCAACTGCAAAAATTGTCTTTTAGATCCCCGGGTCGGGTAAAAGTGATAGTTTTCTATCACGAAATGCTCAGTGTGAGCCAGCAGTCTGGACCTACGCTCGGAATCACATTATAGACTCGTCCCTATCATATCATGGGGCTGAAATTAGCTCGGCGAAATGTGAAGCACTGGTTGTACCTCTGTCTATCCCTTCGAGGATTACTGACATGAGTACGTATGTATGAATGTACATTTGTGACTTGGTCTCCATTATTGTAGATTTCTACCTACCTAATTATCACCTAATAGTACTTACTGTTCATATCGGCATGTTTTAGTATATTTATAAAACATTTACTAGTAGAAATATCCCTTATACATTACATTTGTGTTTTCAAAGACCGATGGATACACATTGTATAAAAATAAAAAGCATACATTTGTGAAAAATACGAAATGAAACAACGTTTGAGTTGAAACACCGTTCAATCCGATTGATCGGTTCAAGCTATGCTTTTGTGTGCATTGATTTGTTTAATTTTATTGCATTTGCGAGCTGTTTTAAAAGCAATATAAGATTGCGACAAATAAGATGTTCAATTCGATTTTGTTTATTTCTATAAACCTTTCATACAAATTGAACTTTGAAAATTTCTTATTTAATGTATGTGCCTTTGTCTATTTAAACAATACATTTTTTAACATCAATTTAGGTAATGAGTACCTGAATGGTAAACAAGTTACAAGGTTCTTTATAGAAATTATAGAATTGAATGAACAGAAACTTCATTCATTCCAAGTTTTAATGAACGAATGAATGTGATTAGTAGGCTGGATTCGCCAACTGACGCGTTTGGATAGAGTAACGAGTTTGTTTTAAAGGTTGTAGAAGTGCGTAACAAGTTAAATTTTTAAATGGTTTTCTGTTATATGGCCAAACGGTGAAAAATGTTTAATAATAATATTTTCCAGTAAGTCGCAATGCGGTATCAATTCTGTTTACGGTTCAACCGCGTTTTTGCCACTGTCTCATAGCATGCTGTTGCGTTTCGTACGGCAAATTAGATTATTGGGACCCAAATTCCCTTCCCAATTCTTGTAAAAATTGTCGAAATGTCGGTGTTCTTGAGCAATGGAGATCACTTACAATCAGCTAACGTCCATTTTCGTTTATCTGATCTTTGCTATAAAAGGTATTGGGAGGGGACGGGGAATGGTTTGGACCCAAGTCTACGAGTCTACAGTGATGGACCCGGTTGGGTCGGCCCACTTATACTATAAACAAATATGTCTAAAGGTGGCTACCACCACATACTTCAATTTTTATGCCTCGACAACGCGACGCAGAAACTGTTAAAATTATTATACGACGTTTTTGATGTTCCAGTGAAAATTTAGTCAAAAAAATTAAATTCTTTTATTCTTCATATTTTTTATATTATCTTGAATGACCAAAACGAGCAAGTGGCTCGCCTGATGGTAAGCGCCATGTGTGCCCATAAACAGAAGAAATATCAAATAGAACTTTGAATTACAACACACTGCATGGCAGTGGTTTGGCATGGCGCCGGTCATCCGAAGACATAAACTGTTATATCTCATAAATCCCATTAATTTCACTGGTTTCAATGCCCTTCAAACCGAAACACAACAGTACTTACACACTGCTGCTTGACGGAAGAAATAGACGAAGCGGTGGTACCAATGCAGGCAGCCTCTCGCATGCAAGGGACCTACTAAGTTATGCAGTTGATTTGTGCAGTTGCGTAAAATATCTGCAGTCGAGTTACACAACTGCAAGAAGTATATCTAGTCAGGTTACTCATCTGCATGAGGCAGGCAAGCGGTTTGGACAACAAGCAGTTGTCACGAGCTGCGTTACACGACGGTAGACTTTATAAAATGTGAAGTGGAAATCACAACTATACGCAATGCACGAATCGATCGTGTCAAATGTTGTAATGTTAATATAATCTACCTGCACCGTGTCGACGATTAATTACAAGATAGTACGAATATTATTAATCTCAGTTAATATGAAGATTAATTAAACCACAAGCTTTACCTTGCCGACTACATAAACCGTGCGCAATTTACTCGCCAACTTATTGATATCTGTTCTACGGCATTTACTCCCTAATCAAACGTATTGACACGTACTAAACAAATAAATAAGATAAACAACACAGCAAACAATGTCCGGGTAAACATCAGACTAACAAAGAACGACTGTAGGTGCCGGGTGACGTCATAGCGCGCTGACGTCAGAGCTTGCGTACATGTGGGTCAATAGAACGCGGCAGTTTGGCCCGGGAGCTCCCAGCTCGAAATAGGTCGCTGCTAGGGTCGCCACTAACTCCCTGGCATAGGTCCGTGGAACTAGATTTCGAACAATCAATTCCCCGCTCGTAATATAGCTGATGCACGCTCTATAGAAATAATATGTTGTTACCCTTTGTTCCTTATTCCCAATTTGTTGCTCACGTCTGGTGTTATGTATTTCCACGTAATGTATTGAGTAATTTTTCGAATATAAGATGTTTCTTTCCTTGTTGTAGTTATACATAGTAGTGGTCGCATAATGGTCGAAATTTGACATCGATAATGATAATATACTTTTTGTTCTATAACGTCAGCTATGAGATTTGTTTTAGACATTGTGAGTGTAAACGTAAACAATTATTATTTAATTTCATTTCATTTATTGCACTTGTTACAATATAAAATCTTTTTACACTCCTCCTCCGTATAAACTTTAATTATGCCAAATCTCACATTCACCCGTGCGCGGAATATGTTTAAAAGGGGCTTGCATTTCTCTTCACGTATTCATGTATAACTATAGATCTTAGAATAGATAAGCATATTATATACTTAGCATTAACTCCTGAAACGAAACGCCAGGGATTCTTTAAATGTTGTTTAAATGTAAGAGAATTCATAAATAATAAGCTGGGTACGTGATTGCCTTGCATGGTATTTTTCGATTATTAGAAACCATTCAAAATTCAGTGTAAATCTTCCGCGATCATTATAAAAGATGTCTTAAATTGGTCCATCTTAACTGTTTTGTATTGAAATTAATGACAATATGAGATAAATTTAAAAATAAAATAAAATACATCGAAAACTCACATATATAAATAACAGTAATCCTGTATTAAAATAATTTATATCGTGGGGTATTAGGAACTTTGTGGGACACATGGTCCCACGACACCTAGTCCGAACCATTTACACACAAACATAAACAACACATGAGACACAAACATTTGTTTCGATGCCAGGTTCGATCCCACGGTCTCTCATTTCACAGCCGAGAGACTAACTGCTGTGCCACGAAGGCTGACTTACACTGAGACATAATATGTAAACATATTTTATTGCTCTGGATGGCTATGAAGATTCTCATCCCTTCATTCAACAGTATAAAACAACTATGTTATCGCAATATTTCCCTTAAAATAAAACTAATTTAAACGAATTTTATCGCGGTTTTTATTAATTTTGAACCCGACGTTTCGAAAGCTTTTCAGCCTCCGTAGTCACGGGGTGGACTGAGGTGTAGGTTGTCAAGAAAAGTTAATGTTACAGTGTCCACCTTCAGTTTACAATTATTGATATATTTTTTTAATTTTTTTTTTGTTTGATAATATATTTCCGCAATATTTCCCTTCCAACTGTTCACCTGAAGTGTACGATGAACACCTTAAGCCTTGGGAAATGAGCTCAATATGTCGTGTATGAAAACTGGCACGTAACTCGGGATAATGTTGGGGGTCTGACGCGTTGTCTAGCTTCCAGGATTTATTATCTGCCGCTTAGTACTAGGAACAAAGGATTTGGGTTAAACCGACTATATTGTGGGTGCTTGCTTAACATTAGCATTCTTTGTCTAACGAGGTATTTTTATGTGTCTATGACGCAGGTCTTTTTTTTTTATAGCATAGGCCGGCAAACGAGCAAGTGGGTCACCTGATGGTAAGTGATCTCCACCACCCATGTACGCCCACAATATCAGAATCATGGGCGCGTTGCCGACCTTAAAGGAAAGGGATAATTAGGGATTGGGAAGGGGAGGGGATTTGGGCTTCCGGATATCTCACTCACCGTACGAAACGCAGTAGAAAGCCGCTACTTTACGTCGGTTTTCTGTGAGACAGTGGTAACAACCCGGTCGAGCCAGCCCATTCATGCTGTAGACAAAACAGTCTACAGCGTGGCTCTACCACTCAGAAACATTAAGTCTAAATAAGTAAGGTCTGGTGACATTAAGGGATAACTCGGTATATAAACGACATCAAGAAGTGAAGGTTAAAGGTAAACTTGTGTGATAGAGGATTGCCACGCTCGACACAAATTAAGGCTGTACTTCTATTTGACAATAGTTTGTATTCTCAGTGATTTTGAAACAAGGCATGCATAATTAGTTGTTAAAATCCTGGATCCTAGTTAGATATGTCCATAAAGATATCTTATATTAACAAGTCCGATAATATAATATTACATAGTTGCTTCTTTTGAACGTCCACTCCAAACGATTTCGATACGATTGGGTATTTGACTCATATTTTTTATTTTAATAAGCTACATTCCCCAAAATTTAATATCGATAGAATAAAAAATTTGAATTTAAATTATACTTCGGCGGCATCAGATATGCTCCAATTGGGTCGTTATATGGCGGAAGATGAAACATTCGAACACATGAAATTTAATACGTATACTATTGCCATTACGTCAAGATTCCCGAAAATTAGACAGCAGGTGGGCTGAATGCAGTAAGTGTGCTGCCATTTCGCCAAAGTTATTTGCTTTTTATGTTACTGGGGGCGCGCCTATGTACTAAATAAATCTAATCTTAGGCAAATCGTAGTTTTTGTTTAAAACTATCCAGTTCAATATAAACAGGAATTAGATCTTAAAAAAATAAAATAATTATAAATTAATGTGGAGCTTACACGGTAGGGAAATTACTATGTGTAATGCATACCCTAGTAGATAATATTATCATAAGATATACCTTATGAATAATGTACTTTTATTTCAGTGTTTTTGATTTCAAGTGAATTTGCGTTTGTTATCTTTCAATGTATGCTTTAGAAATATAAGTAACAATGCTACTGAGTGCGCTCTTACAATTTTTACATAGTGTAGTAGTGTAAGTTCTTAAGTAAGTGAATTTCTTGTAATTCTTTTGAGAAATTAAGTAATTCTAACCGTAAATAAGATATAGAAAAATGTACTTTCAAGGGTTCTGTACACAAAGGGTACCAAGGTGGCCTTCTGAAATTTGGGAAGAATATCTGTAATACCTACTAGCGGGTATCATAAAAAAAAATTGAAGGGCGTGGATATGGAACACTTGGTTCGCGATTCCGACTCTTGCTAACTTTGAGGTGGAAGGAAGTGTAAGCCGGACTCACCAACTTTCCATCTGGCTCACACATGAGGGACTATTAGATCGGGACCCTAGCCAATTTTCCTCTTCTAAAAACCGTGTGTGGTGTGTTTTCGGGGTATCCTATACCTGGATTACTTTCTGTACTATCCCTGTGCCTTTGTGACCGATCGCTTAGGAAATACTATTTTAACTCTTTCACGCATAAGGGACATATTTGTCCCACCATAATATTTACAATTTACTTATGTTCAGTTTTCAAATTGCGATGTTTATTTGTACCTAGGTATTTCAACGATATACGGAAGTTATTTCCTAGTTTCTCAACTAACTCGTCTAAGATGGACCAACCCTGGTTTCAGAAGTTGCGTGAATGCACTAAAATTAATAAGTTTGTTTATCAAGAAAGCTCTCATCGCCGAGCTTAGCTAAATTAACGCCAGTAACGGTATAAGTGAGTTAAGTACTTGCTTAATTATCTTACTGCACAATACTCTTTAAGTAATTACTAAGTAAATTCGCTTAACTTCGAAACAATGTAATTATCTCAAAACACCTGAGTTTGCGCGTGAGTTTCTAGTTTATATGTATATATTAAGTCCATTGACTTTATAATATCGCGATGATTTTCTGTGTGGCAGTTTTACTACGTTGGTCGAACCAGCCCATTTTTTTTTATTTCATTGAATGATGAGACGAGCAAGGCTCGTAATAGTGAGTAGTGTGATACATAGCTGATATTATTGTTTTAGATTCAAATTAGTGGCCGAGCTACAATAACAACAAGTACAAGGTGGTAGGCCCCTCGTATGTGAAGGGCCGGCTAGGTTGGAACCACCGCTTTGTCTATTTCTGCCGCCAATCAACATTGCCAAGACATAAGATGTTGTGTGTAAGCACTGTTGTATTTCCGTTTGAAGGACATTGAAGCCAGTGAAACTACTGGGCATTATGATATTTAAAATCTTATGTCTTAGGGTGACGAGCGCAGTTCAGTGCCATGCAGTGCTTTATAATTCAAAGTTCTATGTGATGTTGCTTCTGTTTATGGGCAGGCGTGGCGCTTACTATCAGGCGAGCGTCTTGCTTGTCTCGTCATTCAATTAAATAAAAAAAAATCTTCTCGATCCTTATCTTCACCGTTAAAGCGATTGATAATTAACAATGAATAAATAAGTATCGTCAAAAAATCACCTACCTACCACCACGTACCTACGCTGTGGGCTAATTTTGAATTCGCAACTTCCATCATAGCAATTCTTACCTATCCCCGCTAAGCTATAGCAAGTTTTTAGGTTATTTCACAAAACATCGCATAAAAAAGTTACTTTGCCAGTAATTATTACAAGATCTAATCCAGGTCACGTAAATTGCTAAGATTATTTCCATATTAATAGTAAAGGAGGTCGTATAGAAACAAATGTTCTTATAATTTACGCATAAAAATGCTCCCTTTTCTTCCACTTGGTAAGCAAATTGTGCTGTACACATTAAAAGCTATAAAAATGTAATTAAGAGGACTATATTCCCCACAATCAATTCGCTAAATGATCTGAGAAGATGGATGGCATACAGGCGTTTTTTAGGGAAAACCATTAAAAGAATTCAGTTGTTCAATTTATTCGATTACACTAATTACAAAGAAATGAGTTTTTTTATGTTACAGTAGGTTAATAATATAGCTTATTTTACTTACACAAACTGCAAACCCCTTTCTCTCTTTGGTTGGTTTAGGCTAGACGATGATAAGTCAGTCGGGACTTTGTATTTTTGTATATGTTACGGATAATGATAGAATACTCGCAGTATAAAAGTATATAGGTAGATATGTTTATTTCTAAATCAATTTAGTTCTCTACAAGACTATGTGAAAGAAGTAGTTGCAAATAAAGGTTATGATGTTTGTGCCTATGTACAAAGACAAAAAACGTTCTTTATACTATAATTGAATCTCAATTTTATTGAACAAATAACCCTAATCTGATAGAGATAGTACAAAGTTTTAGATCTTCATCTTCCTATCCACCAAACATAAAAATTTATAGTCGCACACAACAACCCAAGGGATTTTAAGCCCATCATTGGTATTAAAACAGCGGCATTCAACTAAGGGAATTCGGTCATATAAAGTAAGTATACGATATGGTACATTAAGTCCTTAAGTGTGTTTATCTTGGGTTTGTGAGACATCGGTGCTAGATTAACCTACTTTAGAGAAATCGTGCTCTACGAATAGCGGTTTGTTTGATTAAGATTTAAGGCTGTTGGAAGGATATTCATATCCGCCCAGATAGAGACCACTGTACACATAATTCTAAATTGCTGCTGGTAGGATATTAATATCCGCCCGGATAGCGACCATCGTACACATGGTGTTGAAACTTGCCATAGTGGCCACCTTGTGTGGATCGCGTTCCAGGATCAGCCAGTTTACAGTTTACAGATTACCAGTTTTCTCGAGGGGCTTGCGACATGACTTATCCTATGTATCCCTGTGCCTGCATCGGTAATTCGCATATCCGGTCGCAAGCTCCTCGAATTGCTTCATCCCCCTTTGGAGTGTGAAGAAGCATTTATACAGGCCAGCAAGATTCCGAAGACCATCGATAAACTCATTGTTTGTCGGTGGTTACTGTTTTTTTGGACTGCACTAAGCTTACCATCAGTGTCAGGTGTAGCGCAGCAAAGTGTAACATCTAGAACTATTGATCTAATTCTTGAAATTCACCAATAGAATAATTTCGTTGAGTTATTATGCTATTTAATTTGTAATAAAAGTGAGTTTTGAGTTAAGCAAAGACTTTCACGCGAGCAGAGCTGCGAGCCTAAACTAATGAGAAATATGAAGATAATGAAAGCAATATACTAACATCAATCACCACGCATATGAGAAATGAAAGCATTAAGGAAAAATATTAGTATGTGTCATGTTTGGCTCATAATAATTAATCAAATACAGACCTTCGGTGAACGAAGTAATAGTATGACTTAAGTTAGCCGAGAGGTAATAAATAATTAAGTCTCGAAATATAAATAACACAAAGATAAGAGAGAAATATCGGAATTAAACAAAATATACTCGCGTCAAATTTCTCCCTCTCCTGCCTTAACCCAACCTCTTTTTCCACCAGGAAAGATAGAGTGGCTAGAATTCAATGACGGAATGGCGATTCATAAATAGAATAAATACATTGTACCTAATGTAAAAACCTTTTTAAGTTACTTGTCAAAATCCATCAAGGTAAAATCGCTAAGAAAATAAATCCATGGCATTCCTGTATACTACTTTTCCTATTAGTCCTTATATCTTATTAATCCTTCTTAATGCTCTAATGTGATATTATAAATTGGCTGTACCCGATATACGTTGCAATGCCACGTAAAGAAAAAAAAACTGTTGGCAATATTTCATGGCAATCGGATGAATGGTTTAGGAACGCATGGGATAATCAATTTAAATTTATAAATACATATAATAATATAAATTTAAATTTTTACTTGTATAGATGTGAAAGATTGGTCGTTTGTGAATTTGTTTTTAATTCATCACGGTTTGATGGCTAAACAGGTTTGGATGAAATTTGGCACACAGGTATAACATAACCTAAATTAGGACATAAATTATTTTTATCCTGTCAAATTCTTTTGACATGAACGGAGCTGCGTTCAAAAGTTAGTTGTTTATAAAGTTGATACATTTCAAATATTTTTAGTTGTATCATGTTCGTAATCACCAGCACTATCTCCTGTCTAGTTTTTGAAAGCGTTTTCTTTGCACCATTAAATTTTCCATATTTCTAAATCATCATTATATATGTTTAATGTCAGTTATTTCAGGTCGACACAACCAAAGTAGCATTAGAGATGCCTAGTGGGACCAAAGTTCGCTTCTTGTGGTTAGGACCTGAGAAGTGGTGAAACTTAGGCTTTCAAGGCCGGCTTATGTTGGAAGTTACAAAGGGATTCGTGAAGTTTGTTATCTGATGCAGGTATTACAGAAGGGTGGGGCGTTTAATGTTTTCAAACAATTTCTTACAAGTGGACGTTTAACGAGAAGTTTAGACTTTTGCTAACTTTGAAGGTTTTAATATGAAAAGATATAAGCTCATGCCTGTATCAAGGAGTGTTCAGAAGTGCATCTAGGGCAGCACTGGTTCACCGAGCTTATTTACGTCCCATGATATGATAAGAGGCGAACTTACCGGGCATAAATTTCAGTACTGAGAACTCATATGAGATTTTTCGAATCGAAAATGAATCGTATCGATATTGAGTGTCTATTTTTGGATATCTTATTTATCTCGAAACAACAAAAGATAGTGTCCGTAACACGGTAGATAAGCAGCTTTTGGATTTATAGGAATCGGGTTCCATACCCGAAATATGACTTTATGGTCCACAGAACACAAACATTACAAGAGATATGACTCTTTTTGGATTCCAAATCCAAAGAGTGTCAACGGATTTTTTTTACTAAACGTACGTCATCTTTTTTTATAGCAGAGGCCGAAAAATTAGCAAAACGGGTCGCCTGCTAAATGATCTTCACCGCCCATGTACGCCCACAATACCAAAAGAATCATGGGTGCATTGCCAACCTTACGGGTAAGGAATATTTAAGGGATTATCAAGGGAAGATATTTTGGCCTCCGGATAACTCACTCACCGTATGAAACGCAGCATCGAGCCACTTATGTTCGTTATCTATGAAAAAGTGGTAACGACCCAGTCTACTCGGCCAATTTATGGTGTGGACAAAGCTGTTTACAGCGTGGCTCTACTAATGAACAAAATAATATTTTATATCCCTTATTATCGTGACTTCAAACATACAAATATAAACATATATTTTTTATCGAACACGACTAAATAGAGGTATCAACGTTTCTAAGAATACTTTGCACACCATTAAAATAGTATTAATTTTTTGCAGCTTCTTAGCAATAAGAGTGGTTATACACTGAATCCAATCCGAATCCAAGAAATACTGTTTTGAAGCAGTCATTGTACTATTTGTATCAGATGTTGCCCATTATATGGAGGTGGTAGGTCCCTCGTATACGAGAGACCGCCTGGGTCAGTCACCACTGATTTTTTTATATCTACCGTCCAGCAACGGTGTGTAACAAGCATTATTGTTTGGTATATGAGATATGAAACCAGTGAAATTAATGGGCAATTCGAGACTTAATATATTGTCTCGGGGTGAAAAGTGCAGTCCAGTGCTATACAATGCTTTGTAATTCAAAATTCTGTTTGGTATTGCTTCTGTTTATGACTTACCACCAGGCGTGAAACCTGTTCATTGTGTTTTTTAAACTAACAAAAACACAAATCACAATTCCATTGAAATAAATCTAATTTAAACGGATTTTATCGCGGGTCAAATTAATCAAATCACAATTCCATTTACCGAAGTCGAGAATATTCCCAGTTCTGTTCACAATATCGGATTCGGATAGGTAGTGCGTAAACACTCTTAGGCTTTGAAATTCGTTTGAAGAGCTCGCTATTGTGTTTGTTGCTAAAAATATATAGCAACATCTAAGTGAGCTATACATAATTTATTGGAAAAATAACACAAGTTATATTTATATTACGTTGTAACATTAAAGTATTTTTATACATTCGTGGGACAAATAACTTGAAATGACAAACCACAGTCGTAGGTTTATAGGGAGGGAGAAACGAGCAAGCGGGTCACCGGATGGTAGGGGTATTTGACTATGTCTAACTATTTTCTAACTTAACTGTCATTGGTCCTTGATAAGTATACCAAATTTCGATTTAATCCGACGTTTTGAAGGAGGTCAAAATAACGTTCAAAGATTCCGTTACATACAAACATACTAACATGCAAACATACGTCTGAAGCTAATAAAAGTATTAATAAAGGAAAACAGTGTTAATAAAGGGAAAAACGACAATGAACAATTAATGGATACCACTTTGAAGTCAGAGTAATTCTAAAACTCACAAGTTAAAATATAAAACAATAATAAAACTGAAAATTTGTGCCCTCGAAGGTCCGTAGTTAATAATTTAGTTGGATATATAATAACTATTAAAACTTACCTAAATCGACCCCGGGGAGTGATAGTTCGGACATTTATAAGTGGTGATGACTCTGAAATACATAAGCATTGAAATATGTGATTTTATTTTATATATTCGTCAGGGATGCGTCATGATATATTTTGTTTTTTTATTTGATTGAATGACGAGACGAGCAAGATGCTCGCCTGATGGTAAGCGCCATGCCTGCCCATAAACAGAAGCAACACCGCATAGAACTTTGAATTACAAAGCACTGCATGGCACTGACCTGCGGTCGTCACCCCGAGACATAAGATGTTAAATCTCATAATGCCCAGTAATTTCGATGGCTTCAATGTCCTTTAAACCGAAACACAACAGTGCTTCCACACTGTTGCTTGGCAGCAGAAATAGACAAAGCGGTGGTATCAACCCAGACGGCCTCTTGCATACGAGGGACCTACCACCTTGTAAGTAACACAAAGATAAGAGAAATATCGGAATAAAAACAAAATATACCCACGTCAAATTTCTCCCTCTCCTGCCTTAACCGTTAATTTCTTATTTAAAATAATTACCAAAAATATACCATAACCATACTAGATGCGTACAACATTAAATGCCAATATTTCAAGTTTGTAGCCGGTTTAGACTCAGTCAGTTAATAAGGACAAGTAATTATACAAGTATAGGTAAAGAAGAAATAAAACATATTACATAAAAAAAACTCTATTTGAGAAGTATTTCACGTATTAACAACTGTATCAACATATGCGTGCAAAATATAACTTGGATTTTAAATACCAACTCACGGCTCCGCCCGCGTGATCTGCTTTTTCCGGGATATCCTTTCTTAGCGGATGCCTACGTCATAAAATCTACCTGCATGTCAAATTTCAGCCCGATCCCTCTAGTGGTTTGGGCTGTGCGTTGATAGATCACTATGTCAGTCAGTCACTTTTGAGTTTTATATATTTACATTCTGCGTGACACCCGAATACGAAAGTCTCTGATTGTGACAAAATTAGCAAAATTTTGCTCGCAAACCGTCTCGTAATCGTAAAATACACGAAACGTTACAAATAAAGTAACTTTTAGACATACGTCATTTGATCCTTGGCCTACTTCAGAGTGAATCATTTTGGGAATGTACGGTTTCATAAATAACAGCTGCGTGCGAAATGAAAAGTTATATATATTTTGTTGTTGCTCGACGGTTCTCCATTTGTGGGCTCACGGAAGCGAGTCTTAAAATATATTTCACTGTGTAAGTTGTATAAGAGTGTTGGGCAGTATTTTTCACCAATAAAAATAAATCTTTACAGAGTACAAAATGTAGTCGTTTCCGCTGTCTGTTCGCTCAGACCTTTTAAACTATTCAACGGATTTTAATGCAGTTTTCAGCAATAGATATAGTGATTCATGAGGAACGTTTATATGTATATCACGCTATGACCCACGGAAGCAGGGTAGTAACATGCAGGTGAAACCGCGAGGGACAGCTAGTAATAAATAAAATCAACAGTAATACACATAGTTCTGACTCCACACTAGGTTAAGCCGTAACGTGGTAACAGAAACTATAAGGGGCTTATGGTTGCTCAACACCCACACCCGAAACAAATATTTGTGCAACACCACACACAATTTTGAATTACAAAGCACTGCATGGCAGTGAACTGCGCTCGTCACCCCGAAACATAAGATGTTACGTCTCATAATGCCTAATAATTTCAATGACTTCAATGTTCTTCAAACCGAAACACAACAGTGCTTACACACTGTTGCTTGGCGGCAGAAATAGACAAAGGGTTGGCCTCTTGCATACGTTAATGCACCTTGTTAATGTTTGTTTTTGTAATGTTTCTTAAACATGTTGTTTAATGGTAAAAAACGAGTTAAGGATCGTTTTGCAGTACTGCGTGAGTAATTAATTTTATTAAATTTTGACCTCTCGACAATATTGACACATCATACTTCGTTAATACAAACTGGTAATAAGAATTCAAAATAAAACCATTCATATACACTGCAGGAAATTTTGAAATATCGCTTACTATTGAATATCTCTTATTTTGTATAAAATAGTGTTATAATAATCTAAAATCCTTTACTAAATCTCCAAAAACCGATGTTAAATCGGATGACGGTGTGTTATCTGTTATATGTCAAGGATTTTTCCCTTTTGCACTCATACCCGATCATTAGATCTTAAATAATTTTAGAGACTACTCTTATTGCTTTCTATTTGTTAGAATACAAAAAAGCATCAAACTCGGTCCACTTTTAGATATCTAACATACATAAAATATATAAAGTAATTGAGAACCTCCCTTTTTTAATCGTTTAAGAAAGTTACCAAACAGCCGCCTTTCAATAGCTAAGTTCTACTAGATTTCAATCATATCACATTTTAGATCCGAGGTATATAGAGAGTTATCTAAGTATATATCTTATATATAAGTAAATTGAATATGTTAAGCTAATACTCTTCGGTGGCCCAACCCAGTCACTAATATCGATCGTAAAGTAACTTAGTAATGGAACTTTCTAGGATAATGTACTTTGTAGAATTCGCGATTTTATGTTACGGCTGACTAACTACGAAGGAGGATAAGACAGAAATGGAAAAACTTTATCTGATTGGCTTGTATTAGCCTAGGATGAGACGGGACTCGACGAACAAATAGAAAAACTACAGAGTGTACTTACGGCCTTCCCAATATTCTGATTACCGTCAGATTTGCTAACTGGCAGTAAATGTTTGACACACTTTGCATGGACTGCCTCGGTGGTACTATATTGCGTATGCGGTACGACTGCTGTGCTGAGGTGCTTGGGTTAAAAAAAACTTATGAATACATACATACACACTCATGTCTGTAATCTTCGAAGGGGTAGGTAGAGGGTAACACCCGTACGCCTACATTTCGCCGAGCTTATTTCCATGTGATAGGGAGCGAGCCTATCCCCATACCAGGCACAAATTCTAGACTCCAGGCTAATACTAAGCATTTCGTGATAGAAAAACATATTACCACTTTTAGCCCACTAGTGGATCGAACCCGAGACCAAATCATACTACTGCGCCACCGAGGCAGTCGTATTTTCAATTAAGTTTACTAAGAAGCAAAATATATTATGTCAGTCTTCATTATCTAGACCAGAGGTTCCCAGACTTTTTTCTCATAGAACACTTTCAAAATTTAGCTCTTTCCTGTAGCTACATTTCTACCATATTCTCAAAACTCGACAAAAAATGTGAAGATTGTCATGCCAACGTAGACCCCGTCGAGTCTCCCGTGGACCCCTGGTGGTCTAGGATCTAGATATTAGAATAAATTGTTCGTTAAATGCAAATCTTCAACAAGTATGGTGATATAACACAAGGTATTCTAATTTTAAACTAGGTGTGTAACAACTAGTAACTATGGTAACCCATACAAACTGCCCAATATTAATTTAGTTTAAATATAGAATACGTTTTGTAATAACACCGGTAACGTACTAATCGAAATTAAATTCTACTTCTGATGGAGATCGTTCATGCCTAATAGGAAAAAGATATCCCACTTGAGAAAAGACAAAGACTAAAGAGACCGTGTAACAAAAACAACAGAATCTGTCCCAACATTTGAATAAGACAGTTTAACTGAAGCATTCACATCGAGATAACTTTCTGCTGTTCCACTTTTGTTCAGTGTTAACTGTTATTACAAAACTTCTTTAAGGCTGTCGCTAAAACAACATTGTTATAAGACATTATGCCTGCATTGTGTTATAACTTCAACTGTCTTCTTTACATACTTCCATATTAGTTTAATGTCCGTATTCACAAACAACACTTATGCTCTTTGCCAAGTGTCGAATTCTGTGTACGTGATTTATCGGTTTTATTTTGCGGCAAAAACTAACCAGTGACGTTTGGAGAAATTGTCACTATGCGTTCGATTTCACTATGAGGCCTCGTATCAACGTTTATGGTAAGGTATGCTAAGGTCGTAACAAAATGAATTAATACAGTTTTGTTTCTTATGTTGAAGTTGCGTCATTTTAAAGGTTCCGTATACAAAGTATACGTCTACGACCTACGTTTAAAGGGCGCTTTATATTGAATCGTGATAGATGGCTGGCAGAACCTTTTACAAAATAAATGTTATTATGAAAGACATCCTAGCAAGAAATTAAAAAATAGTAAGAAAATAACAATGTGTATAAGGAACGTTTGGTGCACGAGTCTGACTCGCACTCGACAAGTATTTTTGTGTTATGATCAGATTCGACAATTTAAATACAATGTTGAGTGTTAGTGTGTTCTGTACCACGCTGTAAACAGTTTTATCTACGGTATGAATGAGCCGGCCCAACATAGTCATTACCAACATCTCAAAAAAAAACATAAAGTAGCGACTTCCTGCTGCGGTTCGTATTGAGAATGAGACATCTGAAGGCTCTTATCCCCCCTTCTCCTTCCCCAACCTTTTATTATCCCTTTTACTTTAGGGTCGGCTACGGGTCCTTAATTCTTCTCGCGGGCGTTCATGATCTGTGGAGATCCTTACAGTCAGGTGACCCACTTGCTCGTTTGTCGGCCTATCCTTTAAAATAATCAAACAGGGTAGGCTTAAAGAAACCAAAAAGATATAGAGACCATTTAGTATATTTTTTAAATATTATGAAGGATTAAATATTTTAGTAATTAACGGTTTACATTATAACCTTCACGATTGGCGAGAGCAGAATATTAATAGGCAATCGAAAGTGAGCAAACTTATCAATTATATACTAATATTTGTACAATTTATTATTATTTGACTAATTTAAATATGCGTAGACGTTTAAGCAATTAAGTGAAATAAAGTACTGGGTAATTAACTGTTGAAGGACGTAATAAAGACTCGGTGGCGCACTTGTAATGCGTACATGGTACGACTGTCCTGTTGGAGTCTCGGATTTGATCCCCGGGTCAGTAAAAGTGATATTGAGTTTTTTCTGTCACGGAATACTTAGTATTAACTCGGAGTCTGCAACTGCGCCCGGTATGGCGATGGGCTCCTTTCCATCACATCATAAACGGAGATAAGCTCCACTCCGCTCCGCTCCACTCCACTCCGCTCCACTACACTCCACTCCAATCCACTCCACTCTACTCAAAAAGCGCACAGCACTTAGTCAGGTATATACGATGTGCTATACGTGTATAGTCTGAATTAACATTAGAAATTATATCCTACCAGCGAAAAAATCTGCCACTCGGTTAAATTAGTTCCTAAACCCAAAAACTCAAATCTTCTTTAGGTAACAACAATGAGTTTTATTAAGTAAGCCTTTATGAATCGGCGGCGCTTGAAAGTGAGTTTGCTTATACGGGTCGGGTAAATCACTGAGCAATTCCTTCGAGCAAACTTCCTATGTCGGGACATTTGAGACTTACAGGATGTTTGAAAGCCGTCCTTTGATCCTTCATAAGTGGTTCTGCGTAAATAATGTGTACTTTGTCGTTGTAATGCGTATCTATATTTGCCCCATTACCCGCATTGATATTAACAAAAAGGCTTGTAAGGTATTTACATATTACAGTAGCGGCATTATACAATGTCATTTATTAATAATAATAAATACATCCAACACATACACAACACATCCAATACATCTCACACACATACTTCTGATCCGACACTAAGTTAGCCAGTGTCGGGGGTATCATTTACTACGAGGGACTTGCGGTCCCACAACACCCAGATTCAAAACAAATATTTGTGGATCACACAAATTTTGATAGTAAAATCCCGAACAAAATAACACACAGTTCGAATGCAGATCCGTCTCTTTTATGTCGGTTAAAGCCTAAAAATACTTTAGCTTTTATTTAATTCTAAATACTTAACACTTAACTTAATAACTCCTAAATAAGAGATGGTGAGGCGAAATACTTATAAACAAATTATACCATTCATGATTCAGTCGAAAAAACGATTTTTATATGTCCCTTGAAATAAACAGCTATTGAGGGACGTTAACGACAACAATCTTTCTACGTTAGAAGTCATTTAACTTGCCCAGGCCGGATCCCTGCCTTGACCCACATCCATCCTCGTTTACCCTTAAAAAATACTCAATCAACTGAATCGAACACGTAAACATCTTCAACGTAAATTAGCCTTGAAGGGGTCGAGTAATTTGCTTTTGGTGGTGATTCATCTATGAAGGAAAACGGCGCCAGTTTTTTTTCGCTTTTCTGCTTGGTTTATAATATTAAAGGCAACGTTAACCTAGCGGAGAGTGAAGCACTGCCAAGATGATTTTTATAGCATAGTTGGGCAAACAAGCAAGTGGATAAACTGATGGTAAGTTATATCTACCGCCCATGTACACATAATACTAGAAAGATCATATACACTTTGGCGCTTAATGTAAAAGGATAATCAAGGGATATTATAGCCTTCATTTATCGCCGAAGGATGTCGCACGTCTTGCTTTGATGATTTAATTGTTAATTATCGCACGCTCAAGGAAATCATCGCGTGGAGACCTGCATAGCTGGGAGCTCTCCAAAAAGAATTTCAAAGATATGTAAGCTTTACAAACTCGTATTATACCAGATTGGGTCCTAAGGCCTTATCTCATTCATTAGTGGTGGAGGCTCTTGCCCTGCAATGTGACACATGTATCATTCGAGGGACTTACAGTCCCACAACTCCCCGAAACTTAACAAGAAGATAAACTTATCTATGTGCGAGGATCAAATCTGCAGTGTCTTTCATAGTACTACTAGTACTACTAATCGGCTACTCGGCCGATGCGCCACAGGCCTCCATGTTTTGATAAATGAGTGATACCTGTACTTAAATGTTAATTTATCTTAACCGATTTAGTAAAAATACGTATGAAATTATATCAAGTATTTTGTGGTAGAAGTTGACAAGCGATTAAGTCGCTTAAAAATATATACCATAATTATATTCCACAATTTTACTGACGTCGAAAAAGTCTAGTACTTTTATTAGTTTAAATAAAATGACTAGTGACTCGGTTTTTATAGTAATTCCTCAGATAGTAAAATGAGCTAGAAAATTTAGTAAAAAGAACTTTAAGTAGGCCAGAAAAAGACTTTTGGGCGTAGTAGTTTCAAGTTATTTTTGTATTAACAAAAATGGAAATACTTTTATTCTATCTGGAATTTTACTTCACAAAATGCTCGTCCTACGTCCAGCCGTCTCTCCTTTCATAACAAACTACAATGAAAAAATACAGTATTTATACGGGCAATTGATTCGTTAATTAGTAGAAAATGTAGCTTTCGCTTCAATATCCTCCAAATGATCCTGCTAATATTATACATGTCAAAGCTTGAATGTTTGTTAATCAATCACGTCTTGACGGCTAAACGAATTTGGATGACATTTAGCACACGAGTAGAACATGACCTAAATTATTAGCATAGACATCCACGCGACAAAATCTAATAATGACAACTGAAATAATTAACTTCATAATTAATCTACACTTAATAATTAAATTAATAATTAAATGCGCTCATCGCTGTTTACACACATTAATCGGTAATCAATTAACGAGTTAAGCAAGCTTTGGTATGACCAGCCGTTGGATGCGATCGCTTAGTGGAATTTCAACACAATGTCTCCGTGCTTCGACATAAAAAGTTGTTACCGGCTGTTATCGACTGTTATCGACTTTAAAACAATAACTTGGCAACTAACCATGTGATATAGAAGAGAATAGAATTAACATGGACCATAATTATTTACGGAGTACCGACATAAATGACTGCTTAGAACGTACAAATCTGAAATCATCGACATTATTTCCTCTTACAGTCAAACAGATTGTAACAAAGCCATTATTATTTACAATTCAAATTAAAAACGTTTTCAACTCTAACTCAAGGTATAAGAATTCAAAATCGTAGAATCATATTATTTATCAAGACAACTGACTTCGTCAATTTAACTCAGACGTAGTCGTGGAAGTATGATCCAGATAAGCGTTTGGAGCTTACGTCCTTAATTTCGTAATGGAGATTGTACGTTGTGTGTGGTGAAGTTTTTAAAAAAGATCGGCTATGGAATTTATATCTACAATTCTTTTAGATTTTTCTTCGCTAATAATGCTAAACCTCTTGCATCTACATTTAAAAGCATCTATATTGTGACTTTATCTACTAGCTGGTAGGTCCCTCGTAAGCGTGAGGCTATCTGGGTTGGTACCATCGGTTCTGGCCGCACAGCAGCATTGTGAAAACACTGTCGTGTTTCGGTTGGGAGGACATTGAAACCAGTGAAATAAATGGGCCTTATGAGGCTTAACATCCTATGTCTCGGAGTGACGAACACAATCCAATGCCATGGGGTGCAGTTAATACAAATAATTATTCGAAGTTCTGTGTGGTGTTGCTTTTGTTTATGTGCAGGTGAGCCAGCTGCTCTTCTTGTCAGTCTAGCTAATAAAATAAAAACAGATTATCCACCCATTTATTATCAATGTGATAAAATAATATGTACAACATTCAAATGCTAATTTGATGTACTTCATGTATTCCATCATAGTCACATGAAAAAAAAAATATAATCTACATTACAGTTCAACGCTCGTAAGAACCGTCGAAGTAACAAGCTGTGAATAGTTTTTAGATATATAATATTTACATAACTAATAAAGGCAGAAGGTAATATTGCCAACCGCTTGTTATAGGAGATGAACATAAACCTTTAAATTTTAATAAACCATGTTAGGGTCGAAAATTATGAATCGCATTATATTTTTTATAAAACACAAAACACCAACGTAATTGGTCGGTATTAGCGAAACAGATTTAATAATTTGCGAAATAGCCGCCTTATATTATTTTTAATAAAAAATAATTTATAACGAGAGGCTCGTTTTGATAAAATGCGCTTAAAACATCTTTTAAGAAAAACCTTTGTAGCCACAGTAATATGCAGGATATCTTTTGTAGGATTTTATATTGCGTTATTAATTTTATTGTGTACTAGCTTTTGCTCGCGGCTTCGCCCACGTGATCAAACAAACAAACAAACAATCAAACTCTACAGCTTTATAATATTAGTATAGATTAGGGTAGCTTAGCAACGGAAGCCTTCAAATGATATTATTTCGGTAGCTTAGCAACGGAAGCCTTCAAATATGAATAATTTTCCCCGTTTTTGCAACATTTTTCACTGATGCTTCGCTTCTAATGGTCGCAGCGTAATGTTATATAGCCTAAAGCCTTCCTCGATAAATGGACTATCCAACACAAAAAGAATTTTTCAATTCAAACCAGTAGTTCCTGAGATTAGCCCGTTCAAACAAACAAACAAACAAACAAACAAACAAACAATCAAACAATCAAACTCTACAGCTTTATTATTAGTATAGATTACAATCGCCTCTTTCACATACCAAGAGATACAATAGGATGTGAAAAGAGATGCTGGTTTCAATACCAAAGGCAATATTTTTTTTAATTTATTAGTTTACCGTCACAATGTAAACCTATACAGTTTAATTAACAAATATTGAAGAGACAAGTTTAATGCCAGTGTAATTATAGGTGAAGACAGCATGCAAAATGGTATATAATCGATCTTAACTAAAATACAAAAAATGAAATAATTAAAATGTATATTAAATAACTAACTTTAGTAAAAAAAAGTAAAAAAAGTAACTTTTTGTGAGTTATTTTTATAGAATTTGTCCAGGACTCCCCAGAAGTCAGGCCATAAGTGCAACATTAATGCAACATGTATAAACAGCATTTTGCGTTGACTGCATTGAATTGGGATAAGGACAATATGATGTGACGGTTAATAATAAATAGTTATCTTATTCTATGTAGTAAAACCACACTGTAGACAGTAGACAGTATTGTTTGAGTTTGACAGCATGAATGGGCCGGCGCGATCGGGATGTTACCGCTATCCCACAAGGACCCGACGTAAAGTGGCAGTTGTTGTGTTCCGTACGGTGAATGCGATATTCGGATGCCTAATTCCCCCGCTCCTCCCAATCCCTTCCCTTAAGGTCGGCAACGTGTCCATGAGTCTTCCGGTATTGTAGGCGTTCATGCGCGGTAGAGATCACTTACCATCAGGTGATAACACTTGCCCGTTAGTCGGCCAAAAAATCTGCTTTCTTGAATTATGGGATATATGCTGCTCTAATAAACGTATTAAATGGATATATCCATTTAGCTATAAACAATATATTAATAGATAAGTTAGGATTTCACCTTAGTGGTCTAGTGGCAGCGCACTTAGATAGAAATCCTGAGTGGTCTTGAGTTAAATCTCAGGTCAGGCAATGTCAATTTTTTTGGATTCTCTGGATTTTAAAAGTCACTCATGATTTGCATACATTAGAATCGAGATACGAATATAGGTATTCGTCCCATGATATGATGGGTCAACAAACCATTGATGTACAGGTTGTACTCTACTAGTCACTGTGAGGACTACTACTTCTTTCGTCTTTAAATGCAGATCAGTATTCCATAGAACTTTATAGACGTAAGAGTTATCTGTACAATTTATGTGCCGTAGTCAACTAGTCTCGCTCCAGATTTCGATCTCGCCAACCCTAGCAGTGCCGCATCACACAATTACTAATTCTCAGCAGGCTTTCCAAATGTTCGGTTTGTTGAAATGTCACCCATTAAACAGAATTACAATGGCCTATTTGTTCTCAGTTAATTTCAGCGAACCAATTTCCACATCAATAATTGGAACCTACATAAATTGTTCCACTTTAGAGGCATTTAGAGGAATTCAGGAGTCGCAGATGTTATTTATTGTTCCACGCCGCAAGTACGGTCCCTGTGCGGAATACCGTAGACCTATTCACAACCCACATTGCAAAATAGCTTAACGGAAAGTAGGCTATGCACAGTCACGTTTTCGTCTGGCCTCTTTTGATTTATAAATGTATTAGCGAGGATAAAGCGTTTCAGACCCATATATTTTCACGTATGGTTATTAATTGAGGATGAAAGGCTTAATGGACGCAAAGAAGATGTAGGCATACATACCATTATACGTTATTGTACATGAAACTTATTAATTAGCAGTTTCGTAGCCCACTTATTTTAACTTGTAATAATACTTATTTTGATAATTTGTTACTTTTCTTTTTATTATAATTCATGACGTAACCGCGTGTTCAAATTATTTATTTTATCTATTTGCAATTTCAGCGGACTTCAAAAGTAAAAGGTTCTTAATTCATATGTAGTTGAGTGTGGCAAAATTATAAAATTAAATTTATTGGGATGCAAAATTAATAATCAATCATAATACACAGATCTGTAAAATATGGGAGAGATGACGGTGATTCTATAAAATTGTAGTTATCGAGACCAAAAATCCGTGTAAAGTGAAGACGATTGACCAAGAAACAAAGTTATAATGGGATCTAGCCTTGGCTCGCTCCGTTTCCTGGCAGCATGACCACTTGCCAAAACAATTTGTCCGTATGTGCAATTTACAATTTAATAAAATTTTATTAGTCAGCTAAAATAAATAAATATGTATATGATATCCATATCCACGGCATTAAAAGTAATGGGAATAGAGACGGAGATATTTGAGCCTAACGTCCACCTTGTAGGCGGACGTCCAACGCTGCGCTTGCCAGTACGTGGCCTCCATTCCAGAACCTTTCTGCCCCATCGGTTATCGGTTCTGCGAGCTATGTGGCCTGCCCACTGCCATTTCAGCTTGCTAATCCGCTGGGCTATGTCGGTGGCTTTCGTTCTTCTACGGATCTCCTCATTTCTGATTTGATCACGTAGAGAAACACCGAGCATAGCTCTCTCCATAGCTCGCTGAGTGACTGTGAGCCGTCTTATACGGCCCATATTCAGAGGCCACGTCTCAGTGCCGTATGTCATCACTGGTAACATACATTGATCGGAGACTTTAGTCTTCAAGCACTGAGGTATTTTGGACGAGAAGACCTTGACAAGGGGTGTAAGGGGGTCCAACCACCATCTTCCGGACTCCAAGCCAACCTCACCTGCCCGTGGTGCACCCTGCTGGTTAACGGACGAGGATCTGGCGACCGGCCGATGGCGGTATAACCATCGTATCCATGGCGTAGCTAAATGCAACAGGCTGATGATGGGCAGCAGCATCTTCAGCGCAAGAAGCCTACGCCTCTGCGCTCGCCAACCCGCCTGCCAAGCGTGGCGAGTAATGGCAAAACCTCCCAATGACATTATTCTAAGTATTTTAATACAATATTCTTATCTTTGATGTTATATAAGAAAAGAGAACCCGCACGTGACCTGAGCACTCTCCACGGACTTACCTTTAATTTTGCAAATAGCGTATTCATGGCTGTTTGTTAATTTTCACAATAAATTAAAAATTATCAACAAAACAACGTGCCATTATTCAGACGAAATTGGGTCATAAATATTAAGAGGCATTATAAACCTTGATAATGTAAGCGGTTGCTTTAATGTAAATTAGATAATATAATCCTGTACGTCTTTAATTTTGCACCCCTTTTAAATTGAGTTCACGGTTTTTTATCGCACCTTTGAATAATTAATTTCTTTTATTAAATGTTTTTTCCAGCTCGGTGGTGCACAATGAAGACTATACTGTAAATTTGGGCGTAAGGTATGTGAGGTAATATTAGTTGAGTAGCTTATTATCGTGATGATATAATTTGTTTTTGCACGGTTATGTCTCGGTGGTGCAGTTATATTGCGTTCGGAGTACGACTCTTATGCTGAGATCTCGGGTTAGATCCCCGGGTCGGGAGTAAAAGTGTTTTTTATCACGGAATGCTGAGTATCAGCCCTGAGTGTGGAATTGTGCCCGGTATTGCGATAGGCTCGCTCCCTATCACATGGGACGGAAGTAAGTTCGGCGAAACGTGGGTGTACTGGTTACAAGTCTGCCTACCCCTCCTGCCGAAAATTAAACCGACACTAGAAAAAGTAAAAACATAAAATAACCAATTTGCAATCAGTGCTATTACAAATTACAAGGTGATGTAATCGAAAATTCAAATAAAAAAAAATTGGTAATTGTCTAATATGGGCTTTTAACACAGGACGTCACTGGTTTGTCAGCTTTAGGATACTGTCAGTAGATTCCTCTGATGTCGTAGGTGTCTATGGGCGGTAGTGATTACTTACTATCAGGTAAAAATTATTAAATTTTTATTCCATAAAAAGTGATGTAGCACGCATGACGTGTGTCAAGTGGAAAGTTGGTTTAATATTAAACGAACCATTTTCTTTATATACAGATTATTTTTATGAACTCTGAATTCATTTGCGAAAAGACAAACATTTTGATCATTAAAATTGATCACCACATATACTATAATAGACACAAACCTTTCAATCTTCATCAATATTAAACAAAAACAAACACATTAACAAACATTAGTTTCGACCTTAACGTCTAGACGGGATGTCGTGTAATGGCAATCAAATATTTTATTCAGAGACATACATTACTGGGCCATGGCTTTGTGATAAAACAATTTGTCAGAACCTAATCCAGGCGACAGATAATGGACAATGAATTTGGGACGAATGGTTATGCTAATCTCTAATTTTTAGGTGGAGCCGGAATTTGGCACGAGAATTGCCGTCTCGGAGAGGTTTATACAATTATATGTGCGTATACGTAGGCACTTTTATTTATACGCATTATACATTGTCTTTACGTTCTGTGTATCTGTGGTTCAAATAAAGATTTTTAGGATAGTCTATAGGACTTCACAGTTCATTTAATGTTCAAAACTAAAGTACTTAGTGATCTTACTACTTGATCAAGCTAGCAGTACTAGATCTTTGATGCAGGAAAAAATAAAAACAATCTTCATAATTTAGTAGGTACATATTTATTACCGAACCAGTTAAGTTTTTTTTGTTTCTTTTTAGGCACAATGTCCTCTTTAAAATGTTTGTATAATCCACAAATATTTGGGTCTGGGTCTTGTGAGACCGAAAGTCTCTCGTAGTTCCTGATACCCACGACACAAGACTTGTACCTTACTGTGGTGTCAGGACTATGTATGTGACTGTTGGGTGTATTATTGATTATTATTAATTGTTTGTGAACCCATTAAATAAATAAATAACGATTACTGCTACGTTTACTATCAGCCTAAAATGCAATCAAGAGGAGTCTCAAAGTCAAACAGTATAATCGAAAGTAGAATTCGCTACTTGAAGTATTAAAATTTAACTTAAACAAAACTTACTGTGTTTCGCAAAATACTGTCGAGTATTGTAAATCATTAATGAACTAGAAATTCTTAATATTGTCTGCCAAGTTCACTACGCAGATGTAAAACTACAAAACCGTTCTTAAAAATAAAAAATAATACTTCATAAAATAATTCTTCTTCAAAAATAAAAACAAAAATATAATGTCTTCGCTCCGCAACTCGTACAAAAGTGGAAACAAATCTGAAACACACTGTCGTAGAATTCCAAGGAGATGGCCAAACATTCGAAATAAACATATTTGTCGAGCATTGTGCGTAAGCAAACACCAAACTTGGTATAAATTAGAATTTATTTACTAAGTTTGTACAAAGCTTAAGTTGTTTCGAAAATAATTCAAGTCTTTCGAATACAAACTCTAGAATCTTAGAATAATATAACCAGGTGTCAAAGTTTTCATCATAAATAAAGATGTTTTATACTTGATAGATTATATATTTTTTTTATATTCGGACTGCACTATATAGTACTTACCATTAGGAGCAAAATAGTCACTTTGCCGTGCTTGAAGAAATAATCAACATTAATAGTCTTATTAGAAACGGACTTAAGTCTATTCTCAAATTACGAGTTCAACAGTGTTCACCGTGATCCAGTTCACTTGCTCAATATCTATAGAGAATTTCTTTATAAGGCTAGTAGCCAACCTCTAATGAGAATTTATATGTTTTTTAAAGAATTGCTGTCTTGTCAACTGCTGCCATATAAAAAAAAAAACTGGCTACCGGCTTACCGGATGCTACAAAATATATTTTATTCGAAGTCCATCTTATCTTCTGCTCATAATGTCATGAGCCATGTGCTACTTGGAAACCTACCGTCACGCTAAAATGAATAACGAGACGAGATAGGCGCTTGCCTGATGGGAAGCGCCACGCCTGCCCATAAACAGAAGCAACACCGCATACAACTTTGAATTACAAAGCACTGACCTGGGCTCGAACATAAGATGTTAAGCCTCATAATGCCCAGTAATTTTGCTGGCTTCAGTGTCCTTCAAACCGAAACACAACAGTGCTTACACACTGTTCCTTGGCGGCAGAAATAGACAAAACGGTGGTACCAACCCATACGCATACAAGGGACCTACCACCTTGTACGAGGGATCTATCACCTTGTACGAGGGACCTACCACTTTGTCTTTATTTCTTCCGTGTCTTTCGTTTTTGTATCAATTTTGATACAAAATAAGGAGCCGCCTTATATCCATTTGTTTTGATAGTCTCCGTTACAGAATGGTTGAGTACCCAGCTGTAAAACAAACACGGGCTGAGACAAATATTTGTAGATCCAAAAACTAATACTAGGTAAACAGAACTTTATAGATCTCGAGTGTCTGGTAGGTCTTTTACTTTTTTAGTACTTTGTTATGCAAAGTTGTGGGTGGTACGACTGTTTATAGGTAAGTGTGGCGTTTGCCATTAGACGAGTGACATGCTCGTCTTTTTATTCAGTTGCTAGTATCTCGTATCTCTTATACCACGATCCCAATGAGGTCGGCATTATGTGACTGTTGTATGTATTTATTCATTTATTCTTCCTCGCACAGTAGAATTGTGTTAAGCTTCCCAATTATTATGCAAAACGCGTGTACGTGTTTAATTGCAATTTGCTAGTGATGTTGCTAAACATATATGAAATACTCTTAATATATTCTACTCTATTAACGCATATCGATGTTGGCGATGCGGGGATATTCTCTAATCGTGTGTATAAAATTAACCTGCTATAAATTGTGTAATTGTGTCTACATGCATATTAATAAATGAAATAATAATAAATGCTTTCCCTATCAGTGTATACTGTGTTATATATTAAAAAAATAGTAAGCTTGAGCTTATGATTTGAATCATATGATTTGAGTCTTCGAAGATTTTGTTTATATGTATTGTTTTTATTTTTTTTAAAAAAGCTTTCATTTAGTGAAAAAGTCAATGATTAATTTACGATGTTTTTATCTGTCATCCGGATTTTGACACGATAAAGTGCTTATTTTCTTGATATTTAAATTGGTACAACTTTGAGCTATATCCTTTCTATTGAAAATTAATCATCAAAATCGGACAATTCATTTTTTTTTATAGCATAGGCCGGCAAACGAGCACGTGGGTCACCTGATGGTAAGTGATCTCCACCGCCCATGTACGCCTACCACCAGAAGAGTCATGGGCGCGTTGCCAACCTTAAAGAAAAGGGATAATTAGGGATTGGGAAGGGGAGGGGATTTGGGCTTCCGGTTATCTGATTCACCGTACGAAACGCAGCAGCAAGCCGCTACTTTACGTCGGTTTTCTGTGAGACAGTGGTAACGATCCGGTCGAGCCAGCCCATTCATGCTGTAGACAAAACTGTCATTCAATAGCGTAGTTATGCGTTATATGAAAAATCAAACATATGCGTTGAATTGAGCACCTCCTCTATTTTTTTGTTAATTAAAAGGTATGTTTGTCTGTCATTTTTTGTTTAACAAAAAGTCACTAAGAACCCAAACCTGAAGCAAATACATCCAACAAAATGTTTATCTTACAAATTTTACCGTTATATTCCCCATAAACACTCGTAAGAAATGTTCTCCTTACTACGCCTTACGAAGGATTCATTTAACCCCCCAAAACTGATGGAACTTTATGTATGTCGTAAAAGTTCACGCGTGAATGTATACCGGCTTATATTCTTGTTACCCGCTTGCCTCAAGTTTTTCGGCAGCCACGTGGTAGTGCCTCAATAAACGTATACTATTTTCCCCGAAAGGGAATGTGTGACGAAAATATATTATGAGGAAATATTTTTCTTGCGGATCTTGAGAAGGCTACAACTTTATATTATGTACACTAAAAAAGACGGAGAGTCTGAAATGGTTACATCGTGACGCCATTCGATTAGCTCCATCATTTCTCCTTGTATTTTTCGCATCTTTGTCCATAGTGATAAGGGTGATTAGTGACTATGTTGCTGATTTAAATGAGACTAAAAAGGTATTTATTAAATAAATATATACAACCAATAGTCACAAACATAGTACTGACACGACACTATAGTTCAACTTGTATTTGTTTCTGGAATTATGAGCGACTTTAGACCCCACAACACCCAGACCCAAAACAAATATTTGCATACCCCTACGGACATTCAATATTATAAAAGTCGAAAAGATGTCTACGTTTTGACCTTTACTTTTAGTTATTACTATTTTAACACACTTTTATTAGCTTCATACGTTAATTCTTGACATTGGCAAAACTATTGAAAATCGTTGGGGGCCATAACCAAAAAATAGAATAGAATAGACATTCAATATGTAATTCTTACTTTTCAGTACACTGCGCTGCTCTCGCACTTGTAGTCTGGTCAAGCACCGAGTAGCAGAGTCGTGGTGTAGATAGCTTTGTTTATAGTGTAAAAGAGCTTAACAGCTATCAGTCAGTTGCAATCTGGTAAAAGTCGGCGACGTACCTAGCTGTGTCTGTTTATGTGTTTGCTCAATTCTTTTTCCACAAAATAGCTAAGATACCCGAATGAAATAACTTTATTGTTATACTTTGAGTCATTCTTATACAGTATATCCCTCAGTTGCATTATATTAACTCTGTTCAACCACTATTATTTAACAGCTGGTGGTTATGGATGAACTTGTCCTCCATAGTACGTCATATGCCGCGATGTTATCCGCTAAACATAGTTGCGTCCTATTCGGAATTTGAATTTACGTCATAGTTGCGCGCGCAGAGGTAACTTGCCCTGAATGTTTAGAGATGAGTTATGGACCTAGCACATTTACCTATTTCTGTCGTCAAGCAGCAGTGTATGAGTACTGTTGTGTTCAGATTTAACGGGTGCTGAAGCCAATGCAATTGCAAGGCATTATTAACATATTATATAGCAGGGTGACTAGCGGAAGGGAGTCCCATGTGTTATTTCGTAATTCAAAGTTCTACATGGTGTTGCTACTATTTATGAGTAGGTAGTAGGTAGTACTTACCATCAAGCGAGCGACCTACTCGCCTCATTACATCGAATAAAATAACTATTCATGCTTACAGCATTTAAATAAGCACCCCTTTGTTCTATTTACCGTAACACACATATCATTTCGAACAAGCAAAGTAGTCCGATATTTGTTTTTTCCTTCTGATCCCACAACAATCCCTCAAGTACTTCCGATTCCGAGAGCCTTATGACTTACGGAGGAGATTTAATAATACTCAAGTGAGATGAACTCGCTCTTTGTTCTATTCCCTTTTGACATTACGAATACAATTGTCTCAGTAACAATAACGCGGGGGTACTTTATGACTGGTTTAAACATACTCTTCGAAACTAGAAATATTTTTAGACTACACTTTTACAGACTTAAAAAAAGAGTAGGTTCTCTTGACTGATTATATTTTATATTCAGCTTATTAGGTGAAGTTTATTGTCAACAGCCGCCAAATAAAATAAAAATTGTTGATAAAATCATCATCATAAGAAATTGTTTTTGTTTTTTTTTTATTTGATTGAATGACGAGACGAGCAAGATGCTCGCCTGATGGTAACACAGAACGTTATATTATGATGGCACTGAACTGCGCCAAAACATTATATATTTTTAAGGTGTAAGCAACAGGGTGTAAGTATTGGGCATTATTAGTCTCATAATGCCCAGTACTTACACCCTGTTGCTTAGCTGCAGAAATAGACAAAGAGGTAGTACCAACCCAAGTGGCCTCTCCTATATGAGGGACCTAACACCTTGTAAATAGTCATACTATACCGCTCGAAACTCCGCGCTGACAAAGTTTTATAAATGATTATAAAATTTTAGGATAATAGTTCGAATCAACATCAGTATGATATAATCGCTTCACCACTCCGTAGATCACGTACCAAAGATGATATTGATTTTATTTCAATACAAATGGTGCAACAGGTCTGCATGTACGTTCGCGCGTAACAGTTCGGAGCCCTTTTCATCCCAACTACTGTTATTATTTCCGCAATAAAGTTCAACATTCAACGTGTCAACTCCATCGCACAGGTTGTGAATGACCTAGGTATCTAGGTTTTCCCGGGCACCGACCGAGTGAGATAGATAGCTCGAAATGGGGATCCGAATGGCGGACGCGGCTGCAAATTGCTCTCCCCGGGCGCATCGTGACCTTTTACGGATTATTTAAAATAGAAATAGCTTTCGAGATGGATTTTTGTGAAGTTTAACAATGTTTCGATTGATTGTTTCGATAGTGCATGCCGTTGGGATAAAAGTTTATAAGCGGTTTTTGCTTTTCAATTTAGCATAAATCTTTTATTCAATTCATTTATATTTAGAATTAGAAATGAAAAAGGTTGTACCAACATTCACACACATGGTTCTGACCTTACACTAAGATAAGAGCTTTGTGTCGTGGGTATCAGGAACTACGAGACTCTATCTCGCAACACCCAGACAGCAAATATTGGTGATTCACAACACATCAAACATTTTCTCTTTCGCGCAATGGATCCCAATGTCTCTAATTTCCAGCCAGCTACACGCCTGTTGCGGCACAGAAGCTGTCAAATATATATCCTTTGCGTACATTATATATATATGTATATTTTTACCTTAAAAAAAAAATTGGTGTGTGTCGTGGGACACCAGGTAGGAACGAAGTTCCTTCGGCTAATGTAGAATCGATACAAATTGTAAAAAATACAAATTATCAACTAAAATAACAAAATATGTCTCTTTATTTTTGTTTGACAACATAAAATTACATAGAAATAGAATAGAAAAATAGAAATAAAAAAAAGACGTGTAGCACTCGGAGACTGCCGCGGTAAAGCTATTGTATAGCATTTTTTATCAACTTATGTAATTATAAATAAAAACTTATTAATTTAGACTTAGACTGGCTACTAAACGGTGGGCGGCCGTGTTCTATAATCAAAAATTCAAATTCAAATTTCAAACCGCGTCTACATTTCCAAATGTCATAAGTTTCACACCTATCTGTTTTATTAACGGAATTTCGACTTTAACTTTGTGTGCTAGATATCAAATTAAGTTAAAAAAGTCTCATTTAACGGTTTTATTCCACGCATTTTTCTTACGGTTTTACTATCACATTTTTTTCAGTTCGGTCACGCAGCGAAATCCCTATCCCCTCCAAGCCTGCCGTAAGGAACTTCGTTCCAATAAGAAAAACATCGTTTATTTCTTCATCCACACCACAGACAAAATTAAAAAGCCCAAAGAGAATGATGGCATTGCGGAGATGTTGAAATCTAATTGAATTTATATTATTAGATCCTTTGTCTCTGAGTGATCTAAAAATAAAGTTTAATCAAATATGATCTTACCACAGTTATGAGATGAGGTTTAATTATTTCAAAGAGAAGCTCTTAATACTTTTTGGACTTAAAATACTAACTTCACCCGCTGTTTATTTTATCGGATTCATGAGACGCATTCGAGGTTGACCGAAGTGCAAACGACATACGGTTAGCAGATCACCTGATGCTATGTGAACTCCATCACTAATGAACATCCACAACACCACAATAATTATGGGGGACATTGAGATCAATTTATTCGTATTAGTCTTACAGACTTGGTCAAAATATTTGGATTGATAAAACATTGGCACCGCAGCACTATTAGCTGAAATTAATTATCCCTAAATGCACACAATGGACCCATTCAAGTTACTACGGGCTTTACAGACTAAATGTTTGATGTGAAATCGAATACGGAACTAGTGGTACGGGATCGCTGCTATAAATAGAACTCAGCTGCATTTACCTTTGCACTTTACGCAATCCGCACAAAGCCTGAAAGGACCTAGATTCGCAATATGTAAATAGAAATATGAATGTACTATGAACAAGGAATACATTAAAGTGTGTATTGAATATAAAGCTTTTATATAACCTTGTAGATGTAAAATGTATTCTTTGTAACATCGTAATAGAACAATCAATCGTTATTGTTGTCATGTGTATTTTGTGTTAGAAAGAATTTGTGGAAAGTTATTTCGTCGCTATTGAACTAGCTTTACCTTGCGTTTCCCGCGTAAAATGTATTTGACCAAAAAAATATTATTTCCCATATAAAGGATACAATACTTTTTCTCTATTTGAATATAGAATATCATTTATAATTTCATATTTTAACACTGACTACTATAAAATTAACACCATTATAAAATTTCCATCCCTGTTTGGGCTAGGTGATGGTTTATCAGAAACTATGCCACCCATATAGTTATGCCATTTTTTTATCGTAACTGCCACTTGTATGTAGAAAACTTTGTCAGACTATGATAATGTCGCTCCTAGTTTCCAGATTTGAGGCATAATCCCCGATCAATGCGGACATCACAATGACATCGTTTCTTACTAGATATTAAAAATTGTTGACAGCCTCCGTGGCGCATTGGGCAGCTAGTCATCTGCTAAGCGAGTGGCTATGAGTTCGATTCCTATAAATATACCACTGTAGACCTCATAGTTTAGATGTAGTTGCAAAGTTTAGTTAAAGAAAGTATTTTGATCAAAATTTCAAAATATCTAGAACGACGCACTTTTAGACAACATACATGGTTCATTAATTAAAAAATCGCTCTGACTGCTAAAATTGCTTTTTTTCTGGTCTGGTACGAAGCAGACACAATTATTTTGTACGTAATTTTTAAATGCAAAATTTAACCGAAATATTTTTATAAGCATAAATTAAAATAATATGCACTATATTATTATAAGAGTATTGTAGATTTTTATAATATAATTATTAAAATAACAATAAGATACAAGACAAAAAATATTTCAATTCAATTTTGTTTTATGTTAAATATCCAGCCTTTTTACAGCCTCCGTGGCGCAGTGGGCGAGTAGCCGGCTGTGAAGCAAGAGGCCACAGGTTTGATTCCCGAACCGCGCCATAAATGTTTGTGTGATCCACAAATATTTGTTTCAGGTCTTGGTGTTTCTCTCCAGAGGGGTTCACATCAGGCAAGCAGCCGGTCTTAAATACCACAAGACAAATCTTTCTGTAACATCTGTTTAAAAAAAAATGTTGCGCCGACCCTAATGCGAGTGGGATAAGGGTAGGTGGAAGAAAAAGAAGAATATTAAATATAGTTATTATATATTAATAATTGAATAAGATTTAAACACCGACAATAGATACCGGAATGGCGGGCTGTACGTTCTTGTTCTTTTCTCGTAAGTGATTATCAAATCTTCATCATCATCATCAAAATTATGGATCCATCGTTAAATTAATCTCCATCGAATAAAAAGAATAATTAAAATTTATCGAAAACTGGCAGAAATATTTCGTAACATTGACTATATTACTCAACAATATTAATACTTAACAACTTAACTCGAACCCTACTTTTTCGAAGTCACATAAAACATTATATCACTTTTATTATTAATAAAATAATCAATTGAACCAATCTGAAAATTAAATGTCCTTGTAATTGATTTCGTCTAAGGTCAGTGGCCTTTAGTTGACCTTTACAAATGTTCCGCCTTCAATTAATTCTCTTGAACGGAAGCGCGTAAGTCGGGAATCGCTTCGTTGACCTCTCGGCATTCTCCTAATTCACCTGTGTAACGAACGAGAAGTACATAAACATCAAGTTCCCGTGAAGTTCTCACACGGTATCCAATTGACACAGTTTAAATACCTGAAGAACTTTTGAGGGGTGTGTCAAGGGAATAAATTTAATTTCCACCTATGATTTTATTTATAATATTTAAATATTTAGGAATATTTTGGCCACATAATGATAAATAACAAATATGAACTTCAATTTCAAAATGGCGGCATCATTTATGGACATAAAATTACAAAATTATCTAAATATAAAAATTCAGGAACTGAATCAAAACCGTGTTTAACTCAATTAAAACAACGCAAAAATGAATATGTTTATGTAAATAATACATTGTATTTGTAGCACGTCCCTACGAGTCAGGTAGCGCGGACTGCGTGTATGTGTGCGTGGGAACGAGTGTCGTCTTGTGGTGTGCGTGGCCTATATTCCGTCCAGGGCTGCCAACTTCCGATCGCATAATGCCAGATAATATTTCCCCACTACGAATGGCTTATATGCCGCCTGAATGATTGTTATTTTTATAGGATCCGAAAGTATTTTTTTGCTTCTACGATATTTCAATCGGATATCCGTATATGTGAAAATATATTGATTTCCTTTGGTGGTTAAAGGTTACTTATTATACGTTATTTCCTTATCATTCTGTTTATTATTTAATATAATTAAGTAAGAAATGATGTGAAAAGCTTTGTGTATAAGTTTATCCGCCCTAACACACTGAAATTAATTCATATTTAATAATGAAATGACGCAATAAACAACACATACTAGGTGGTACCCGCGGCGCAAGATAGTTTCATACAAACTTTAATCCCCGTTTCCCCTTTTAGATATTAATTTGAAATAATATGAATAATATTTTATTATGAATTATTATTATCAATTAGCAATATTTGAACTCAATTTCACAGTAGTTTTCCGTTCCTTAAAAAAGTTTCATACACATAGAATTTAATCCTACTTTCGAGAAACGCAAATGCAAGTACATGGTAGTGGAAAAATCTATAGGGATATTAAACGGGCACTTTTACGAGGTCTGAATAATGGGAAATTGATTGTCCTTCATCGTGAAGCTGTCTTCTATTTAATGTCAAGTTTATTATAAACCTTATTTGTGGTATAACTATATTTAATTTTATTCTACTACTTCTTCCCATAGATATAATGGTTACGTTTAGTTTCTAGTGCAAGTTTAAGAGGTAAGATATATTTTACCTGTTAATATATAAAGCAGTAGGTTTACGAAGGCCGGTTACCATAAACGCTGTCTTTCATTTAAAGTCAGGGGTCGTGCGATCGATGTAGCGACCGCCTACACCGCTAGCGTCCGCATCCCGTACCAACCCTACAGTGCAAAATGTAACAAGACGCGTTTATATAAATAGAGGACTATCTAGTTTTAATTGTCGATTAATAAGATAATTATATTGCAAAGCAGTTTTTTTTATATTCATAAGCGAAATAACACTAACTCACCGATCCCGATATCTCAAAAAGTACTAAAGATTTTATAAATGTTAATTTATAAATAACATTTATAAAAACTTTAGCTTAACGCATTGCATTCACAGATTGGTTTGATTTTGATAATTATTTTCCATTAAAACGTGGTTATACCCTTATTCGTTTATACTCATATTTGGTGATATTTATAATGAAATAAATTCCACTTTTATGGAGGTGAAATCGGGTATGAAAAACTAATTTTAAATTCAATCATTTTTTTTCATGTATTGATTATATTATGTTGTCCGAACTCGTAGAACAAAAGTTGTTTCGTATGGGGTTAGCTATCTAGTACTGCGAGGTTGTTGGTGTTTTAAAAATAACCCTGTATAAAGAAAATTAATGAATATGATTCAATGAATCTAAACAATTATTCCTTCCGCTTCTAACTTACGGCCGAACTAACACCCAGTTCAAATATAGCTGAATGGGTCAAATAGCTGTAGCACGGCTGTACAGACTCTTTGCGTGCGCGCTTGTAAAATATTCGACGGGCTAGGGTATCCATAATATTTTAGTTTCTTCGGATTTGCCTCAATTATAAAACGTGCGGAGACGTCCAGGTGTAAAATGAGTCTGGTCAACCAAGATACCATAATATAATAATAATAACAACATAAGCCTTGTATTATACTGTATCTCTGCTGGACTCGGGCCTCCTTTACGAATGAGAGATCTGAGTCCACCACATGGTCTGATGCGGGTTTGCACACTTCACACATATTCGAGATTTTATATAAAAAAAAAATTGGTGTGTGTCGTGGGACACCAGTGGGCCTAGACAAGTGGCATAAACGCTAGACGAATAGAATGATAAATGTATGAAATTGACATTAGATTACGATACGTAATTTTATCTAGCGTATCGAACTTTAAATTGGTAGCCAAGTGTTAATAATTCTATTCGATGAAACGAAACGTCAGAGTCGAACGACTTCCCCCATATAAAACCGTAGCCAAATGGCAGTTTTGACAAGAGAATAGATAACTTGAGCGTACTTTATGATCGACACGAAGCGAACGCCGAGACCCTGTAGAAAGGAAACAAACAAGATGGCGATTGTTTAATCAACCGGTGTTAGTGTTGTGTTTGTTTGTACAAATCTGACTGTTTAATAAAAATGCACTCGCTCAGACTGTTGTGGGCTGCGCACAATGAAGAAGTATGGCTTAAGCTCCACGGAAGAAACGTTTCCCGTCGTTGCTTAGAACAAATAAGCGAAATGCCGGAGTTACTATTTGTGGAGTGATTTAGACTAGATAAAAAAAACATTTAAGAAGCTTTGTGTGGATTTACGTACCCATACCTCAATACGAGGAACTAAAGAAATTCCTTTGGAAGTAAAGGTATATATCACTATACATTTTATTTGTGAAATCATATAGGTTATACATATGTAAACATTATATTTATTTTAATCCTCTTGTAGATTATTTGTGCCCTAAGTTTTATGGCTACGGGGTTTTATCAAAGGATAGTAGGTGTCACACAACACTTGCCGCAACGAATAGCAAGTCATTGCATCAAACAAGTTGTGGCGGCAATCAACAATGATTACATTTTGGCCAAATATATTCAGTTTCCCCAAAGTCAACAAGAAAGGTCAAGAATAAGACAGGAGTAACTAAATTCAATTCATATTTTATTATAAAGTTGTTTTATTTTTATGTTTTTTAAAGTACTTATTATGATTTTATAAGTTCCATAGAAGATATAATTTACTTGGTGTAATAGGTTGTATAGACTGGTCCCATATAGCAATTGTAAAACCTGCACTGCAAGATGAACATCTGTTTTAATAGGAAAGGATACCACTCATAAAATGTATAAATGCTAAGTTTTTTATAAAGTAGGGAGCAAACACACAAGAGTGTCACCTGATGCTGAATGTTAACTGCTACCCAAGGCAACCAAGTTTCCAATAGATACACCATACTATGCTTCTAAATACATTCTTACTAGATCCTACAAAAAAGAGGATCCTACTAATCCTGATCCTATCCTACTCATTAATATTAATTGTTTTGTGAATAAAAAAACTATTTTTTTTATTTCAGATTTGTGATCATAACTTAAAAATCATAAATGTTAGTACAAAATATGGTGGAGCCACATGCCTCTTTTATATGGACTAGAAGTCAAGTAGAACCATTCATGTGTGGACTTCATCACAGTGGTGAACAAACATGGTTATTAGGTATGTAACTAATATATTAATTAAAGAGTTGAAAACTTTAAATTGAGTATAGATATAGATTAGCCATAAACATAAACAACTTATATTTCTAGGTGATTCTGGATACCCACAAAGAACCTGGTTAATGACACCTACATTAAATGCTGCACCTGGTTCCCGTGAAGAGGAATATACGAGGCCGTCATGTACAAGCAAGAAATTGTGTTGACCGTTGTTTTGGTGCTCAAAGGACGCTGGAAATGTCTGCCTAAACATCGAACTCTTAATTATCATCCTCATGGTGCTAGCAAGATAGTGCTTGCATGCTATGTATTGCATAACATTGCACTGCAAGCTCATCTGCCACCACCAAGCAATATTGTTGAGCAACCTGATGATGATGATGATTTTTATGTTCAAGCTGGCCCATCCAATCTCAACAGCCAAGACGACCTTATGCAAGGCAGAACAATGCTCAGTTCCTTGCTAATAAGAATATAAAATACACTCATACTCATGCTTATGTCAACAGGGGGGAAATGTAACATATTTTATTTTTACGCTCAGGACTACTGAGATTAATGCTTTCTATACTAAAATTATGGTATTTTTATTATTATGTGTTGTGTTGTTTTATCTACATGGACTTTATTGTATAGGTGGGTTTATTAATATAATGATAATGTATAATTAGGTATTTTTTTTAATTATTTATGATATGAACAATATTTTTTTATGTATGAATTGGAATTGTGCCTGGCATAACTATAGGCTCGCTCTTCTATCATGGGTCAGAAATAAAAATGTGGGTATACACCCTATGTCTACCCCTTTGAGGCTTACAGGGGTGGGTGAGTATATTGTGTGTTTTATTCACAGCATGTTAGATAATTTACTCCTTTTAGTCATATAGTATGTTAACTTTTATATATTGTTAGTTCTTTAAATTATTATTCTTTGTAAACATTGTTTTACTAAAATTATGTGATAAAATTGAAAATAGAACATTGAATAAAATTGTACTTTGATAAAACCTTTTTATTTTATAACCCACTATTACATAATATCACACTAATGTTACACAAACATATTTGTAAAATATCTAGAGATTATTAAATCTAATCTAGATCTGAAATATAAATCACCAAGAATTACTAATTAATAATAGCACACTAATTAATAAGTTTGTAAACAAATTTCAAGGTTTTGGCAATAATTTACTTATTAATAGAAAAACAAACATACAATAAATGTCATTTGAAATAACAAAAAATACAAACATAAAATTTAGTTAACCAGTACAATTTTTTTTTTAATTCTATGTATGTAACTAATATTTAAATCATAAATCTTTGGCGTAGCAGTCTCATTTCTGAACCTTAAGAATATATTTCATATTTTTGAAAATATACATATAAATATCAGTAATTACATAACAAAAATTAATAAGTATTTGTATCATAAGTCTTTTGTCTCAATTTTGAACCTTGCATCTAATATATGTGTCCTAAAATTACAACCATCATTAACTAAATAACAAAATAAAATTTAATCAAACAGTATTAATTGCAATATTAATTATGCTAATAATAAGTACATAAATCATGTCTGGCATGAAAATCTCATTTGTGAAACTTATGAATATACATTTGTATCCAAAAATCTTTGTAAATTTATAAATATTAATAACTAAGTAACATAAAACAAACATGAAATTTAACTAAAAGTAATAACCAGATACACTTATTGTCTATAATAAGTATCTAAAATAAATCTTTGGCATGGCATTCTTAATTCTAAACCTTATGAATATATTAATTAAAAGATTGAAACTCTTTATTATATATTATTTACACAAATAATAAAGAAATCACTTCAATAAAGTAAAATATGTGTAAAAGAGGCGGTCTTACAACTCTGCATATATACATGTATATTTGTATACTAAAATAGTCTTTGTAAATACATATACATAGATTCTGAACCCTATACAAAATAATATTAAAATACATATACTGGTGTATTATTATTTCAAAATTATCTTTCATTCATAACTATTGTTTAAATAACAGACCTTCTAAATTAAATTAATATAATTAAGTAATGGTTCCAAACAATTTCAGTACTTATGGCAAATATTTTTATATAAACATGAAGTGGGATATAGCTAATTGTTTATAATATATGTACATACCAGTAAATGAAATAAGTCATGTATAAGCTTCAGCTATGTAGCAGGGCTCACAATAGGTGCTGTATTATCATATTCTTCTATTACCCCAATTAAGTTATTACTGCTTCAGTTCTAACTGATTTATCGATAACAAATTGATCTTGATCAAATTACCAGTAGATGTCAAATATTGTTGCTTTCCTTTCACTGCCTTTTTCAGTATTTTTGTTCAGTGTCTGTCGATGGTAAACTGGCAAATTATTGCTGAGCCAATTCTACACGGGCGATGATGGTGGTCATGATGCTTTTGTGTGCTGAACTAGTAGTGGTGTTCATATTAGTGGGCCTGGTGGTGATGGTAAAGCTACTGCAACTGAAAAATAATTATTTTTAAATTCAATACACATATTTCTTTACTGTGCACATAAATTTATTTTATTTGACTTACCATTTAGACTTATGATTTTTGGACACTTGTACCCATTGGAATTTAAGAGGCCACTCAGTTTCAATCACAGTCGATCATCTCTTATCCGACCTTGAGGACCCGGCTGGGGCTCGAAAGATCGCCGTGCCTTTAACATAAACAAACGAAGCATGAAGTCCCATTGTGTATTATGTTGTTGGACTACATCATTGTTTATATCATCTACAATTCAAGTATTAGTAATTCCTATAATACAAATTGTAATTAGTTTCTGCAAATAAATAACTTCCTTTCCATGAATTCTACAATAAGTGCAAACTGCTCCGGACTGGCCCATGCCCTTGGTTCCATTAATAAAAACCAAGTATTTAATTTTAAAAACTAAGATGATTAAGCATGAGTTAAGAAACAATGTTTACAAGACGTAATTAGCTAACATAAAGTTGGTTATTTTTTTTAAATTCATTTGGGACTTACCGTATAGAACTGTACGTTGGTATTAAATCAATAAATAAAACTTAATTCTTCACTCACAAGCCACAAGTTTACTAATATGCTGTTCACAACTTTGTAAACATTCGGAACTTCGCGGTATCGTAATGACAAATTGACGTTCGTCGACGCAACCATAAACAATATTCATTATTTTTTTCTACCAATCGAATAGAATGAGCGTTCGACAAATCAAGTTACACTTGGCTACCAATCTATTATCGCTTACGCTTAGACGTTTGAGTTTGTTCGAATAGAATCGACACCGAGCGTTTGCCACTTGTCTAGCACCTCAGGTAGGAACGAAGTTCCTTCGGCTAATGTACAATCGACACAAATTGCAAAAAAATCAAATTATCAACTAAAATAACAAAATATGTCTCTTTATTTTTGTTTGACAACATAAAATTACATAGAAATAGAATAGAAAAATAGAAATAAAAAAAAGACGTGTGGCGCTCGGAGACTGCCGCGGTAAAGCTATTGTATAGCATTTTTTATCAACTTATGTAATTATAAATAATAACGAGCTAGCGTAATCTTTTAAAAATCGAAGGAGTATTTTTATATACTTCAATTATAACTGGCTGAATGAATTTCATTTTAAATATGTCTCTTTATTTTTGTTTGACAACATAAAATTACATAGAAATGACTGACATTAAAATTGACACATTGACTGTCGCGCCTGCGCACGTCTCATTTAACGCTTTTATTCCACGCATTTTTTCCACGCATTTTTCTTACGGTTTTACTATCACATTTTTTTCAGTTCGGTCACGCAGCGAAATCCCTATCCCCTCCAAGCCTGCCGTAAGGAACTTCGTTCCAATAACGTAATAAGACTAATCAAAAGAATTTTGGTGGATCTATAAAAAAAAACTAAATTTTATCCATATCTAAATATATAAAACTCAAAGGTGACTGACTGACATAGTGATCTATCAACGCACAGCCCAAACCACTGGAGGGATCAGGCTGAAATTTGGCATGCAGGTATATGTTATGACGTAGGCATCCGTTCAGAAAGGATTTTGATAAATTTTACTCCCAAAGGGATAAAATAGGGGATGAAAGTTTGTATGACAATCACGCGGGTGGAGCCGCGAGCAAAAGCTAGTCACAGATAACATTTTAATTTGATCCTTATATTCGTGTTTTTTGTGTCATTTATCCGGAATTAATTTATGGCAATCCTACGACGACGCGACGGGCGAACATGCTCCAAGAACATCGCTCCACAAGTTAAGGATTGCGGAATGGATCTCGTATTTCCTATTAAAGGTGGATGTCGGAAAGATTTATGTGTAGTTTCACTTGTACGAGATTTAAAGCAATTCGTATACGTTCAGGTGTTTGCTGCGCTTGTGATGTGGAATACATTGCTCGGCGTGTATAGACAGATCTATGTAATATTGGTAACAATTTTGTTGTCAAAGTCACTTGGTGTGGGAGCTTCTGAAAATCGACTGAAGTATCTAGAAATTATATTTTAGTTTAGGAGAAATAAATAACCACTCTGTATTTAGCGTTACCATATAAGCAAAGTATGCATTATTTTTTTCTAGCTTCAGCATTGACGTACTGATATCAGATATTCTGTATTAAGAAAAAATAATTATTGAAATATATTTTTACCTCTGACGAAAAATACGTATTAATGAATGGAACTTTTGTATTTATATTCAGTTCTTTTTGTGGTTCTTCTTATAACAGAACGGTATATGTTTAATAATTTAAGTACATGCATATTGAGTATAAACCTTTTATGGACTCATAACAAGTAAAAAGCTGGAATAAAATTTTACCACTCATTCTTTATTACACGTTACTGTGAATACTTATTTTAAAAATGTCATAATAATACTTAAAAATATAAAATTAAATTTAAATGGCTTATAAAAGTTACTCAGTTCTGGTTAGCTACGCTTAGATAATATTAAAACTCTCATGTAGCCGGTGGATTTTATGCTTTCAACAGTTTTAGAGTGTAATAAAACTTGGGTACCTGTCGTCCGAAGGTTTTTTATTTAAATAATATCGTAATAAGTAAGCTTTCAGGAAAAAAAATTAGGGATCGTGCCATATTTTGAAACGAACTACTGTAGTGATCTTGGTGATTAGTAATAGGCTAAGAAATAAGAAAATTGCTGTAAAATATAATATGTAAAATAATATTTATATAATTCTTTGTTTTATTTCTATTTTTTTTGCATAATACTTAAAACCTACTTCAATATAATTTTTTATTCTTCTTCCACGTGCCCTTATCCCACTCGCAGTGGTGTTGGTGAAACATCCTTATTAATATATATTACAGTAAAATTGGCTTGTAATTTTTACGACCGACCGCCTGCCTGATCAAATATAATTATAATATTACAATTATTTTAAAGTGACAAATAATATTTCTTACTCACTTGAGCTTACCGCTTAAATAAATAAATAATACACCCAACAATCACACACATAGTCCTGACCCCACAGTAAGATACGAGTCTTGTGTCATCATATCAGTAGCTACAAGAGACTTTCGGTCTCATAACATCCAGACCCCGAAACAAATATTTGTGGATCACACAAATATTTGTCTCGGTGCGGGGATCGAACCCGCGGCCTCTCGCTTCACAGCCGGCTACTCGCCCGCTGCGCCACGGAGGCTGAAAGAAGAGATCTTTCCGAATACAGTGCCAGTTAAATAAAACTGCATCGACTCTTTAGTTAAAATTATTTTGTTTGCACTTTTTAAAGTTGGATTGCATGTAAGCGCAATACAAAATAACTTTATCGCGACTTGTGTGCTGTTATCCCTCGAATAGTTTCATTTGCATTCGTGGTACTCTATCATTAAATCTGAACTAAGTAAATAATTTACTGAGTGGTAGGTAAACTTTATCAAACATGATCTAACCGTTAAAAACTCCTTATTTAACTTAATTAGAAAAAACATGTGTACAGAGTTTATTCAAACATAGTTAAGATCCGTACTGATTAAACCAGCTTTCAAACAAAAAATGCGTTCAAATCGGTCTATTCGTTTAGACCCTACGATGCCACAGATTGTATCTGTGACAGGTTGTACACACGCCCACAGACAACAGGGTCAAAAATAAAACACCCCTCTTTTTCATCGTGGATTAAGAAAACATTGAAGTTGATCCACATTAAGTAGAAAAATCGATGTACATTCATAAATAAGGAAAACTTTGAAAAAAACGTCTGATTGAATATCTCCTCCTTTTTAAGTCGACTAAAAATAAACTTACGACGAATGAACTGACGACACACTGGTCGTACATAATAGAATTACGTTCTTAATGGTCATAAATGAAGGCGGGACGTATGCCATCCTCTAGATCAATCTAGATAATAAAATAGACAGCAAAAACTGAAATTTTCCTGCAAGGCCACCTAAGACTGCAGACTATGAATAATGTGAGAGAAGGCCTTTGTCCAAAAAGAATACTGAGAAAAAGTAGCAAAGTATTTTCTCTGACGTACATAAAACATGACCGTGTGTGAAATCTACGTAATCTCATCTGGCGTAAATTACAAATGATTATATTATGTATTAAGCCCAGGTTTCCACACGAAACCCTAACATATCCGACCTCCATAACTCAACCAAAAATATTACAAGAAAATAAAATAAAGGCTACGAAATAAAATATAAATGTATTTTTCAAGGTAAAAGACACATAATCTTTTCGGATATTTAACCCCGGCCCGGTAACGACTGATGTAATTTATTTCGTCCCAGTAAAATTTATCAACAAAAATTTGCGCCGCAGTTTCGGCTCATTTCACACGCTCGAAAAACTCGTATAAGAAATGTTGTATTAGGCCCAAATTCGGCACATTTGAAAGGTTTCTTTGATTCTATTAGCATTTTCTTCGCATTTAATTTTGGAAGTAATTTCTTATTTTGGTTTCAGTACATTTTCATTTGACTGAATGTAAGGTATGAAAGGAATACATGATTGGGAAAAATCTTTGTAATAGAACTTATCAATGGTCCTCTTCTTGTTCGGATGATCGCAGATTTTATTATTATTATTGTTTAGTACCAAGTTACTTTCAACCTATAGCCTCATCGGTGTAGTGGCTGCTTATTTTAGTTGATTTGTGAGGTCTTGGGATCAAATACAAGGTCGGGCAATGACAAATTTTTGTTTGTGATTTCGATGCGTAAAATCATACGTTAATCAGATAGGAATTTGTCCGGTATGGCTTGCCCCCCACATTACAACATTAGACGGAAATAAACTGTGCAGCCCTGGAATAGTTGCACCTTTGCCTAAACCGTATAAGATACAGGCGTGAGCTTATGTGTCTTGTTAGTTGCAACATATTTTAGGTCAGTGAACACTTATAACCGTATAGTTATTGGATCTGTAATTCTATATTTTGGGGAGCAATAAACTTGGCGTAAATTTGGGATACCTGTGCGTCCCATGTTATCTATTAGACCCGGTTTAAGTGAATGTCAACGGCCATTAAGCCAACACCGTAGTGCTGCAGTAAGGTAAACTACTAAGTAAACATAAACTCTGAACATAATTAAACATGTACTATGAAGTCGCCGGAAAACATAACTTGGTAAACCTATTCATTAAAATCAAAAAGTATTTGAAAGAAACTGGTGGGCGTGAAGAGCGGTGCCTCCGGCGTTTCTAACTAGGTTAACAAGGGACTGACGCGGTTCACACTAATTAGGAACAGCCAACGTTTCCACAACTTCTTGTAACTATGCTCTCCTGGTACATAGGGATTCGACTTCTGTTAACATAGCAAGTAATGAAATAATATAAATTATAATGTATTACGCATTAACTCGATAAAGTGGTAGAGCCATTCTATAGACAGTTTTGTCTACAACATGAAGTGGTCGATTCCATCAGATTGTCATCATTCACAGTAGGATATAGCGCGTGGGAATTTATAGGCCACAATTTCAATATAAACATTTAATACTCAATATAGGAAACCATAAATTAATAATCATATATAATCCAAAAATTAATTTAATAGATAGACTGAATGCCATTTCGCGTTTGTCGATATCTATCGCAAAATGGTGTTAGCAGCGAATTATTCAAATTCTTGCCAACGTAAATTCCTTTTGGCATTGTTTAACGAAATTGCTTATTTGTTGCTATGTAAAATGATATTTGATCAAAGCCTATTATATAGTTTTGACAATCTAACATTTTGATGGTTTGTTACTTTGTCATCTACTGTACTTCGATGATCATCAAAAATCTATGAAGCATGCGTGAAGAATATAATGAGAGTGAAAGAGGCCAAAGAGGTGTGTAAGCATCGTAGCAGGTGGAAGTCCGTTGTCTCTGCCTACCCCTATGGGAAACAGGCGTGAGTCTATGTATCTATGTATAGTATAGTTAGGTCTTTGATAGTAAGCGATATCTACCTCCCAGGAACGCCCACAATACCAAAAGAATCCTGGACGCGTCACCGACCTTAAAGAAGAGGTTTAATAAATTGGGATATGGGGATTGATATTGGGTCGTTAGATATCTCACCCACCGTATAAAATACAACTGATCGGTCTAACCGGTACATTTATGTTGTTAACAAAACTACTAAGGCCCTACCACTTTAAGAAAATAAACTATACTACGTCTGAAGTTTTCGCTGAATATTTTTTGTTACGATAAGTTTCAAAACAAAAAGGAAAAATTTAATGGCGTGGATACGGAACTCTGGGTGTCCGAGTCCTACTGACGCATGACCAGTTTTATGTTAATGTGGAACGCATTATCATACTTGTCTTTTATTTTGAAAATCACTTGATACGGTACTGTAAGTGTAACTGACAAATAACATTAGATAACTGTAGTCATAACACCCAGTGTAATAATATTCTTCCACTACAGGTTTGACCAAATTTATTGCTTGAGTCTATATAAATGCTGAGCCGTTGTACCCTCTCTTCGCTCTTGGCCACAAAGTGTTCTAAGTTTCGCAAAACAATTTTGGTATAGTTTATTGTTTTAAGATTTTTAATTAAACCTTTCATATTTCTGATAATACTTTAAATAATGGCCGTTTGTAAGACGCAGATATAAACATAAACGCGTTAGGTAGTCGTGTACACTTTATCAGCACATCCCAGGCGTTACCCGAAAAATGGAGTTTCGCATAAAATTCTAAGAACTCATTAATTTACGTCTCTCAGTTTTAATTGGATGTCCTTTAAGAGTTTGCTCTCTTCGACCAAACCGTCCCACTCCTTAAATTACGAAACGTTTTGTGGGCGTAAACAAATAAATCACAGTCCAGCAGCTGAAAATCATCGTTTCAACTTCCCCTTAGTTAGCTCAGGGACGATTCTTCGCTTGTTTGTTACGGACAGCGTAACTTATAACAGCTAGAGTTTCTTAATGGCGTTATAATTATGGACTGTGTTAGTTCGTCGAAAACAATTTGGTAATAACAACCAATTTCATTATTTTCTACATAGTTTATTATAATAAACGTCGAGAGAAATAAATTAAGATAGATTTTGTAATTACAAACGCTGTAAAAGATTCAAGAGGAATAAAATTTTACTATTATAACCTAAAAAAACTTTATACTTTTTAGACGAGATTTTGCAAAAAATATCTACCTTAACGATCTCATTTTGTAAACTAGGTTACCTACATTTCTTTTGAAGTGCGGACTTTTTGTCTTCCATCTTTCCTTATCGACAACGGTCCACATTATCTCCAGAGTTACAAATAAAATAACATTGTGTAAACGTCAGACGCCAGGTGGGCGCCATTGAATAAAAACGTTGGAACTTCACTCACAACGATTCATTTATCTTGCCTTTTGTTCCGCAATCGAGAACATAGGAAAGTCTCTTTGTTCTCTGTAATCTCAACCTAGTTACTCCCACCTACTTCTTGTTACGCCGGGAATAAGCTAATTCCCATTATGTTAATGAATTTCTGTAGTCCTCTTTTTATAAGAAAGTTAATCAATTCTACCTATACTTCGTATTTGTCTATGTACTTTTGAATATTTTTTTATGGTAATATAAGATATTATATTAATTTGATTGAGAACGTATTTGAACAATTGAACTTCTGCATAGAACACGACTGCCGGCAAGTTTAACTTAAAATTAATTACCGATCCTATGCGACCAGATTTTCATGGCTTCGGTGCCGCAATTATAACTATTTTTTTTTTTCATTAACTCAATTTATTTATGTAAACGTAAATCACATAGCTCGCAGAACCGATAACCGCTGGATAAGGTGGACAGACGACCTGATAAAGATCGCAGGAAGTCGCTGGATGGAGGCCGCTTCCAACAGGTCGGTCTGGAAATCTTTGGGAGAGTCCTATGTTCAGCAGTGGACGTCTTGTGGCTGAAGATGATGATGATGATGATGAAACGTAAATCTACGCTAGCAACAAAAATTATATCCAATACCTTAGCATTTAATGCAGTCTTTATATTGATGACTCCATAAAAAATGTAATCCGACGGAATAAAATATTATTCTGTTACATGTTTTCCAGCATCCATATCACGAGGTTGTCTTTGCTCCGTCCGAACGTGTGGGAAAGTTACATTTTATTTTATAACTCAATCTACTGATGTTTTAACGAGATCGACTTTGTTATAATTTCACGTTAAATGTGACCTTTAGATTAAAATACAGTTATTAAGTTTTATATGAAACTATTTATATGGTTGTATTGAGCGAGAGCTCGTGGGTTCGATTCCCGCATCGAGACAAATGTTTGTGCGATCCATAAATATTTGATTCTGGCTTAGGTGTTGTGGGACCGCAAGTAACTCGTAGTTCCTGATACCGTACGATACATGTTAACCTAACATGGGGTCAGGACTATGTGTGTGACTGTTGGGTGTATATATTTATTTATATATCTATACTAAATATATAATTACCTGTCCTGACTGACTGACTTACTGATTCATCAACGCAGCCTAAATCGATGGGGCTACAAACTTGAAATTTTGGTATAAGTATATATTATTATGTTGTAAGTATACATTAAGAAATATTTTTGGAAAATTCACCTTTAAGGGGGTAAAATAAGTGATGAACAGCCTTATGGAAGTATGCCGGAAATATGAGGGTGCAGAATTTCACGTGGGCGGAGCCGCGAGCAAATGCTAGTTCAATATTACATTGCTTAGACCATGTCATTATTCTAATCACGGATTTAGTTCCTTTATATGTCAGTCTCTACTGTAATATAATATTACATAAAATTACATATATCACATTACATATATCGGACCCGGTTGGAATATAAAATTAAATGGACAATCGTTAGTAGATAACCTACTTTCCCCGTACAGTAGATATGAGACATAACGAGGCTATCGCCCTGGAGGAAAATCACGTAATTATAACACGGTTTGCTATTAATGGATCACATCAAGTAATAAATATTGGATTATCTTGGAACATGAATGGATGGTCGAGAGCGGTTATGGTATTATCTCAATAATGTATCCAACTTCTTATTTTGTATTCACATCGTTGGTTCCAATTAGTGTTATAAACAAAAAAATTTACATCACTGGTCTAATGGTCGCATATGTTGAGAAACCCTGAGGTTGTAGGTTCTAATCCCAGATTGGGCAATCGAAATAGAATTTTTATAAAATTACACACGTGTTGCTTCAGATTGGAATTTGTGCCCGACATGGTGATAGGCTTCTTTGGGTCGTTTTTTATCACATCATAGACGGAAATAAGCTCTGTGAACTGTCTGAGTAGCGGTAGTTGCTCTTCTGCCTACCGCTTCGGGGATACAGTTACGAGCTTATGTGTTTGCTAGGGCGTCTAGATTGGTACCGTCACATTGTCTATTTCTGCTAGCAGTGTGTAAGCACTGCTGTATTACGGTTCCAAAGACATTGAAGCCAGAGAAATTTTGGGTATTATAAAAGTCATGCCTTGGAGTGACGAACACAGTCCAGTGCCATGTAGTGCTTTGTAATATAAAGCTCTGTATTGCGTTTCTTCTGTTTATGGGCAGGCATGGCGCTTACCCTCAGCGACCTGTTCGTTTCGTTATTCAAGCTTATAAAAAAAGCTTTGCACAATATAAAAAAATAACGCGCGAAAATAAAACCAACCAAATTCTAAATACGATAGGAATTGCTTTCAACGTCTTTACGTAAATAATTGAGAAAATAATACCTTTGAAACAATGAAAAAACTCAAAGTACGTAACGAAGGCTCTCTCTTTTTTTTAGATCCCCGAAAGCGGATCTACTTGGTAAGCGGAGCGGTAATTTTTCTCAAACAAAAGATATTTTTATAAGGTCAATTAAACTTTTAAAAAGGCGGCTATGGATACGCAGAGGTTTTAATTATCAACGCCTTTGTTCTTGCCTTTATTAATTTTTATGAGCTCTCATAACCGACCAGCGCTGAATTAATATAAAGTAGAGGTTTAGGAAATCCAGAGATATACCAGCCTATATTAAAATAACGCAAGGCAAAATCCTGTTTTGCTTTCGTGTTAACTCAATTTTGTTGAAAAACCTTTTTTTATGCGAATAATGTCGTTACCAGGGAGTAAAAGACTTTTACCGTAGAAGTTTCTCGGAAAGGTGAAATGTCAGGAAATTCAATAAAGTGGTAATAAGTGGATTTCTCGGCTCGAATCATATTTTCGTCAATTCCGCTTTTGAAGCCTTTTATTACAACCATTTTACTCTTTAATATCTCTGGCTATATGTGTGTGATTCTGTGTGTGTGTGTATTTGCATGATGCCTCAGCATCATGAACGAATGTATATAAATTAATTCCTTTTGTTTTTTTTTTGTTTGAGATTGTGAGTGGGTATACCATGATGTAGATAGTTTTGTCTACAACATCGATGGTCCGGTTCGACCGGGTTGTTACGACTGACTCATACTTAATCACGCTCGGCGGCAGTAATAGATATATATATATATAGTGGTGGTACCGACCCAGACGGCTTCCTTCATATATTATAACGGAAGCCGTCTGGGTCGGTACCATATATTATTCTTATTATATTATGCAACTAATATTATATCGACACTGGAAAGGACAGAACCACTAAGGCACCAATACGTGATCTTTACGGTTGAGCATTTTAAAGTGGTTATTATACGATAATAATTCATAATAATGTACTAAAATATAATTCAACAAAATATAAGTTTTAGTGATAATTACCGAGTAGGTTATATAAGAATTTTAGGCCTTGACCTCTTTGAGTACAACCTAATTTACCATATATGTATTATAATCTTCATGATTTGATTTTGTAACTTTTTTTTTTTTTATTGCATAGGCCGGCAAACGAGCAAGTGGGTCACCTGATGGTAAGTGATCTCCACCGCCCGTGTACGCCCACCACCAGAAGAATCATGAGCGCGTTGCCGACCTTAAAGGAAAGGGATAATTAAGGATTGGGAAGGGGAGGGGATTTGGGCTTCCGGATACCTCACTCACCGTACGAAACGCAGCAACAAGCCGCCACTTTACGTCGGTTTTCTGTGAGACAGTGGTAACGACCCGGTCGAGCCAGCCCAATCATGCTGTAGACAAAACTGTCTACAGCGTGGCTCTACCACTCAAAAATGATTTTATTTTATTTAATTAAATGATTTTAACTACGGTTAAAATCATTTAATTAAATGTTCGCTTTGCCTTTCGTAGCTTTTGATCGCAGCTCCGCTTAAATTAAAGTATTTCTTACTGAAACCACGCCTACGCGGTCTATCTGATTGTATGTATAATCTTTAAAAATATAAATTATATTGCTTATAACAAACCAACAATAATTAGGAAATATTTCATCATAGTTCATTATTTTTATTGACCAGACAGACGAGCATGCGGCTCGCGTGATGTTAAACGGTCGTCACCTATAGACTTCAGCAATACCTGGGCATAGGCAAGCCGCTGCCTGTTAATATCTTACCAAATCTGTAATCTAAATACATACTTTAACTACATAAAAATCTGTAAAATATCCATTTTCTTAGCAAAGCAAACCCGAAATGGCTTGATATGACACCACATAATGAAGTCTAAATTCAGTAATATTTTTATCATATGTTTATTTCAAATGCCAGAAAACATGAAACCTTGGCTTTGTATTGTTTTCTTAAATTAGTTTAGAAAAATAACAAATGAAACATTCGCGTCAACAGCACCGAGGAATGGGTCTCGCAATCTGTTATATACTGAGTGAATCTTTGGCACAATGCCAAACGTACGGCCTTATTCTCGCAATGACTTAGCAGTACAGGAAACGGTTTCACATGCATGTAGCACTGTTGCTGAAGTTGATGTTTTAATTAAGTAAAAAGGAGGTCTGCACTACAATTGTGTTTTGAATAAAATAATCAGCTTAGCAACAGTGTGGAATGCCTTTTACATTTTGCAGCGAAGTACATATCCTGTATGGCATTTAATTGTGCTTTGTACACATGTGTAGAAATATGTAATGCAATGAGTTTTTGTAACCTTTGAGTATTACTTAATATAATTTATATTTATAAGCGCTTAATTTAGAGAATATGGTTTGGGTGTTAGCAAAAATGTATATTTGAATCTAATTCAGTGCATTGTAATTCAAAGCTCTGTGTGGTGTTGCTCTGTTTATGGGTAGGCGTGGCGCTTACCATCAGGCGAGCGCCTTGCTCGTCTCGTCATTCAATTAAATAAAAAAAAATAATAAGGATTTCTTTAAAGCGATTGAGGATTCCAAGAGATGCGGTTCAAGTTTGTTAACAGCAACCAGAATTGTGTAGAGAGGTATATACCTAGCGACAGTTAGTGAATGCAACCAATGAGTGTTGAATTTATCTAAATTATCAACATAGCAAGGCTCATAAAACTGCTGATTTAGCTATACGAAAATATGAGCGCTAATGTACATTCCGAAGTTGAAGTGTAATATTAATTTAAGTACGATTATAGTCCTCAGGTAAAGCATTTATGTCTAAGCAAACACAGGCAGTCTCTCTTATGAATTATTAGACATAAATTCTCACAGTTTCGTTATTCCGTCGACCATCGAGGTAAATGTTAGTTTAGGGTTTTGTTATTCATTAATAGAATATCTTTTGTGTAATGACTCCATTTACAGATTTAAATTGACTAGCACAAAGTGTACATTACGCGGAAATTAATTAACGGTTGGTTCAAAATTTTACTATTGTAAATGTTAAAGCTTTTTGTTCAAAGGTTTCGAATACCACGAAAATTGTTGCTTTAATTTAGAGTATCTGTTACGTGGTGTTTTGAAACACTTGAAACGGTTAATTGTTTTAATTCGAGTATATTTAAGGGAAACGAGTGGAGTAAGAGTGGGAGTGTTTCACCGTTTAAACATTGAATGGAAATCCAAGTGGATTCGGTAGGAACATTATAATTAATTTTGTTATCTCACTGTCATTATCTGTAATTGGGGGAAGCGAGGCTACGGGTTCGATTCCCGCGTCGCGACAAATGTTTGTGTGATCCACAAATATTTATTTCGGGTCTGGGTGGGTCTGGGTATGTCAGAGGGGTTGAGGTTAGGAAGGCGGCCGGTTGTAAAACTACCAGCCAAATCTTTCTGTAACCTGTGTTAAAAAAAAGCATTCGACCCGACCCCACTGCGAGTGACATAAGGGCATGTAAACGGAAGGAAGGCGAAGAGAAACGCAAAAAAGATGAATGAATGAATAAAAGCATGTTGCGCCATCTGTGAGTGGGATAAGATCAGGTGAAAGAAGACTGTCATTTTCTGTAATTGATAGATCGGTTTAGATCGGTCTTTGTTTCTATACGACACATAAATATATAATAAGACGTGCAAGTATATGTTGAATTATCTTATTTACGATCCTCCATTGTGTAATGAGCGAATAGCCGACTGTGAAACGTAACGACGCGGGTGCAATCCCCGCGCCGTGCCAAATGTTTGTGTGATCCACATTTCGGGTTTGGATATGGATAGATAGTCTTTTGTAGTTACAGATACCCATGGTGCAAAATAATTGTATCTTATTATTGGGTCAGGTCTGTCTGTTGTGTTATCTATGCATATAACTCAATGATCTATGACTATGTCACTGCATTAATATTTCTAAAATACTTCCTATTATGGACTACAACCCTATATACAGTAAAGATTTTCACTCCAAATGTTACTGCACATTCAGCGCTCAAGTAAATGACCACGTTTTCCTTTATATTGTATAACGACTTCATCTAGGTCCGGATTTTGGCGGGATGCCAGCAACACTCGCGATCACACCCCGATAGCCCTTTTGTATCGCTGCCTGTTTTATTGAAACCTTAAACAGCTGACTAGAAGTCTGATTTAACGTTACATTGGGATTTGAACAAAATTAAGTAAATGAGTGAAATATTTTAATTCATCGTGCTTTTATTTTTTATAACCTCTTGGGGTATACAGACGCTAGAAATTATGATAACCATATATCAAGACCAAAATCGATATATATAAAAATGAATGTTTGTGTGTATGTCCTTTATAGAATCGTAAATTATGCATTTGATCATGTGATGATCTTTAGCATAGTTGTAGTGCATGCCCATGAAGGTTTCTGAGTTGGTAGGACCAATTTGAACCACTTTTTATCGTGGGTGGAGCCGCGGGCGACAGCTAGTTCATTAATATTTTTTCTTCATACCTCTACAATTTTTTTTTCACATGCGCACCACTGAAGCTAATTTTTTTACTTGTTTCATACATTTAGTATCCACGATTTTACTTTTTTTGGAAATCATCAACAATTTTGGGACCTCATAGAATATTTATAAACTCACAAACCAACTTTATAACGTACAATAACTTGATCGGGCTGAAGTTGATCTATTTAATCCGCCCTCTACCACCTTACATCATCATTTATAACGGGTTCACACGGTTCGATTTTAGTTGATCAACTGGTAACTTGCAGGCGATTTGAACTATGTGAATAGATTTTCCATCAAATTGGTCAACAAAATCTATACAGATTTTACAGCAATATTAATTACGGTATGGTTTGTACATTATAGAATGACGCACAGCACATTTAGAGATAGAAACTCCATTGTACATTATTTATATCGCCACTAGAACACTATCAAACTACTATCAATTATAGTATATATCAATAAGCAAAACAAAATTTTCTTATGCATGTATGTATGCGAGTGAAATCACGCACATATGCACTAGAAGCGGTGCGACTTGGATGCTCGTGAAATGTACAGTATACCCTGGCCGCTAACATAAACCCATGAGATTCTTGCGCGCAAGAAAGAAAACTTTATCGATATCGACTAGTGTATCATAACGTGCACCTTATGACGTAGGGAAAGTGATAGAGCGAGAAAAAGAGATAACACTATTTCTTGGCGTGAATACTGGCATATTAACTCCCATAGACATGTAGAGACAGCACGAAAAAATGAGTTCAGAATTATATTGACGCGTTATGTTAAGCGCGCTGATATGTAATGGACCTTATAAACGCCAGTAAGATAAATAAATTTTACCCAGGCTATACAATTTTGAAAGTAATAAATATAAACTGGTATTGATAAATGTAAAAATATTATTAATGATTATATCGAAATACAAAACTTCGAAGATATCCGGACATATTTTATCTTCACCTGACAAGGTACCGGTAACCACTTTTGTCATAAATTATAAACTTTATAGTAGAAATGTTATCTGTAACTATTTTGATTTATTATGTTATTAGACTGTATCAATAATAAAAAGGCAGTTTTGTAAGTGGTAGAACCACGGTCTACAAGCGTTTGAAGCCGATGAAATTACAGGGCATTATAAGACTTAACATGTTATGTCTCGGGGTGACGAGCGCTGTTCAGTGCCATTCAGTGCTTTGTAAAGTTCTGTGTGGTGTTGCTTCTGTTTATGGGCAGGCGTGGCGCTTCCCATCAGGCGAACGCCTTGCTCATCGCGTCATTCAATCAAATAAAAAAAAAAAAACTTTTGTGTGCCTTTTGTGGGATTTCCGGGATAAAAAACCAAGTCAGCTCATACCCTGTGTGTATACCAAATTTCATCAAAATCCGTACAGTAGTTTCAGCGTGATTGACGGACAAACATCCAAACAAAAAAACTTTCAAATTTATAATATTATATAGTAGGAGTAGGATTTCCCTTCTACAATCTATTCTATTCGATTTCGAATGGTTAATGAATAACCACGGAGACGCTCAGCTGAAATACCACTAAAAATCGTTCCGAATATTCTGTTCACCAATAGATTTTCATACCGATAGTACATTTTTGAAACATTTTGTATGTAAGAACAGTCAAAATACTTTTTTTTTTTGTTTTTAATAAATAAATACACCCAACAGTCACATACATAGTCCTGACCCCTCAGTAAAATACGAGTCTTGTGTCGTGGGTATCAGGAACTATGAGAGACTTTCGGTCTCACAACACCCAGACCCCGAAACAAATATTTGTGGATCTCACAAACACATGTCTCTCGCTTCACAGCTGGCTACTCGCCCGCTGCGCTACGGAGGTTGTCTTATTACTATTGTTAATAAGAAAATCTATGTGTAAACAAAATATTGAGAATGGCCATAAGCGGTCACCCATCAATAGACAGACCGCGCCAAAGCTTACTTATCTCACTTTTAACAATAATTTAATGTCACAAGGTCTGTTTTAACTCACTTTATACGGTTTAGAAAAAAGAGGCTGCTAATAACTTCAATGTAACCTAAATTTAGCTTTCCAATTACGCTCTATAAAATTATTTAATGTTTTAGTAAATAATATAAAGAAAACCACTTAAAAAACTAAAAAGTTATAACAGCAATTCATGTACTTTAAAATTGATTCATAAATATTAATTAAGAATCTCAAATACTTTCTTGGAAAATTATGAAGTAGTTATAAAATTGAAACAATGAACGACCCGAAAATGTTGATAGAGTGGTGTTGTTAAACAGTTTTAGTCAGAAGGGACATCAAAGGACGTTTTTCATTTGAGATTAAATAAATATTAATAAAATAAAAGGTCTATTGAAAAAGCTTGTCATATATCCCTCCGGTTTATTTTTTTATATTTTTTATCTGGACAAACAAATAGATTATAGTGTAATACTGAAGAGTTCGGAATTATAAACGAATAAATTTTTTTACGAGCATCATGCGCGTTTCGTTATTGAAGCTAACAAAAGAAAAAAAACTATCTTAGTTATTCACATAAATCTAAACATAACACTTATCTCATATAGAAGTATCGTTGATTGTTTAAACCGATTTTTATAAATGGAGATCTGATACATGCGCAAGCATGTTAGGCAAAGCGAATAGTTTGACGTCACTATTAGGAATTGTGTACTAAAGGGTATGTTTTGGAATTAAATTCTGCAACAATCCCGGCACACATAGTGCGTTACTGCACATAATCAAACCTCATTTAGATCACCACTAGCACAATGGAGATTGGACAATAAACGAAAATGGAATAGGTCATAGCTAATTTAATTTGGCTGACTCTAAGGAACATGATACTACCGCGGGTTTACACCACGTGTACGGAGGTCGCTATTCAGTTGAGTTAAATATGATATAGGTATATATGTAAAGTGGCAGTGGGCAGGCCACATAGCTCGCAGAACCGATAACCGATGGGGAGGAAGGTTCTGGAATGACGTCCGCCTACAAGGTAGACAGACGACCTGATAAAGGTCGCAGGAAGTCGCTGGATGTAGGCCGCTTCCAACAGCTTTGGAAATCTTTGGCGGAGGCCTATCTTCAGCACTGGACGTCCTGTGGCTGATGATGATGATGATATATATCATATTTTCCCACTAGTCTAAATAATTACTATACTAATACCTACTCAATTCATTATTTTGTCTCCTTATATATTGCTATGGAGGAAAGTGGACAATTAATATTTCCAACTCCTCCCTAACCTTCTATATGATTAATTTCGTTGCGGGACAAAGACATTTAGGCATTCCCAGAGACTCGCCGAGCTTCACTGCTCGGTGTCGACTAAATGCGTGCCACTGTTGATCCTGATGCACAGGAATTACAGTGGCGGGTGTGTGGGCGGGATAGTCTCGTAGTCTAAATAAATTTATATTTAAAAGGATACACTGGCCATCAGACTTTGTGATGTCGTTATGACGTTATGTATTGAACCTGCAACCTCTTGCTTCAGAGTAGAATGCGTCATGAAAGCTGTCAAAGCTGATATTATTATTAATATATATACTATGATATTCTATAATGATGAAGACATTAAAGCGTTATAAAGTCTGTTGAGTTCTTGATAAATGATGTCAATTTTGAGCCGCACTTCAGATCTCTATTGTTGTCAAAGCTCTATTCTTAAAGATCCCTTAATAAACGCAAAATCGAGATTAATCTTAAAAATTGCTTACACAGAATTTAATCAAGACCTCGCACTTTTTGGGCCGGGTTATAGCCGAATATCCAAGTTATTATCGTCGAAAACTTATTCCTCTTTTTATGACAAATGTTTTTTTTATGATTCATGATTTTATATTGATGTTATGATAGCCTGTGGAGGCGAGAGTAATTGTCTGAAGCAAATTTTCGCACTTTGTTTTGGCGTTCGGCTATTTCTGACAGCAGGTCTTGCAATTTATCTAATATCAAAACTCAATACAGACTTTGATATTTTCTGTTAATTGTTTTAGTTACACACTGTATAATATAAAATAAATAATATTGCCTCATTGGTTTAGTGTGTGGTAGCGTACATGGGCTGAGAACCGTAATGTCCTGGGTACAAATCCTATCGTTTTTATTTTCAATTCGCAAAATCGCACATGAATTTAGAATTGTATTTTGTTGAGGATTGTGCTCGGTAAGGATAGGTCCACCCTTCATCACATCATGGAATGAAAATCTGCTCGGCGAACTGTGGATAGCACTTGTTGCACTTCTGCTTAATGCCTACCCCTTGGAGGACATAGGCGTGACCTTTTGTATGAATAAAATATGAATATTTTTTACTTACATTGCTAATAATGATATACTTACTTATAATATTGTTTTACATTTCTATCAAATATATAGATAATAAAACCTAGTGTGCAACTATCATGACATGCGTAATTTTCGTGTTTATTAATTTAAACCTGATATTAGTTTTTTTAAACATTTTTTTTGCGTAAAGGATGAGATGAGCCTGATTGCGCCTTATGGTAAGCGCCACGCCTACCCATAAACAGAGGCAACACCACACAGAATTTTGAATTACAAAGCTCTACATACGATTGGTCTGCGCTCGTCACCCCGAGATATAAGATGTTGTCTGTTTATGCCCAGCAATGTAATTGGTTTTACTGTCCTTCAAACCGAAATTAACATGTTTACCCACTGTTGCTTGTCGGCAGAAATACACAAAGTAGTGCTAACAAACCAGAAGCCTGTCGCACATGAGGCTCCTAACACCTGGGGATATCGCATTACGTAGCATACAAGCGTTGTTGTTTGTATTTTGTCGTTGCCTGCGAGGTATAAAAGGATCTTCTCTCTGTTTACACAATGTATACTAATTAGATTTAAACAGATACAACGCCTACACTCTCACTGAAACGAGTAAACTTTAAACACTGTATTTATGTGAAACGTACCTTGACGAAATCCTATTAGGGCTGTAACTAGGGCGAACTACACCCACGGAATACTTAATAGTACTACGTTCTTAAATGTAACAAGAAAATTCTTAAAAACTCTGCCGACCCAATCGCTGTACAAAAAAAGTGGAATTGATTTTTTTTTATTATAGCACAGGCTGGCAATAAAGCATGTAAGTACTAGATGGTAAGTGATCTCCACCGCCCATGTACGCCTTTGTAGGAGGTAAACCATTGTATACCAGAAGAATCATGGGCGCGTTGCCTTAAAGGAAAGGGATAATTACGGGGTTGGGAAGGGGAGGATGATTTGGACCTCCTAATATCTCTCACCGTACCAAGTTGCTATTTTATGTTGATGTTCTATGAGACAGAGTAACGACCCGGTCGAGCCGGCCCATTCATGCTATAGATAAAACTGTCTACAGCGTGGCTCTACCACTCAATTTATTTTTTATATAAAAGCAGGCTTCGTATAAGGCCACTTACATTGTATAAGTATATAATCTAATAACTGAATGCGATGTATTTATTTTACTTCATTTTAGACTAGAACTTGAAATCTTACAGTAGTAGTATGGTAGTAACCATAAAAGTGAAAGTTTGGATGTTTGTGAATTTAGATGTTTATTAGTGAGTTACACCTTAACGGCTGAACGGTTTTGGGTGATATTTGGCACACAGATAGACCATGATCTAAATTAGGACATAGCTACTTTTTATCTCGCCAAAGGCCACAGACGCGGCGGAGCAGAGGGCAAAAGCCAGTATAAAATAAAATTCGCTGGGCCACACCGTACCTCGGTCGTGCGAATCATCCAGTTCGATTGTTTTTGTATGGCGCAAATTGTTAAGGCCATTGCCATATAACCATAAAGATTCTCGCAAGAAGCAATCAAACGCAAACTATTTTTAGTCCACATACAGAAAGTAAGAAAAGTACAATTGTTTCTTATTGTTTTCAATGTGCTTACACACTGAAAATATATAGTTGGTATCAAAGTAAAAACATTAAAGCACGCTATGTAATAAATGTTACTTGCACAGTAACAATGAGCAGAGACATGCATTGTGCGAGGATATTTAATAATAATAATACTAGCCCTGTATTATACACGTCGCACTGCCGGGTACTACCGTCCTCTACTGAATGAGAGAGGTAGACATTAGTTCACCACGCTGGCTTAATGCGGCTTGGCAGACTTCACATACCTTCAAAATTCTTATGGAGAAATTTTCAGGTTCACAGGTTTCCTCACGATGTTTCATAATTTAAGCAAGCTATAATTAACAAGTATCTTAAAAGTCAGAGGTGCCTACTCTTGAGGCTGATTTCGATCATGAGACTTTTGTTGCGACAGTCCGTACCAATCACCGCTGAGCTATCAATAAATAAATTTCAAGTTTATACCCCTAGAAGTTTCGGCTATGCGTAGATGAATCAGTCAGTCAGTCAGGACAAGTAATTATATATGTATAGATTAATTAAGAATATTTACAACATCAACATTATTTTTTCTTACGTTTACGCGAATGTTACTCATTGAAATAAAACGAATTTAAACGGACCTTACCGCCATCAACATTTTAAGCCTGTTATATCCTATATATAAGCCTCTCATTCTTCTCATATGAGAAATACCTACATATATTGTTATTTTACCCTATTTTGTTTTTACCCTATAAGTTTAACACCCATACTAATAGCAAGAATACTAGACCAAGTTTAGTAGCGTAAATGTTCATGATACTTCCGTGCTGCGTTCTCATAACGTGTCTGCAAACGGCATGGTATACGGTTCCACCACGGATTCGATGCAATGACACTTGGCTATGCTCCAAATAAATCTGTATAGGCAAATCGATTGGGAGTTCGCGGCCGCAATTCTGAGCAAAATATAATTGAGAGGGCGGAACACAGCGAGCGATGAAAATCTATCTAATGGAATTACTTTTCGAGATATATGCCTGTGGTAGAATATTCATATCCGCCCGGATAGCGACCACCGCATACATGGTATTAAAACCTGACATAGTGATCCACACGCCTTGTGTGGCCGGGATCAGCCAGTGTATATCCGGATCTCCCGAGGGGCTTGCAACATGACTTGCTGATGAAGGCGGATATAGGAATACATCCTTGTGTCCGGCATGACTCTGGTGACCACCGATAAAATATTTTTTTGTTGATGGTCGTTGGTTTTTTGGATTGCACTATGCTTGCCATCAAATGTAGTGCAGTCACTTTGCCGTGCCTGGATAAAAAAAGAAAGTAATTTTAGATACGTATGTAGTCTTATTCGTTTATAAAATACATCCATAAAATCATGTATGTTTTAAAAGCGGAGAAAGTACGTCGAAGCAGATACGTTTATTTCGAAACAAAATAACAACACAAAGCAAACTCTCCACAAAGTATTCTATTTCACTTTGCATCACTTCACAAAAATAAATCGGCCTTACGCAACATGTTCCAAATAGAAAAATACAAATAAAACAAATTTAGACTATTGCTTTCAAGCTCTCTGAATCACACTAAAACTCTTGGACCTAGATTTTTTTAATGAAATCCCAACGCGGAGGCGCCGCCGTTCTAAATCTTTTACTTACGTAAAAACTTATGGAAAATTACAGACGGGTTGTTTAGGCTGGAATTTGTTATTTTAGACGCCTTATTTTAATTTAGTGTAAAATGTAAAGGAAAAGAATATAGAGTGCGTCTGAGATCGATTTTTTGAGAACTTCGGCGTACACCAAGTGGCTTTATTTGGGTATACATGAATAGTATGAGGGTAGCGAACGCTGTCGTTTTGAAAGGGAGTGAAATTAAATAAATTATCATACAAATACATTGACTGGATATATGTATTACACGCACAAACTGTTACACTAAATAAACCCACTTGGCTGGGATCCAAATGTCCCTGGACAGAAGCATTACTAAGGTACGCTAAATTTGCAAACATGTCAGTTCTTTTGCACAAAATTTTCAACTTTAGCTATGTAAGTTCGTTTGGATTGTAGACCTTAATATACCTTGGCTATATTTGAAAAACCACACATTGTATTCAATGATTCATTGTTATCTACATCTACACTAATATTATAAAGAGGAAAGATTTGTATTTTTGTATATAACGAATAAACTTAAAAACTACCGGACCGATTTCAAAAATTAAAAATCCCGTAAAAGCAGATCACGCGGGCGAAACCGCGAGGAAAAGCTTGTAATAGATATTTTAGGGACAAGAAAATAATATTAAAGCAATAAAATGTAAGTAAAATGGGTATAAATTACGCTGTTATTATAATTCCCGGATAATAACTTTCATATTCATCAGAGCCCAAAATAATGAGACAAAATTTGAATTTCCTAAACCCAGGTAAAAGCTTATTTGACTATATTTTAATTAAACAATTTTTATGCTTGCTGAAGCGCTTACTATGTACATACGACGAATTCCACACGCGCTTGCCATGACCCACGTGAAATGTAGACTATGTAAATCGTCTGAATGTTTCAATCAAGTAATTTATATATTAGGTACTAGATGACCCGGTGAACTTCGTATCACCTACATATATTTGTGTAAAATGAGGTCTAAACTTAATACAAATGTTTTATTTACATTAAATGCAACACAGTTATGCACTTAATGTAAATAAAAAAAAAGTGTGCGTTTCGGGACGCTCGACAGAAGTGATAACTTAAACTAATGTGGGTTAAAGTGAGAGCGGAGGAGCCTGCCTGCTGCTGCCGTATGCGTGAGAGAAAGGGAAGCCAGAGTGGCGACGTAACGCGTTACGTTACAAAGTTCGGTCAAAGTCATGTCAAAGCCCTGTCAAACTTCTGTCAAAGTCCTGTGAAAGTCCGGTCAAAATCCGGTCAAAGTCCGGTCGAAGTTCGGTCAAAGTCCTGTAAAAGTCCGGTCAAAGTCCAGTCAAAGTCCAGTCAAAGTCCTGTCAAAGTCCGGTCAAGGTCCTGTTAAAGTCCGGTCAAAGTCCGGCCAAAGACCTGTCAAAGTCCTGTAAAATTCCGGTCAAACCCCGGCCAAAGTCCGGTTGAAGTCCGGTCAAAGTCCAGTCGAAGTCTGGTTAAAGTCCGGTTAAAGTCCGGTCAAAGTACGGTCGAAGTCCGGTCAAATACCGGTCAAAGTCCTGTCTAAATCCGGTTAAAGTCCGGTTAAAGTCCTGTCAAAGTTTGTCAAAATCCAGTCAAAGCCCTATCAAAGTCCTGTCAAAGTCCGGTTAAAGTCCGGTCAAAGTCCGATCAAAGTCCGTTTAAAGTCTGGTTAAAGTCCTGTCAAAGTTTGTCAAAATCCGGTCAAAGCCCTATCAAAGTCCTGTCAAAGTCCGGTTAAAGTCCGGTCAAAGCCCTATCAAAGTCCTGTCAAAGTCCGGTTAAAGTCCGGTCAAAGTCCGGTCGAAGTCCGTTTAAAGTCCGGTCAAAGTCCGGTCAGAGTCCTGCCAAAATCTGGTCAAAGCCCTATCAAAGTCCTGTCAAAGTCCGATCGAAGTCCGGTTAAAGTCCGGTCAAAGTCCGGTCAATTTCCGGTCGAAGTCCGGTCAAATACCGGTCAAAATCCGGTCAAAGGCCGGTCAAAGCCCTATCAAAGTCCTGTCAAAGTCCGGTCGAAGTCCGTTTTACAGTCCGGTCAAATACCGGTCACAGTCTTGCCAAAATCCGGTTAAAGTCCAGTCAAAGTCCGGTCAAAGTCCGGTCGAAGTCCGGTCAGAGTCCTGCCAAAATCCGGTCAAAGTCCAGTCAAAGTCCTGTCAAAGTCTTGTCAAAATCCGGTCAAAGCATGGTCAAAGTCCTATCAAAGTCCTGTCAAAATCCGGTCGAAGTCCGGTTAAAGCCCTTCCAAAGTTTGTCAAAATCCGGTCAAAGCCCTATCAAAGTCCGGTCGAAGTCCGGTTAAAGTCTGGTCAAAGTCCGGTTAAAGTCCGGTCAAAGTCCGATTGAAGTCCGGTCAAATACCGGTCGAAGTCCGGTCAAAGTCCAGTCTAAGTCCGGCCAAAGACCTGTCAAAGACCTGTCAAAGTCCAGTCAAACTCCGGTCATAGATCGGTCAAAGTCCGGTTAAAGTCCGGTCAAAGTCCGGTTGAAGTCCGGTCAAAGTCCGGTTGAAGTCCGTATAAAGTCCGGTCCAAGCTGACTGGTCGCCACCTGGGAAATCGAAATTATCGATGTTCCAGGGAGGTCGGCTAACGCTGGCTGGTCGATGGACCGCTCGCGTTACGGAACGTTTCGGTTCACCCTCCCATAAGAAGTTATCACTTCAAAAAAAAAATTAAGTGAGGTACTGCACCATTGCATGTGAGGTAGTCCGTCGCACAATTAATTGACTTCGACGACCTAAGGCAGGTCGTCTTCTCCTTCGGTGTGCGGGGGCATGTGAGCCCCCCTACATTTGGAGACGGGCCGCAAGGCGGCACCGCGCAGGGGCGGTTCCTGCTGAAGCCGGGGCACTTCTCGCCTCGGGAACCCGGGGCCGAATATGGCCACTGCGTGGTTTTTAGTTGATATTTGCCGTGCATAGGATGTACATAGTGTTACAGACTCGGCCCAGCGGTCGCCCGGATGTTTTCCATCTCTCCCGGGTGGCTCAACGCTGGGTCGTAAGCCCAGTAGAGCCCAACATAACCGTTCCACCTCCCCCGGTGGGACGGTAACGACAAAACGCTTTTCCCCGCGACAAAAAAAAAAAATAAAAGAAGTGTGGTTCTCGAGACGCTCGACAGAAGTAATAACTTAAACTAATGTGGGTTAAAGTGAGAGAGGAGAAGCCTGCCTACTGCTGCCGTATGCGTGAGAGAAAGGGAAGCCAGACAGAGTGGCGCCGTAACGCGTTACGTTACGAAGCGGTTTACCCTCCCATAAGAAGTTATCACTTCATTGGATTGCTCTGTACTGCACTGCACTCCAGTCCGGTCAAAGTTCTGTAAAAGTCCTTCAAAAGTCCGATCAAAGTCCGGTCACAGCGCGGTGACAGTCCAGTCAAAGTCTTGTCAAAGTCCTGTCAAAGTCCGGTTAAAGTCGGTCAAAGTCCGGTCAAAGCCCGGTTAAAGACCTGTCAAAGTCCGGTGAAAGTCCTGTCAAAGTCCGGTCAAATTCCTATCAAAGTGCGGTCAAAGTCCGGTTGAAATACGGTCAAAGCCCCGTTAAAGACCTGTCAAAGTCCGGTGAAAGTCCTATCAAAATCCGGTCAAAGTCTTGTCAAAGTCCGGTCAGTCCTATCAAAGTCCAGTCAAAGGCGGTAAGAGTCCGGTCGAAGTCCGGTCAAAACCCGGTTAAAGACCTGTCACAGTCCGGTCAAAGTCCTGTCAAAGGCCGGTCAAAGCCCTGTCAAAGTCCGGTGAAAGTCCTTTCAAAGTCCGGTCAACGTCCTGTCAAAGTCCTAACAAAGTTCGATCAAAGTCGGTGACAGTCCGGTCAGTCAGTGAAAGTCCGGTCAAAGTCGGTCAAAGTCCTGTTAAAGTCTGGTCCAGGCAGGTCCAGTCCGGCCCAGTCCGGTCCAGTCCAGTCAAAGTCCGGTCCAGTTCGGTCCAGTCGGGTCCAGTCCGGTCCAGTCCGGTTAAAAGTCCGGTCAAAGCCCGTACCGTAAATAAAGTTCTCGGGCACTGACAAACTGATGATGAAAAAAAAAACTGACAAATTGTCTTGAAATTTATTTATTTATTTTCTTTTTTCGTCAACCAACTGATACTTTTACACTCTTTTTATTTCTGAAACAAAACTGTATTGTATTCCAACAAAACAGACCAAAGAGATCGGACCTCATACCATATATATATATCCATATTAGCTATGAAACAGACAAATTTCTGAACGCACCTATAAATATTTGACAACCAAGTGTCAATTTATTTCTAAAATGACAAAAGACATCAAATTTTTCATACCTAGGAACGGTTTGTATTGGAAAATTTAATTGTCGTTTTTGGTATTTTCCTTTACTTATTATTTATTTTTCTCACCGGGTAAACCTTCCCTGAACTTCCACAAATATTTCAAGATCAGAATTAGCCAAATCGGTACAGCCAGTCTCGAGTTTTTGCGAGACACACGCACAGCGATTCATTTTTATATATATAGATTTTGGTTCAATGGCAGATGTAATATGGCCTCTACATTTTTAATAGAAGCGCGGCAAACGAGCGTGCGGTCCACTTGACGGTAAGTGATCTCCGCTTGCCACGGATATCTACAATACCAGAAACATCATTGGCTATTGCCGCAGCATTAACCGTAGGGTACTGGCTCTACCATTTCTTTTGTACTAGCTATCCCTCGCGGTTTCACCTGCATATTACTGCCCTACTCCCATGGGTCATAGAGTGGTATATATATAAACCTTCCTGATTGATCACTCGTATCTATCGCTGAAAACTGCATTAAAATCCATTGAATAGTTCAAAAGATCTAAGCGAACAGACAGCGGAAGAGACTTCATTTTATATTATGTAAAGATTTAGAAATGACTATCAAATACATATGCACTCATGCCTATAATCCCCGAAGAAGTAGGTAGAAATATAATCAGTTCACCCACATTTCACCGAGTTTATTTCCGTCTCATGATGTGATAAGGGGTAAGCCTATCGCCATATCGAGACTTCGGGCTGCTAATAAGTATTTAGTGAGAAAAATCCAATATCACTTTTACCCGACCCGGAATCGAACCCGAAACCTCAACACAGCAGTCGTACCGCGTACGCATTGCAACTGCGCCATCGAGGCACTGAGACCCGACTGTAATGGTTCTTGAATAATTGAATTTTAGAGATGTTAAACGTTAATGTTAAATCTTAATTGTTTCTGGCATACCCCTGATATTAGTCAGGGATTTTTTTTCCTGACACGGCAAAGTGACTACGCCACACCTGATGGTAAGTGTAGCGCAATCCAGGAATAGTGTCGACCAACGACAAACAATGTGTATATCGTTGATCATGCCTTCTTGAGTAGTAAAATAACTTTAGATAAGAAAATCGATAGTATTTTACTGAGGAACACCAATGATTGATCTGAGATAGTTTTAGATCAAAAATTTGCAGTATATGTATGTATACCAACTTTTGTCTTAATTCAGAAATCCAACTATGACCTATTTAACCAGTTTCGCCATAAATAAATCCGTTCATTTCCTTGATATATGGCTTACGCAAAACTTTTCATTAAATTTATCGTAGTCGAGATATTGTCCCAAATATATAACCAAAATAATTCAGTAAACAAGCAATAGGATTTAAACCGTTTGTTAGGACGTGCTCAGAATGAGAGCAGATTTACGCAGCGTGTACCCACGGGTTTGGCAAATATAACTTGTTGTTTAGCAAATTGAAAAAGGGATTGCTCACTACCTGGAAAAAGGGCCGATGCTGCCAGCTTAAAACAAAGTATTCCGAAATAAATTTGGTGTTGTCAAACAAAAACTAATCCTCTTTGCTTTTTCAAGGTGTCTGCGACCTTGGTTTTGTAAAGGTTATCTAAAGCCTTATTGAGATCAGTTTTTTTTGTTTTGTTCTGATCACTGACTTGAGATGGTATCATTCTTTATGCAAGTACTGAATGACGTAATAAGCATGCCGCTCCCCACGCTCGGTCACGTAAGCACCACGCGTGCCTGTAACAAATAGCAATTGATCTCAAAATTTTAAATTGCAATGTACGCGATACGACTGTTGTGCTGAGTTCTCAGATTCGAACCCCAGATCGGGTAAATATGATATTGGATTTTCTATCACGAAATACTCAGTACCAGCCCGGGGCTTTGAATCGTGTCCGGTATGCCGATATGCTCGCCCCCTATAACATCATGAGACGGAAATAAGCTCGACGAAGTACGAGTCTACTGGTTACACCTCCGCCTGCCCTTTCGAGGATTACAGACGTGAGTGAGTTTGGCAATCACAACTTTAGTTTGAATTTTCACATTCGAAAAATTATACATGAATTTCTCAAGAATGGAATTTGTGCCTGATATGGTGATAGACTTGTCATTATCACATCATGTTATGGAAATAAGCTCTTCAAAACGTGGATGCACCTTTACCTATCCCTCCGGGCATAAATGTATGAGCTTATGTATATAAATATCGTATACGGCGGATCATTTACAGCCTAGTCCAATTCATTTATCAGTCAACATATCGACGAACTCGTCAAATACAGACGGATAAATTAATGCTAATGGTATTTTTTAGTTTATGCCCTCTAGAATATGAAAACAAAATATATGCCTACAAAATAAATAGACGTAAGCCATTATAGTTTTGGAATGTTTGCCTTAACAGCTTAACAGCTAAAGTGTCTTTGATCAACAATATTGTTTACAATTTTCAAGTGTTCTCTAGAAAAGTACATTATTAAATATTTACGGCTCGTTAACCACAAAGCAAACAGCTTGTTTTTATGTTATGCTATAAATAATCTCATTAATGTGATTAAGAGAAACTTTATAGAATGAAGATTCAGGGGTGAAGATATTTAACGATTTAATAAAATTAAATGCATTTTAGCCAACAAGTTGACTGATAATACACACTAACTATACGTGTATGTCAACTACCAAATTCTTCATATCAATAGGAAAAACCTGTTGAGACTATGCTTGTACTTTTTGTAATAACAACCGTTTTCATAAAGAGACTATATTTTACATGGTTTCTTATTACGTGCAATATAAAATATCGTTTGATCTAAATACATCCAATAGTCACACACATAGTCCTGACCCCACAGTAAGATACGAGTCTTGTGTCGTAGGTATCAGGAACTACGAGAGACTTTCGTCTCACAACACCTAGACCCCGAAACATATATTTGTGGATCACACAAACATTTGTCTCGGTGCGGGGAACGAACCTGCGGCCTCTCGCTTCACAGCCGGTTACTCGCCCGCTGCGCCACGTGGGCTGTCTTGATCTATTTTAATAAATAAAACATATAAACAATATGACAGAAATATGAAAAGATACACCAAAGCAATTTTTAAAGTACTAAATGTCATTACGCTGACACGAACAATAATCTGGCAGACACGAATATTGTTTTGCATGTACTCGTTTACATCATAATGTCAAATAGCCGAGCAAATGTATTCTTAGCGTACTCTTTAAACAAAATTATGATTTATGAAGCTACCCTAAAATATGTTTCAAAATTTTAATAGTGTAAACTTGTTCGAATTAACTATTTATCTCTGTCTAAACTCGACACAAAAATATTTGTTTCGCGCCCTAGTGTAAGGCTTTGAAATCCAGACGACCTTGATAGTTATTTATGTTGGTTTGTTGCTGTTATATTAAAAAGCTTGATAATGGTTGTAATATCTAGATGAAAATGAAAATGTTAGTAAAATTTAGCAATTTTGTTTCTGAAATATGGAACTTGGATTCTACGATTTCCAAGAATCTCTACGCTGTATTCCCTATGTAATAATAATTATAATATGTATATTCTATTTCTACTACTTTTAACGAAATATGTTCTTCTGATATGTCAAAGATCTAATTCACTTTGTTACCTTTACGACTGGAGTAGTAATTTTGCTATTAGACCTACTTTGGAATGAAAAATTGTTTTTAAAATCTTGTGAGATTTCTGATATGTAAGTGTAGCAGCAACTTTTTATATTCGTAGACGATATTGGTGTGTCGTCTGGTTCTTAGCCCTAAAGTATAAAACACCGGCGTTCTTTTTAATGCCCCGAAAAAAAGAGGAGCATAACATATTATTTTCACTTTTGTCTATTTGTCTCTGCATCTGTCAGAAGCATCGTACCGCCTAAACCAATGAACCGATTTGAGTGTGTTATTTTATTTATTGTTATTTTTTACCTAGTTTAATCCCTATTCGATCTGATGATGATCTTATTTTCTTTATTGATATCAACACTTTCAAGGGTTAGGTTAACTGAATGGTGATCACATCAAGCCTTAAATGTATTAGCAATCAACGTTCTCAGGGTCAAATGTGGAGAAAATCCTACAGTAGGCATAGGCAGAGAGATCGAGCCCTAAATGTAACAAATACAAAATGCCTACATGACAAAATTTCTACTTTAACCGTAGCAGACACAAACAGAATTTAAAAAGGTTTTGGGCGGGGATATTTAAGCTTCTGACCGTTATAAACCTAGCTCACGTCATCGACAAGTTCTTTATGTAAAATCGATATACCAAGGCGGTTACATAATTTATGCAACGGCCTAAAATTTGTTGCCGAACGTAACACTTTCTGAACGTCTAGACTTATTTGTACATTTTTTAGTTGTGTACTATTTATTGACGTAACATATTTACACGAACACATGACTTTAAAAAGAAAGTTGGTATTATTTGACTTTACTAATTTTTGTTTTTTTATTCGCCTTAATGATGAGACGGGAACTTTGAAAACCAAACTGCATTGCACTGCACTGCTCTCATCACCACGAGACATTAGATGCGAAGTCTCATAATGAGTTAAAAATTCATACCCAAATTTTCAAGTTTCTATCTTTAATTTAGACTGGACGATGATCAGTCAATAAGAACTTAATCCTTAATACATATCGTTAATTTTAACTCCACCTAAACTCATAATTCGAAATTATAATTGCCTAGCACGTTTAATCAATATCCATGCACGAAACCTAACGCTAGATAGGTACACAAAAAATTAATAAATAAATAAATAATAAATACGCCCAACAGTCACATACATAGTCCTGACCCCACAGTAAGATACGAGTCTTGTGTCGTGGATATCAGGAACTACGAGAGACTTTCGGTCTCACAACACCCAGACCCCGAAACAAATAAATGTGGGTCACAGAAACATTTGTCCCGGTGCGGGGATTAAAAAAATATATAGAAAAGATAGAAAATTGCATAAATAAATTCACAAACAAACAGAAAAAGCATTTCGCAGCCTAAACGAAACGCTGCATTTTCCCACTCAAATCATACACGAGCTACCTTTTGATTAGCATACATTATTATGCCCGACCGCACCAGGACCCATCCCGGCGCCCAGATTGCATCTATTTACATAATTTTGTTTAGACGACTCCACGCGGTGCCGTTGATTGTAACAAACACGGCCACTGGGATGTATAATGGGGCCGTTATGGTTGTGTTTTGTTGTGCGTGACCGTAAACAGGTGTAATACCAGAATAGAGAGAATTACTTATACCATGAGGCGTGACTGTCTCCATTGATCGTGGAAATGTGTGATTAATATTATATTATAAACCCAACCCAAATAATTGCTTGGTAATTAGTGTCTATCCGTATATGTATATCCGGATCAGCTAGTGTATTTTTGAGTTTTTTAATTACGGAGAATCAGCCCTGTATTCTATACTGTCCCACTGGTATGGCACACAGGAACGAGCTTTCTCTACTAATGAGACGGATTAGGCCGTAGTCCACAAAACTAGCGTATTGCAACCCGCATTTCACATATCTTCGAAATTCACATGGAGATTTTTCAAGTATGCACATTCCTCACAATAATTTCCTTTTCTAACAAAGAAATAATTAACAATGTATACTCGTGTAACTTAGAAAATACAAAAGTGCCTCTTTTCGAAACCGAGACTTCGATGCCACACCCGGCTAGGCTGATATTAAATGTACATATTACAGCAATAAGAAATAATATGAGAGCTTTCTACGTTTTTATTAACCTCAAACGTAAATTTTAAGGTTTAATTTAAAGTCCGTTGAGACGCATTGAAACTCTTGTTCCATATATAACTAAGACCGCTCGAGTGTTTCGCGTGACCGAAGTAATAGGCCTAACGACTCTACGTTGACATTTAAACTGTATAAATACTGCTTTGCACCACCAAAAAAGAAGCCAAGAGTAAATAAATGAACCGAAAGCGACATATTATTACAGACATATTGATCTATAATATTAACAAAAGAAAAAATACGAAAGAAGTTTTCAATATAGGGGTCGTTACATACTACATACACCTGAACGTTAGATTTCGTGTATTGGATTTTATCAAAATCTAAACATCCTAATATTTCGCGCTAATAATAAACACTGGTTTATTACGATTGGCAACGTCGATCACATCCAAAATTTAGTGAATTGCGTGAGCGAGAACAACACTACTGGAGCTCAGTTATTTAGAATTTAGAATATAGTCATGTCACTCATTCTATAAACAGAAAATTCCATATTTATATTCTAGCAATGCAATTTGATAATACGGGAGGTGAAATAATTAAATGGTGCACTATAAGTTGCTTAAATTTGACCACACTTTTCTTATAAGAGTATCTTCACGCATAATTCCGCCAAATGTAGACCGATCTGGATTGTTTAAATTTAAACAAAAAAATCCACATTGAAATAAAACTGGGTTGAGTCCCCCCCCCGTGACCACGAAGGCTGAAAAGTCTTCGAAACGTCGGGATCAAAATTAAAATAAAAAACCACGATAAAATCGACCGTGTTATTCTATTGTCTCATAAAAAGAACCCGTTAAGAAGTGCTTTACCACTTATACAAATCGCAAGCACGACCGAGTGTAGAGTACTGTTCGCACCTTTGAGACGGTTCCGCCAAATACTTACTCGGTGCCTTGAACGGATTCCAGCGACGGGCTGTCCGCATTGTGAATATTACTTCTGCCGGATCATTAAGCTCCTTGTTATAATATAGGGTCCATTAAACAAAGTGAGAAGACGCAGTTAGGCAGGCCGGCATGATCTTGCCGACCTACGATAGACACATTGTTTGTCGTTGGTCAACACTATTCCTGGATTGCGCTACACTTACCATCAGGTGTGGCGTAGTCACTTTGCCGAGCCAGGATAAAAAAAAGCTTGCTGTTGTGTGTCGTACGGTGAGTGAGATTGTTGGAGAACTAATCTCCCTCCTCTTCCTAAACACCCTATTCCTCTTACCTCTTACTACTAATCGCCTAACGTCAACTACCTCTGGAGAATCCTATCCCTAGATTATCTGTGACAGTTGTAATCCCATGAGAAATCAATCGTGAAACTACAAAGTAGAAAGTATCTACAAATCACACCAACATTTGTATTAGTGAGGGCCAAAGCTATATTATCAGCTGACACTCTATGATCTATTGAAACCTTTTATTTGAATATAAATAGCTAGCAAAAAAATAATATCTAACGACTCGCCTATGATTTTAAATTTATATTCGACTTCATAAATTATTCATTAAACCGCCTGTCCCCTCAAATAGACTGGAAATAAAATATGACGCGAATTTTTCTTAAGAATATCCCATTAAGGGTAATTATTATCATGAAAATTCCGTGACCCATATTACATAATGTATTTTAGGGATAAAAGTTGTAACAAATTACTTACAGTTTAGGTATTAAAGTTAATCTTTTAAATAACAGTCATACCGTAGCAATGCTACGTAACATTTATTAAACCTTACACAAAGCAATCTGCGTATTTTACAATCATTTTAAAATATAAATATTATGAGCCAGACAATCTCTTACCAGCCTAAATTTGTAACATTGATGCCCGATACTTATTTGTGAGATCAACAGAATCGTCTAGACACACCTACATTTTCGTTAAGTTTATACCGAGTAAGCGATATAAAAGCCGGGCTAATAAAAGCCAGCAGAAGCTGAATAAAGCGACAATAGCGCAACTAGGCGAGTGCTGGCACATCCGGGAACGCGGTCGGGTCAAGGTCACGGCCCGCGGATCGATGCAGCTACGACGCCCGTGCTACGCCCCGCTACGCCGCCCGCTCCCCGCTACGCCGCGCTACGCCCGAATCTTCAAATCCGCAAACTTAGCTCGACGCTTTTTAATTCCCAACCTGGATTTGTTCCACGCTATGACGTCAACGCGTATTGAATTTCTATAGTACCCTACGTTTGTAATTTATTTTTCTTATTTTATTGAACGCTACGTTAAGTATTTGATTAAATTGAGTGGAGAAATTGAAGTGGTTCGTTCAATCAGGGAAACCTGTAATAAATCTTTATTATTTGCCCAACAATACGGAGCAGTAAATAAATAAATAAATTCTGGTAGTTATCATTTACGCCCTTTATTGTTATTAAATACAGCATTTATCTAGTTTATTAATCATGATAATATTAATTATAATAAAGTTATTTTCTTTCGGAAACATTCGATATAACCAGATCTTTGTTGATATATCTAAACTTGATTTGATTACATTCCTATCTTTTTTATTGAGTTGAATGACAAGACGAGCTAGTCGCTCGCATGATGGCAAGCGCCACGCCTGCCCATAAACAGAAGAAATACCACAAATTTTTTTGAACTACAAAGCACTACATGCTATTGAACGGCGCTCGTCACCCAGAGACATAAGATGTTAAGGCTCATAATGCCCATTAATTTCACTGGCTTCAATGTCCTTCAAACTGAAACACAACAGTGCTTAAACACTATTGTTTGGCGACAGAAATAGACAGAGCGGTGGTACCAGCCCAGACGGCCTCTCGCATACGGGGACCTACAACTTTGTATCTATTATTTTTTCTTACAGGTTTATTCGCTTTCAAAACTTAATTAATGTTTAAAATATTGTTTTTTAATTACTTTGGATCATTAAATTAAAGAAATTACTTCACACAACGGAGTACTAACCTTCGCATATATTAGGAAAGAGTAAGCATGAACTAAAATAAATATCAGCAAATTGAAGACAATTCGAACAAACCCAGAAAACAAACTGTTACTTACGCCGATAAAGCTAGTACGAAATTAGGAAAAAGTTCCTTATATATGGGCCCATTACGTGAAAGACTTTCGGTAAACAAAAAGTAATACAAAATAACTAATGGCTTTATACGAAACACGCGAAAACAACAAAGATCGATAAATTGTTCTGAGTGGGTCTCCACAATCGACGATTTGCGGTCATCTTTCGATAATAAAAATACTTAATAAATACTTTAACCTGATTTCTTATGTTTACGCGATTGTTACACATTGAAATAACACTTATTTAAACGTATTTTACCACGGTTTTATTAATAATTTTTGGTCCAGACGTTTCTAAAGTTTTTCAGCCTTCGTGGTTACGGGGTGGACCGAAAAATAAATAAAAAAAACCGCTATAAAATCCGTTTAAATTAGTTTTATTTCAATACTTTAACCTGTTACAATATGTAAAACGCTTTTGTTATGTAGCTGGGTTATTAAAAGTAGAGGTTAAAGAGAAGTTGGTGCTAGTTCCTCTAAGCATATATCTTTAAAGTTTTCAAGAAGTTTAACAACGCTTCTGACATGTTTAAAAGTATACAAATATAGAGAAAAATGTTTCATACCGCTACAATATATGCCTTTTATTTATTTTTTTATCAGAGACTGACAAACAAGCAATTAAGTCACCTCACACTACTTATCTCCTCCACCCACAAAGCCAGAAGAATAAAGGGTGCATGGTCAACTTTAAAGGAAAGTAATGAGCATAGAGAAGGGGGACAATGGGCCTCCGAAAATCTCACTCGCCGTCCAAAACGCCACAGATATCTGTCACTTCCAAGTCAATTTTCTGTAAAATAATGGTACCTTCCTGTCCGAGCCAGCCCGTTCATGTTGTTGACAAGAAGTGAACTCCACCGCCCACGTACGCCCACAATACTAGAAAAATCATAGGCGCGTTGCCGACCTTAAAGGAAAGGGATAACTAAGGGATTGGGATTGAGAATTTGGGCCTCCGGATATCTCATTCACCGTATGAAACGCAGCAACAAGCCGCTACTTTACATCAATTATCTATGAGATAGTGGTAACAACCCGGTCAAGCTGGCACATTCGCGCTGTAGAAAAAACTATTTACATCGGACTACCACACACTCAACGACTCTTCTTTTTTTAAATCGATCTTTTTTAAATACAAATGACAAAAGCACAAGAACATTTTAATTACGTAACACTTTAATAGACATGGCGTTTGAGTAACGAACGAGCTTCATAACAATTGTGAATTAAAAACAAATGTGCGTAAATAATAAATCAGCGCCTTCACAACGTATTTGCCGTTCACAAACAAGCCGTCAGATGTTTTGTCAGACTTTAATCTCGTTTAGTATTTACGCCAGATTGAATTGAATAATTTATTTTGGTTAGCTTAGCTATCAGGCTATGTTGGTTTTGTTAAAAATGCAACAGCCGTTCGCGCAACATCGATCAGTTTGTTCCCAATTACACATTGTTGATTAAAAATGTCATTATTTTTTTATTAACAGTGTTTATTTATAACTTCCTAATGAAAGTAAAGTTACTAACTTTTATAGCCATATACTGACTGCCTCGGTGGCACAGTTATAATGCGTACGCGATACGACTGCTGTGCTGAGGTCTCGGGTTCGATCCGCGGGTCAGGTAAAAGTGATATTGGGTTTTTATATTATCATAAATATCCAGCAGCTATGACGATAGGTTCACCGTCTTTTACATCATGGGATGGTAATAAGCTCGGCGAAATGTGTTTGTACTGGTTACACCTCTGCCTACCCTTTCGGGCATTACAGGCGTGAGTGCATATGTATGTAACTACCACTTGATTATTTAATTTGTTATGCAACATACGGGCACCGCATTTTAAAGTTTAGCAGATAAAATAGGTATAATAACTAGTCTTCATTGCAAAAATTTAAAACAAAACATACGGGAATTTTCAATAAACGATCTTAGTTTGATTCTCCGCATAGATCGCACAAATAAACCAATCAAAATAAAGTTTAAAGGTCACGCGTGCAAATTACTTTCTTTGATTTGTTAATTTCCGGAATCTATAGGTGCTAGTCTTAATTGCAAAAAAATAAAAGGAAACATACGATCATATTCAATAAACGCTCTCACTTTGATTCACCGGATAGATAGCACAAATAAACCAATCAAAATAAAGTTTAAAGGTCACGCGTGCAAATTACTTTCTTTGATTTGTTAATTTCCGGAATCTATCCGGATAATCGTTTATTGAAAACGGCCATTACTGATGAACCATTGTTTATGCTTGTAAAATGTAACAACTTATTATTTGTTTTCCTTAGGAAATAAATAATGTTCTGTAACATCATATATTGCTATGTTAGTTTTGTAATACCAAATATCAAAAATAAACTTTTTTTTGTCTAATTGCTTAGTGTATTTTTGATAATAATATACATAAGTTGATATAATTTCTTAAACTTATCTCTCCTTTATTTTTTAATGACTTGTCATAAGCGCTATTTTAATTGCCTACACGACTAATAAAATATTTTTATCGAGTAATAACCTGCATATTTTTGTTAAATTACCTTGCTTTGAATAACCTACTTCAGGCTTACATTACGTCATCAGATTCCATTCTCGTAGAAGCGATATGTTTACTTTATCTTAACGTCCTCCAATATTAATACGTACACCCAGCCACGGTACTTATGAACGTCTCACAGGCGTAAATTACCCATGCAAATTACGTACGCGTGTTCCCCACAAGTATTCGTAAGGCTGTTTAAATATTTTATAAGCAAATACCCAAACAAACGTAGTAGCTACGTACATTTCCATAATAATACGCCTCGAATTAAGGAAGTGGCTCAAAAAGCCTGTGGCATGTCTTGTTTTATGTGACGGCCTTGAAGTGAGTTTATTAGTGGTGCGAGCGTCTACCTTCGCCGTTCTCAATGGTCATGGTCGCGGTCCGACCTCGGTTCATGCGCGGGATGTCCGCTTACCTCTGAAGCCGGCGGCCGAATGGCCTTTCGCGCGGTGGAGGCTACTGAACAGGCGGTGGGGTTGTGTTTACCCTCCTACTCTCCACCGACCGTGCCAGCTGAGCAGCGGCACGCTATATTTAGGTTGCGCTGTAAATATTCGGTCCAAGTACGGAACGGGGACCTTCCCGCCGAGTGGGCGGCGTGGTGTGAGTGCGGGCCCGCCGAGGTGGCAGATACTCGCGCTACATAAGCGGGTAAAAGTTGAAAGTTCACCAACGCCCCGCACACGAGTTCGCGCTGTTAGGGAACGCTTCTTTATTTAAATTCTATTGCAACTTGTTCGCCATTGTAGTCTCGGCTGAATTCGCAATGCCGACTCTAATTTTTCAATGTTGCCTGGGCGAATTTTTTCCCTTCTCGTTTCGAAAACTTGTACAATTGTTTTTCTGGATTTCAATTTGACCGTTGTTAAATTTCAACACGTTTATTTGGACGGTTTTATTGTTATTGCAGTTGAGGTCCAATTTGGTTGAAACAAGCTTTGCAAATTATTATTGCAATGAAAACGATGTGCCTAACTGTTGGGGGCGTCGATATGAAATGAGCTCCGACGTCTCTACAGTAAAATTGAAACGGATTACTGTTTTCACTGATGGGCTTTTCGCGTGACGATGTAATTCGAGAGAACATAATAATTTACATTTTGTCGTTGTTAGATTACAGTACTTTGTTTTGTTTCAAAACATTAATGAACTCAACTCATTAAAACAGCAATTATATTATCACAAATAAACTTTATTAACACTGAAATATCATACTCGCATTTATTCGGACGTTTTCGTTGATGTATCTATTTCACCGAGTTGTTCTGGCGAATGGATGACTTCACCATAATCATCTTCATACAAAATGACTTCGGGTTTCGTATAATCGAAGTCTGGCTCTTCTTCTTTTTCATACTTTTCCTTCTCGTGTTTCGGATCGTAGAAGGACACGATTGTGAAAGTGGGTGCTGTGCCACCGAAAGCGATGCGATGTTGATGGCTTGTCACAGCTAGGACTGTGCCCGGAGCCGGAAACGAGCATGATATGTACCTGTTATGGAGATTGATAACCTCGACGCAGTTGGTTCCGCTGCCTCCAATTATACCGTATTTGCCTTTACGATTGTACTGAAAGCAAATATGTTGTGACAATGATGTTTGCTGAGTAAACAGAGATCTTAATTAAGTAGAATATTAAATACCCTCTGGAGTTTGAAAGGCTTTTTAATGTTTCAATTATATTACAGAACAACAAGTTATTGAGTTACTTTAACTTTCAAAATATCTCAGTTACGTACTTTTTCTCATTCAAATTATATTTTTATACATGCTGTATATAAAAAAGGCCGGCAAATGAGCAAGTGATTCACCTGATGGTAAGGGATCTCAACCCCCCATGAACGTCTACAATATCAAAAGAATCAAAAACGCGTTGCCGACATTAAAGGAAAGGGATAATTAGATATCTCACTAGCCATTGACTCGTTCGTTAAACAGCAGAATGCTGACAATGGCTTTAGGCTTAAGATGTTGGTGGCTCACTCACACTTCGATATACCTAATAAAATAAGTATGAACAAACGGAGACTCCATAAAGTTTTCTTATACCCTACCACGGCAGTCGCTACACTGGCTCTGACAATAAGTAATTTAGTTAACTAATTCCCAACAATGATTAGTTTGCCCATAGATTTTCCAACTGGCAGTAAATTTTTTCTACACTCTGTATGGATGATCTATCAAAACATTATTGATAGTAAGCAAATCTATCTGTCAACAGAATTTATAGGGAACGGGCATTAATCAACTAATATCTACTGTAGTCAAGTTGTATATTGCTGTAATCAAATTTGAGTATAAATGTAATTAACTACGCTTTGACACAAGTTTCACTTAAAGCGATTAGAGCCTTTGATCATGCGAGAATAAACATTGAAGACATTGCCTTAAGAAATCTAAATCTATACTTATAAAATAAAATGTCCTGACTGACTGACTGATTCATCATCGCCGAGCACAAACTGTCAAGGCTACAAGCATGAAATTCGGACTGTATATTCATTTTGTTATGTAGGCACCCACTAAGAAAGGATTTTAGAAAATTCCACCCCAAAGGGGTCAAAATAGGGGATGATAATATGTATGAAAGTACGTCATTTTGAAAGTTACGTTGAAAGTTTACGTAAAACAAATAAATACGTGTTTCAGGAATTTTGGAAATTTTATTTAATTAGGGATGAAAAAGGGGGTGAAAGTAAATGCGAAAGTGAGTTTGGTTGTTACGCTTTCACGCCTAAATCACTGAACCGATTTTGATGAATTTATCTACAGACAGATGGGACCCTGGAGACGGTTATAGACTACTTTTATCCCGTAAAATGCTGTTCACGCGGGCGGAGCCGCGCGCATGTCGAAATATAAGAGTGCTTGCACACTCTTGCTTGGCGAAAAAAATACAAACAGCCGTGACGGTTTCTCGCATACTAAAGACCTACCATATAGTAAGTAGGTACTATAAGGTCAGACAACGCGTTTAACTACAGATAAAACAAATAAGAGAACCCAACGGAACGGTACAACATCTAAAACTTTACAACTTGACCCAAAACAAGCCAAAATTACCTGTGACCTTTCTGTTGTGCCGTACTTATTTAAGAAAAACAAACAACCTAATCCGGAATAGGTACACAAGAGTACTACCAATGAAACTCACTTTCACATCATGATTTCTTATGTTTACGCGAATATTACACATTGAAATAAAACTAATTTCTTTCCGCAGTCTACATTTGCTGAACATGCAGAAGAAGACTCCAAATATTATCTTAGATTTGACAAACCACAAATCCTTGCCAAATAACACCGATTCCTACCTAGGGTGATTCGCGAGGCTATTGAAATTAAAAAATATCCAAATTTCAATAGAGAAGATGGTTGGAAGCTAGCACAAGCATGGGATCAAAAGACTAATTGCCAGACCTCAAGACATTGTGAGCTCTTTCTGCGTAGATCACACCACTAACAAAATAAAAAAATAAATTTTAACAATAATTGTAAATTGAAGGTAGGCACTGTAACATTAAATTTTCTGGACAACCTACACCTCAGTCCAACCCGTGAAAACGAAGGCTTTATAACAGATCCCCATCAATTTTGATAACAAGCTATGAACCACGATCACATCGCCGCACCGCGTGTGAAAAAGCGACAAGGCTCACATATTATATACCGCGACTATTCGTTATTCACGGTACTGTACAAAATCGATAATAAGCTCATAGTAGCGAATAAAATACATTTGTTCCTGACAGCCACGGTACATTGCTCTCTAATAACATAAAGCCTTACTTTGTAGTAATTGTGTTTCCTAACTAAATATGCGAATTTAGTTACAGCTGTATACGATGGTGCATTCTTAATTATACATGTTGAGTACCGACCATCTGCGGTGAGCGAACAAACGAGCAATTGTTTCGAGACGACTGGCTCGCGAATCGGTACTTTGGTGAATTGAGGATAATAGAATGCAGTGAAGTTAAAGATCAAATGCATCTCACCCACGGTTATGTTTATGTATTGTTACTATAAATGACGACGCTAATACCAGAGTGATCTAAGTGTAATTTTTTGCAATAATGAGTGTGTTACATGATGGTATAGAAAAATCACAATCCTTTCAGGCCACACTGATCTAAGTGCTTCCCAGTACTTTATGTACTGGTAATGTACTTTTAAAAATAATAAGGTAAAACTCATGCTTTTCTAACAGCAATACTAAACGAATTTCCTTAATTATTTGACAAACATACTTTTGTGCTTTAGATCACTATGGTTCCAGCGTCGTCAAATAGTAGTATTAATTATAGACTATAGTCCAAGATCCTACTGCATGATTTCTACATCCATCTGTTTTTTAATCGAAATGCAATTTTCATAGACAATTATCGATACGGGAATACGGTTCTGCTATATTAAAATTTGGCCGCAAGGACTTTTATTAACATAACCAACACAATCTCTTTCACATAGTCATTTCATCACGTAGAGAAAACATTTCAATTAATAAACACTTGGTCGGAGTAATCACGCATTAGCATCCTATACTTGATTGAATATCTATAATATGTATTTATACTATTGTCATAAGTCTATTTTAGTGTAAAAAGATTAATTATAATAATTAGGCTACTTAATTATCCCGGCCATTAATTCGGACCTTGCTAGCATTGGCCAAGGTCTATCTTTCAATCATGATTTGACGGTAAATCGTATTACATGGGCGACCCAACCCCTACAACCCGCAACGGGAACCAAGTTTCGTCATTATCTCGTCCGTTAATCAGCAGAGAGTACCACGTTCCAGTGAAGTTGGCTTTAGTACTAAGACGTATTACATATATGATATACTAGCTTTTCCTTGCGGCTCCGCCCGCGTGATCTACTTTTTCCGGGACAAAAAGTAGTAGTCAGGGTTCCCTGAGCCATTTTTCCACTTGATTACTATCAAGCTAATTTTCCGTGAGTAGATTCGTTTCGATGAGACGCCCAACAATTCCCTATGCGAAAAATCTCTATTGTGGTAGCTAACAGAGGTAGCAAGGATAAAATTATTCCATTTGATGATACTCAAAAAATTATTATTTTATTTGTAGGACAATATGACTGTTAAATTATTTTATTAAACACATCACATTTTAGACTGTTCTTCCCCACAATGAGCGATATCCTTCTATGTTCACATATGTATATAAAAAACTTACTTCACTTGATCTCCAATATCTACATGCGTAAATATATTCACCGTCGATGTTAGGTCGTCGGTTTTGCACCCGTATCACGCTTAGTTTCTTCCGTGCCACCAAATCCCACAGAGTGAGCGCTTCTGTGGGTTTCCAACTGCCGGCGATGCAGTGATCTCTCTAATAAATAAATTTAGTGTGAGTTACAAGGTAAGTGAATGATTTAGTATGGGTTTACTAGGTGGTAGGTTCCTCATATACGAGAGGCCGTGTGAGTTGATACCACCGATTTGTTTAGTTCTGCTAACAAGCAGTATGTAATTACAGTTGTATTTCATACCGAAAGACTTTATAGCCAGTGAAATTACTGCGCACTATGAGGCATAAAATCTTATGTCTCAGAGTGACGAGCGCAGTCCTGATTGATGCACGTTGTGATTAAAAGTTATGTGTGGTGTTGCTTCTGTTAATGGAAACGCTTGGCGGATACCATCAGGCGAGCGACTTGCTCGTCTCGTCATTGAAACATAGAAAGGTAGATAAATTTGGTTTTCCTCCTATTTTAAGAGTTAGTCTTGATTAACTTTAGTAAAGATTAGTTTGGTCTGAGTTAATGTCAAAGAAACTTTAGTGGACTTATCTATATTATTACGAGTATCTATATTTTCATCAGTGACTAGAACGTAATTAGTTTATCTCTTTCATTCTCATTTCGATCGACCTTATGTGCAAGGATGAAAAGGACAAAATAATTATAAGTTAAATCACCGTTTAATTTCATGATATATGCCATTAAAATTATAATTAAATAATAATTTTATATACATTCTAGTTATCGGTTTCTAGGAAATTAATAAATTAGACAGGCCTTAGGAGAGTTTACTTAACAGTGATGAAATGTTAGATAATATGATAATTTTTACTTTGCACATTTGAGTTCCAATTACGTTCATTAAAATGTAACAAAATTATGCAGCGCTTTACGGTATATAAAACACGTAATCTATTTAGTTCCTGCGAAAAGTTACTACACTATGTATTGTCTCAATAGTTTTCATATCTTAATAAAATGCGTAGGGTATCAAGGGTTCCAATCAGCATCGTCCCTCTGGATCAACAAAGGAGGCAGTACCGAACCACTAAATCCGCATTGGACCAGCATGGTGGGATTTTTGCCCATATTCGTAAGCGAGGAATTGTCTGAATAGGTCCCATCGCTTTGTCTATTTCTTGTGCTAAGCAGTACACTGTTATGTTCAGGTAAGAAGGGCACTGAAGCTAGTGAAATGTAATTTCGTTCCTTATGAGACATTATAAGACTTAACAGTCAGTAAACCGTATCACGTTACTATGTTTAGTTTTGAAGAACTTTGAAGTTTGTAAAATTACTGGGCATTATGATACTTATCATCTTATGTCTCGGAGTAACGAGCGTAGTGCACTGCACTACGCTCGTTACTTATAGTATATATAGTACTTTATAATTGAAATTTTATAAGTGGTGTTACTTCTGTTAATGGGCAGACATGGCGCTTGCCATCAACTGAAGCTGTTGTCGTCTAGATCAAGAAAATAAAGAAAATTACGGTTTAAAAGAATGGATTTGATCAACGGTGTAGCTGATTAAAATACGACAACATAGGGCTCATTACAGCACATCAATAAAAATCTACTCTCGTTAACAAACGCATATCAGATTTTTTTGTATTGAAAATATACCATTTATACTACACATCTACAATGGACAGTTATTATTTCTAAGTCCTCCCTAGCCCTCCATCTCATTAATTTCGTTGCGCAACAAAGACATTTAGACATTTCCAGAGACTCGCCGAACTTCACTGCTCGGTGTCAACAAAAATACTTGCCACTGTTGGATCCTGGTGCACCTGAGTTAAAGTTGCGTATGTGTATGTGTGGGCGGGACAGTCTCTGTATACATTTATACTCAATTATATTATACATCTATATGATACCGCCTGCCAACTATGGGCTCTGCTGTGGCACTACCAATCCTTATATCAAAGCGCGTCTATCAAACGTCAAAAATAGAAACACGGTTTTAATCCGCGTCCGATGTTGAATGGATTGAAATGAAATTGCTGAACCGAAAAGTTCGTTTCGAAGCTTTGTACGGAAAATAGAATCTATTAGCTATTGCTACAGTTTGAGCATATTTCATTTGGTTTATATTTTTTAAGCAATATATTTTTTTTAATTCTAGTTCTTACTTGCAATATTGGATGACAAGAAAATTCAGGTCTTTTAAGCAACAAACGCGAATATTACAATTTACGGAAGAAATATCAGCTAAAACGTTTTTGACAAAAAATAAAACCAACTTAAAAAAACCAAATACGATAGAAATAAAACTAAACAATTTCGAGTCTGTGGGAATGTAGGTGAATGATTGATACTAGTGAATATTATTATTTATGTCGAAATCAACATGAAAGAACACAAATTATTGCGGAAAACTTGTCTTTCCGCACCATAGTGATTTGTAATGGGTTTTTATAAGCAATTTTTAAGTTAATATCTAATTACAGCAAAACCAAGTCACCGTATATTAAAGAAATACGACGAGTTTAATATTCCAATTAATTTCGAAACAGCTTATTGTGATACCTCTAATGAATTTACTACTGCATTATGTAAATAATACGCATGTAAATTATATTGGCTTAGCGGCGTTAGTCAATACATTATATTACAATACATATATATTATACAATTAGAATTTATGTGTAAGTGCCTTCTACATAGTTTAACAATACTGTAATTTCGGTTTCGTGTATTATAATAATTTCTTCAGTTCTCAATAAAAAGCATCATTTTATAATATTTTAAAAGCTACTTTATCGTATCTTAGATGTCTGATACTCTAATCAGTTTATTTATCTACATCAAGCACAGACAAAATGCAACGTTTATGATACAGCAAAGGTACAGACAATAACAATGTTATAATACTTTATGAACTAAAAACACTTAGTGCCTGCACAATAATAATATTCTTCAAAGGCGAAGAACAAACTATGAACGAACATGAAACTTTACAACGAGGTACGAGGCACAACTTAGTTGTAGATGAAACACTAAGTTCCACTACGACAAAGGCACGAGTTTTTAATTAAAAACTGCTGTATATGGCTTGCTTCATACGACCTTGGCATGTTAAATTATAAAAACTGACGTACGTTGAATGCGTCATGGATGGTTTTTTAACTAATTTAATTTTCCATCACTATTCACTGTGTCTCTGTTTTGTAAGAGTTAGTTGCAGAAGCGAACGTACTGATGCATTAATAAATATATTTTATATTCAGACTATTTAGGTAAATATAATCATACTAATAACATGTATTATAAATGTGAATGTACTTTTGTTTGTCACGCGAAAACTACTTAACCGATCATCATGAAACTTTGTACACATATTCTTAGAGGTAGTAACATAGGCTACTTTTTATTCCGGAAAAAGCAGATCATGCGGGCGGAGCCGTGAGGAAAAGCTAGTGCCATTATAAATCTAAATACGAAATGTTAGAAACATTAAGTAGGTATTAGCCGTTTTGTTGAAAGTATTTTGAGTTTAAACTATTTTGGGATAAATAATGTTAATACCAGTATACATTTCTACAGTATTAGAATCATAAAAATTTACTGATGTTACATTCATACTTTGCAAAACCTACCTCGTGGAATAACATTCAAAAATACATATTAGAGGAAGTTTTCAACTAAAGTCGTTACGATTGTATCAAAGCTGATTATGAATGGCTATTAGAACTCACATTAAGGTCAATGCTGTCGCTGCAAATGTCGACTCCCTCGAAAGTCATCACACAACCAACTTGACATCTCGTGTCCCAAATCTGAAAATAAACATTTCGTATTCTTTTTTCTTTAATTACCTTACCAATTACATAATATTTCGGGTCTCATTTTGTAGCTACGTCTAACTCGAAAGCCACGTCTCATTGGTATTCATGTACTCGCAATTCTTCTACGATATTATAAAGACAGAATTAAACTTTTACATTAATTCTGGGTGTGTAACATGAATAAGTGACATTCATATTCATTTGAATGTTAAAAGCTCCAAGTACGTACTGCAAAACCTCACTTCAAACTGAACAATCATCAAAACTATGCGGGAATGCGCTGTACCTCATAATATCCATTACACACGAGATAATATTCTTTGTGGGCACGTAAAAAGGAGCGCTTGATAAATAATTTGAGCAGTTTAACCGCTGAGCGAAATATTTTAATCTCGACAGGGATGCTTTGTGTATGTTCGCGGTCGTTGTCCGCGATGTTTTATTCAAAACGTGTTTACAAATAGCAAGCTTAGTTACTCGCCACACGTATTCGCACTGTCAGCGGATACGTAGACATTTATAGGTCGACGACTGTTATTTGTGACCACATAACACTGTGTTACAGCACTGTTCAGTTACGTTTTGTATTAGTGGAATGGAATTCTGCAGTGAGACGTAGTTTCACTGTACAGTTTCTAGTACTCCCGAGTTGGAAATGTTGTAGTGCTTTTCATATTATCGTGCGGTATTATAATATTTCTAATGTTACCCTGTTAATTTTAAGTTGAAGTGTCGTGAGATGTTAGATGTACCTACTCGCACTTAGTTATTGTAATATAATAAACCGTTTTTTACCCTTAAAAACCCACCCCCTCCCACTTCCCGACCTCAGATCGCCCGTAAATTATTTTTCCTATCATTTTTGTTATATTATCTTTTTTTTTTATAGCATAGGCCGGCAAACGAGCAAGTGGGTCACCTGATGGTAAGTGATCTCCACCGCCCATGTACGCCTACTACCAAAAGAATCATGGTCGCGTTGCCGACCTTAAAGGAAAGGGATAATTAAGGATTGGGAAGGGGAGGGGATTTGGGCTTCCGGATATCTCACTCACCGTACGAAACGCAGCAGCAAGCCGCTACTTTAGTTCGTTTTTCTGTGAGTCGGTTTTCTGTGAGACAGTGGTAACGACCCGGTCAAGCCAGCCCATTCATGCTGTAGACAAAATAGTCTACAGCGTGGCTCTACCACTCTAAAAATATCTATCTTCCTTTTCTGGTTTCATCCTACTATAATTTCTTTTATCTTTTTACCATTTTCAAAGGCATCGGCACTGGTCTATAAAGACTTTATACAATTAAAAGTTTAGAACTCGTATTTTAAACAGAACCAATTTTAACATTTTTGGAAGAATGGATCAGAATAATGTTCTATTTTGTTGTTGATTGGCCAAGGGCAAATGGAAGGCGGAGATAGTTTCTCACAATATCTATAGAACAATTTCAGTCTGATGTTTATATATGAATGTTTAATAATTTCTTATGTTTACGCGAATATTACACATTGAAATAAAACTAATTTAAACGGACTGTCCACCCCGAGACCACGAAGGCTGAAAAGCTTTCGAAACGTCGGGATCAAAAATAAAAAAAAACCGCGATAAAATCCGTTTAAATTAGTTTTATTTCAAAAAGAATGTTTTTTGATAAACTAATTAATTGAAATAATTACAGATATTTTTATTTTATTAGGCGAACAAATTTTCTCCCCAGAGGTGTTGACGTCAGGCAGGCGGTCGGTCGTAAAAAATACAAGTAATTGTTTCTGTAAAATATGTATGTTAAAAAATAGCATGTTGCACCGACCCCACTCCGAGTGGCATTAGGGCAGGTGGAAGGAAGAAAGGCCAAGAGAAACTAACGTCGGCATCCCTTCACTCTTCGCGACAAAACTAAACCTCCGAAGTTGAAATAAAACTAATTTAAACGGATTTTATCACGGTTTTTTATTTTAACTTTGGTCCCGACGTTTCTAAAGCGTTTGAAACATTTTTCAGCCTTCGTGGTCACGGGGTGGCCTGACCACTCAGCGATAAAATCCGTTTAAATTAGTTTTATTTCAATGAGTAACATTCGCGTAAACGTAAGAAATCATTATGTGAACCTCCGAAACATTAAATATAACGAGCAATTATGCGTACGTCATGGTCACATAATTTCAATTTTGCCTGATCACCTTGAAACGTCAGTTAAAATATCCTAACAACTGTCCCTTGTGAACGAAGCATTACATGTAGTTCTCAGTTAATAGGCGTGACGGCAACTAAACTACACAGAGCTCTGTGTTTTGTCAAATGTTCTGTAGTAGTTTTTTTAAAACATTACCTCTGGCAAAGGTGGGCAGAGCGCAGTGCCACTGCTGTTTATTCTAGATGTTTTAAATAAAAATGTTCATTCCTGCAATTAATATGAACTACCTTAACCGCAAAGCACTAAAGAGGTAAATAATGCAAACACTGTTTGTGATAGTAAATGTAACTCTGAAAGCTATTAGTTGTAAATGAAATTGGTTGCTCATTATCAAGAATCTACACTAATATTATAAAGAGGAAGGATTTGTATTTTTGTATGTAACGAATAAACTTAAAAACTACTGGACCGATTTAAAAATTATTTCATCATTAGAATCCTACATTATCCCTGATGAACATATGCTACTTTTATTCCGCAGATCACGCGGGCGAAGCCGCGGGGAAAAGCTAGTTACTTATAATCAACAAAAGTTATTAAGCACTTATAAAAATTACTTGTTGAAAACATATGACGAACAGTTTTCTCGTTTAACTGTAAGCTCAGTGCCTGCCCGTAAAGCATATCACACTGTAGTATTACGGTTTGAATGGCTTTGAAGCTTGTGAAATACTGGGCATTGTGAGACTTAATATCATAGTTCTCGGGGTGATGAGCGCAGTCTAGTACCATGCATTACTTCATCATTTGCGTTCTGATTGGTGTTTCTTCTGCTCATGGACAGGCGTACACTTACCATTAGGCTAGCGACCTGTCCGTGTCATTAATACTAACAAAAAAACCAATCCTATATTTATTTATTCATAACTTTATTATACATCACACAAAAAGTATTGACCATACACAACAGACATCTAAAAATAATAAATATAAGTACAATTTGCGGCCTTATCGCTAACGGCAATTTGTTCCAGGCAAAATATATTTAATACCATACTCACATTACTCAGCTATACTCGTACAGCGTTACTACATGACGCTGCACTGCCATTATTATTCCTAAGATATTATATTATGTTGCTACATTGTATTATCGTATTAATATTACAACATTAAATATTAAAGTTTAGATCTTTGCGAAAAAATCAAATTCACAAAAATTTGATTTTTTTTTTATAGCATAGGCCAGCAAACTAGCAAGTGGGTCACCTGATGGTAAGTGATCTCCACCACCCATGTACGCCCACCATTAGAAGAATCTTGGGCGCGTTGCCGACCTTAAAGGAAAGGGATAATTAGGGATTGGGAAGGGGAGGGGATTTGGGCTTCCGGATATCTCACTCACCGTACGAAACGCAGCAGCAAGCCGCTACATTACGTCGGTTTCCTGTGAGACAGTGGTTGACAATGTTTGATTAACAATGACGCCTTAACGGCTGAACGTGTTTGGATGAAATCTGACACACAGGTAGACTATGAGATAGATTAGGATTTAAAGTACTTATTATCCCGGAAAAGTGACTTACACGGTCAGAGCTGCGAGCAAGTTCTAGTGCCCAATTACTTTGTTTGATTTACACAATTAAATTTCAAAAACAGATGATTGCACAGATTTGAAACCGGCGAAGTTTGGGCATACAATCGAGCTCGTTAAATTTTCCATACCGAATACCTACACGTATAAGAGCTAACGAAGCCCGACCTGTACAGTAATATTGTGTTTCATATTCCATTGTTACTATGATCGCACTATATTTGAATTTGGAATATAGTATCGATTCGGATAATTACAATATTAGCAGCACATATTTAAGCAACCTTAGCATTGCCAATTACACCGAGATCAGACTTTGTTGCGTTTAAACAGTCCCATATCATATTTTCATAATCTATATATGTATATATTATGTAAAAATGAATGTTTGTCTGTATGTCCTTTATAGAATCGTAAACTATGCATTTAATCATGTGATGATCTTTAGCAAAGTTGTTGTGCATAAGCCCACGAAGGTTTCTGAGTTGGAACGACAATTTTTCGACAGATAGCGCCACTGGCATTCCAATGAATTTCATATATTTGTGTAATGTCTTTCCTTCAATTTTATTTTAGTTGGTGGCGTAGCAACGTGCGCAGGCTACAACTAGTTTCCTTATATTTAATTTCGGAATGAATCAATTTTAGGCAACCATGGACACAATTTTAATACGTCCATTTATCCGTTTCTTTTTATTTACAGCACTTTATGTTATTAAATTATATTCGTATTTTATAGAATAGGCCGCCAAACAAGCAAATGAGTCACCTGATAGTATGTAATCTCTACCGCCTATGTACGCCCACAATACTAGGAGAATCATGGGCGCGTTGCCGTTCTTAAAGGAAAGGGATTGAAAGGGTGGGGTATTTGGGCCACTGGATATCTCACTCATCGGACGAAACGCAGCAGCAAGCCGCTACTTTACGTCGGTTTACTGCGAGACAGTGGTAACGACCCGGTCGAGCTGGCCCATCCATGCTGTAGACAAAACGTACTGTGTATTCTAACGCTATTTCTACGACTCAGCTATAAGTATATGTATACGAGTAATATGTATTCAGAAAAGTGTAGAGATAATGCCCTTTACTTTAAGTTTTCATACATATTTATAGATGATTTATACGCGATCCATATCTACTGTAATAATTCAAAATAAGCTACGGAACGCAACTTCGCTAGAGAGGAAAATAACTGGCAAAACTAGTTTCGCTGTACCACAGATTCGAAATGTCTATAATCATATCTATTCATCACGAAACTAGCTCGTAAATATGATTATAATAGATTAAAAGAAGATGGTAAGACCCTCGTATGCGAGAGGCCATCTGACCATGGCTTTGTCTATTTATGTTGCCGAGCAACAGTGTGTAGCCACTGTTGTGTTTCGGTTTGAAGGACATTGAATCCAGTAAAATTATTGGGCATTATGAGGTTTAACATCTTAAGTCTCGGGGTGACGAGCGCAGTTCAATGCCATACAGTGCTTTATAATTCAAAGTTCTGTGTGGTGTTGATTCTGTTTATGGGCAGGCGTGGCGCTTGCCAACCGGCGAGAAACTTGCTCGTTTCAACATTCAATTAAATAAAAATAAAAAAAAATAACTATCTCCTACTTACCCTCAAAGTATTATCCCAAGCGCCACTCGCGAACATGTAAGGCCTCTCTTTGTGACAACGGACCGCGCACACTTGACCAAAATGCATACGTTGCAACTTTTTCGGTATAAACTGTAGACGAAGTTTGTGAACTTTGTACGTTAAACACGCCTGCAAATAAAAAGTATGTAAAGCTTTTATGTAGAAACCAGGAATATTAATTTTAAAGGTGTTAATTTTGAGTTTTATAATTCTGGAAAATCAATGTCTGGACATTAAAAGAGACCATACATAACCCATGACTTTGTTTCGGCATTTCTTCTCATGACTAGTCACGAAATGCCAATAATAGATAAAAATAAAAGTAATCTAGTAGAAAAATATTGACATGTAAAAGTGATATTTATGATCCAATTTACAGAATAAATTATTTGAATTTGATTGAATAATTTTCGTGGATACATCAGTACAAAGACAAAGGTAACAAGATGTACGAAGTATTACGATTCTACAATTTGCATGTGGAGGTTTAGATATTTGTGACTTAAAACACGTCATAACAGTAATTTCAGTATCCTGTGTCATTATTAACACCTTTTTGTGACTAATTATGCATTGCATTGCAGGCTAGACAGATGTGCAACTACTATACCCACATTTCGCCGAGCTAATTTGCGCCCCCAGAGGGGCGAGCCTATGTACCGCACCATGGTGCCTGCAGCCATTCCAATCCCGGGCAATTCATGTGTGGTTTTTAGAATCGAAATCTCTAACATAAATTGTGATTACCCGACCTAGGAATTGCATCCAGGACCTCACGGTTCTGGGCCTTAGTACGCTGCCAGCAGATCAATGAGGTGGTGTTATGACTTTGGTCTTAAATTTGTTTCCATATTTATTTACATACAGGTCTTGCAAGTGATAAACTATTTTTCGATATTATTACGTATGCCAATAACTATTATTTCAATGAAATTTCTTGGAAACATAATGATGTGTTGACATACTTTATCCCCTATGCTCAACCAAAACGATCTAATTAGGCCTCTAAAAACATGATATGTATTATAGCATGCTACCAATTCTACCTGCTACAATAGATTAGGCAAAGTAAAGGAATTGCCATTTTACCGTGCCACAAATCTCTCCCAACTACCACATCCATCAATGTGAAACGGGATCACAATGTTTACCTACTGGTAAACACTTTGACCTTTTATCTTTACGTCTATTCCATATATTAAACCCATTTGCGGCACACATTATCTTCTTTCATTCAAATTGACACATTTTATATTGGAGACAAAGCCGTAATAGCGGGTTCACCTGTTTCTATTTTAGTTGCTCAACTGACATGAATCAACAAAAGCTGTATGGTTTTTGTTGATCAATTCGAATGAAAATGTGTTCAGATAGTTCAAATCGCATGCGATTTAATAGTTAATCAAGTAAAATTTAATTGTATGGACCCGTTATAACGCTTGTTGCAGATTAGTGGTCTTAGTTATGTATTTTATTTCCTGCTATTACAAAATATAGATATGAAATGTGGAAATGTATTATAAATGTGGAAGTTTGGATGTTTGTTAGTTTATGAATTTGTATGTTTGTTAATCATTCAAGCCTTAACAAATGAGCAGTTAAGCATTTATTTTTCTACAAAAAAAAAAACGAAATGTTTTAGGTCAGAGGTTCCCAATTTTTTATAGACCACTTTCAAAATTTAGCTCGTTCCGGTGGACCCGCTGCAGCTACATTTCTACCATATTCCCAAAACTCGACAATAATGTGAAGATTGTCACGCCAACGTAGACCCCCGTCGAGTCCCTCGTGACTCTCTGGGGGTCCACATGAACCACTTTAGAAACGGATAGATCTGAACAAGAACATAGGCTACTATTTATTCCGGAAAAGGCCGTTCTCGCGGGCGGAGCTGCGAACAAATGCTAGTATGTTACATTTTGACAGTGTCTTCTACCATTGACGGCGGTTAACTCATTTTTGACAGGTATGAATTGATGAGATGTGCCTAACGCAAACTGTCAATATAAATTTGTTTCCAACCGTTCCCAAATGTGTTTCGTAATGGTAAAAATGTTTTGTGAAAATTATATTATTCGATATATTTATGACATAAAGATACAGGATATTGAATTTGCGTCTTCGTTTTTGGAAGGCAATTCAATAACAACATATGTCACTATATCGGTTTGATAGGTAAATGTTAAAATTCCGCCTTTTGTAAATGGGTGTTTTTTTTCGCCTGAATGGGCAAAGTGACTACGTCACACCTGATGGTGAGTGGATCCGCAATCCAGGAATAGTGCCGAACAGTGTGTCTATCGTTGGTCGGCAAGACCATGCTGGCCTGCCTAACTGCTTCTTCACACTCCGTTTAAAGGACCCCATACTATAGGAAGGAGGGAACACGTGTGCCGGCACACTATTCCGCAGCTTAATGGTCCGACAGAAGTACGAATTCGCGAACTTTTTAGCTCGAGCCGAGATGGAGGAGATCACGAAGCTGCGGTAACGCAAGCCAGCACGCATGGTATTGTTAAGGTGTTGCGATCCTTGGCCCTTTACGGGACACCTATATGGGACACCCTGACGACACCCACGTCACCCTTCTGAAGAGACCAATCGCTGTCGGGATGAACCGAGGCTATCGCACCATAATATTATCGCATGAAGGCGGCATACGAGTTAAGGCTTACATTTCAGTTCCATCCAAGATTAAACAAATCTATATTACATACCCATCGAAGGAATAAATGGCAATGAAACCACCGAAATCACATTTAACAATCGTTCCACAGCTCGTGAAATCACGTAAGCCTTGACCAAAACCCACATTCAAAGGATCAAGGACTACGGGGCATCTCATAAAACCTATGCAGCAATGTTAAATTTATTACAGCAATAAACCGAGATTAGGCCGTAACATTTTATTAGAGGTTAGGAACGTTCCACGCACACCTACAACCAGTCGTATGCGGTTTCAAATTATTTGCATTAAGCTTTTGAACGGTCTCACTGTTACAAAGCCGATTGTTATCGTGTTTCTATGGATTATATACGAGATGTAAGGTAATACAGCTATTATATGTCTGGGATGGTGATTTGATTCGCGAACGTCTACAGGTCATCTGATATTGAAAATCATCTAACCACGGTGATTGACCGCCAAGACTCTACAGTGCAACTATTCGTATTAATGTTTAAGTTTATATAAGTCGAAGAATGTCGACAAATCACTAATCCTAGCTAGGGCGTTTAAAGAAGATGAACGCACCATGGCGTCATTTATATCGGCACATTCGTGAGCACAGATGAATAGTAGTCCGGGCGGTTATGACAAATATGCGGCAAGCATTGGCTAACGAACTAATGACATGAAACGTCTGTGGCCTACAGATCTTCATTCCATCAGTCAAACCTATAGGTACTCATATATAAATGGCCTATTGGGCAGTTGAAGTGTTCATGACTCATGCCGATACCTCTATATAACAACACAAGCAAAAAGAATTGTTCGGAATTCTGTGTGCACGTGTCATCGTCAACACAGTCATGATTCCTCTGGTATTGTGGATATTTATAGCCGGTGGAGATCACTTAACATCAAGTGACCCACTTGCTCGTTGGCCGGCCCCTGCTATATAAAAACAGTTTTCTTTAGTTAACGGGACACTTGACCTGCTAATAAAGGTAAGCGAACACTATTAAAGTTATTTATTAGTATAATACAATTTTTAACAGCAATTTTATTTTATAAGGGTTAATCGCAATATTCAATAATAGCAAATATAGATATAAAAAATATACATGGCTATAAAAAAAAATGGAGCCGATATCTAGATACACGATGGTGTGTCAGCCAAGTTCGAGAAAGAAAAGGGCGTCGCACTGGGAGCGTGTAATATTATTATAGGCACCATTTTGAGCGACTTTCTACTCCCGGTTGGCACTACCAATATCAATTTAAAAAGGAATCGATTACAAAAGCTCCTTAAAAATAGGCATATAAAAATAATCCGTAAAATTTACGTTCTATTTTATTTTCAGTATCAAGATTAATGATACGTTATTAGAATAATATTTTGAATTTTTCAATGTTTGAACCTATAATTTTGTTTGTTTACTAAAATTCATTGGTTGACTACCAAAAAAATGAATTCTCGGCAGATTATTGCTAAGGTACATTCTTCACTAAAGGTACATTCACTGGCATTAAGATAAACTTTATTATCACATAAACAAACGTGTCTAAAATGGAATAAAGTATCCAATGAGCATAAATATCTTGATCCTTGTTGTGTAAACCCTAAATCACATCACTACACGTGTAGTAACTATTTTTATTGCGGCCCATGCATATTCAACATCTAATTATGCACTCACATATCTTTTTAGAAAATTGCTATGTACGTTTTATTACATTCTGGTTAATGCTTTCAGTTAGGACACGTATACATTTTATTATGTACGTGTCGCATAATAATATGGAAAAATAGTTTATCACTTGCAGAACCTGTATGGAGATGAACGTGATGTATGTGTAAACTAAATTGCCGTAACTCCATTCAATAAAAATAATTCTAAATGTATAGCAAAAATGTTCCTTAAAAGCTTTTGAGTCTAGACCATTAGTTCCCAAAGGATTCACGGGAGACTCGACGGGGGTCTACGTTGGCGTGACAAAAAATAATTGGGGCCTTGTGATTCGTAAGCGGTTTTTTGTCGAATATGGGGAATATGGTAGAAATGTAGCTGCAGGGGGTCCACCGTAACCAGCTAAATTTTGAAAGTGGTCTATGAGTAAAAAAGGCTGGGAACCTCTGGTCTAGACTCTAGTGGCAGCATACTAAGGTTGAGAACCGTGAGAGCAATCATAATTTGTATCTGAGTATTGATTCGAAAAATCACACATGAATTGCGCGGGATTGGAATGTGCCCAGGTATGGCGATAGGCTTGTCCTTATTACACCATGAGACGGAAGTAAGCTCGACGAAACGTGGGTGCTCTAGTTGTACGTCTGTACCCCCCTTTGGGGATAAAAGCATGAGCTTATGTTATGTACTGTTATAAGCTTCTGAACAAAAATTAAACCGACCCATACAAAAAATTAAGCAAAATTAGCTCTTATTCAACTAACCTAACAAATTTTCAGTTGTTATTGCAGATTTTAGTCCATGATTGATAACACTGAGTCAAAATCAGTTACACTGAATTAGGAGCTAATTTTATTTTTAGCTTTACTTTTCTGTAACGGATTATTTTTTTACAACATTTAGTGACAATCATCTAAATCGGTGAACAAATAACACAATTTTGATCTATTATCCTCCATTTTAGCCAACTTAGGGTTGTAATTTAAATATGTGCAACTTGATACCCTAATCAAATTAATAAAAAAACGATAAAAGGAAGAAATATCAAAATTGGATCACTCTGTGAAAAGATAAAACCATGCTTGGTTATTACAAACAAAAAAAATACATAATATCTTTTCATCGGTTAAAAGACAAGGAACCCATTTTACGTCATATTACATCACAATATCGCGACGTCATAACCCATCAAATCTCAATAGATAGATCAAAACACAAACCTCTTGAGTCTCCATATCGTAAACTTTTATGGAACTGTCGGCGTATCCCACTATCATGTTGGTTTGATCATAAGACAATCCCAGAGATAACGCCGGCGACCGCTCTGCGATGTTAAATAAAAACTTTTTAACAAGTTTCCGAACGACTTTATTGTTAGAAAAATTGTGTTACCGACACGTAACACACTTAAAAACTTCCAATCGATTTTGTTGAATCCTGTGAAACTGAAAGTTATTTTTGATCTACTATACTTATATTTTAGAACAATGTTTCTTATTAATGAATAATGTGACATTAAAGCCAGTGAAATTACTGGGCACTATGAGACTTAACATCTTATGTCTTGGGGTGACGAGCGCAGTTCAGTGCCATGCAGTGCTTTGTAATTCAAAGTTATTTGTGGTGTTGCTTCTGTTTATGGGTAGGCGTAGCGCTTACCATCAGGCGAGCGCCTTGCTCGTCTCGTCATTTAATTAAATAAAAAAATAATACAACATTTTCATTATGGATTATATTTTTTATAAGAGATGGGAATTAGGGTCACCTGATGGTAAATGACCTTTACCGGCCATGAACACCCGCGGTACCAGAATCATGGCTTTGCCGACCATGAAGGTAAGTAATAGCTATTATAGAACAGAGGGAAATTGGGCCAACGGTAATGTCACTAACCTTGCGGAACGTAATAGCAAAACGCCACTTCACTTTACTTTATTTTTTTGCGTACCGTAGTTCATTTAATTTTTTTGTTTTGAATTATTGCTAAAAACTTTATTGATTTTTTTATCTTGTTTCCTCCTCCTACTAGTAATCTTTGTATATAAATGTGAAATACAAAATACGCGAAAGTATGAATATTTGTGAGTTTGTAAATTTGGTCGTTTTATTGAACGGATCTGGCTGAAATTTCGCATTTAAATAGACCATGATCTGTATTAATACATATCTACACTTTTATCACGGAAATAATAATCACGCTGGTGGAGCTGCGAGCAAAAAATGTTGTTTTTTTATTATTTTGGCTCGGCAAAGTGACTACGCTACACCTGATGGTAAGTGTAGCGCAATCCAAGAATAGTGTCGACCAACGATAAACAATGTGTCCATCGTAGGTCGGCAAGATCATGCCGGCCTGCCAACGGGCCAAGGGGGAGGGGAAGGAAAAAGGGATGGGAAAAGGTTTAGGATCAGGGGGCAAGCCCCCTGGGGAGAACCGGATATACACTGGCTGACCCTGGAACGCGACCCACACAAGGTGGGCCACTATGGCAGGTTTTAACACCAGTGTACGGTGGTCGCTATCCGGTCGGATACAAGTATCCTCCCACCAGCAAAAAAGTATGAGAATAAACCATTACCTTATCACTTATATTTTATTCATTTTGCCTAAAATCGTGCCGTGACTGATTGGAAATTATGACAACCCTAATTATATATCTATAATTATTTACTATCTTATATAATTACAACGACAAGGTACTATAATTAAAATGTCTGCTAGTTCGTAACTCTTAATTAGACTTTAGTTGTTTTAAAACGATAAAAAAGTAGGTCGTTACATAAAAGACGTACCTAATTAAGTCCTTATACTACCTACTATGTTACTAATAACTAAGTAAAGTTGATTCCAGACTTTAGGCAATACGGATTTAGTCTATTATGTAGGTACACTTGTCTAGACCACATCCTCTCAAGATCATTCTCATATAGATCATCTCATATCTCAAGATCAATTCATATGTAGCGTATTTAAGCAGCGAACGCGCCCTATTGTAATAGTTGTTTCCCTTACTAAATTTATCTAGGCGTGGCAAAAGGACTACACTGCACTTGATAGTAAAGTGTAGTGTAGTCGTTTTGCCAGTAGTACGGTGCAGTCAATTTAGACTTATTATTACAACATTAATTTTTATTAGGTGTAACCCAAAAAGATTTTTTCTAGGGATCGTTCTTTATTAAACAGTGTCCACAAATCACGGACAATAAATATATGACATAAACATCGATCTATATCGTACCCAAGCGTGCCAATTTTTACTACGTAGCCTGACGTCATCGAGGTACGCATGGATTTTAACATGTGCCTTGGCGTGATGGCTGAATGCTGCGGCACGCGAGAGGAAATAAATACACATACGAAGTCTATAGTATAAGTTTTAAAATGTAATCGATATATCCCAACATTAAAATACTTACGTGTGATAAATGGCGTTGAGTACGATGAAATTCCAGGACTCCCGTAGAACTGCAGGTTTAGAGTTTCCAACGCTGGGTCCGCTTTGATACAATACGCCGGCGGATCGTCTAACGGCGGGTCTATCTGTATATATACAATAGATGATGATGAGTTAGAATAAATACCACGCAGTCTAAACATAATGTCGACCGTCAAGAGTCGAGTCCTCGATGGTCGGCAGAATTATTCTGACCTCAATTTACTTATACACTGGCTAGTCCCAGAATACGACTCGCCTTTCTGTAATGTGTAATGTAATCTCTTTCTGTAAGGTGTAAGACAACTACGTTTAAATAAATTTATTCTTTCGGATCAGGAATAGAATTGAGTTTAATAGCTCAAATGTGACAGGCTACGCCAGCCCTGCTATGTAGCGGCCGGTCTCAAAGCTGCGCAGCACTGCTTGGGGGAAGAAGCCGCTGCATATCCATTGTCAAAGTTCAGGCTTTCCCCATAACAAAGATACTAAATATAGATAGGGCAAGACAAATTCACACTACATTTTATTTAAATTAGGTTCCGAAGCCTACATCCAGGGAAGTAATGTACCGAAATGTAATGAATATATCCAACATGATATCACCATTTCCTTTACAATTACAGGAATACGAGTGAATTCACAATAACCCGTGTAAATTCAATCCCAGGCTTATCCTAGGCAAACTGTGTATTCGCCAATTAAATCTCGAACACTATATTTCTGCAGCTTTTATTACCTACATGCCTATTCAATATTGGAAATCTGGAAAATCAGTGAAAAGTAAAGAAATCCGCTCATACATTTGGTATTTCAATTCTGTACACAGCACCGTCCATACAAGAAGCGTAGCAAACTCTTTCCTCAGACGTGCTGTATTCGATGGAGTATATTGGCTTTCGCGGAAACTGGATGTTGCGAAGCGTGCAAAGTACTGTTCCAGTGCTCCCGTGACGCATCTAGAATAAACAACCATTTTGTTTTGTATTCCTGTACATAACTGTAGTATAGAGGTTCTCTTCATCCTGACAAGGTACAGTGTAGTCAAATAGTGTCAATTCTGTCGTCAACGACTAAACTAAAACTAAAACTAAAACTAAAACTAAAACTGAGTTATGTATTTTTTTTATTTAGTCCAAGTGCAAAATCAAACTACGTCATACGTATGTTAATTTTTATTTAGTCCAAGTTCAAAATCAAACTACGTCATAAGTATATTAATTTTTATTTAGTCCTAGTTCAAAATCAAACTACGTCATAAGTATGTTAATTTTTATTTAGTCCAAGTTCAAAATCAAACTACGTCATATGTATGTAAATTCTTATTTAGTTTAAGTTCAAAATCAAACTACGTCATAAGTATGTTAATTTTTATTTAGTCCAAGTTCAAAATCAAACTACGTTATATTATGTATGTTAATTTAAAGTGTATGTCAACCGTGTCAAATTAATTTTATTAAATCCTGTTTTATTATTTCTTATTACCCATTTTACTAGAGTAAACTATATTTTAGTCAAGTTTAGTACGTGACAACAGAATTTATATACCATTGTCGACCAACGAGATATGTTACGTCTCAAAACAACCGCAAGAATTATGCCGGGTTGTGTATCCGCTGGCTTTATGGATGTTAATTAATTGGAATACTTTAACAATAATGAGACTTCACAAAGAACAAAATACAATAAATTCGTTCTAAATATAAAGTCACTAAAACATTAATATTAATTTCTTTAGAAACTGAAATTGACACAATATTTCCATAATGCTTACGATGAAAAAGTTTCTAAAACGACACAAACTTATACTCAATTCTTGCTAATAACAAGTAATTTGCTTTCTAAATGAGTAGGCGTAGATCTTGACATAATTTTGTATTTAATTTAAGTTTCTGATTAGTTTTTGTGCCCAAACCTCTGGATAGTACAATTTTGTTCTTATGTCTTCTTTGCTCTACTATTATACGGGGGTCGGGGAATGCTATTATAAAAAGACATCTTGTGAGAAAATAAAATATTTATACTAAGGTGTATATAGTCAATCCACATAATTTAATTATACTGATATTTACTATGATAAGTTATACAAACCCTAATGTTATCTATACTTATAAAATAACATGTCCTGACTGACTGACTAATTCATCATCGCCGAGCGCAAACTATCAAGGCTACAAGCATGAAATTCGGACTGTACCTATATTCATTTTATTATGTAGGCACCCACTAAGAAAGGCATTTAGAAAATTCCACCGAAGGGGTCAATATAGGGGATGATAATATGTATGAAAGTCCATCATTTTGAAAGTTACATAAACAAAATTTTGTATTTCGGTTATTGACGTAAAACAAATAAACACGTGTTTCAGGAATTTTGGAAATTTGAGTTAATAAGAGATGAAAAGGGGGGTAAAAATTAATGCGAAAGTGAGTTTGTTTGTTACGCTTTCACGCCTAAATCACTGAACCGATTTTTGATGAATTTATCTACTGGTGCTGCCACACCAGTGTTAGAAACTGTTGTATAACAGGTGTGGCAGCACCATTTAGTAAACATTTCTTAACAATTTGTAACATTTTGTAACATTTTTTAACCGCGAGCGGCGGTACTTTTGAGTGCGGCGCCGTCAAAGAAGAAGGGCCGATGTCATGTTTTCAAATGTTATAAAATGTTAGAAAATGTTAAGAAATGTTATAAAATGTTAGATTTAATGTTAGAAAATGTTTGTAAACATTTTATAACATCGGTGTGGCAGCACCATACAGAGATACATGGGACCCTGGAGACGTTTACAGGCTACTTTTATCCCGGAAAATGCTGTTCACGCGGGCGGAGCCGCGAGCAAAAGCTAGTTTAAACATAAATCCTACCTTGGAGAAATTATAAATAGTAATATTTACCACGAAATAAAACTAATTTAAACGGATTTTATCAAGATTTTTTATTAATTTTGATTTCGACGTTTGGAAAGCTTTTCAGCCTTCGTAGTCACGGGGTGGACTCCAATCAATTAGTTTTATTTCCATGTTAAATATGTTTCTTTAATTATTGTAGATACTTTATTTAATTAAGTATTTACATAGCGCATAGTCACGTTGTAGACAGTTTTGTCTACAGTATGAATTGACCGCCTCGAACAGGTTAGTACCATTCTCTCGCAGAAAACTGACTTTAGTGGCAGCTTGCTGTTGCTTTTCATGTGGGTAGTGATATTTCTGGAGACCCATTTCTTCCAGTTTTTTCCACATCGGGTGTTTACGGGCGGAATCATCTACCACCAGGTAACCCACTTACTCCATGGGCGGCCTCGACTGTAACCAAAAACAACTGCAAAAAAATAGTAGATTTTCATAAGGCTTAGTTATTATAAAGACTCAATCAGGCTTTAGGAGGCATGAACGCTCAGGAAATTGAAGATATTAGCAGATTCCATTGCTTTATACATGGCGGAGACCCGACAAAGACGTTATTCGTCTTAGAATTGCGAACAATTTAATTAAATAGATGAAGGAATGTTTGTGAAAGATTCCATTGGCATTTTTATGGACAATAATAAGTCTTCACATAATATAAAAACTAATCAGATAATTTTATAAGAGCTATAAATAATATTACAATAAACATAATGATTTTTTACGTTTACGCGAATGTTACTCATTGAAATAAAACTAATTTAAACGGATTTTATCGCGGAATAAAATCCGTTTAATTTAGTTTTATTTCAATACAATAAACATATTTAATAGTAATTATTTTTGTTTATTGAAATCTATAAATAAGCACAATCGTGAACTCTCCCGTGAGCCTGGTATTACGATAAATATCTTCAATAATATATTGCAATAACAAATACCTAACTAAACACATTTTATACAAAAAACACTTAAAGTAAAAAAAAGCTAGCCAGTTTTCCCCAAACTGACAATGTGGACAGCAAAATAATGAGCAGGGTCAAACTGCCTTCGATATAGCAAATCAGTCTGTTGAATTTATTGTCACAATCAACCGAATCGCAAAAACACGGCTAAAAATACAACTCTCAAACAGTGTTAAATATTCAGATATAACAATCACATCTACCTGTATCATGCCAGATGAATGACCAACAATAACATGGGCTCCGTTAGGGGAATACTGTAACGCAGTTATGAACCCTAATTCAGAGAAGTACCATCTATTGTAAAGGATTTTATTTGGTGTGCCTTGTAAGAATTTATGGTGATTATCCTCCACCCAGGCATAGCGATTCCGTTCCTTTATGACACCACGATAATACATCGGGGACCATGCTTTGCCATTCTCTTCATTATCGTAAGAAATTTCGATATGTTGCGCATATTCGGAAAGTATTTCCTTTTCAACGTCCATACTTTTCCATCGGCCAACTAGATATTTTACTCTCGTACACAAGGGCCTTTTATCGCTTGTTATGTAATTAGCATTTCCGCGTCTCTTTGTAAAATAGTTTCATACTTACAATACTAACCTGTAAGTCTTAAATGACTATTTTTTTTTTCTTTCTACATCAATTTCAGCTATTTAGGTATCATAATATTATATTGTCCCAATGAGAGGGCTTTGGCCTTTCATAATAGGCAATAAAATAAACAAAAATGATTAAGCGCACTAAGAGGGCTTTGTTCATGGTTACACTTAGGTAATACCTATAACGTAAATAAATTATGAGTTATGTTTTGGAAGTTTCGCAGTTAGATTTACTTTAGGCAGGCCAGCATACCGTTTGTAATTTATGTACGCTTGTTTTGAATTTACAATAATTAAGTTCATATGTACCTAGTTATTAAGTGTGATTAAATAGATAATAATAAGATCGCAGGAAGTCGCTGGATGCAGGCCGCTTCCAACAGGTCGGTCTGGAAATCTTTGGGAGAGGCCTATGTTCAGCAGTGGACGTCTTGTGGCTGATGATGATGATGATGATAATAAGGAAATGGCTTTTTGTCTGATTATTTGGATTGCAACACCTTCCTTAACAACAATTGTGGTCCAGATATGAATGTTAAATAAGCATTACATTTTTATGACCACTAGTGAGTAAACGTGTATTGTAGTGACAATAAATTGTTATAGAATGTAGCGTGGTTAAATAAATATCGCGGTAACAATGACGTAACTAATAACCATTACTTTTATATCCTATATATAACAAGTATAAATAAACCAGATACACAGAAGAATAGGTACAAGTTAAATAAAGCTACAAAAACATAATACATTTTATTAGGCCGACGCAATATATTTATATAGGTATGTACCTGAATCAAGCCAGTGGAATGACCAACAATAATATTGTCGCCCTCGGGGGAATACTCCATACAACAAATAAATCCACATTCTGCCAAATAATCCAACTTAAGCAGTGTCTCATTCCTAGTGTCCTTGAGGAATCTATGCCGATTGTCTTGTAACCAAGTTACGTCTGTTACGCTGAACCTTTTCTGAGCAAAAGATACAAATGAAGTTCTCCCGCCTTCCTCTTCGTGGGCCAATTGCTTTTTTATGCGTTCCCTGTATTCTTTCACGAACACTGTTATATCCGATTCGCTTTCGGATAAATTGAAGCGGCTGTACGTAGATATGTTGTAGATACTCGTCATTTTATTATGGAAATTATTGTGATGGTAGGTACCTAAATCCTAGCAGCAAAATTGATTGACATCTATTTATTGAGATTTTAGGTAAGTAGGGAAAGTAAACCTACCTAGGTACTTACCTTTACCTATATCTCTAAATGTTTACTTGGTTACTTTTACGAATCGAAATATTATTATTTGCTACAACAAAATTTAAGTGATTTTTAGGACATGTCTCGTATAAAAATACTCTGTGTCATTCACTCTGTCTGTGTCATTTCTGCAGAGAACAAACACAAAAAAGGATTTTTTTTTATTAGTCCAGTACAGGTGCCTAAAGACACATGTCAGTCAAAGATGCCAATGAAAGCCAGAGTAATAAATAAAAAATAAATAAATGTTCTGCGATGAAATCCGTCACACACGCAGTATGTCGTCACACCTTACATATGGAATGAAAGGCAAACGCTTTTGAAAGCGAAAATAGGTGAATAAAGACCCGATACTACAAAAAATAACTCGCGAAATAAGTCCATAAGTATCTATTTTTATTAGTCACGCACAATCTTGTTTAGACCAATAAATACCTGCAATGACATGTTATTCAAATATTAATAAAGTATTTTTCATAATAACGTAATGTAAAAGTAATAAAAAGAATCAGGTAACGCTCGGGATCAGCTGTGCCACGCGACGCGCGACGCAGGGCCATTAAGTAAGGGCCATTGACCCCGTTGCGGGTTTACGTTTATAAAACGGCAAGTAAACAGAAAAGGAACAGCATTTTCGGTTTATGTAAAGGTAATGTTTTAGTACCGTTTCGGCTTCGTAGGCAGTCCCCTTACACCCGGTATACAGGTGTCTCAGAATATCTCAGGATAGTCAGATAGATAGACAAGTAGATAGATAGTATGTTCCACGATTTTTGGTAGTTTTTGGGTCATCTATAAAATTTGGTTACGACTCTGCCCGTGTGAATGTTAAGTCCCAACCACCCCTCGAAATGTTGTAGTTTTCTGATATAGTTTTTTTTTTCTTTGTGGCAATTAATCCTCTTCTGTTCTGATATAGTTAAAAAGAGTCTTATTATAGTTCCTTGTAACCCATGATGTGACAGGTGGCTAACCAAAAGTTCTTTAAACTAGATACTTCTACGTGGCTAGCCTATCGCCTTATCGGGCTCATATTCCAAACAATCGGGCAATCTTTAGAACTTAAAAAAACACTGTATCTGAGATTTGAACCCAGACCCCTCATCGGTTTCTAAGTCTAATGACGCTGCCCCTACACCAATGAGGCGATTAATTTTAATAACATATCATTGGGAATTACTTAATGGATAATTACATACATACATATGTACATAAATCTTTCATTATGTATATAATAATAAATGAATTTTAATACAGTCAACCTGGGTAATTTTGGCTCACTTTAGAGGTAATTTATAGTAGTACGGATTTACTTTTATTGTTATTTGTCATAAATGAGTGTTTCTAGTGGGATATTGGCCTTTATAATCTAAATTTCTGTGTTATTTATCAAAACGATAAATTAAATACCCTTAAATTACCAAAAATTTGGTGAGCCAAAGTTACACTGACATTTGGGTAACATTAATAAGTATGAGGAGTTGATGAAGAAAATCTCTAATTTATGTAGTTTTTTTTACTCCTCGGTAAGATGAGCTTGTCATATTGATAAAAAGAATACATTTTGTTTATATCACTATCTCCTTTTTAGTGGCAACGTAGGGTTGCCATATTAATACAATATTAAACTGCCTGGTTTATCGAAATCAACTTATATTTAATGGACCTCTGAAATCAAGTTATTATTGTATTAATCAGGTTTTGATGTACTTATAATCATTGAGCAATGCCTAAAATAATAAAAAATAATAAAACAAACTCAATCACATATAAAAAAGAAACATAATATCGGCTCTCAATTCCCCCATACCATGTATAGAAATTGATCATCAATCGCATAAGAATCGCCTCGTTTTGTGATTTTAGATCCTCCAAATCGACTAACTATATTTCGGGGGTGACAATTAAATATGTCAAGCTTTGATGGCCACTTCCACCCTTCAAAACTTTTTTACATAATTGAAATTTTCACGCATTGTCTGTCCTCGCCCCGAGCTAATGTTACCCCAAATGGTCTGAAAATGAAACGGATCGATTATTAATTAAAGATTTTTTAAAAAATCTATCAATATCGCGGGATATTTCAGTGTTATTACATAAAAAACATATGATTCTTCAACATAAAACTGAACTCGCCTTCTGTAGTACTTCTGTACTAACTGCTATACACAACTTTTTAGCAAGTTTATTTTAACTCTATTTACCGCCAACATTTTGAATGATGAGAAATAAATATATATTTGACAAATGTCAAATGTCACTGCAGGTTTCGTTCAAAAACACTTTTTACCTTCGTAGATTAAACAACTTATTATTATACAGTGATTCAGTAAGCAGAGAAAAAATTAAACGTTCAAATACAAGTTAGTGAGTCAATGTTACATTGAAAGCTAAAGTTACCCAGGTTGACTGTACATATGTACATACGTATGTATATATTATTTTTTCGATTTATCTATCATGCTGCGTGTAAAGACGCATACATTCTTTCTCTTTTTGTTATGTTGGTATTACAAACGATGAGAAAAAAAGATAAACATATAATTTCTCTGTCTGTGTAAAAAAGACAACAATACAGCGAGCGTTGCGTACCGAATTACTACGAACCGTCGCCATATTGTCATGTCAATTTTGTAACGGGGGTGGGTTCCTTGTGCATTTATTTATTATTGTGAAAATAGCCATAAAATAGTAATTGTGAATTGCGTGCGGCTTACAAAGCTAAGGTGAGGGTTTAGAGCGTATTCCTATCTATTAATAAATGTTTAAGAACTAGGAACTTCGAACAGTCCAATATAATTTTATGGGGTCGGGTGTGGTGTTGGTATTTAGACCATGGTGTACTTGTTTGTTTTGTTAGAAAGGATTCCTAAGCCCTTTGATCTTACGAATTAAGAACGAACTGAAATATTTATGTGAAATGGGCGTCTCATGTTAGTTAGTCGAAACGCTTGGGAAGCGATCGATAATGCACCGAGTCGAGGCCTTGCATTCATGGTATTTTTTGTGACAGGCGCGGGTGCTTCGTCGCATCCTTTGAAACATGAGCTATCAGATTCCTTCTTCACAGAGCCGAACAAGTAAGTACTAAATCGCATATCTTCAGAAATCAATGAATTAGAATGTATATAAACTAACTGTCTATTGATACAAAATATATCCTACTTTTCATTGAAATGAATATGACTCATGACAAAAGCATTGTCTGGAAAGGCTGTCTGAGATAAAACATATCAATAGGTAACTAAACTTTGCTATTAATGCTAATAATAAATACCTATTATTTTATCAATTGAAAATAATGGTGTATAGTTTCACTTACTGAATAGGTACATGAGAAGGACATATGACAGATTTGCTGCATTATGTTATAAAATGGCAACCATGAATATATTTTTTCCAATTGAAATAATATTTTGTTGACAAGGATTATCAAAAGTGTAACATACTGCCACACTCAAGAGATGTTACTTGACTTTAATTGTAATTAAATAATTTCATATTATTTAATGCATTAATTTAATAATAAATGGCTTAATTACAAAACTATGTGGTTTTTGCAATGAAGATTTATACCTGTACTTAAATAAATAAATAAATAAATACACCCAACAGTCATATACATAGTCCTGACCCCACATTAAGATACGAGTCTTGTGTCGTGGGTATCAGGAACTACGAGAGACATTTGGTCTCACAACACCCAGACCCCGAACCAAATATTTGTGGATCAGACAAACATTTATCTCGGTGCGGGGATCGAACCCGCGGCCTCTCGCTTCACAGCTGGCTTCTCGCCCGCTGCGCCACGGAGGCAACTTAAACTGCTATCTTGTGAGAATTGAGTGACTTAAAATGTTGACAGTGGTGCCTTACTATCCTACATTGTGGCTGTTACTGTGTAGTACATACTGTACTAGGCATATCATCCACATATGGATGCAAATATGCAATAACATTTCAACCCACATCAAGTAAATACATAATATTTATTTATTTTGCAAAATTCATTAACATGTTTATTTTATCAAATACAATATATAACCTACTTAAATGTAATTAATTTAGCAAAATAAAATCAATACCTCAATTTTTGAAGTGATAACTTCTTATGGGAGGGTGAACCGAAACGTTCCGTAACGCGAGCGGTCCATCGACCAGCCAGCGTTAGCCGACCTCTCTGGAACATCGATAATTTCGAAGTCCCAGGTGGCGTCACACAGTGACCAGTCGGCTTGGACCGGACTTCAACCGGACTTGGCAGAAGTTTGACAGGGCTTTGACATGACTTTGACCGGACTTCGTAACGTAACGCGTTACGGCGCCACTCTGGCTTCCCTTTCTCTCACGCATACGGCAGCAGTAGGCAGGCTCCTCTGCTCTCACTTTAACCCACATTAGTTTAAGTTGTCACTTCTGTCGAGCGTCCCGAGACGCACACATTTTTTCTTAAGGGGTTATATACAGTTAGAATTTTCGAAAAATCGATTTTTATTTACATATATTTAAGAATACACACAGAAAATTTCATATCGTTCCGGTGAATATTTTCAAAGTTACACGCAAATTTGAAAAGGCGTTTCAAAGTGCTTGAAAGCTTACCAAAGCTTCAATGCGCTTACCTGTCTCTTTACACTGTCCCTTTTATGCATCTGCCTATTGTTAATGTTCTCTTCTAATGTATTTAGATGCGTAAAGCAACAGTGTGTTATTATTTTTTTATACCTGAAAGGTAAATTTTTATTTTTCTCTCCCCAAACTGGAAAATAATTAGTGCTATTCAAACTTTAAACGCGTTTTTCTCAAAATGGTGTTTTCAAAGTCGGTGACCAACATTACTCAAAAACGGCTAAACCGATTAGTCTCAAATTTTAACACGAGCTTCTTAAATATATTTTCTAGTAATTAATCGAAGATTTTTGCTCACCGATAAATATATATTTTTTTATAAACAATTTAAGGTCGAAATTTTGGTCAAAAATCGATTTTTTTTTTTGAGAAGCCGCCATTTTGTCACGAAATTATATTTTGCTTATTCCTTCGATTAATTACTAGATTTAACATTACTTTTACGAAATTCGTGTGGTTTTTTAATTTCAAAGCATCCAGTTCAGAGATATAGTGGTCACCGCAAAACGTCTTTTTTGAGAGGAGCTCCCGGAGATCAGCTATAGCTCCTTTCCAAATAAATATTTTGATTAATACTAAATCTTAAAATACAGTTAAAAGACACCATAATACGTGTACAAATTTTTAGATCAATAAGTTTAAAAGTTTTCTCAGAAAAAATTCTGGAAAATTCGCTTTTTTTCGGCCTTCTAACTGTATATAACCCCTTAATGTGGGTTGAATTGTTATTGCATATTTGCATCCATACTGCTGCATCTAGATGTCAAATAAGTTTAATTGTCATTATGTAATTTCTTAGAACTCTGTTATTTCCACACGCATAGTCAGTTAATGCTGTATGTTCTGTTACTGAATACATAAAATGATTTATATTCAATAACTAAGTACAGAAAACATGTTAATCAATGTCTCTGACAAATAATAGATTTCTAATTAATGACCTAATGACAATTAAAGTTTACTAACATCTGAGTGTGACAGTCAGTGAAGGGATGTTGAAAAAATACTGATGTATCTTAATATCAATGTTTCCTTTACCATTAAAGCAAGTTATAATTAACAAATAATACATACATAACTTGGAAAATCAAACGCTCTTGGGGTTTATTTTGAACCTGCAACTTTCATCTAGACCATTGTTTCACATCGTGGGGCCCACGCCCCACAGGGGGGCAATTTGATAGTTAAGGGGGGCAATTTAAAAATGGACTCGATACGGCTTTAACGCTTTTGCTTTGGGTTATTTAAATGCAACGCTAGATATCGGTGACAAATTTAACGTAAAAATGTTAAGGTGGGGCATGGCCTAAAAAAGGTTGGGAAACACTGATCTAGACAGTCTGTAACACTACCCGTTGAGCTATCACTGTTTTTAAGATGAATTTGCTTCATCATAACTATCACTGTCAGTTCTGGCTTTAGTGTCATAGCTCCCTATAATGTACTAGAGCATTTTTCTACATACTATCGGGTGGACAGCAGCACAAATGGTTGGTCTCCTTGCTGCCATAGACTGAGGGCACCTTTCGATGTGTGGGATCTTTGAAGACGGCACTTGGAGCTCTTCTCGCTTCGACAACCCGGGGCCATTTCTAATGCGTTGAATAGGGACGCTATGGTATATTGGTTGCTATTATGATGAACGGCTGATATATATTTAGGGACTCAGTCCAGTGGTTGTTTGGATGTTTTCCATCTGTTTCGGATCACTTAATGCTGAGTCGTATGATTAGATGTTGAGACTATCACAATTTGTGTTTGAATTTTTGATTCGAAAAGTAAGCACGTCATAATTCATTTATACACAAAAGTGACGTGTTTTACATTAAATTGCTATAAAGTTTATATTGCTTTGAGAGTATTTGCGAAAAATTAGACCTTTTATAATTTTCAGTGTCTCATAGCAACTATGGTGGGTCTGATGTTCCAATGGCGCCGAGTAAGGAGCAGCAGACCCTCATGTGGCAGCAGAACTCCTACTTGGTTGATTCTGGTATCAACTCCGGTGCCGCTACTCAGGTACTTAAATCCACTAACTGCTATTTATTCTTTTTAAGAGCTGTGTGATTTTAAAACTTATATTTCTTGACAATCTTTATTAGTGTTCTGAAGTGGGTCACAAACGGTGTAGCAGTTGTTGTTTCCAAGACAAAGGATAAAGGGAAATGTAGAGGGTGGGTGAAGCATTACAAATTAGAATATGTGCAAAATAATTTGACCATCCGAAGTTAGTTATAGGCGGCATCGCGGCTATTGTTTTCACTGTTAATGATGACTGGAGGCATAGAAAATGGGTGAAATGAACAACCGCAGAGTAGCCATATTTACCTTAGGGATCTACAGTAGAATCCCGATTATCCGGACCTCGATTATCCGGATATCCGATTATCCGGACTCATTCTTCACGGCTCTAATTACCGCCGTAAAAATGATTTGACAGCGCAACGAGACATTTTACGACGAGTTTTTTTCCTTCCTCTGAAGTGTAGTGCTGCTCTCATATGTGTGCGCGATAGTGTTTGCTATTATTTCATTTTAATTGATAGCATCCAACTAATAGGTTGTATTTTTTTACATTTCTGTTTACGTTTTGCGTTAGAAATGTACAATGTCTAAGCGAAAAAGAGTAATGTTATCTCTCAATGACTGCCCTGAATTCCACATTTTAACTGATGAAGAACTCATTAACAATAATTTGAAAAGTAACGATAAAGAAGATGAAGAAGAGACTGAAACTGGTGATGTATGTGAAGCTATTGGAGCTCTAGCGCTTTTAAATGGTTTGAAAGACAGGACAAATTGGATCCCATACAGTTATTACAACTGAAGCGTATTTTTTTTTATCCGAGCACGGCAAAGTGACTGCACTATACCTGATGGTAAGCGTAGTGCAGTCCAAAAAACCAGCGACCACCGACAAACAATGAGTTTATCGGTGGTCACCAGAATCATACCGGCCTGTATAATGCTTCTTCCCTCTTCGGAGGGAAGAAGCAAATCGAGAGGCCTGCGACAGGACAGGCGGATGACCGATGGCAGGCACAATAATACAAAAATGTACCACTGTACCCGCCCCAACCAACCATCAAGTCATGTCGCAAGCCCCTCGGCAGAACCGGATATACACTGGCTGACCCTGGAACGCGACCCACACAAGGTGGGCCACTATGGCAGGTTTTAACATCAGTGTACGGTGGTCGCTATACGGTCGGGTACGAATATCCTCCCACCAGCAAAGTATCAGGGACTTGGCCGCAATGAAAAGATTTTTTTTATTTGATTGAATGACGAGACGAGCAAGGCGGTCGCCTGATGGTAAGAGCCACGCCTACCTATAAGCAGAAGCAACACCACACAGAACTTTGAATTACAAAGCACTGGATGGTGCTGAACTGCGCTCGTCACCCCAAGACATAAAATGTTGAGTTTCATAATGCCCAGTAATTTCTTTGGCTTCAATATTCTTTAAACCGAAACACAACAGTGCTTACACACTGTTGCTTGGCGGCAGGAATAGACAAAGCGGTAGTACCAACCCAGATGGCCTCTCGCATACGAGGGATCTACCACCTTGTAAAATGTGATTCATTACGTCAAAGATTAATCACAAATTATTTCCAACCAACATTTTAAATTACATAGGCTACTCGATTTTTTTATATGTATGTCCCTTTCTATAACAAAAAAGTTATTAAAAATTGATTATTGTTTTATTTGACTTTGAAATCGATTATCCGGATTTTCGATTATCCGGAATACCCCTGGTTTTAATTGATCCGGATAATCGGGATTCTACTGTACTCTGAATGCAAATAATAATAAAAGACAAAATATTGTTCGACTCATCGATGCCCAGTACAAACCATTAGGAATAGGAATTAGAAATTTGTGATTGGTTTTATGTACAAGAAATCAGTATGCATTGCTCTAGAAGGGATTTCTCAAAATTAAAATTGAAATTTAACACTGTTATCAGGTGCCATCACTTACTGGCAAGGAAGATGACGAGATGGAAGGTGATACGCTGATGTTCGATCTGGACCAAGGGTTCCCCCAGGGGTTTTCTCAGGAGCAAGTTGATGGTAAGGATTTTTAAAAATCGAATGTTTTTTTTTTTCTTAGTTAAGTGAAAGGTTATTTTTTAATTGCTGTCGCTTGCAGATATGAATCAACAGCTCTCGCAGACTCGTTCCCAGCGTGTCCGTGCTGCGATGTTCCCCGAGACCCTGGAGGAAGGTATTGAGATCCCCTCCACTCAGCTGGACCCAGCACAGCCGACCGCTGTTCAACGACTCGCTGAACCATCGCAGATGTTGAAGCATGCCGTCGTCAATCTGATCAACTATCAGGATGACGCTGATTTGGCCACCAGGTACAACTTGTGTTTCTGTCGTTTTTCTCTCGTTAATTGATGGAATTATGAAATACCTTAATTTCTTCATAAAGTTATGTTTTACAGTATTATTTAGCCAAGGCTAATTTGTTCCATATGCAAACATATCATATTTATAATTTATACAGAACAGTCGCCACCATTACAACTATTCTTTTGAAATAAAACGAATTTAAACGGATTTTATCGCGGTTTTTAATTTAATTTTGGCTGAAAGCCTTCGAAACGTCGGGACCAAAATAAAATAAAAAACCGCAATAAAATCCCTTAAAATTCGTTTTATTTCAATGTGTAACATTCGCGTAAACATAAGAAAACTATTGTTTTGTTATTTTCAGGGCTATCCCAGAATTGATCAAGTTACTCAATGATGAGGATCAGGTGGTTGTGTCCCAAGCTGCCATGATGGTCCACCAGCTGTCCAAGAAGGAGGCATCGCGCCATGCCATCATGAACTCACCGCAAATGGTCGCCGCTTTAGTACGAGCGATTTCCAACAGCAATGACCTCGAGACAACTAAGGGAGCAGTCGGGACCTTGCACAACTTGTCTCACCATCGCCAAGGTCTGCTTGCCATCTTCAAGAGCGGCGGGATCCCGGCGCTGGTGAAGTTATTAAGCTCTCCGGTCGAGTCCGTTCTGTTCTACGCCATTACCACCCTCCACAACCTTCTGTTACACCAGGACGGTTCTAAAATGGCCGTCCGCCTTGCTGGAGGCTTGCAAAAGATGGTTGCTCTGCTCCAAAGGAACAATGTCAAGTTCCTTGCAATCGTGACCGACTGCCTCCAGATTTTGGCATACGGCAATCAGGAATCGAAACTGATTATTCTGGCGTCACAAGGACCCATCGAACTGGTCCGCATCATGCGCTCCTACGATTACGAAAAGTTACTGTGGACCACCTCGAGGGTTTTGAAAGTAAGTGTTTAAATTATAATTATAATAAATATTAAAATAAGATGTATTAATACCTTTTTAATTTTTCTCTAATACATATAATATACAGGGTTATTTTTAAAACACTGACAACCTCGCAGGAGTAGATTCCTAAGGTCATTTGCTACTACTTTTGTTCTACGACTTTTCATAATTTGTTAGATTTTATTCTCATACAAAAATAATTATGAATTTAATTTCCGTCTTGAAACTTACCTACGCTCTGCACGCATCGCAGATTACGTAAGGCTGATTTTAGTCTCACGCTCACCGGCAACGCTCATAGCTCAGCGCGTAGTTTGTCAGCGCTAAGGCTCAGCGTGGCTCGTTTTAGTATCGTACTGACCGCCTTACTGTACAGGCGACGACCAAAATGCGGAGTAAACAAACCAAGTTGTTGTTTTTCTTCTCCTGAAATATTTTCGAACAATGTGTCCACAATATCTTCCCAGGCTTGGTTTCTTGCATTTTAATTTTTGTAGAGTGGATCGGATGCGCCCCACAATTTCTTCTTCAGGCGTACCTCATCGTATAACTCGACCTGTATCCACTTCACGATTCGCCATGACTGTACGCGCTGACGACGTCCGCTCCGCTCGACACTAGAACGCTCACTGAAAGCAGAGGCGCTCGTGCGATTGTCAGCGCGAACAGCTACGCGGGGCCAACGCGCGACGCGTACGGCCGCGTAGCTATCAGTGCTGAACACCATGCGCGCTGATAGCTACGCGTCATTCAAAAACGCTTCCTAGAAGTTCATATATCTCGGCCATCAGCGCTAACGGTGCGCGTGCCGTCAGCGTAAGACTAAAATCAGCCTAATACACGCGGGCGCGCGCGTCAGTTCAATGACCGGCCGCGCCGTATCGATCGATAATACCTACACCCAGCCGTCAGCTGATTTCACTATTACACGCGCGGGAGCGCGCGTCGGCTTGTTCGTTTATGACTGAAACGTAGAGTGTAGACGTACGAACACAAACACTACACAACAAAAACTTGTAAAATCATTTTTTTTCTTATGTATTGAGTTATGTCCAAACTCGTAGAACAGAAGTTGTTCCTTATGGGGTCAGCTATATGGCCCTGCGAGGTTGTCAGTGTTTTAAAAATAACCATGTATATGGATCTATTTTTGATACCACTTAGACAGACATCTGTATTATAAAAATTATTATCTTTCTTAGGTACTGTCTGTATGCTCGAGCAACAAACCGGCGATCGTGGAAGCCGGCGGCATGCAGGCGCTGGCCATGCATCTCGGCAATCCGAGCGGACGTCTCGTGCAGAACTGTCTTTGGACACTGAGGAACCTTTCCGATGCCGCTACCAAGGTAAGCGTAATGTATTGTGTACAGCTTGTGGGTATTCTCATAGCTGAGTTTTACCTCTCCATTCTAGAATTTAACTACAAGATACTAACACGACATCCTTACAAGTTGGATGTACGTCTGGCGCGTACAAAAGTTTTCACCTCTACTCTTGTAATGCAAACTGCTCGAAAGAGTGGAATTCTCTACCAGCTTCTTTGTTTCCAGAACAATCTAGATGTTTTCAAATTTAGAATGTTTCATTCTGGACTGTATTGTCACTTAGCAACATGTGGAATATTGGTCAAATAAAATGTAAGCCAGATCATAAAATAAATTAAGAGCAACATTGTAGTCTTGTTTTTTTTTCTGCATAATAGGCTTGTGTTTGGCCTCTCTTTTTCTATGTTTTGTTAGCTTGATTGAGCCAGCCTATTTTGTGTACAATAAGATTTAAAATTTTATGGTGTGCATATTACCAACAAAAAGAGTATACAGTATTATAGTAGTAGTGACTCCTTTGTGTCTGTAGGTGTATGTCAAAAACAACTGGAAAAAATTTATGCAGTTTTTTAAAGGTGACTTTTAGTCCTGTTTTAAGAAAATCTGTTCAGCCGTTTATAAGTAACATACTTTTTCTAATTCACAGCTGTTTATAATTACATTATTTCACTTCAACGAGCCTAGTTAATAAAATTATAAGTTGTTCTCTATATTTATATCCACAGGTTGAGGGTCTGGAGGGACTCCTACAGAGCTTGGTGCAGGTGCTCGCCTCCACCGATGTGAACATCGTCACCTGCGCTGCTGGCATACTCTCCAACTTGACTTGCAACAACCAACGTAACAAGGTATGTCTATTTTCATATTATAGATCAGTCTTCCCCAACCTTGTTTAGGCCATTCCCCACCTTATAATTTGTTTGTTAAATTTGTCACCAATATCTAGCATTGCGTTTAAATAACCTAAAGCGAAAGGTTAAAGTCGTGTCGAGTCCATTTTTAAATTGCCCCTCTTCACTATCAAAACCCTGTGGGGCGTGGGCCCCACGTTGGCAAACACTGTTATAGATTATCAAATGTTCTATTTGAAGCAGTAGAAATAATTTGAGCTACAAAATATAAAAGATTTACCTTAGTATTTTTACCAGTATATCAATAACCTATTTGGAATACATACATAACCCTGATAGAATTTAGTATGTCAGTCAACGGTTTCATATTGATGACGTTAGAAAACTTCTCTTTGGCATAAGATGAGCAGGCCTCAGTAGTTTGGTGAGAGACAAGTGTGGAGAGACGTCAAGTGAATACGCACGCATGTCGCTGTCATTCGCCGGGTAGGCCGCACGGTTTCAAGACGCCGATGTAATTCTATATCAAATAAAGTTACAAACACCGAATCGCTGGGCTGTGAAGAGTGCATTACATTAATTATGGCCGTTACCAATAAATGATCTTAGATTGATTATCCAGATAGTTCACCGAAATCATCCAATTAAACGAAGTTGTTTGTACGCATGACAAACTGTATTTTGATTGGCTTATTTGTGCTATCTATCTGGTGAATCAAACTAAGGCGATTATTGAAGCCAGCCGTTAGTGTATTAGTCTAATAGTTTCTCCGAAGAGGGAAGAAGCGTTTACACAGGCCGGAATGATTGTGGTGACAACCGATGGACTTATTGTTTGTCGGTGGTGGCTAGTTTTTTGGACTGCACTGCTTACCACCTTACCTTACACTGCTTACCATCAGGTGTAGTACAGTTACTTTGCCGGGCTCAGAAAAAAACACTGACGCCCAAAACACAGGTTAAACCTAGTTTGGGTGCCAGGGGACCAAAACCTTGAATGTAAAAATATTTTTTGGGAATTCAATAAATCAAAAAAAAAAAAAAAAAAATACGAGTTGCACTCTGGGAGGGAGGGAGATTTTTTATCAATATCAAAAACCAAAATTACGGTAACATGTCTATTCGCCATAAAAAAAAACGAACACAGTCCGGTCAAAGTCCTGTCCAATCCGACTGGTCACTGTGTGACGCCACCTGGGACTTAAAAATTATTGAAGTTCCAGAGAAGTCGGCTAGCGCTGGCTGGTCAACTGGCCCGCGTGACGTCTCACGGAAGGTTCTCGAATATTCTGGAACCTTCCGCTCGCCGCCGCTCGCGTTACGGAACGTTTCGGTTCACCCTCCCATAAGAAGTTATCACTTCAAAAAAAGTAATTTGTATATTTTTCCCATGCCTTTGCCCCCAGGTGGTAGTGTGCCAGGCCGGCGGTGTGGACGCGCTGGTGCGCACCGTGGTGTCGGCGGGCGACCGCGAGGAGATCACGGAGCCGGCCGTCTGCGCGTTACGACACCTCACCTCCAGACACGTCGAGAGCGAGATGGCACAGAACGCGGTGCGGCTGCACTATGGTCTGCCGGTTAGTATGGACATATTACTCCAGAATAAATAATAAGACACCGACATAACCCAGCGGATTAGCAAGCTGAAGTGGCAGTGGGCAGACCACACAGCTCGCAGAACCGATAACCGATGGGACAGAAAGGTTCTGGAATGGAGGCCATGTACTGGCAAGCGCAGAGTTGGACGTCCGCCTACAAGGTGGACAGACGACCTGATAAAGGTCGCAGGAAGTCGATGGATGCAGGCCGCTTCCAACAGGTCGGTCTGGAAATCTTTGGGGGAGGCCTATGTTCAGTAGTGGACGTCCTGTGGCTGATGATGATGATGAAGACTCCAGAATAAAAATATACAATCTAAGTTTGTAACAGATCCTTATTAAATGTTTAATGCAACTTTGGACAACACTAAATGATAAACAAATGAGGTTTTGTTTCACTTCAGAATTGTTATTCTTGCTCAGCCACTTAACTTTATTTATAGGATGTGATGTGTTTATAGGATGTAAATAGACACTAGATTTATATTATGTCCTTTATGAATGTAACTCTATGTAAATTGTAATCTGTTGTCTGTACCTGTACCAATAAATAATAAAAAAACAGTGTGCGTCTCGGGACGCTCGACAGAAGTGATAACTTAAACTAATGTGGGTTAAAGTGAGACAGGAGGAGCCTGCCTACTGCTGCCGTATGCGTGAAAGAAAGGGATGCCAGACAGAGTGGCGCCGTAACGTGTTACGTTACGAAGCGGTTTACCCTCATAAGAAGTTATCACTTGAATAAATAAATGTTCTGTGATGTCCAGGTGATAGTGAAGCTGCTGCAGCCCCCGTCCCGTTGGCCGCTGGTGAAGGCGGTGGTGGGGTTGGTGCGCAACCTGGCGCTGTGCCCCGCCAACTACGCGCCGCTCAGGGAACATGGCGCCGTGCATCACCTCGTCAGGCTGCTCATGCGCGCGTTCAACGACACGCAGCGGGTGATTATGACAAATATTATCTATACTAATAATAAAGCTGTAGAGTTTGATTGTTTGATTGTTTGTTTGTTTGTTTGTTTGAACGCGCTAATCTCAGGAACTACTGGTTCGAATTGAAAAAATATTTTTGTGTTGGATAGTCCATTTATCGAGGAAGGCTTTAGGATATATAACATTACGCTGCGACCATTAGAAGCGAAGCATCAGTGAAAAATGTTGCAAAAACGGGGAAAATTATTCATATTTGAAGGTTTCCGTTGCTAAGCTACCTAAATAATATTATTTGAAGGCTTCCGTTGCTAAGCCAAATCCAATCCAAATCTATACTAATATTATAAAGCTGTAGAGTTTGATTGTTTGTTTGTTTGTTTGATCACGTGGGCGGAGCCGCGAGCAAAAGCTAGTTTTATATAAAATTGCGCGTATATTTCACGCTGTCATATTTGTGCAAATTTAAAAATAGGAAATCTTTTATAGTCTTTGTATTTTGTGATTCATGTAAAGTATACATAGCACCGTATTGTGAAAATTCCAGGATTTTCAATAATTATTGTTTCTGTATTTCCAACGATATAATAATATGCTGTCTGTATATTTTTTATACTGGCACGACAAAGTTACAACACTGAATCTGATAAATACAGTGCAGTATGAATATAATTTCGAACGTCAACTTTACTGTGTCTGAGTTATTGTGTTCTTCAATATGTAGGCAGAATTATGCCAGTGTTAGATATATATTGAATGACCTTGGAAGGCGACTTCAGTTATTGTGGACGTTCATCAGTGATGGAGATCACTAAGGTGACCCATTTGTTCGTTTGCTGCTTTGTGCTATAGAAAAAAAATGGCATCCATAGCTGAAATCGGCATAGATTTGATGATTGATGTTGATGTGTTATGTGTATGTTATCAGCAACGCACATCGTCGGGCGGCGTGTCGGGCGGGTCCGGTGCGGATCTGCGAGTAAAAGCTAGTGATTGATAAAGGCTGACGTGTTGTGTTTATTGTATCAGCAACGCACATCATCCGGCGGCGTGTCGGGCGGGTCGGGCGGGTCCGGGGGCGGCGGTGCTGGTGGTGGCGGCGGTGGTGGCGCTGGCGGCGCGTACGCGGACGGCGTGCGCATGGAGGAGATCGTGGAGGGCGCGGTGGGCGCGCTGCACATCCTGGCGCGCGAGGCGCACAACCGACAGCTCATACGGCAGCAGAACGTCATACCGATCTTCGTGCAGCTGCTGTTCAACGAGATCGAGAACATACAGGTCAGTGCTATGGTGCTATGTGACAACTTCACTTGCGTTTCTAAAATCGATTATGGAATAGTTTTGAAAATTAATTACCTTACGTTTTTTATGTCACAACTACAAAAGGATTTTAAAGTTTGACCCATTCATTCACCCAGCGCCACTGCCAATTTACCAGAATGTTACTATTTTATATAACAGCACTAGCAATACCTCAGTATAGAATATTACAAATGAGAGAGATATGAACTATAAAAAACAAAAAAAATCTAGTTCAATTACACAATACTACTCCAAATGTTTCCACTTCAAAAATAAAATTGTTATGAAATACATTAAATCCCATAATTAATAGATATGAAAGAAATTCAATATATTGTGTACATATAGGATCGTCTATGACATCATAATTCATATACGAATTAAGCAATTTCAATCAGGTTTTTCTTGTTGTGAAGCTTGTTTAATCGAAATGGTTCTTAGATATATTTAAAGAAAATTTGGTCAACCATATAAAAATAAGGATATTTATTCAATACAATTCGGATTTTTTTTAGTTAAGTTGTACTGTAGAATTGCTGTACTGTATTATCGTATTTCATATATAAATGCGAAAGTTTAGATGTATATTATTCGATCACGTAACAGCTGAACAGCTTTGGGAGAAATTTGGCATACAGGTAGACCTTGACTAGGACTGCCTATATTTTATCCCAGTAATAGCCGTTACAGCCACAAGCAAAAGCTACTTATGTATATTTTTTGTTAATATGGTAATAATTAATCATGATACCTTTATGCGAGTGTAGCGTGTGGCAGCCGGAGTACTCTGTGAGCTGGCGGTTGAGAAGGAAGGTGCCGAGATGATAGAGGCTGAAGGGGCTACGGCCCCGCTAACTGAACTACTGCATTCCAGGAATGAAGGTAAACTTCTTCTGATATATGGACCGTTTATTTTGAAAGTGGTGTAAGTCCATTTTTGAGAAAAATGAGCTATCACGTAATTCATGCTTAATTTAATGTAAATTTTTTATATATAACTAGTCCGTGTTTAATTTCTCAAAAAAATCCCATGTTTTGTACAACTTAAAATCGGGCGGTAAATGAAATTGTATAATCATTGATTATGAAAGTGGTGTAAGTCCAATTGACATAGTAGTAGGTGGCATAGCAGATGGATGCCGATCAGTGTTTTGTTATTTTTCATTTATTTTATACTGTGTCCCGCGGTTTCACCCGCGGACGATTTGCATTGTTTCCCCTCCGTGTTTCCACTACTCGTAAGTTAAAAGATAGATATTAAAAAATTAGAGAAATGGCTTTGAGAGAAATGAATTTTGTGTATACACCACAAGATTACTATAATGTAATAGCACAATGTAGAAAACAGGATTAATTCATTTTATATGAAATGAAACGGGAGAGTTTCATTTCAACAAAAAATCTCCAATATGCAATTAAAAAACAGATACAAAAAAATACTAATGGGGGACAGGTCAATTGGTTGCAAATATGTTGGTTGAGGTTTCTCAAAATAGCACCATATACCATTTTTTATAAAACAACGATGACGGACGCAGAATTTAAAATTATCAATTTATTACCTCTACGTCCTGGAAGACCGTTAAAATTTGAAAAAATCGCCCTGGAGCCTTTGTACCAAAATGCCAAACCTATTACGTACGAAAAATATAAAGACATGAAGCAGCTACTACCCTATATACCTCCGGTGCATCATGCATATTTTGAAACACTACCACATGCAGAGAATAAGTAAATTCTTGTAATCAGTATCTTGTAATGATAATGTAATTGCCGTCTAAAATAAAATTTTATGTCTTGTTATGCGTATTTGTAAACAAAATTATATTAAAATGAAGTATATTTTAAGCGATATTTGATTTCTCAAAATTGAAATTAAACGATTTTTACAATTGTTTAATTTTGAAAGTGGTGTAAGTCCATTTACAGCACATAAATATGTGTTATCGTAGTCTAATTAGCCAAAAACAGATTTATATAAACAAATTAAATGTTGATAAAACAATATAAAGAATGCCAGACCTCATATGATTTGCCTATATTTTTAAATCAACAAATATAGAAACCTTTAATTTTCTCGAAACAAAAGAAAATGGACTTACACCACTTTCAAAATAAACGGTCCATATATACTTTTTACATTTAGTACTATTATACTATCGTACTTTTGTGGAGACCACATTACTGCTAGAGTTATAGTTAAAGTTCGGAAAATCATACTTCTGCCGGACCATTAAGCTGTCGAATAGTTTGCCGGCACACGTGTTCCTTCCTTTCTATAATATGGAGTCCTTTAAACGGAGTATGAAGAAGCAGTAAGGCAGGCCGGTATGATCGTGCCGACCAACGATAGACACTGTTTATCGTTGGTCGACACTATTCCTGGATTGCGCTACACTTACCATCAGGTGTAGCGTAGTCACTTTGCCGAGCCAGGATAAAAAAAAAAAAAAACATTCATCAACCATAGAATGTAAATAAGTGAAATCGTTATTTATTTTTTTATCAGGGGTTGCAACATACGCAGCTGCGGTGTTATTCCGGATGTCGGAGGACAAGCCTCAGGACTATAAGAAGAGACTGTCTATGGAGCTCACCAATTCGCTGTTCCGCGATGACCATCAGATGTGGTCTAACGATCTCGCCATACAATCCGATATACAGGTACGCCATGAATTTGTATATAAATTACTTTCACGACAGTTCTAATGATTCAATGTTTAAGCAATATATGTTTACAAAGAATTGCTTTCAAGATGTTTCTATTACAATTTTGTAAAATTTTATTATGTGGCAATGTTGTTGAGCTAAATGTAGCCATTGAAATATTTATTTTTATTTATTCAATTGAAATGGTACTATAGAATATGTTAAATTTAAATTTGTATATAATTGGCTGTATAGTTCAATTACGTTGCTACGTCCGTCATTTATAAAAAATCAACAATGGCCAATAAATTAGCATTGTCTGTCGACTTTTTTCGATGTACGTTAATTTTTTTACACAACATTTTTTTCGGCTTAATTTATTTTTTGCGTTTTCATTTTACAATTTACCCTGCTTCATATTATGATTTTGATCCGAAAATCCCACTTCATTAGGATATGCTCGGACCAGAGCAGGGATATGAGGGACTTTACGGCACCCGACCGTCGTTTCACCAGCAAGGTAAGACATGTGACCGATTTTATAGAGTTTGGTCGACTAACACCGGCTAGATGTAGCACATTCACACAACATAACCTAGCAAAATGTATTAGCACTATATACCCTGTACTCTGTAGAGCATGGATATGTATCGACAACACTTCATCTCGGAAACATACGGACGTAAGTCGTATTCAACTGTTTCACTTACGTCCGTATGCTTCTGAGATTAAGGATGGTTATATTCGTTTAGAAAGGTTATAATATGAGACTATTTTATGTCACACTTAGCTATATTTAATAGAAAACTCTCTGGATTTTCTGCAAATTTAGTTAATCAAGCTAAAAGTATCTATATTGTTAAGCTCTGATATTTCCTATCTTGAACACATCTCCAATGAAATTTGTTTATAATTTGTATTACATTACATTTATTATCTTCTTGGGAACATTTTTTTTGTAATGAACATCTAAAAAAACGGTTCCCACCTCACACAATGTACTGTTTGCGTGCACTATAATTTTATATAATTTCGTAAAATGTCTGTATAAATATGGATTTCTCTCTTCTTTTACACGCAGCTTAACCCGGGACCTATTTATCACTAAACACAGGTGATGGGAATTATTTTATTATGGTTGTTTTTGTGTTTCTTATTTATATTAATAATGTATGTATTGGTGAATATTAATATTATTAACACACTAATATTAATTTAAGTTAGATGTAACATAATAATTATTTTTAAGTTATTTATTTGAGTGATTATTTGTCAAGAAGTGAGATATTTAAGCTTTTATTAAATTGAGTGTTTCGTGCAGTTCTCAGTAATGGCAGTTTTTGATATAAGAAATAAAATATTGTGGCTAACATGATCTTTAATATGGCTGCGACGCATTAAAATTAGCAGCAGGCTTGTTAACCGGCATAGTATAGGAGGTTATGTTTGATAGAATGCTGTATAATATAATAAAAAAATATTTCCCACCTTTAGCCTTTTTTCTCTTTATATAATACTTTGATGGATTGATATCTCCACTTATAAGTTTTACTATTATTTTGGGGCGTTTATCATATTATTTTAGGGTTTATAAGACATTGTTCACCTCAATATATTTGGTGGATTGGTTTTAATACGTGAAAGATCAGACTGTCCTAGAACTGTTTCTGTTAGTTTTAAGGCTTTTTGTATTAAAATTTTATTTTTTTTGCCACATTTAAATTATATTTTATCATTATATGAAACGTTCAAAAATCGTATTCACCGGTTCATAGTCATTAGAAATCATGGACAATATAGTACATATAAAATTTATGTCGATCAGTATAGAAATCAAGCGTGTCATTTTTTACTACGTAAAGTGACGTGATCATGATGACGTATAGAATTTATATTGCGCGTTGCGTTGAATGTTGTGCTCAATCATGGCACGTGGAAGCGAGTGCACATACGAGGTCTATACAGCGTGTTACAGAAAGTCGTGGTCAAATTCAAGGAACGTATACTGTACGATATAAGTAGCTCACTCCCCGTAGTTCCGATTGCATGGTAAAAGCATAGTCTTTTTTTATCGAATGAGTGACTAGTAACTTTGGACAATGTAAATGATAAACAGCTGAGCTCGTGCCTTGCTGCAACGTTGTTATTCTCGCTCACGCTCTTCACTTAATTTATAGGGATATGATGATCGATTCTAATTAGCGTGCAATTTTAGGATGTCTAGATTTTAATAAGATCCGGTACAATCACTGTCAGATTTAGTTCATTATGACCACACCGTTCTGTAACACATTGTATATTATCTTTGGTAATGACCTTTAAAAATAAACCGTGATAAATATCGAAAAAGGAAAAAAAGATAAAAATAAAAATCGCAATTAATATAGTGAAATGCAGGATACAGGCACATTCAGTTGCAAGACAACTGCCTGCCTAATCACACTAATATTAGAAATGTGAAAGTTTGTTTGTTTGGATGTTTGTCCGTCAATCACGTTGAAACTACTGAACGGATTTTGATGAAATTTGGTATACAGACAGGGTATGAGCTGACTTGGGTGATGGGATACTTTTTATCCCGGAAAAAGCAGAACACGCGGGCGGAGCCGCGATCAAAAGCTAATTAATAAATAAATAATTAAATTCGGCAGGCTATGACCAAATCCCGATAGACTCGATGCAAGGCTTGGAGATCGTGCCCGGATTCGGTATGGACATGGACATTGGCGATAACGAACCCGCTGCAGCCGCCGCAGACCTCGCCTTCCCGGAACCGCCGCACGACAACAACAACGTCGCCGCGTGGTACGACACAGACCTCTAGCCATACACACACACCTACAACAACACACACCAACAACAACAACACAGACGATACACTAAAGTGGCGAAAGGTGAAAGGGAGACCGAATTCATTTACACAGAGAGGATTGCGCGTTTTGGGGCCGCAAATAAAATAACTAACTAACTAACAGGCCGGCATGATCTTGCCGACCTACGATGGACACATTGTTTATCGTTGGTCCACACTATTCTTGGATTGCGCTACACTTACCATCAGGTGTAGCGTAGTCACTTTGCCGAGCCAGGATAAAAAAAAACTATTAATTAATTTGAAGTAAGGTTGAAGTTAGGTTATTAATTTGAAATGTTATTGCATATTTGTTGGAAGCAACAAATATGCAATAACATTTCAACCCACATCAAGTAAAAATTGAGATGTCAATTTTAATTTGCTAAATTCATTAACTTAATCTAATGATTTAAAGTTTTATTTTGCGTAATTGTAAATGGGAAATATTCAAGTTATACGGAATTTAACCTACTAAAATCTAATATATTTAGCAAAATAAAATCAACATCAAAATTTTTACTTAATATGGGTTGAAATGTTATTGCATATTTGCATCCAACTAACCTTAATTCAAAAATTAATTAATAATGATTTAATTTGCAGACCCAAAGTCATTATCCGCTCTGTGAAAATACCCGAGAGCTAAACGGCTTTGTAATACAAAGTTGTTATTCCTGCGGTATGAGCCCAATGAATTTGTAAACACTTTTAAATTCATTTGAGAAACGTCTTGCATTTAAAAATAGACTTTCTATAAACATTTTAAGTTTATAAAATTATTGTTTAATATCGAATTTGAGTAAAGATAAATGTAGGTCAGTTTATCTGCATACGTCTTACTATGAGTGCGTGTGCTTGTACAAAAACAATGCCTGAAAGTGCTATTGTCTTATTAAGATGACAGCTGACGGCTTACTTTTACACGAATAACAGTATTTACCCGCTCACGTATACATTACAAGACGTGCAAGATAAACAGAAATATCTATCCACATGTTATAGACTTGGGTAAACAAAAAGTATAATCGGCTTCCTTCACCTTCGCCACTATACAGTGTTCAAGGTATAAGTGCGCTCGGACCTAATCCGCTTAAATGACTGCTCGTTACATGAAACAATAACATTGATCTCAACACATCCAGAACGAAATTTTCCAGAGTGAATTTAGTTTCTATTTTGTCCGACTAGTCATTCGAGCGGACTCTGACCGAACGTTGTACCGTGAAAACCCAATACATGTTTTAGTACCTTATTGGATTAGCTTATGTGAAGGAATGAAGAAAATAGCAAACCGCATCTGCAGACTACTAAAAAGCAACTACAAGCGGCAAGTACAGCCGTATTAATATTTTCATATAAAGTCATAGAAAACAATAATTCGCCTGTGGTTGGCAACGCAGTCTGCAGGTGGAGTTTTCTGCTTCTCAAATAATACATCAAATCGTTTTTGTATTATGATTGTATTAGCATTTTCTTCGCCACTCTATTTTGTAGTAATGACTCACAATGCGTGTAGTTTTCGAACTACATTGTCATTGTAATCATTGTCACTAGTAGAGGCCATGTAAGCTAAGCTAAATTGTGCTGTTGCTAAATTCGGTCTTAATTCGACTTTACGTTTCCGTACTATGCTAAGCGTTGTCTTAATTTAGCTCGGAGGCAAATAAAAGTGTTGATTATGATTTGTTTAAAAAATCATGGCGTGTTAAATAACTTACGGGTACGAGTATGGTAAATTATTCATCCTATTAAAAAAAAAATATTGGTATATTGTGTTCGATCAATTTCCATAATGTACTCATATATGACCTGTGATACACAGCAGCTTGAAAATTTAAATGGTTTGAATAAAAGTGATTGATTTTATGTTACAATGTTACCTGTACACAAAAAAAAATTGTGTAACTACTTTGCAAAATTTGGTGCTAAACAAAACACATTTAACATGAGCATTTTGTTTCTTGAAACATAACGATGGTCGTGAGACCTGTTGAGAGTTCCAAATTTATTTATATCCGAAAGATATTGTAACGTCGAGTCGGTGTGAGAGCTTTGCATTGATTATATCGTTTTTATGCGCGTTTATGTAAAATGCGTGTAATCGGAGAATAGGGTACGACGTTAATTATTAAGATTTTTATAGGCTTTAAAATTCGTGTATCGTAGTTTCTATGTAATTTGAATTAACCTTCGTACGCGTTTGAATTCGTATTTTAAGTTACAAATAAAAAAATACTACGCATTTTTGTTACATTTATTTGAATCATTATTTAAATAATGGATAAGACTGTTTGGTCGAGTGAAGAATGTATTTAATGATTACTTTAATGTTTGACTGCCATTTTTTTTATCTGTAACCTCGATGCGAGGGAGTGCAGAATTATAAATTAGCCATCGGAGAGTGTCTTTGTTTATTTTAGATTTAAGTTTATTTGTTACTGAGAGCGTAATTTTTATTGTCGCGTAGATTTAGCTGACTAAGAATATGTGTAATAAACAGAACATTCGGTCGACATAATTTCTAATTATGACTTGGACGTCTTTGTAACCATTTTAGCATGAAATAGTTATTAATTGAATTTTGTAACAGTTTTATCAGCTAGGTAAGCAATAATGTTTTTTTTCATACGATAATCACTTGGGTAGTAAATGCACAATTATCTTCATAGCAGAATGCGTCTTAGAAAAATAATGTAATCGTTTAGGACTAGAATGTATAATAATTTTACGTAAACTTTCATCCTAGGAACTTCGTATATATTTTTTTCAATTTGATATTTCAATCGACTTTACCAATGTTTTTGTATTTGATTCTATTACGAGGACATTGCTGAGGTACGACTTATGTGTCCATTTGTGTATGGATAATAAAGTAAATTTAAATAAATAAGGTGTTATTATTGCTATCTTATTATGGTGCTGCCACACCGCTGTTATAAAATGTTTACAAACATTTTCTAACATTAAACATTTACTAACATTATCTAACATTGTGATAAAATGTTTTTTAACAAATGTTAGAAAATGTTTGTAAACATTTTATAACAGCGGTGTGGCAGCACCATTAGGGTTTCGTCAAACAGCGGACGGGGCGGGACGGCAACGCGACGCTAACGGGACTGCGTATAGATAGTCGAGCATCGAGCGCGACGGTTCTGTGTGACATTTTCTATATTTACTAATGCATTACAACTGCTCACGTCCCGTCAGCGTCGCGTTGCCGTCCCGCCCCGCCCGCTGTTTGACCAAACCCTTAGTCCCTATCCTTTATCACAAGCAAGATATTATCTTGCACTTTGCATCTGGAATGACAAAATAACTTTAAAACACGCACTGTCTCGGTCGGACAGTGACCGTGGTCGTATTGCGTGGTATAATTAGCAAAACGTGTCGTGGCAATCCGCCATAAGAAATAGGTAAAATACCTTAATAGGTACAAAAACACAATGCTATTGTGTTTTTTATTTATTTGAATGACTGGAGGAGAGTTCGCTCGCCTGATGGTAACCGCCTCGCCTGCCTATAGACAGAAGCAAAACCACACATATTTAAATTACAAAGCACTGCATGGCACTAGACTGCGGTCGTCACCCCGAGAAAAGATTGTCAAAGCCCAGTAATTTCACTGGCTTCAATGTCCTTAAGACGGCCTTTCGCATACCAGGGACTATCTTGTAAAACTTCATTGGTGTGGTAAAATTAAGCAACAACGTATCACAAATTGATAATTAGAATTTATCTCACAATGGAACGGAGGCGAGGTTATTGCCATATCGGGTAATTTCCTGTTTTAATTACGAGCAAGTCAAGTACTTATGAATCGAAAACTCGTACAGAAGAAATTTTCCTAACAGCACCTGGTCGAGGACACTAACGGGCACTTATCAGTCGATATGTGACATACACATTAGGCAAAGAAACATACCTACGTTATTTTTTTTACTCTTCGGATGAACTATAGGGGTCCCTGCTAATGGGATACTGGCAACCCCTGCAGTATCTCATCTCAGGGCCTAAGGGGAGGGGAAGGATTAAGGGATGGGAAAGGTATATGAAGAGGGGGCAAGCCCCCTCGGAAGAACCGGATGTACACTGGTTGATCTTGGAACGCGATCCACACAAGGTGGGTCACTATGATGGCGGTACTTAACACCGTGTATGATGGTTGCTATTCCGGCGGATACGAACATCCTACCACCAGCAGGGTAGGGACATTGGGAGGGGAAGGAAGAGGCATAGAAAGAGGGGGCAAGCTTCCTTTGGGAGAACCGGATATACATTGGCTGACTCTGAAACGCGACCCACACAAGGTGGGTCACTATGGCAGGTTTTAATAACAATGTACGGTGGTCGCTATTCGGGCGGATACAAATATCCTACCACCAGCTACCTACGCCTATTAGGACAGCGAGAATTACCCCAAAGCTATTTAGTTCATCCTTGGGTTATAATACTCGAATCCAATGTTAAATATTGAACTAGGTCAACTATATTATTTATTTAGGTACAACGGCTATGAATACACGAATCAAACATACGCAATGAAAATATACATCTATGTATACATCGAATTAAACCGTGTTGATATTGGTGGTGAATTTTCGCACCTATGGAGAAGGCAATGACGTGATACGCAACCATAAATTGATAATACAATTTTATCGTAATTTTACTTTGTCAAGGTGGGTCTGGGTTGGTACCACCACTTTGTTTATTTCTGCCGCCAAGCAACAGTGTGTAAGCACTGTTGTATTTCGGTTTGAAGGACATTGAAGCCAGCGAAATTACTGGGCATTTTAAGACTTAACATCTTATGTCTCGGGGTGACGAGCGCAGTTCAGTGCCATGCAGTGATTTGTAATTCAAAGTTCTGTGCGCTGTTGCTTCTGTTTATGGGCAGGCGTGGCGCTTACCATCAGGCGAGCGCCTTGCTCGTCTCGTCATTCAATAAAAAAAAAAAAAAAAAACAGAATCTTGCCTAAACCAATTGAATAAAATAGCGTAATCAACACTCATCAAGGCCCATTATATCTACATCCCTATTTCCTGGAAATTTCCAGAACAAACCTCACATTCCAAAACGCCCTCACATCAGCAAAATACTACACAAGTCGGCTAGGCCGCAAATTGTTAGCGAAGCTTGGTGGGACCGCAGACCGCGACACAAGTTCCCCACCTTTGTCCCGACCGTTATTATGCACAATTAGGACTAAGACCGAGGCATGCGGTACTAATCTTGAGCTAACTTTGACGTCGCATCGGCTGGTTATAGGTAAAATAGTTTAGCCTTGTAATCGTGCTGTGAGAACTACGGAAATTATTACTTGTCGTCTTGAAGTACCTACCCAGCTCAAATTATATGTCTTTGATTTATTCTTTTTTTATCCTGGCTCGGCAAAATGACTACGCCACACCTGATGGTAAGCGTAGCGCAATCCAGGAATAGTGTCGACCAACGACAAACAGTGTGTCTATCGTTGGTCGGCAAGATCATGACGGCCTGCCTAACTGCTTCTTCACACTTCGTTTAAAGGACCCCATATTATAGGAAAGAGGGAACACGTGTACCGGCAAACTATTCCACAGCTTAATGGTCCGGCATAAGTACGATTTTGCGAACTTTTTAGTTCGAGCCGAGATGGAAGAGACTATGAAGCTGTGGGTCAGCAAGCCAGCACGCGTGGTTCTGTTAAGGAAAGGTGAGGATGGGATAAGATATATTCTTCAATATCTGAATACCGCGTAACATTGCACAAGTATTTAGTTTGATTTCCGCACATAGAGAATGTCAATTAATTGAATCGTTAACTACGTATTACGTTTTACAAGGTGGTAGGTCCCTCGTATGCGAGCGGCCGTCTGGGTTGGTACCACCGCTTTGTCTATTTCTGCCGTGAAGCAACAGTGTGTGCGTACTGTTGTGTTTCGATTTGGAGGACATTGAAGCCACTGAAATTACTGGGCATTATGAGACTTAACATCTTATGTCTCGGGGTGACGAGCGCAGTTCAATGCCATGCAGTGCTTTGTAATTCAAAGTTCTGCGTGTGGTGTTGCTTCTGTACCTATATGGGCAGGCATTGCGCTTACCATCCGGCGAATACCTTGCTCATCATTCAATCAAATAAAAAAAAACTAGCCATTTGTTACAATTCAATTATTTCTCAGACATCAATTCCTTTACTCAGTAGCGGAGCTTAAAGCCCTAATTGAATTATATTCATTGGGCTTTATTAACCCTAAGGGTTATGGTATAAGTAACGTTAATGAACGTATAGACTGCCTAGGTTGATACCACCGCTTTATCTATTTTTGCTGCAAAACAACATTATGTGGGCACCACTGCATTTCGGTTTGTGGGAGGTTGAAGCCAGTGCAATTGCTGGGCATTATGAGACTTCACATCATGTCTCGGAGTGACGAGCACAGTCCAACGCTATGCAGTGCTTTGTTATTCAAGGTTCTATGTGTTAGCGAGCTTTGGCCCGTCGCAGGCACATACGGCATAATTATTAACATTTAGCCTTTCTTTATATCTGTGGCATAATGTATATGGCCTAAACGTTTGTTTTTATAAAATAAAACCTATTGATGAGTGGGTGTCACTGTCACGGCTCTGATGTATATATAATTTTCAATTGTTAAAAAGTTGATAAATTGTCGTCGCAAGATATTATTAAAAATTGTTAATCGTTGCTGTGAGGTGTTGTTTTCCTATCTTTAAATCCAAAATAACATATGTTATGTTGTGTTTATAGGCACCTAAGCGAGCGACCTGCTCCTTTCGTCATTCAAGCTAATTGAAAATTCACTAACTCTATAAGCTAGCAATTACATTGTTAATTTTACTCACTTAAGCTAATTAAGTGATTGAATGACGAAATTACTAAAGTAACTAAACAATATGGGAGGTTAAAGTGAAGATTACGTAAATTGTATAACATATTATGTGAGATCCTAAATTGCTCACAGGTCTAAACTCGCAAGTCTTACATACAATTTACAAAGGCCTTAATAATTGTAATTCTTTCTTTCTGCCTTGCGTTATCCCGGCTTAGTGCCAGGGTCCGCCTTCCTACTTAAACGCCTCCACTTCGCCCGATCTTGAGCATCCTCTATAGTGAGACCAATTATATTGTAATTGAGGCCTTAATATGCATAATATGTTAATAAATAAAAAATAATTTTATAATACTATCGACAACCAAATAAACATAAAACACTAGTGTTCGGCAAAGGTAAATCCACAAGTCTCACGGAAGTCTACAAATCACAGTATGTGTACCCGGCAATCAAGAAATTTACTCATTCATATTTGATAGCGGCTAAATGGTTTTCGGTCTTTTCCCATGTGACCATCGACAGTAATTAGGGCTGATGTTTGATCGACAAGACGGCCATACTATACAGAGTGTTCGCAAATAGTTAGAATATTTGTATCTTCAAAACAATATTATTCCATTTGGTTGTTTTCGTAATTTTAATTATCAGAATTATGGAATAAAAGGATTTGCTGTTATCATCGCCGTAAAAAAATTATTTCCAGACACAATGCGAAACAACTGTTAATTAAAACAAAAACAAAAAATCTTCATGCTGTTTTTATGCGTATTAAACCGAATATTCTCCTAGTACATAGCAATCTTTATTCATTAATAACGTGAAGCTCTAATCAAGCACTAGTCATAAGACTACTGTACTATTTCATTCAGCAAAAAACCATCCCGTCTGCAAAAACACCTCTTTACTAAATAAATTAACCTGATTATTGTAACGTATTCAACTAAGCACAAAGGCTAAACCTAACTCATAAATAAACATTTTTCTTTCTAACCGGTTCTAACATTACGTGAGCGTTTGGAAAGTAAAAGAAACGTATTATGATTCTATATGTTAACTTCAGCACTCAGCCGCGCCTCTACCTAATCTCGGGCATGTATCTTTGTAAGTCGCTTTTTATTCACACATCTCATTTATTCAAATAAAGTAAAAGCGTCCGCTCGTATTCTTCTTTCCCCTTTTGTTGCCTTATGGTTAATTTGTGTTGGACGTTTTTATCTCTTATTCTATTGTTAACATGAAAAATAACAGCAGCATAGTAATAATAGTTATAGTTAGTGTTCATGAGTATTATTTAGTAACGTTATGCAGAACTAACAAACTAAAAATGGATACATCAGCTGTCAAATAAATATTATATTCTTGCAGTTGTATCATGTAAACAGTTATTTCGGTTAAAATATAAGAATTTTGCAATAGAGTAAAATAAAAATATCGCGTGGATTACATACATAAAACAAAACAAAATATATTCCTGTATCAAATAAGAACCCCTGTATAAGGAGGGATTCATACCCAGGTATACATTACTCATAACCTGTAATTAGTTAGGAGTGAACTGTTGGCAATAATTACTGTTCGTGAACTTAAATGTAAGCTATATTCGAACATTCGTTGTTAGTTCGACTGACAACTTGAAAATTACTAGTCTTAAACTAAATATTGTAATTAATATGTTGCGATGTGTGAACTTATTCATTCGAATGATAGAAATCGTATTTTTAAAGTTATTAGCGAAAGTAAAATGGCAAGACTTTAATAGTGTCTGTCTATTACTCGTGCATTTCGTTATTACCTAAGTAAGATTAAAGACATCAATTTCAAAAAGTAAATTTTAATAAGTACCATTTAGTCTCTGAACTTATTAAGTTTAAATTGGTTTTCCTTTCCTTATGACCTGAAATCGAAACAAACTATTTCTTTTTGTATTTCTTTTATTTATATAGAAATTATTTCTTTATTTTATTAAACATATAAATCTTTTATTTATATTTCTTTTCATTTTCAACATTTGGGTACTTTTAACCAATTAAGAAGATCATGCTATTAGTAATATAACTTGGTTTGAGTAAGATGTATTGTGTGCTGACATTGATTAATCGATTATTAAACTTAATCGATTAGAAACAACACTACTGTTGATACAGCGCGAAGGTATCTACCAGTATCTTTTTTGGACTGCACTGCGCTTACCATCAGGTGTAATGCAGTCACGTTGCCTTGCTCTGTTAAAAAAAACATAAGTGCTTTTTATATTTTTATAAAAACGTACTTTTCATCTCTTCAAAGGTGTTTATTAACGATATTGTAAAACAATCTTTATCGACCATAGACGATATATTTTACTTTAATATAATACACTTATCTATTTGTTTATTGCCGCTACTTGGCCACCGGAATCGCTGGAACTTTTTCATTATTCCAACAATAAAACGGTTTATTAAATTCTTTGCAATTCTTTAAAACAATAGAATTGTAAGAAATTTTCTTTCTCCATCACGACATGTTTTGTTAAAAGTTTTATATGGCCTCCTTTTATAAGGAAAAGTTATCTTTTTTGCTTTTAGTTTCTATTTTAGGAATTTGGCTACGGAATCCTTATAATTTCATCATGTCCAGGCAAACATCCGTATGTCCAAGGTATTTTACTCGGAGGGTAGGCTTTAGCACTATATGAATGAAATTTGGAGCTGTATTCTATAAACTGCTATACAAGGTGTGGCGAAATTAAGATTTTTTTGTGTCTCTCCATACTTGTAACTGAGAGATGGTTTCTTTTTCCATTGCACTTATGCATGTGTGGTATCATTATTAGGTATGTATTTGGAAATTATATAGTAGTTACTAAATTACTGGACCGTATTCGGTCCGGCAAACGAGCAAGTGGTAATGATGGTAAGTGATCTCCGCCGCCCATGTACGCCCACAATACTAGAAGAATAACAATAGTAACAATAGTCACGACCCGGTTGAGCTGGCCTATTCATGCTGTAGACAAAACTGCACTGTACAGCGTAGCTCTACCACTCAATATCTACTTGAATAATGATATCAGCTTTGTATTATATGTATACTGCCCCACTGCTGGGCACAGGCCTCCCCTACATATGTAGTATAACAAGTTAACATAATGCGGAATATAAAACAGTATTTGAAAGACTGTCGTATAATATACAAAACTGTGTAATATTATGCTATTATTACAACGCTGCGTAACCACTAAACGGATAATATATGTTTACGTAGGATTACTGTTTCCTTCGAACTAATCCATTGGCTTTCATCATGGAAATAGATAATTGTCTAAGCATAATAGGATAATTTCATCATTACATTCTAGTTTAAATAAAAGATAGCATAGATTTAAACGTGATACGTGGACTATCCCACAAACATCCGTCGAGAAATGTCAGTTCACTGTTGCATTTCGTACGGTGTGTGAGATTACCGGAGGCCCAAGTCCCTAAGTTACAAAATAAACAGTTATCAACCCACATCATGTAAAAATTAACATTTTTTTTTCTTTACTAGCCCTGTATTATATAGGTACGTCCCCCTGCTGGGCACGGGCCTCCTCTACTGATGACGAAAATTTAGATATTAATTTTATTTTGCTAAATTTCATTAACTTTATCCATAGTTTGTTTCATTTACTATTAAAAAAATACGGAATTTCATCTACTTAAATCTAATGATTTAGCAAAATCATATCAATATCTCTGTGGGTAGAAATGTTATTGCATATTTGCATCCAATTATTGTTGTATACTCTAAAAAGCGACCTCCTTAGACTGAAACTGTGAATTAATGCAAAGGTGTATCTTATTTTAATAAATTAAAACACATAAAAAATAATACGTAACACAAAAAAAAATTATAAATTATAATGATACATAAAAAAGACCAAATTCTAATATTTTTGAAATTGTGGATGTATCAGATAAAAGGTTTCATCAACACTGCACCGCGTCTAGATACCCCTGACCCGTGCAGTTTATGACTGTTTAATAAACCTTGCTTTTAGGGTTGTAGATAATTTTGAACGGCGGAGGTTTAACGCGCACAAGCCTGATAAGGCGATGAATAATAAAAAGTCGCATCGGATACAGTTTTTATATAACAGAGTTTAAAAAAAAAATTGCTATATTGTGCAAAATTAGTACAATTAATTACTAATGATGGAATATTGGCCAAAATATGCGAGAGGCCGTCTGGGTTGGTACCACCTCTTTTGGGCATTATGAGACTTAACATCTTATGTCTCGGGGTGACGAGCGCAGTTCAGTGCCATGCTTTGTAATTCAAAGTTCTGTGTGGTGTTGCTTCTGTATGGGCAGGCATGGCGCTTACCATCAGGCGAGCGCCTTGCTCTGTCGTCATTCAATCAAATTAAAAAAAAAATGACTTCAGCACCCAAAAAGGCTTTAAAGTAAATAATTTGACTAAAACTGGCGCAAAAACTTTCTTAATCATTTTAATATAAGACGAAAGCGTTATCGATCCGGTCTCACCTGCCAACTGTTACCGGATTAATGTCTGAGAGTTTTTACTACTTTTTAAAAGCCACCGCGGCCCGCTATCCGATGTTTTTATGTTCCCCCAGTGATTATCTCGGCCACTTTATGAGTATACACAAGTACGGATACTTTACATGTTGTCAGGTACAATAGTTTAAAAGTAGGTATATAGGATGTTTTTGTTGATGTTTGCATTTTACGGATTGAAGTATATACTCTAATGGCCGAATTCAATACACGACCTTCGTTCGAATGTCCATCAATCGTTCCCAAAATGTTCTGATGTGATATTTTTGTTAGTCTTATGGTAAACGTAATGCCTGCCCATAAACAGAAGCAATACCACATAGAACTCTGTATTGCTAAGTACTGCGTGGCACTGGACCGAGCTCGCAATCACAGAGAGAGAGACATACATATAGACACAAGATGTCTTATAGTTTTAAAATCACGCATAAAACTTACATAATTTAATTTATTGATTACTGGGATCGTTCTAGGATGATGAAGATCTGGAATCTGGAATTTGGATCTGGAATGGATTGACATTGTTTAAAAAATCCATCATATATCAATCATCCTTCAGGTAATTTTTCCAGGACGAAATTTTAAATCTTTTGTAAACAAACGTCGGTCCTATAGCTGTAAAAATATGCAAATTCTAAAGAAATCGTGGTGTGGTTTTTGGACCATATGTGAATCCTGTTTATTTATTTTCAGTCAATCAAAGTTAAAATAACACCGCAGTTTAAACTTGTGTAAAATGTTTTGACGTTGGTACTGTTGGGCGGCGAGTAGGGTGACCGTCGCTGTTGCTGACAGCCCGCAATTAGGAAGCGGTCCGGTGTCCAGCCTGGGTGCGCTCACCCTACTCCGTTAATTAAATTCCTCGCTTGCGAAAGATTCAAGAAACTTTCTCCATTCCGCGCGTCTATATCGATGTCCTTTTTCTTTGATTAGTTTAAACTCCTTAAAAGTTTGTTTGTTTTGCTTTAATTATCTACATCACGCGCTCATCGAGCTGTTTTAAATTCTTTCAATCCCTGATGTAGGTACTCGTTGTCTGTTATTGAGTTTTAGAACTTAAGAGTTTGTATGCGTAGTACTTTTATTTATTCTTCTATTCCGAATAACCTATTTCCAGAAACCTACGAATGTATTACGAATAAAAACTCTTTTGTATCATACAATAAAGGTATTCTTAGAGAGTACCTTTAATATTTCTTTCATAAAATAAACGTGTATTTTTGTGTAACATTTTGTTAAATATCTCTACATAGTATAATGTTTCGGGGTTATAAATAATTTTCGGTAGAAACATAACAGAACGGCACAATGCCTCAGGCAACTGCGGCGGAGCCACTCTTTTCTTAAAACTGAGAAAATCGGCATAGGGAAAGGTGTGGAGATGATGGTGATAATTTACATTGCTCTTCCATATTTTTATCATAGGTCTAATTTATTAACTTATCTTTTTGTACTTTATCTCTTTTATTTTCCATCTTTTCTTTCTATGTTTATAGTCAGATCAGGTCGCTTCAAAAGACTTGATGATCATTAGAATAGTGACCCTTATCCCCAATAGGTGTATATTATGATTATTAAACATAAGGTACATGATATATACAGTCGTACATAGTTGCTGGTAAACCCGTGATATATGTACGGTTGCCATTATTAAATCGGCACGCCATCCCCTATGGCGTAATTTTTTTCAAGATTTATGACCTTGGGTCTAGTTTCGATCCTGCGACTTTCGTTTCGGCAGTCCGTACCACTCCCCGATGAGGTATCGCTAATATAATTTTATGAGTGGTAGACACGTTGTAGACAGTTTGTCTACAGCATGATTGGGCCGGCTCAACCGGGTCATTACCACTGTCTCACAGAAAACCGACGTAAAGTAGCGGCTTGCTGCTGCGTTTCGTACGGTGAGTGAGATATCCGGAGGCCTAAATACCCCTCCCCTTCCCAATCCCTAATTATCCCTTTCCTTTAAGGTCGGCAACACGCCCATAATTCTTCTGATATTGTGGGCATACATGGGCGGTGGAGATCACTTACCATCAGGTGACTTACTTGCTCGTTTGCCGATCTATACTATAAAAAAAAAAAAAAAAAAAATAATATCAACCATTACAATACGTTGCGTCCTACGATCGTCTCTACATCATAATTGTTCAGTTCAAAGAACAATTTAAGGGTGATTATTTTAAAACGTTATTCCTGCTGCCTATTTATTACGCCTTATCTTAGTACGCATAAATTATGGAACGAACAAGAGTTGGTGTTGTCGCCCTGAGGTGCGTGGCTGTCTTGTGTTTCTGCTCAATTTACTTATATGAAATATTATGTCATATTATTACTAGGTACCCGTTCTATTAAAATGACATATTTTAATAAACATTTGAAGTATATGTATCACTGGCTTTTGCTCGCGGCTCCGCCCGCGTGAACAGCATTTAAATATTATCATCCCCTATTTTGACCCCTTTTAGGCAGAATTTGTCAAAATCCTTTCGTAGGCATCCCTACGTCATAACATCTACCTGCATGCCAAATTTCAGCCCGATCCCTCCAGTGGTTTGGGCTGTGCGTTGATAGATCACTATGTCAGTCAGTCACCTTTGAGTTTTATATATTTAGATTTTACTACTGTCTCACAGAAAACCGACGTATAGTCGCTACTTATCATCTACTTTACAAGCCGATGCTTGCTGCTGCCTTTCGTACGGTGATTGAGATGTATGGAGGTCCAAATCCCCCTCCCCTTCCCTTTCCTTTAAGCCAGCAACGTGCACATGATTCTTCTGGTATGGTGGGCGTACATGGGCGGTGGAGATCAGGTGACCCACTTGCTTGTTTGTCGGCAAATGCTATAAAAGAACTACGTCGTCCCAGGAAATTGAAGTTCGATAATGTACCGCCATTACAACCGTATCTGAAACAGTCACTCCACTTACATAATAGACCCATGTTAAGAGTTACGTGACACATGTATTACTTTAAAAACACAAACGACGGTTATCCGTCATTCTATTCATGGTTTATTGGTATACTTTTACAACGTCACTGCTTTACACACCACAACCCCATGTCAGGTTGTACTAGAGGTTACTCTCTAATTAATTATAACTTAGATCGAACTTCGACTGAGTAGTAATCCAGCAGAGTTTCCGCAAACCGAACTCTTGGACTGTCGTCTATAAACTGATCATTAGGAACAGGCGACCGAGGACTGACTGTGAACTAATCGCATTTCCAATGAAGAGGTGCTCTTTTATAGTGGGCTTATAGCTACCACTAGGTATACAACTGGTTTGTCAACCTTCCATGATTATTTTTTTCATTCATTCATCATCACCCACAGGACGTCCACTGCTGAACATAGGCCTCCCCCAAAGATTTCCAGACCGACCTATTGGAAGCGGCCTGCATCCGGACTTCCTGCGACCTTTATCAGGTCGTCTGTCCACCTTGTAGGCGGACGTCCAACGCTGCGCTAAATTTATAATATTTCCATACGCCAACCATATTTTTCTCGGGCACACTCAAAATTACGATAAAAAGAATTTATTGATAACAATATTATAATATTTGTTATAAACATTGAAATTTTTTATAATGTAATGTGAGTATCACATGAATCATCGAAAATTAAACATATCCATTTTATTGTTACAAGATTTATCAGACAGAGATTAATAATTATGGATTTAATTATGAACTATACTTGTAGACAAAAAATAATACCTAATTAATACATGTGATATAGAATTACATAAATAGGCTTACAAGAGTACTATCTATTATTATAACTACAATGTATGTTGGTCCCTATTGTGCAGATAATGGACAGATGACAAGTATTTTAGTCTGAGATGTTATTGTCCGGTAGAATGTGGGTGGTCGTCTTTGACGACGCGCAATGTTTCTTTATAAGTAGTGTATAGTCGTAACTCATTTATATAAAAACTAGCTTTTGCTCGCGGCTCCGCCCGCGTGATCTGCTTTTTCCGGGATAAAAAGTAGTAAAGATAGTAAAATGCTATTCTGATGTATAAGCTATATTATTGTAAAGTTTCATTAAAATTCATCCAGTAGTGTTTACGTGAAAGAGTAACAAACATACATCCATCCATACTTACAAACTTTCGCGTTTATAATATTAGTAGGATAAACTTCACTATGGTGAATGCAGTAATACAGGTGAATAGGAATAATTTTAAATTGAATGTAAGAGTTAATTTTCCAGGGTTTAAGCCAGAGTCCGCTTTCCACTCTGCCGGCGACTCGCAGTCCGACTACACAACCCACCACATGCAGTATACCACGTGCAGCTGATATCGGCTTTGGACTTAAGATATTATTAATATTACACGTTAATTAATGTTGATGATGCTATGTATGTTATGTATACTTAAATAGATATTATTTTTGGTACATAACTTTCTTTTATCTTTGTATTGACTTGTCATAAGCGCTACTTTAATTGCCTACACGATCAATATATAATTTCATTAATTTTATTCAATAAAATCAATCCGATTCATAAAATACAAATACATACAGAGAAATATAAACAGCAAAAATCTTATATACGTCGTTTCAGCCAGCATACTTAAAATTATCCACTCTCTTGAATCATAACTGCATAGCACTCAATTCAAATTAGCCTTACTGCAATAAACGAAAATGAGATTTTTTTTACGAACAGAAAAGTGTTGTTTTTATTGGCGAGGGAAATTCTGTGTTCTGCCCTCTCTGATTAGTTCATTTATTCGAGAGCGGATTTATTATGATTCCTTTTGTGCGTATTTACTTCTTGATAAGTGGTAATATGATTTATCGCGTAAAATATCCTTGTTTTGTACGCCTACCGTGAAACGAAATTACGTCGGAACGGTTTGTTTTTCTTGTTCGTAGAGATTATTATTGAAGATTTTCCGTTGCTTAATATAGCTTGTTTTGATTAATTTTTAATGATACAGTGATCTTATTTTAAATATTCTTAGATGTGTTGAAACATTTTTTGTTTTTTTTACTTCCCTAGATAGTATTTCAGTAACTAACGGACGGCATAACCATAGAAGCAGTTCTCGAAATACTACCAAGGGAAGTAGAAAGAGCCATTGAGGCGCAAAAGAGAAATCTGACATGGTCTCGACGATACTCCATTATTTTTAATTGCCATAAAACTAAGACTATTCCAGTATCCGAAACCGATCAACATAAGCTGATTTTATTAAACAATTTACCAATAATATTTTAAAAATATCCATAGTTAGTTACTAATTCCGCGTGATACATTGGAATAAAATAAGCAAGCACGCACCCATACATAAGGTTTTAACTCAAAAAGGGGGTAGGGATAAAATTGTTAAAACAGTACCGCAACGGCAGCGATTAAAGACAAACTGTCATTGTTCTAAGACGTGTTTATTAGTAATAGCGTATCAATTGAAATAAAACTAATTTAAACGGATTTTATCTCGGTTTTTATAAATTTTGATCCCGACGTTTCGAAGCCTTTTCAGCCTTCGTGGTCACGTAGTGGATCCCCCCGGGGGTTCATCCGTTTAAATTAGTTTTATTTCAATGAGTAATATTCGCGTAAACAAAAGAAATCATTAAATAGCGTATCAATTTTTTTCTCGCGAATGCCTGGTCATTTTATTTTATTTATTTAATGATCACCGACATGACATACAATAACATTAGTAATCATACATTAATCAATAATATACTTAATTAAAATATTGTCGCAATTATAGGCGACCACGGCATGCACACCGTCATGTTACGTATATACTTCTTATCTAGTGAAAACTTGAAGGCAACATAACGAATGTATTGCGAGATTATACCCTGATCCCTGAAACCTTGTTACGAAAAATATATTTCATGATACATTAATATGTCTAATCAAAGTAAATTTTCCATACTCCGTGGCTTTGATAGAGATTCATTGAAGCGATTTGTAATACGTAATAGGATTCAGGCAATTTAATATGTTAGCAACGTACGAGCGTGTTGCAAATAGAGAGGAAATCGATATTCCGATCCCACAATAACTACCTATATTTAATCATAGTAGCCGATCTTTGGAAATAATAATTATATTTAGTAATTAAAATGTGTGGCTCTTCACCTGATTAAAATAGAAACATTCTTATTTACAAGCTCAACCAGACGGCAGATAAAAATGCAGAGACAATTCTAAGTTCCGTACACTTTTATAAGATGATCCAAAATAGAAATGAATGGAATCATCACAGCATTATGTCGTGCCATGTTTATGTTCATGGAAAAATAACACAGAAAAATAATAGTTTAAAAAAACTAAAAACACGCTTTTATAGAAAGTCTAACTAAAAAATAGAAAATAAATTTGAAGGAAACAATGTATTTTATTGTAAAAAAAGCGTGGGGTGCTTTTTAAGATACCTACTATAACTATTGACACCATGCACCCCACGCTTTTTTTACAATAAAATACATTGTTTCCTTCAAATTTATTTTCTATTTTTTAGTTAGACTTTCTATAAAAGCGTGTTTTTAGTTTTTTTAAACCATTATTTATTTTTCAATTTTTAGTTAAAATAATAATATATTGTAGCAGAGAGTATAATTTTAATTTTATACCCGAATATCAAAAAAGCGCCATCTATTGACGCTCTTAGATACTACGATACTCCCTATAATTAACGAAGATCCAGAGAATACAATTTTAATTCCTAACCCGAATATCAATAATTAATTAAATTTAATTATTATTATTATTATTTTTTTTATCAAATTAGTGTATCGTCATCGGTCCTCGATAAATCTACAAAGTTTCACACGAAATCTGACCGTTTAAAGTGGGTCAAAATCGCGCCCAAAGGAGTCGGTTACAAACATACAAACAAACATACAGGTGAAGTTAATAAAAAGCGTGTAAAATGTAGCATGGGTACTTAACTACCTACTTACCACCCTTTTTTTATTTGATTGAATGACAAGACGAACAAGGCGCTCGCCTGATGGTAAGCGCCACGCCTGCTCATAAACAGAAGCAACACAACACAGAACTTTGAATTACAAAGCACTGCATGGCACTGAACTGCGCTCGCCACCCCGAGACATAAGATGTTAAGTCTAATAATGCCCAGTAATTTCACCTTCTTCTTTCAAACCGAAACACAACAGTGCTTATACACTGTAGCTTGGCAGCAGATCAAGATTTTCATACCGTCAGGAAATATTTAACATATATCATAAACCGATATACCAAAATTAGAAACCTTACAAAAAAGTATTAAAACGTCCATATTTATTACAACGACCATAATTACAGAACGTCCGAAATATAATTCACCCCAACATTATCCTATAACAAAACAACGCAAAAGCACTCAATCAAGGAATAATGAGCGGGAAGATTAGATAAAACGTTTGTAGAAGTAAATTCAGTGAGACAAGATGCAATAAATCTCGCAGTAGCAATTACATGTATATGATCTGTCCGGCTCGAGAATCGAACAGGCGTCCGAGACAATGGCCCTATTGGGAAATACTAGCGACGATTGGGTATCGAATAGGGGATGGGTTGGATTAACTTATGCTGTGAAAAAGTTATGTAATCGACTCTCAACTTTATAATGGAAGGTGTTTTATGTATTTTAAATTCTATTAAAAAACTGTTAGGTATTGTTTCTTTGGTCTTCATACAAAAAGCAATTTAAAAAAAAAATGGCATATACATATATAAAGCATGATATAAGTTGCGTTTTTTACGAAACACGGGCGTGGGACAGTAAAATTATATTTGATATATGTGTTTTCAAGTGCGCTTCTTCACCTACTTGTCAACATACTCTCAGTGTCTCTCTCTTATAATATTAACCCAGATAAATCATTGTTTGTCCCTGCCTGATCCCTGTAAAATAAGAGTGTTAATGTGTGTAAGATCAGTCTTATTCAATGGAATTGAAGAATATATTCATTTATTAATATATTTCTTTAGAAATTAAAATAAAAATTCAAATAAAAAACCGGAATAAAATACGTTTAAAATAGTTTTATTTCAATATTTTTTTGGTTTATTTTCTTTTCTACTACTATATTGTAATATTTGTACTTAGTGACAGTAATATAATATTTCCCAAAAATATGAATAATATATAAACCACTATTACTGTACATTCAATAAATTTACACAGTAATGCAATTTTATATGTACCAATCGACTGCAGTGTGGTGAGTTGTATAACAATCCACTTTACCTACTTCTAAAAATAAACCCGTCCACGTACCTGCTTCAATCCGACGACGTGAGAGGGCGAATTTAAGCACTAAGACAGGCACCGATTTGGGATATCTAATCGGGTACATATTTCATTACTAAGAAATAAGGTAAAGGTGACAATAGTTCACGGATAATAGATTAATATAATGTATGTTAAATTATACAGCATGAGGACATAATTCACACTGACATCATTCTGGCAACCGTCGAGGAACGCAATGTCTCTTGATGGCCGACGTTACATTTGGACGGCGTTGTACTCAATATAATGTCCATTGTAATCATTTTGCTGTGCCACAAGAAAAAAAAATATCGCAACGCTCTATGTTATTAAATTTCCTGCACGCAATTTCTATACGTTCAATCAGCAGTAACAAAATCATAATTTCTTACATACACAAACTTAGCATTTTCCAAATTAAAACTAGGTTATATGTAATTCACATTAATTGAAAACCTTCAACTTATACCAACATCAGTTCAATCAATTTAATAAGCGCGATATAATATTTTTATCTTCTGTTAAATAAAAGTATTTTTTCACACTGTGGTGACTCTCTTAGTCCGTACCTGTATTCGGTGGCCAAACTTTTAAGTTATTCGTTAGACTTTGAGCCCCTGGGCTTTGGAAGTTGGCTAAGTCTTGTGGTCGCGCTGGCCGCATCAAAAATACTGTCGCCCTCTATAAATACACAACGTCTTTACGTTTGGAAGATGCTTTTGTTTGTGGTCTTTGCGGTTGGGAAACGTCTTATAATTTATAATAGGATTTGTTTTTAAAATTAAAATAAATGTTATTATACATTTAAATAAATCACATTTTGTAATGTGTGCATTAGCTTTTAAATATCTTGTTCTTATTTGTGTGACTGTAATAAGTTAGCTGTCAACTATACAGGGTTAATTTTAAAACACCAGCAACCTCGCAGGACCAGATAGCTGACCCCATACGGAACAACTTTTGTTCTACGAGTTTGGATATAACTCAATATATTTAAAAAAAAATGATTTTACAAGTTTTTGTTGTGTCGTGTTTTTCTTCGTAGAGTGCGGCGCGGCGCGGCGTGCGCGCGCGACATCAAACGCGCCGCTCAGCTGCTCGGGCGTTGACCTTCAAAGGAGCTAGCCCGGTTCCCCACGCTTCGCGTATTTGTTTACGTAATCTGCGATGCGCGTTGTAACGTTCAAGACGGAAATTAAATGAATACTTATTTTTGTATGAAAATAAAATCTAACAAATTATCAAAAGTCGTAGAACAAAAGAAGTAGCTTATAACCTTAGGAATCTACCCATGCGAGGTTGCTGGTGTTTTAAAAATAACCCTGTATAGTGACAGACACACAGCCATTGTGTTTTGTGTTTAAACACAATGGCTGTGTGTCTGTCACGACACATACCAAGAAGTGTAAAAATTTGTTGATTTATGTATAAAATATTTTATTCGATATTGAACGTTTAATGGCTAACTTAGTGTCCAATTTTTCAAGTCACCCGACGGCCTTCGAATTGGTTTAACGACTGCTGTCAGTTGGTAACATCCGGGACCGACTTATAACGTGCCTTCTGAAGTACTCTAATGTCTCAGGGTAATGAGCCCAGTCAAATGCCATGCAGTGCTTTGTAATTCCAGGTTTTGTGTTGTGTTGCATTTGTTAATGAACAGGCGTGGCGCTTGCCATCAGACGAGTGTTTTGCTCGTATCATCATTCAGGAAAATAAAAAAATGAGCTCAGAAGTCAAACTTTAATCACCTTTTTTATCGGGCGTTATAAATGGAGGTCAATAAAAAAAACTAAAAATTTATGTAATATCTTCGCAATAATTGTAATCTGTCTTTGGAATTTTATAAAAATATAAATAAAATAAAAACTCTTTGAAATTATTTACGGAAAAGCAGACACAGAAAAATTTAATTTAAATACAAACGATACATCATTAGATATGCATCCATTGATAGAATGTTCGTATTTGCGAATGTGTTACTAAACTAAATTACTGAAACATTGGCGGTGAAATACATGTTAAGTAATTCTGAAAATGCGCCACTTTTCACCGTACTGTTTATATTTGTGTGCAATAGTAAATGCACTCGCTGTACACTTTACTTACCTACTCCGCTTTTGCAACTTCACGCTTGAGCTGTTTGTAATATTTTACTCCGTTGTCTTGATATTAAATGCTTGCTTTGAACGTTTCTACTATAGGATTATTTGTAGAAACATTATTTCAAATTTAAAACTGATTCTTACTGTACCTATCGGTGTGTAAGCGGTCAAAGGTGTGTCATACAGAAAAACATGCTGATAGATTGATCAAATATTCTTTGGAGAAACTAAAAATCGTAACCGGTGCTTCTTTATGCAAATAATATAAAATTACGTAACATTTAACATCCCCGACCCCTAACGTAACGTCCCCGCATCGAGACAAATAATTGTCTGATCCACAAATATGTGTTTCGGGTCTGGGTGTTGTGAGACCGAAAGTCTCTCGTAGTTCCTGATACCCACGACACAAGACTTGTATCTTACTGTGGGGTCAGGGCTATGTGTGTGACTGTTGGGTGTTATTTATTATTATTTAATATGCCCGCCGTCAATCAGAAAGACATCTGTAATTAAATGGCTTTCAATGGCTTTGTAATGAGATTTTAACATGGCTACAAACCATTTTGATTAAACCAATTTTCATGCGAAAAGAATCGCAATCAAATCGAGCTATTCGTTTAGGCGTTATGATATCATATACACACCCATCGACAGAAAAAGCAGCCAAGCTTATATAACCGCCCCTTTTTGTAGGTTAGAAATATACTAAACAAATCGGTACACAATTGGCGGAGAAATTGGACATACATAAAAAACACTTTGTTGAGAACCTCCTCCTGTTTTGAAGTCAGTTACCGCCATCAGGTTGGTACTTTTGTTTCAGTTTGAGTTTATAACGTGGACAAAGCGGCAATTCCTAAACACAAACTGCTAACCAAACAATACAAATGGAAGCAGAGTTGCGACGGTCTCGCCAAAACACGTCAATCAATGGAAAGTCCTTGTGACGCAAGTCAATTTGCGCTCCCGATGTTGCCATTCTAAAAGGTGTTCCAACTTTATAATTGGTGTCGGCCCGATTGTGAGTTTATTAACGCTGGGTAACAAAGATGGGATGTGAAAGGCGACAGCGTGCGACTAACAAAAACGATTGTGTGAAATTCACGCAATCATATTCGTTCTATATTTGATTGGAATGTTCCAGATTTTAACATAATATGTACGAGAATACTATGTACACATGGCGAAAACCCCGCCATAGATCGTTTAGGTGAGTTCCGATCCGGGGTAAGCGAATGTATATATACAGTAACTTCAGGCCGGTATAATTGTGTTAACCGTCGAGCGATGCTATGTCTTGATGACCGACATTATATTTGGACTGCACTGTACTTATCATCAGATCCAGTGTAGTATCTATGTAGTGCCAGGATAAAAAAAAAACAAAAAAAATCGACGGCTCCACAATCACACGCAGTATGCACACACAAGAAAATTGATCCCACGACAGTCTAGTCGAGTCCTTAGATGACAAAGAAATAAAAATACTAGCATGAAATACTCATACCTACGCAGCCTTTTCTTTTATTTTGCCTTGTCGAAATAATACTACCTATGTTATTTTCATAGGGTAAGCTATAGCTACACAATATTTTCTTGTTATCAATATTTCTTTGAACCAGAACTGGTTACTACTTTACTGACTATATAATATATCAATGTATGAATCTTTATGGAAAATAATATTTCAGCCCATAATATTTAGGGTATTGCTTGAATTATTATTAAAATAAATATTTTGTTGAAAAGTGACACTACAACTTGATCAGGAAAAATATCTTTGAAATGTATGTAAAAAGTAAATTAACGTCTCTAAGTATGATAATAGTAACGAATCTACTTATCATTATGAAGTTTTCGTTGTAAATAAAGAACTGAGACTTTAATACGGTAAATTTTAAAAAGTCACGAATAAAGTTATTTCTCTAATACTGTCGTTGAATACACGTTCCATCCACATTGTACATTAGCCGTTATTATAAAATACAAAGCTAAGAGTTATTGTGTTTAGTGTAAACGCGACGTCAATTTCCGGGTGAGAGCTGTCTCGTCGCTGAATAAACTTGTATTGAGTTGACGCTGGGTTTCATAAACGTTCTTGTAATATTGTGCGAACGGAGAACTGTATTTTTCTTGTTCATAATAATAACAATAGTTGTGTATTATATGCACTTCACGGGCCTCCTTAAGTAATGGAGGGATTAGGTCTAAGGACACTATTGCCCTATTGCGGGTTTATAGTCTAGTTATGTCTTGGAAATCCTTATGAAAAAATCGCACTTCACCGTTCTTCTTCACCGTTGAAGTGAGCGATTGAGTGAATGTACAGTGAGTCAACAAACGTACTTTACTTTGAAAAGGCAGAGGTCAGTACAGTTTCGATCCCGAGATATACCTCTTGATAGTAGGTAGCTAGGCTATTGACGCTGTTTTTTTTTACTTGGTCTTAGTCAAAACTTTTTTTTAGTAAAAACACGGCTCTACCAGACTCTTCTTTATAGTTACTTGGTGAGGATCAAAATTTGTATAAAACCGGCGCAGCGATCTTTACTGTGGCTGGCTCTGTACTATCACTACTTTTGGGAAAACTGTGTGTCTTTGTAGCTGTGCAATGAAATTTACTATGCGTGCACTGTATACATGTTCGACTGACAGTCATTTCGAACGTCAAGGTGCAATAATGAAACGAAATTTGAAAATTGAAAAATTTTAAATTTTAATTTTTTTAAATTTATTGCTTTGCTCGATCGAAGCAAAGTACATTGCTGAACTGGGGCCTGATTTCGGCGAAATGTACCACAGATCTATTTTTAATATGTTGTTTGCTATTTTATTTTATCCTTGTATTCTTTGTGTGATGTGTTACATGAGCCGAAATAAAGCTTTTATCTATCTATCTATCTATCTAAATTGAATCAATAATTGGGACTACCGTGGTATTTTCGGTGGTTATTTGGGTTTGCTTTATGTTCTGATTTGCTCTAGGTGGTGGCGGTTAGTTGGTGTATACAGTACAGTAAAAATAATGTACTGTCTTGCAGAACTTCCTCTTGTCATTCTTGAGCTCGACGCGACGATTACTGCGTGCCGAACTGCGAAAAATGTTTTACGAAGATTATCACATTAATGTGAGGTAAAGTGTAGTATAAACATAATTATGGCAAGGTTGATTAACTTCTCAGCGTTGCCGTCGGAGCGTGGAAGTCGTGACCGCGGCGCTTCACCTCATATTAAGAGTAAATCCTTTTAAATGCATAAATAATTTAGCTGACAGCGGATTAGATGAGTGTTCATTTACACTGACTAGACTTTATTAGTTAAAAAGACAAAATATACTTTGTATATATGGATGCAAATACCCACATCAAGTAAAAATTTAGATATTGTTTTTATCTTGATAAATTCATTGGATTAAAGAAAGTAAATTTTTTTATTTTATAACAAAATCATAAATGGAAAATTTCCCATGTACGATTATGTAAAATAGCACTTTAAATTAATGACTTGAGTTACATAATGAATCAATCAAATTTTACTTGATGTAGATTTAAATATTATTACATATACGCATCCATATTATATTTGTAGGATTTTTTAAAGCTGACGAGATAACTATAATAAAATACATCATAATTCAAAATAATATATTGGTCCAGTCATTTTAGCTTAAATTAGGTAAGAATCTCGGAATTCGAGATACCCGGCTGTAAGTCTGTAAATACTTGTATATTGACACCCTAAAAGTTGTCTCAAAACCTACATATGGTAGGGTGTGCGCAACTATTAAATTTCAAGGTCAAAGGTTACAAAAATCGTTTTTTTGCGCTTTTTTTGTAAATATCTCATTTCCTATGGGTTTTTTGCTATTTGTATCCATTATCAATATTGTAGAATACAAATTACTCTACAAATTTTGTTTAAAACTTTTTTTCATACGGTGAACCGTTTTCGAGATAGAGGGCGGAGAGCGCGCGGTCACAGAATCACTTCAGGTCAAACGGTGCCTCCGGTCGAAAACGCGCCATATATAGTTGATGAACTATCGATAAATCAATGATTATAAATATTTGTCAATTTTTATTAACTATTATGTTATACTAGCTTTTGCTCGCGGCTCCGCCCGCGAGAACAGCATTTTCCGGGATAAAAGTAGTCTGTAACCGTCTGCAGGGCTCCATCTGTCTCTGTAGATAAATTCATCAAAATCGGTTCAGTGATTTAGGCGTGAAAGCGTAACAAACAAACTCAGTTTCGCATTTAATTTCACCCCCTTTTTCATCCCTTATTAAATAAAATTTACAAAATTCCTGAAACACGATTTATTTATTTTACGTCAATAACCGAAATACAAAATTTCGTTCATGTAACTTTCAAAATGACGGACTTGTGACCGCGCGCTCTCCGCCCTCTATCTCCAAAACGGTTCACCGTATGAAAAAAAGTTTTAAACAAAAAACCCATAGGAAGGATGCTGGTGGGAGGATACTCGTATCCGACCGGATAGCGACCACCGTACACTGGTGCTAAAACCTGCCATAGTGCCCCACCTTGTGTGGGTCGCGTTCCAGGGTCAGCCAGTGTATATCCGGTTCTCCCCAGGGGGCTTGCCCCCCTGATCCTAACCCTTTTCCCATCCCTTTTTCCTTCCCCTCCCCCTTGGCCCTTTGGCAGGCCGGCATGATCTTGCCGACCTACGATGGACACATTGTTTATCGTTGGTCGACACTATTCTTGGATTGCGCTACACTTACCATCAGGTGTAGCGTAGTCACTTTGCCGAGCCAGGATAAAAAAAAAAAAAAAAAAAAAGGAAATGAGATATTTACAAAAAAAGCGATTTTGTGACCTTTGACCTTGAAATTTTATAGTTGCGCACACCCTACCATATGTAGGTTTTGAGACAACTTTTAGGGTGTCAATATACAAGTATTTACAGACTTACAGCCGAGTATCTCGAATTCCGAGGTGAACTTACTAAAATGACTGGACCATATTTATATAAGTTTACGAAATGACGTTAATTGACTTTAAGGGGTAAATTTGTAAGAACTAAAACTCTAAAAAAACAGTTTAAACTCGCGGCTATGCTTGCGTTAAAGTCTTGTTCTATGATATAAAGAAGTTCCACCCGTGGCTTCGCTCGCGTCGATTATAAATATTTTCTCCCCTTAATTTCGCGTACAAGCTTTGTCAACCCATTTCTCCGCTTAAGGGTTGAATGTTGAGAAAACGCTTCTTAAACGACGTCTACAATGTAAAATCCACACCCTCTCAAAATTTCTAATTACTATCCTTAATGGTTTGGACTGGCTGATGAGTTAGTTAGGATTTTGCATTTTATATACAGATATATTTGTTAAAATTCATTAGCTTTGTTTCTTTCTGCCTAGCGTTATCCCGGCTCAATGCCATAGTGCACCTTTTTATCATCGGTAATTGGTATTATATTAGGTAACTCGCCGTATAACCCACAACGAGATCCAAGTTTTACCATTGCCTCGTCTGTTAATCACCGGAGCAAACCACGTGCAGGTGATGTTAGCTTTGGGCCTAAGTTGTTGATAGTAATCAATCTTTTATAAAATAAATGCGTTCGGAGCTATTCATTTAATATTCGCAACGGTGTAAGCGACGACTAATGTATGAGACATGGATACGACCCTTGTCTTATGAATGCACCTCCTAATCCTCATAATAGATTCTGACAGACTGCGTCAGGCTACTCGCTGTGACTCAACATACCGATAAACACCTAACAACTCTATGAGTGTCGTATTTTAGTATTACATTTTTTCTCGCAGCCCCGCCTCCGTGAAAATCTATTTCTGAGATAAATATATTCCTTTTATAGCTTGCAAATTTTTGCCCGCAGCTTCGTTTGCGTGTTTAGGTTTAACGTTTTACCAGAATAACCAGTTTTTGATGTCTTAATATAGGCTACTTAGCACATGCCCACGAGATATATCGGACGCTAGAGAAAAAATTGTCGATATCATCGAGTGTCGTGTTTGTAGCATAACGACGCCGTACAGATGACAGCACGAGAAAACGTGACGGCAACATTATCTTGAGATGCGTATGTTAAGCCCGCAGGTCAAGGTGTATGGTCTAAGGAATCATGTCGCAAACCCCTCGAAGAACCGGATATACACTGACATTTTTTATCCTGGCTCGGCAAAGTGACTACGCTACACCTGATGGTAAGTGTAGCGCAATCCAAGAATAGTGTCGACCAACGATAAACAATGTGTCTATCGTAGGTCGGCAAGATCATGCCGGCCTACCAAAGAGCCAAGGGAGAGGGAAAGGAAAAGGGATGGGAAAAGGGTTAGGATCAGGGGGCAAGCCCCCTGGGGAGAACCGGATATACACTGGCTGACCCTGGAACGCGACCCACACAAGGTAGGCCGCTATGGCAGGTTTTAGCACCAGTGTACGGTGGTCGCTATCCGGTCGGATACAAGTATCCTCCCACCAGCAGACTGATCCTGGAACGCAATCCACACAAGCCATGTGGGCGTGTTGGCACTATGGCAAGTTTTAATGCCATGTGTACGTTGGTCGCTATCCGGGCGGATATGAATATCCTATCACCAGCAGGTATAACATGTGCATGTGTATTCATTGTTCGATAGTGTTTTGTTTAGAGGAGATAATCTGGAAATTATGAGGCGTGTTTAATTAAAACCTTTTATCCTCTTCTGTAAACTTTTTAATGATCTTAAGACGATTATGTGCTATGCTCCTGGAATAGTCATTAAAATTGTACAAGCTACAGAAATCTAAAGCAACTGTAGTAAGAAACGTCTTCCTGATAACTTTAGTTTAACAATAATTTTATTAAAATACTTTATTTTAGACTAAATGTTAGCTTTGATAATTCTGAAGAAATTTGTTTTTCTGCGAATTATTTATCAAAACGTCGTGACCTATTACCGCAATTTCGGGTCTTTAGTTCCAGAGATTTAGCGCATGAAGCTTTTCAGATCGTGTTTTCATAATTCTGTAACTTTTTTTTATAATAACCTCTCAGAGGTATATAAATACATGAATATTAAAATAAATATCCGCAAAAAAGTCGATCGTTTTCCGTTCATAAATAAATAATGGTAAAATTCTATTTTCACCAGCCCCAAGTCCCGGCCGATGGGGTGATACATAATTAATTAACATTTTAAAGAATATATTTTTAACGCGAAATAATTTAATACGGTCACCGAAAGGGGTGAAGACTTCGTTATCAGTATCATTGGGGAACAGGAAAAACGTGTCAAGAGCTTTAATATTTAATTTAAAAGTTAAAACATTTTTAGCACTACATTCGCCTTAAGCAACGATAGCTCAGCGGGGAGTGGTACGAACTGTCGAGACGAAAGTCGCAGGTTCGAGTGAAGGAAATATCTTGAGGAAACCTGAGAACTCGATAAGATTTTTCGAAGGTATGTGAAGTCTGTCAAAAAAAAAAAGATTCGCCTTGAATATTGCTCATTAAAGCTTACGATATTAATTATATTGAACTAAGGCCCTATTATCAGTGGAATAGACCCGCCACCCTAGCCGCGGTACGTATGTAACAACATTTATCTGTATTATTATTATATTATTAGAATACACAGTTATTCAAAAGAAGGCAGAAATTAAAAAGGAAATTTAAGGTGAATGTACAGAGTACACTAAGCCGCACCGCACGCAGCGCATGCACCACACTAATCGAATATAATGACTAGACGATAGAACTCGAGCAGCGCTAGCGCTGGCTATGCGTGGTTGCTTATAATAATAAAGAACTAATTCGAAAATCTAATGACTATGGCGCATACGCCTTTTGCACCCTAGTTTAGAAGCGTTCTGAATTGGATAGCGTTAAAATTAATTTAAATGTGACTATGGATGCCTATATGATGATGATGTCTACACATATACAGACATAAGAGATTAAGTTTCATAACGCTCAGTAATTTCGCTGGCTCTTATGTCCTTCATAACCGAACACAATAATTGACAAAGGCTGCTTGGCAGCAAAAATATACAAAGCGCTCGCATACGAATTACCTACCACCTACTCTTGCTCGTGGCTCAGCGCACATGAATGTTTTTTTTTCGGGGTAAAAAGTAGCATAAGTCCTAATCTTAATTTTGTTGTGGCAGGGTACCTAAAACATATTTTTACCCGATTGAATAGAAATCACGGTACATTATGAAAAAGCCACAAAAGGGTACATTCGAGTCGCTTACCGGGGTTAACCGGTGTTCATTCAAGCCGGTATAATTCTGTCGACCGTCGAGCTACGCCATTTATCTCTACGGACGACATTGTATTTCGACTGCACTGTACTTATCACCAGATGCAGTGTAGGAAATGTCCCGTGCCATGATGAAAAAACGAGGTCCATCGGCCTATTTATGTGGCAAATCACATCCACATCTATTCAGCTGTTGAGCCGCGGTTGAATACCAAAAACAAAAGGCATTCAAGTGGGCGGAGACGCGAGAAAAAACGTGGCTTCGTTGCATTTTTGTCAAGTAGTAGGTCCCCAGTATGTGGGAGACCAGGGTCTCCACTACTTTATTTATTTCTGCCGATAAGCAGTAGTGTAAGTACTGTTGTGTTTACGGAAATATACTGCACGTTATGCGACTTAACATAATATGTCTCGGGATGACAAACGCAGACCAATGCCATGCAGTCCTTTGTAATTCAAATTTCTTTGTGGTGTAGTTTCTGATTATAAAAAAACATAATTTTATATTCGGCCACAAACAGACCTATTATAAAATAGTGTGTATAGTAGTCTATAAAAATGCCAAATATCAAATCTTCTTTCTTCAAGCGATCCACGTGTAACTAAGGTCACCGCCCTAAAAGATTAATCTATTATTTGATTCATTATCATAAATAACAAGCCATCTTCAACAACATGCTTATTTGCTTCTTCACTTGTTTATACTTTCCGCTCTGTTTACATTTGTGGTTAACGTTAGTAATGTAATGCCAGTTTGTATTTTAATTTGACTAGTAATGATTTGCGGCTTCCTCTCTATGAGTCTTTTTCAGTGTCCGAATAAGTTTTATCTGCGAAATAACTTATACTTCAGCCAATTTACTAAGTACAATTTGACATATTTTTCACCGTATATATTGATAGTCATTATTTTGTATTTTACCATCATAAACGTTATTTTGTAATTAACGTTAAGTTGGATGCAGAGAAATCAATCTCAAATATTTGTATCAGATGTAAAATGATAATACATCATTCTCCACATGAACCATTATGTTAAGAAAATGTGAAACATAATTTTATACGCTTAGCAAAAGGACCAGCTGGTCGTAAAAAGTATAAGTACATTGTAACCGGGAAGTCCATTGACCTTCAATTAAAAGCGCGCGTTCGCAAATGAGAAACTTACCTCAACGACTACATGAAAGAGAAGGGAAACACGTTAGTAGAGGGAGGGAAAGTAACAGCTATAAAGTATCAGGCTTGGCTTTGGCTAGATTTTGAATTCTCATACATTTTTACTCGCTAATTCAGAACAAATTATATGTTTTTCCATATTAAGATACGTAATGTAACACACTAAATGAAATATTAACAGTGGAAATGTAGGCTTGTATGCGAATGTACAAAGGTTCATACGCAAATATTCTGAAGATATTTTCCGAATACAAAATAAGACCGACATTACCTTTGGCATAAGTATATACAAACAGACGAGATGTATCTGAAGATGTCTTTGAAATACTATTTCCGAGGCTTTGATAAACGTAACATCAGCTTGTTTCTTGAGCGCTCTTTACTTGGATTCAAATGTTTTTGCTATAGTCGTCTTTTGTGTCGTAAATAGAAAAATTTTAAACGCGCGCTCGAGAATAAATCATAAATTTATTTGAAGTCGACATCTGATGTTGCTCTCTGCTTCGTGGGTATAATCATTTATTTTATTACAAATAAACTTTTAGAAATTAGAGGTTAAAAATAAATTGTTTATGAGGTTAGGAAAAATCTAGCTATTTTAATATACATAGTTGATCTCTATATAAGCAAGTTTTATAAAATCTTTTTAGCAGAAATGTAATCTTAAGTATTATTTTTATCTAAAGAATAAAGCACTTTTTCACAATGAAATTGCCATTATTATACGAGCTTCCATAGGTTTCATTGTAACAAACAGATTACATCGCTAATCCCTCTTGAGTACAAGTCTAGGTGTCGGGTATATTAATATCTATAACAGTAAAGGGGAATGAGCATTCGAGTATGAAATGATTGTGCACCGCTGAGCCACGGATTCAACTTCTGAAATTGTGAATAGTTCAGACAAACGTCGCACGTTTCGACGCCCATGATTATGATAAAGCTGAAATTGTATTAATAATGGTGCCTCGGCGGCGACTACAACTACGTACGCGGTACGACTGCTATGCTGAGTCTCGAGTTCGATCCCGGGTGGGGTCAAATGATACTGGGTTTTTCTATAGTGAAATGCTCAATATCCACCCAATAACCTCCAAATATTCCTCGTACCAGGTGATGAAAATTGGTTGTACGGTGGATATTGGGAAGACGAATTAAATAATCCAATGTTTATGATTGACCAACTTTATTATCGTAAAATGTACAGGTAAGTATCGCTTAGTATAGGTTTAGAGTACTCTAATATGACTACACTACTTATACTGTGGCTATCTATTTATCCTATACCATGGGTACTAAATATGAATAACAAATAATGTCATGAAGTGAAAAACATGGTGTTTTTTGTTTTTGTGTCCCTCTTGCGGACGTACATCAATATATCGAAGAGATCCCTCAGGACCTATCCTACATTCGAAATAATCTTCGTAAGTTATTCTTAGTTGCTCTTTGTTCGTTCATCCTTGTTTTACTTACATAAACACGGGTTATTTGTTTCCGCTTGACCTCACTTATCATCTCTTCTATCGATCACAATTGTATCTTTCAAGCGATGCTATTAGAAACAAAATAATGGAAGGTAATAATTAATTAAAAAATCCATTACTTAAAAATAAGTACTTTGTCTAAATATTATTCGCAACAAACATTACCAGTATCTTGAGCTAACTTATTTATCTCGTAAAATACTTGTTAATACTCCACCCCGGGAATTATGCGATAAAGTCTATCCGTCGAGCGAAATTGCACCAGTCGCCCAACCCGTCGCACAACTCGTCAAAGACCAACTCACACGGAACTTTGATCACGTTTATGCAATGTTCTAATCTTATTCAATTTGCAAATAGAGAAAGGAGAGTGCGAGCTCTATTTAAATTGGATGTTGTATTCGCTATTGTTACTGTTTGGTAGATTACTTCTGTGAAAATAAGGAGTGTCAAGGGGAGCGTGGGGTTGAATCGTCTGAACTTGTCTACAACTTATGGAATTAAATCACTTTATTCGTTGTTTGCTTTAAGTCGAGTCGTTACTTAAATGACGTAACTTGATAATGATAACTACATGAGTCTTTAAAATGGGCCACTATTGATGGTAAAGGGGTGCTCTTATATTTGTGTGAAAAACAATCGAGTAATGTTCGAGGGCAAAGGTATACGGTGTTTATTTCAGTATATTGTACACGGTAACAATAATACATTATATTTGGCGCCTATTTTACCACCTCTGAGCTAGTTCTACTCACCAAATAAAATATAACACGTTCAAATACAAAAGTGACACTCTGTCATATATACCGAAAAAAATGTCTGCCAGGTACTGTTAAAAATAGATGACTTATACGTTAAACGATAGTATAATTAGATGAAATTGGCCCTCAAGTTACAAAATTTACTTTTTACTTAAACAATAATAACTAATCATTCTTGCGTTAATGATTCGAATTTATTATTATATTACTGGCTGTAAAGATTATCGAAAAAAATAAAATAATAATACATTTTTACTGCGCATCTAAATCATTTCATTTAGTTAAAACTAACTAAATAAGCGCACTATCAAAACACGTTTAAAACTAATACCAAAGTGTAGCTGTAGTACAATTTAACTACAAACTTATAAAGAACAAAGTTTTAATTCGAACTTGCCCACCGATAACAATGCAGCAAAGTTGTGGGCAGATAGCCGCGGGGCGCGGGGCGACTCAAATCTCCACACGTTGCAGTATATAACCGCACTTCTTTGTAAGAACACCTCGGAAAACTTTGCGCCAAGTAAACTCTGGCAAGTGGCGAAGTACGTTGCCGATCGTCGGCGCCGCTGCCCGCTCGTTCTCTCGCTCGGAAACTCGCTCGCACCCAACCCCCGCGCCCGTTCGACAACGATCCGCCTCCGAACAAACAAACGGACAAGTTTTAATGTTTTGCTCACTAAGTGTATGATTAAACGCGGAGAGCGGCGGAGAGAGTCGGCCGTAAGTTATTGATTTTCCCCGACCGAACCCCCGTCGACTACGCGGCTCGCGGTACGGTACGAGAGCGCTACGCGGTTGTTCGACTTCACAACTCTTTAAAAACAACGATGGAGTTACTTTTATCTTATAATAGATACTTAAAATCACTTATTATATCTAATGAAATACTTTTTTTTTGAAATAAAAAGTAAACAAGTTGTTAAAGTAAGTTTCATGTGAGAAAAGTTAGTGATGGCTGCGCAACCGTACCGCGAGCCGCACAAGTCGCGCACCCTACAACTTCACGTCGCTCTACGTTCCGAAGTTAACGCGAAGTTCCGCCATTTTGGAACATGCTCACAACCCACTTGTTTTATAAAGAAACTTTTTATTAATTCCTGTGGGCCGCGGAGTGTCAGTAAGATGTTTTGAGGTTATGCTGAAAGGCGAAACACTGTTTTCTGACTCGGAGGTTGTGTTATAGTGCCGCTGTGACTGTGTACGCGTCAAATACTAGTGTTTCAGTTGATTTAAGATATTGTTTTGAAGTGTTACTCGAGTGACGTTCGTATGATGCTGTTGTAATTTGTGTTTACTTCTGGCGGCTGCAAGGAGGACGCTGCGATCACTTTTTGACCTTGCCTATGGCCCGGGTACGCGGATAAGTGACAGGTGATAAGTACTAAAGTTAGTTTCACTAGTTAACACAGTTTATTGGAAAGTTGTGTGTTGTGAAAACTTTTAGTTAAAAAGTGTTTACCGAGTTGCGCCGATATCTGTAAACTATTGGCTATCTTTGATGACACATTCGTTGTTTTGATTCCAAAAGTATTCAACTATATAATTATGAAAGTGTTTATGATCGTAAATTTAGGTCATTTCCTGACTAAAACAATAGAACAGTAGTGTACAATTGTTTTTTATGTTGCAAAACCCTCCGAAATCTGCAAATAAAAACTCTGTACGATACTTTCTCAGTGGCTTCATTCAATACTGTTATTAAATTAAGTCGCCTAATGTAACATAAATGTGACAAATTAATCAAATAAACATGAAAAGAACATAATTTTCTCATTACGCTACAGTACGTAAAAATTAATTTTCTCGGAACTGTACAAAGTAATAAGCCGTCACGGTTGTTAGAAGTATTCTAACATCTTATTTACGTTAACTTTAACCTTGTTGAATCGTCAGTATCAAATAGTGTTTTTAATAACTACTGATATACAATAGTTACAAAATAACAGTGAATAATTTTCTAATTATTGTTACAGTGTTAGTGGTAAACACGTGTAATACTCGGAAAATTAATTAAAATTGAGCTTAATAACATTTTAATACACATTATACCCTCGAACATTTAATTCAACTCATTAAAACTTACAGTAACTATAAAATCACCGAGATGTACCCCCGACCGCTCCATAATGGTACCAAACCGTCCGACTGTTTCCCTTCATTTAAACTTAAAATAATTCAAACATGTATAAATACTACATCTACGATACAATACTCTAACAAATTGGAAAATATAATAGATTCAAATCAAGCGTATTTCAGTTTTTTCGTATAGGTAAACATTTATTCCCTCCTCTCGAACTATCTCATAAATAAAGTAAAAAGCCCACGATATTGGGTCGTCTTATTGAGGACGCTATTACAAAGTCATTTCGGCGGCCGGTCCCAGTCTCAGTCCATTGTAGAAGGAAAATCTTTCTACAGTCACGGCTCTCGATGGGATAACGCAAACGGATGCCAATTCTGAAAGGTCTTACGTGTATTATCCACCCAAACGATAATTGACTTAATCTCAACAACCCGAGAGCACAATTTCGCATGACGCGCGAGAAAGCTATGAAACTTTGTTAAATAACTTTTCAGATAACTTGAACTTGGCGTATTTGCGCAAAGTTGGAAGCGGAATTCCACCGCGGGCTAATTTAATCTGTACCCGCTTGTAATAAATGTTGTTTTCGCGTAATGCCAATTGGGGAGTTAGTGTATTTTGTTAAGGCGAAAGTTCTGGACTTCACGAAGCAAAACGCGAACTTTTGTAGAACATTTCAGTGTAGTTAGTACAATGTTATAATGGAAATAAGCACTTCAAAATGGCGTCCTCTGCAGCTGCTGTGTGTGTGTATCGATTGTCGGATGTTTTTGTATGATGGATGCTATCATAACTTTGGCAGTCGATTGGATTTCTTTTGTTCTCGTGTTATTTTTTCCCTCTATAAAGTATGTAATGAATTTCCAAAAACACCTGGGGATGAAATAACGCATATCGATTTTGTAACTGGAATAGATGTTGGACATCTATTTCAGTAACTTGCAGACGGCTGCTGATATTTAAATGAGCCATATTCATTGGTTATAAAATATTTTATTAAGCGACGCGCCTTTGAAAATTTTCTTTTGTTATATTCTTTTTTCTTTTGCCAATGTTTAGTTCATACAATTGACTTCATTTATGTTTTATTTATAACCACGAAGTTATTTCTCTATCCTTTAATGAACAATTCCAAATTTCTCAAGTAATAACACTCTACGAATACATAGAAGTGATTTGTAAAGATAACAAATGTATATGAATAGACGACATTAAAAGGTTTCCTAAAAGCTCAGAGTTCTGTTTAACAACGTTGTTATTTAATTGTGTACCGTGTTATACATTCAAGCACATTCAGAATTTACTACTAGCTCCTGAATTAAACCCTAATAATGTGCGTTTTTGAAAAGGCTTAAGTGATTTCTACAAATCTACTCAAAATTCGACCTTAAGCTCATTGTTATGAAGTTTACATTTGTACGCTCTAGTTTGCAGTTATGCCATATCAAGACAACGCGACACATTTTCCTCCGTTTCTTTTTATTTGCTTTGAACAATAAATGGGTCTTAGCTATACAGCTGTCTTATATACGTGACTTTGCGATATTATGCGAATGTAAACAGGCTGACTTCGATTTTATTGGATAATTCATGAGTGGGTTATAAAATTTCTACTTTGCATAACGTAAGGTCAAAGGAATCCTTAAAACTGGTGGATAGAGTAATAAAATCCGTTGCAAACTTTCATGATCGGAATATAAATTTTTTGATCCGTTTTGTGTTAGAGATATGAATAGCTCTGCGACATTTTGTTAATGAGGTACTCATTTTTCCATTCGCTTTCCTTTATCTATTTTCTTTGGGTTCATTACTAAATTGACGTTTAATTTTGTCATATTTTTTGTTAACCAAGTAATATCAGAAACTACTTATGTCTTTCCTAATTTCAAAATTATCTGAAACTGCCGTGATCCCACTTGCAGTGGGGTTGGTGCAATATGCATTTTTAATATATACTAGATGACCCGGTGAACTTCGTATCACCTACATATATATGTGTAAAATGTGGTCTAAACTTAATACAAATGTTTTATTTACATTAAATGCAACACAGTTATGCACTTAATGTAAATTAAAAAAAAAATTAATTAATGTACTGCACTATTGCATGTGAGGTAGTCCGTCGCACATTTAATTGACTTCGACGACCTAAGGCAGGTCGTCTTCTCCTTCGGTGCGCGGGGGCATCTGAGCCCCCCTACATTTGGAGACGGGCCGCAAGGCGGCACCGCGCAGGGGCGGTTCCGGCTGAAGCCAGGGCACTTCTCGCCTCGGGAACCCGGGGCCGAATATGGCCACCGCGGGGTTTTTAGTTGATATTTGCCGGCATAGGGTGTACATAGTGTTACGGACTCGGCCCAGCGGTCGCCCGGATGTTTTCCATCTCTCCCGGGTGGCTCAACGATGGGTCGTAAGTCCGGTAGAGCCCAACCTAACCGATCCACCTCCCCCCGGTGGGACGGTAACGACAAAACGCTTTTCCCCGCGACAAAAAGTAAATAAATAAAAGAAGTGTGGTTCTCGAGACGCTCGACAGAAGTGATAACTTAAACTTATGTGGGTTAAAGTGAGAGAGGAGAAGCCTGCCTACTGCTGCCGTATGCGTGAGAGAAAGGGAAGCCAGACAGAGTGGCGCCGTAACGCGTTACGTTACAAAGCGATTTACCCTCCCATAAGAAGTTATCACTTCATTGGATTGCTCTGCACTGCACTGCTCTCCAGTCCGGCCAAAGTTCTGTAAAAGTCCTTCAAAAGTCCGATCAAAGTCCGGTCACAGCGCGGTCAAAGTCTTGTCAAAGTCCTGTCAAAGTCCTGTCAAAGTCCGGTCAAAGTCCGGTCAAAGTCGGTCAAAGTCCGGTCAAAGCCCGGTTAAATACCTGTCAAAGTCCGATGAAAGTCCGGTCAAAGTCCTATCAAAGTCCGGTTGAAATACGGTCAAAGCCCCGTTAAGGACCTGTCAAAGTTCGGTGAAAGTCATATCAAAATCCGGTCAAAGTCCGGTCACAGTTCGGTCAAAGTCCTGTCAAAGTCCGGTCAGTCCTATCAAAGTCCAGTCAAAGGCGGTAAGAGTCCGGTCGAAGTCCGGTCAAAGCCCGGTTAAAGACCTGTCACAGTCCGGTCAAAGTCCTGTCAAAGTCCTGTCAAAGTCCGGTCAAATCCCTGTTAAAGTACTGTCAAAGTCGGTCAAAGTCCGGTCAAAGTCTGGTCCAGGCAGGTCCAGTCCGGCCCAGTCCGGTCCAGTCCAGTCAAAGTACGGTCCAGTCCGGTCCAGTTCGGTCCAGTCGGGTCCAGTCCGGTCCAGTCCGGTCAAAAGTCCGGTCAAAGCCCGTACCGTAAATAAAGTTCTCGCGCACTGACAAACTGATGATAGTCTTTAATAATTGTCTTGAAATTTATTTATTTATTTTCTTTTTTCGTCAACCAACTGATACTTTTACACTTTTTTTATTTCTGAAACAAAACTGTATTGTATTCCAACAAAACAGACCAAAGAAATCGGACCTCATACCATATACAGGGTTATTTTTAAAACACTGACAACCTCGCAGGAGTAGATTCCTAAGGTCATTTGCTACTACTTTTGTTCTACGACTTTTCATAATTTGTTAGATTTTATTCTCATACAAAAATAATTATGAATTTAATTTCCGTCTTGAAAGTTACCTACGCTCTGCGCGTATCGCAGATTACGTAATACACGCAGCGCACGCGTCAGTTCAATGACCGGCCGCGCCGTATCGATCGATAATACCTACATCCAGCCGTCAGCTGACGTACGAACACAAACACTACACAACAAAAACTTGTAAAATCATTTTTTTTCTTATGTATTGAGTATGTCCAAACTCGTTGAACAAAAGTTGTTCCTTATGGGGTCAGCTATATGGCCCTGCGAGGTTGTCAGTGTTTTAAAAATAACCCTGTATATCCATATTAGCTATGAAACAGACAAATTTCTGAACGCACCTATAAATATTAGACAACCAAGTGTCAATTTATTTCTAAAAAGACAAAACACATTAAATTTTTCATACCTAGGAACGGTTTGTATTGGAAAATTTAATTGTCGTTTTTGGTATTTTCCTTTACTTATTATTTATTTTTCTCACCGGGTAAACCTTCCCTGAACTTCCACAAATATTTCAAGATCAGAATTAGCCAAATCGGTACAGCCAGTCTCGAGTTTTTGCGAGACACACGCACAGCGATTCATTTTTATATATATAGACTAGATGACCCGGTGAACTTCGTATCACCTACATAATATATTTGTGTAAAATGTGGTCAAAACTTAATACAAATGTTTTATTTACATTAAATGCAATTAAGTGAGGTACTGCGCCATTGCACGTGAGGTAGCCCGTCGCACATTTAATTGACTTCGACGACCTAAGTCAGGTCGTCTCCCACCTCCCTCCGATTGGACAGTCCTGTCCCCGTCCCGTCCCCGTCCTGTCCCCGTCCTGTCCCCGTCCTGTCCGCGTCCCGTCCCCGTCCCGTCCCCGTCCTGTCCCCGTCCTGTCCGCGTCCCGTCCCCGTCCTGTCCCCGTCCTGTCCCGTCCCCAGGCCGTCCCTGTCCTGTCCTGTCTCACTGTCCTGTCTCACTGTCCTGTCTCTCTGTCATGTCTCTCTGTCCTGTCTCACTGTCCTGTCTCACTGTCCTGTCTCACTGTCCTGTCTCACTGTCCTGTCTCACTGTCCTGTCTCACTGTCCTGTCTCACTGTCGTGTCTCACTGTCGTGTCTCACTGTCCTCTCACTGTCCTGTCTCACTGTCCTGTCTCACTGTCCTGTCTCACTGTCCTGTCTCACTGTCCTGTCTCACTGTCCTGTCTCACTGTCCTGTCTCACTGTCCTGTCTCACTGTCCTGTCTCACTGTCCTGTCTCACTGTCCTGTCTCACTGTCCTGTCTCTCTGTCATGTCTCTCTGTCCTGTTTCACTGTCCTGTCTCACTGTCCTGTCTCACTGTCCTGTCTCACTGTCCTGTCTCACTGTCCTGTCTCACTTTCCTGTCTCACTGTCCTGTCTCACTGTCCTGTCCCTGTCCTGTCCCTGTCCAGTCTAGACGCTATACGACCCGTCATCACGGCAAGCTTCGCAACGACAACCATCCGGTTTATACCTGCGCTTATAGTACCCAGGAACAGTTTGTACTGGAAAATGAACATTCCAAAATCAACAACTACTAATAAATTAAAAATTAATTAAAAAAAACATTGTCCAGCGGACAAAATTGTGAATCTAAACCATTCTCAGATCCCCTTGAACACACACAAAAAATTTCATCAAAATCGGTCCAGTCGTTTAAGAGAAGTTCAGTGACATACACACTCACAGAAGAATTATATATATAAAGATTGCAGAAAGATTTGATTTGTAGTTTTTACGGCCGGCCTGCTTGGTGTCAACCCCTCTGGGGAGATAATTCACCCAGACCCAAAAAAATATTTGTGGATCACACAAACGCTTGTGTCGGTGCGGGAATCGAACCTGCGGCCTCTCGCTTATAGGACCATATCAAGGTATTTCTATACAATCTCTTAAAAATTCGAGTACAAAATTAATCGCACGAACGAATGCAATCGAAAACCTACTTTACATAATAAAACTCGTTCTTGTTTGAACTACGAAAACAGAATAAACAAATTGCTAAAATTAGAAGCGTTTATCAAAAGTAGTATTAATTTTTGTGTTTCAAATGTTACGAAATTGGATGTTCAAAACAAGTTGGTAGTTTCATTACTAAGCTCTACATTTTAGGGCTCCGTGGCCAGATGGCAAAAACGTAACCCTTAAAATGTTGGTCATATGCGTGTGATAGTCTGCTTGTCTGTGTATCACAGCCATTTTAATTTATATCAAAGATTTTATTATTGTAATGGCTGCTCTATACCTACTTTACTCTATGTTCTGAACTTCGTTGTCTCATTTCGGATTTATAAAATAGGAATTCATATAAAATTTGTTTCAACATTCGATAGCCTATTTCTACTTTCTTTGTAATTGTTATAATATGCTCTTTAATCTATATCAATAAAAATTGAATACAGTTCGTTGGTAACGGCATCACTTGAGAAGGCTGAATCGATTTAGCCAATTATAAATTTCAAGTGGTAGAGCCACGATATAGACAGCCTTGTCTACACCACGAATGGGCCGGCTCAACCGGATTGTTACCACTGTCTCACTGAAAACAGGCTTGCTGCTGTATTCGTACGGTGAGTGAGATATTCGGAGGCCTAAATCTCTCCAGACTCTCTCCTGTTTTCCATAATTATATCTTGCCTTTAAGGTCGGTAAAGCGTTCTAAATTCTTCTGGTATTATGGGCGTTCTTGGGCGGTGTAGATCACTTATCCTCAGATGACCCACTTATTGCCGGCCTACGTTATAAGAAAAAACACAAACGTTTGTCTCAGAACGGGGATTGAACCAGCGGCCTCTCGTCTCACAGCCGACTTTTCACCTGCTGCGCCATGTAGGCTGTCCGGAATATGTTATAATCTAAACAAGAAGTTTTTCTTCAAGTACTTTGGAGTTTCAACACGTAGCTCTATCAACTTGCTACGTCTTATCTTACGCTGTAGCATTATCGTTTTGGCAAGTTAAATTTTTGCGACTACGTCGTAGCCGTTTTTAGTAGGAAGTGCTTTAAAGCATTTAAATAAAAGAAACCTTTTTTATTATTATAGTTCTATAATAATATAATGTCTTTATAATCATGTCGCATCATATTCATTGAATTCTTCTAAGAGCATTGAGTCATACGAACAGAAGGTTGAAACTAGCAATAAATTTATAGTCAGTCGAATTTATCTGAAAGGAATGAGTCATGTCGGCATTTAATATGAATGAAAAATGCAGGCTATAATGTCTGCTGAATGTCGATTCTAACGGTTCAGTTGACCTCAAATTACGATTCGTCTCACAAATATTAACTGTTATCAAAATTTAATAAGAAGATTGCCAGCAATAACATTTAAATTTTACTAAGCTTTGTTTGTGTGTATGCATTTGTATGTAATTCTGTGGCATCGTCGCGCCTATACGCGTCGACCTATTTGAATGTATATTTTTGTTTGAAAGCTAATTTAATCTAGATGGTAGAAATTAAAATGTTTCTTTTTTCACCTGCCTTTATCCCAATTACAATTCGTGCTTAAGTTTTAGTTTGAGTGTCTAGTATGGCGGTTGACCCAACTCACATCGTGGGATGCAAATAAGCTCGGCGTAGCCTACCTCTACGGGGATAGTGGCGTAAGCCTACGTTATGTTTTTTCGTTTTGAAAACATTTAATTTCGATACGCTTAAGTAATTTTAATAAACTTAATAAAACCACTATAATTATTTCAGACGATATTAAATAACAAGACTGATTAAATTATACACTATAGTTACACAGCGAGCATGTTGTATCAACAACTACAAATCAAGCTTTATTACTTTGTGCCAACTTCACGCAACTTAATACAAACTTTATTTCCAAAGTATTAAAATTCAATTTCCTTCGGAACTTCTATTCGATACTTTTTAGTTTAGAGCGGAGTAATATTGTAAAAACCGTTTTATATCTAACGATGTAAAGATGATTTTCGCATGAAGCCACACGACCACTTCAAAACACCCGTAGTCTACTTTATTATTGTATTTAATGAATATAAATGAAGGTAAATATTACTTTAACATTTTCTTCGAGATTCAATTATTTATTAGCAACGCATTAACATTTTTATAAAACATACAGTTTAGTAATTTTTATTTCATTTTGATGTTATCTAAAACACTGTTAATATGCCACGCCGTAAATTTTATGGAATAGTGCACTCATTATTCTGTATAAAGTTTTACCACTGTCTCACAGAAAATGGTCGTTTACTGGCAGCTTGCTATTCCGTTTCGTACGGTCACAGATATCTGGAGGCTCAAATCGCCCGCCCTTTACCCAAACCTATAATTACCCTTTCCCTTTAAGGCCGGAAACGCATCCACGACTCCTAGTGTATTTTGAATGTTTATAGGCGGTGGAGACCACTTACCATCAGGTGACCCACTTGCTCGTTTGCCAGTTTATGCTATAAAAGAACTCCTGATATAAATTGACATTTAATTTGGGTTGCAGAATGTCACGCAAATCCCGGCAAGGGTACAGCATCCGTCACTTGCTCCAGTTGCCGAATGCGCCGCGCAGCCCGCCCACCGCACCGCCACAGCCCCCGGCGCCGGGCGTCAAGGTCAGTGCATTTATTCACTCCGACTCAATAATATGACGACAAAACATTGATATGAATTCTTATGTTTACGCGAATATTACTCATTGAAATAAGACTAATTTAAACGGATTTTATCGCGGTTTGATCCCGACGTTTCGAAAGCTTTTCAGCCTTCGTGGTCACGGAATGGACTTGAAACGTCGGGATCAAAATTAATAAAAACCCGCGATAAAATCCGTTTAAATTAGTTTTATTTCATTGATATGAAGTTTTATTCAGAGATTATTTCTTAAAGTTCTTGAGTTCGTACGGATTGGTGACACGACAGACGCACTCGCAATAAGAGACGACACACCTTTGTCTTTTCAATGTTACGTCTATATAATAATAATTATAATACTAACCTTGTATTATATACAATCCCGCTGATGGGCACGGATCTCCTCTACTGAATGAGATGGATTAGGCCTTTGTCCACCACGCTGGCCTAATGCGGGTTGGCAGAATTCACATACCTTCGAAATCTTATCGAGTTCTCAGGTATGCAGGTTTCCTCACGATTTCCTTCACCGTTAAAGCAAGGAATAATTAACAATTAATATACATTTAACATAAAAATCAGAGGTGTATGCTCTTGGGGCTGGTTTCGAACCTGCGACTTTCGTCTCGACAGTCCGTCTATATATTAACTGTTAAATATCATATGTTTTAACGGTAAAAATATCAGGTGAGAACTGGAATGCCTGATAAATATCCATAAGAATTTCGACAATCTCTATATACCAACCCGCATTAGGCCAGTAGGGGGAACTAAGACTTGATGCCTCCCATTCGTAGAGAAAGCCCTTGGCCAGCCGTGATATGTGTATAGTACAGTATTGGAATTGTTATTTGTTTCCCCCTTTAACGCACAATTAGTATTTAAAAGGATTCATACTTGATATGTACGTAATTTCATAAAGAAGCTCTACATTTTTCTTTTTACAAAGTACAGAAAATTGGCAGAGATTACTTAGCAACGTATCGAATATTTATTTTCTTCTCATATTATTTTGGCAGAGGTATTTAGCCGGGGCATACATTGTCATCGTTTCGACGGTTTCTACGCTATACGGTTATTTCTATGTTAAAAAACAATTTTAAGTAGAGCATAAGAATACCACTTGTTTATATAGATTAATAATTACGTAATTGGCAATTTGTTCTAACTATAATTGATAATATAAGTAATAATTTTTTTATTATTATGGATATAATTGAAATTAAAGTATGCTTCTGTAGTCTATAGTATTTTGAAATAAAAGTTGCTTACATGTTATAAAACTTAAGCTTGATCAACATTTTTCTGTTTTTCCGGGGAAATCCGAAAGCAGCGGTAGCTCAAAAGGAAGTGGTACGTTCTACCAAAACGAAAGTCGTAGGTTTCTGTGATACGCGTGTAATCATTGTTAATTATTACCTGCTTTAACGGTGAAGGAAATATCGTGAGGAAACCTGAGAAGTTCGATAATGAAAATGAGAAAGAAAGAAAAGATAAAATGGAAATTCGCACAGACAGAGTCACGAGCAAAATCTAGCACATTTCAGTCGCAGTCTCCAATCAATTCCTAGTTAATAATCAAATGCGCAAACACAAGATCACACTTCCGGTTAATCTAACCACATACCTAGTTTAATTGGTTATTAACAATTGTACTCCTCACGTAATTAGCTACAGAATTAGAAACGACCCACGATAGACCGAAGCATTAATAATTCACGATAATATGATCCATACTCGTAATCGTTTCCACTTGTAGGAAGTAGGAAAGTCATGTAAATACGATGGATTTATTTATTTATTTATTTTATTTTATTGAATGATGAGACGAGCAAGTCGCTAGCCTGATGTTAAACGCCACACGTGCCCATAAACAGAAGCAACACCACACAGAACTTTGAATTACAAAGAACTGCATGGCACTGAACTGCGCTCATCATCCCGAGACCTGAGATGTTAAGTCTCATAATGCCCAATAATTTCACGGGCTTCAATGTCCTTCCAACCGAAACATAAAAGTGCTTGCACACTGTTGCTTGGCGGCAGAAATAGACAAAGCGGTGGTACCGACCCAGACGGCCTCTCGCATACGAGGGACCTACCGCCTTTTGAGGAAATGCGCTTATATATGCGAGTATGTGTGGAAATCTGATAAGCGGTCGCCGTAAGTTAAAAAATAATGTGGTGAGTAATATAGAATAGTAGTTTGGTCATCTTTTTTTTTTTTTTTTTTTATCCTGGCTCGGCAAAGTGACTACGCTACACCTGATGGTAAGTGTAGCGCCATCCAAGAATATTGTCAACCAATGATAAACAATGTGTCCATCATTGGTCGGCAAGATCATGCCGGCCTGCCAAAGGGCCAAGGGGGAGGGGAAGGAAAAAGGGATGGGAAAAGGGTGAGGATCAGGGGGCCAGCCCCCTGGGGAGAACCGGATATACACTGGCTGACCCTGGAACGCGACCCACACAAGGTGGGCCACTATGGCAGGTTTTAGCACCAGTGTACGGTGGTCGCTATCCGGTCGGATACAAGTATCCTCCCACCAGCAAAAGAGCATCTAGAGAAGATTGATGAAGGACGACTTACGAAAGGTATTTATCGTGCGAATGTGAAGAGACCATAATGTCGCTCAAATATACGATTTCCTCCGATAAGGACACGTCACGAGTACGCTCAACCGCCGAAAATGTGTAGAAAAAGTCTTTTTTTATTTACCATAATATTTTTCATTAAAACAACAATAACAACAATTAATCGTCTTTTGCGAAGATGAAAACACATTGTAATGTAAAGTTACGCAACAATTAATTATCTGAACTTTAGACAGAAGTTTTGTAATGATGTCAAATTTATCCGTAATGGCTGGAGCGAAATAATAAAACCCGAGTCAGATACTAATTCTTATATCTTACAGTTTAAAAAATGTAATAACTGCCGCACTGAGAGATGTCTTATAACTTTAATTGTCATTAAGTCATTGCTTAAAATTTATTTCCACACTCGCAACCGGTTAATGTTTCATGTTCCGTTACAGAATAAAAAAAAAACTTTATATTCCGTTATTAAGTACCTACACAAAAGGTCTTAACCGACGAATCTGAGAAATAATTGGGATCTAAGAAATAGGTTAATGACAATTAAAGTTTAGTGACGTCTTTGAGCGCGGTGCTTAGTTCCCAATCCCTAATTATCCCTTTCCTTTAAGGTCGGCAACGCGCCCATGATTCTTCTGGTATTGTGGGCGAACATGGGCGGTGGAGATCACTAACCATCAGGTGACCCACTAGCTCGTTTTGCGGGTCTATCCTATAAAAATAAAAAAAGACGTGTGGCACTCGGAGACTGCCGCGGTAAAGCTATTGCATAGCATTTTTTATCATTTTTTTTTATTATAATTATTTATTTATTTTACTTATGCAGTATTTTTTTTCCTTTGTTTTTAATTTTAATTTTGTGTGTCAAGGTCGGGGTCAAGGTCGAGGTCAAGGTCGGGGTCAAAGTCCGGTCAAAGTCTTGTGAAAGTCCGGTCCAAGTTGACTGGTCACTGTGTGACGCTACCTAGGACTTCGAAATTATCGATGTTCCAGGGAGGTCAGCTAACGCTGGCTGGTCGGAGTGGGGGGTGTTAGGTTTTTTAGTTACGGAATTTCTGTATTCGGTCTCGCCGCTCAAGGCCCGCGATAAAATCTATACAATAGCTTAAAAGATAAGCAGCCTCCACAGGACAAAATACATAGTACCATATTTAACCGCAGTAATTTATTACACGACATTAAAAATGTCAAACGAGTACACATAACTTCGAAATCTTGTAGCATAATATTAGTATTAATGAAAAACTTTCAGATTCAGATAAATCATGCAGCGAAATAACTACGCGCTCCGAACTGTCGTAACAAAGTTTGTTGGTACGATGGTGTTCCCAGTGGTGGATATTGTAACTATCGAAAAAAACACAATGATTAATAGTAAAATGCTATAAAAAATATGTTACTTCTATTTTATACATTACAGTTTTTATTTTATTTTTTTCATTTCGTGGCTCGGCAAAGTGATGGTAAGTGCAGCGCAATCCAACAATAGTGAGGACTAACGACAGATGATGTATCTATTTATCGTAGGTCGGCAGAATTATGACGACTTACCTTCACATTCCTTCACAGTCGGTTATAAGCTCTCATATTGTAGGAAAGACGGAACACAAGTGCCGGCAAACTATTCTTCGGTTTAATAGTACGGGAGAACTAAAATATGTGCGGACTTATAGAATTAAACAAATTTAAACCGATGGACTGACCCCACCCCGTGACCACGAAAGCTGAAAAGTCTTCGAATTGTCGGGTTCAAAATTAATAAAAAGCCGCGATAAAATCCGTTTAAATTAGTTTTATTTTAATGGGTAATATTCGCGTAAAATGATTTCTTATGTTTATAAGAAATCATTTTGCGGAATTCTTTGTACGAGCGACTCGGTCGAATAAAGGCGACCACGAGACTGTAGTTCCGCAAGCCAGCACGCGTAGATCTATTAAGGAAAAATGCGGATAGGGTAACGTGAAAAACTTCTTCACGGCATTTACCGCGATACGGATGCTAAAACCGATAAGCGAGGCAATGCCCCTACGTAGCTGTAACGGCTGTAAGTTCTTAATAACAGCCGCAAAATTCACGATGGGGACAGTCCGTCGATGCAATTCGAGCAAGTATTTGGCGGAATCGACCTAAAACTGCGAAAATTATTCTGGCTCTGCCTGATACGGATATTACGCTTTCGATGTAAATATTTTCTTGGATTCAGCTCGCAGCTTACTTGTGATTTAAAATGAACTTAGATGAAACGTATAAAGTGGCGCCCTCAAGAGCTACAAAAGTGATACGAGACCCAAAAATTTGTTTATTATTTAAAATTATATTTTGAATTAATAATAAATGATTAATAAAAATCACAATTACTATCAAATTTTTATCTACATTTTAATCTTTAAGTCATCTTGCAAACCAGCTACTCTACATTAATTCTGCTGAAATCCACCGTCCTGTCCTTTACTAATCCATACAAACCACTAACAAGCCGTTTCAAACCTCTGCGAAGGAAACGCTAGGTTGTTGAGTTTCTCTGAAAAATAGATAGATGGCGCTTTTCTTAATATTCCGTTTAGTGCGGTATTACGTATTCCATGTCACAGAAACTGTACAGTACAAGATTGTTGAATGGTGGGAACTGAATAAATCTTTACGAATAAGACGAGGTGGCGCTTTTCCTCTTTTACTTTTGCATAACATATTGTATTGAATGAAACAAAAGTAGCAGACGTCAATTCTTTGCTCTACAGTAGGATAAAATATGTGCTCTACTTTTATATTTGTGTGTTTTGATATTTCAACGTCATAAATGAATAATTCAATAAATTCTTGTTTAATTTCTAAATAAGAACACTCTTCAACCGACTTCAAAAAGGGAGTAGGTTATTTAGTAAGGTGCTAGGATTTTTTTGTTGTTGAATCCCTCGTATGTAGTGTATGAGCACTGTTATAATTTATTCGAAGGTCATGAAATCTAGTGAACTAACTGGCTGATATAAACTTAATATCTTATGTCTCCGACGAGCCGAGTCCAGTGTAATGCAGTGTTTTGTAGTTTAGGGTTGTGTATGGTGTTACTTACCATCAGCGGTCTGCTTGTTTTGTCATTTAATTCAATAAAAAAGCAGTGTCTGTATGTTTCCCGATATTTATACCAAATGTGGAACGAATTTGATGTGTTAGCCGATGTTTACTACCAGGGTAGTCTCATATTAATTTATTTAAGATCTAATGACAGAGTACTAAGGAAATGGAAAACTCCTTTGATGATAATAGCAAATGAACCGCGATTCGTGTATCTAAATGGAATTAGTTGAATATACCTGTTGTTACATTCGTAGGTCATTTATTAAATAACCAATAAATTGAAACAAAACTGAAACATTTTGACAACGGTCTGTGCGTTATGGTGATTGGTGGAAATAGCTACTATTAATTACGCTTATTTGCATTTTATTTGTTTTTTTTTTATTTGATTGAATAATGAGACAAGCAAGGCGCTCGCCTGATGGTAAGTATCGCCTACCCATAAACAGAAGCAACACCACACAGAACTTTGAATTACAGAACACTGCATGGTACTGAACAGCGCTCGTCACCCCGAGACATAAGATGTTAAGTCTCAGAATGCCCAGTAATTTCACATCAAATGTTATTAGCACTGGACTTAAACCAAAACAAAATTTAGTCGACCACGGTAAAGTCGCTCGATGTTTGTAATAAATCGCCCAAACAAACATATAAATCAATCAAACAAGAAAGGGTGAATAGAATTCCTTCGCAAACGTGTTTAGTTCACGTTAGTTGGACAGTGGCGCCCCCCGGCGCATTCCTCCGGAACTATGTGAGACAACCTTTCAGTATTTATTTACAAAGCAAATCAACTATTTATTTATTGGGCAATTGCTTTGATCGCCGAGTGACCTCCTGCAAACATAGGATTGTCGTTTCGGTTAAAGGATATTGGGAGAATAATGTGGATTGCTGGGAAAAATGTTATTATTAACATTATTATTCTAACCTTAGTTTTAAATTATATAAAATCGGCTTATGACTATTACATCGAATCAAAATTAATACAATATGAAAATCCGAGATGTTTCTTTTTCAGTAAGTATTAAACATAGCCGATTATTAGTATACAGGACAAAAGGAATAAATCAATATAATACTTACATTTAAACAACTTACCGCCGTATTTGCTGCAGCTAAAATTCAATACATACCTACTCACTTCTCACTTCTGTTCTAGCTGCCAAGGCTTGTAAGTTTGTCAATATGATTAACTGTAATTAACTAACAATTAACGAATCATATGAATCTAATAGACGTGTCAAATGTCTGATACAGTAAAATGACAGGATTTAACGAATTTATATTTATAACTGACATAGATTAACTTCATACTAAATAGTGAATTGTTAGTAATATACTCGGTGAAAATAGAATTATTGAAGAATTGTTTGACCTTACCGCTCCTCACCTTTCCTTAGCAGAAGCACGCGTGCAGGCTTGCGTAACCACTGCTTCGTGGTCTCCTTCATCTGGGCTCGAACTAAAAAGTTCGCGAAATTTTACTTCTGTCGGACCATTAAGCTGTGGAATAGTTTGCCGGCACACGTGTTCCCTCCTTCCTATAATATAGAGTCCTTTAAATGGAGTGTGAAGTAGCAGTTAGGCAGGCCGGCATGATCTTGCCGACCTACGATGGACACATTGTTTGGTCGACACTATTCCTGGATAGCGCTACACTTACTGCGCTACACTCAGTCACTTTGCCGGGCCAGGATAAAAAAAAAATAAGCCACAGAATTATCATCAAACATTTAACAAATAACGTCGTATCCACATTAACATTCCGCGTAGCTAAAAGGGTTTCTTTTCACGGGCCGATACCGGAACGTTGTAGGGCAACTTTGACCAGACGGCCGGTTCCGTTTGTATAAGAATAATGTCCTTTACTACCTATAGACATTCGTCTGTCGACTCTGATTGATGCACATTCCGTTTGCTGTAGGGAGAAATAATTCTTTTGGATTCTTACTGTCTTTTGGGAATCCATTTGCGATATTTTTATAAATTAAATATGAATTAGAAGGTGGTTGTTTACATCTTTTTTTTTATAGCATAGGCCGGCAAACGAGCATGTGGGTCACCTGATGGTAAGTGATCTCCACCGCCCATGTAAGCCCACCACCAGAAGAATCATGGGCGCGTTGCCGACCTTAAAGGAAAGGGATAATTAGGGATTGGGAAGGGGAGGGGATTTGGGCTTCCGGATATCTCACTCACCGTATACGAAACAATTAGCAGCGAGCCGCTACTTTACGTCGGTTTTCTGTGAGACAGTGGTAACGACCCGGACGAGCCAGCCCATTCAAGCTGTAGGCAAAACTATCTACAGCGTGGCTCTACCACTCAAAAGTTCTACTAGGGTAAACCATATTTTCTATTTTTCGACTTATTTTAAAAAATAATGATTTAAGTTAAATAACCTGGCCAGGCAGCCAAATAATAAAATAGGTGGTTTCAGATTTTTAAATTCTTAATTTATAACTCATGCTTTGGATGTTGCTCGAAACGAAGAATTCATATGCATGCAAGTTGTATGCTAAGCCATCATATTTCTTTTCATCAACTTAAATATTAAATGCACCCAAAGCCGATTAATAAACTGCTGTTTAATCCGCGTGGCGTTAAGTAATTAAGCACTCAGCGGGCAGTCCGGTCCACCTCTTACACGCCGATTTATTTAACACCCACCAACATAAACGCTGCTAGTGTTGAGTTATAAAAAAATATTTTTATCGAGATATTATATGGTAAATTAAATTTAAATATTTTATTCAAGTGCTACATTTTAGATTTTTTTTATAATTTGCGTCGTAGAACTTTTTCTTCAAATACATAAATTACTCAATATAACCAAAAATCTCACGGTGACGGAAAAGGCAAGGCAAAGGTAGAATGAGTTACTGACGTTACCTAGCAGTGAATAAACTCATACTTAAAGGGTTATCTGCTCTGAAGTCTGAACCTAGAATCTCATTGTTAATAATTCGTAAACGAGCTTATTACACATCTGATAGTAAGGTTTCAGTATAAACTCCTACAATAAGGAATCACAGGTATATTGCTGACTTAAGGAAGGGTATGGGACAATGCGAGATTATGGATTTAGTAGCCTTCGGCATTCTCACCGTTTCGATTAATCGTAGACATATGTTTCGTATCGATGCCTCCTAAAAATATTAGGCTATTCCTATAAAAAAAAGATTGTAAAATGTCCTTGAAAGGGATGAATAGAAGGAAAAAGGAAGTCCTGCAGCGGAACATAAGGTTCTAAGTAAAAAATAAAAAAAGTTGATACTATCCCGATCGAACCACCTTATTTATACTATAGAGGTAACTGACTACAGTGAGGCTCTATCTCTTAAAAAAACTATTCATTTTGATATATAACATACATTGCCACTAGGCTAGTGACTCAATTATATTTAATAGATCGCAATTCACATAAATTATAAAACCAGCATAATTATACAGTACTCATGATTTTATCGATATCTTTTCAAACTTTATTCCAAGCACTATCGGAGGCGCGTTGACAGCGATATTTCTTTCGGCCCGGCCACATCCACCTAGCGCCTTCCGGGACTATAATTTACCGGCGTGGCGCCCCGTAATGTACGCCCGATTGAAACCTTACGACTAATTGTTATTTACTGACCTCAGGAGTCAACATTGCCAGAATTGAAAATTATTTGAACTTATCGTAGAAGAAAAATTATCATATAAAGAAAAAAAAAAGAGTTTTAACGATTATATTATTAAAAATCGATAACAGATCACAAAAATCTAGCAACGATAACCCAGCAAGGATAGAAACGGTCTGAAGAGATGAAAGTTTAGTCATAGCAACGAGCGCATGCGTCTATCTATGACTACGAACTTACCTGTATAAATTTCATTGATAATTGCTGCTTGCTTTAACGGTAAAAAAAACCTAGCGAATTCACTATGGTCAATAAATCAATCAATTTTTTTTATCGTCTCCACTTATTGATGCCAGCCCTGTATTATATACATTCTACTGCTGGATACATGATTCTTCTGCTAATGTGAAGAGTACACTTAATCCGTCATGCTGATCTAATGCGAGTTGGTGGATTTCACATTTTCAATATTGTGAAGAACTCTTCTTAGGTATGCAAGTTTTCTCACAATGTATTATTCACCGTTAAAGCAAGCCATAATAAATAATGTATGCACACATAGCCTAGATAAGATGTGCATGCTATTACCGCGCTGGTTGCGAACCTTCAACTTTCGTCTCGGCAGTCGGTACCACTCGACGCTGGCTATCGCTGCTCGTTTATCAGTGGTCGCCATTACTCTTATACTGCATCACCATAGCGAGTAGCGTAGTCACTTTGAAGAGCTAAAAAAAAAAACAAAACATCCTGTAAATTTGTTCACCGTGCTTACCAAACGCAGCAATAAGTCACGCTAGGCAGTAGTATTTCACTTGTATTGTTCCCTCGCGGCCACTTGCCGGTAAACACTCGTAACGTGTGCGAAACACGCCATCGAATTGCCGAACCACTACAGATTGACAATTTTTCGCTTACGTGCAAATAATGTTCGCTTGTAGTCAATTATGCGAAAATGCTGGCAGTGACATGAAGCTACAAAAAATGTTTGGAAGTCTTCTAGAACGTCGGATTAAGTTCTACTAATTTAAGAGTACAACACGTTATAAGTTAAAGCGGCAAGCCTAGAAATTAGTGGTATAGACTGCTAACTAATGTCGCAGGTTCGATCACAGCTCCTAATGAAAATAAATAAATGAAGAATGAAAAAAATATTTATTTTGTACCCTTAACTACAATAATAGAAATCCGATGAAGGTCTCATAGTATGAAAATACTTGTAGCAGGAGACACCGCTCTTCCGCAGGTTATATCAAAAGGTACCTACTAAGATAAAAGAGCTCCATTGCATGTGTGCGTGCGCGCGCATGTCCATTTGTGTGTGCGTCTATGTGTGAGTGCTTGCGCGCGCGCATCCTTACGTGTATGTGTGTAGCACGTGTGTGTGTATAGTGAGTGTGTGTGCGCCTGCGTGCGTCTGTGTATTTATGTGTGATCTCTGACTTTTCAATGGAATGTGTATATTTATTGTGTAATGCCTTCCGCTCCCTTTTACGGCAACGGAAAACAATTTGAACAACTCCGTATACATGAGATATTAAAAAAAAGTTTAATAGGTATATGAAATCCTTTTTCTGGGACAGTAAATAAAAGAGAGCTTACTTTATTTTAAGTTCCTTTTAAATTATTATGTCTGCATGTAATTTATTGAAACTATTTAGTACAATCCATTAAAATCATTATGTATTAACTAAAATAAAATATATTTTTTATGTGTTCATTATCCAGCTAAATTATTTTTGACTCGCTGAGAATATTCAATTATGGAGTATGTACCTGAGCAATTAATATTGTAATCTGTAATTAAATTGATACAGCCTTTAAATGAATAATCAAAAAAGACGTAAAGGGCTCGTCCGGGATTTGAACCCGGGACCTCTCGCACCCGAAGCGAGAATCATACCCCTAGACCAACGAGCCGATGACAATGTGATACCGATATAGGCATTAGTAAAGAGATGTCATTGCGTCAGCGCTTACGTCATCGTTTAGCTATCCGTGATGGCAGACTTTTTACCTAACACGCTCTATATGTATTGCTAAAAAAACGGGTTGCACTCCGGGATCGCCGGCAGAAGTGAGAACTTGAACATTAACGTAAACATATCAACTGAAATAAAAGCGACTTGAAAACATACACACTACTTAGAAATTACCTAATAATATTAAGTCTATTTCACGCCAGTCATTTAAGAGCGAAAAAGATACTGATTAAAATAATATTAATCTTCCATCTGTCCTTATCCCACTCGACGCAACATGCTTTTGACATATTACAGAAATATTTGGCTTTTTACTTTTTCGATTCTCCGTCTGCTAAACGTTAAACCCTTGGGGAGAAAACGCACCCAGACCCGAAACAATTATTTGTGAATCACACAAAAATTTGTCTCGGTGCGGGAATCGAACCTGTGGCCCATCGCTTCGCAGTCGGCTACTCGCCCACTCTGCCAACTGCGCCAACGAAACTATTTAAAATAATATTAATCACTAGACTAATCGGCAGAAGCAAACAAAGCTTTAAACACAAAAATATACCCTCGCTAAATACAAAAGGATAAAGTAAATAATTTTAAATATCTTGGCGCATGACAGTGCTACAAAGTTCCATGTAACATTTTGTCTTAAGGCGACCGCGGACGCGACGTGACCCAGCACCGCAGAATGCCAACCTCCTAACGAGTTTTTGAGAGCACCCCCTGACAGGGAAGCCATCTTAAAGGGATTTGCACTTTGTAACTAAATTGTTGTATACGAAATAGATATGGCTTGGAGACTGTAAATCGCGAGCTTGGAATTGTGTTTTAGTTTTAGTTGTAAAGTGCAGATACATCGCGATGTTCTCGTAGACGATTAAAGATAATTTAGTAAGAAATCCTATAATATTCCTTTAATTTCCTTCCTATAATATTGGGTCCTTTAAACGGAGTGTGAAGAAGCAGTTAGGCAGGCCGGCATGATCGTGCCGACCAACGATAGAGACACTGTTTGTCTTTGGTCGACACTATTCCTGGATTGCGCTACACTTACCATCAGGTGTGGCGTAGTCATTTTGCCGAGCCAGGATAAAAAAATAAAAAAAATCACGGGACCATCTCTTTTTTAACAGCCTGATGTTAATAAACACAACACTACAGAAAACTTTGAATTACAAATGTTGTATGTCACTGGACTGTCACTCCGAGTGATAAGTTGTTGAGTCTCATGATGCAGCAAATTCACTGGCTTCAATGTCCTTCAAACCAAAACACAACAGTGCTTACACACTGCTGCTTGCCGGCAGAAATAGTCAAAGCAGTTGTACCAACCCAGACGACCTCTCGCAGACTAGGGATCTACCACCTTGTACGAATAGTGTATATGCGTGATATAATTTAGCGTCGGAAGCTTTTTATTTATTTGTAAATTTATTTAATTATGCGATGTAAAGAATCATAATATGTGAATAGATGGAGTAGACTCAATGATTGTTGAGTGAATAAGACGACCAAATTCGTTGTTTGAGGTCGATGTTATTTAAATAAAAGTCATGAACAGTTTTGATGAAAGAAAGTTTAAATTTAGATACTTCTATATAGTGGTGAATTAATTACCAATAAGGAGCAACGCAAACGTTTGTAGTCTTAGTTTCAGACCAACAATTATTTGTTTGTACAACAAATCATCGTGACCATATCCACTGCAAACTTGATTGATATATTAATGAACTTGACAAGTTCGAAGCGAACCTTCCGATCCGCAGCGATCCGTCCATTAAGTATTCATCTCGCGACATTAGCGGCTGCCGTTATTAAAACCACCTGTAAATCCCACACTCCTCGATGTGACTTGTCGACGCTCCACACGTACAGGGGGGCAGCGGGGTGGGGCAGGACTCAGGGGGACGTCCCTTCCGCCCTCGTGACTTTTGTCTCGAATCTCGGCGCACGTCTTGGACATCGAGGACACGTCTTACAGAATTAATAATAAGCCAAGAAGCCGGGTGCGGTTTTGGCCGCAATGTGCCGAAATTTCTAACCCTCATTAAGGCCCTTCTGCACTCACGGCGCGCCCGAAACTTCCAACGTTCGCGCTCGCGTTCGCTCGTTGTTTATTGGTGTTGCCAGCATCTTGCTCCTTGTAGCGGGTTTTAATAGTCGAATTAAGAATGTTGTAAGCGTTCGCAATTCCCGTTACAGCGGTTACGGTAATTTATTTTACTTTGTCTCCGGTCCTGAGTTTACCTGTAAGATGCTAATTGTGGTACGGGAAGAAAGCGATTTTGGAAATGATTTTATGTTGACTGCTTGTTACAATTAGGACTGTGATGTCACTTAGCCAACAACTTTTCCATAGTTAACTTTTACGAGACCGCAAGACAATGGATAGAAATATTTAAGCGAGACCTATTAGCTTATCTGTGTGACTAAGTAATTGCTCTAATGGGACATCATTTAAGGTTTTAGTAAAATTTCGAGCGGCTATAAGTTCTCCACTATGATTAGAAGATATCAGGAGGCCTACCACAACGCCTTGGAGTAGTGCTATTATAACCTTATTTTGACTTTACATGCCATGACCTCCTAAAAGTACTCTTATTGCTGTCATATAACAAGATTGTTTCTCTAGCAGTTTTGTGACCTCACTTTAAAGTTTTCATTACAATTCGTAGGTACTACGAAAACGCTTACTGTATGATCACCATAAGGTTACTTTAAGGATGTCATGGTACGAAAAGTCAAGTTTTTTTTTATTTGATTGAATGACGAGACGAGCAAGGCGCTCGCCTGATGGAAAGCGCCACGCGTGCCCATAAACAGAAACAATAACACACACAAATTTTAATTACAAAGCACTGCATGGCACTGAACTGCGTTCTTTACCCTAAAACATAGGATGTTAAGTCTGGTAAAAGTAAGATTATAAAAATACTGCTCTAATAGGTTGTAGTAGCGCCTCAGAATCTATTCATTGCGGTTGTGAAATATATTCAAACGTCTAACATTGTTAACAAGTTGGCGACATTTCTGGGGATCCGATGACAGCGTCTTGTGACGCCGCGCTGGCCCTCCGGCTATGATAGTTGAGGGGATAAACACGCTGATAATACTCACTGTCATCATAACTTCTTAGTTTCAAGAGCTTGGAGTCATCTGATGTACTTGATACAAAAATTCGCACTCATAAATGTCAATTGATCACAATTATACATTATACGTATTTTAAAATTCGGATATTTCAAATTTAATTATATTGTTTCTGGAATCAGCAACGGAGCATACAGCATTAACTGACTCTAATCAAGTTTTAAGAGTGGACTAATTAGAAATTAGGCCTCATATTATCTGTATACTTTTAACTGTACTGTAGAGTTGTATATTCAATAAGTCATATAATTATGGGTGAAACGAGAAGGTCCCTTGCGTGATGGTAAGCGCGATCCAGCATTAATCCAGCATGGGCACCATTAAAAATAAGCAACACCAGACAGAATTTTATATTACAAGGTACTATTTGACACAACTCCACGCGTCATCTCAAGGCATAAGCTCTTTGCTAAGTGTCGAATTCTGTGTACATGATTGGTCTGTTTTTATTTAGCGCCAATAACTAACCAATGATGTTTAGAGAAATCATCATAATGCGTTCGCGCTCACTATGAGGCCTCATAGTAATGTTTATAAATACGAGGGTAAATCTTAAAAGTCGCAATAATTTCACTGGTTTCATTGTCCTTCAAACATAAATACAACAGTGCTTACACACTATTGCTTAGCGGCACAAAAAGGCAAAGCGGCGGTACCAACCCAGACGACTCTCGTGTACGAGGCATGCTATTATATCCTAGTGTTCTTTACTTAAAAACAAATCTCAGCCAAACATTTCTAACCGTAACAAAATCCATATATGTTATTCAATTAATATTCATTCCATAAAAGCGAAATGTATTTTCTTTATCGAACTTAAACCTTTCCCCTTTCTTGGAAAGTAAATTTCTAAAATCCTTTACACACACATTTTAAGCAGAACGAAAACATCTTACACGAAGTAAAATTTTCGAAGAGCCGCATGAAAATGTAGCCATTTATATTAAGACGTGCCCATCATGGAGGAACGGAAATTCATAATAATTTCAACGGCTGTGTGGGGCGGAATCATTTTCGTAAAATCAAAAGTTCGTTTCAAATTTCAATTACTTATTCGTCCGATGCGTGTGCTGCATGCCCCGGCTCTGTAGGAAATGAAATAACACTTAAACATGATTTACGACAGAAAATATATTATAATGTGAATAAGACATTGTTTTCTTGGATGTAAGGTGTTTGGCCACGTGTTCTGTTTGATTTATAGTTTTAATTTACTGGTGTCGACGTAATTGAATTATGAAAATAATACATGCTTTTGCTTTCATCTTTGTGAATATTTATATTCCATTTACCGTACTTATGAGAATATTTCTATATATTAATTAATAAGTATTGTTGGTCTTAAGAGAGCTAATGACTAATGACAGCCTTCGTGGCGTAGTGGGCGAGTAGGCGGTTGTGAAGCGAGATGCAGCGGGTTCAATTCCCACACCGACACTAATGTATGTGTGATCCACAAATATTTTTTTTCGAGTTTGTCTGTGTTTTCTCCCCAGAGGGGTTGACGTCAGATAGGTGGCCGGCCGTAAAAACTAAGAGCCAATTCTTTCTGTAACATGTTTGTAAAAGCATGTTGCGCCGAACCCACTGCAAGTGGGATAATGCAGGTGGAAGAAGAATAGTTGGTCTTAATAGAGCACATGACAGCAATGACAGCCTTCGGGGTGCAGTGGGCGAGTAGCTAGTTGTGACGAGAGATGCAGCGAGTTAAATTCCCGCACTGACACAACTGTATGTGTGATCAGATCCGACTGATGTGGAACCGTTAATTTTTAGTAGTTCCTGATATCCACGGTTGTTATTATTTATTGAAATAAGTAAATAAATTGACTCGACAAACACACACAGGGTCCTGACCTCACACTAGGTTTAAACTATATCGTAGATATTAGGAACTACGGACTTATGGTTTCACTACATCTAGAGCCGATACCCAAACAAACATTTGTCTCGGAGCGGGAATCGAACCCGCAACCGGCTCCTTGCTCATTACGCCGCGAAGCCTGTCAAGGTTACAACAGTTGTAAAATCGAAAACTTCCCTACCATTAAAGAACTTACGGCCTTAAAATAGCTGCATATCTTTTATATCCTAAAATGTATGTCCGAACAAAAACAGAACAGGAAAGTTGGGCGTTACAGAGACGTCCTGGCGAGAATTTATATCGTTTGGAGAACAAGAAAACAAAAGTGGAGTCGCGCCAAAGGTACATTATCTTAACAAAGTACAGCAATTAGGTACACGTTCTACATCTGACTCTAATAATTTAAATATGATAAAACAAAGTAAGACGTTGAGGCTAAGAATAAGGCGGGCCTTGGGTTAACTTATTTATAAATTCAGCGACGGTGAGACGGGCCCGAAGCAACCCTTCCCTCGTAATGCAATAAAAGGGGCCACTCATACAAGTATCGCCGCTTTACGTGCGCAGTGATAAAGGCTAATCCGACGCTCTACAGCCACATTGATCTTTACTTATTACATTTACTGATTACAACCATGCCGCCGGCGGGATTAGATGCGAATATGCCTTGTTTAATGACTGCACTCCGTCATTATTTGAGTGTATCTACTTAATGATATGTTAACAGTGCGTGAAATATGCCTTATAATATGTTACATCTAAGTTGTTATCATTTACAACTGCAGTATCAACGTCGTAATGACCAGTAGGTAATTTTACTGCCTTCAATGTCCTTCAAACCGAACGAACCTTCACTGTTTGGTTGTAGAAATAAACAAAGTGGAGTACTTTCTCAAATGGCCTCTCGTATACGAGAAACCTACCACATAGTCATGTGCTTAAAACGAAATAAGTGGAATCTGAAAGAATTACATAGGTAAAACTGAATTAATGAATGTAAGTATGTAACGACTAGCTAACAAGTTTATTGCGTTTTTTTTATAGCAGAGATGAGCATATGCGACACCTGATGGTTAGTGATAAACTAACCACGGCATCCACAATACATAATCATGGACGCGTGGTCGACCTAAAAGAGAAGGGATAATTAAGAGATTGGGAAGGGGAGAAGTTTTTGAGCCTTTAGATATCTCATTCACTGTACAAAACGCTATAAGCACGTTGATACTTCGCCATACTTCTGAGAAACAGTGGTAACAACCCGCTAAAACCGGCCCATGCATGCTGTAGACAGAAAAGTCTACAGCGTTACTCTACCACTTATAATGTCACTTTTATTCAAGACATAGTAGTCTTTTTTACTTTATTTTACTATTTTTAACCGTCTTCAAAAAAGAAGGACGTTCTCATTTTGACGAGTACTTTTTTTTAAGTATGTACATCGTTTTCTCCGCCAATAATTGTAGACCCATTTTAACGGATAAATAATTTAATTTCATTCGATAGAATTTAGCTGCAATGTGGTCCAAATATAAATTTGGTTAAAATCTGATGATGGAGTACGGAATATAAAAATGAAACTTTTCAACGGTTGTCCGTTGTTCAGTCATCGCGATTGTGATATTGATTTGGATTTTACGTACTATAGCTGTATTTAACACTGAAAATATTAAAGAAAATTAATTTGGCTGAAATTTCAGTTGTAGCGACACAGTCGAAATAGTAACTGGATGCAGGCCGCTTCCAACAGGTCGGTCTGGAAATATTTGGGGGAGGCCTATGTTCAGCAGTGGACGTCCTGTGGCTGATGATGATGACACAGGCATCGACGCCAAAGAGACCTGAAATTGTTATTTTTCACTTTTCAGTGTTATTTTTTTAAGTCACTTTTTGACATAATTCATTGACCATCTCTCCAAATAAGCGAAACAGCACCACCGCAAGACGAACAAAAACATTAAAGTAAGTACGAGATCAATAGGCCGCTATCCAGAGAGCGTGAGTGGAACTAGGGGTGTACTCAAAGCTATAAAATTACAGATCAAAACTCTATCGACCCGGTGGCCTTTATTCCGAATCAGCCGAGCGCACTATCAAAGAAAGTCTACTTGGAAGTTACCGTCTTAGGGACGGCAAGTTTGCCGGCAAGGGTTGCGATGCGGGCGCTGTGTAGGGTACGTTTTTGAATGTAAATAGTGGTGCGTGGGGTCGCGCATGAATTAAATTTAAGTAATTAATAGGCCCTGTTGTTGCGCTGTCCAAAACTGTTGTGTTTTAAACTCTGCTTGTCGATAATTATCTCCTCTAGTTTTAATTACTGCTGTTGAGGTCTGTGCTATTAAAGATTATACGAATGTTGTATGTAACTTAATTCAGTGTGGACTGCATATGGTTTTGTTGTATGCGTTATACTTATATTTATATTAAGAAAAATAAATATTTTTTTTAGAAAAATATCGTAGAAATTGTTTTTCATTGATATGTCGTTATTAATAGTAAAATATTGGTTAATAAAGCATGTATTACTATACACTATGTATACAGCAGATGGCAGTATAGTGCAGACTATAATCCAAATATTATATTTCGACTATCGAGAGACGGTGAAACCCTCGACTATTGCCAGAGTTATGCCGGGCTAAGTAAGGTGACTGAATCGAATATACTAATATCGGCTGACACCAGTACGTGATTCGCCTCAACGATCCATAAAGCCTCACGGCAGCCTCTGTGTCGCAGTCGGCGAAGAGCCGTCTATGAAACGAGCGACCGCGTGTTCGATTCCCGCACCTAGACAATTTTTTTTGTGATCCACAAATATCGTTTTCGGGTCTGGTGTCTTGTGCGACCGTAAGTTCCTCGTAGTTCCTGATACGATATATGTTAACCTAGTGTGGGCTCAAGTCTGTGTTGGGTGAATTTATTATTTTATTCATAGGTCACTACGTTTACATTGGACGCTATATATATTACATACTGGTACCCTCCTGCGTATAAAAACCCGCTAAGCACGTTTTGACCCAATTGCTTATTTTATAGTTAGGCACGCTAGGTACCAAAATTAACAAACTACTTATATTAAATTAAAAACAACTGGCCGCTTTAATCTACCTTTTATATGCAGATTATAACGCCCGATACACATACATACGTAATGTCAGCGGTTCTCGCACTAATTTCATATTAACCCTGCTGGCAGCCGCTGCGGCCTAAGGGACCGCATGGGTCATTTATTAATTACAAGTACCTCCACGTTGCTTGAGGGGAGGTAGTCAACAGCTGAAGAAAGGGACGCTATATTTTAAGACGTCATCGTCATCTGGTCACAGTATGTGCTCCGTGAATTATTTGCTGGCATTTCGCATACCAAAGTACATTAAGGTGTAATCTATTTTGGTGTAGGATTAAATGTTTTGTTTAAGATATATATGTTTATTGTCTCAAGTAATGTCCTTCAATTGAGTAGAAATTATTTGATGAAAGGTCCGAATTACTTGTAATTAGCGGAATATTATTAATTAATGCATAAATATTCAAGATACCATTATTTTAAAACACTCCTTAAAAAAGTATACATCATACCATACGTTTTTCGATAACCACCCGGTGTTAACTAATAAAGAACGCGTTTATATATTTTATATAAAAATCTGATTAAATAAATAAGTAATACTCCCATTATTAATAATCAAATATACTTTCATTTAAAAAATATTTCAATTAAAAAGATCAAGAATTACCAAGAATTTTTATTTAATACTTATTAAACGGAACTTAATCGCAGTCTCCTCAAATTACTAAGAGTCGATCGCAAGTTTAAACGGCTTAAGGAAGCCGACGCCTCGCTGTAGATACGTCTATCTGGGTGATGTGATCAAAGCGTTCCACGATTCCGAGTCTGTAATCGACAAAATGCCAAACTCGAGGGAAGGTGTTTGAGACTTGCAGTGTACTGACCGCTTTGAAGATAATTGAGATCAAATTATTTCACAAATCCTTCAGGGTATTACGTTGCTTTATTCATTACAAAATGTGTATTTTTTGTTTGCGGCAAACGAGCATGTGGGTCACCCGTTGGTATGTGATCTCAACCGCCCACGTTGACAAACAATATTAGATATTAGAACAATATTAGAATAATCATAGGCGCGTTGCCGACCTTAAAAAAACGAAGGTATAATTAAGGGATTGGGATGCGGAAGGGGATTTGGGATTTCGGATATCTCACTAACCGTACGAAATGCAGCAACAAGCCGCTACCGATCTTACCGACCTACCTGCCGAACCTATCGCCATACCGAGCATAATTCCACACTCCGGACTGATACTCGTGAGTATAGTTGTTGTTATAGTGGTAGGCGGCTGCTTGGCTGGCTTGGCTATGACTGTGTGGCGCAGTTGTATCGTGTACGTTACGATTGCTGTGCTGAGGTCTCAGGTTAGTTCCCTTGGTGGGGTAAACTGATATTGGGTTTTTCTATCACAATGATAGAAAGCCCCAATATCACAATGATAGAAAACCCAAATATCAGTTTACCCCACCCAGAGAACTAACCCGAGACCTCAGCACAGCAATCGTAACGTACACGATACAACTGCGCCAGCCGCCTACCACTATAACAACTATAGCGGAATAACGCTTACATGACAACGTAATTTTATCGGTTGTTACTTTACTTACATACTTTTACCAGAGGTAAGCGTCTTCGATAGTAATCCTCGCGCGCGCGAGATATGTCGTGTTGCATATATGCTAAGTCCCAGGATTTTTTCCAGAACCGTTACGAAACAAACAAAATGCAATCACGCACATCCATCGTTCGAATCGTGAGTTACGGTCTTAAGTTCATACAAAAACACCATAGAAACAACACTTTCAGTTTTTCACAAAATAATTTTTTTCAGGGATTTTTTTCCAATTTTTCTTTACTTATAAACATTATGAGGATTATTACGAAAATCAGCCGTTCTCATGTGATACCGTTGCCAACGCACAGCATTTAATTTTTATGTTATTTATATTCAAGTAAAAATACATAATAATAATGGTTTCTAAAATTATATCCTCTAAACATTTCTACTGTTATAAAGTTTCTCAGAACATGAGTAGACAGTTCTTGTAACCCGATACTAAAAATAAAGTTGTAAGTCAACCCTGTCGATGTGAAACGGCATTTGTTCAGCGTTAAATATTCAAAGAACAAGACGGGGTCGGCGCAAGTCTCTCGGGCCGAAGAGACCCAAGCCCGGCACAAGTCGGGGTTAACCCGCGAGTGCTCATGCGTCCCTAATTTCCGATTTGTCGACCTAAAGGGTTGACTGATTAGCATCTGACTTGTCACACCGCATCATCGTGCCTTTGTTGTTGATGACTGCTTACAAATCTGTTTTAGTTGATACGATGTCAAACGTAAAATTAATAATTATCTTTGAACATTTCATACTCCTGTAGTATTAAAAGAAACAGGACATGTATAAAAGGCAGGATAAAAAACTTGCGACCAAACTGATTAATACGTGATAACTATAATGATGCCAGATAGTATTTAGTCAATAAAATGTAATGCTATTTAAAATGTCAATAGCTAACATCATCAAAATTTTATGTCGATGTCTTATTTTCTCCTAACACAGGTATATCATACTTAAGAAGAGACACCAAAACTAGCAAACTGTAATAGATTAAGTTAGTGCCAAATAAACTATTTTGTATTTATTTCTATCATCAACTCTTAAATAAGTCATAATTATTAACGATTAAAATTTAAAAAAGAAATCTTTTCTTTATCCTGCTTGCGAAGTCATTGGCACAAAAGAGTTAGTTAGAAACTAAATAGCTCTCTTGTGCTCAAGTCAGTTTGTTACAAAGACACAATTATGAGGTTTTCTAAAGAAAAAGTTCTAAATTTATTCTCTATTGGAATCCAACATGGGCACAGCGCATTTGTAGAAAACAAGGTGATTCTACCGTTCTATTGGCGACATACGAAAAAGTTTTAAAAATTATTAAGAATCTGATAGCTCGGCGCAATTGAATTTTGCAGTCTATTTAACCCTGTTGGCAAAATATGAGACTTGTAAAATTCATTTCTTTTCCCTCCATGGATTGTTTTAAAAATTGGTCATGTAGAGATTAAACGAATAACGAGAGTATTAAAAATTAAACATATCTTGATTCTGAATGCGCGTTATTGATGTACATTTTTTAGTTCTTAATTAGTGTTAATTTTGTATATGTGTATAAACAACACTTAGCGCGAGCTTTGTGACTTATCCTTTAAAGTTTTTTCTTCTTCATCTTTAATGGTAAACACCAGCTTGGCTGTTTTTAGCATTGCTGAAATGAACGAGTATCAGCGATCGTTTATCCACCTGCCCACTTACCTACTTACAATTCCAACACAGTCCATAACTTTAGGTCAGAGATTTGAAAGCTACTACTAATACTAATACTTTAGATGTTTCTTCTAACTGTCATACTATCATATGGCATTTAATTTTCAAATGCGACATATGCCAATACTCAAATTATATGAATTGACATAAAGGTATATCGCAGAGATTACCTGGCGCGCCAATAATTTCACCTCTCTTTCTGGGTGCTTCTAATATTTTTTTCTAAATTATGTTATTTTGTCACTTCATGTAGGAAGTTTCCGCTGCATTACTTCGCTAAAGACACACGTAATCCTGCAGGACTACCGGAAAACGCCTCATGAATTTCTCATTTATCATCACGACCAAGTTATGACCATTGTCATTGTTGTTGTGTTTTTACGTTGTCACATAAGCAAGTTTTGTGTTACATATTTATAGATTGTGAAAATATTTTCTACTTTAATAAAAAAATAGGTTCTATTGACTTGCTTAATTCGTTTATTAACATATTTGATTGTTGGTATTTTCCGCAACAGATTTAGCTTAGGCTTCGACATTTGATTCCAGAAACCCAAATCCCCCTCCGCTTCGTTATTCTTTCTTTAATTATCACTTTTCTTTAAGGTCCGCTAGACAACCAAGATTCGTTTGGTATTGTGGGTGTTCATGGGCGGTGGAAATCATTTACCATCAGGTGACCCATTTGCTCGTTTGCCAGCCTCCGCTATAAAAAAATGGACTTTTAAATGGCTTCAAGAAACAGAAGCCTCTAAATTTGCCTGTATTATTATGTATGTACTTACGTTATACGATATCTCCACCAAATTTGGGCTGGTTTTTAATTCACTTCAAAAAGGAGGCTTTGATTATTCTTTTTATGTACATAACGATTTCAGTAAATAATTACACATTCATGAAACAGTAGTCACTATTGTTTTATTTCTGAAATAATCGCACTGGCTGGCTTTTACGCTAAAAAAGAAAATAAACTGCTATGCTGGCCAGTGGCAGGCGGACAATGTAGGTTCGAAATTTAAATAGTCCGGCGGGCTGTCGGTGGCGACGTATCGGCTGTCACATTACCACCCCCGCTGGCGTGGTGTTATTATCAAACTTTTGAAGGGTCTCCGGTCGCCGGCGCGACGCCGACCCGCAGCCGCCCCGGAGATGGACGATAGGAAACTATGGAATATGCTTTTACACTTTTAGATTATCGGAGTAGAGATCCGAGAGCGGTAAAAAGATTTCCTACTGTGGTTTATGTTTATGCAATCAGTATAAATAATTAGTATGTGCTTTAGTATGTGCTTTCTTTTTGGTCACAAAAATTGTACGACGAGTATCGCTCGAGACAAGATCTGGTAGTACCTGGTATTTCGACACTATATTTTTTCCATCTAGCTCGATAACAACTATTTTATTTAGCAAAAATACTAGTCACTATACTATTTCTGTAGCCTAACAGCAGCATGTAATCACTGTTACAGTTCGGTTGAACATTGAAGCTAGTGAAATTACTGGATTTTATAATAACATCACCTTTGGTTTAGTTAGGTAGATCGTGATAGGCACAATGCAATATCGTGTAGTGCTTTGTAAATCAAGATTTTGGCTGCCGTTGCTACTGTTTATACGTAGGTGTTTATCATTAAGCGAGTATACTGCTCGTCTCGGCATTCAGCTGGGTAATAAACCCAAATAGATGAGTCTATCTCTATCCTATTGGTATGTAGAGGTACGAAGTTTGACTAAAATGTATAATAGTAGATTCTTCATAACTATTTATTTAAAAAATCTTTGTTTAATGACACGATATTGTTTTATTGTCTTTTTTTATAAACTATTATCGCTCCATTTTCAACATAACATATTTTTATTTTTTATTCCTTCTCCATACTAACATACCATCTGACCACAGAGTCCAGGAGACGCATATGGTAATTCCTTATTCCAATAGGAAATAGAGGCGGTCAGTCGCAATAATCCATCACGGCCGGCCACCGGTTATTTGTTTGCGCCGGTTCTGCCATGTTTTATGTCATTTTACGTATTCCTTACAGGTTTTGATAAATATTTGTTTCGTTCAACTTCAGACATGTCCAGGAATTGAATATCCGGGTCGGGGGTTTTCGTGATTGGCATTAGGACTCGGCCTTTTTGTTATTCATATATTTGCATTTCATATTACATATTCGTATGTAATATAGTATATTGGACCTAATTTCTGACAATATTCTCGTAGGAATAAAACTAATTTAAACGGATTTTATAGCGGTTTTTTATTAACTTTGATCGGGATCAAAATTAATAAAAAACGTCGGGTAAACGTCGGGACGTTTCGAAAGCTTTTTCGCCTCGTGGTCACGGGGTGGACTGGTGAGTCAATTTGAGAATAATTAATCGCCTAAACATAAAATATTAAATATTCTCGAAGGAATAATCCACAAGGGCGTATGGCTTTTTTTTTTAAATATTAATTATGTGACAATTGAATGATGAGACGACTGTGTCGCACTGGTTTCATTGCCTTTTAAAGTTAATGCAGCAAGTGTTTTAAGCCTGGAACAAATCAGTGCTTACACATTACTGCTTGGCGGCGGAACTAAAAAAAAACGTGGCGTCTATCTAACCAAACGGAGTAGATTCAGTAAAGTCGATAAATATTATAAACTAGCTTTTCCTCGCGGCTCCGCACGCGTGATCTGCTTTTTCCGGCATAAAAAGTAGGCTATGTTTATCAAGGATAATGTAGGATTCTAATGGTGGAAGAATTTTTCAAATCGGTCCAGTAGTTTTTAAGTTAATTCGTTACATACAAAAATACAAATATTTCTTCTTTATTAATTATTGTTTACAATGTAATACTCTTAATCAACAATACATTTATTTGGATAAATAATAATATTATGTTGATAACGCTTTGGAATCAAACAATTTGATTACCATAGCAACAATTTGATTACCATAACAACGGAAGCCTTCAAATATAAATAATTTTCCCCGTTTTTGCAACATTTTTCACTCATGCTTCGCTCCTAATGGTCGCAGCGTAATGTTATATAGCCCAAAGCCTTCCTCGATAAATGGACTATCCAACACAAAAAGAATTTTTCAATTCGAATCAGTAGTTCCTGAGATTAGCGCGTTCAAACAAACAAACAAACAATCAAACTCTACAGCTTTATTATATTAGTATAGATAACAAAAGTCAGAGATGTCAAACATTTAATTGTTTACGATTAACAAATATCGCCTATAATAATAAATTCTAATTATAAATCAGCATCAACAATTTTAACAAATGTAGCATTATTATTATAAATTCTACTTAACTCTCCTACTACAACTCAATGCATTTTAAGACTAAGCCTAGTTAAAAAGTACGTCACACCTCTGGGGCGAGCTTATGATTATAGTGACGCACCGCTGCAAAGGATCGCATGCATACGGAATCAAGCTTATCAGTTATGCATAATGTGGAGACCCCAAGGTGGGCAAAATATTGCACTGCCCGAGTAAACAAACGTTACGGTACAGGGTGCTTGAATGTTGATTTTAAATTTTATTACGGAATTGAATCTACAAAATGGCGAACTGAATTCAGTTAGTGCGAAGTAACGTTAACCGTAAGGATTAGTAGTTATAGATACGTTTAGGTGTAACTATGTTGAAGATCTTCGATGGAATTAATTTGTTTCCAAGATATTAAATGTAGTTAATACTAGCTTTTCCTCGTGGCTCCGCCCGCGTAATCTGCCTTTCCCGGGCTAAAAAGTAGCCTATGTTCATCAGGCATAATGTAGGATTCAAATAGTGAAAAAAAAAAAGTGTGCGTCTCGGGACGCTCGACAGAAGTGATAACTTAAACTAATATGGGTCAAAGTGAGAGCGGAGGAGCTTGCCTACTGCTACCATATGCGTGAGAAAAAGGGAAACCAGAGTGGCGCCGTAACGCGTTACGTTACGAAGTCCGGTCAAAGTCATGTCAAAACCCTGTCAAACTTCTGTCAAAGTCCTGTCAAAATCCGGTCAAAGTCCGGTCAAAGTCCGGTCGAAGTCCTGTCAGTCCGGTCAAAATCCGGTCAAAGTCCGACCGAAATCCGGTCAAAGTCCGGTCAAAGTGCAGTCAAAGTCCTGTCAAAATCTGGTGAAAGTCCAGTCAAAGCCCTGTCAAAGTCCGGTCAAATACCGGTCAAAGTCCTGCCATAATCCGGTAAAAGTCCAGTCAAAGTAATATCAGTCTTGTCAAAATCCGGTCAAAGTCCTATCAAAGTCCGGTCAAATACCGGTCAAAGTCCGGTCAAATACCGGTCAAAGTCCGGTCAATACCGGTCAAAGTCCTGCCAAAATCCGGTTAAAGTCCAGTCAAAGTAATGTCAGTCTTGTCAAAATCCGGTCAAAGTCCTGTCAAAATTTGTCAAAATCCGGTCAAAGCCCTATCAAAGTCCGGTTAAAGTCCGGTCAAAATCCGGTAGAAGTCCGGTCACATACCGGTTAAAGCCCTGTCAAAATCCGGTCAAATACCGGTCAAAGTCCGGTCAAATACCGGTCAAAGTCCTGCCAAAATCCGGTAAAAGTCCAGTCAAAGTAATGTCAGTCTTGTCAAAATCCGATCTAAGCCCGGTCAAAGTCTTATCAAAGTCCGGTCGAAGTCCGGTTAAAATCAAATCGAAATCCGGTCAAATACCGGTCAAAAACCTGCCAAAATCCGGTTAAAGTCCAGTCAAAGTAATGTCAGTCTTGTCAAAATCCGGTCAAAGCCCGGTAAAAGTCCTATCAAAGTCCGGTCGAAGTCCATTTAAAGTCCAGTCGAAATCCGGTCAAATACCGGTAAAAGTCCGGTCAAGTACCGGTCAAAGTCGTGCCAAAATCCGGTTAAAGTCCAGTCAAAGTAATGTCAGTCTTGTCAAAGCCCGGTCAAAATCCTATCAAAGTCCGGTCGAAGTCCGGTTAAAGTCCAGTCGAAATGCGGTCTAATACCGGTCAAAAACCTGTCAAAATCCGGTCAAAGGTTGTCAAAATCCGGTTAAAGTCCAGTCAAAGTAATGTCAGTCTTGTCAAAATCCGGTCAAAGCCCGGTCAAAGTCCAGTCGAAGTCCGGTTAAAGTCCTGTCGAAGTTTGTCATAATCCGGTCAAAGCCCTATCAAAGTCCTGTCAAAGTCTGGTAAAGTCCGGTCAAAGTCCGGTCGAAGTCCGGTCAAATACCGGTCGAAGTCCGGTCAAAGTTCGGTCTAAGTCCGGTCAAAGTCCGGTCTAAGTCCGGCCAAAGACCTGTCAAAGTCCGGTCAAACCCCGGTCATAGCCCGGTCAAAATCCGGTTAAAGTCCAATCAAAGTCCGGTTGAAGTCCGGTCAAAGTCGGGTCCAAGCTGATTGGTCACTGTGTGACGCCACCTTGGACTTCGAAATAATCGATGTTCCAGGGAGGTCGGCTAACGCTGGCTGGTCGATGGACCGCTCGCGTTACGGAACGTTTCGGTTCACCCTCCCATAAGAAGTTATCACTTCAAAAATACAAATCTTTCCTTTTTATAATATTACGTATTAGTGTAGATAACTCGGTCGTTTTATCCTATCGAAGTAAATAAACATGCTAAATGGGTCATCTAAATATACAACATAGATAAGTTACGCGGGAGCGCCCGGAGGTTTTTAAAAAAAGACAAGTCTTCACAATGAAGCTTTATTGCGAACTGAATTACAATTGACAAATTTCCTTATTTATACCTGTTCATCTGTTGACAATGAATGCTTAGATCTACGCATTATGATCATAACAAGATCACCGTCTAGACGCTAGGCTAGCACTTTTTATGGTCAACATAATTTGATATTAAGAGCTTTAGACAAAACAAGAATATCATATTACAAATAGATAGAATTACATCTGAGTACCTGTGTCAGCAATTGTAATGTCCTTCATATAGTAAATAAGGTGACATCACATTAGCATGCGGTTATAATGTCATGAGCGGGAGCGGGGTGCATAACTACATAGATAAAAACGAAATCAATAATATTTTTGATAAGTTTAGGACGTAGGTACTTAATACAATTGATCTTTATAATTGTTTACTACCCTATTTTTATTCTTAGTATTTTGTGCGAGAGCAGAACGACGAATAATATCTTATTTGACCAATATATCTTACGAGAGTAAAACGTTTACCAGATGCCTACTAAATCTAAGCCCACGTTACAACCTTGAAACTTATCCGTAAAATATATGAAAAAACACGCTGTATATACGCTCGGCGACAACCCGCATGTATCTACGTCAAGTTATGTCAGCCTGATGGATTTTGTTCTCTGATTCTATTACTGTTTTTTATTTGTCTACCAAATGTTGCCGACCTATGAATATGAATGACGCGTGGGCCAACTGCGTGAAGATAAATGACATACCTACACCTACATTTATTGACGAGTAAATCGATAAGGGATATGAATTTGGTAACAATTCGAAAAATAATTTATTTTTTTGAAGTTTGTGATTCGATATTTAAAAATATTGAAAGAAATAAAGAAAGAAACATTTCTGGCACATACACGTATTAAGAAGCAGGATCAGTACATTCATAATGTTATTTATTATCAGCGCAAAAACAACTAATTATATTTTTTTAAAGTCTAGAGTCGAAACTATTGAGATAAGCCCACGTTCATCTCAAAATATAGAATTACATTTTACGGGTAAACAAAAAGTGCAAGTAGCGTGATAATCTTGAGGCGCCATCTGCCGAGTGAGTAATGAAGGTGATTACTTAGAAGCTCGTGTCAAGGTGATACGTCAATGGGATTAAAACTTCACCCCTTACGGTTTTCTTTCGGATCCTTGATGTTTACATTGTCAGTGTTGACATCGTAATTTTTTAAGTGAAACCCTGTTTCTTTATTGTAGGACAAAATTATTACGATTAATCTGATGTTTAGTGCATCTGCAATTGACGATGACCAAATAAATATCCAAGAGTGTCATTGAATTATGCAGGTGTAATTAAACAAGTATTTTGTAAATAATTCAAAGTCCATGAAGTGCCTCTTACTTGACCTCCAAACAGCCTCTTTTTTCATTAAGGCCATTAACTACAACAAATATATTTTGTATTATATAAATTAAAAAAAAAACTTTTTTCTCGTATTAAAAATATTAACATCCATTCAAGCTTTTATTTATCTCCAATTTTATCCTAAAATAAATTATATCCAAGATCGAACCTTCGCGCTTTAAGCGTCGCCTAACCGTTCAATATAACACTTTTAACTGAACCGCCCTCACAGATCGGTTTCCAATTAACACCGCCTCAGTTCAGTCTCATTATATTTTTAATTTGGGGGTGGAATCCTAAATTAAAGTCGACGTCAAAGGACAAGCTCGGCAGCTATTAGAGCTAAATAATTAAAGAATTCGACCGTCTTCGCAGTCGTTACGAGGCATTAAGACACCGCTCTGCGTAACTTCGTAATTTTGATTTAAGAGCGTAAGGATGATAAAGTTTGTGGAGCTTGTTATGTGCGCAATTTATGGATACGTTAAAAAACAAGTCAGATGCTGACACACGCAATGATATAATATATACCGGCAGAAGATTTTATGATTTTTTTTTTGTTGACGCTTGCTGTAATCCTGACGCTAGTCGGCTGTATACAGCTTCACCGGACTTTCGGGTGAGCGCTTTAGGCGCTCTCAACCCTTACATTTAAGTGACCACGCTGAGGGCACCCCCTTTGGGGTACGAACCTCGGCTCAGGACGGCCACTGGGGGAGGGCAGAGACATCTGCGATTGTTGGTTTGGGGGAGCATTAAAACTACTTAGTCATCATCGGCTCGCGGGCCGGTACTAGGGTCGGGGAAGTGGTAGTCAGTTTGACAGCTGTAGATACCTTTGTCTATACCATGAATAGCCAGGCTCGACCAGGTCCTTATTACTGCCTCACAGAAAATCGATGTAATATGCTGCGTTTCATATGATGAGTACGATATCCGGAGGGCCAAATCCCACTCCTGCTTGACAAGGTACAAATCCAGACGGACTCTAGTATAAAAGGGAGCTACCTGCTGGTAATTTGCAGTTCACAATTTTTTGTATCAGTTTTTTTACTCATTTGCTGTCGACTTCAAGAGAGCTTTTTTGAACCTACTAAAAAAAGGAGATCCTGTATTCGACGCATATGTATATAAATATGTTCGTGGTTATGATTGAGTGATTGCGAAGGAATCAATTTTGATGATTGTTTTCACACACTACGCATAAAAATAAGATTATGTAACTAATAATATAATGTATAATATGTAAGCCACGCCAAATTTGATAACGTTGTCATTACACTGTGCATTAAAAAATATGATAAACTTACTAGGCGTTGGCGCATTGTCGAAAAAGATTATGTAGCATAAATTATAAGCATACGACATGTATTGTTTCATTAACGTAATCTGTATACTTTTAGGATTGTTTTATATTCTTATAGGCCAGCAATGCACCTGTGACTTCTCCTATATACACATAGTTGTAGGTATCCAGGTATGTGGTCCAGGATACCCGTGGACGGGCAACAGAGATAACTTATCACTAGGTAACCAACTTGCATGTTACCTTCCTTTTGTCTAAAAACAAACTATACGTCTAAACTAGTCGTTTAATGCAATATCCGAAAACTTTATTATGTTTAATCAAATCTTTTGTCACTCTCACGTCACACCATAAAACATTCAGCCTCGCAGAGGTGTCGTTTGCACGACACTGGATGTTCAGACGGAATAAATCCCAATTCCTGGGGTCTAGAGGGCCCCCGGGAGTGATCTCGGCTGAGATGACCGCTCTGGAAATACTCGACACTTAGATTAGGCGTTCTTATTATGAAATTTCTGTAAACGGGCGGTTGGATGCCGCGTTTCAGACGCTGATTTCTTCGTGTTCGAAGTATACTGATGTTTTATTGAACTAATCACTAGTCACCTCTTGTTTTAAAAATACGATGAAAATCTAAATCTATTAGAAACATACTTTCAACTATGTAACAACCCTTTACAGTTTTTTGAAGTCATAGAGTTCATATTGTAATCATATTTCCTTACTCTTATGGTTACATTGTAACCATGTTGAATGCGCTCGCTCGACCTACGCGATACCAGTTTTTCTAAAAACCTACGTGAACCAACGTTGTTTTGTATTTTTCGAATTTGTAATACTCAACATAAATGTTGAAGGTCCGAAATGGGAATTGTTATCACTTTCACAGTCTATTTTGAGCTTGTGTAATGCTTAAAAATGTAAAAACGCAGCGTTCAAAACGCCAGTCTGTATAGGATTGTAATGTCGCAGACAAATGACGATTCGTCCCTGCAGTGACTTGAGGGAAAGGGGTAATGTTTACATTTTAATGTAAGAACAGCTACGGTGACACAGAGCGCTCGTTAAGGGGATCATTTCACGTTCGCTACCTATAATAAACTCTTTTTTGTTTTCTGTATTAATGAGCTGAGATTTTATTAGTATTTTTCATCTCTTTAAGGCTCTGCCAAATTATAGTAAAATGGACTTCACACAACATTGATAAACCAGAATAAATGGAATGGAATTTTAAATACATTACATATTCTGTCTATTTAAATTATATATCATCTATATTACGGTGAATGATTTGAATAATTGTCTGACCTTATCTCATATTCGCCTTTCCATAACAGAACTACGCGTGCCGGCTTGCAGAACTACATCTTCGTGGTCTCTTCTATCTCAGCTTGAATTAGGAACTTCGCGAAATCTTACTTCTGCCGGACCATAAAGCTATGGAATAGTTTGCCGAAACGCGCGTTCCTTTCTTCCTACAATATGGGGTCCTTTAGACGGAGTGTGAAGAACTAAATAAACAGGCTGTTCTACTGAACTACGATAGATACATCATCTGTCGTTGGTCGTCAATATATATTGGAATGCGCTGCACTTACCATCAGGTGTAGCATAGTCATGTTATCGAGCTAGTATAAAACAAGGAAATATTAATCAGCTTTCTATTAGAAGTCTTGGTCAAAGAGAAATTTAAAATTTGTTCAGTTCACGTCTTGTACGTCGGTAATCACAAAATTCAATACTCTCATTTATCACAATTATTCCAATTCTTAGGCCAACGATTAATTTTTACGAGCATCGAATTCAGAAAACTTAAACTCTTTCGATAAAAGCAATAAAAATATTAAATCAACGCAATAAAGGGGCAATAACAATTTCAGTTAATATTAATCGTTTTTCTTCGTGGACCCTTCCGGGAGTGAGAGCCGATTTGCTTTATTTTCCCTTTTATTTGTCCCTAAGGGATAACTATGATATATTTATTATTACAACAAGACAATTTGAAGACACTCACGAGATGTATTAGGAGGCTATTCGGACGTTTTTGGAAGCGATATAATGTTATTAGATTATTTTATTTGTCACTATTGGTAATAAAATGTCTTAGAACTGTACGAAGTAAGGAAAGTAATTATTGGTACCCAACTGGATAGCGAAACATGGTGAAAAACCCGCCGTAGTAGCTGGTTCAGGCAAGTCACGTTCTCGGGTCAGCCAGTGTAAATCCAATAGGTTTAGGCCGGCGTTATTCTGGCAGGCGTCGTAGAATGTCTCTCGACATGATATTAGGACTGTTTTTACCATCAGGCACCGTATATAGTCACTATGTCGCATCAGGCGAAAAAGAATGGTTGCTTTGTTTTTTTTATATAATTTAAAATATAACGCTCTATTTTACTCAACAAGAAAGGTACTGTAATCTACTTGCTAAAATTATTATTTAAGAGTATATTGGAATTGTATTTTTTATTAATCATTAAATATCTGAATAAACGTTATGTGTCTTTATTTATTAAAATGAGGTACACCAGTTACTGTTGGTTGATACAATTCATATGTGCATATCATTCCATACAAATGTTTCGCCGTCAGTTTTATCTGGTACGTATCCCTTTGTCTCTCATCGCGTTTGTACATTGAACGAGTCATAAAACGCACTCGTCCAAAACACTTTCAGACAAAATTCACACTTGCAATCGATACGGTACAAATAGAAGCAAACGAAGGCTCCCGTTTCCTACGATACATCCCGCTAACGACCAAACTGCGTTCTAATCACGCCACGTCAAAAATGGATATTGGAAATTGAATTCGCAAGCGGAGTTTCTTTTTTTTAAATGCAAAGGGCGAGGGCGCGTACAAATAGCCAGATCAACTCAATAAGGGGTACGGCGACGTGTTTACCCGGAACCCGCAAACTGTGTGGGTGTTTTTTTACATTTTTCGAAATGTTATTTACCCGGTGTCGTAAAGGCATTGTATGCTCGGACAATGGTCGAGGGGTTTTGAATTTTTTTTCTATTCGATTTTTGTTCTTTTCGGACAGACGTTATGACTTTCGGTTTTTGAATGCGATAAGAATGTTTTGTTACACAGGTGTGTAGCGTATGCTATGCATGTAACATATTTGGATGGCATAAATACCATGTTTATTAGCTTGGAGATATCAATTAAAATCTAAAATAAATACACCCAACATTCACACACATAGTTCTGACCCCACAGTAAAATACGAGTCTTAGGTATCAGGAACTACGAGAGACTTTCTCACAACACCCATACCCCGAAACAAATATTTGTAGATCACACAAATGTTTATCTCGGTGCGGGGATCGAACCCGCGGCCTCTTGCTTCACAATAGGCTACTCGCCCGCTGCGCCACGGAGGCTGTCAAAAACACAATTTCAAAAGTTTCATCGACTTTTTAATTCTTAGTTGTTTCCGATGTTATTAGTCAAATTATTATTTTTTTTATTTTTTATGTCTTTAAATGCTCTTCAAATAAAAATAAGTGTTGATTTATTAAATTACTAGCTTTTGCTCGCGGCTCCGCCCACGTGATCAAACAAACAAACAAACAATCAAACTCTACAGCTTTATAATATTAGTATAGATTTGGGTAGCTTAGCAACGGAAGCCTTCAAATAATATTATTTGGGTAGCTTAGCAACGGAAGCCTTCAAATATGAATAATTTTCCCCGTTTTTGCAACATTTTTCACTGATGCTTCGCTTCTAATGGTCGCAGCGTAATGTTATATAGCCTAAAGCCTTCCTCGACAAATGGACTATTTAACACAAAAATATTTTTTTAATTCGAACCAGTAGTTCCTGAGATTAGCGCGTTCAAACAAACAAACTAACAAACAATCAAACTCTACAGCTTTATAATATTAGTATAGATCAATTTTGAAATAATGCTTTATTTTTGAAATGATCATTAATTTATGTAGATATTATTTTTGATTTAGATTAATTTTGAAAATGGTCCTTTTAGTTGCCGGGAATTAGAATTTATGCACAGTATGATGATCGAACTTTATCATATCATGGTACGGAAATAAGGTTGGCGAACCTATACTAATTGCACCTATGCCTACCCTTTCGAGAATAAAGTAGTAAATTTATGCTATGCTGAATATTATTTAAACCAAACCCAATGTTCATATACTCAAAGTTAAATTGCAATTTCCATGCTTTTCGTCGCTCACCTACCTCGAATCTCTACCTTGTACCTTCACTCTCATATTTCGCATTTTCATAGTTCATTTAGTTTTATTACAATGACGAACTTAATTATGCACCGAACCGCCACCTGACGTGGAAACTATTATAATATTATTAGAGCCAGTGTAGTGGCAGGAGTAAGACGAGCATGCATCGCTAAGACGTGGGTGACAACCGCAGCGCCCTAATGTGTTTATGTAAATTTGCAATCCCTATCTAGCAGCGTGGGCCTACCTGTATTTACCTAGGCTGGTTTATTAAATTTATAGTTGTGTGATTTAAATTAAATTGTGTTAGTAGCTTCAGGGATAAATAAAACGGCAGAAATATGGATCAAAAGGACGTGCATTTATTACTGTGAACAATGTTTAGTTTACAAATATTTTTGGAACGAAGTTCCTTACGGCAGGCTTGGAGGGGATAGGGATTTCGCTGCGTGACCGAACTGAAAAAAATGTGATAGTAAAACCGTAAGAAAAATGCGTGGAAAAAATGCGTAGAAAAAATGCGTGGAAAAAATGCGTGGAATAAAAGCGTTAAATGAGACGTGCGCAGGCGCGACAGTCAATGTGTCAATTTTAATGTCAGTCATTTCTATGTAATTTTATGTTGTCAAACAAAAATAAAGAGACATATTTAAAATGAAATTCATTCAGCCAGTTATAATTGAAGTATATAAAAATACTCCTTCGATTTTTAAAAGATTACGCTAGCTCGTTATCTTTATATATATAATTCTTCTGTGAGTGTGTATGTCACTGAACTTCTCTTAAACGACTGGACCGATTTTGATGAAATTTTTTGTGTGTGTTCAAGTGGATCTGAGAATGGTTTAGATTCACAATTTTGTCCGCTGGACAATGTTTTTTTAATTAATTTTTAATTTATTAGTAGTTGTTGATTTTGGAATGTTCATTTTCCAGTACAAACTGTTCCTGGGTACTATAAGCGCAGGTATAAACCGGATGGTTGTCGTTGCGAAGCTTGCCGTGATGACGGGTCGTATAGCGTCTAGACTGGACAGGGACAGGACAGGGACAGGACAGTGAGACAGGACAGTGAGACAGGAAAGTGAGACAGGACAGTGAGACAGGACAGTGAGACAGGACAGTGAGACAGGACAGTGAGACAGGACAGTGAGACAGGACAGTGAGACAGGAAAGTGAGACAGGACAGTGAGACAGGACAGTGAGACAGGACAGTGAGACAGGACAGTGAGACAGGACAGTGAGACAGGACAGTGAGACAGGACAGTGAGACAGGACAGTGAGACAGGACAGTGAAACAGGACAGAGAGACATGACAGAGAGACAGGACAGTGAGACAGGACAGTGAGACAGGACAGTGAGACAGGACAGTGAGACAGGACAGTGAGACAGGACAGTGAGACAGGACAGTGAGACAGGACAGTGAGACAGGACAGTGAGACAGGACAGTGAGACAGGACAGTGAGACAGGACAGTGAGACAGGACAGTGAGAGGACAGTGAGACAGGACAGTGAGACCGGACAGTGAGACAGGACAGTGAGACAGGACAGTGAGACAGGACAGTGAGACAGGACAGTGAGACAGGACTGTGAGACAGGACAGTGAGACAGGACAGTGAGACAGGACAGTGAGACAGGCCAGTGAGACAGGATAGTGAGACAAGACAGTGAGACAGGACAGTGAGACAGGACAGTGAGACAGGACAGTGAGACAGGACAGTGAGACAGGCCAGTGAGACAGGATAGTGAGACAAGACAGTGAGACAGGACAGTGAGACAGGACAGTGAGACAGGCCAGTGAGACAGGACAGAGAGACATGACAGAGAGACAGGACAGTGAGACAGGACAGTGAGACAGGACAGTGAGACAGGACAGGACAGGGACAGGACAAGACGGGGACAGGACGGGGACGGGACGGGGACGGGACGGGACGGGGACAGGACGGGGACGGGACGCGGACAGGACGGGGACAGGACGGGGACGGGACGGGGACAGGACTGTCCAACCGGAGGGAGGTGGGAGACGACCTGACTTAGGTCGTCGAAGTCAATTAAATGTGCGACGGGCTACCTCACGTGCAATGGCGCAGTACCTCACTTAATTGCATTTAATGTAAATAAAACATTTGTATTAAGTTTTGACCACATTTTACACAAATATATTATGTAGGTGATACGAAGTTCACCGGGTCATCTAGTTATTTATAATTACATAAGTTGATAAAAAATGCTATACAATAGCTTTACCGCGGCAGTCTCCGAGCGCCACACGTCTTTTTTTTATTTCTATTTTTCTATTCTATTTCTATGTAATTTTATGTTGTCAAACAAAAATAAAGAGACATATTTTGTTATTTTAGTTGATAATTTGAATTTTTTGCAATTTGTGTCGATTGTACATTAGCCGAAGGAACTTCGTTCCTACCTGGTGTCCCACGACACACACCAATTTTATTTATAGCATAAACCGGCAAACGAGATGGTCACCTGATGGTAAGTGATCTCCACCGCCCAAGTGGAGGTTGCCTGGAAGAGATCGCTTTTAGTGATAAGGCCGCCACTTGTGGCACATTTATTTACTTGTTGTTTTTGTCTATTATTGTTTTCTGTTTTTATGTGTGTGTCTACAATAAAGAGTTACTATCTATCTATCTATCAAGTGCGCTCAGAATATCAGAAGAATCCTAGGCGTGTTGCTGACCTTAAGTCCCCTTGGGAAGGGGAGGGGGATTTGGGCCTCCGTGTATCTCCCTCATCGTAGGAAACACAGCAGCAAGCCACTGCTTTACGTTGGTTTTATGTGAGACAGTGGTAATGACTTGGAGCGTACCCATTCATGCTGTAGATAAAACTATATATCGTGGCTCTACCACTATTTATATATTTTATTATCATACATGTAATAACTATTGTATCTATATTTTTTGTTGTTTAATCTGTCTATATGTATTGTCTTTATGTATTTATCAGAAATGTCTTATCATTTAATCTTGTTTCTTTATTTACCCGGATTTACTGCTTATACTGCTCATTATCCAAAATTATCATCATCTAAAAGAAAGGTTGCCTGAAAATATAATAATTTAGAATGTGTACGATAAAGTAATTAATAAAAAAAATGCAATAAAGTAAATAAATGCACCCAATAGTAACAGAGTCCTTACCCGACACTAGGTTAACTTGTATTGTGGGTATAAGGGTCTTACCCACATCACCCGGACGCGAAACAATGCGGGAAATGAACCCGCAGCCTCTCGTTTCACAGCCGACTACTCGCCCAGCCGGATCTACCTATCTTGTGATCCATATTCTGTAATCATAGGTAAATATTTTTAAAACAGATACATTTACAGGTAAATAGATCTTTTAATATCTACAATTTTTATTACCTATACCTACCTAGCAAAAGCAACCAACCAATACAAAAAAAATATAATATATTTTTAACAAAAAATATTTAAAGCTATTCACATTAGATTTAAGTAAAATAAATAAATAAAGTTGTGTTCAGAAATGAACGTTGTGTGTGATAAATAAAATAAAATAAAAGGAAACACAATGCATTTATTCATTCCCGCGAGCAATGTCTGGACAGTAATCATTCATCGTTTCATGCTACATTGAACTATTATTCACCCTAGAGGGAAAACGATGTGTCTGCGAAGAAAACTAACAAAGGGATAAGAAGTGTATGTGCACTAAGAACAAGGTGAAAATGTTTATTTTGGTGAAAAGGTGAAAGAATGTATATAGCTTGACACTGGACAAAACAGGGTCGCATGTTCGACTCTCATATCGGTAGGTACAAAAGTTTACGTGTCGGAGGCAAATAATATTAATGTGTGTTAACAGTTCCACTGCAAAAAAAGTCCTCGAAATTTTTTGGTGCTAAACTTGTAATCCACTGACTAACATTAAATGCATTTTTTAATTATCTAGACTGACGAAACGATCAGGTCACTCGCCTGATGGTAGCCGCCACGCCTGCCCATAAACAGAAGCAACACCACACCGAACCTTTAATTAGGAAGCACTGCATAGACTCTGTTCGATACCCCAAGACATAAGTTATTAAGTCTTATAATGACCAGTAATTTCATTGGCTTCAATTTGCTTCAAACCAAAACATAACAATGCTACTTGGCGATAGAAATCAAAACAAACAAATCGGTGGTACCAAACCAGACAGCCTCCGGCATTCGAATGACTTACCACCTAGTCAATTATTTTACAAATACAATGATTCGATTCATATTCGATACAATCTCAATTTAACACGGGTAGCCAATAAGGTTAAGACATTTAAAAATATTTTTTAAATGTCTTAACCTTATTTTACTTAGTAATTCTGTTGTTACATAGATGGCGCTATAAGCTTTAAAGTGGGTCACGATACCGGCTCGTAACTAATATGCGAGATGTCCGATGCGATGTCCCTCATATGCAAGAGGCTGTTTGGGTTGGTACCAACCGATTTGTCTATTTCTGCCGTCGAGCATCAATGTGTAAGCACTGATGAGCTTGTGTTTCGGGTTGAAGGACATTAAAGCTAATAAAATTAAGCATTATGAGACTTAACAACATACCTTGTCTCGAGGTAACGAAGGCAGTCCAGTGCCACACAGTGCTTTGTAATTCAAATTTTTGCACGGTGTTGCCTCTATTTTTAGGTGGACGTGGCGCTTACCATCAGGCGACCCACCTACTCGTTTCGTCGTTTAATCTCATAAAAATTTAATTATTTCTATTAATGCATTATTGATCAGGCAGTAGTGTACGTAAACTGTTGAAATAGCAACATTGAAGTTCCTCTACAGGTCAGCCCAGCAAAATGTCTGTATATTTTTCTGAGTTTCCCTGGTTTTGCTTCAGATATAACAATATATTCTCAACTATACTCGGAAAAATATGGATGTAAGTAGGTACTCAGGCTTACCTTATATGTGCATTTCAAGTATTTTTTACCCATCTAGTATTAAAAATAGAGTGCAGCTTTAGACTAAAGTCGTTTCATCTGATGCAGCTGTGTCTTTATAAAGCGGAACGTCGACCTCACGTACTGCGGAGGAATCCGTCCCTCGCCCGATTATTCCTAGCTCGGCTTTAATAATAAAGAAGCAATAAAGAGCTTCGTCCTTACCCATTTTCAATAAACACCTTTATCGATTATTCAGCCCGTCCATACTTACAGACTCGGAGCTCCGCCATAGACAGAGAGTTGGCAAACTAATTCACGACACAGGCATAGCTTGCGCTGGGTGGCTGTAGGTGGTCGGCAGGCGATAGCCGGTGGCCGCGGGGCGGTTGGAAGACGGCGGGGGAGCTCGCCCAGGGGAGGTGGGGGCGTACTCGCGGCTGGGCGGCGCCGACCAATCGTCGCGTACCACCCACGTACCACCCACCCGACCCCGCCTACCTCACCTGCGCCACACCATTAAGCCCGCTTTTCTCGTACTTTTTTCACGGACCTCGTATCCGTTCGCTGGCGCCGTCTTTATTTTATTTTCTCCTTTGTGCCTCCTTCCCGGCTCGCCTCCTATTTTACGCCCGCTGCCGGCGTAGGTAGAAAAACCTTTTGTGAATACGAATGCTGAGCAGGTATTACGCTCGTTAGTTACGGCCGCCTGATATGTAAAGTAAATAAAGGCTCCTTTGAGCGCGTAACGAAGCCGTGACGAGGTCGACGCGCCGTATACTTCACGTACCGTCGTCACGTCATAAACCTAAGCCTAATTAAAACGTGTATGTACTCGCACGAGGTAGGAGCGGAGTACAAGTAGGCAGCCGACGTGCGCCCGCAGACAAAGTTGGTTTTACGAGCGGTGCGTCGCGCGTCGGTGTGGCCGGTAATAAACTTTTAACTTCCACATCGATCCGCAAAAAGTTACCGACGAAAGTAATCCCGTACAACCTTGGTCCACATTTTGTTTTAGCGGCTCGTCGAGCCGTGCCGTATGCAAGTGTCCCTACCAGGGTGAACGATCCCCACATCGATGAACTTCAACTGAACTTGGAAAAAACTTGCTCGGAACTTTGTTCGCGCCGCGTGATTAGGAAGATTTAGTTTTGAAGTGAGTTGGGAACTGTTTTTTTTTTCAGTTTTGAAAGTGGGTGGCTCAGTTTATGATCCGGGTGAAAGTCGCAGCGGATCGATGAACTCGGCCCGGGGTCAACCGTGATCAAAGTTGGCGGAAACTAATAACCGAATTTAATACGCGAGGACTGCCCTCTGTCTGCTCAAGTGTTCGACCATCCCTACAATAAGAGATTGCGTTATAATAATCAATGTGGAACATACAAATAAATTATAAGCAATTTTCTCTTTCTTTTATTTTCAAGAAAGTTTTCTATTATACAGAACACGTCAAATTTAATATATATTACGCATTATATTCAATTATCATATAAAATTAACTTGACCATGTCATGATCTCAAACAGGCGTATTGGCTTTTCTGTGGGATAATTTTAGCTCGCGGATCCAGTAAAGATCAGGATGTAACAATCTATGATAAAAAAAACTGCTTATTATAAAACTTCATTCTAAATATCTCAAAATAGAAGGAATAAAAATGATTCAATACACTAATAAATATTAACATTTATTTTGAACACACCTGATCTACACGTACAGACTTTATTCAGAGTTCAAATACTCTGTGCATAAATGCCTATTATGTGTAAGTTTAATTAGAGTCTGCTATGGATTAAGCATAAATTATTAAACTAAACGTTCAGAATAAAACCAAACATTTGCTCACAAGTCGCATACGTTCGTAGAGTGAAACAAAATAGCATCGTGGCCAATCGTTTATCTTTAGAATGCTATCGCGATCGCTAACTTCGCGTTCCTCGCTCGCAAGATGTCGCCCGACATTATCGCTAACGAGCGATCGTGCCGTGGTAAACAGCGACGTGTGGGAGTCCACACAACGCAAGATCTAAGAAAGAATTCTAAAAATTTTAAGTGCCTTTTTCATAACATAGTGCTATTTTGGTACCGCTACTTTAAAAGGTTTTTAAACGTAGAGCATTTACTGCTGCTATAATACGACGTACTTATATTACTTTTTGTTCGTAAAATACTTATATTTTATTAAAATAAAATTTAGATGGCTAGAAAGTTCATTGGTAGATCAATATTTGTAGTTGTGGTAAGTAATACAATACATATGTTTTAGTTTCAATAGTCTTAATTATCATTATTTTCAGTACTTTATATTTCTTTTTGGTACATACCTACCTACTTTAAATGCATTTATATCCTGCACTAATGTAGGATGAAACGTGGTTGAATTTAATTTCCCAGAATCAATTGATTTTATAATAATTATTATTGTGTGCGTACATTGCCTTATCCAAGCTCCAACCCACATCTCCCTCACCACGAGCCAAGTGCACCGTTCTTATGAAAAGTGTTGAGATAAGAAAAGTTGTGCGTCGCGGCGTCAGCTGACTGTGGTTTCATTAGATCAACAGATTACGCAGGCATGTGTGCATAGTCTTTTGTTTTCTTCGATCGTGTCTAATCACTATTGATGGTAACTGCTTTTACGAGGGAATATTATTGTTTTGAGCAATTGGTTTTATTGTGCAATTTATATTATTCTTTTTTATGATGATCTTTGTGAATTTTGGCTACAATTTATTGTTACTGAGTTGGTCCTGACGCGACTTTACATAAATGATGAGTAATTTAATTTTTCTATTGATTTTTGTCTAAACAATTTGTTTTTCAATTAGCTGTATAAACTTTACAAAAAGTCATTACGATTCTCATGTCTTCCGATTTAAATCTTGTCAGATTACGGTCACGGTACCTTTTTCTCTTTAATTGTCTCAGTTTTAATATTTTGTTCTAGGTTATAATATTCTCTTATCACTAATTCATCTGAAACTCTATCTAAAAACCGCCTACCATCAAAGTCAAAGCACCATGAGTCTAATATTACCATAATACGAGTATATTGATTTTTTAAAACTATTTCCCATCCAATATCCTTTCGAGCCATTCCGATGCTGACGAACTTTCCATTAACTGTATACTCCGGCAACTATCACTATTCACAACTGACGTATTTCGCTTTGAAACAAGTGAGATCTATTCAATTAAGTATCAATTACTAAGCGAAATAATGTCTGTGTCATCACTTCTGACCCTTTCTTGTCTGACGAGTAAGGGCTCGGTTCAATTTGAATAACACCAAGATTCGGAATGTTCCGGGCGGACCTTACGCCGTCTTATAAAAGCTAATCAATTATTTAGAAGCCTTTCATCTGTATTCGTAGACCAGGGAAGTATTTGGGAGTGAACACTTGAAATATCACCATGGCGCAGTGGGTGGATAAAGGGTGAGAAGAGAGAGGCCGTGGGTTCGATTCCCGCACCGAGACAAATGGTGAGGACTATGTTGTTATGTACTGGTTGGATATATTATTAATATTGTTGTCTATATATTATTTCTGTGTTTAAGTACTTTAATATCATTTGCCTTATATTATATGCTACGTCCCATCTAGTTTTTCAATTAATTTCTACAGTATAACCATATTGTTAAAAACCCCCGAAACTCACCAGAAAAGATTTATAATTTCTATATGGCTGACCAAAACAAAGCAAAGAGAATAAATCAGCTTACAATTAATAAAACTTTATTAAAATCAGTCCATTCGTACGTACGAAATATGCAGTATTAATTTCATAACAGATTCACTCCGGCCCTGCGTTTTTAAGACACTTGACTTTCCTCCCAACTACATGACTGGATATTGCTGCTTTGAATATATTTCAATCAATTAGTGCGGACTAGGTAGACCCCAGCGGACTATAGTAACATAAGGTTAGTCCGAGCTTTTGAATAATCAATAAATCTGTCATGTAGTTTGTAGCCTTACTGAGTATTGTAATCTTACTGGAAATAGGTAATTTCCGTTTCATTACAATAATGATAATTTGTAAACTTATTTTGTTGTAAAATCACATTTTCTAAGCTGGAATAAAATATTAAAAAAAAAATTGTGACACATGGTAATCATTCTGATTTTTTTTTAAACAATAACCGTGTTTTACATTCATGCATCATCAATGCATTCTAACTTTAAACTATATTGGACAGTTTGTATTGGTCACCATAGTTACAAGTTGTTAGACACCTAGTTTAAAGTTAGAATACATTTTGTAATAACACCTTAACTTCCTAAATACTTTATTTTTATTTTATTGCTATGAAGATGTTTTAATATAACAGATGGGCTTTTTCCGCAACTAACAAACAGATTTGATATTTCTTAGAATAAATAAAAATGATGAATATTTTTTACCCAAATAATAAACACAATAGAATTCGTTGCAGGTATTCTTTAAAACATTGTTAAAAACAGATGTAACATTAAAATTCAAATAACATTCAATAACATAAACAAGAAAATGATTAATAACAAGACATAACCAATAAATTACCTACATACAATAAGTAAGTTTGTAATTCATCTAATCTCCTCCCAGAAACTTGCGAATAGTCGATAAATCATAGGGATAGTGCTGAGCCACGGTTTCTTATTAACCATTGTCTCGAATCGAGAGGGGTAATTAAACGCTCCGGCGATAACCATTACGGACCCGGCAAGACCTAACCGATATTGATCTAATAAATAATCTATATGTTACAGGGATTATTGGTATGAGCTATAGAGGTAAATATGTATAGTTAGCGTTAGTTGCCAGTGTTTGGTTTTGGTAGATAGAATGTTTGAGCATAGACAAGTTATTGCTTGTCTATGCTATTGCAAAAAAGGTCTTTTGTAAAATTCATATGAGCTATGTACTATATTTTACAGTATTTAAATATATTGTGGGTTATTTTATGCGACTTCAAAAAACTCATTGTGTTTTACACAGTTTACCTTAAAACGATTAAATTGCAGTAAAAAACCGATGAGCTACTGAGTACATATTCCAGGTAGGGTAATCACAATTTGCGCTTTAGTTTTTCGATTCGCTAAAATTACACATGAGCTGCACGAGATTGGAATATGTGTCCAGTATGGCAATAGCGAGGCTATCTTATATAAAATAATATAGAAATAATCATAGTGCATCGTTTCGCACTCCGACTCCTTCGATAATACAGACTTGCAAATGAATAATAATATTCGACCATCATCGAAAACAATATTATCATAAACCTAAAACCACTTGAATCTATTGAGCATGCGAAACACCCCATCTAAGCCACTGCATTTTCGACCATAAAATCTTACATTAAAACTTTCAAGACATTCCCGGGGCTGGAATGCACCGTCCATCCACGTCTCAGGAATTCCTTGGCGATGTAGCGCGGGCTTGAGACCCGTGTATTTTAAGGCTGTCGTCTTAAGGCGTGGGGGCATTAGAGGCGCTAATTGCTTTACGTAAATGCCTGCCGGGCCCGTGCGAGATGGACAGTGGCCGCCGACGATGTTTTCATTGGACCCTTCTGGGATTTTGTCTAGGGTTGCCTTGGGAGTAATTGATAAACAAAATACGAATAAAGCAACATTTAGATAGCGATTATCGCATGTCACATACGATAATATAAGAGAAAACTCTTGTTTCAGACTCTTCTCTTGTCTCAGTAATCCTACTAATATTATAAATGTGAAAGTTTGTTTGTTTGGATGTTTGTCCGTCAATCACGCTGAAACTACTGAACGGATTTTGATGAAATTTGGTATACAGACAGGGTAGATTACGCGGGCGGAGCCGCGAGGAAAAGCTAGTGAAAGTAATAATGACGCGACCTCGTAAATTCCGGTTTCCTTTTAAATTCTCACCCATGTCAGTGGGGTTTAAATATAAATATTATACATTTTTATACCAGTTGCAACAAATGGGATTCCGGTTTTGTAGAACAAAATTGTTATTATATTGTGTGATAATAACAATTATAAAACTAATTATTTTTTGAGCGTGTTTTTTCCTTTTCAATTTTATCGCCAGATAGCGAATCGAACTAATATTATTTCTCATCACTTAAAATATGATACAGCTTCATAAAAAAACTTAGCCATAAAATTATCCTGTAAAACTGGCTAGTAAAGTGGGAGGTACCAATTTGACATACTTTTTATTTGTTACGTAACTTGCTCATTGTCATAAAAAGAAATTTGTAATCAAACAATATAGGTAACTATTTGAATTGTTTTTTTAACAAGCACCTTTGATTCCATCAAATCAACCTACACATTCACAATACATAATTATCCGAAAGAAGAGAAGAGAGCAATATATTTTTTCATTATTTATTAATTTAATATTTTTCTTTGTCGGCTTTAATTGTTTGGGCGTTGTATTTAGCATGACTTTATTGGAGCAACTTTTATAAGAAATGTCTTTTATGATGTGATTTCTTTTTATTTGTTTGTCTTTTTATTTATAAGTATTGAGTGCTCACAAAGTGATACTTGCTTAAAAGTACATATCATATTCTATTATTCCATTTCTATCATTCCAATTTATACTTTTCCATTCATGGCATTCTCTGTCCACACGAATTGTCAATGAAATTCAAAAACCATTTGGTGCGGATGAAACAATAATAGTTTTCATAATAATTTCTTACGTTTACATGAATATTACTCATTGAAATAAAACTAATTTCAACGGATTTTATCGCGGTTTTTATTAATTTTGATCCCGACGTTTCGAAGACTTTTCAGCCTTCGTGGTCACGGGGTGGACTGAGGTGTAGGTTGTCCCAAAATGTTAATGTTACATGTAACATTAACCGCGATAAAATCCGTTTAAATTAGTTTTATTTCAATGAATAATAGTTTTCGACAACCCTGCTCCCGAGGACCTCTATAATGGAGCTTAGATTAAATGCGTTGAAGTTACTAATGCCCCTCTAAAAGCGAATTGTAGTCGGCGGCAACGGTTTATAATATTGTTATCGTGATGTCCAGCTTAGATAAGGATACTTTCGTTTCGAAGGAAGAAATATGTGGATACGTTTTTCTTTAAGTTATCTCGACCGAACATGTACGCTCAATATACCAGAAGAATCGTACGCGCGTTGCCGACCTTAAAGAAAAGCGATAATTAGGGGATTAGGACGGGAGCCTTCGGATATCTCATTCTCCTTTCGAAACGCATCAGCTAGTCGCTACTTTACGTCTGTTTTCTATGAGACAGTGGTAATGACAATCAGCAGACATCTTGCACAAAGTTAATAATCAGTCAGTCAATCAGGTAATCAGTCTGCAACATAGGAAATAGTTCAGTATACAAATTCAATTTAATTATTTACCCATAATTTAACAATTTTTTTTTTATTGAATGACGAGACGGGTAATGCGTTCACTTGATATTAAGCGCCACGCCTGCCCATAAACAGAAGCTACACGACACAAAACGTTGAATTACAAAGCACTGCATGGCATTGAACTGCGCTCGTCACCCCGAGACATAAGATGTTAAGTCTCATAATGCCCAGTAATTTCACTGGCTTCAATGTCCTTCAAACCGAAACACAACAGTGCTTATACACTGTTGCTTGGCGACAGAAATACATTAAATTTACAAAAAATTGCATGAGCCTATTTACACTTGATGCTTATGAAACGTAGAGCGCAAACATCGGCACACAACTTGTACTCGTAGGCAGCATGTGTGACATTCGTTAGAAAACTTGCTCGCCAAGTGCGGGACGACTAACTCGTTTCATTCATCGTCTTATACCGTGCACGAGGCATCTTGATATTTGCAAATTGCATATTTAAATAATATAATTCATCAGAAGTTTCTTTAATCCCCATACGATCAGGCAGAAGTGCAACTAAATATTACACCTGCGTTTTGGTGAGCTTGTTACTGTCATATGATGTAATAAGGGCGAATCTATCGCTATACCAGGCACGAATTTCAATCTCGAATAAATCATGTGTGCATATTTTAATCACGTGCTATTAATTGGTAATTATACTTTAAGTCGTTTTAGTTCGTATACTTTTGTATCACTGACCGGGCTGAAAGATACACTTTTGTATCACTTATAAATAATTTAATGAGTTAGCACCTCTATTGTTGCAGCTGTTGTATTTTGTGTCGTCACATCGTCGTCATCTATGACTACTTAATTCCTGTTTTCCGCTCAAAAAAAATGTGAATTGACTTGTTATTCGAGTTAATCCGCCATTTAGTGCAAGACAGCATATCAATATACCAATGCGTACAATTTATTACAAAAGTATCAAGATCACCAAATCGGAGTACATCTACAATCAGTCGTCGCATTACACGAGAAGATGTCCAATGCGGCGTGCGGGGGGTGTTGCGGCCGCCCTCGGGAGGGGGAGGAGGTGGTGGGTTTCAAATATGACATATCTGGGAGCCGTCAGCACCGCAACATACTACCAGAACTTGGTCTGCGGCCAGCACAGATGTGTTGATACTGTACAGGATTGTAGGTACGTTAGAGACCGTGTATATTGATGCATCTTAACGGTTGGTCATACTTGAAAGAATGATTAGGTTTGTGGTTGTATAAAACAACCGACTAATGCAACTACTGTTTTGCTTCTGTTTGGCTTCGTTTTTATTTATAAATAATACAAATACCATTTAAACAATAACATGAGACGTACGTACTTACTTACTTACTAGGTTCGTGAAATCGTTCTTCTGCCGGACCATTAAGCTCTGGAATAGTTTGCCGGCACACGTGTTCCCTCCTTCCTATAATATGGGGTCCTTTAAACGGAGTGTGAAGAAGCAATTAGGCAGGCCGGCATGATCTTGCCGACCAACGATGGACACATTGTTTGTCGTTGGTCGACACTATTCCTGGATTGCGCTACACTTACCATTAGGTGTGGCGTAGTCACTTTGCCGAGCCAGGATAAAAAATCTTTAAAGTACGCGGAATTATTCGCTACAAAGGTCAATATAACGTGGACTGGAGTTTCCACGCAGGAGTACCTCCAAAAGAAATCAGTTAATACAGATGTTATTATCAAAGCTACCTATCATACAGTGAACACACCACGCTAGAAGATGGTCCAAAGTTTTCCGTGGCAAGGGAAAACGCTTCGGGCGAGACGCGCCTACGCTCGGTTATTAGCAGGCATTGAGACACGACTATTTACTTACCGAGAACAGGCTGTGTTACGAGGCCCACTGGCGCTTCTACCTTACAGTCTTCTTACGTTGTTTTTTAAAAAGGTCTTTGTGACAGCCTCCATAGCATATTGGGCGAGCAGCCGATTGTAAAACGTGAGGCGGCAGATTCGATCTGATTCAAATATCTGTCTGATCCACATATATTTATTTCGGGTTTAGGTGTTGTGAGTCCGAAAGTCACTCGTAGTTCATGATACCCATAACACAAGACTCGTATCCTTTTATGAGCTCAGGGTTTTGTGTGTGACTGTTGGGTATTGGGTGTTATTACTGTTATAGGAATAATTTTAGAAGTTATCGAGATAAACTAATTACCTTCTGATATAATTAAACATTCGTATTGTGTACAATCCAAGGAACGATTTTAAAAGTGATTAAACGTTCAAAAGTATGTAGCGGTGAGTCTTTTTCTTACCACACATCAAGCCTTCAGCTTATTAAGACTAGACTTAATTGCAGACATTTGACAACACATAGAATGATTAAGTCGATAGAAGTGTTCGGTATTTTAGGCTCTTAAAATATTATTGCTATCCGCAAACATACAAAGCCCTTCTCACTTCAAACAATTTATGTGCATCAAGGCTTCAAGCCCCTGAGATTTAAAGTTAGCAAAAAGTCACAACAAAAGTCCTATTCCAATACGCGTTTACAAAATCAATATCTTCGGACTATTGTATTTTATGCACCCGACGCCCGCACAGTTTTGATGCATTAAATTTCTGTCACGTTATTTTCCCTTCTATTTTCAATAGCAAACATTTGTCCGTAGCAAAGTCTCAAATCAAATTTAAAATATGAGCATTTTTATGTATATTCGCCCCTCGGACTTGCGGGTGGCGAACTGTCGCTTACGGCGAGGTTGTATTGTGATGGACCCACTCAATCCTATATTTTCAATACATTTCTGCAAAGTTTTTGATTGAGTACGTACGAATAGGTTTTTATTCGATGTTTTGTTTACCTTCTTTTCGATATATTTTAGGTAACATGTTGCATTTTTATGATTTTTAAAGGCATGATATTTACTTAAGAATGTTTCAATAAGTCCATTAATCTTCTCGGGTCTAGAATAAATAATTGTATTGTCGTTGAATACCTCTCTAGGGAACTAAAAGTTTACACAAAGGCCTGTCCGATTCTGCACCCAAGACTGCCGGTTTAGGAAAATGTCACAAGATTAATCGGACTATATACAAGGTATATACAATACATGGTAGTATAGGTAGTAAAATATTGTGTCAGAAAGAAAGTTTCCTCTAAGGCCCTTCAAGGAAGTTCCAATGATTCGAATTTATGCTTTATGCAGTGGAAAATGATAAATTTATGTGCGTCCAGTTCCTGAGACGATACGTTTGTAATGTTCTCGACGGAGTCTCCTTTTTATGGTTAGTACAGCACGTTTGCATAATTTATATTTATATCTATGCTTCTTGCCAAAATACTATTATTAACCGACTTCAAAAAAAGAGGAGATTTTCAATTCGGGGCGACTAATTGTTTTTGCTATTTTTCTGTTTGTATATCGAATTCTCCGAAAAATACATTCAATAGAGCTTAGCTGTGGTGTGGTTCCATTCCTTATGGTCCCAGTATTTTACTAGGTGCAAGCGGCCGCCTGCGTTGCCACCGACACTTTATCTATTACTGCCGCCAAGCAGCGGTGTGTAAGCACTGTTTAATTTCAGTTTGAAGGACTTTGAGGCCAATGAAATTACTAGGCATAATGATACATGATATCTTATGTCTTAGGGTGATGAACGCAGTGCCGTGTTTTGCTTTGTAATTCAATTCTCTGTATAGTGTCGTATTTGTGTATCGGCAATCGTGACTTACCATGTGGCGATGTAACTCGTTTCGTCGTTCAGGCAAAAAAAGAAGTCTGATCGCAGAGTATGGAGTAAAAAAAAATAACTCCTCAACGGGAGAAGGATAAAATAGTGTTGAACTTATCAATGCTTAAGGCCGTAAATGTGACAAGCGATGCACAACAAGACTAAATTAAATGTTCTTTTTGCCGACATGAATTACCTATAAGAATATAGTTTTATTTGTACATATTAGACACAGTAAACTCAGCTCTAAGAAACCCTTGCAAGCCATTGGGAAATATTGGAGAAGTATAAACAGATTCCCGTGAAGACAGATGGCGCTTCGGATCACGCAGGACGCGTAGGCTCAACCCTTCTCATATAATATCTTTAAAAGTTTACCGAGGCCCGCATCCTCTCGGGGCCGGAGCGATCTCTTTAAATTATTCTACCAATCAAATGTTATTAATGCAAAGTGAAACGTCTGAAAATTCGTCGTACCTAATGGTATGAGATATAGCATAATGTACGCACTCACGCCTGTAATCCCTGAAGGGGTAGGCAGAGGTGTAACCAGTACACCCAGATTTCGCTGAGCGTATTTCCGTCCCATGATATGATAGGGAGTCGCCATACAGGGCACAATTCGAGACTCCGGGCTGATACTGAGCATTTCGTGAGAGAAAACCCAATATTTACTTTACCTGACCTGGAGATCGAACCCAAGACCTCAGCACAGCAGTCGTAACGCGTACGCAATAGTTGTATTGCGTACGCCACCAAGGCAATCATCATGATATAGCATATTAGATAATATATGCACTTATTGTATGATAATGGTTATTTTTTTATGGTATATGAACAATAAGTAGTGGCGATAGCTTAATGGCGACTAGAACGGATTGCCGAGACGTATATCCCGGGTTCGTACACAAGCTTTAGGACACATTCATATGAGTTTTTGAAGTTATGTACGTATTCAATTTGGTCAGCGCAACATGCATTTAAATACATGTTACAAAAAGATTTGGCTTGCAGTTATTAAATTCAAACCTACCGTAATAAAAAAAATAAAAAATATCTAAAATTCGTATATACCATTTGATAATAACATTCAAACGAAACGCAATGAAATGGGGCAAAGTCGTAATTTTACGAACAAAAATCATTGAAGTCAACAATAAAAATGTATGTGATCTGTTTATAGAGACCGTTGGACGAAATCAAATATAAGTTCGTCTGACATCTTAACTTTGTAAACATCTCGAATTCTATCCCAAAAGGCTATCGAGTTCAAAGCTACGTCTCGAATCGTCGGAGTATTTAATTCAAACTTAATTTCAGTGAAAAGATTATACACCACGGGAAGGGATGATTGATTTAATTATTCTGCTCTTGAGACGTGTCCTCTCTTATAATTACGCTTCATTACTTAAGCATCGCTTTATACTGACTAATTACTTAATAAATGTAAAGAGTTATTTCCATCTCAAACTCGTACCATGGGAGTAGAATGTAATCAAAGTTAAACGAAAAGTGAATTATAGAGAGCAGATAAATACGATATAAGAAAATCTTGTTTGCCAGGGCTTGGTGCTGCTATTCCTTAAATAACTTGAACCAGTATCACTTTATTCTATCCTACAAATATTATAAAAGTGAAAGTTTAGATGTTTGTGATCGATGTTTTGTTAATAAATCACGCCTTAAATACTGAACGATTTGAAAGAAATTTGGTACATTGATAAACATGTTCTCACGTCCAAATTCAATTCCATTCTATCATAGCGAGGAGGTGAGATTCGACGTTTATACCGAATGTAATGTGTTAAAATAGTAATCAGTCGCAACTTCTACTGATCCGCACAAAATTCAGATATATAATACATACTAACATAGGCTAGCAATAATTAACATAAATTGGATGTATTTTGTCCGTAATAAAAAAAAATATATTATAATTATAAATCGTTTGTTTAATCCCTATAAATTTTTTAATGCTACAATGGATATGTCTAACTTTGTTTATTTCTCTTTTAACAGAGCGTGTCAATATCTCGATATGCATAACTAAAGATGCACTATTTTTAAGATCAAACTTTGCCAAGAATATACAAGCCTTTGACTAACGACCGACTCTTTCTTAGGAGTATAACAAAACCTATCCTGTTCCCTTGGATAATCTCCAGAAAAATAGGTCACTGGATCCCCTTAATAAAGGGACGACCGCGTTACGATAAAAGTTAGAACAACTTTTGTTTTGAAATGCTCAGGAGCTAAAGCTGCCTGTCTCGGATCGATAATTCTGTCATAAAATTGCCAAGGAACTCGTAGGTCAGTATAATATTGAGAATGTAAAATAATGTAAAAAGAAACTCAATTGAGATTAATTTGGTCATACACTATTTGATATATCCTAAGAATAATAGATTATTTTAAATTATACAATAAACAATTTTATAATAAAACATTTTGAATAAATAATTTGAAGCACTCTTGAAAGTAAATCAAACTACTTTATTTACTTCAGGTATTAAATAAAATAAAATAACTTTAATTCATTAGTCAGCACCAAATTAAAAATATATAAATCTATACTAATAATAAAGCTGTAGAGTTTGATTGTTTGTTTGTTTGTTTGTTTGAACGCGCTAATCTCAGGAACTACTGGTTCGAATTGAAAAATTCTTTTTGTGTTGGATAGTCCATTTATCGAGGAAGGCTTTAGGATATATAACATTACGCTGCGACCATTAGAAGCGAAGCATCAGTGAAAAATGTTGCAAAAACGGGGAAAATTATTCATATTTGAAGGCTTCCGTTGCTAAGCTACCCAAATAATATTATTTGAAGGCTTCCGTTGCTAAGCTACCCAAATCTATACTAATATTATAAAGCTGTAGAGTTTGATTGTTTGTTTGTTTGTTTGATCACGTGGGCGGAGCCGCGAGCAAAAGCTATATGTTTATAATAATATCGGCCGTGTAACACATAATGTGTTTACTGCTGGGCACAGGCCTCTGCGACGAATTTACAAGGTGGTAGGACGCTCGTATGCGAGAGGCCGTCTCGGTTGGTACCATCGCTTTGTCTATTCCTGCCGCCAAGCAACAATGTGTAAGCACTGTTGTGTTTCGGTTTGAAGGGCATTGAAGCCAATGAAGTTACTGGGCATTGTGAAACTTAACATCTTATGTCTCGGGGTGACGAGCGCAGTTCAGTGCCATACAGTGCATTGTAATTCAAAGTTCTGTGTGGTGTTGCTTCTGTTTATGAGCAGGCGTGGCGCTTACCATCGGCTCGTCATTTAATTCAATTACGAATAATAGAAAAATACGAATTAGAAGAGTTGGCCCATAGTCAAGTGTACAGTTATAATTTCTATATTTTTATGATCTTATCGCGTACACAAGAATGTAACATGAATGAAAAAGAAAAAAAACAACTATCTAATTTGGATGCAGTCAGTTACTTTGTATCCTGTGGCTATTGCCAGTGGTCCGTACAAATAGGGGACATAAATGTGAATGGATGTTAACGTGTTTTTTACGAGCTACGGTCAACACGGCGTTTTGTTTGCGACCGCTGCGCTTCTGATATCTTTATTCCGCAATCCACCCTCGAAGTGGATTTTGTGGTGAATATAGAAATGTATCTAGTGGTGCAAGAATATTTGCATTTTTATGATAACAAAAAGAAAAGTGATTACAAAAAGCTAAAAATAAAATAACCGATTTTAAAATTTAATAGCCAATTATAGATAGAAAACACCAACTCCAAAATGGTTATTTTTATATTTAACCTCGTAAACTACCGTTAAAAGTTTATATTTTATTATTTTTTGTGAAAGAATCATCGAATTCAGTGCATAAATGGCGAAGTTTTAATCTCTCATCCCCAATTTCACTTCTTTAGAGGTAGAATAACCTTCTTGAAAATTTAATGGGAGGTATTTTGAGTTAATTCTTCGAATGAAAAATAAACATCTAAATCGGCACACATTAGACGAATTTATGAGTGGTTAGACACACAAAATATATGCGACGAATTAATAGAACGTCCTTAAAAATTCTTAAAGACCCTGCCATTGATTTCAGTAATCAAATATCAAATTTTCCTAAATAGTTCTTTAACATTACCGATTTAACATCATTGACGAAAACTGTTACATTCTAAAAAATCGTAAAACCGCGTAGCTTTCAGACTGCATTAAGAAAATACGCTGAAAGCAAAAGCATTTGAATCGTCCTCACATGTGCCATGCCGAAACACACGAAATCAAACAAATAAGATCACAGTAGAATGACAAAGGTAATTTATTTATACAATTTACCGACGTGCCGAGGGGAGCCGAGTCAAACATTGGCTCGTTGTCGCCGTATTTGTACAGCGTCACGGCCATTGTACTGATGCTTTTTTCCTGATGGTTTTCGCCCATAAAATTCGCGGGTGGAAAATGTGTGCACTTTTTCGGATATTTTAATCAATTTAAATAAAAATAGGATAATGGTGACGTTTCTGTGTGATTTTTAAGTGACTGCGAAGTGTTTTTTTTTAGACATTCGAAGCGTATTATTTTTTGTACAAAACCACGACGTATATGGTGCGCTTTGACAATGTTCGGATTTTAAAAAATATGTACATTATCTAATGTTGTAACAGGTTTATAGTATATCAACACATAGATATTTCCGAAATATGTGAAGATTGCCAAAGGACGGAATTTCAATCGTAATACTTTAAGTAAATTGATCTCGTCGATTGTTGACCGATTCTAATGATTTTGTTTTGTTAAAATAAATTTATAACTTTAACATCACATACAAATAGCAACAAACATTCAATTGAACATTAACTAAGTGAGTAGTCTACACATAAGGAAATAATTTACTTTTGAATTACATTCGTCGTACATCAATAATTATCAAAGCAAACAAAAGAATGTAAAAACAAATAGTAACTCAATATTACATGTAAATGCATATAATGTTTTGTATTATCGTTCGCTCGGTCGCCAACCCCGAGGCCTATTGCCATGTCGCATTAACTGAATCGCATCATAACTCCGATAATCTACGTTTATTGGCTTCGTTCGACGGCTTACAGCGGTTACGCACTACATCCGATCCGAACCCGTGAAAATAGGGTCCGGCGTAGGCGTAGAACTATTTCTATGGTAATTTACGCACTAGATCCGATTTCCGTCATCCGATTTTTCTAGAATCTCCATCCCGGAGATGATTTTGACGGACCGTTGACGGACCGAAGTAGCCATAGTATTATTTTTATGGACGCTCGCGCACTGCGTCCGACTTGAATCCGAACTGCGTACGAGCAGAGAGGCAGCGGGGCGGGGGGTGTATGCGGCGGGGTGGGTGACGTACGTATAGTAGTATTGCCAGAAGTAGACGTCGATTGAAAGGACTCATGATCAACGACGTGAACACTTTTCTGTGGCTCCGAGTAAAATGACTTATGCCGAATGGTGGCTTGGATTGGTATCAGAGATCGGACTAGTGCGTAAGGGATATCCGAATTCGGTCCGAGTTTTCTAGATCCATATTTTCACGGGGTCGGATCGGATTCGAATCGGATGTAGTGCGTAACCGCTCTTACTGTGCTCTTCGAACGTATGAGCTATACGTATGTTAGTAACCTAAATCAACAACGAGATTTTTGGTATACTACATTAATGCGTAACTACTTTTTCTAGTATTGTGTTCATGGGCAGTGGAAATCATTTACCATCAGATGACCCACTAGCTCGTTTGCTGGCCTATGGTTTTATTATATTTGATGTGCGGAGAGAGTTTCAATGGGTCAACTATATCTTAGGCCCAAAGCACAAATCTATTTCTTATTCTGAGGTTTTTAACGTTGAGGCAAGGTTAAGGTATTTAAAATGTATATTCGATAATATCAGGTCTTTTAAACGGTTTTATCGTATAATTATATAAAGATCTTGATAAAACAACATAATTAATATGACATTAAATAATTTTAGCAGCGTGTAGCGGCTATAATTTTCCATTTATTCAGAACAAAAGCCTTATCGCTGGTAGTACAATCACGATCGAGTATTATACTAAAGACGATTCATTATTAGAGAGCCGTTACAGAGGCCATAATCGGCAGTTATCGCCCTTTTATAGCGGATTTTATGAGAGAAACTATTCACCCAAGAAATGTACTTGTTTTTATCCCTTTGTAGCTCTTGTTCGAACTAATTACGAGCATGCGAATGCTATGTAACATTAGTTGTATATGTGCAATGTTTTGTTAAAATAAGATTATGATAATATTTTTCTAGAGTAATCTATACATACCACATAATTCCTATAATACAGTTTTCTGCGTTGAATCTATGAGTTGTCCATAAAATGAGGTACGTATGTACGTTTAAACATATGTTCATCCTATATTTACTTAGATATTATTATCTTTATCCAAGAATGAGTTCATATAACTTAAATAATAATATAACCCAATATAAAACTACTATTAATTATTAATAATTAGCCGTTAAAGCTGAAAAAGATAAATTAATGTTAAATAATATTTAAATCTGGCACACACACATACGAAAATACGAGGATACTGATAAGTGGACTTGACAATCAGTGTTGGGATAGTCATTTCTGCTAGTGCGTCGAAAACCGAAGAGCCTCGACCAACGCCGCTAGCGGCTCTCGGTTGGTTGTTGGGTCAAGAACCAGACTCAGAAGTCGGAGTGGACACAGTATGTATTTTGAAGACGTTCCTCACTCTGGGGTGACTCGAGTCCATGTTCCATAAAAGTTAATATTTAAAATTTAAATAGTGAATACATTAATATTTAATAAATTAAAATGGGAAAATAAGTCTTTTACTCTACCTATTAATAAGGGCACGATAATCCACTTTATAATGATACAGTTTTATAAAGCCATATCATTTTCACTATACGATAAAATAAACAAAACATACAGTACCTATATCAAATTAAAGTTGAGGGAAATAAAGAAAAACCGATCTTTTAAAAATAATAAGAAGACGTAAAGAAAACCGCCTTAAAAAGGCAACCCCGTTTTCCTATTAAGTCGTAATAGTTGTTTACAACTGGTACTCGCTGTGCGTTTACAATATATTACGAGCTTGTCGGCAATAAAAAAGGGGTAAGAAATAAAATGAATAAAGAAAAAAAAAACGTTAAAATAAAAGCGGCCGGGAATATATACGGCTTCCTGGAGGAAATAATAATGCTGTTTGCAATTCATTTAGCTGGCTACCTGGTTACCCTCGACTTTAGAAGAAAACAACGCGCCTGGTATTTTTAGCGGCCCCTCTACGGCGCGATTTTTCTTGAGGGGTCGCGATTTTTTTTATTACGAAACCCTTTAGAAATCAAAGTTGAGACGCGCTCAATACGAATAAAGGTGTAACTATATTTTAATTTCTGTATGAAACTTGTGTAGTTTTACAATCTGATATACTTAAATTATTTGGTGATAAGTCTCTCGTATGCAAGAGGCCGTCTGGATTGACCACCGCTTTATCAATATATCCTTATCACCATTTTTGAACTTGCACATTATTAATACCGTAAATGCCCGTGCCAGACCATACTATGGGTGGGATCCCGCGTACGGGCCTAAAAGACACGTCATAAGAGTCAATGGTCTTAATACGGAGAATGCTCATAATCTGTGGAACCGCCTAAATAAGAACACGACACTAAGCTAGGTTAAGGCCAAGCAGAAAGAAAAATAATAATTTGATGACCATTGACTCCCGTCACTTAATAACAATCCCCGAATATCTTAATACTCAATAATGCGTCACTTTGCATCTCAAGTAATTATGAAGCGATTTAAATACACCGAAAGTTGAAATTCTATTTTCCAATTACAACCTTTTTTAACATCTCGTAAAGCCGACAAATGGCATGTCGCACAAGAAAAATCAAAGCGCAAAGACGAGCCGGCTTGCTTACATTTAAAAACGTAATTGTAACTAACCGCCCCTTTTTATTAATTTACCTCATTTATTCCCGCCATCCCTCGACGCGACATCACGTCTGTAGAAAGAGTAAAAAGTGGCGACTTTTGTATCAAATATTCATGGTGCACCGGTAAAGGAAAATCTTCAATTGAGTTTTTTATCTCAGAATCTGAATAATGTACTATAATATGAAAAATAATAATTTCTAAACAGTACAGTCAATCGGGGTAACTTTGATTAACAATGGTAACTTTGACAGTCAAATCGCCAACTGCTTTTTAATTTTTACGTTGACAACGTTAAGTGCAATGACATTGAATTTATGCAATGTGTGTACGCAACAAACTTCGTAAATGAACTCTTCGAAAAAAAACGAATCTCTTAAACGAAGTTAATGTAAAAACCTTTCGACAAGTTACTGCGCTCAACTGTTGTATTTTTTTAGTGGAAAACTTTCAGATAAATCGTGAATCGTGCTGCTATCTTTAAACAATCATAGAACTACAACTTTATGATTTTATTGGCTTAACTATGACTCCATTGCATTTGACATTTGTTATAAATATAAAACAATGCTACCCTGAAGCCATAAAATGTTTAAAATTTATGATTCCTGTGATAATTAACATCTGTATCAAAGTTACCCATATAGGGGTTGTAACTTTGACACACAACAAAATTGCAAGTTTTTAATATAATTTACTATTTTTATAGGCCATAAATAATTTGAGAGTATGAAAACCAACCTGAGAGCACTGATTATGCTAACTCTTTTGTCTCATATTTACCATGAGTAAAATTTAGCTATAAAATATAGTTTTGATGTGTCAAAGTTACCCTGATTGACTGTAATGAATGAACATCTAATTAGTGTTAGAGTACTATATGGCAATAGGTTGGTCTTTATTACATAATAAGATAGAAATAAAATCGGCTTTGCTTTTTCTATGGGATATTTGTATGAATTGCAAAAGCAAGTCGGAATCCTGCTAAAGTTTAACAAATCACGATTTTCGTATGCGCTCTCATGTATGATTTACACTTTTGTACATTTGCACTCGCAATAATTGGGGTTGAACTTTGTAATCTGTGACTTATATAATAGTGCAAATTATTAATGCCAATTTTGAAAGCAGCGTCAGCATTTATTGCCATTTCTTCTCTAGTGAAACAACCTTTCGAACTGGCGGTAGAGTTAAACATTTACTGAATCGAAATTATTTAAATTATGTTTAATATTTTAAGGATTCAATAAATATTTTGATTTGATTTGTTATATTTATTACTATTTGTTTTGTAGAGACGATGGTTCATAGCTATATATATCATTACACTACAACCCACAGGAGTGTAACATTAATACGCACTCGAATGAAATCACACGGGACAGCTAGTTACAAATAAAAATAATAATATTATTTTTAGCGGTCCGAAATTTTAATACCAAAGATAATGCAATAACAAAAGCCCCTTAACTAAGAGGTGAATGTCAAGGCAATATGACTCGGAAACTACTCCAACCGCAAACCCATTAAGGCCTCTAGACCACCAACGAAATACTAGGATATATAAAGAAATATATAAATTATTATATCTCCTGCAAATTGTTACTAAGCCTCACCACCTATACAATAATTCTATACATCTCACTCACGCAACAACATTGACCTTAAAATATACAGTTACAGTAAAGACGATCGAAAATCGAGACCTTGTGAATATTTGACGAGCTCCTTGAAGAAGTCTCGAGAGAATCGTGAGAGTCATTTAAAACGACTTGATGAGCAATCGAGTTTTCAACATAGACAGACGTTGTCTAAATAAGATTGATAGATTGTATAGGTTCAAAGCAAAGTTTTACATCGTTACATTTAAGGGTTTTGCTTACTTACACAATTGTGTAATTTTTTTTTTTTTATAGCATAGTCCGGCCAAAGAGCAACTGGATGATATGATTATCTTAATTAGAAATTCCATTACCTTTCTTATCAATTTCATTAGGTGTGTGAATATGTATTTGAATTAATTTACGTTGATCGGTGGCCTAATTTTTTTTTTATAGTAAAAGGGGGCAACCGGGCGGGTGGCTCACCTTATGGAAAGTGATCACCGCCGCCCATGAACATCTGCAACACCGGAGGGCTTGCAAATGCGTTGCCATCCTTTCATCAAAGAATATGCTCACTTCTTGGAGGTTCCCAGGTCGTAACGATTCGAAAACATCACCGTTGACAGCTGGTTCCACAGAGTAGTTGTGCGAAGCAAAAAATGCCTTAAATATCTATCAGTACAATGGCAGTATATTAATTTTATTATTACGAAGTTATTTTAAAACATCTGACCAAAAAACCAAGTTTGTCTGTCTCAAATATAACAGCTTAATCTTCGAAACGTTGGAATTCAATTCACGTAATTGTCTGCCTCCATAAGTCTATTTTTAGTTCATTGACTGAACCTAAAATAGATTTCTAACTTTGACAACTTTTATTGAACTAGAATCCCTAAAGGACATATGTCTTGATAATAAAATAAAAATGTTGGAAAAACTAATGTCACATAATTATCGTAAGGGAAAGTGACGAACCGTGTGAGTTTGTGATAAGTATGCTAAAGCGATAAAGAAGGAACAGGTACAATCACGGCGTCGCGTCGCGTCGTAGCTATTAGTCTCAGAGAGTTGAATTAAGAACCACCTTCATTTTTACGTCGGTTAAAAATATTAGAGGCGTAAAAGGTAGGTGATGTGAATATCTTCAACCGGATCATTTGCGCTATTTAATCTTATTTTCATGTAGATAAGCGTGAAAAAATTACCTATATCCTTGTATCTATGTGCCTACATCGGTCATCCGACTATCCTATCGCAGGCCCCTCGATTTGCTTCTTCCTTCTTCGAAGTGTGAAGAAGCATTTAAATAGGCTGGCATGATTCTAGTGACCACCGCTCGCTATATTTTTTGGATTGCACTACGCTTACCATCAGGTGTAGTGCAGTAAAAACTTTCAAAAGCACTGGTTAATTTGCTTTTTAAATCGCTTGACTACATTAACTTTACAACGCCAAATGGTAGTCTGTACAAAAATTAAATTAAATCTACTGAACAATGTTTACCACGGTTCATAACTCAAAGAAAGAAATTAATAAAAATCAGAAACGATTACAAAAATGAACATCAGACCGAGTGCCCCTTTTTTGAAATCATCAAACGGTTCATGCCGAGGTCGGCACTCGCATTCCAACCCGTCCCGTCTGCAACCGTTCCTTTTTTAAATCCCGGTAACAAGCCAATAAATCCCGGCGAATTTTTCTCTCAACCCTACGGAAAAGGCTCAGTCCGATTACATCCAAATTTACTTAACACCTACACATTAAACCGGTTAATAAGATAATGCAATTTTCTTATCCGTTGGATACACAGAGGATGTGCGTCCCATTTTAATCGGATAATAATTGTATAAAATTGGGTCTTGCGGAAATTACGTTATGGAAATTAAATTTCAATTTTGGAACAATGACTTATTTTGCGCGTTACGTTGATTGGTCAGAGGAATGTTTTGTTGGATTCAAATAAATAACTTCGTTAACAGCGCAAACATTGCAGGTAAACAGGAATAGAGTCGGAGATCGAGTTGGCTGCGCTTCTCGAGGACTCTTTTAATTAATTAAGTATATGGAGTGAGTTGAGCATCCGCACACATCTGCAACGCGCTGATTAGCTTCGTAAAGGGGAGCTTGAAAGTTGTTGTGCGAAATTGTAAAACTTAGTCATTATCTTATTACCTATTTCTTCGAGACCTACGCTCCGATATAACAACATTCCATTAAATATTTTAGAGAATGTTTTAAAACAAAATATGAAGTTTATTTTCGAAGAGGCTTGTTTTGGCTTAAATGTAGCCGGCAATGTCTAACCTTAACGATAAAACACGACAACTGGCTCAAAAATACATTTTTACAGGGTTATTATGCCGATTACCATTTTAAGTGCTTTCAATAAACAAATCTCAGGATATTGTTTATGATGACAGTAGAAATAAATTTATTACCGAACTTGCCCTCAGTATGACCTACGTACGAACACAACTCTAGCTACACATCACTCCAAGACATTTATTGGGCACCTAACTTCGGCCAAACTTAAATGTAGGTGACATTTCAAGACGATCAAAGTAAATAAATTATTGAGCTTATAAGACAGGGTTTCAGATTGAGGGCTCCTATTACAAATTCACTTTGGCGTACATTGGAGTCGCAATGATCCGACCCATTAGCAAAATATATACCCATTGAGACATCAACTAATTACATTTTGACTGTAAACACCTGTCAGTGGTGGGCCGACAGGGAGTAATCAGGTTTTCGCGGTCCGTTTGACCGACAGCGGTCACTTGATCCGCTCGATTGATTAGCTATTTCGTTCGTGAAAATGTCGACTGACCCAATTTGAACATGGTCCAAACATTCCCGATCAAATACCGAAGGGTTGCTGCGTTAGTTGAAATATTTATGATGGAATTTTTACCTCTTCATTGTAACCTGACTAATATGTTTTCATATATTACATATGACTATTATCTAAAGAGGCTGTTAAAACTCAGAACCCGAAATATAGTTTCACTGAATCGTTTAAAAATAAAACGGACAAAAAACCTAAAATGCTGAAAATAAATAAATCTTTTGAGTTAGTGGTACAGTAATTTAATAATCAATTATAAATACCACTAACTCAAAATTGTTTAGTTTTTTTATTCGGCTTTTGATTTTTATAAAAAATAAAAATACTACTTTTATTTATTTATTTATTTATTTATTTTAAACTTCATTGTACACAAAGAGTACAGTACATAACACTAAAATATAACTAATATAGAAGTACAATTGGCGGCCTTATCGCTCAGGGCAATATCTTACAGGCAACCATGGGATGGAGATGAAAGAAGGAGAAAGAAAGGGCAGTTAAGAGTGTACAGTAAGCTAATTTTACGAGTATACACAAATATAATTGATATACTAATTAAATATTATAAATAAATATATACATACATATAATACATAAACTAATAAACTAACTATAAAATATATATATGTATATACATAAATATATAAAATTTATTGCCAGTGTAGTTATGTCAAAAACTAAGTAGTACTGAGATAATGCTCCTTCACCATTTTTTTGAAAACAGGAAGTGATTGGGCACGCCTAATGCCTACCGGTAGCGCATTCCACAGTCGAGTAGCCTGGACAGTGAACGATTTATCCGTGTATATAGTGGAATGCGTTGGCGTCATCAATTTTAAATTTTCAGATGATCTCAGAGACCTTGAATGTGTGTCATGAAGGAATTGAAAACGAGACTTTAGGTAGCAGGGAGTGACAGGACAGAAAAGAATATTATAAAGAAGAGATAGAATATGGGCATTCCGGCGAAGCCGTATGGGCAACCACTTGAGCTTGGCGCGAAACTCAGAAATGTGATCATATTTGCGGAGTCCAAATATGAATCGGATACAAAAATTTTGGAGGCGCTCAAGTTTATCTAATTGTTGTTCAGTAAGATCTAGATAGCTGACATCTGCATAATCAAGGATGGGAAGAAGAAGGGATTGCGCAAGTGAAACCTTTGTGGAAGTGGGTAGAAAATTGCGTAGCCTTCGCAAGGATCCTGCTGAGGCAAACAGCTTTCTACTTACGTCTTGTAATTGTGGCACCCAGGAGAGAGATTTATCTAGGTATATCCCAAGATTTTTCACTTTGTCACTATATGGGATACTAATACCGTTACAAGTGATAGGTGGTAATTGTGACTCTTGCAATTTTGATATCATCCTTGGGCTACCGATAATGATGATCTGCGTTTTCGAAGGATTTACTTGTAGACCGTAGGCCTTACTCCATTCGCAGATATGATATAAATCGGCGTTGACTGTAGTAACAGCTTCCGTTATTCTGTCTAGTGATGCTTGGTAGTATATTTGGAGATCATCGGCATAAAGGTGGTAGGCAGAACGGAGTTTAGACGAAATAGTATTGATAAAAATTGTGAAGAGAAGAGGAGATAAAACGCCGCCCTGTGGGACTCCGACAGAGGTGGTGCAATAAGAGGAAGATCTATCCTCAATGCAAATGCGCTGCCGGCGTCCAAACAGGTAACTACGAAACCACTCAATTGCCAATGGAGATATGTTAAGAGAACACAAAATGCTAAGCAAAACGTCATAATCGACGGTGTTAAAGGCGTTACTGAAATCTAGTAGAGACAAGATTGTCAGCTTACTTGCTTTTAGTATGTAGTGGAATTATTAATAATTTTAATGGGACCAGTAAACCCTATCGAATATCCAAATCGGTCCACATTTAGCGGAGTAAGGCGTGAACATATACAGAAAATTATCATTAAAAAAATATATACAGACAAATTGAGAACCTCTTTGATTTTTTTCTGTCGGTTAAAAATTGTTTAAATTATCATTAGAGAATTTTTGAATTCAGAATGCTACTAGGGTAATAATGTAATAATATCTTTTATGTCTATAAAACCCACATTTTTAATAGCTCCAAGCTAAATTACCATAAAATGAATGAAGCTCGAGACTCGTCACGACACATGCGCCAAGTCACAATGAACTGTGGACCTTGTCGTAATAAATCTGTTGTATAAATTATTCATATTCATCATCGGGCGAGTAGATTAATTATTACTATTCACCACTCGTAAGCGCAGAAGGCGCTCGCGATTTGCAATACGTCACCGGTAAATATGGCAACACTTATTCCACAATTTATATGGAGGGAGAGTGGGGCAATGGAGACACTTGGTAATAAATCTAAGCGAAGTGATTTGGTACAAAGCACTCGGCCCAGAGTGTAAGCTCGCCCGGCCAGGAACATCTATTGTGGGCCGAACACCCGCGGAATCCGATAATGCCGGCGAGATTGTCCCGTCTTTCCTTTAACACCTCTTGATACCACCCTTATATGAACAGCCCCTGTCTTTGAATTGATAATGTATTGATTTAAGATTACGTTAATACTTTATGTTTGTATGTTGAGCAATGTAGAATTGTATCACATTTTTATAAAGCCTGTGACACTAATCAGCATATATCCATTGTCACTTTAAGAGTATTTTAATGTAGTGGTACAAGCTAATCGCATTTTACCTCTGGGTTTAGGACTAAATTAATTGTCAATAATTGGTAGAAAGCACCGGCCCAAAATTGGTTCATTTTTAGGTTTAATTTTTTTTTTACAATTCTTATAAATTACTTGGGGTAGACTTTGAATGAAAAACAATCATGAGTTTGATCACAAAAAAATACATGTGGTTATACATACAAAAATATAGGCATTGCATTGAGAACTTCACTCGATATTTTCGTGAGTTAAAAAGCATCTATAACTACCACAATAATTGAACAAATTTAAAGATAGACATTTATTTCTACAAATGTTTAAAATATTATAAAAAATAATTAATACAGTACACACTTGAATATTTAAACACTCCAGCTATATAATAGTGCACCGTCTGCGCGGCCCTAGCTCGCTTAAACTTAATCTATAAATCAAGAAGTGAAACTATTTCGTAATTAGATCGTATTTAGGATGGGGCACAACACCTTCGTGTACCGGTCGGTTTCTTGAGAAAACGCCTCCCCAAGGGTCCGAAGGTAAAGGCTCCATTGCCTTTCAAGCACCTCTTTAACAGCCTAATATCCTTGGTAAATTGATCTCAGATATTTTACTCCATAACCGTTACGGCAAAACGATATTATCATGTTTATTGCTTTTCGGTATCAAGTGGCTGTCTTAAGTTTTTTTTTATTAATCTAAGTCAATTAACCTGAATCGGAATGCTAAGTCGTAGGCATAACTGTTACACACATGTAAAATATATTATATTTCGAATGAAACGTTTTCATAATAAAGCACAAATTTAAAAATAAAATAATTGTATTCAAAAACTTATCAACGGAACAACATATTAGGAAATAAACGCGTTGAAAAATTTAAAAATAGAAATCCTCTTAACAAAGCGGCATTCTTTCGTTCTGTAAATGCTTTGATGTTTGTACTTTGTGTTTAATAAGTTGATCCTATTACAATGTCCAGGTAACGCGTCACAATGGAGTCGCCGGCACGCTAACAAGATTATAACTTTATTTCGTAAATTAATAAAAAGTAGCGAGTGAGCCGTGCTCCATTCTCCCCACCTTCCGCGCATGAGTAAGGTGATATTATTAGTAACTTATGGAGCATACATTTCTTTTTTATACGCATTACACATAAGTACTTAGATATATGGTATATGAAATTTATCATTCATTCAGTAGACCTGGCGTATATTAGTGTAAGTCGTTTATTTTTTTCAGGCCGGCCGGTTGTGTGACCCCAATACGGGTGTCATCTAGGTCTGACTCTCTCTAACTGTACTGCCTGTATTATACACGTCCCACTGCTGGGCACGGGCCTCCTCTACTGAAAAAGAGAGGTTGGGCTTTAATCACCCGCGCTGGTCTAATGCAGATTGGTAGACTTCACACACCTTCGAAATTCATCTCGGATATGCAGGTTTTCTCACGATATTTCCTTCAGCGTTAAACCCAAAACAATAATAAACAATTAATATATACGTAACTCATAACAGTCAGAGGTGTATGTTTCGGAGCTGCTTTCGAACCTTCGACTTTCGTCTCAATAGTCCGTACCAATCAGCATTCGATAATCTATCCATATTAGTTTAAATTAGAATTCTTTCACAATAATACATTTTTAAATTATAAACTAATTTACACAATTTTAAAAAGATTTCGTCTTTTTAAATACAATATTTAGTTGTATAATATAAAAACTAGACACAACATATACACCCTGTATATGTTGTGTCTAGTAGTAGTATACAATAATGCATTAAAAGCTTTTCCTATAATCCAGCATTAATGAAACAATAAATTCTGTATTCCATGTCTGTATGAAGTGTCGTGCACTCGTCCAATATTTCCCCCGAGCCGCAGCAGAGTGACGCGTGTTGTCTCTCATTAACTTGATACCTTATGGTTTGTACTTTAGCAATATGTGCGAAATGAAATACTTATTCGCATGGGGTGTTGTTTTTTCTTGTTATTTATTTTCTTTTATAGTACTTTTGTATTACTTAGTCAATGTGAGGACTAGAGTTTTTTGAAACAAGAAGGAAAGTATATATTCAGCACAGAGACACACACAACAAGGCAAAAAGAGTATAGAAATATGATTTTGCATATTAAGATTAATTTAATGTGAGATGAAGGGAATGAATATTGGATGTACTTTATAGAAACAATCTGGCTAAAAAATACTAATAATAATATTTAGAAATCAATGAAAATTTTGATTTAATTATACGTAAATCTCAGGCGACGCATAATGTTATTACTATAAAAAAACTATTTTCGAATAATTTTTTTAGGGATCCATACCCAAATTTTGCGAACGGAATCCTATTCCTACGCTTACGTTGTCTGTATGTATGTCCGAATATCTTTCTGTCCTACTTTTAAGGGGCTCCATAATATTTATCTGTGATACGAAGCCGGCTGAATTTGGCAAAGACAAATATTTAAAAAAATATGATTCAAGTACGGGTGGTATGGAACGCTTGGTGCCCAAGTACGACTTATATAGTCGGTTTTCTATTCCAAGTATAATCCAATCTAAAGAGAAAATATGAAATCCCAATATTTTGCATCAACCTGTATACAGAGTTACTTATGACTCATCAACAATATTGCCCCTGTACAAACGAGTTGACGTAATTCGTATCACCGGCGGACACTTGTCGGAATTTTATGAAGATCCACCCTAATCCAGCTTATGCACGAGCGCTGCCACTCACGATTCCTGTACATCCTGTATAACTTTATTGGGAAATATTAACACCATTTAATATGAAAATTAATAATTCCGTATTAAAACATTTTTTTTTTACAAAATGAAGTCGCTTCCAATGTCTATTCGCCTAGATCTTTTAAACTATTCAACGGATTTTAATGCAGTTTACAGCAATAGATACACTGATTCATGAAGAAGGTTTATATGTATAATACATACATATTACAGTCAGAAAAGCCGATTTTTTTCTCAACTACAATAAGTGGAGAAGTCACATGCGCGCGAGTGAAACCACGAGGGACAGCTAGTACATATTACATAAAAGGCATAACACAAAATACAGTTGCAATGATTAATATTTAAATATAATTATCTAGATAATACTAGATCGTCTTCCTAATTGTTAAATTGCTAAAATATAGATATTTACTTTTAAGAATATTTTGGAAACATTACAGAAAGATGTGGTCATATTTAAGAGTCATTAAATACCTTACAGTGAGTTTTTATGTAACAGGTCATTTCAAAATCACGGCATCCTAAAAATTCGCATTGATTTTATTTCTTATCACACTCGAATATTTGAAATGATATGATTACGAAACGCTCATAGTCAGTTGCACTCACTGGTCGGTAAACGATTAGCATGTTATGTAACTTTAGGCGCGGTCAGTCTATGGATGGGTCACCGCTTAGTGATATATTTCAGCTGAGTGCCTCCGTGCTTCAGAGGGCACGTAAAAAGTCGGTCGGTCATTAAGCTAAGTCGGAGGCCTTCGGGCGGCTTAAAAACTTTAAACTTAGCCACTAATTATTACATATAGATAGACTCGATTAGTGAGCTACCAACCAATAAACAATAGTTTTAAAAAAACTAAAAAACACGCTTTTATAGAAAGTCTAACTAAAAAATAGAAAATAAATTTGAAGAAAACGATTTATTTTATTGTAATAAAAGCGTGTTTTTTAGTTTATTTAAAACTATTATTTATTTTTCATTTTTTAGTTAAAATATATATTTTTTTTTATCAATTTAGTGTATTGTCATCGGTCCTCGATAAATCTACAAAGTTTGAACGACATCGGGCCGTTTAAAGTGGGTCAAAATCGCGCCCAAAGGAGTCGGTTACAAACGTACAGGTGAAGTTAATAAAAAGCGTGTAAAAAAGAACCAAATTTGTACCTACATAATAGCATTTTTACTTACATATGTCGCAAGTAATCGATCAACACGCCGTTATTAGTTCCCGCACGAGTGCTGGGTAATGAGCGTAATGAGTACGTCTGAGGAATCGGACGCGACAGCCCTGTGACGGGATTACAACGGTTCCTGTACATTTCGATAAGCTTTATTTCGTATTAGCTCATCACGAAGTTTGTATGAGTCATGGCTTATTATTTTAATGTTGAATGAGAATTACAGTATGTAGTATGCGGTTCGTATGAGTCATGGGCTTATTATTTTAATGTTGAATGAGAATTACAGTATGTCGTATGCGGTTGCTGTGTATGCTTAGGTGATCATTAGAAAATTGTGATTTATCTAAGACTAGCTGTCCCTCGCAGTTTCACCTGCATGTTACTGCCCTGCTCCCATGGGGCATAGCGTAATATACATATAAACCTTCCTCATGAATCACTCTATCTAGTGCTGAAAACTGCAATAAAAACCGTTGAATAGTTTAAAAGATCTAAGCGAACAGACAGCGGAAGCGACTTCGTTTTATCTATACTAATATAATAAAGCTGTAGAGTTTGATTGTTTGTTTGTTTGAACGCGCTAATCTCAGGAACTACTGGACCGATTTAAAAAAATCTTCCACAATTAGAATCCTACATTATCCCTGATAAACATAGGCGGCATACTTTTTATGCCGGAAAAAGCAGATCACGCGTGTGGAGCCGCGAGGAAAAGCTAGTACTATATAAAGATTAACATAATGTTTATCATGAACTTTCATTCAAACTTCAAGATGCATTTATGATTTTTTTAATTTAAAAACAATTAAATACCTTAATTCTAAACCCACATTTTTCATTTAATAAATGATTGCTATCATTAATAATATTTCATTCATCATTATAATATTTAATAATTTTATCAATATTCCAAAAATTTATAACCTACCATGAAACCGATAAGTGTACGCACAAAATTCTTTTCGAATAACTAATTCACACATTCTGCACATATCTCGAAAATCGTAAATACTTCAACACTATTCTTATCTACATAGCTTGGGCGCATTAGGGTCTGCCAGAAGAAGTTACTCGCCACGAATGGCCCTTAATGACCGGGGCTGGACACAATAAACTACGAGTACACGCGTAGAACCGACTGATTTCCTTGCCACCTCTCTAGAGACCGCGGTAAGAGGTGAATAAATGTGGGTTCTGTATGAGGAGTTAGGATGATGTGTGTAGCAAATAAAAATAGAATGTGCATTTCCGCACTTTTTCGTGGTATTTTTTTTGAGGAAAATATTACGTTTTTTAGAGCGAAGTTTAAGTATTGCACATGTTTTTATTGAGCCCCGAATGGCCTTTAGTGACCGGATCTAGACATAATAAAGTAGGTGTACATGTGTAAAACCCGCTTTATTACTCGCTGTCTCTCTAAAAACTAAGCTAAGTGCCAGATAAATGTCATATACAGATATGAGGACTTAGGATGACGTGTGTAGCAAATAAAAAATACAATGTGCATTTCTGCACTGTTCGTGGTAATTTTTTGAAGAAAATATTACGTTTTTTAGAGCGAAATTCAAAATTTCACATGGTTTTACTGAGCCGGGAATGGCCTTTAGTGATCGGAGCTAGACACTATAAAAGATATAGAACTCGCTGTCTTACTTGCTGTCTCCCTAAAAACTGAGCTAAGAGTCGGATAAATATGGGTTCTGTATATGAGGAGTTAGGATGATATATGGGTGACTTTAATCATTTTTGAAATACTTTAATCAGTATATCTCAGAGAAAACTTACAGTCAGCAGAATTATATATTATCTGTCACTTTTTTGTATCATTAAAAACCAACAACTAAGCTTAAAATAAGCCATTAATTTCTATTGTAACCTGCACCTCACTAAAATTATTTTTTATCGATTGTATGCCTATTTACTGCATAAAATATGAAATAATAAACAAAATAAAAAACACAATTCATATAATTATTTTATACTTACAATATTTTTATTCAATAATAACCTGTATTATCATTTTGGACACACGTCCAATTTACCATAATTGGCATACCTGACGTGTCCATTGTCCAGTTGATCGTATCGTCCTTACCGGATTATCAATTCAACCCTACAGATGAAAGAGTCCGATCACGATTGCATTAATTAGGCTAGGTACACACTACCTGCTGACTATCGCAGCTCAACCCTTGCCCACCTAGAATTATGATTACGCCAAATCGGCAAGATAACGCAACGTATTTACTTTGATTCTCGTCGTTAAAAGTTTGGGGGGCTGACGAGGGCAGTCGTTAGGCCTCCTAATGGCCACCATTTGTCTTGTCCGACGGTAGTTGTGCCACGCTAATGAAATTATTGCCACAACTATACTAAAGGTTATAAATACAGCCGAAAGCCCCGAGCGGACGCCACCTTGTTTCGCTCTAATGGACCGGTCAAACTGTAAACTGTGTTATCAATGAAATTACAATTAGTTAAAGGGATAAAAATGAGCGAGGGTCGGATGTTGCATTTAATGCTTTTGTTTTGCTAATAGGACATGTTATTGGGCAGTCTGACCCTTGTTTAGGCGGAGGGATGTAGTTATAGGTTCACTGGGGATATTTACATATTTGTTACGTTATGGTGGTTATTAAATATTTTATAATCAATTTCAATAAGTCAATAATGATTTTATTGGTGGGAAGGTACCTGACTGGATAGCGACTCGCGTACACATGGTGAAAAATCCGCCATAGTGGGTCGTTCAGGCGACTCACATTCCGGGCTCAGCCAGTGTATATCCAGTGACTTCAGGCCGACATGATTTTGCCGGCCGTTGAGGGCCACAATGTCTTTTGACGATCGTCATTATATTTGGACTGCACTGTACTTAACATCCGGTCCACTTTGCCGATCCAGGATAAAAAAAAGATTAAGACGGAAGAAATGTTGAAACTTTGTATAAAGAAAGATGTCTACGTTTTGATCTTTATTTTTAGTAATTGCTATATAATACTCCACATTGATAAATCATCGAAAATCGATGCAGCCAATAATATAATCAATATAAAATTAGAATAGAATATTAATTCTCAAATGTTGCCATTCTACCCAAAAGTGAATTGGAGAGAGTTTACGAGTTATATTATATGTTGTACTAGCTTTTGCTCGCGGCTCCGCTCGCGTGAACGTTTAAAATTGACAAAGTCTTATACAAACTTTCATCCCCTATTTTATCCCCTTGTGGGTAGAATTTATCGAAATCCTTTCTTAGCGGATGCCTACGTCATAACATCTACCTGCATGCCAAATTTCAGCCCGATCCCTCCAACGATATGGGCTGTGCATTGATAGATCACTATGTCAGTCAGTCACCTTTGAGTTTTATATATTTAGATTTGAAATTATGTTTTGTGTTGGTACTGCTCATATTCGCTCGTCAGCTGTAAGCCAAGTTCATAGATGAAAGACCTAAGAATGAAATCCTTAGTCCTTTTGAAACTTGGTATATACTCTGCACCACAAATTCTTTCCATGTTAATTCGTAACATAAATTAGTGTTTGACTTACAAGTTAAGTATTGACGTTTACGTATGACTTACGTATGTCCGTAGAATAACGTACACGTAAATCACGTAAAAAGTGAGTGCCATTCATAATTAACAGTGATGTGATTGATCTTAAACATGAGTGATTAAAATTAACGGATATTTTTAGAATGTATCGATTTTCAAAAAATCCGGTACATAAATACTCACAAAATATTAACGACCCTTAAATATGACCACAACACGTATATGTGCTGGCTCTTTAAAAATAGAACACATAAAATCGTAGATGGCATTGGTCAACGCAAATGACAGTTGCCGATGAGTTGCCATATAAAGTTGCGATATGAACACAATAAAACGCGCTCCTCAGTGATTCGTGGAATGTGTCGACAAGAATGCCAGCTGCCTGGGACAATCAAAACTTCGCCAGCGTGGAATTTTCTGCTTAGCGTCCGCCGGATTGGTGGGGACAGCGCCTGTGTCTTGGACATAATGTGTTCAGAATATTGTTTCGTCTGGAATAATATGTTTATGCTATTTAATGTGGCAAGCTTGATGCTGTTTATAATATATCATAGAAAGTTTCTTAAGTGATAAATAAGAACAGTAATCAAAAACAACTTTTTATTCGTTGCTGTATGTTTCAAAAATTATATTTTCTTTAATTTTTTTTTTTTGTATTAGTTCTTTTGTATTCGTGCTTCACCTCCACCTTTGTCTATAAGGATCTTTTGTTCACCATCAGATTATATCCATCTACTGCCGTTTTATTTGTTGATTTTTTATGTATACTATATACGCCGCTCACGTCCGTAATCGCCGGAGGAGTAGGCAGAGATGTAACCAGTACACCCACATTTCGCCGAGTTTGTTTCTGTCTCATTATATGATAGAGGGCGAACCTAACGCAATACCAGGTATAACTCCAGACTCCGGGCTTATACTGAGCATTTCGTGATGAAAAATCCCAACTATATATATACCCACTCACTTTTATAAAACTTTGATATATACTTACCAGTTTTAATAAAATTATAACTTTAAATTACAATATATACATACATAGACTCAAGCCTGTTTCCCATAGGGGTAGGTAGAGACAACAGACTTCCACTTGCTACGATCCTTACACACCTCTTTGGCCTTATATTCTTCATGCATGCACGTTGGCTTAGGGTACTTCTGACCAGGCCTTAAAAAAGTTATAAACAGACAGCAATGTTCCATCTACAACCGAGTATTGGCCTCATCAATACACCATTGTAAACAGACGGCACACCGCAAAAAGGGATTCCCGTATCGACGCTTTCATCCGCTCCCTTTTATTTTCAGTGAAAAATACTCATCCCGACAAATACCGTAATGTCTGTAATCTTTGTACATCAAACGTTGAAACCTTGATATTACACGCGTCATTTGAAGACTCAAAGACATTCTTGTGTGGGGAAAAAATTAAAATAACAAAGAGCGAACAATGGATCGACGGTGCGGTTGATTTGCGGCGTATGCGACTCGGGGATAAATTAAAAAATATTTTTATAATAAATACACTTAAAAGAGATTGCTGTTGTTATTGAAAGACTAATCCTAATATATTTTCCGAGATTTTTTTTACTGAGAACGAATTATAACACATTATTATTAAGATCATATTTAAGGGAATTAAGAGCTATAATTTATAACACTTCTTCACTAAACTATTTCAGTTTTTATCTTAATTCCTTCAAACTCCATTCTTCCATTAATCAAAGTTGATTATTAATCTCATCTAGATAGAATTAGAACATAAATTTCAAGGTCTTTCTTAAATATTCATTAAATTATTTCAAATAGCATCAGTCAATTCCCACAAAAACGCATTTCTTTTGTTCGATCACTACGTCACTCTGTATCTCGCATTCGTGCAAAAAATACACACGTTCAAAAACCGTATCAAGCGCTCACGTTCGGACACATGATGGATCAGTCGACTGGCGCGCTTTGTGCCCATTTCCGAACGGTTACCTCCAAATGCGGCTCCCTCGCTGATTTTAAACGCATACCACCATTTCGTGCGCCATTAGTCGAGGTGAAAGAGGCTGTGTTTATGATTGATCACACCTTCGCGCACAATGCTTGCTTGACTTGTTGAATGGAACCCCTCACGTGTGCACTCGTCTTATTTGTTGCAAACTCTGAACGATTACCCAGAGGCTTTCAGTTTGATTACATCGCTGTTTTTAAAGTATATTATGTTCAATTTTCAATTAAGAGAACGGTACTTATACCCAAGCGTTTGTTAATTACAATGAATATTCTTTCTTCTCATAAAACGGTTATTTCAAAGCCATGCAAATAACATAGTACTTAAATATTCGACATGCAAAATAAATAAATAATTATTATTACATAGTATAAAATTAAGTCGCTTCCGCTATCTGTTCGCTCAGATCTTTTAAACTATTCAACGGATTTTAATGCAGTTTTCAGCAATAGATAGAGTAATTCATGAAAAAGGTTTACATGTATAATACAGAATAAATAAGTACAGAAAAAAATTAAAGATTTGTAATGTGATGTCGTAACAAATTTATTTTTACCCGTGCGAAGATGGCGCGGGTCGTTAGTTAATAATAAATTTAATATTTGATAACAACTATCTCTGATATTGGTATTGGCCCGGGTATCGGGTATTACAGATGTGAGGACATATGTATGTATGTATGTATGTGCTATTTTTATACATAAGATAAGTGCTTTGTAAATGTTTAATATAATTCTAATTTCTAGAAACCAAACCATGTGGACATAATAATCTAATCTAGTCAGCTATATAAATACAAAACCAATTTCCAGTCTGATTGCGATGCATTCATTGTACTCGTAGTTAGTGCAGCCGATAACCGCATTCGAAACTAATCGACAATGAACGCAGATTAACTAAAAACATCGCGCCAAGATTTCCTATTTGGTAGTTAGATAATTTTACTATACATTACGATTAACGTATTTAAATACCTATATTAGTATTATGATGCAAATATCTTGTAGTATTTAGAGAAATTTTTTATACATTTTTGTACTCAACTGCATAGCGACCACCGTACATATTATGGTGAAAATCCGTCATAATCACTTGTTCAGGCGAGTCGCATTCCGAGGTCAGTTTGTTAATACTGTATATCTATCCAGTATCTTCAGGCTTGCATAACTAGCAATTCTTCAGCTTTTGAGGAACACAACTCGATGTTATATTTAAACTACAATCTAAATACCATCGGATATGGTGTAGTTACAACGCCACGCTAGGATATTACCTATTCAAATTCAATCGTGAAACTCCTTTAGTGTTGGGCAGGTCACTTGCAGACAGAGTAAAGATGGAGAAAAGATAAATTAAATATGAATTATGACAAAATGGGCTTTGTACTTATTTATACACTAGCCTGCTATAATTCTAATACTATGTACTATTATTAAAACAGCAAAGCAAATGCCGTTTACGTTTAAAAATATCGATCAAAGAATAGCTATTCCCATTGATCAGATGAAAGAAAAAGAAGACTCAGTTTGACTCAGACATAAAAGATATTTATGACTAATAAAATAAATGTAGCATATATAGTTATATGCCACGTATACTATACCTGACAAACAATGATACCGCCAATCGGACTCCGTGAATTATTCGAAGAAATTGTACCTATTTGTATTGTAATTCAGGGTGACGGAAGCAATTATTTTTTATCGACACGCACGAGCGCGCGGGGGCTGCGGTGAGGGGGAGGGGGAGACTGGGGACGCTGTACAACGGGACACCGACGCATTGCACCCGCGGGAACACCGCGTAGATAGTGGAGACAAAAAAGAAGGTTTAAAAGGGGAAAACTGTGTTTCATGGGAACTAACTACTAATGTAAATACATAGTGGATGTATGAGAGAATGTTGTTAGTGCTAGGTCGTGTTTTGAATGTTCTTATAAACTATTGAAGAGACGATTCATAATCATATTTTTATGCACCTTACAGTCACATACATAGGCCTGTCCCCACACTAGGGGTATTAGGAACTGCGTAGGACTTGCGATCCTACCACTCAGACCCGATACAAATATTTATGGATCACACAAATATTTGCCTCGGTACTGGAATCGAACCCTCGGCCTCTTAATGTTACTATTAACGGGCTATAAACAGACGTAGTGCGAGCCACAAATTTGAATTAGAAAGTAATGCATTGCATCTAAGTATGGCATTGTATTGTGCCTGTCACTATTGACATCACAAGATATTAAGACCGACTTCCACGTCTTCAACTATCCTTAATCGTAATAATAATAAATTTTCATACGATTTCACGTTTCAAATACATATTTAGGGCCTTACGTATAAGCGTTATCCTTTTTGGTATTTAGATAATAATATGTTAGTACAAATAAGGATCGTTGAGAAAGGCCTAATTGTCACGATTCCCAGTAATTTAATTGGCTTCAGTTGCCTCCAAACAAGAACATAACTGTTTTCATACACTACTGCTTAACGGAAGAAATAGAAAAAGCGGGGATACTTAGCAAGACGGAATTTTTCATACGAGAAAACTACCACCCAGTAAAAACCTTTAAAACCTTTTCACAGCAGCACAGTTTTAAATAAATTAATTTTTATAATTTTCATACGCATATTTTTTTGTACAATTACCACAATTCTTTGTCAACTTCATTTATTTTTTGTAACATTTGAATAATTAGAAATACACGGGTGATTTGTTGAGATTGTACATTCAATTCATTGACATAATTTTAGTTATATAAATATATCCTAAAGTTTAATAACCAACGTATTGCAAAAATGCATGGTCAAATTTAAGCAACGTATAATGTATACTTTATGTACTATTTAAGTATTTATCCCAGGTAGTACCAAATCAGAGTGCATTGCTAAGACATAAATAAAGCATTTATTTTTCAACTAAAGAGTAACAAATGTCAATATTGTAATTGCAACATTTGACAACTAAATGATAAACAGCTGAGCTTTTCTCTCATTCCAGCACTATTATTCTTGCTCACACACGTCACTTAATTTATACATACATATTTTGATAAGATTATGTATGTACGAGGACGTTACAATACATTACAGCCTCGAATATGAACACAAAATGTATGATTTCAACAATTTTCTCATATGTTAAAATGTATCCCACGATAAAAATGTAAGAGCGTAAATAAGAAACTCACACTGTTCAGTACAAAAGATAATATACGTACCCGGAAGGGTCGCGCGGGGACCGAGTGAAACGTCTTTTTATAATCTGTTTACTCGCCTCTCTTACCAGATAATCTTTTTACATTGAACAACCGAGGATGTGCTTGCGAACAACTTAGTCCTTTATTATTTGCGGTTATCTAAATGTCGTGGTATTTTGGGTTTTATGTGTATGTTATGTAAGATACGAAACTTGGTCGATCTTTTATATGTGAAAACTAACACTTATGCTGGCATATAAATAAGAAACCATAACATAGAAACGTCATTAAAGGTGTTACATAGACCAACCATTGACGCTCAGTTTTTTTTAATAAACGGTGCGAAGGATTTTTTTGACGAAAACATTAAAGTGGTTATCAATTCATATAAATGTTTTTTATGTATGTTCAGATAAAATTCCACCAAATATAGACCGATATGGATGATTATTTTTAGAGCTGAAAGGATTTACACCAACGGTAGTCCAATTTTTAGATCCCATAGTTACATTTTAAGAAAACTATTCTACTGATGTAGGACTATAACTTTACATTTTTACCATTTATGCGCCGATTTCAGTAATTATTTCAGTAAGAATAGTATTTTTAACACGCAATATAAAACCACCTCCAATAACTAAAGTAATAAAAATAAAATAAATAGTTTTTGACACCCACGTGTTAACAATAATTTAATCGATCATTAATTATTAATGTTCTATCCTTGAAGGATGAAAAAGTGTAGGCAAATTTGTATAGGAAATTTTATTTATTTGTCTAAATTACTAATGCATCTTTTAAATCTAGAAGCAGCGTTAACTCAGTGGAAAGTGGTACGGACTGTCACGACGAAAGTCACAGGTTCGAAACCAGCACCTACCAAAATCATACGCTTCTGCCTTTTCTAAGTCACATGACGAGTATTCATTGTTAAATAAGCTAGCTTTAACGAAGAAGGAAATATCGTGGGAAAACCTGCATACCTGAGAAATTCTACATGAGAATTTAAAATATATGTGAATTCTGCCAACCTGCATTAGGCCAGCGTGGTGGACTAAGGCATAACCCTTTCATTCAGTAGAGGAGGCCCGTGCCCAACAGTTGGAAGTATAATACAAGTCTAGTAAGATATTCATAGTAGAATCTTGGTAGTAATTCTATTTGACGCAATTCACAAAACGTATTTCGGTATTTTTTTCTAAATTCAAACAGTTATGTGACTAATGTGATATAACAGTTAGTACGTAACGCGGAAGAAGCCGCGAACTAAACACTAATAAAACATAAAACAAAAACAACGTCTACTTCAAAGAATGCTTAGAAATTGCTATATATAAAAATAGCAACTTTAAAACACAAACGACATTATACCTACCCATAACAAAATAAATAGGTTTTTTATTGGCAATTCTCAAACAATTCTGCTAATAGAAATCCACGAATAGTTATCCGGCGAGGTGGAAAACATAATCATACCTAACATTCGTGAATTGAAGCTAATTTCGTCGCGGAATACAGAACGTTTAACAAACTTTAACTGTACATAAAATTTTATTGACCCGTATATGAAATAGTGAGACAATTTCGACTCGGATCGGGCGAGTTTACCGAGTCATTAGACGCATTTTTATTACACAATGACGATAAACATGTCGTAAGATATCGAGTGAAAACGTCCGTTGAATCAGTTCCCCTGTTTTGTTCCGATACTGGTATTATGTTTATTGTGTTCGATTATCATCGTATCTATACATCGATTAATTAGACTTGTATTGTTATTTAGAATGGATCCATTCGAATCTAATTATTGGTAATAGCTTGTACACACGGTTCGATATCAGTTGATCAACTGACTTAAATCGATAAAAGCTGTATGGTTTTTGTTGATCAATTCGATTAAATATCTGTTTTGAGGGTTCGAATCGCATTCTCATCTGCACTGCAACCTGGTATTTATGTTGTTCTATTGTTAACGTTTTAATATCCCCTGCATTAGAAACATGTATTCCTATCTTACACTATTTAACATTACAATATTGGTTTAAGATGTGTTAGTACGTCTTGATAACCTCTGTGATGAGAAATGGGCAGTGGCGAGTTCGATTTCCGCAAAAAAGATGAATGTTTGTACAGTTCAAAAATATTTTATTTAAGTAGCATCATCCGGTGGTTAAAGTTAAAATTAATATAACGAGCAATGGTTCATGCTATATAAAGGTTGTATAATTTGGATGCTTATACGCAATAACATTTTGACCCACGTCAAATGGAAATTGAAATATTGATTTTATTATGCTAAATTTATTAGAATTAAGTAGGTTGAATTATATACGTTTTTAAAAAATAACATAAATTAAATATTCCCATGTACGATTAATCAAAATAGAACTTTAAATTATTGATCTAAGTTAGTGAATTTAGCAAAATAAAATTAATATCTCAATCTTTACTTTAGGTTGAAATAATAATGCGCATTTGCATTCATTTATTTTCAGTACTATGGAAATCCGTAGATGTCGACAACCGTTGTTCGTTGCACTAACTTTAAATTTACTCCACACATATTGCATCAAATCCATGAAATAATAGTAGAAATAAATAATATCTAATAGTTTACTAAGTGCTACAAAAGAGTTTTCAACTCCAAGCGATAAATAGATCATTACTAAAAATGAATAAAAAAATATTGCTTACGTGTTACCCGATACTCACTTTCATTTAACTTGAAAAGAAAAACCATCCTTTAAAAATTAACTTCACAGGAACAGTACAAGGCGGATATTATTTATTACCAACAATTTTGCTTACAAAGGGGAAATATTGCAGTACATTTTTCCGTGGAGCGTTCTCGCTCGCTCCTAATTTCTAATGGTCCATTTGCCACTTTGTCAATTGCTTCAATAAATCTGTGCGAGTGGCCACCGACGGTGGCTGAGTTATCGCCACGTCTTAGGTTAAATGTCGCGACATTCTTTTGTTTCACTTTGTGTACACTCGTGTTTCGAGTTATTTATTGGAGGTAAAGTAATACGATCATGATATTTATACTTTCATTTTTTTAAGATTATAAAAGTGGTAAGATTTGAGGTTTTTTTTATCTGAGCACGACAAAGTTACTGCACTACACCTGATGGTAATGAGTTTATCGGTGGTCACCAGAATCATGTCGGCCTGTATATATGCTTCTTCCCTCTTCGAAGAGCGAAGAAGCAAATCGAGGGACCTGCGACAGTACAGGCGGATGACCGATGCAGGCACAGGGATGCCCCAACCAACTATCAAGTCATGTCGCAAACCCCTCGGAAGAACTGGCTGATCCTGGAACGCGACCCACACAAGGTGTGTGGATCACTATGACAGGTTTCAACACCATGTGTACGGTAGTCGCTACCCGGGCGGATATGAATATCCTACCATTAGAGTACTACTCCAGTAGTCAAAATATTTAACTCGAAGCTTATTAAATTTTATCCGACACTAAAATCATAAAGCTATAAAATTCGATCCAAAAGCTCGATTCAAATATTTTTTTTTCTATGTCTTTTTCTATCTATAACAAATGGATTTTCAGTGTGACCGGTTAAAAGCAAAGTTTTTGAATCGTACACCATTTTTCGAATTTTCAGCTGCAGTAACTTTTTTAAATGACTCATGTGAAATTGGTAGTGGACTTTTTGATATTGGCACGTAACTATTTTGTCGTTAATTTTCGAGGGAAATGTTTTGTATTGAGTCATTGTGTTAGGAAACAATTTAAGCATATTAATATATTATTCAGGACGTCTGGGTTGGCACCACCGCGTTGTCTGTTTCTACCAGCAAGCAGCAGTATTTAAACACTTTTTGGTTATGGAGGACATTGAAGCCAGTGAAATGACAGGGCATTATAAGAATTAACATCCTATGTCTCGGTGTGAATCGCGCAGTCGAGTGCCATTAATACTTTGTAATGCAAAGTTCTGTATGCTATTGCTTCTGTATTTCGGCAATCGTTACGCTACCATCAGGCGAGTGACTTGCTTGTTTTGTTATCCAAGCTAAAAAAGACATGGAAATATTATTGTACTTGGTTGTAACAAATACACTTAATAAATTCACCGTTTTACTATAATTAATTCTTAGTCCATTACATTATTTCTCGTCGCAACAGTCCATTTATAGCAAACTAGACGTTGAGTTTGTAGCAGCTCCATTAAAATTTCGTACACAAAACACAGAATAAACACGGCCTCACATGGCGGTTGTTTATTTAAGACCCAAACCGCTGCCGACTCGCGTAATATCCCGCTCTAATTCCGGAACTGAATCCAAATCCTAGTCTTTGATTCGCACACATCACAAACTGGCTACATTTGTCCGACATGTGGACGTGCCGCTTGTCTTTATATCCTGAATTTTGGATGCGACCGACGTCGAAGTTGGTCGGCTGTTTTCAGGATAGAATACGCAACTACATTAGAATTATAAAGTCGCGTTAGTTAACTGAACGTGGAGCGAATTAGCAGTGTCATTATTAGCAGTGGCAACTTTTTAGTTTGGACTTCATAAAATTTAATTAAGGCCAGTCATCAGTCACCGAAGGGCCGCGTCAGTGCTCGTGCAAGATAACGTGGGGTCAGGCTGCACTAACTATCCGGGTGATGAATGTACCCTTAACGGACCTCAAATATTCCAGCGCTGACGGCGGTGTTTGAATAACCCATGCAATTAAACGTGGAAGATAGTGTGACGGAGGCTTATGAGAAAATCGATTCAACCTTAAGTCGTGCTTAACTTATGCGGTATTATTCATAAGTTTGTTACTCTCGCCGGTCGAGAGGCACACAGAACGATTCATGTTATTAATCATTCACCACAGCTCGTTTTCGAATGGCGGCGTGATGAAGTGCCGTCTCGCCTAATTGTGATTATCGTTAACTAGATGGTCACCGTTGACCTCTGACCACTGGTCATCAATAATGCAACGCACTATGATGTAGAACAAACTTTCCTGACCATAAATTAACCAAAGTGAACACCTCAATATTTAGAAGAGGTTTTGTTGGGTCAGAGAGATAACATTAAAATATTTTTATGGTGACTATTGAAAAAACGTAAAATTATTAAATGACATTTGTGCCTATTGAAAGTTTTCTCTTTAGATGATTCTGTAAATGTAGATGCGCTGTACAGATCTAAGCCCGTTGTGCAACATATTGCGAGATATTCGATAGCTTACGTCATCCGTATTTAAGAAATATGTATGCAGATCCGTACAACGCCCCTACCGGATCGTATTGAAAAGATTGAGCTTCATATATATTTCTAGTATTCGAATGTCGTCACAGTTATCAAAAAAACTCGCACTAGATCCTAGACTAGACTGGTGTCCTTTAATGTAATAAAAGTTTAATGAGAAGTAATATTCGTGCAGATAATAGTTTTTTTTTATGGAAAAAAGGGGGCAAACGGGCATGAGGGTCACCTGATGGAAAGTGATCACCGCCGCCCATGAACACCTGCAACACCGGAGGGCTTGCAAATGCGTTGCCGGTTATTCAGTCATTTAGAGTCTTAAAACAATTAGGTACATTGAATAAATTTAAGATGTATGTACCTTACAATGGTATCTTTACGAGACCATTCCAAAACTCGAACAAATCAAAAATGTATGTTGAATATTTTATTAACGTTTTATTAACGTTTCTTTAATAACCCGCTGCTCGTTACACGGTACACTGTACACATTTCACCTTCTCACTCCTCATTAAAATTTGTTCGACAGCTTCTAAATTCTACTCTTTTCTCCGCACCTCCATTTCAATATACAGGAAAAAGTGGAAGAGCGATGTGTACGGAGTACCGAGCCGGGCTGGCAAAACTTTTACCACCCCCACCCCAAGTGGGGGCAAAAAGTGTTGCCGTCGGGTGAGCACCGCTTATAGCTATGTCGGGGAAAAGTTTTCCGTGTTGCGGGCTGAGGGAGGTGGGGGAGGGAGGTAACGCATGCGCGTCACGCTCGCCGCAGAGCTGACGTGACAGTCCTGCACGGGACTTTGTACCCAACGCAGGGATGCCGACGATTTTTCCAGATATGCGCAATTTACGTAGTTGAAATGATGATCTTGTTTTATATTTTCGTATAGTACCTGTATAATATTTTTTGCCATTTTTTTTTAAGAAATACAATGTTCGTATAAAGAAAATATTATATATGCTTCGTTTTATGATTTTTGTTCCTCCCTTATCTTAGTTACTCAACATTTTATTTTATATTTTAACTAGAAAAAATATTAACATGGTGTAATGATGAAATAAGTTAGGTCATGCTGAGGGCACAGTGAGGGCAATCGATACGCTCTGCCCCACACCCCGGCGAAGTTAGTTGCGGCCAGCTTTTGGCACCGCCTACGACGTAGCCCGTAGCGCTACGAAGCTGGAGACTGACGTAGTCACTACGTCGTAGGTGGATATGGAAATTTAAAAATAACTGGTAGAATAAATACCTACTAATTTTGTTTTATATTATAATAATGTTATTTTATTTTGATTAACAAGTATATACACATAATATGTACATACTGCTATATCATGTTAGGTCTATTCTTTTATGGCTAGACTAATTTGTATACTACACATAAGATTTCTCAACATTCAATTTAACTTCTGATAAACACAGTACTCTTATGATTATTTAAGTGTATTACAATTTATATTAAACTTTTGAGAAGTTTTAACTATCCCCCAGGACCTACCAGCATGTAGATTATATACACAACTCACACAAGACACGAAAAACCTCAACAACGGCTTGACAGTGAAATGTCGAAAATTCAACAATGACGTTGCATTGTATAACGATGACGTCGACCAGGGAAGTGGTAACAGAGAGCACCAACCCCGCTGAACTTGAAAACGACTCGCGCGCAACTTTCCAACGGGATTTGTTGCGACTTGTTGTTGCTCTGTTTGTTGCCAAACTAAATTTGAGTTGGTGAACTAAAGTTGTGGATATTTAAAGGGAACTTTTTCTCGGAGTCAACGGCCGAGCCGCTTAGACCGTCACCCAGTTTCAGAGTACCTACGGAGTTATGGCAGTTGTTCGCAAACTACTTGCTCCAACAGGCCGAGGGTTGCAGTTGGAAGGTCATGGCGCTAATTTGACCTCGCCTGCTTCACCACTGACCACACGATTGTATTACGATTCCTGTGATAATTGATATTGTTATCATGAATTAATTTTATAATTGTTTTTTTATTTAGCAAAATTGTAAATTACATAATGATTTCTTATATTTAGGCGAATATTACATATTGAAATAAAACTGAGTCCACCCCGTGACCACGAAGGCTGTCGCGTCGGGACTAAAAATTAATAAAAATCCGCGATAAAATCCGTTTAAATTAGTTTTCTTTCAATGTTTAAATCACATATTCCACCGTTATGACCTTCATTAAACCATACTATTCGACACCCGGGTTCGCGGCATAATTTACAGAAGGGAATGTTTGTATGATTACCGTATGTTTGTTGTAGCACAAGTCGCCGGAGCCATTATAGGTTTTTTTTAAATCCTAGTAAAGTGTATCCTTGACGGTCGACATAATATTTGGACTGCTCTATTCTTAACATCAGGTCCAGTGTAGTCACTTTGCCGTGTCAGGATAAAAAAGCCAAAGTAGCCTGATGTTGAATACAATGCAGTTCAAACGAAATGTCGACTGTCTATAATCTTTCAACGGCAGAACTATGCCAGCCTGTAGTAATTAAATACATAGGCCGATCCCGGGCGATTCTCCGGAACGACCAAAGTGCGGGTTTCACTTTTTACGGCGGTTGCATGCAATAGAAATATTTTAAAAACATATCAGGAGATATTTTTCTTAAATTAACTAGAATATCATCTTCAATAATAAAAATTCATAGTCGATATCAGGCCTCCGTGGCGCAATGGGTGAGTAGTTGGCTGTGAAACGAGTGACCGCGGGTTCATTTTCCATACCGAGACAAATGTTTATATGTTCCTCAGTTTTTTTACACCCAACAGTCAATACATAGCCCTGACCCCACATTAAGATACAATATTTGTATCATAGGTATCAGGAATTACGTTATTACAATCACAACACCCTGACCTGAAACAAATATTTGTTTCGGGTCTGGGTGTATTTTCTCCCCAGAAGGGTTAACGTCAGGCAGGTGGCCCGACGTAAAAACTACTACCGACATCTTTCTGCAACATGTGTTAAAAAGCATGTTCCGCTGACCTCACTGCGAGTGAGATAAGGACAGATGGAAGAGAAAAGAACGATGATTGATGCCAATATAATATACTATATACGTTTTAAACAGCCTTATTACAAAACTTTTTCTTGTATTTATATCTACAGGTTGCTATGGGAACCTATAGTAATTTGTTGATATACACCTAGTTTAAAGCTAGACTACGTTTTGTAATAAGACCGTTACGGTTTTATTACAACATATATTGTAACTTTAAACTAGATATCTAAAAACTAGCAACTATGATAATCCATACAAAGTGGCCATTATAGACTTAGTTTAAAGTTAGAATAAGTTTTGTAATAAGGCCCTTAATGTTAAGGTATGTGTATGAGTATGCGCGCGCGCGTCTGTGTGTGTGTATGTGTGTAAAGATCATAACAAGTGGAAGTCTGTTGTCTCTGTCTACCCCTATAGGAAACAGGCGTGTCTATGTTTGTATGTAAACAAGTGTTTCATACAAAATAAGTGACAAAAAAGGAAAAACGATATTAAATTATTTGCTTCTTCAGTCGCCACTCGTCATAAATTCAGTCCCTAAATCAAATATTCATGGCATTGTTGTCCTATTCTAGCAACTACCAAATGTCGTTTACGGATTATTTACTGAAAACTTGATTTGTAGGTATTTAGTTATTTATTATTTTAGTACTGTGAATAGCGGTATAAAATAATTGTAATTTAATTTCTTTAAGATTAAATTTATAACAGCTATACTGTATCTGTAGTATGGACATCATAGTCTTTAATAGATATATATTATGTGTATTTATTTAGATATTAGGACCGACTGAGCATCCGAACGTCGTCTGGGCCTCTCATTGAAAATCAGCGTTGCAGTATGGCTTAGGTCGTACTGCAACATTAAGCTGAATGGGAGGTACCTTTGCTGACATGTATTAAATAATCATTAATAAGTTTTAGTTTAAGTTAAATAATTAATTATAATAGATTTTTTTTTTCTTTTCTATGTCATTGGCTGTTATATGTGTGCCAGCAATAAATGTTTCTTTCTTTCTTTCTTTCTTTCTTTCTTTCTTTCTTTCTTTCTTTAATAGGTACTTTTTACTTTGAACTGCTAAATTTATACTTATTACACCAAGCTAATCCTTTTTGATTTCTAAACAAACGAAATCAAAGTAATCCACGTCGATCTTACTTAATTAACTGGATGTTCATCGGCCGTCAAAGGTTTCAAACAAATTGGCCACGACAAAATAATTCCGCAGATAATAGCCATTTACAAAACCCGCTCAACCGCCTCCAGCTAGCACCTGACTAACAAAATTAATTACAGCCCAATAAGGAAATATTAACCGGCCGCTTAATAAGCCATTCTCGAAGATACGCCACAATTAAATTGCGAGGGTCTCCCACTCATTATTTACAAACAATAATATATCAAAACGATATTTTCAAGATGGCGCCACCGCCGCACTGTCGAGATGCAACTGATTAATGGATATTAATGTTTTATATCGTAGTTTATTCGATGTTAATGTAGACAACCTTCGTGACGTAGTAGTCAATTGGCTGTTTGGGACTAGAGGTGAGGGGTAAAGGTCGCTTTTAAGTCCATCATGAAAACATTGGACGCGAAGAAAATTTTTTGACGGTTGGAGGATTCGGATGGATAATGGCAACCGTAAATGAGGCGAAAAACCCGCCATCAGGCTCACAGAGGCTCGTTCTGGTGATTTTCGTGGCCAAGCAATTTATAGCCTGTAATTTTAGAATGGCACAGTTTTGACGACTATCGACGGACGCAATGTCTCTTGATGGCCGATGCTACCTGCATTCTACTTACTCAGCGAGGAACAAATAGAGCGATTAAATTATTATATAAGATTATGAATATGACCAGATAGGTGATAGGTCCTTTGTATATAAGAGACATCTGGGTTGTTACCATGGCTATATTAGCACTTTTGTGTTTTAGTTTAAAGGAAATTGAAGCTAGTGAAATTACTGGGCAATATGAGAAATACCATCTTATATCTTCGGAGTGACGAGCGCAGTTTAGTGCCATGCAGTGCTTGGTAATTCAATGTTCTGTGTGGTGTTGCTTCTGTTTAGTGTCAGGCGTTGTGCTTACTTAGCATTAGTCGAGCGACGTGCTCTTCTTGTTATCCAATCTAATAAAAAGGAACATTCCAAATATCCATTCGTTTTGTGAACAATCCTGTTGCAGCTTTAACGCAGATAAACATCGTCCGGGTTACCAAATACGCCAGTAAACCTTTTACTTAACAAATACAGTTAATACAACTTCATTACGTTCTAATAAAACATATTGATGTCTTATTACAAAAAAATGAAACATAAAAAGGTCCGTGACTTTATAAACTCCAAGAAATTCATACAATAAAAACAAACATTTTATTTGACTCGTAAAGTGTACGACGAACTCGCGAAATTTCATTTTGCGATATTTACTCTCATGACGGCGCATCATGAACCAGAATTACGTTTACAAAAACCGCTCGTAACGGAAGACGTGAATTACAAAATATTACAAGGAATTTCCAGTGGCCGTATCTGGCGCAGGGAGCAAAACACGCCGCTGTATTTATGGTTATATGACGGAAAAGTTTCCGAGAGTAGGAGCTAAAGCCATCGATTTTCAAAACTTTTTCATGGAAATAAACCTACTTTCGTTGTGTACACGGGCGGGGCTGTGTGCGCGACCCGTGTCACCCACACAGCTGTGCTGGAGGTCACACGTTTTCAATGGATTAAAACAGAACATCGTGAGGAAACCAGATTTGGTTTCCTAATGGTCGATTGGATTGACATCAGTGTTTTGTTGAACAAGGTCTAAACACGAAATGTGTTAATTGTGTGTCTTTTATAACGAAGTAGAAATTAGGACTTGAATGGAATATGCCATTCGCTCTCAAACATCATTAGAAAGAGATGATGAAAATGTTTACTTGTAGATAAATAATAAATATACCCAACAGTCACATACACAGTTCTGACCCCACACTTGGTTAATCCCTATGTGGGTAATAGGAATTACGAGACACTTGCGGTCCTACAACACACAAAAAGAAACAAGTTCATTATATCAAGTATTGCATTTAAAAAATATAATGATAAAATAAAAAATCGTTTTATAGGTTCGTTGCCTTATTTATCCACTCAGCTCACTGAATGTTCCCAAGTTTCGTCGAAAATAATATTGTTATTATATTATGTATATTGAGCATTTAACATCCCCACTTGCCCTGTCTCCTGACACATCGCAAGAACATCGACCGTTTGTATCGAACCAACGCACACACACAAAGACATCGTACTTGTAATGGGTCCGCAAAGAAAACTTTTTAAAACTTTTCCAGCGAGGCAATATGGCTCGTGTTCTCAGTCGTTATGTTTTATTTAGGCTCCGCTCGGCTGTCTCTTTCGTCTACACGTATAAGTGTATTGTAATAAGGAGGCCAGATATATTTTTCTCTGTTGCTCTCGTGCGGTGCGATACGGTTGCCTTGCCCGGGATACGAAGTAATTATTTCTATTCTGTCATTGCCTTGTATTTTTTATGTGCTGTCGTCATTTCGTAGGTTGTGACAGAGTACTACACTGCATGTATGTTTGCTTAATTAGTATGCACAAACTTTGTTGGAATACTCAAAATTTACTTTTGCATGCAACAAATTGGTATACCAAATATAACCTTATAGACCGGTGATTTTCCAATTTGAAACATAAATAAATTATAGTAGAATCAAACCCATTGTAAAAGGAAGAGAATACAACAAAATTGATAGGAAAAATAAATTAACGGCGATCTGAGGTCGGGAAGTGGGAAGGGGGGGGGCTTTTAAGGGTAAAAAACGGTTTATCTCGATTTCCGGAAAAACTACAAGTCCTATGGAAAAAAGTTAAATCTCAAAGTTGTAGGTAATAAAAAGATCTACAACTTTTGTATACACACTTTCTTCACATAACCTCAAAATATATGTGAAAAAGTCAAATAACCAAGTTTTTTGTTTTTATTTTTATCTATTATAATAAATCATTTTTTTTCACGAAATTTGGTGAAAACTTACCTTTTTGTATCCCAAATACACTGTAATTTTTTTGATTTAAAATATTTATTTTTGCACCTTATTTTGACTTAATATCGAAAAAGCAGCCTAATTTTCAAACGAAAATTCTCACGTCAAAATATGAGCTTTTTTAAAAAAGTCTGTTGGTTTCTTGTTCATTGTATTCTCTACTTTCTGATGGTGTAAAAAAATATATACATTACTATGGTAAATGTGCTCAGAAAATGCAAAGAAACGAACTACTAAATAACAGGTAGTAAGGCCCATACCACCTAGCCCCTTCCCCACTTCTTTATGATGGGCTAAAATTTTCCGTAGATCACTCAGGTATATAAGTTATATTAAAATAACAATAAAGAGGCATCTACGCATATAATTTAAAGAAGATTCTACAACTTTCTCAAAATATTGTAGATATGTCTTATTAAATATTAACTTATAACTTTACATTTTCTGAGCACATTTACCATAGTAATGTATATATTTTTTTACACCATCAGAAAGTAGAGAATTCAATGAACAAGAAGCCAACAGACTTTTTTAAAAAAGCTCATATTTTGACGTGAGAATTTTCGTTTGAAAATTAGGCTGCTTTTTCGATATTAAGTCAAAATAAGGTGCAAAAATAAATATTTTAAATCAAAAAAATTACAGTGTATTTGGGATACAAAAAGGTAAGTTTTCACCAAATTTCGTGAAAAAAAATGATTTATTATAATAGATAAAAATAAAAACAAAAAACTTGGTTATTTGAATTTTTCACATATATTTTGAGGTTATGTGAAGAAAGTGTGTATACAAAAGTTGTAGATCTTTTTATTACCTACAACTTTGAAATTTAACTTTTTTCCATAGGACTTGTAGTTTTTCCGGAAATCGAGATAAACCGTTTTTTACCCTTAAAAGCCCCCCCCCTTCCCACTTCCCGACCTCAGATCGCCGTTAATTTATTTTTCCTATCAATTTTGTTATATTCTCTTCCTTTTACAATGGGTTTGATTCTACTATAAATTTGTTTCTATTTTTACCATTTTCAACCGGATAATCATCGGTCTATTACGTCTATTATTTTTTACGTTCCTAGTATATAAGTATAAACTCTCGCAAAGATTTTTAAAATAAAAGACGCCAACCAACAAAACATTGTCTGTTTTGAACACACAGTAAATAACTATAAAACGGAAAAGTAAAGGTATTTTGAATAAGTTCTTTTAGGTATTACAAGATGGTAGGTCTTTCGTATGCGACAGACCGGCTGAGTTGGGTTGGAAGCCAGTGAAATTACTGGGCATTATGAGTCGTAAAAACTAGAAGCCAAATCTTTCTGTAACATGAGTTAAAAAAGCTCATTGCGTCGACCCCACAGCATAAGGGCAAGTAGAAGACGAGAAAAAAAGTATTTATTGTATAATAAAATATTATTACAGATTCAAAAATAATTACACACATTACGTTACCGAAAAGGGCTTATAAAATTCTAGAATATTGCAACACATATAAAACTACAATTTAGCGAAGGTACAAAGTACGCTGTGAAATTCGCTCTACAGCTGTTTTAACACGCTGCTGCAGTTTAAAATGCTAGTGATATTGACATTATTTTTTAACTAGTTTTATAAAAACTTTCATGTACTCTCATCACTTATATCTTCTTCACTTTAAAAAAATGTTTGCTGACCTCTATTAATATTTTTTTTTATATTTTTGTTAGTAATTTAATAATAATTGCATCGATATTACACATTTATAGGAATGTATACTCTATAACAAATTGTTTTAGCTAAGGTAAATAATTTTAATCATACGTGTGCCTACATATTTTGAATGGCAAAGTTATTTTAATGAAAACTCCAATTTTGCGAGTCACGTGTCTTTACACTCCCGACACAATAAACTAAGGATTTTAATTGCCTAATGTTTGGAATTTCCGTATGATTAGAAGCATTAATTACATGATATAAGTATTTGTTTTGTAAAAGGCAATATGGATAGATATTCTGATTGCAAAGCCTAGATTAAATAATATGTGTAATAGCGTCTAATAAAAGTGTCACATATTTATCTATCATTTTAATAACGCAATTAAATAATATAACCATTTGACAAATCGATCGCTTGACTGTCCACAAGAAATTTAAGAAAAAATAATGTGTTCGAAAAATAAAACTTACGACAAAATTAAAAATTATCCAATTCTTGCAATCAAAATCGAGCCATACCACATGAAAACCAGGAATTTGTATTTAAACGCATGCAACGCGAAGTCATTTTGAGGCAGGAGGCAAGAATGCAGTCTCACGGTGCTCGTTTATCAAGATCGCCATCTGATTGGGGCGCGGCTCAGCTGCGTTTTATTGTCAAATTACATCGGGCCCGTTCAAATTTTAATTTATATGTTTTGTTCTGTGTTCCAAAATTCAAATTCCGTTTCGATATTTCTTTTTTAACAGCCTGTAGCATATTATAGTAGTAACGCCAGAAGTAATTTCAGGTTTTTAGGAATTATTCCTGTAAATGAAAAAAACATAGCGCATTTCTGGAAGTATGATTTATGTCGTAAGAGTGCTATAGGACGCATCATACTCCCTCTTTTTATTTGGTTATCTTGAAATAAATTCAACATATACATTTTTTTCATATATTTGAACCTTACTCCAAACAAACGACAAGGCGTTTGCTTGGTTTTTCCCTAAAATTCCCTTTAATCTTAAATCCCGATTCTAAATTCCCGGTCATAATCAAATAGATACAGATATGAAATTACGAGAGGTCCGTGCTACCAGTCCTGTACAAGTCGTAAATTACGAGGGCATTATTTTATGCGCACTCATTACATAGATTGTTCTAGAGGGTGGTAATATAAACGCTGTTATGGATTTCCAAAGCCCCACGAAAGAATTGCCTCTTGTGATTTAATGCGGTGCGTTTTGATTGTTTTAGAAATTATGTTGGGAAAGTAATGTTTTATGACGTCTTTTTCCTTAATGGCTGGCTGATGAAACATTAAAAATAAGTTTTTTTATATAGTATAGGCCGGTAAACGAGCAAGAGTCACTTGATGTTAAGTGATCATCTTCATTCTAAAACAACAACAATACCCGAAGAATACCAGAAGTAGCCGACCTGATAGGAAAGGAATACTAAAACTAACTGAGAAGGGAAGGGGGGATTTAGTCTTCCGGATATTTCATTCACAGCACGAAACATAGCAGCAAGCTGTGACTTCATGTCGATTATTATCTTTTTTCATACCTTTTTTTTATATTGAACACACATAATAATATAGACTACACCTCAATTCTTCATTCGAAAAGCTACTCTGACCAAAAATACCTATTTATATATATCTCAAAATCTTTTTCTTATATCAACTTACTACAATGAGTGACATTACGTCTCTATCTTCAAAATCAATTAATGAGTGAGGGGCGGCGGTGCCTGGCGCGGCCGCGGGGCCAACGTAACGCCTCGGCGATCTAGCTTGGACACGCGCGTCTGCATAGTTTCGATCCTATCTACTCGCATTATACATAATTAAGCGCTATCAGTGTCAGGCACAAGCACAATTTAAAGAACAAATGTTTCTGACGAATAAATAGTGGGATGCTTGAAATTCTTTAAAAGGCTTTAGTTTCATTCGGTAAATTTTAAACTGATGGTTACTTGTGCAGAATTATGGCAAATAAAAAAGTTGTTGGATATATATAGGTTGATTCTATTTAACTATCTTCACATAATCGTAATATTTGTATTCTTATTATAACTATCAACAATATTAATGGATACTGCTTCTTTATCCACATTTCTTACTAACGCCTGCCCCTATACTACTTTCACTGGGGTGGGTGGAATATGCTTTTTAACACATGTTATAGAAAAAATAGTAGCTTGTAGTTTTTACCAACCGGCCGTCTGTTTGACGTCAACCCGTCTCAAGAGACACAGTCCCGAAACAAACATTTGTGGATCACACAAACATTTGCCGCGGTGCGAGAATCAAACCCGCAGCCTCTCGCTTCTAATTTATCCAAATTAAAATATAGTACTATATACATAATAAATTTACCATATATTTTTAAATTTAAATTTTCCGGATACCTAAATACAGTCACATTCACAATTTTACCCTCCAAATAACAGCTTTAAAAATCGTCCAACCGCAGTCTCTCCATTCTTAAAATAAATATTAGGTTAAAAAAAATCCACAATCGCCATGTATACCGCGCGAGTGCTGCACGGATGTGGCGATCGACGTCGCTTCCGGCGCACCAAACGCACCACGTCGCTTCCGGTCAGCTCGCTTTTCGCGCCTCTTATGGCAAATTCAATTTTGTTTAGGGATTTCACAAGCTAAAAGCTTTACGCTGTCGGCTTTGTCCGGTGCTGATTATAAAATTACTGCTGCTTTGTGACGGACCTTGTGTTTTGGTCAGTAGTTTTGTTCCACACAATAATAAAATATGCAACATCCCATACTTTGTGTTCCAAAAAAATGCTTGGACTGATTATGTTTGGAGGTCCCTTTTTTTTTTTTATGGCATAGGCCGGCAAACGAGCAAGTGGGTCACCTGATGGTAAGTGATCTCCACTGCCCATGTACGTCCATCACCAGAAGAATCATGGGCGCGTTGCCGACCATAAAGGAAAGGGATAATTAGGGATAGGGAAGGGGAGGGGATTTGGGCTTCCGGATATCTCACTCACCGTACGAAACGCAGCAGCAAGCCGCTACTTTACGTCGGTTTTCTGTGAGACAGTGGTAATGACCCGGGCGAGCCAGCCCATTCATGCTGTAGACAAAACTGTCTACAGCGTGGCTCTACCACCCTTTCCACCACCACGAATTTATTTATTGTTATTTATTTACCATTTATTTACCAATGTCTCCAAATGTCAACAAGTAATATTTTCTAGTTTAAAATATATTGTATCATGAAGCTAATCACGGTATATCAAGTATGAAATCCGCGGCACTGCAGTAATGTCACGTGCTACTAAAACAAACCCAATAATGTTGCATAACTCACGTAAATGACGATGTTTTAGATGTAATATTATTAAAGAATTATGTAAATGCTCTTATCGCACTAGCAGTGGGTTCATCGCAACATGCTTTTTTACACATGTTACTGAGAGAATTAGCTTGTAGTTTTTACGACTGGCCGCCTGCCTGAAGTCAACACATCTAGGGAGAAAACACCCAGACTCGAAACAAATATTTGTGGATTACATAACCGTCTTGGTGTGATCCACAAGATTTTATCGCAGTGTGGGAATCGAAGCCGCGACCTCTCGCTTCACAGCTGGCTGCGCCACAGCGGCTGAAGTAGTCTAGCTAAAATGGATTAATATATATCCATTTTAGTACCTATATTGTAAATTGTTTGTTTTAATTTTCGATTTGAAAAATCAGACATGAGTTTCCCGGGATTAAATTTATACCCAGTAGTCTTAGCGAGCAGTGAATGTACTAATTGCAACTAAATCTACCACTTCTACGATACAGTCGTGAGCTTCTGTATGTAAATTGTAAATATTATGTGTACTGTGCTTAATTTAAATTTTGAAATGATTTATTCTAACTAAACGTAGACTACAATTATTATGATTTTTAAAATTGTATTCTTGTCTAGTCATGCGTTCGTCATACTTTATGTTCAGAGTACATACCGTATCCTAGATTTTTAAGCACATTTGTCAGAAAGTGTTTAAATTTAAAATTTTAGAACAAAAATTCATGTATATATTTTTGAGTGCCATACTTGAACACATTAAATTTTGTTTTTGATTTTACGCAGTATTCAATCCGACGCCAGTACCGAGAACACAAACAGGGTACAATTTATTTTGTCGCTGTTAAAGCTGTGTCACGAAACAAGCGCACGATAGCAGTTGCATAAATACTGACGGTTACGGTAATTAGCATTCTTCGTGTAGACTCACCGCGAACTTTAATTTTTATTTCACGTGATTTCTATCGCGTAACGAGAAACGTGGCTAGGTAAAAATGCTCTTTGTTACCGGAATATTATTTTATTTTATTCAGTTCACATCCGCATGGCTTCTGTGGTAAAATTATGTCAATTTCCATTTACTTACTTAATATTTAAATGCATCTCCGGTAATGACAATAACTATATAAACTTTTAAAAATAATTTTAAAATTACTTTTGCACATTTTCACAAATGTTTCATTAATAACATTAATCATTGAAAACATCTAATAAACTGATTCAAACAACCCAAAAACTATTTCGCGTGTCGACGATAACTTAACTAACGTTTCAATATCACTCGTAATATAGCTATAATTCTCTTCACATGATAAATACGCACAAATTACAATAAAATTACGGAACCATGGCGACATTTGGCATCACGCGCGTTGTGTAACTGCCGTTCATTAAGCCGTGTTGACAGCATGCGTGCGCGCCGCCCGCGCCTGGCACCGGCTATCGCACCACCATCGATGACTAATAAAACCCTCCCATATTGAAACAACCCTAGACAACTTTTTTATAACCCTGCGCCGACCACTTAAGGCGATGTTGGACGTAAACGTAACTTGGTAGTGTTGTAAACGCGGCAAAGGTAACCTTGCGCCCGTCGCACCTTAGTGCGATAAAATTAAGGTTCATTTTTGTGTGTTTCAGAGTTATTACGTGGTAGTAATAATCGTGACCACTTCTAACAAACACTTTGGAACTTGGCTCCCGAATTGAGCGGTCCGTGTCAGAATTATGTACCCTGATACGGAATTGATATCGACGCACAATTTATTCGTTCGGGAATTATTTCTTCATTTCCATTTTGACTTCTTGATACGCCGATACGATAAGAACGCACATTTTGTTGATAGGTACATAAGATATGTAATAAAATAGGAACTCACTATGTTATCCTAATGTTTCTTTCAAAATTCCTAATTTACCAAACGACAGTTATCGGTACCGATTTTAACTGCCTTAGAATTTTATATTCTTTTTTTTTATTTATTCACAGATACATTTTTGATACCTACTAATCATATAGTGCTGGACTTCTGCGCTAGGTTTTAAACCTATATACAAACATCAGTGTCCTCTGTATTTTTAAATGATAATATTGCCATTACACAATATTAGAAAACAAGAAAGGAAACGAACGGAAAAATCTAATTTTTGTGTCTCAGAAACGTCAACTAAGTTTATCTTTGTACATAGTAACGGATGTTAAAACATTTTCTGTACTCAGTAACGGAGCATGAAATATTGACTAGATGTGAGTGTCGAATAGTGGAGTGCTAAGACATGACTAACTATCAATTAAAGTAAGTTTACATCACTAAGTGTAGCAGCAAGGACTATAATAATATATTTTAATCTTTATACTTATATCATGACCAGTATTGGTACTGTAATAAAAAAAATCCTACATCTTTCTTATTATTAATCCCGTAAATGCTTAGCAGTAAATCAGTTAAAGATTAATTTTAAACGAAAAAGGTTTGAAATTAAATCTAATAAATGATTTTAAAAATTATGTACAATGACTACCGCGAGTTATTCTCAGTAAATTCGTTGGATTTTTAACTTAGCAAAGTTTTATCTACAGAGCGCGAGCACCTATAAATGAATCATTTCGCAATAGCCTCAGGCAATTAAAAAGGAAGGGGTAGTTCTATCATTAACCGGAGCGCCCGACGTCTTAACAAGAATATAATGCAATTTTAAAATAATCCTCGCAAAAAAGAAATTAATGCAGGCACCTCGCTGGATTCTCTTTTTATCTCCTTAATTGGTTTTCACATCTTACGGTGTAAAAAATATCGTGTTCTTTGTAATCTCGAGCGATGTTTTAATAAATATAACGAAGTGAACCCGGCCGGGGGTACGGAAAAATATTGCCGTCCTTAAATAAACTTTCACACTTGAGAGATCAACCGAATTTCGTGATTTATCTAGGGATAATTAAAGGTGTACACAGTATTTTCATTTTAATTTCTTTGTAAGCGATCGAAGCCTAACACAGACCTATCAATAGAAGATAAAGAAAGAAACAAGGATTTTATTGTTCTATAACCCTGCAACATTATACATATAATTACCATAGAGGTAAAAATAGAGGTATTGTTAAAAAAATGTAGAGGAAGTACGTGCTCAGAAGTAAGACAGTTCAATAGGGCTGATGTTATTGCTATCAAGGATCCTAAACACAAAATTGGGTTAAAATTTGTTTTAACCCAATTTTGTGTTTTTTGTGTGTGTCGTGTCAAAACACGAAAGTGTAAAATAAACTATACACAACCATGATAATTAAAATATTATAATTATCTTAAATATCCCATAGCAAATAAAAAGTAACCAACCATTGCATCCTTTCTTAATCAGAATAATAGTATACTGTGAGAAAGGCATCTAGCGTCAAGCAACACCGCTTATCGAGTCATTAAGAATAGGCAAAAGAAGTAGGAAATATATATATACCACCAGGACTACATGATAGCAGTAATTTTGTCAAGGCTAAGAAAGAAATTGAGATTACAACTTTTGGTTTCACGCAGATTATCATAAACATTTATCTGGAACATAGTAGCGGGCAATTGATAAACAATTCCGCCACGTTTATGGCTTACGAGCGAAGTTTGTGCGTCCGTCTGAACGACTAATACGTTTGTTTGCAGCTTTATCTTCTACTTTAGAGGCTGTTAGCCATTTTTATAGTCGAAACTTTGCTTTCTTTTTAGTCTTATTTGGAAATATGGAACACTTTTTTTCTATAGTTGCGCTCTTAACTGCTTTTGTATTAGAAAGTTTTTGTAAACGTAAATATTGCTTTGTACGACATTCTGTATAATTTTATCGTTAATTCTAGGCATTTTCGAAAGGTCAGATCAAAACACGTTTGATATAGAAAGCAGTTTTTATTGGAACGAAGTTCCTTACGGCAGGCTTGGAGGGGATAGGGATTTCGCTGCGTGACCGAACTGAAAAATATGTGATAGTAAAACCGTAAGAAAAATGCGTGGAAAAAATGCATGGAAAAAATGCGTGGAAAAAATGCGTGGAATAAAACCGTTAAATGAGACGTGCGCAGGCGCGACAGTCGCATAACCAGTTTGATATCTAGCACACAAAGTTAAAGTCGAAATTCCGTTAATAAAACAGATGGGTGTGAAACTTATGACATTTGGAAATGTAGACGCGGTTTGAAATTTGAATTTGTTTTTTTGATTATAGAACACGGCCGTCCACCGTTTAGTAGCCAGTCTAAGTCTAAATTAATAAGTTTTTATTTCTATTTTTCTATTCTATTTCTATGTAATTTTATGTTGTCAAACAAAAATAAAGAGACATATTTTGTTATTTTAGTTGATAATTTGAATTTTTTGCAATTTGTGTCGATTCTACATTAGCCGAAGGAACTTCGTTCCTACCTGGTGTTCCACGACACACACCAATTTTTTTTTTATATTATAATCATAAGTTCTATAGTAGTACCTATATCTTATCACTTTTCTTAATTTATTTTGCTTCTATTGAGTGTTATTTCTGCATATAAGTCACAAAAATTAAATTCTAAATTAATTGACGAAAAATCCTCGTGAGTAGACGTGACAGTAAAACCTTGAAGTCACTGTCCACGTTCCATTGCCTATAAACACGATGAACACAAATAAAATCTCAGGCACTTACACTTCCGCAGACACTACGGAGTAATGTAATCCACTCATAAAGCCGGCATTAATCCTTCCACTCGGCAGTACTGTTGTGTCATCAACGGTAGTCGAAATTTTAATCACCCACCCCCGCGCCCCGCCTGCGAGCCCCCCCGCCGACGCCTAGGGGCTCCGGACGACCGCTCCTTACACGATATTCCCATTACTTAGTCCATGGCGATAATAAAATTTAATATAATGCCGTGAGGAAGCGGATGCGACCACAATGCCAGACGGCATGAGGCTTGAGAGATTGATGATTTTTCATTTTAAAATATGTCACAATATTTTCTTAATTTTCTTAAACATACACTCACCTCAAGTGTTTGTATTCTAGTCTACATTAAAATGGTAAACTGCAAATGTTTAATACAAAAATCTATTTATACACATACCTATACTAATAATAATACAATGAAGTTGCCAATTGTATCACTTTGTAATTGACTAAAGCAAAATCCCATTAACAACACCTGTTTGCAAAAATCACCAGTCCGACGTTGGCTTGAAACTTTTATTACTGAACGTGCCTTAATAGTAAATATCAATATAGTCATAAATCAAGTTCTTAATGTAAAAGTTAAATTTTCCGCAAATTCTTTGGAAAGCAATAAAATTAAAACGGTACGCCACGGTTTCTGACTCTTCGCAGAACGCCGCGGGCTGAAGGGTTAGCGCAATGTAGGTACATTGTGCGTCCATCTAAGAATAAAGGGGTCGCTTGTACCAGGCCAAAATTGAGAAATGGACCGGTTAACGTTGTTACAGCTCCCCGGTGCCAGTGGATTAAGGAGCGGGTTGAATGAAAAATGTTTTGTTTCGCACTGCAACTATTATTCGGAATTTATTGCTAGTTTTATAAAATATAGCGTACTTTATTTGAGTGAATTTTAGTTTATGTATTGCCTTTTTTCTTTATTTATTATGTCAACGAAAAGTTTATGTTAGAAGTAATTTATGCAGCATTTTACGGTGGTATTTGAGCGTTGGATAAAAAGGATTCTTTAAAAGTCAAATAGTTGTGACAGAAAATGTAGTATATGCGATGCGACTTTCTAATCCCTCTATTTTTAAAGCAGTTACATATATCCAAAAGTTGTTACGACCTGCTAAAATTTAACCTTTTATTTTCAATGATTTTATTGTGTCGCCTGACTATTGATAGACCAGATATGGATATTAAAATTATATATAAAATAACATAATTAGGTAATGCAGCTGAGTAGTTCAAAGTCAGTAAAAGGCTGTGAGTGGGTGGAAGTTTAATTGCCGACACCAAGCGCAAGGAACGAGGCGTCAGAACTCGTGCACTTTTAAAAAGTTACTCGACTTGAGGATGCAGTAAACTCATTAACGTGAGTGCGGGCACTTATTAGACAAGGTGTAGTGGCTTCAACGTCGGCACATACGGGTGTAAAGGACAGATAATGTTAACGTCTTACTTCTTGAGTAAGATTATAAAAAAAAAACAATATTGAATACATTATGTCAATTTCTAGTAGCTCCAAATCCGTCGTTACCTTTTTTCCAATATTAAAACTATCCAATAATACTCGCCATTGCCTCGTCCGTTATTGAGCAGAGTTTACAACGTGCAGATGAAGTTCGTTTTGAGTCTAAGATATTGATTGGACTTACACTGTTGGGTGTATTTATTTATTTATGATTATACTGTTGGGTGTATTTATTTATGGTTAATATTATATATTTAACTTAAACTTTTAAACCGACTTCAGTTCCCAATTTTTTTTTTATTTGGTTGAATAACGAGACGGGCAAGGCGTTCGCCTGAAGGTAAGCACCATGCCTGCCCATAAACAGAAGCAACACCTCACAGAACTTTGAATTACAAAGCACTGCATTGCACTGAACTGCGCTCGTCACCCCGAGACATGAGATGTTAAGTCTCATAATGCCCTTACTGGGCTTCACTGGCTACAATGTCCTTCAAACCGAAACACAACAGTGCTTACACACTATTGCTTTTTAATCAGAGCTATGTTTGAATAAAATCTATTTATCAGTTTACAAGTTACAGAATATGTTTTATTTAACGTCCGGGGCATTTAACAGTTAGATTATAATGGGTCCAAATTCGATCACCTTACAAGCCGTGTGTAGTTCCAACATCCACCACATCTGCATCTTTAAGATTTCGTTACTTGCACCTAGACTGCATCTAGGTTTAGGTTTTAATATGGTATATTAATGCAGATATTAAAATGTTAAAAGCTAACCGAGCTCGGATGATGAGAGTGCATACAAACAATATTAAGATACAGACATGCCTAGTGTAGTGCCGCAGGGAAACCACTATTGGAAAAGAAATGTGAAGAATGTGACACAAAATACCTACCCACTGTTAATGAGTTTAAGCTTTGTTTTGTATGTTTTTATTGAATATTTGTTCAGTTTTTTCTTTATCTCAAACCATACTTATAGTTTTATTAGTAGTCGTGTAATGTCAATGTTACGTTAGACTGTCTTCGGGTATAAATAAGTGGTCGTAAATCACGATAGGTGTACTTTAGGGATTTTGTCTTTTTTATATCAGAAGATAGCAAACTAGCAAGTGGGTCACATGATGACAAGTGATCTCCACCGTCCATAAACACCCATAATACTTGAGAATCATGGACGCGTTGCCGACCTTAAAGGAAAGAAATTCTTATGGAATTGGGAAGAGGAAGGAGATCTGGCCCTACGGATATCTCACTCACCGTACAAAACGTAACAGCAAATAGTTTACCATATCTATACAATCAGGATCGTCATTATTTCATAAGGTAGTATTTTCTTAATCCACTTCACCTACAAAATAACTTCTTCATTAAAATTCTATAAGTATTCCAATTTAAATTCCAAAGGAAAGTTCATTACTACCATATACATTGTAGGATAGTCTCGAAGAGAGCTAATAAACCTGCAGCTGTGGCATGAATAAAATTATAATGAATTTCAAAGAATACCATCGCGTTTACCAAATGCACCGCATATGCATTAGATGCGCCGGAATCCCGTTCAGGAAATGTTTGTGATCCTGTATTCAATGAAGATGCAAATAAAATCGTGTCTCCGGGAGGCAACTGAATTATTGGTTCAAATGTTTGTGGTGTTTTTGGTTATGATTTTAACGAGGTGCTCACTGATCGGTAAACGTTTAACGAATTAAGCCACCTTTAGTGTGGTCAGACTATAGATGGGTGACTGCTTGGTGGTATATTTCAAGTGAGCTCCTCCGTGCTTCGGAGAGCACGTAAAAAGTCGGTCCGGTTGTTATTACTTGATAGCAGCCGTTAAGTCAAATCCGAGTCCTTCGGGCGGCTTGAAAACTTTGACATTAGTTTGATCAGTAACCATTCGATAGATAGAGATAGATAAGTTATAATTTTAGTATTGTTTAATATAGATAAGCAGGTAACTCGTCTAACGTAACGACCACGTCTGCAATTAAACAGTAGCAGTACCGCACATCATTATGTATTACATAATACTGTATGGCATCGCACTGCCCTCATCATCCCCAGACATAAGATGTCTTATAAATGCCAAATAATTTCACTGACGTCAGTGTCCTTAAAACTGGAATATAACTATGCTTAAACCTTGCTATTTGGTGGCCGAAATAGTTAAAGCGGTGCTATTTGCCCAGCGGCCTCTCGTTACGAGGGACTTACCATATAGTGCATTCAAGAAGTGAAGTAATCCAATAAAAACAGATGATATTGAAATAAATAATTTACATGCAAATATCGACTTCTTAATGTTCATTTTGGAATATGAAATTATTTTAAGAATATAATAAAAGCGCTTGCGTCATATACTTTCGCTGACACAAAGGTTATTGCCATTAAATTTAAAATTCCGAACGAGTCAAAACAGTTCACAAAATCATAAATCAAAAGCCAATAACCGGGAGATCACATTGATCCCACATCCACTGCGTCGCACTAATAGAGCACTGAAGAAACGCAAACACCTCGAGCCCGGCTAATCGCTTAATCAAAATTTATTCCGCACTTTGATTTTAAATTTGGGACGCAACATTTATTAGTGGCCCCCTCGAAGCAACCCTTCGCGGGCCGCTTCATTATCGCGGATTAAGGCTGCGGAATATTTTATCGATCGCATCGGAGCCGGCAGTATTCATTTTCAATTAAGCGCCAAGTATTTTATTAAGTTTGAGCGCAGAATTGATGAGTTTCGCGAACTAATATTTACAATGGGTGGCGTGCGTGGTGGCGCTCGGTGCCTCGTCTACCTGATCCACCTTATGGTCGCCTATGTTTCGCTTGTCTTTAACACACAGAACTTTGAAACGTTTTTAGTTAGCTTATGAATACTTGTAACGTTGTCTTTGAGAGTGGCTGGTTCCGCAGGCATCTCAATTCAACGTTTTTTTTATAGGAGACGCTGGTAAGCAAGCAAGTGGGTTCAAGTGAGCCACTTGCTCATCAACTCTCAAGTGTTGTAAGTGATCTCCACCGCCCATGAACATCCATAATACCTAAAATATCGTGGACGTGTTGTGGACCTTAAAGGAAAGGGATAATTAAAGGATTGGGAAGGGGGAGGGTATTTGGGCGTCCAGATATCTCACTCACCCTACGATATGTTACCTTCTTCATATGGTTAAATTACTAAAAAGCTTTATTTTCGAGATTTATTACCCAATAAGTTTCATTGATTATCTTTTCGTCTAAATAATGATGTCAGAATTTCTCATTCTTTCCAAAAATCTATTAAGAGAAAAAAATTCAATCCATTCTCGCGTACTCAATTATTCTGAAACGTCTTCATCTTCAGTCTACATATTAACACGAGTTTCTAAACAATTAACAAGATAATCCGAGACGTACTAGACAAAGCAATCACAAATTTCTCGGTATTGAAAACAACATTAAGTTACCGATACTCCAAATCGATATTCAATTTAAATCTGGCGATTGCTCAAAACAACTGGCAGATAAATTAGATGTTCTTTCACAAAGCATTGTTCGTACGTTGAATACAGCGAGGTGACTTCAATTTCCTGGAAGCGACGTCGCTTCCGCGGCCCGACGTCGAACGCGCAACTTTTGAAGGCTCTACCTAGTCATGGAATCCGATGCACCTATGCGCCTGTGTACTTACATGCCCCTAAGCAAATAGAATATCGCTATGTTAAGAGATAGACGAGCGTTTTTTACGAGCTGTTTTTAGCCGTTCTATTTTAGTATGATTTTACATAGAATATAAAATGGAAAATATTATTTGAAGATAACAATGCTCTGAGTTCATATAATATGGTGTGACCCTAGGATACTTATACAGTACACCTTTTTGTATAGTAAATCGTAAGCAAACAAGCAGGGTCAGTTGATGCTAACTAAATAAGACTGGAGATTATAAAGACTATGTTTGTTGGACCTTCATCCATCTCACTAATTGTAGAAAATGCAACAATAAAACTCACGTAACGTTGTTTTTCTGTGAGACAGTGGTACCACAGGGGATATTCGTGATATTAAAACTAGCTACAGCACGACTTTACCTTACGAAATGAATTCTTAATAATATTTTTCTTATTATCTTTGGAAATTCTTTGGAACCTGTCCTGCTTGGCTGGCATTAAAGTTGTCCCTTAATAAGTAAGACCATTTATATTTTGGTATTAGCTTTTACTTGCGACTCCAACCACAAGTGAAAGCCTTTTCTTGGGATTTTTTTATATAGCATAGGTCGGCAAACGAGCAAGTGGATCACCTGAGCCAGCCCATTCATGCTGTAGACAAAACTGTCTACAGCGTGGCTCTACCACTTACTATCAAAATCTATCAAAATCTATTCAGTCGTTAATGTTTCAATTATTAAAGGCCACAAATAACCAAACTTTTCAATTTTTAATATTATTAGTTTACTCGTAAAACGTCTATTATAAACGCTCGTGTATACCACCACCGCTGGCTGTGTGAATAACTAGAAGAGTGAGCGAGGCTGCAACGCGCGGTGGTTGCATCTAATGCAATTTTCTCAGGCAGGTGTACTCGATAATGTGTTCGCGTCATTGCATCCCTCTTACCACGTCGACTATTCCACGCTTTTAAATAAATATCAAGATAGAAACAGGATTACGAATTTTACCTAAATATATTTTATTTTACTAATCTTCACCCGAGCGAAGTAGTAATAATAAAAAATGTAGTATACACGTCCTACTGGGCATGGGCCTTCTCTACGAAATGAATGACTTTGGTTTAAAATCAGTACCATCCATCAGTTCCGTTTCGGTCCCAGGTTAGAAACCTCCTATATGATAAATCAGTCACAACTACAAAACAATAATAATCAGTATATGTATACAGATTTCATTTGTTCAACGGATTAATTGATTTACGTTACGTATCTAACCTAAATTCTACTGTGTAATGTAGCTTTTTAATTTCAATGTTTCTTATGCAAAATATATTATGTAAACTTTTTTTACTTGATTGGATAACGAGACGAGAAGTCGCTCGCCTAATGGTAAGCGCCTACCCATAAACAGAAGCAACACCACACAGAGCTTTGAATTGCACTGCATGGCACTGAACTGCGCTCGTCGCCCCGAGACATAAGATGTTAAGTCTCATAATGCCCAGTAATTTTACTGGCTTCAATACAGGTAAAAAAAATACATGTAGATAGTCAATTAAGACATAACCGTTAATTTATATATCAGCATCGATCATACCACTGTAGAGCGAAGACCAATTCACTCACAAAATCTCTGAGCGGAATGAGTAGGAGGATGAATGAGTAGGAGGACGTAAAAGTTATGGACAATACTCTACTGCTTGAAAATAGAATAGGAATTTTAAAACCTTTGTTACATTTCGCCACTATATTTCCAAGCGGATGGATATATTCTGTTACCTGCATTTAGCGGGATGCGATGCACCGACGCCAGCAGCTTGATATCTCATTTTGCCTGACGAGTTTACGATGCTGTCTTGTTGAGAGCATAGAAGAACTCTGTTCTTGCGTGTTTAATAATAATAAGATATTCGCTTATTTTTTTTCTAAATTGAATTAGTAACTAGTTTATTCCCGAATACAGTGATACTATTATAATCTCATTATTTGGTGTATTGTATTTTTAATAGAGATCTACGTCATTCAGGATTAAATTATTTTTGACAAAATCCAACAAACTTGAGTTCATTTTCATAATATTAAACTAAAGCAACTATTGGGTTGTTTATCGGGCCGTGTTCACACTGCTCAAAATGTTTTCAGATTAAAGCCGCCGTATGCGAATAAAAGCATGAAACATTTTACATGCAGCTATTAGGCGAACGAAAACGCTTCAACTCAACTCGACGGGGCTTAGTGGAGGCTCATTGTCGGCGCAATAGCAACCGCCTTCGCGAAACGAAAACTTTTCGAAATGCCCCGTCGGCCGGGCCTTTATTAAAATCTACCGAGCATATTGCATAACTGACGGCAATAAGTAAGGCGACCGCCTCTCCTCGCCGCAACGAATTCAATATTCAGACAGAGTTGGAAACTTTTATTATTGCGGCGTAAATATAATGAGTGCAGGTGAGGCAGTTTTGTCTGCCGGGATTTACGGCGGCCATTATTCGCGAACACCGGCAAGACAGCGAATGCAGAAATTAACTTATGCGGCGAGAGCTCGCTTAAATCAGTTTCTAGTTTTAACATTCAGTATGAGCCGTGGATGGCGGATATGCCGCGAAAGCTGTTGCCGGCAAACTCTTTCGCTACAATTAAACCACTTCAGAACGCCTTTTATATACGAAATCCAAAGGAATTATATATCCCGGATAAAGCATCCTTGCTTAAATTCAAATAAGGAAGAGTTTGCGGACTAAGAAGTCACTGATATTAACAATGTCTATAATGCATACTAATATTATTAAAGCGAAAGTAACTCTGTGAATGAAGGCTCAGTCTTTATTCACGGAGCTTTAAGGTCTAGATAATTAGATGAAAAATGCAAGAACGCTTCTAAGGCCTAATGTGCAGCATGAAGTAATTTAGATTTTGTTAATTTTAGAATTTGTTGTATAACATTAAAATAATATGCAACCTTGCATGCTTATATAAACGTCACACGATGCGGCTCGTGACGGCTCGTATTAACCGTAAAAAAAAAACTTATGTGCGTTTTAGGTAAACTCTAATGCATTCATCTAATATCGAAGAAATACTGTATCATATTACTATATTAAAAATCCTGCAGTTTAGTATTCAATCAATAAATTCAAATTATAAGTATCGACCATTGGCCATAAAGTGCTAGTGACGGAGTAGTCATAAATTTAACCCATAATCATAACGTCTCTTGTCTTAATCGTGTTATGATATTGAATTATTTAATTTGAACGCAATTATGGTAAAATTATAGGGCGACGGGGCCCAGCTGCGGCGAGGCTACGTTTTGTGGTGTACCTCCGTCACACCGCTCCGACATCTGCCTTTGATAAAAATGTACAGTCAGCCTAGTAGAGCGAAAACGGTTAGACTATATAACGGCAGCAACTAAGGTTATATCATAAAAATGATGTTGGATTCCAAGATAATTCTCAGAATTCTACGGAGTCAATCGCTGTTTATAAATATATTATTTGTAATAAAGGCTTCATTACGTAATAATGCTAATAGTAATGCTAGTGATCAAATCACAAAGCGCTATATATTACTTTTACGGCATTCTAAGAAAAAAGATGAAATAACGCCAGACGGGAAGAATGAAGGAAAGAACAAACAAAAACCATTAAAAACGGTCAAGCGAAACCGAAAGCGAAAGATTTATTTTGTATGGTGCAAAAAAATTGACGTGGAGAAAAGCTTAAGTATACGATCTTGCTAGTGAATTAATGTATACACGAATGCGCAGTTTAAGCAAACTTACACTTACGACCAGTGGCGTGCACTCCATATAGGCAAAAAGGCACTGCCTACCCTACTAGACAACAAGGTTTTAATAATGTAAAAATAAAATTAAAAATAAAGCAAATTCATTCACTAGTTAATAAAATAATACAATGTAACGTATTTAAAAAGTTCAAACTCGGTACAAATATCTAATCGCGTCGACGCAAGGAATGCAAGACAGAGCGATTAGGCAGTATTGCCGAGTGCCCACAGTCCATTCATAAATTTTTGCAAAAGTGGAGTATTTTCGACTCTATCGACCAAAAATGTGTAAGTATTATGAATGACATCTCCTGCGGCAGGAGGACCAATCACAGCTCACCTCTTTTTATATTGGTCAATCGTGACGCATGACGCAATCAATCATTCCTTTAAAAATTTTGTCACTAAGTCACCTTATTTGTTTTGTTCATTTCGCAATCTTTGTTTATGTTTTGATTTTATTGCATATAATTAAGTAAGCCGTTTTAACACGTGAAGTAGTATAAATATAGTAATTTATTTGTGTCTTATTTGAATTAGTGTATTAATTATGTGTTTCAATCGTATATTTACCTATTTTATTCAAAATGTTATTTTCGCAATTATCGTTTGATGATAAGTTTTAATGAGTTTAATTGTGTCTAAAGGATGTGTGTATGTATGTGTCTGATATCTTGCAAGTGACATGTTCCGTAACGTAATTCTATCACTCACGGACAAGATATTTGAGGTGGCCAATTCCTTCTTCAATTTGGCGTCATCGCAGAATATCGTGTTTTCGACCTTGAAACTTTGACGGTGAGTTCTTAATTTGATATAATATTTTTGTGCTAATAAGGCTTATTTATTTATTTATTTATTTATTTAAGCTTTATATACATAACATGTATAAAGGCGGACTTAATGCCAAAGGCATTCTCTACCAGTCTACCCTTGGGTGATGCAGAAACGAGATAATGTGGGTGTATATAAATTATCGAAGATTAGAAAAATAAAAAATACTGAGAAATAAGGAGTAAAAAAGGAGTAAAGTAAAGAGTAGTAAAGTATTTAAACGTTTTTATTGTTTTTACGGGAGAGAGATTTTTCACGTGACTATTAGAACCCTAGGAAAATGAAAAAGTAGAAATATAAGTATGTTGACTGCCGCCTAACCTGTCACAAAACCCTGTGCACGCCACTGCTTACGACTAAGGGGCTATAGATTTCCTATTTCATACACAATTTTTAACTGATATAACTATGATTTTGAATTGTACCTTTTTAGATCACAATCTTTGTCACTGACTGTATCTTTGTCACAATTCACCACGCCACCGTGTTCTGTCTGAAAAAAGGTCAATGACAATATTAATTTTGGATGTAAAATCAGTCAAAACGTAATAATATTAAAAAAACATTTGTCCTGGAAGATACTTATTGAAAAGTTTGTACTTCTTTAAATAATGTCGCATACTACCACAAAAGCTTGAATCTTAATGAACACAAAATATTGTGTTAGTATTAAAAAGCACATAATTTTAGATATACAGAGCTATATTAATATTAGATATACGGTCTGGGTGTTGTGAGACCGAAAGTCTCTCGTAGTTCCTGATACCCACAACACAAGACTCGCATCTTACTGTGTGTGACTGTTGGGTGTATTCATGTATTTATACTTAAATTGCAAAAATGTGCAAAAGTCAATTCAACCACACTAGAAAATCAACCTGAACCTTTATATTATCCCTCCAGCATCACTAAGGTGTGGGGTGCACAGAACAGCATTTAAAAACGGATAGCCGTCACATAAATCAACGAGGGCTTGAGGTGTGCATATTTCACAATAAATTGCTTAGCGTTAGCTACCGACTTATTGGCTCACCGTCCTCTGTTCGTAAATTCTATCTTGTACTATATTGTATGATTTCTCTCAGATTTGATTTGAGTTCTGAGTTTATAATATATAAAATTTAACAAATACTTATGTGTATTTTTTTTTTTGTTTTTTTTTTTTTTATCCTGGCTCGGCAAAGTGACTACGCTACACCTGATGGTAAGTGTAGCGCAATCCAAGAATAGTGTCGACCAACGATAAACAATGTATCCATCGTTGGTCGGCAATATCATGCCGGCCTGCCAAAGGGCCAAGGGGGAGGGGAAGGAAAAAGGGATGGGAAAAAGGTTAGGATCAAGGGGCAAGCCCCCTGGGGAGAACCGGATATACACTGGCTGACCCTGGAACGCGACCCACACAAGGTGGGCCACTGTGGCAGGTTTTAGCACCAGTGTACGGTGGTCGCTATCCGGTCGGATACAAGTATCCTCCCACCAGCAAATAGAATAATAGAATAATAGAATTGTAAAATACTAAATAAAAAACATCCCAGAAAAAAATAATGTATTGTATTGTATTGTTTGTGGCATATTTCTAGCCTCCAACCGCCTCCTATAGCTAGACCTAGACCCCACATAACTTTTGAACACTCTTTATAAACACATATACAAATAACACTCAATTATTGGAACATTAGTACCTCGTCGGTCGGCAGAGAAAAAGCCTCTATGTAAACTCAGTGTGTTTTAATACATTATTTGTCGTATATGTCATATTTATTTTTATCTACCTCCACTATACTTGATAGTATCGATAGTATTTTTGTACACGCAACACACACCACTATTTATTATTTTTTACAGTTGAATGAATTCAACTCAGTTTTGACATAAGCCTAATTACCGACAGGTGTTTGAATAATAACAATAACTGTGTATACTTGGTACTACTGGCATATAATTATTATAGTCAGTATGTCAGCTGACTCCACTGTCACTCTAATCTAAAGTAGATGTTATATTTTTGTACCCGACTAGCTAGCGCCTGCTATACAAATAGTGAAACTCCCGCCACGGTGGTTCATTCAGGCGAGTCGCGTTCCGGGGTCAGCCAGTGAATTTATGCAGTAACTACGGGTCTTCATAATTAACGCAAATGTGTCAATGGCCAACAGTAGTTATTGAGTGCACCATACTTTTTTTTAGCTTGAGTGACGAAATGAGTAGGTTATTCGGATGACATATGAAGCGATGGTACCAACCCTGACGTCGTTTCGCATGCGAGGGACCAACCACCTAGTGTCACCATCAGATCTAATGTAGTTTGTCGTATCAGGATAAAAAAACGTATATTTATGAATAGCATGCACACATAACAAGGCATGCAAATATTGTTTCTTAGAAATCTATCACGCTTCATCACATTTCCCCTATTCCACAAAAATGAGCGTGCAAAACGTTGGAAATTGATTAATATTCGTGTAGGCGTGCCATAAATCTGATATTTGGATGAATCTCAGCTGCACGAAGATCCTCTCCCTTGGCAGCCATATATCGTTATATCGCGGGATCGCCCGTTGAGAATATCATGCGTATGACTCTTTACACAAGTTTAACAAGAAACGGCTTAGAGAAACCTTTAGATAGAATACCAGTCTACTTAAATTAGTATGTGTGTGGGCATGAATTAAAATAATTAGAATGATGCAGTACCTTTTAGTTGGTAAATGTAACTGATTAATCTATCATCAGAGGCTATCCCGCCTACTCACCTGCCACTGTAACTCCTGTGCACCAGGATCAACAGTGGCACGCATTTTTGTTGACACTGAGCAGTTATTGGCGAATCTCTGAGAATGCTTAAATGTCTAATCCATCATCAGTCAGTAGATAAAATGATGAATGGTGAACATTATAGAAAAATGTATATCAATAATCTAACTACAAATATTTATATAAGTCCGAATCAGAGTCTATAAATTAATTAATTACAGTCCAATCAATAACTGCCTATTATTATAAATTACTTATAATAGTGCCACTATTAAAAATTTACCTGCTCCTACAATCATTAATGAAACTTATTAAGTACCTAAAGACAACATTTTAAATATTTTTTACTTTTGTTTAGACTTTAAATTTAAGCTGTTTTCATAATTAAACGCTTCCGAATGAGACAATCGTCGAAACTATTAACAGCTATTGTCTCAAATTTAGTTTTGGATGATGTCATTCGCGTATTCAATCTGTTGTTTATTGTACCAATGTTGATAATTATGTCGCATCACTATTAATCACAAAGTGAACAGATATATCTTTTCGCACCTTGTAAAACAATATATCATATCGGTATAGAAATAGAGATCCCTTTTACAATGAACAAGTAAGAACAATCACCTCATATTTCAATACACGAGAAGACAGCCTCGTACAATTAGACATTTCGGTCTCTCGTAAAGGCAGAACTTTAATACTCGTTCTGGCAAATTGTGTATAGGTGGCGTCCCATGTAAATGATGGGCCATCACAATAGCCCGACAACAAGTTCCACAGCCTCTGATTTCCAAATTCACACCCCGTTTTACGCTCACTAATTTTCTTGTTCGGACACAATTTCGCCGGCCGTGGATCCAGTGGACCCCTCGCAATAATAATATCGCTGGGAAACTATTAGATCCTCACTTCAGCTAGTAATTAATTTTACCATAAACTGGCTCAATTGAAGCGTAAAGATTTCGTGTAGGCAGACTCGAATTTTGCGAATTGTAATTAGTTTCGAACGGACTTGTATTTTTAACGGAGTTTCATAGTGGGTATTGATAGTGAAAATAATTGAAATCGTTCACGAGTTGTACAACAATAGTTTTTGTTCAAATAATAATATGATTATAATTTGATGAATTTATTTGTTCTTAGTGGAATGGGAGAACTATATAAAGTGAAATCTGTCAGGAGTTATGTTTTTAAATCAAATTTGTTATACACCATCATCATGAAATCTTGAAAATCACACTACATCCATCGTACATAAAAATGGTGAAAAGCCCGCCATAGTTGCTAAATTATGCCTGTCGCGTTTCGGGATCAGCCAGTGTATATCCAGTAAGATATACAGACCGGCAGAATTCTGCCGACCGTTGAGAGTCCCAATGTCTCTTGACAGTCCACATTATGTTTGGACTCACTGTACTTAACATCAGATCCGATGTAGAAAAACCATATATAAATTTACAGTAAACGAATATTAATTTATTACTAAAACTTACGCCATGTAAACAAATACAAGAACAGCGTTTGCTACCCGTGTTACCTTTACACTCTATATTATTATGCAATAATATACATCACAACATCGGCCAAAGTTTCCAGTACAAAGCCGCAACTCTCATCCTCCACTTATATTATACAAGTACCTATTCCTGCATTGTCGAATTCACTTATATGTCGGTGACATACGGGTGCCAAGTTTATTGAGTCTTTGCTGGTAATGTTTTGTAACTTTCTCTCGATTTATCTTTATAATTTGCCATTTAGCATACTATTCCATGACTTTTGATAAAAAATAAAGGTAGAACTAAAATCCTGGCAAGTAACACTTTATGAAAATAGTGAACACTAGCTTTTGCTCGCGGCTCCGCCTGCGTGATCTGCTTTTTCCGGGATAAAAAATAGCTTATCACCCAAGTCAGCTCAATGTATTCATGTGCTATTCATTCAGCCCCTGTCTGTATACCAAATTTCATCAAAATCCGTTCAGTAGTTTCAGCGTGATTGACGGACAAACATCCAAACAAACAAACTTTCACATTTATAATTTTAGTAGCATCGTGTTTTAATATTAGAGATAACTGGATTGGCGACATTTTTATTACCTTACAAGTATTTTCAATTCAAACTTTTTTTTGCCTCAATTGGGACGCAGTAGTTCAGTATCAAATTAAAATATGAAATAATTAAATACCACCCCGTACAGTCACACAAACGTTGCATCTCACAACACCTAGACCCGAATGGTTCACATAAACATTTGTTTCGACGTGGGGATCGAACCCGCGGACTCTCGTTTCATAACCAGCTACTTGCCCTTGCGCTACGGCGACTGTCTAATGTATGCAAACACCGTCGATATTATGATCACAGCTATGTTCCAAATATCACTTTAAATTCTTTATTCTTTCTCCATTCTTTCTTGTTTCTTTATTCTCACAGCTCAATGTATTTACTGTGGGGTCAGGACTATGTATGTGACTGTTGGGTGTATTTATTTTATTTATTTATTAGTCAGCTTGCTGGTCTTCATCAGAGACAGTGTGTAAGTGACGTTAGCATGCAACATTATTGGCTCGCGGGCAGCTCGTGACTCGTCTAGCCAGTTGGCGTCTAGCACATTCTCACCTGGGGCCCGGACTTAGTAAGACTTCGCAACTTTGACGTCCGCCTCAATACGGCCCTGAATTACTCAGGTAACACCACACAATCGATTGCTTTGAAATACGAACAATGCTTGTACGTAATAAGCTTTCAGGTAATTGCGTTGTTTTAGCTCTTAAAGGTGTGCTTCAGCGAAATGAACGTGACCTCGTCTCGAACTACCTTACTTATAACAATAGTTTTGTGATAAATATCGCAATGGATATTACATTATAGGTAAACGAATCAATAAATGCTTACATAAAAGAGAGAGTAAGTTAATCAACATTTCAACTTAATTATGTATTCCTATTTTACCTTTAACAATTTGCGTTCGAATTTCTTTAAATCCAATCGTTATGAAGGACATCACAAATGTTTACGTGGGAAGAACTAAATTTATTAACATTCCACCTTCATTACGTATGCTATATTATTATGTTACCTACAATTTACGTACTTATATCATTTAATGCAATCGCTATGACGGACATTACATTTTGTTCAAGTGGTTCGTCATTAGATAATTACATCTGGACCTATTATATCATTAACCTACTCAATAATCGTACACATTTTTAAAACGTATAGGCGTGCATAATCTCACATCTACAACCTATGTGTATGCTACTCGTCATTAGCGCAAGAAGTTTATTTTTGTAATGAAGCACGAGCGCAGCGTTACATCCACGTTTAACCGTAAATACAGTAAGAAAATCAGGACGATCCCCATAAATTCTACTCGTAAAAGGCTCTGCGATTATGTTAGAGGGTGGTATTAGCAAAGTTTGTCCGATCGGGGGGCGCCACCCACTATAATACATTTTTCGTTGATGTAACACGATTTCTCGACGGCTCTCGGTTACGTGATGGATTAAGAAGCGGCTTGGTCCCACCACGCGGGATTAAGATCGGCTCCCAATATTTAGAACATCGCCGGCTAATACACAATGTTTGGTAGACGATAAACTTATCTCAGTAACGCCAATGATCCCATGGAGATTTACCTTTTATACTCGGTTGCAACTCACTATTTTTTGGCAAATAGTGATATATTGAAATCATTGTTTGGATGTGAGATCATTTCCTCAAAAATTTAAGCTCAGTAATGCAATACGTTAAATAGCCTTGCGCATAAACGTAATTTAGGTACATATTATATACAGACAGTCTTTTATTTAGTCATAGTATAGTCTTGAAACATTTCTATAAAATATGAATGAAATCATACAATCTTTCATAAAATTACTGTAGATAGCCTTAAAATAGATTTTACTTGCTCAAAATAGCGTAATTAAATAAGCGTTAAACTGAATTGTATTTATACCAACTTCATAAAAAAATGTTTAATACAAAAACTTGGTTTTATCAATCTTTTTCTACCTACGAGCAAGCAATAATAATAAATACATTACGCGCGATTGGAGATGTTATCCTGTCCGTAAACAACGCATCCCGCGTGCTCCTCCACTCTAACTCTTTATTGCCTATCTAACTTTGTAGGATTTTATTAATACCACCTTACAAGCGCCTGATACTCTCTCGCTTCGATCGTGTTTTATTTTTAACAGTGTTAGAACGTGGTTATGGAAAATTTGTGTTATAAATGATTAGCTTGTTTTCAGTTGGTAATTGGAATATTTTATGTACCAATAAAGTGTTTGAAGATTTGAATTAAGTATGCTTATTGGAAATGCAAAAGATAATTAAAAAGCGGTATTCTAGTGTTTAGAGTTAGATGCTTTAAGCATGGATGCATTAATAATCATCATCAGCCACAAGACGTCCACTGCTGAAAATAGGCCTCTCCCAAAGATTTCCAGACCGACCTGTTGGAAGCGGCCTGCATCCAGCGACTTCCTGCGATCTTTATCAGGTCGTCTGTCCGCCTTGTAGGTGGACGTCCAACGCTGCGCTTGCCAGTACGTGGCCTCCATTCCAGAACCTTTATGTCCCATCGGTTATCGGTATGGAGAGAGCTATGCTCGGTGTTTCTCTACGTGATCAAATCAGAAATGAGGAGATCCGTAGAAGAACGAAAGTCACCGACATAGCTCAGCGGATTAGCAAGCTCAAGTGACAGTGGGCAGGCCACATAGCTCGCATTAATAATATTAAATAAGAATTACGAAATTAACTGATGGAAAATTAGAACAAATATCTAAATACTCCTTACATCGGCCGTTGTCTAGAGTGGCAGCCCCGAACGTATAAATACTGAATAAGCAGTAAACTGTATTACTTCGAACCCTTTTCACTTCGCGAATTAGTAAAAAGCAACTGGGGAGTGAAAATTTTAACTTAAATGCGCCGGTAAGCCTCCGCTACCTACGAGTGTGTTTGACAGTCACAAGTGATTACATTGCATACCCTTCCTTTTGTTTGTTTTGATTTGGCTTAATTTGGTTTGTGACATTTTTCACTTTAATCGCAACGCGGAACAATTACACGCATGCTATTATTCAAACAATGAATTCTATCCACTTGGTAGTTTCATGATTCTGAATTGTATGACTAATGGCCGTTTATAGTCTGTTCACAGATAGTCAGTAAATACTTACTACCAATAGTGTTTTGGCAGAAGATACATACAAAATGTGATACAAATTTACTACCAGTCAGCAAATCTGCCGACCATGAGTGTATAGATTATATTTTCGTCCATTTTTTATTAGGAAGAGAATTTCCAGACTCGTCTTAGGGAAAAATGTGGATACAGATAGTGAGTAGTTAATTAATTTAAGATTACTCGGAATTCTTTAATTTTTTTTGCATTAACAACATACGGGTACTTATATCTTTTATAAAAAAAAATGTCAAATGCACTCGCATTGATGATGAACTGTATTGCAGCTTTACTGCGCCTCTGTAATAAGGTTTCGTTGGTACACTAAAAATACGATGTATGATTTGTATACATACGCACTTATGCCTGTAATCTCCAAAGGGGTAGACAGAGATATAGACTCACATTTCGCTGAGCTTATTTCCATCTCATGATGTGATAAAGGTCGAGCCTTTCACCAAATCGTGAGCGAAAAACCAAATATAACTCTTACCTGACCCGGGATCGAAGCTGAGACCTCAGCACAGCAGTTCGCATATGCATTACAACTGCGCCACCGAGGCAGTCTAATAAAACAAAATACGATGTATTCCTACATATTTTAAAATAAAGCATTTCCCTGCATTCTTCTGATACTACATTAAAATAAATTTATACTTGTAAAGCAGTTTTAGTGGGTAATGCAAGCTACAATTTGCAACACAGGTCACTTCGAACTTACACTGTTCTGCTTTCACACACATATCAGTCTCAATAAAACACTTAACTGATCAGCAATGACATTAAACTGTATGCTTTGTACGTGGGTCCCGGGGCACCGGTACAACACGGCGCATACCGAATTATCGTGCGTAATTAAAAATGCCAACATACTCGCAGACATGCCTCGGGCCCGTCTAATTAGCAAAAAGTTAATAAACACCCGTACATGCTCGACAGTGACATGCTCCCGTGAAAACGTCAAGATGAACGTTTAATTTACATATACGAGTCGGCGGGTACGTGTGACGGACGAATAGGCCGATACTTTGGTAAACATGAATTTACCTGCACAAATGGAAATATGTTTTACGGGTTTTTTCCTGGCGCGGCGAAGTGATGTTGCTCCTGATCGTAAGTACAATGCAATCCAAATAAAAACATCGTCGAGAGATATTGGAACGCGATCAAAATTATGTGCACTTCTATATCTACACTAATATTATAAAGAGGAAAGACTTGTATTTTTGTATGTAACGAATAAACTTAAAAACTACTCGACCGATTTCAAAAAATCTTTTGCCGTTAGAAAGCTACATTATCACTCAGTAACATAGGCCACTTTTATCCCGGAAAAAGCAGATCACGCGGGCGGATCCGCGAGGAAAAGCTAGTATTTTAATAACATTGTTAAAGGTAAATAAACTTGTCAACTATTATAAACAAGCACTAAATATGTTGGCAATACTACCGAACTATTAAGGTCATTTCACACAATACAGAGAGTGTGCGGCGAACCATCGATCTATCAAATTAGTATCTGAAGCGAATTGAGCACGCTCTTAGGTACTGAAGACGGGCATTACTAACAAAGCCAATCAGGGACACACGTCGCTGCCCTAACAGATGGATAATCTATCATAATGACATCGAATTTCCCATCTGGCTGTAGTTGGGGCTACGTGACGAAAGAGCCACGTCTTATAGATGTCGAACAGACAGTCAAGTATCGGAAATATATATGTCGTAATACTACTTAATATTTTCAATGTTTTATTCTTTGTAATCTATCTCAAAAACAGTTTTATATAGCATTGATCAGCAAACAAGCAAATGGGTCACCTGTGGTCTCCACCGCCCATGTACGCCTAAAAAACTAGAAAAATCACACTCTGAAATACTCATATTTTTATTGTAAGATATGAGTTTAATGAACTACAACATACCCATGAAATTTGTGCCATACGGTATACTATATAAGGCATACTAATATAATAGACCTGGAATAAACTATTACTCCACATAAACATTCCTCAAAAATCAACGTAGTCTTTCAAGTAATCAAATTGGAAAGTATGCGATAATATTCACTTATTAACGTTGAACTATCATTTGATTACCCCGACATGACGTACATATCACGTTTGCTCATCACATGTGACGTGGCGCTGTAACCGGAGGCACGCGCCACTACGTGTCTAATAAGACGCTCTGTGGCCGCGCGCTGCCGTCGCCTCGTCGCTACACAATTAACGCTGCGTCGCGTCGCGGCTTGTGTGAAGGATGCCTTATAAATAATTGTTTCATAATATCGCCTTCGTTGTACTCGGTTTTGTTTACTTGTTATGGCAAAAATACTTTAGCAAAGCAGACATTTATTAAATACTAGCTTTTGCTCGCGGCTCCGCCCACGTGATCAAACAAACAAACAAACAATCAAACTGTACAGCTTTATAATATTAGTATAGATTTAGGTAGCTTAGCAACGGAAGCCTTCAAATAATATTATTTGGGTACCTTAGCAACGGAAGCCTTCAAATATGAATAATTTTCCCCGTTTTTGCAACATTTTTCACTGATGCTTCGCTTCTAATGGTCGCAGCGTAATGTTATATAGCCTAAAGCCTTCCTCGATAAATGGACTATCCAACACAAAAATAATTTTTCAATTCGAACCAGTAGTTCCTGAGATTAGCGCGTTCAAACAAACAAACAATCAAACTCTACAGCTTTATTATATTAGTATAGATTTTTTGGTGCACAATACTTCACTTTTTGTATTACAAAGTTGCACTGATTATTCTTGGAATTCGCTCGTCATCGAGACATAAGATGTTACGTCTCATGCCTATTTTTTTCACTGATTGAAGTAAAGTTCTGCAAACCGACGCATAAATGTTTAATTTGTTGCTTGGTAGAAGAAATAGACAAAGCAATGGTGCCAATCTATATAGCTTCTTGTGTACCTATATACTTGTATACTTTGCTGGTGGGAGGATACTTGTATCCGACCGGATAGCGACCACCGTACACTGGTACTAAAACCTGCCATAGTGGCCCACCTTGTGTGGGTCGCGTTCCAGGGTCAGCCAGTGTATATCCGGTTCTCCCCAGGGGGGCTTGCCCCCTGATCCTAACCCTTTTCCCATCCCTTTTCCTTCCGCTCCCCCTTTGCCCTTTGGCAGGCCGGCATGATCTTGCCGACTTACGATGGACACATTGTTTATCGTTAGTCGACACTATTCTTGGATTGCGCTACACTTACCATCAGGTGTAGCGTAGTCACTTTGCCGAGCCAGAATAAAAAAAGAAAAAAAAAAAAAACCTTTTAATAAAACCCATTAAACTATGACAAAAAATAAGAAAAATTTGGAAAATACTAATAACAAGTATGCAGTCATCAGTACAAGAAGCCGCAAATGTCATGACACTTGAGCATGATGCGCCAGCCCAGAAGGGGTGTTACTCTTTCCATCTCTAATGAAGCGGCCACGGTGCCGACGTCGAGGGCCATAATGGCTTCCTCTCGAGCTCTTTGTCGAACCAACTTTCTAACTTTTCAACTGAGAGCGTCTAGAAGTGACAAGTCAGTCTACGAATACAACGAATCATTTTTAACCGACGAAAAAGGCAAAAGGTTCTTAATTAGACAGCCACCGTGGCGCAGCGGCCGAGTAGCTGTGAAGCGAGAGGCCGCGGGTTTGATGCCCGCACCGTAGTACCTGATACCCACGATATAAGCCTCGTATCTTACTGTGGGGTTAGGACTATGTATGTGACTATTAAAAATAAATCGTTTGTATATACTTTTTTATGTGTTTCCACGCATAACTTTTAATCGGCACATTATTTCTGTGTTAGCAATGAGGGGCGGTTAAAGTAAAGTTAAAACAACTAAATAAATAAATACACCCAACAGTCACACACATAGCCCTGTAGTACTAAAGAAAGTTAGAACAGACTGACAGAGGGCATAAGCTCAGTAACAGGGTTATGTTCGCACAATTTGTGTAACAACAAGTCTATAAAGCTACATTCTTAAAATCGTTTATTCATTTCAAGTCAAATTTCTATGGCATATCCATTAAACAAAACCTCTACGCAGCACTGTTTATTTACCTTCACCACATAAATAAACATGAAAACCTTCGTATAGTTTCTTAAAGAGTTCTTCAGCTTTCATTTAGACGCATGCAAAGATACGTTCCTTGATTAAACACGCCTTTATTTGCACAAGACGTAATTAAAGATGCGACGTTTGGGCTCCGTCAAAAGAAACTCTCTATTTATTAATTTGTCAGTCAATATTTGCTTTTAATAATCAGTATCGCTTAGTGGAAGCCTTTGAGAGGTGTGGGTAGAATGGCTTGGAAAATATTTATTTTATTAGCTATGTAATTAGAATTTTGTGCGAGTTTATGACATAGGTTATATAGTAGCATATTTTCAAAATACGATCGTGTGATTATGATCTCTTAGGCCGGATTAAACTATAATAGTATAATAGTAATAGTAATACTAATACTAATATAATAACAGTTATTGTTAAGGTTTATGTCAAATTTGACGATAACAGTAACGCTAACTTTAACATTGACTGCGGAATGTGTTGCAGCATCGTATTCCAATACTACTAGATTCGATGATAAATTCTAGAAGCAAGGGCATAAAATTATTTTGGAGCATAAACACTTTAGAGGTTATAATCATAAAACAATTATTAAACAATAGCTTTAACTAGCGAATCTTCGGTGGTTAACAGCTAAAGTTATGACGTCATCTAACATATGTCAAATGGTGCAACTCATGTTTTGCTTAACCGGTACTTTAACATGATCGTCATTGCTTAACTAAGTTGGTGCAATCCAACACTAGAGGCTTATTTCTATGTTAAAATATGAACTTATTTTTCTCTTGGTTAGTAACAAGATTTAAATATCCGGCTCGGCAGTCGATTAAACCCTGATGGTCAAATATTGATGGAATAATAACGAAGATTGATACGGTGTAGTAGTGGGTCTCTCATAATATGACTGAGGCCGTCTGGTTTGATATCACTGCTTTTTTATTTCTGCAGCCAATCATCCATGTGTAGCCAGGTGGTTACTCGCCAACCCAGGTAGATGGGCTCCCCAAAATAGTCCCTAAAAAAGTGATAAGGGAGCAACACCAGGTGAGTGGCTATAGGGTGGGGAGGTGTCAATGGGCTTTAAACAACGACCATTTCCTCCTCTAGGGTCCCATCACGTTGCCCATTAACCATTTACGGCTCACATCCAACTCTCGAGGAGAAAGCTCACGCTACTTCACTCTGAGCGGCCGGTGAAGGCAAAACAGAGGTACGAGATCTGTTCGTCATCAGTTTTCACTCCAGCGGGCCGGTGAAGGCAAGCCAGAGATGAAGAACACGATTTTCCCCTGGGAGTTCTTCGGTACGTAGGGTCGCTACTCCCTAACAGCTTGCCACAAGCTGCCCTGTATTATAATTAAAATGTAAAATTTACCCTTATATAGTATAAATAAATTTTAAGTGTATGTTGACGTTGTTTTTTATTTCATATTTCTACTATGTATTATCATCTATTTAGTTACTTATATCATCACCTATGTTTAACTAAAACACATTCATTGAGACCATCCCATTGAGCTCATACACAATAAATTGCTATAAGTTGGTGAGGAGTCGACTTTATTACTAAATCCCGATGACCCTGCAGCATCAGGTCTAGGTGACTGAGTCTCAATCTGCCCTGTATTATTATTATTGTATGATATCCATATAAAAATGCTCATATTTTTATTGTTAGATATGAGTTTTAATGAACTACAACATCTCCATAAAGTTTGCGCCAAACTTCTCGAATATAATTACTGGAGCGTCACCTGCTAGAGGCGTCTGCATGCAAATGTACACTCGGATTGGAAAATTTCTGCACCTTATTATAAAAAGTGGGGTCCGATACGTAGATAGCGCCTTTATCTGATAAATATGCCCTCCCAATTTCCGCGTGTTCATACATTCCCGTTCGAATAATATTTAGGGTGAAAATATTGGGCATAACTAATTTATTTGGTGTAAGGCTGTGGGGTTGTGGAAGGAGATGGCGTTATTTTAGTAAAAATTAATTATGCGATCGTCTAATTTAAAACCCTCGTACTATAGTCAGTATGGCATTTAGATTTGGTCGAGTACAAATAATAACTCAGCACATCCATCACACTGACTTTTAATTAATTTGTATTAGAGATAATAGAAAAATTATAAGTATCAAATAACAATCAATCTACACTTCTTCACTAATATTATAAAGAGGAAAGATTTGTATTTTTGTATGTAACGAATAAACTTAAAAACTACTGGACCGATTTCAAAAATTCTTTCGCCATTAGTAATCAACATTATTACTGAGTAACATAGGCGACTTTTTATCCCGGAAAGAGCAGATCACGCGGGCGGAGCCGCGAGGAAACCTAGTGTAGTAATAAAATTCTAGTACAAAAATACATAAAAAAGGCTATAACTTTTCCATTTTTATTGCTATTTCTTCTAATCGCTTTGTAACCGTTCTAATCCGTTTGTTTGTGTTTTTAATCATTTAAACGCTTCCGCTTATACAACATGCCCACTGCCTCCCGTTGCCGGGGATGTGAAAATGAAGGCGTGTGCACAATATATTTTAATAACGCACTCTCTGGAGATTCGAACAGCGATACGTATAACGAGGTTGAAAATGCGAATTTTTACTTTACCTCCAATTGTTAAGGTAAATAATTACACGATCGTATATTATTGTTACGATGAAATATAAAAATATCTATTTTTAATGGCATAAATTATTCCCGTTGAAGTTTTATTTAGAATTCGTAATAGTTCTAATTCTTCTTCCGCCTGCGCTTATCTCACTCGCAGTGGAATCGGCAGAAACATGTTTTTAACACATGATTGATTTGGCTTGTAGTTTTTACGATCGGCCGCCTGCCTGACGTCAACCCCTCTGGGGATAAGACTACAGGAACCAACCTACAGCAAGTTGAAATGGAGATACTGATTTTATTTTGCTAAATTCATTAATTTAAATCGATTTTAATACGGCATTTTTTGCAAAATCGTACGTGGAATATATTTCATGGCCGATTTTCCAAAACTACGAGATAAAATTAGTATTTTTGTTATATTATATATTGTATTTACACAGCAAGGAGCGATACGGACTGCGAAGATGAAAGTCGCAGGTTTGAAACCAGTCTCAAAAGAATATCTAAATTTATAACTTTTCTTAGATAGTTATCTACATGTGTATTCGTTGTTAATTATCCTTGTTTTTCGAAACCTGAAAGTTCTCCTGTTATTATAATCTGCAAATTTTAGTTACTTAAACGACAGGATAACCGCTCAGGTTTCTTTGAGATCTGGCGTCTTTGGAATCTTCTGAAATGGGACTATTTGGTAAAGCTCCTGGTTTCTCTACAACGTGACGGATCAAGCGACGTTCTTGGAGGTTATCTGCCACACTGTCAACACAAGGAGTAAAGAAAAGAGAAAGACTTAACAAAATAAATTTTATTTTAAGCGGGCTACAAAGTAACCACACTTTTGTAATTTCCTTTAACCGGCCCAGATCGCCCGAAGCAAATATGCAATATCATTACCGCGGTACAGTAAACCTCGAAGCATCACCTTTTCCTGTATTCGTAGGAAATATGACGCGTCCCGGCGCGGTATCAGCACTCAGGTCGCGACGCCCGCAGATTGGATCGAGTTAATTTCGCTCCACAAACAAATTGACAAAGTTTAGAACGGGGCATATTTCTTCTCTAGACCCCCCCCCTTCCACCGCCATCGCCCTGCGCCCCTGACAGATTCCCGCATAGCGGAAATTAAATTTCACATCCGAACAAGAACGGGAACTCGCCGCAACAAACACGTGTCGCGACAGGCTGCGATGACGCGCGACACCGCCAATATACCGTGGTGTGAGATTGATATCAAATCAGTTTTAATTCTATTGAATCGAAGGAATTACTTACACTAGATTGATGAAAAATTTGGCTGAAAGTCTCTTTATATGTGCGTGGTATAAATACAGTACTAGACAAAAACATTAGTAATAGTATGTTTCAGTTAAGCAGAACTATCGCTTTGGCAATATACTCAAAATTCGTAATACAAAAATTTCTAAATTCTTATATGTTCACCAGATGGTAGGTTTTTTTATATGTTGTATATAAATTCACGTCTGTATCAGCGAATGGAGAGGCACAAAAAGCGAGCCCATCTTGTTCCTGTCCCAAAATATGGTAATGTTCACGCCTAGCAACATTATATCCGGGCATAACATCCAAAACCTGGAAAACTCACAAAAACCGAATACCAAGCCTAAAGAAGCCAAGCTTAAAGAAGAAAAAATAGGATTGTATAATCTTTTCAAAACATTACGACTCAGACACGTTATGAAATATCTATGTAGCTTCTGTAGTTCTAAAATCTAAGCTCTTTGTGATGTCTGCATCATGCACAATAGCGGCTGCAGTTGACAGTAGGTACTTTCCAACACATTTTAGTTTTTAGCAAGTTGCTAAGTCACCTTTGATAGGATTCTGAAAGAAGATAATAACAAAATAATAATAATGAGTGAAGACTTTACTTTTATAATAACGAAGGAACAATATATGGTAAACTCTCGTTCATTTGATATAAGTATGATATCTAAAAATAATTGCATAGTTTAATCTTGTTGCTCGTCTTATTATTCAGGCAAATGAAATATATACATACTGGCAAACAGATGTCTATTAGGTACTTCCAAAAATAGTTGCCTTATACGATACGTAATTGGTGTTTAAAATACTCGAATATGAAATTAAATAGGACCTAACTCATGACCATGTTTTATATCAATAGACATAACCGACACATTCAATACACTCCACAAACTATTACACAGCCAAACTAATCCCACCGCGTTCTATCAAAATTGCAATTAAAACCCCATTTACGGAGTGGTCTGAGACAGACCTGGGGTCATCTGAGAAGGACGCACGAATTGCCCATTAGCGGGCGCTTCGGACCTTGTTTACACCGCGCTTGCCCTAATCACGACCTTTGCGCTTCCCTTCGTTAAGGCGAGCGAAAACCTCACACTAAAAGGCACCAGTCCCCGAGTGGACCGCACGGAATAAAACATACAGAATAACCAGAGAGAGAAAAGGACAAAGCCCGATAGCTTTCGGATTAATGCCCATGTACAAGGCCGTTAAAAGGCTAGCCCTGCGCGCAGGGTTAACAAGGTTATTACGGGATCATCCCAAGTAACCGCTGCCGTAAAAGTGTTAATTATGTTTTATAAAATGGTCTTATTGAGCCTACCGTACATAATACCTGCATTACTCAACCCTATACTACTAAATTTGCATTAATTGCGCGACGAAAAAAGTTAAAGAAGCGAACCTTAAAAAGTTGACGGCAATTTGTGTCGATAGCTTTTGTTTTGCATGGACGACACCGAGGGACGTCCAATATACACGGACATTAAAAAAACTCCCAAACTTCGTCGAATCCTAATGGACTCCATTGACATAAATGTTTTATTCAATTGGAGCTTGCGCCAAAACAAAAGAAAGTATGTCCTCATCATTATGAGTTGGAAAAAGTTTTTGCATTTTTACTCGTTACCGGTTCCACGAGAATAAGTAGGTAACTTCAAGTAATGTAGAGTTGTATATGATGTACATAAAGTGTTCGTTTCATTTTTTAACAAAACAACAAAAACATTTCTGAATGATCATGATCGCAGCTCATTGTCTCGTGTGTGCCTCACCCATAGGTACACTGTTACAGGGCATTTCCGGCATTAATTCCTCACTCATTCCTCCTTTATACATATTATGTGTATAAAGTTTTAACAAATTAATTAATTTAATAAAACCTGCATATTATCTTAATTTGTTTCATCTTAGCTCATTTGATAACATAATAACCGACAGGTATACAACTAGGCTACTGACGGCTTAAAATGCGATAAGCAAATGATATCATTAACATTTTTAGAATTGAATAAAATCATAACAAGTACATAATAATTAGGTTCGGTACAACCAAATAGGAAATTATTATTACTATAAACCACATCGCCGTCACACTACTGGATAAAGAAGATTTTGGATTCTGATCCTATCGCGCTGCTGCATAAAGGTTCCAATTGGTGGGTCATCGTTACCTCTGTCTGTTGGTTGAAAAGGAGTACAGAACAGTAATGCTTTTGGCGCCCCGGTTTCATCGAAGCCGATTTCACTCATTGTTCTAAGTACTCGTAAAAATTGAGCTGCTTACTGAGTTTCTCATGCGACAATTATATTGGACGTTACTATGCGACCTTCACCGAGTCAAGCTTGCAGATTCCGGTTCTAAAACTGTACATATACTGTGTGCTCTGCGTGGCACAATATACAAAGCACCTAAGTTATTACCCGGCGCACGTGTGGAAATTCACTATAAATTCGAGCATTAGGTAAAAGCTTTCATTACTTAAGTCCCGTAAAACCCTTATCCCATAACGTTAATAACACAATTACTATAAATCTATCATCGCTGAGCAAACACGGTCCAAATCTCAGCCTAAGCTAATACATTTTGTCCACACCCGTATTCATACTTAACGACTAGGGAGTAGTATTTGCTAAGCACACATGCGGCGCCCGCACGATCGCAATATAACCTGCAAGACGGCCGGGTCGAGCCCCGGGGTCCTTCCCCAACCCGAGAGGACAGTAATTACGGTAGGCAAATTAAGCAGTAGGGGTCGGAGTGGTCCCCGCACCGCGCGTGTCCATCTTTGTACGCCCGACGCCGCGCCGACTATGCTCGCCGGTTTATTTTACGTTATTCCACATCTTATTACAATGTAACTCGCCTCCCCTGCGGTGCGCTCACCTCCGAAACTGATTTGGGCCCCGGCATCAGAGTTTCATTACGGTCTGTCGAAAACAATCCACTCTAAATATCTATTCTTGGGCGCGCGCACTGCGGAATTACATTAGTCTGAGGTGGCGAAGGCTCGACTCAATTTGTTTGGCCGTAATAACGCTACGCTATCAGGTTATAACAAATGAGCTATTGTGAGAGCAAATCGGAGGAAAACGATTTCGCAGTGTCTGCTCGATTTTATAGTTGCGAATGGAGCGGCTGCGGGTTGCAAGCTACGTACGATCTACGAGCGTGCGACTCGAGGAGTTATTACATGTGCCGCGATATGGATCGCCACTGCTTTGTTTCAATGAATAATTGTCAATGTTCGCACTTCGATTATTCAAGGATCTGTGAAGATGGTTTAGATCGTTTATTGATATGTATCTTGTTTATTTATGTAAATCAATCAGTAATTTTGCGTTAAGACCATCCCACGTACGAATATAAATGAAATTTACAAGGGTATAGGTCCCTCGTATGCGAGATGTCGTGTGGACCGGTACCACCGCATTGTCTATTTCCAAGAGCACTGTTGTATTTCGATTTGAAAGACAATGAAGCCAGTGAAATTACTGAGCTTTATGAGACATATTATGGCAAACGCAGTGCAAAGCAGTGCTTTGTAATTCAAAGTTATGTGTGGTGTTGTGTCTGTTTTTAGACAGGTGTACCGCTTACCATCAGGCGAGTGACCTGAAGACGTGTTGAGATGTAAAAATCTTTAGTAATTTATTTTAAATTACAATGCATTTATTCTTATTATAAATCCATTTGCTACAGAACAATAAAAGTCAATAAAAATCACTTTAAAGTCCCCATTGGCAATTGAGCATGCACCTCACACACGAACATCGCGTGTCGTCGGCTTTAAAAGGCGTTTCACAATGTGTCCGCGTTATTCCTTCGGGATTCGGGAGTAAATATAATTTGTCCATTAAAAAAATCAACAAGCGGTGACCACACTCGAGCCGATGGTCACAAAGCGTCTCGTTAGCGGCCGAACGTGCCGTTTGTCGCACACTTCAGCCCATCGGCCCTTCGTAAATAATGAGAGGGCGGCCCTTACGCACAATGCATGATAGTACTCCGATGGATAAGGAAATATCGTATGAAGATTTGTGTGTCAGTACAAATATTTATATTTGTAACCCATATAAAATTATGTCAATTTTAATATACTTGTTAATATACTGTCATGAAAAAAATATTCAATTGCTCTTGCTGGTAAATACAGTGCAATTCAAATATAATTTTGACTCAACCTCTCTCGACGGTCGTTACAATTATACTGGATTTTTCAGATCAGTAATCGTAGATCAAGTTTTAATGATAGCTGTCACGTTATTCGAATACGAAAAATATATATGAAGTGAATATATTTTCTTTACGCTAGGGGCTGGCTGTATGATTTTAGAAATAAGCCAATAAAAATACAGTTTTAAAGTCATGCGTACAAATTACGCAGTTTGATTGGTCGATTTTCGGGATCGATCGGGATACATAATCTAAAATCGTTTAAAGAGACCCGTCGTTAGTCAGATTAATTTCATAAAACATAAGGCTTGTTTTGGCAATGGTAATAATTGTAATTACCCATCTTGATCATGAACCAAATATAAAATAAATTGTAGGAAATTACTCCAACAATAAAATGGTTACGTAAGGTAAGGCTTTCCTTTCCTCATCTATAAAGGCTCATATCCAACAATGGCACGGCTAACATAGGTCTTTTAATTTTTTATTGTGAAAACTGGACCACAGCAAGGTACAGTGGAGATACTGATTTTGTTTTACTAAATTCAATAATGTCAACTATTTTTATTTCGTGTTTTTTTTTGGAAAATCGGGCATGAAATATATTCCATGTACGTTTTGGAAAAAAATATGGTATTAAAATTAACAAAATTAGTAACTCCATTTGACCTTGCTGTTGGTTCCTTTTTGCGTAAATAGGTCCAGTCATAATTATAAAATGTGAGACCGAGTAAATGCCACATCCATAGCCCTGATAAAATTCGCAGCTCAGTCCCCAGGGAAACTAAAACCTACATGGGGTTAGGTGGAGCTGTCGGCCATTCTCCAAGACTGAATGCCTCTTAGATTGCCTCCGACCTCCTAAATATAGCCGAAGGAGTTGTATTATGCGCTTGAAATGGGATTTGTAACACACTTGGCTTAGACACAGGCGTGTGTATATTGACTCACTCCATAATAACTGTGTAAACTAGATGCATGCATTGTACTTATTTATCTATTAACATTTAGGACTATATGTGTAAGTATTGAAATGAAATGAAATAGTTTATTAATCATGTAGGCAATTGAAATAGCGCTTATGACAAGTCAGTACAAAAGTAAAAGAAACTAATATATATAGCCCCGAAGGGGTAGACAGAGATGCAACTAGTACACACACATTCCGCCGTATTTCTGTCCATAATGTGATAGCAACGAGCGTATCGTCATTACAGGCACAATTCCAACCTACGTGTCGATACTGAGAATTGGATGATAGAAAAACTCAATAACATTGGACCCGACCCGAGGATCGAACCCGAGACCTCAGTACAGCAGTCGAACCGCGAACGCAATATAATTACGCCACTGAGGCATAAAATTAAACAAATGAATATTCAAATAGATCAGATAATTCGTCCAAACATGTGCATAAGTTTAAATTTCAGTGGACACTCTCGTTTATTTACAACCTCGATTCACGCGTTGGCTCCATCCCAATGCTATGAGATACTACTCACCAAAAAGTAACTCTTCGTTTTCTGATAATAAACAACCATTTACATTTATACTTGATAACTTTAAGTGTTCTTAATACAGTGCGACATCAGCTATAAGTTGAGGAGATAAATGGGGCTATCATCCAATGGGATGTAATGTACATTTTTGTGCACGATAACAGTATTATTGACTTCCTAGGACTTTTATTGGCAGCTTGACGCGATGTGTAGCCCCGGATGCAAAGCGAGAAGCCATGGGTTCAATTTCCGCACTGTCCAAATATTTGTATGATTCATAAGTGAGTTTCAGGTTTGGATGTAATGTGTCCGCTAGTCCTACGTAATTCCTAATATTTAGGTTAACCTAGTGTGACAGTCTTTAAAAACCTTCGAAATTCTTATGGAGCACTTCTCAGGAACACGGGTTTCCCTCATCGTTAAAGCAAGTAATAATTAACAATAAATACACACGTAACTTCGAAATGTCAGAGGTGCATGGATTTGGGCTGGTTTCGAACCTGTCACTGTCGTCTCGACAGTCCGTACCAGTTCCCGTTGAGTTATCAATAATCTTATAATAAGCAACCAAAGCCTGAATTACATTATTGATGATCAAGTGAATGGTTTAATATTTTTTTAAATTTTCGTTTCCATACCATTATTACTATTATGATTAAACTAATAACAGCTACATCAGATAAATATTCCAAGCAGGAAAGTACAGCAGGCATAAATAAATTTGAAAATACCGTAGAAGCCAAAATATTTGAAGTTCCGATTATATCACATGAAAAATATGTTAGCAATAAATAACTTGTTTTTAGAAAGGCTAATATACAGCACAGACGCGGAGAATTACTCGCTCGTTACTCGCTCCGACGCCTGGGGGTTGCTTATCCGAGTGCTATCTTTTAAATAGCTCCTTTGTGGAGAATCTATCGGTACTGAATTCAGGAAGCCGTAGAGGGATGCAAATTTGATTCGATTCCGCGAAACCAACGAGTTTATGATGTTTGTGTGACTTACTTGCAGGATCGTAAAATGTGGTTGTTGTGTTTCTTATATAACTGCGGATTTTTATTCTGGTCTAAATATTTTAATTATATATATTTTTTAGATAGCAGTACATGGTTTTGATTTATTAGTTAAAATATTCACTATAGTAAGTACGTCCGTCCCATTGCTGGGCACGGGCTCACAAATGAGATGGGTAATGCCTTAGTTCACCATACTAGCCTAGTGCGGGTTACTAGTCTTCGCATAATTTTTTATGGAAAATTTTCAGGTTTGTAGATTTCCTAAACATGTTTTCTTTACTATTAAAATGACCGATAAGTAACAATGAATACAATACAAATGAATATATAACTTCAAAAATTCAAACTTCGCGTTGGTACTGGTTTTGAATACGCGACCTACGCATCAAAATTCTGTGCCCCTTCCCGCTAGGCCATCGCTCTCTCTATTTGCGAATTACAATTCCGTAAACTGAAATTTAAATCGAAGTTTATTAAATCTTGCATAATAATACAAACGGTTCCACGAAATAATTACGCAATACAAGTATTTGTTACGGCAAATCACGGTTATGTTGATATTTATCGGAACCTACAAATTTTACCACTATTGGCACTGACCGCAACACTACGAAAGACAACAATAGCAGTCGTACTATTAATTGATGATGATAATAATAATAAAGCACCCAACAATCACACACATAATCTAGACCTCGCACTAGGTTTAGTTGTTAGTAGGTAACAGAAATTATGAAAGACTTGCGGTCTCACTACACCTATACCAGGACTATGTATATGACTGTTGGGTGTATTTATTATTATTAGTATTATACCTGAAACGAATATTTGTAGATCACACAAACATTTGTCTCCAACAAATCAAACCCGCGTCTCATTCCTCAGGTAGCCATTAGAATCTTGATATTCAGAGCGCAACACCTATCACAACAATATAGCTTCAAATTTCTACCATCGATTAAAGAGTATTTATGTGATTGCAAAATTGAAGGTGCCTCCACAGGTTCCCTGTCCCGGGCCGGCGCCGTTTGTCTCCGGCGCACCTCCGCGCATCCGATTTATGGCACAGTTTTGTGAACTCTTAACCGTTACGTGATCTGCTTCCGAATCCAATTTATGCCCTCCATGGGAAAACTTCGGCCGAGCCGCCTATTCTTTACGACTGGCGCGGCTGTCGCGTGCCAGACTCCGTTCAATCGGGCCCGCGATGACATTGTTTTATACTACATCTTGTGCATTGTCAGAGGTGATTTTCAATGTTACGATTTTTTTATATCAGAGGCCAGCAAGCGAGCAAGTCGGTCACCGGATAGTAAGTGAATCCCACCGCCCATTAACGCCCAAAAGGATAATATGTTACCAACCTTAAGAAAGGAATGCGAATTTGGAAGGTGAGGGTTTTGATGCGAATTTGGGCCTCCGGAAGACTCACACACCGTACGAAATTCAACAGACTTGCCACTTTCACATAGATTTTTTGAAATACAGTGGTATTAACCGAGCCAATGGTGGTGGTACATACATGCTGTAGACATAAGTGTCTACAGCGTGGGTTTACCACTTATTTAGATATATACAAAAGATATTATGTCTGAAAAATTTACATACATAGAAATACTAATCCATGCGTCACGTGCAATTATAATAATATAATATTTATACTGCTGCTATATCTGACAAATTCTCTTACAATATAAAAGTAACGACCTAAATGAATGAATTATATAGATACGTTTAAAAAAATGCGACAGGGAAAACCGCGATCGTTTCCATAGAACTTCATACAAGCGGATGTGTTGCTATTACCGCGGTCTTACTATTTCGGTCGTATGCCTCAAAACGTACCTTAATAATGTAATCATAACTAGTATACTTATCAGAACTAATATTCAATCTAAATCTAGACTATCATGTATCATGTCCTCGTATTTGGCTTTATTACATTTGGATAAAACTCACTCGCTACAGCAAATTAATTTCGCGTGATTAGAACGGCAAACGTAAAAATAAATCGAGTGGAAAACGTTGAAGTAAACATGTGAAATTCGCTATTCTCTCGCCGTCCTAACAAAATACATCCTAAATAATTAGAAAATCAGGATTGGTCTCCATTTAGAAATATGGTGAATTTAAAAAAAATACTATGTATAATAAGTATCTTAGAAAGTTTAATAGGTAGAAAATTAGATGTTAGGTAAAGTTTTGTCGGATTATTATTTCATACTGTTAAAGAACATATTGTAATATTTATTAAGACCTTTGAAATCGATAGATGTCGATAGGGAACTCACTCCCAGAGGAACTATACATTCGTCGATTGATGACTATTGGCCTAAACAGCACTCTAGTTTTCTATCTATCTAATTGTGATAACACTTTGAGTTATGGATGCCCGCTAAGGTTTTGTGTGAAAAATATATTAAAATACCTTTTACCTCAGTAATTTAATGAGAAAGGCATGGGTGAAGAGAGAAGCTGTAACCAAAAGCCTATAGTTTAATAATTTACCGTATTGTGGTTTCTGAAACAAAAATATTTTAATTTAAAACTGATGTAAACAAAAACCGTCTAAAACAGAATGACACCGCGTCAGAATCCGGATGCCGGTCACCCGATGGGTATTTAGTATTATTATTTATTGACTGGCCGTCCCTCGGACTTTTCACTCGCCCCTCGGATTGCGTCCGGGCTCGCAAACAAATCGGAAGACGTAATTATTAAGAATACTGCAAATAAGGGGCACTGGTCGACTTTATTAGAACGTTCTATGCGTAGCTCTGTTTTACTGAAATATACAAAATAGTCTTCATTTGTTTATTTAGGGATCAATTTTTAAGTTTTCATGTTACAGGAAACTTTCTTGAATGTAGGTTATTGAAATATATATTTTAAAAGATAATTTATGCATTTTATTTGCGCATCTAAAATGCGCGCCAAAAAAATTAAACACTGAACTTGCGTCTGACCATTAAACATTCACAATTTTTCATTTCTTTTGGTCTTGACAAATAAGAACCTGGCATACAGAAAACTCTTTTTCTAAAAAGTAGAATTGAAGCACTGTACCACTTCAAATCCAGAGTAATAAAATCTACATTCGTCCCATATATAGAAGGATTGGTAGTTTTGTTATTTCACGCGAGAGATCCTTTTGTTGCATGGATTCGCGTTAAATGGCTAGGAAGTTAGTACAGGGAGGTGAGTTCAATCGGCCGAATCAAATCTTTGTCTCCTAAGGACATCGACCATTCTATGACGACACCTGTAGGACTTACCGATCAATATCACTCGCGTACAGCGCACAAATCATGAGAGGTCATGTTAACCTGGTTGATCTATTGCCGAAATAAAAATACCTCGTCCACCCCAGGCTGGTTCGCGAATAAATCACAATCTAATACGGTGCGACGCGATTGCTAGATTTTTCCGTCTTATTGAATCTTTTCCGATCGCTGTAAAAGACACGACATTTTTATGCCAACCAACAAAGACGAAATGGAAATACTGAGTTGTGAATCATCAGATATATTTGTTGTTCCTTTAAACGCATCTTTTTTCAATCTCCTACATCCTCCCAATCATAATCTCTACTTTAATTATCTATCTTCTAATAGGAAATCTTAAGTGTCCCTTCAAATAAATGTTATCAATTTCAAAACACTAGATACTTGCCAATTTTGGCTAACAAAACAGTAACCGAACGTTCAAAAGATTGAAGCAAAGCAATAATCGATAGGTTCACAATAGTCTAGCTATTGCAAACAATGTAAGATCCTGGAACCTGAAAATCGTCTGCCGAGCTCGAAATTAATTCCATTTCGTGTACCGCAGCCGTGTAATGAGACCATCTCCGCCCATACGTATTTACTTTGTACGTATTGGATTTCTACATCTGACTATAGAAAACTTTCCACTTCTCCGTCATGATCATAAGAAGGCTCCATATAAAAAATTAGAGTTTGCGTTTACATGTATTTATTTTTAATACCACAATTGTATTGGGTAACAATTATTTTTCGAAACAATATTTTACAAGCCACAGGTTTGGTTATTATTTGAAACTACAATGTTAAAAACATACTATTTTTTTTTTAGTTGGCCTGTATTATATACGTCCCACTGCTGGGCACGGGCCTCCTCTACTGAATGAGAGGGATTAGGCCTTAGTCCACCACGCTGGCCTAATGCGGGTTGGCAGACTTCACATACCTTCGAAAAATCTTATCGAGTTCTCAGGTATGCAGGTTTCCTCACGATGTTTCCTTCACCGTTAAAGCAAGCGATAATTAACAATTAATATACACGTAACTTAGAAAAATCAGTGGTGTATGCTCTTGGGACTGGTCTCGAACCTGCGACTTTCGTCTCGACAGTCCATACCACTCCCCGCTGAGCTATCATACTATGGCTGAAATAAAATAGAAATCCAAATCTTTTGACATGGCAACATTTATCAGTCACATTAAACATATGTCCACAAACCAAAAGAGCATCTTAATTAACGAGACGTCAACGTCAAGCACAAAAATCAAACTCCTACGAACAAGTAGCCACTTAACTCCTTGAGTTGTCTAAAGAGGCAAAGGCATCGCACGTGACGCATGAGTGAATTTGCATGGACCACCGTATTAGCATGCAGACGTACACAGGACGTGTGTCGGGGGCCTTATTTCATGCTCCGTGGAACATCTTATCGCCGGAGGTCGGCTGCTGAGAGCTCTAATTATAATTACTAATGCTCGTATGCTCAAAGTTGTTGTTTTTGAGATTTATATTTCGGCTTATTTGAGCGCCCCGGCTTAACTCGGACGGGGTGTGTGTAAATTAGACGCAATATTCGTGGCCAGATAAAAATGGACGGTGGTTTTAAAGAAGATATTGTGGGGAGAAATCAAACACTTGGCTTAATGGTGTTGACTGCGATTTTATGTTTCAACATATATCACTAACAATACTTATGATAGTCACACACAGAAGTTACACACTTCAGATCTTTTTATTGTAACAGCTGTAACAGAGTAGTAGTGATATTCATATTCTTCGAGCCTTTGTTTTTATACGAAAAAATCGAGCAATTGCGTCATCTCACGGGAAATGACCCCAATTGCGTGAACACCCATACTGCCTGAAGACTCATGGATGTGTTACGGACCTTAAACGAAAGGTAATGAGAGTTTCGAAGAAGGAAAATACGGAAATCTTCATCGTCCGAAACGCATCGGCAAGCTGTTATTTCTAGTCGGATTTCTATAAGACAGCGGTATTAACCCAGTCGAGCCGACCTAATTAATTTAAAGAAAAAACTCGATTATACAACATGGCTCTCCCCCTTAAAAAAGACAACAACCACTACATTAGTAATAACAAAACTACATTAGCTACATAAATTCGTCGTAATAATACACGAAACGGAAATGTAAACACAAAATAGACACTGAAAGGTACGCAGGTTGCACAGGTACTTAAGCAAATAATTTCCTTAAAATCCACAATGATGCGAATTTAAAGCCGCATTAGTAGGCTTTTAAATTAATTGCCGAGCGTTAGAAATAATGGAATTAACTTAATCGAATAGTTGTTTACATTGTGTCACTGGTAGCAATTAAAATTGTTTCGAAAGACAATAAATCATTGGCGCGAAAGTGAAACATCACTGTGCGCGCGGTGTGCACACCTTGCAATAAATTTCCCAATTACTGGGAGAAATTTGCGCTGGCAACACCGGGGTGGAGGGAAATAAACTGAAATTAATTACTGGTGAGCTTCAACGGTATCCCAAAACGGAAAATGTGGAGTTTGGTATCAAGTAATGCTTGCTTGTTGTAATCAAGTGCTCATAAATCCTAGTTGAATCGATTGGAAAAATAAACAGCTCAATTTATTAAAGTACAGAAATTTTAAATTTTTTTAACGACATCTTGAAATTATTATTATTTCACACATTTATATGATCAGTAAAAAGCGCATATTGTGTCGAAACTCGTCGTTTTTTATGTTTCGTTCTCTGAGGAGAAGAGACACACAGACCCGAAACAAATAATTGTGGATGACAAAATCATTTGTATCGGTGTGACAAAGCGGACAAGAGCAGCCTCTTGCTTCATACCAGCTACTCACCCACCGCGCCACGGAGGCTATCATCAGGCATTTATAGTCATGGTCGCAAATCTTATATTAATATTTATCCAATCCATAAACACTGAAACTGCTACAAAATAAACATATACTACATACAATATTAGCCAACCATTTTTGCTTGTTCAACGAGTGAATAATTCTTCTGAGAGTAAGTCTAATGATAAATACACAATATTAGCCGAGATAATTCGCTCGCTAGACAGCCGCGCCGTGAAAGGAGCGAATTAAGCCACAATTACCCGTATTTTAACGTCTCTTGCCGCACCTTGTGTATTCACGCCTTAAGTCTCGTTATGCTGCATTGTTTCTTTGATTTATATTGTGGTTGGTTTCTTTCTATTGTTAATTTCTGGTATGTTTGTATCTTTTATGGTTAGTGCTGTTACAGCCTACTTATAGTGAGTAGACGGTGAGGTCCTGACTTTAAATCCAGTACAGACAACACAATTTGTGTTGAAGTTTTCGATTTTGGAATATCACATATGATTTACATGATATGCGGCTTGTACATTTCGGAAGAAATATAATTGAAATGCGTACAAATTAGTAAGTGCCGTTGCCGATCTGCCGCCGAGCTCGGTCATACCTTTAGGTTAATATCTATGTCACCATAATCTGCGTCACCCAAACAGCGCTTGTTTTTGAGCAACGAAGCTACAACTCCCTCAATGCTTAAACGTTTCACGTAAAATCCTGTAAAGGGTTGCTTCAACCACGTTGAACGTCACATTGTGTACACATTTCCGCACTTAGCCTGGTGTTAATTTGACGATGACTGTCGCGCCGCCATCCGTCATCGCCTTGGGCCTGTCGACGCTCGTCTTTATGACGTCTAATTTGAACATCATCTACTCAGCCCGTGACTTATTGTGCGAGCATGATTAGCAAATTCGCGCCTATTGGTGTAAATGCCTTGTTTGCTTTTATTTTATTATGATTTTCACTGGAACAGTACTCGCAGGTGCTATTGACAATTATTGATTTCAAGTAGTAACTAATTTGACGAATAACAAAACTTTGATGTCATAATCATTAGACTTGAAACAAAAGCATATTCGTATAACGACAGAAAGATCATTTTTTTACATGTAATCTATATTATAAAAGGGTCAGGTTTGCAAAAGAAGAAATTCAAAAGCATCTTCCAAATTACTGCAGTTTGTCCATAGGCAAATAAATAATAAAGTAATAGCGTTTGCTCTTAGTAGCTACTCGTCGTACACACAACGTCAGCTAAACTTATAACAACTTGAAAACAAGCTAGACCTTTGCAATATTAATAATCACATACTAAACGCTACAAATGCCGATCGAAACCGTTCGGTTTTGAAATGGAAACAAAGGTTCGCCCGTGATAATTGGATGCGGCCGCTCCGAACGCGCTAGACGAGACTTAATTGAGGTTTTAGAGTTGAGCTAATTCGCTCACCTTAAGTCCTGCCGGAGCCCCTGCGAGGGGCTGGCTCGGCCGGTTGGTTGGCGTCGACAATAACATGCGGCAATGTTAAGTGAGCCCATAGTTGGTGTTGTGTATCTTGTTGGATTACGCGCAATTAATTTCGCTGTATTAAAGATGATATTTTTGGATTTCAAGTGGTGTTTGATTACGGTGTTGTTTGTTACTACAATAAAGCAGGTTTTAAAATTAAAAGTTAGTATCAGTATACTAATATAACATGCTGTTCTCAGATACCATGTCTTCAAATGTAAAGAACTTAAAATGATTCAATTTAGTGTTACAAATATATATTGGCCCGAAAAAAATTCACAAAGGCGTAACGGAAAGCTCTCAGTGATTGAGAATTCTCTCACGTGCGCCACAACAAAAAGTAACAACTAAATATTTCGGAGACGGCCCGATAGAGGTCGGGTGCGGATAACAAAAAGTAGGGGACGGCCAGTCCGGCCCCTCGACGCCCGCACAGATATGATAATCCCAAGCATGTAAAATAGTAAAATTTAAGGTCTCTCCATGTGAAGAATTGTGTTCGTTCCGTAGGCAAATTATTCTAATGTGGCCCTTTTATTCGAATCACACTCCTCGGCCGGGTCGCCCAGTTCCTCCGACACTCATTTGTATTTCAATAAAACAGCACTAGCCCTATCTAAACAGAGATGATTCGGATATCGATCGCCAACAACTAACGCCAAACGTATACTAAATACCGAGATTGTAATGGAATATTATTACAATGTTTTCAAATAAATTATTTCGCAAGCCGATCATGTGTCAATGAATCAATTTGAATAACTTGAACGGCTATCGAAATTTCGCCAATATTTTATTTGTACAGTGTAATTGAGTTTAGTTAGTAAGCTCTTGGATTTCCAAATAAAATAAAAAGTTATTATACAAAAAAAAACCAAGCAATGAAGTTTTCGTACCCCCACTAAACTGCGCTCGTCACTCCGAGACATAAGATGTTAAGTTTCATAATGCCCAGTAATTTCACTGACTTCAATGTCCTTCAAACCGAAACACAACCGTGCTTTTAACTTTTTGAGTTTTTTTATAATTTATTAAAACATTCTCCATAATGTCATGCATATTGTGTGGAAATTTCATCAGGCTACCTAAGATCAGCCAGATAGACGAAAATTCAGACGGTTTTTTAGGCTTAACATTAGTGTTTCGTTGACACTCTTTGGGTACGGAAGCCTAAAAAACACATGCTCAGTTACAATAACTCCCCCACGTCGGTCAGTATCACAATTAAAACGTGTAAATAAAAGCGACATATCTCTACGACAGGATCCGGCTTCTCTCGTATATCGTTTCTGTTGTCCGATTTGCATAGCGTCGAAAGTTACAATCACATTTACCTCATCAGCCTGCGGGGAGTGCAATAATTCTTTCCTCCATCTGCCATCTTCCTGTATCTACCCTACAGATGCTCTTTTTGCCGTGGCGCGGCCAGCGGCGGTCCTACCGATACATAAATTTTCACGTTCGGTCATCCCTTAAAAACAAGTTTAGCTCTTTATCCGTAGGAGAGTAAGTTAAAGAATGGCTCGACCGTACGTTACCCTCCGATTCGTTACGTATTCAAATTATTTCGCCATCCTGTTTTTGCGTCCGTTTGAATTGCGTTGTGTACTTACAAATTCTGTGCCCTTTTATAGGGCCTCTGCTATTGATTTTGATTAATTAGTTCGCAGTTGATTGTGAAAACTTTTTTCATTGTTTATTGATATGCAGGTAGCGGTGTTTGTTTACTTAAAGTACACGTATGTTGGGTTTTGTAGGTGTGTGTATTGAAGTCGGGTGTATTTCTTATTAATTGGCCCTATCTGCAGACAGGCTAAGGCGGACGCTGATGGCCCCTTGACGAGCCTGCAGACAGCTCGCCCTTCGGTACGGCTCGCCTTACACTTACACTCATGTGACTCCCACTCGTTAATTAAATAATGAAGTTTAAATCCGTCTTCAGCTACCCTATTCACTGCTGATTTTCCGACAATATCGCAATATTTGACGCACTTCATGTGATATAATACCTGTTAGTTATAGCTTTTAAAACTAATAAGCATTTAAATAATATGAAATTACGTTATTATGTAACAATTTACTTATATCAAGACTTATCGACCAAGTTGCATCGGCCGTGATCTCAAGTTGATTGCTTTAATGCGCAATTAAGACCCGTTTTTAATATCATAGTACGTATACAAAGAGGATTTTAAGTGAATTTGTGTTTTCTTCTTTTAATGTAATACTACTACTGTGTACGCTCTTACATTGTAAGTTTTTCAGGTAATTTAACTTCTGATAATTCTTTTAAAGAATATTTAGATATTCAAACCGTATATGTAATGTTTAAGGGCACATCTGGTAATGACCAAATAATTCCATAAAAATGTACTAACGACAATAATATAATATTTAAAAGTCTTTTAATCGCGTAGTATGTAAAGCTATAAATTCTAATTTATGTAATGTCTATTAACCCATGACAACTGTCGATGCAAATTGTCCGAAAAGTCGTAAGAATTTTGTTCATATTATTATATTAATGAGAATACGCAAACTTATGTTCTTACGGAATATAATATGAACATAAGCGAGTACATATTATTATGTACGTAACAGCCATTACCTTTACCACAGCGTTCCAGCATCCGCCACACCTAATCTCCATTCCGTTCTATTCAGCCAGCGAAAACTTGTACAAGAGCGTTGCAAGATAAAGCTGGTCATATGCATGCCACACACGTCTACTCTTTACAAATTCAACGTGATGTGAGCCATTCATACGGCGGATAAGTTTGCTGTGCCGTGTGCGGCCAGCTGTATGTGATAAGTCAACGCTGAGTGGCGTGAGTTGATTTCGCATTATGGATGAGGTATTGTCTCTTCGTGGGTTTTATGCAAGCATGTATTGTTGAGGAATCAAATAATGTTAGATATAGAAAATTTCTTTATTGTATGATTCTTTGTGTGTTTTATACAGATTATTAAATGATATTAAAAATAATAGTTAGCTATTTATTACATTACCGCTCTACTAGGTACGGGCCTCTTCTATGAATGAGAGGGGTTAAGGCCTTAGTCCACCATACTGGCATTATGAGTTGGTAGATTTCACAATCTTCGAAATTATTATGAAGAATTCTCAGGTATTCAGGTTTCCTCGCGATATTTCCTTTACCGTTATAGCAAGCGATAATTAACAATGAACACTAACTAACTTTGAAAAGTCAGAGCTACATGTTCTTGGATTGCTGGTTTCGAACTTGCGACTTTTGTCTCCGCAGTCCGTACCACCCCCCACTGAGCTATCGCTGCTATTTTTACTGTGATATTTGAATAATTATCGTCTCTATTATCGAGCTATAATTACTAGCCTGTCTTAGTTCATTTATGTATTATTCTGTCATACAATTGTGAATATTGGTCTCGAAAGAGCTTGCCAACAATCTTTGGTTTGTCATTTATGGATAGCCATTTATGTTACCCAACGCAAACTTATTATTCTTTACTATACTTGAGCAATAGTTTCGGTCTTTTACGATTATTTAAAGCTCTACAAACTATACAAACATATACCTACCAAAATAAACGTACTCACAACTCCCCCAAGAACTGTATAATTCCAATATAAATCCTAAGAAGAAATTCTATGTTCATTGTAAACTAAAAAATACCACCCGTACCATTGGACCGTGGCGAAACTGACGTTTAACTACAATAACTATCGTATAATCGTGACACATGTCGCAGATAGCATTAGCGGAATAAAAACTCAGTGGACATGCGACCACCGACCGGAAAGTTTCGAACTTTGGCATGCTCGGTTAGGGGGTAGACCCCCCCTAATCTGCAAAACCATTAACCAAGGCATATATTCTGTGCTCTTGAAATTCTAAGTCTATATTAGTGGTTTAATTGTTCATATACTTTGAGAGATTTGATACACAGTATGTGAGCCTGATTTCGCTCCTGTTAGGTATTTTATTGCGTAACAAAACGTATAGGGGATCCAGTGAAGCATGTAACGGTGATTCATGCAGTTATTGAATAACCCAACAACGTTTGTCCGGATTTACGATACCGTGAAAGACTCCATACAATCAGTGGAACGCCACTTTTCTATTTGTATTCGATTGCGAATCCGAAGGAAGAGAAGGGAATTTCGGCCTACGGATATAACAACCCATCCTAGCCGGCCCATTCATGCTGTAAACAAAAGGTCTATAGCGTGGCTCTACCACTTATAACACCGATTTTATTTCATATTATTTCCATACTTCAGTTAATACTATATGCTCTGTTACTGAATACAGTAATAATCTTAATTAACTCCTCTAAAAAAATGGAATTCTAGAAAATAGTAATTCACGAATTATATTAATTGACGTATATGGCTGGGTGTAATAAATTTTACTTTTTTTTACTTTTGTCACCAAGTTATTTTTGCGTAAGGCACACAGCACGTGCAGCCGACACGGGTCCGACCCCGGCACCGGCGAGACGCACAAATCATGCCACATGCCGAACTTGGAATCGAATGTACTACCAACATGTATCATACTCAAGATATTTATTTTCTTTTATTCATCCCAAATATTAGCTGAACTAAGAAATTTCGATCAGCTAAATGATTCACATTAGCTCAACGGCTATACGTTCTTTCGTAACTAACCACAGCAGGGTTGTAGAAGAACTACGTGTTTAAGGAACCATCGGTTCCATAAAACCTATTCTAGAATAAAAAAAAATAGCAAAAATTTAGAATAAGTACAATACCAGAGGAATCATGAATTAGTTGTTGAAATTAAAAGAAGGGGATGATTAATACAATTAGTAAATAAATAATAAATAAATAAATACACTCAACAGTCACACACATAGTCCTGACCCCACAGTAAGATACGAGTCTTGTGTCGTAGGTATCAGGAACTATGAGAGACTTTCGGTCTCACAGCACCCAGACCCCGAGACAAATATTTGTGGATCACACAAACAATTGCCTCGGTGCGGGGATCGAACCCGCGGCCTCTCGCTTCACAGCCGGCTACTCGCCTTCTGCGCCACGGAGGCTGTGTATAATAAATATCTACATCCAATGGCCACACACATAGTCCTGAACCCACAGTAAGATCGTGGGGATCAAATATTATGAGAGACTTTCTATCTCACAACACCCACATCCGAAACAAATATTTGTGGATCACACAAACATTTGTCTCGATGGATCGAACCCGCGTCCTTTCCTCACTAGGGAACCCACCCTGGTCAGTAGACAGTAATATTTGCGAACTGCCACTAGTTCTTCCTGATGTAGGACGGAGACCTTCAACCGTGACCTCTTGTCCCATATTTGTTCACCAGGTTCATAAATCAACGAACAAAATTGATACATTTAAACCATCCAGTATACATAAATCATTTAGAATCATAAAATATTTGATACGTAAATGTGAAAATAGTTCAAGAACTAAAGTTTTCTAATATTTCTTACACGCCAGAATGATCTCGTAATCTACATAAATCCCGCTTGGAATGCAGTGGTATTTAAACTCAGCCGATATAAATCAATAACTTTACATTGCTTAACATATTATGTATGGATGTAATATTCATGGGTATTTTTCATAATAAATGCATTTTTTTTATCCAAGCACGGCAAAGTGACTACATTATATATGGTAAGCTTAGTGCAGTCCAAAAATCCAGCATCCATCGACAAACAATGTCTTAGGCAGTGGCCGTGTGCAGTGTGTAGCCTGTATAAATGCTTTTTCACAGTCCGAAGAGAGGAGAAGCTATTCTAGGGGCCTGCGACAGGAGAGGCGGTTGACCGATACAGGCAGAAGCATGAAAGGATGTACCCCTATACCCGCCCCAAACAACCATCAAGTCTTGTCGCAAATCCCTTGGGAGAACCGGATATGGACTAGCTGATCCTGAAACGCGATCCACACACGGTGTATGGGTCACTATGGAGCACCAGGGGTCCACTCACCAAGAGTCAACAGAAACTCTAATCATAAAATAAATATATAGAATTACGTGCATATTTCTAGTTCTAAATTAAATTTACTACCTATCTATGAAACCCCCGTCCGTGTTTTACATCGCAATAAAATATTCAAATAAAAATTGCTCCACGATGCAATAAAATAAACGCTAACCGTTTTACGGCGCCGACAATATAATGAAATAATCGTAACGGGCGTCGACGTCACGTCGAATTGCCCGATAAATCTTCCTCGGCTCATATTGTCCGGTCGACGGTCCTCCAGCAACACTTTAATATCGAGAAATATCATTCCGATAATCGAACGCGCACGCACTAGTCGCCGCGCATAAATCACGTCCCCGCAGTGCCCCGCTCTCGGCTCTCGTTTATTTTTTTAGACTTTCCATTTCCAAATAAAGTCTCCGAGCAGCGGGCCAGTGCTTCCTCCTTCCGGGGCGGTTTTTGTATGATTTGTTGGCTGTCGGCCATTTCCCTTAATATTGTCAATATTTCAAATATTAATTGTTATAAATCAGAAAAGTTTACCATCACGCTTTTTATAGCCAACAGCGGGATTGGATTTTTATTACGATCAATTTACCCGTTCTAAGTGTGTTGATGTCGTCACTCGTAATGTGGTGTTTGTAAACGACAATGGAATCGGTGGACGAATACTAGCACGCCTGAGGGGAAACTCGTTAAATTATGTAGGTACACTTAGCGTGTCAATCTACGCACTACTTTGAAAAAGTTCCGCCCATAAAACATTAACAAGCACTCAAGAAAATTCCCGAGCGGTGGTCCGTTCGTTAAGTAGTGTCAGCCTGTAGTTTTTCCCACCTCCAGTTAGCGTTGTCCACTTCAGCGGGAAGGGTCGCTGTCAACGCGATTGGCGAGCCGATATCTCCCTTGAGTGTCGCCCTCCGGCCTCGTCGGGACTTCAGCACGAAGATCATCGCAAAGCCCTCAATTAATGGCAAACAATGCCTCCTCACGCACCCAATTTTCAGTTGTCGCTCTCGTTTTGCTCGGTGACAGTTGGCACGGGTCTACATAGCCTGCTCACGCGAAGCACGTCATTTCATACTATAGCTAAGATAATCTTACCTGCTTTCTCCATATGCAATTCTCATTTATACATTATGTGGAAATAATATAGTTTCCAATGTTGATTCATATTGTGAACTTTGTATATAAAATAAAAACATTTTATACACGTCATTTTTGCAAGTTACAAAGCTAAATCGCAACTGCAAAGCGGCGCGAATACTCCTGCAGGTAGCACATAAACAAATACCTTATCCAATTACGGTATTCAATTAGGTACATACATAAAATACAATAGCGAGACAGAGCTACAAATCACACGAGTACACACTAAAATCCGTTGAATTCTCGCCACAAAACGGGTCATGGTAAATACTCTGGCGAAGTGTTGTCCGGTACTTTCACAGGCTGAGATGCGAGACTCAGCTCGCTCGCTCGACGCCCGTTATCGATCCACGGGCAGGGGACGGGGGGAGGGTAGAAATTTGGGAAAACTTTGAAAGTTTCGCGTCTAATTCAGGCGCACGCACACCACCGAGTTGAACTCCGCACACAGCGATCGACGTGGCCTCGTAATTTTGTTTTGTGCTGGTTGTTTTTAAATGTCACGTGACTAAAGCCTACGTGACTGGACCATGTGTTTGTTGGCCGTTTATTGCCAAATATGACGAATGTAACAACGTGTATGTTTGATTACCCAGAGGGCGAGAATAGTTCTGGAAACGCGATATAAACCAATTCTGCATTAATAATTCGTAATGCACAAAGTTTTTACTATTCATTATACACCTATAGCCATAAACCTGTCGTTTCACTCAAATCAAAAGTAAATGTGCGAGTGGACTCACGCACCGAGGGTTCCGTACCGAAAGGTAAGTTTAAGGCATCCGCCTTAAACTTTTACTTTTCATTTTTTTGTTATTTATGACGGTATTCACCACCATAATCAAAGATACCTACACAATGCAATGAAAATTTCAACTGGTCACGCATTGCGGTTCTAAACTTAACGCTAGTTAAATGTTGGACTTATAGACATACACACGGCTTAGTAATAATGTTCCGTTAGCACCCTTTGACTACAGAACCCTAAAAAATATAAGCAAACTAAGGAAAGCAGAACACAATACAAACAGCACAACGTTTTAAAAATAGAACATTTATAATTAAATTTCAAAGATATTCCAATGTGACTATACGTCTTTCGTTTATTATATGAGAAAAAATATTTGAATCTGGCAAAAGCTTTGCACAAAAAAATGCTATTTTTCATCCACCTAATGTCCGTAAAATCACAGACGATTACATAATAGATCAAAGAAGTGTCATTATCCATTGTGGCGTGAGTGGCTAAAAGAAAACAATTAAGCAGATGAGACGCGGGCGGTGAGTGACGCCAGGGCACAATGCCGCCGGAGACGGCCGCTTCCTGTGGACAGCTCGACAGTTTTTGCTTTATTTGGATTAAACGTATACTTGTTTTTATTCAGCTTATTTATTTCTCTTTTTTTTAGTTTGAGTGTACCTTTTATTGACTGGCACTTCATTTGTAAACCAACGAAGAAAACGGAGGAGGTCAATTCGACGCTTTTTTTTGTATCTGTCAAATGACAAACGATTTGAATGTTTGTTCTTTGATGATGATTAAAGTAGGTCGCATTTTAATTTAAAGAAGTAATTCCATCTTTAAAAAGTTGAAATGTGGGATGAAAGACTCAAATAAGTGAAGTATAATCTAAATAATTATTCTAAATAGGCCGGCTCAACGCGGTTACACAGAATATCGACGAAAGTGGCAACTTGCTATTGCGTTTCGTACGGTGAGTGATATATGCGGAGATCCAAGTATCACTCCCTTTCCCAAAAACTTAATTACCCCTTTTCTTTATTTCTCAGCTACTGTGGATGTCTATGGGCGGTGATCACTTACCATCAGGGGACCAACTTTTCCAGACCATTTTGCAGACACTTTTCCAGAACCATAACGAATAAAACAATAAAATAATAGGCATATCCATCGTGAATGATGTATGGTCTTGAGTTAATACAAACTTTTCATAGGAAAAATCTTTCAGTTTTACCGAATTTTCCAATTTTCCGGGCAACCTTTCCAGAATTTATTTCCGTAAAAACTTTATTCTGACTATTAAGAATATCTAAAAAAATCCAAATTGGCCAAAGTGATGAATTTTTATTTATAAAGATAAATATTTTTCGTTCAAAATTTATAGCTGTTATAATTCGCGAGCGTCCTTTGTCGGCCGTTGTTAGTAAACAGGCTGTTTGTTCTGCACCAAATAAAGGAATTCCATTCGGCCGACGTTTTCGGTTAGAACAAAAAAAAATGGGCGAAAAAATAAAAACAAGAGAGCAATTAGCGTGATTTAATGGCCATTTAATTAGACTATAATTAATGCGATATTTTTCAAGTGGGTGTCTCTTTTTGTGTTGCCATGTTTTTATTTAGGAAAGCATGGAGAAATGGGGTTTGTAAATTGTATCGGATAATGTTGTAGATTTGACAGCCTCCGTGATGCATTGGGCTAATGCCGGTTGAAGCCGCGGATTCGATTCCCGCAGCAACACAATGTTTCTGTAATGCAAAAATATTTGTTTCTGGTCTGGGTGTTGTAGTATTTAAAGTATCTCGTAGTTCCTAATACTCACGATACAGGTTAACCTAGTGAATATGATGACTGCGTGTGTGACTGTTGGGTGTATTTTTTTATTTATCAGTAAGTTATTAGACATACCTAATTAGTTCTGTACGCATTGGCTGAACTGGGACTTACCGAGTATAACAATAGTTTTTCTTGCCATGTTCTAGGTCCTAAACGAATGGCAAAAGTATTTATAAACAATTTGTGTAATATCGGGTTCACACGATGGGTTTTTAATTGCTCAACTGCGAATTCACATGCGATTTGGTTACCTGTATAGGTTTGTTGATCAAATCCATTGAATGTCTGTTCAGAGGTAGAAAATCGCATGCGACTCGGTATTTGACCAATTAAACTGGAATTGTGTGTAGACAGCTTTTGTCGATTCAAGTCTCTTGTTGAAAGCGATTGGACTCGTCTGAACCTGTCATAGATATTTTTAACAAGGTAGTAGTCCTCACGTATGCGAGAATATCTGTGTTGGTACCACCGCTTTGACTATTTCTGCCGCCAAGCAGCAGTGTGTAAGCACCGTTGTGTTTCGGTTTGAAGGACTTTAAAGCCAGTGAAATTAATGGGCATTGTGAGACTTAACAACTTATGTCTCGGGGTGACGGATGCAATCCAGTGCCATGTAGTGCTTTGTAATTTAAAGTTCTGTGTGGTACTGTATCTGTTCTGTGTGGTATTGTTTATAAACGGGCTTACCATGGAGTTAGCGACCAGTTCATTTCGACATTCCAGCTATTAAAAAAGTTTACGTAATACAACAATACAATACGCTTTTAACACTTCAAATAGATTATTAAGAAATAATTGGATCATTATTATGATTTAGCATGTACAGCGATTAACCAAAAATTGAATTATTTTGTAAAGAAATTACGACTTAATCCATAAAACACGGTTTTACAGATAATTAGTGGAACTTGCGTATTTCATCGCAGCGTCGGCGGCGAGTCGTTGCCCTCTCGAATCTCTACTGTAATTAACATTCGTACGCCATTACATTAATTAAATTGCTCACTTTTCGAGTGCACGCATTTTCTAATTGTGATTTATTGTACTTTGTTTTATTTCTCATAATTGATGTAAATTCCATTCCATTACATTCAGGAAAACTACAAGGTTATGCCCCGGTTAATTTTTTCCTTCACTGCACTGTATTCGAGGTTGTCCAACAAACTCTGCGATAGAACCACCCTGCAGACATTTTTTTTTTATAGCATAGGCCAGCAACCGAGCAAGTGGGTCAACTGATGGTAAGTGATCTCCACCGCCCATGTACGCCCACCACCAGAAGAATCATGGGCGCGTTGCCGACCTTAAAGGAAAGGGATAATTAGGGATTGGGAAGGGGAAGGGATTTGGGCATCCGGATATCTCACTCACCGTACGAAACGCAGCAGCAAGCCGCTACTTAACGTCGGTTTTCTGTGAGACAGTGGTAACGATCCGGTTGAGCCAGCCCATTCATGCTGTAGACAAAACTGTCTACAGCGTGGCTCTACCACTCAACATGCATGCATTGTCTACAGCATGAATGGGTTGACTTGACCGGGGTAATACCATGATGTGGCAGACACCTATCGAAAAAACAAAAAATAAAGCGTTTATCGAATAAAATATGAATAAACAAGCAGACGCACTTAGTAGCCGATATTTAAGTCTGACGGGGCTTGAATTCTGTCTGGCACGTAATTACTATCCAGGCGTGGATAAAACATGTGGATGTTGAAATATATGAATTGGTTTTACGATCGACTATTGACTTGATTGGTAGTAGCGATACACGTTAAATATATATAGACTCACGCCTGTTTCGCATAGGGGTAGGGAGAGACAATAAACTTCCACTAGCTACGATCCTTACACACATCTCTGGCCTCTTTTACTATCAAAGAATCTCTCTCTCTCAAGAAATTCTTCATGCATGCATGTCAGTTTAGGGTACTTCTGATCTGCCCTTTCTCGAGAATATCTTTTTTTTTATCCGAGCATGGCAAAGTGACTGCACTACACCTGATGGTAAGCGTAGTGCAATCCAAAAAACCAGCGACCACCAACAAACAATGAGTCTATCGGTGGTCACCAGAGTTATGCCAGCCTGTATAAATGCTTCTTCCCGCTTCGGGAAGGAAAGAAGCAAATCGAGGGGCCTGCGACAGGACAGGCGGATGACAGATGCAGGCATAGTAATACAAGGATGTACCCCTATACCCGCCCCAATAAGCCATAAAGTCATATCGTAAGCCCCTCGGGAGAACCGGATATACACTAGCTGGATGGAAAGCGATCCACACAAGCGATCTCCGACTTGATCTGAGAAAGTTCGCTACATATCGCATAATATACGCTAAATATCTGTCTTAGCAATTAAGTATCTCCTTTGCACATCAGCAAATAGTCGCCGCATCATGCATGTATAAAACCCACAGATTCTCAATATATACATAGATTACAAAAAATACAATTTATAATAATATAATTAGTTTATTACACTCTGATGTCGTTTAAGTCATTTTTTAAAAAGACCAAGCCTGCTAAGTTTTCTATGAAACTGACGTCATCGCGTTGGGCGTAATTTTATAGTGCACATTGGAACGTTACGCTGAAGTTTACGCTTAATCGTCGCTTTTACAAGATTTACAAATATATTTCCAAATTCTGTTCACAAATGAGACAGTTTATAGGATTTAATAGTTTTCTTGCAACACTGCACGTTTTTAGAACTTTCCTTTGATTTTATTACAAAGAAAAACAAACAATGAGTCATTGGGATAGTGGACAAGAGCTGTGTGTTAATAAGAAGACATCGATTTGGGGCGAATTTAAAGGAGTAGTGGCAACAAATAAAGCTGTTAGCGGAATCGGCAGTCGGGTCACGGCGACTCACGGGATCAAGTGCACTTCTACGTGGAAGCCGCTACACACGGGGCGACGAATCTCGAGATAGGAGCGTCGTTATCGGTTGTCAGCCGTTTTAACAATAAGTCAAAATTGCATTTAATTCTACAACGCATGAGCGATGTGTTAAAAACGTTATTTTGAATATTTTTTCACAGGAATGTGTGATTTTTATATTCGTTTAATTTGCTTATGCTGCTGAATTAACGGCTATATTAAAATATATAACTCTATACCCAATAAACTATTAAATGACGAGAATTTTAAATCTACACAAAATATCTAATATCCATGCTTCCCACCAATGAACCTTAGATATATATAATAATATTATTCCTGTAGTATACTATCATACTGCTGGTTACGACCCCCCAAACCCCCCACAACCCTTCGAATGACAAGGTTTAGGCCTTAATTTAGCACGCTGGCCTAATACGGCTTGATAAATTTCATATACCTTCGCAACCTACTAGGTAGTAGATCCCTCGTATGCAAGGGGCTGTATGTTTAGATGCAACCGCTTTGTCTATTTATGCCGCCCAGCAACAGTGTGTAAGCACTTTTGTCTTCTGGTTTGAAGGACATTGAAGTCAGTGAAATTATGAGGGGTATTATGAGGCTTGATGATGTCTCGACATGATGAACGCAGTCCAATTCCATGCAATGCTTTGTTATTCAAAGTTCTGCGTGGTATTACTTCTGTTTGTGGGTAGGCGTAGCGCTTACTATTAGAATAAAAAATGCCTCAAATAGCAAATGTAATTAATATTTATTTTACAACCTAAAATAAACCACACAATAACACCTATTTGATACCATTTACACCCATTTAAGATGGCATACAATCCCTCTAAATCTTCCCACGTACACCCGACCAGGCTACCTCAAAAGAAAACCGAAGCGAAGTAATAAGAAAAGGTAGAAGTGCCCCATTGAATGATAACTCCGGGCGCTTTGTCTCGCACGTCCGTCTTGACGAATCGAATTAAAAGGCTTATTGTGTCTACGTGACAGCTCCTCAACTCCTCAGACCCTCTCGCGTTTTTGTTTCAAGCAAACTAAAATATTACAGGCCATTCACTACCCCAACTCTGGGGACGGAGATTTGCTACTTGAATTTGTACTCAATTTTTAACAGGGACCGTTAATTAACAGAGCTGCTCTTTATTGGCGAGAGAATTCTTAATGCGTTAATTGTAGAAATGCAATCTTGAGAGAGCTTTTCAATCATACAAATGCGCCGTAATTTAGGGTGAGATTTGGCGGGAATTAATTAGTGAAAAACTTTGGTGTAATTTGTTATTTAGTGTTTTTATTTTGTTTCAGGCATCTTTTCGACATCGGATGCCATCGCCATCGGATCAAGGTTAGTTCTAATAATATTTTCGTTTACATTAGAAATTATATTTTTTATTACCAATAAATAATGTGTAGCCATTTTCTATTCAAAACCTTCTTCTGTGGCTTGCAGTTTTAAAAACTCAAATAATACGTAAGATAATATAAATCACAAATACACAATCAAAATAGTTACTCAAACAACCGTTTGCTTTAGCGCCACTTTAACCATCTCTGAGCTAATATACTATCAAATAAAATATAATACATTCAAATATTACAAGGTGGTTGGTGGTAGGTCAAGAAACAGTGTGTAAGCACTGTTGTGTTTCAGTTTGAAGGACATTGAAATTACTGGGTATTATGAGACTTAACATCTTGTGTCTCGGGGTGACGAGCGCGGTTCAGTGCCATGCAGTGCTTTGTAATTCGAAGTTCTGTGTGGTATTGCTTCTGTTTATGGGCAGGCGTGGCGTTTACCATCAGACGAGAGCCTTGCTCGTCTCGTAATTAAATCAAATAAAAAAAAAACATGTAGAATTTATATCGGCAGAAAGACGTCTACTAGCACACTCTACTAGATACTTTTAAGATTAGCGTAACATAACTTATGTTTTTATCTCTGAAGGGGTAGGTAGAGATGCAACTAGTGCACCCACTTTTCACCGACCTTATATTGATCCCATAATGGAGACACCCTATGGTGCGAAGCTATTGTTATACTGGCACAAATTCCAATCCCGGCCAATTCATGTGTGGATTTTCGAATCTAATACAAACACACGAATAGTGATTGCCCCACCTAGGAATTCAACCCAGTGCCTCACGGTTCTCAGCCTTAGTACGTTGCCATAGACCAATGAAACCACTTACAAAATTAGTTGCCTTATACGCTAATTTGTGGTAAAATCTTACTTGGACATCGTGGAATAGGCCCTAAATCTTACCAACTACAAAGCAAATTCCCCATACAGCATGTCTTAATTATTCATTACATGCCTTGCAGACGCCGACCAAAAAGTGAACCATAAAAATATGTTCTAAAAACGAACACGCACATTAATGAGCAGCGTGCAATATTTATACACAAGCCACCCTAATTGCTGGGGTGGAGAGTGGAAAAAATGGGCAATTTCACGTAATGTAATATGTATATTTAAGGCGAAGTTCCCAAACGTGGTGGAATTTTGTCGCGGTCGTACTTATTACACCGAGCCACTTCAAACGTCTTCCTGTGCCCGATTCTGTTAATGCAAGGGTAAGAAAGTTGCTCTACTTCATTAGCCATTTTTAGGTGAATTATTAATAGTCCTGCCTATTTAATAGCGGACAGTAAATCATGCACGCGGAAGTTAAAACTTACAACTTACTTATTAAAATACCATATTATTATAAACTTGAAAGTTAAAAAATATAACTAGGTTTCTACTAGATAATTAGACATTATGAAATTTAAAGCTGACAGTCATGAGTTTATTAAAACTATAAGTATGCATAGATCAGAATATAATGTACACTTAATACTTCTTCAAAAATACTCTCATTTCATTCATATTTTTTTTCATTACAATTAAGTGTTAAAAGATATATTAGCAGTATTAGTGATGTGTAGATAAACATTTTACTTATTATTACACATGGGTTATAATTTTTTTATTAGAATATAGAGCAGTTTGCGTACCGTAGTAGGTACTGTGTAAGTAGCCAGGATTTTTATTTTTTCAATATGTTTAGGTGGTTTCGTTCCCCTCGCCGTCACAATTTCCTCTTGACGGAAACCCTCAATCTAATGATACGGCTGTGCTAAAAAACACAAGGAAATTTAATAACGCCAAGAGCCGGCAGCCTCGAGACTAAAACAAAGAAAATTTAATTTTAACGATTCCCACATGCTCAATATCGTTGAAAAGTTGTGCGCTTACCTTGCCAAATTAAAAAATCCCCTGTACCGTAAAGAATTACTTTGCACACTTTCCTTTACGGGTTACCCGAGTTATCCAAACCAAATGTCACCGAAGGAGAAACCGACGGCAGAAATCTGCATATCACGTTACGGGGACGTTTACCCGACTGTAATTATACGGGACAAAGCTTTAACACATTTCAAAGGTAAGCAAATTAGTTCCGCACTTAATGATCCGACAAAGCGCGTAAATCTTTTTAAAATGCGCACCCGAAGTGTAACCTCTTCCTGAGGGGTCGGTAAGTAAAAAATGTTTGCATAATCCAGGGACGCATATGCAAATCCACCGTCCCATGCTGGGAAAGGCGGTGGAATTGTATCAAATTGTTTCAACGACACGTAGGCTTTGTCGACAATTTGTCAAGTGAGCAATGATTATTTTTGTCCCCGCAATCTCGGAGTATCGCACGATATGTGATATTTTACGGGCTTTTTGTACCATTGAATTAATTGTTTGAGATATGACAGACTCCGTGGCGTAGCGGGCGAGTAGCCGCTGTGAAGCGGGAGGCCGCGGGTTCGATCCCCGCATCGAGACAAATGTTTGTGTGACCCACAAATATTTGTTTCGGGGTCTGGGTGTTGTGAGACTGAAAGTCTCTCGTAGTTCCTGATACCCATGACACAAGACTCGTATCTTACTGTGGGGTCAGGACTGTGTGTGTGACTGTTGGGTGTATTTATTGAGATATCGAATAACGTAACTTATTCAGGTAAAATCTTTCTAGTTATGAAAAAAAATGAAAACGGTTACTAAAAGTATCATAGAAGTCTCGTCAATCTTATCACCATTCTGAAGTAAGGCATAAGCGGCGTAACAGATAATGTGTTTTTCAACACTAAAGGGTGCACGGAAACATGCAGGGTAAGTAAAATGACGAAGTTCATATCAGTCATAAAGATTGACGGAACCTCTATTTAATATTGAAAAAAATAAAGTCTCATCATGGAGAGGGCTTTTCGCACGAGCAAGACAAGAATTTATCAGAAAACTGTCATTCAGAGCGCCGCATGGTGCAATCTGAAAATAGGCCCTTATGACGTGTCCTCGTAAATGACAATTGAGGTTAAATAACTTTATTTGTCATAAGAATTCACTGTGATATCCTCACTAAAGAATACAGAAAGAGCCTTAGTTGTGTCGTATGAGAAAAATATATCTATAGTAAACTTGAGCGTAGGATCAGTGCTGTCCAAAATAACCACGATCGTGTAGAAATTACACTGGCAATTATCACTATATTAAAACAACTGTATTGGAACGTATCCTGCTATTTCGATGATATAATATTATAAAGATTTCTGAAGTCTCAGCCACGTCATCGTTTTGTTTTTTCTGGCACGTCATAGTGACCACATACAAAAAAAAAATATCTATACAGTACGTCTAAAAAACATCTTACGTAAGCCCATACGTAAGACTTACAAGTACCTTAATTGTGTTCCTTTACATCCATTATTTATTCGTGTACTTGTAAATTTTTATCACGCCTTAAGTCGTTCTAAATTATTCAAATCCATATCACGACATTCCCGCAATATTTATTAAAACCCATGTGCATTATGGTCTGTAAAGCCGTGTCGTGGCACACCGTCCGCCCGTCCGCTGAAAAATGTTATGCGCCACCTGTAGCGTCTGTAATCGTATGCGTTTATCTGTACCGGGAACGTATGCATTCGGGCCCACATCGCATGGACAACGACTCGTACTAGTAAATATTGGATGTTCCAAATAAATTTTATTAAATTAATAAATACACCCAACAGTTAAACACATAGTCCGGATTCCATAGGTTTACGTGTATCGTGGGTATCAGGACCTACAAGGGATATGCGGTGCCACAATACTTAGACCCGAAAAAAATATTTCTGGATCACACAAATACTTGCCTCATTGCGGAAATCTAACCCACGGCCTCACTCTTCGCAGCCGGCTACTCGCCTACCGCGCCACGGAGGCTATCTAAGGTCATTGTATAATTTATTATTTCGTCTGGTCAGTAACGCATCTACGATTCCTCTGGCATTGTAAATACTCATGGGCGCTGTTGATCACGTTAATATTAGGTGACACTTGATTTAATACTTGACTTTTGCTTTAAAAAATCTATTACAACAATTCTCATGATGGAAATAGCAGAATCACATTTCAAACAGGACAATCGGAACAAAATAAATTACATTTGAAACTTGATAACACATCCAAAACATTAAATTCACAGATCCGAAGCGCCCACATCGTGTGGTGTTTGCATCCATTCAATTCCGCACCGATAGGCTGAATTTATGCGGTGTCCGCCGTTCAGGCAATTATCATTCACGCAATGATTGCTCTGTGTCCACTCGGCGTGCGTCCGGACACCATCGGACACAACCGGACACCGCACACGATACACGATCGCACTCCCGCACCCATCCAATTAACACGCCCATTGCATCCCGCTCAATTGACCGAACGATTTATCGACTCCGACCCGATTTTATTTTTTATTTTTACCGCGGGAATTTTCCAACATTTTCCCACGGCTATGAACTGAACGTGAACCGGCTTAATGTAACCGAGCGGACGTAATAACTATAAAGGTAAGCAAGAAATCTGGACAATAAAGTCCGACAAAAAAGAGGGCTAGTGCAGGGCAAATAGTTCGTGAAATTCGGAAGGGGCCCGCGGCGGGACGCGCGACGTGCCCGGCGCGGTGGACGGGACACTTTACGACGGTCCTCTCACTAAACCTGCCCATTATGTTGGGTTAAAGGATCGCCATGTTCGAGTTATAAAGATGCCGAACGCTCAGCTAAGATTTGTTGCCGATTTATGGATGTAGAAGGGTTGTTGGATGCAGCGGAGGGTATTATGATCATGTTGAGTCGAGAGGTCGTATCATTTCCAGGAGTCAACATTGCGAACATGATGGAGGGCTTTTGAATGGGGCAGCATAAAAATGTGAAGTCGGGCTTCGGAATGGCGCAGAATTACTCGACATTGAATCGTAGTACAGGAATAATGAATCCATGCAAAAATATTGTAGATGTTATAATTTGATTTTAAATTTAGCGGTATTATAAATAACAAGCTGTTGCCTGCGGCTCTGCCTCCTGAAAATTCTTTTTCTGGACTAGAAAGTAGTTGTGAGTATATGATTTTGTGGTTTCGCCTAATAAAATAGTGAAACCTGCATCAAGGTCCGTTCAGCACTTGGGGCATTTTGCGTAAAAGATTAAACAGACAGACAACGGAGACTCTACTCTTATATTAAATTTATAGATTTTTATTAAAGTCCGGAACGTTCTAAAGGATAAATCGTGATTATTTAATCAAGACAAAGTAATTACTAAAGAGAAAACGACTATGTAAATATTGTTTCTTTGAAGCTCAAATACAAAACTGTATATTGCCAGCGTATTTCTCTCGCAGACTTACTAAATTGGTTAGCAGGTTAGACATGTGAGGCTAATTGTACATGGCAATCGTGATCGTCCAGTACAAACAAGAGGAGGCAAAGGCGCTTACAGGTGTTTGCCGAAAGCCCTCACGTAAACAGCTCAGTGTCGAGTTCCTTTTGCGTTCGTATCTCCTTTGCCTCTTGTGTAGTCTGTGGACCAACTCGCTCCATTGCAAACCAAGTTACAATTGTTTGTTGTGTAAATTAACCGGGCTGCAGTTCGGAAATTAAAAATCATTCTACTAAATAATTTCGACGATGATTGCTGTCTATTTTTAATTGAATTGTAAAGTTTAAAGTCTTGATCCATTTAATATATTGGTTCGGGATTTTCTAGATTTTTGAAGTGATAACTTCTTATGGGAGGGTGAACCGAAACGTTCCGTAACGCGAGCGGTCCATCGACCAGCCAGCGTTAGCCGACCTCCCGGGAACATCGATTATTTCGAAGTCCCGGGTGGCGTCACACAGTGACCAGTTAGCTTGGACCGGACTTTGACCGGACTTCAACCGGACTTGACCGGACTTCGACCGGTATTTGACCGGACTTCGACCGGACTTTGACCGGACTTTAACCGGACTTTAACCGGACTTCAACCGGACTTTAACCGGACTTCAACCGGACTTTGACAGGACTTTGATAGGGCTTTGACCGGATTATGACAAACTTCGACAGGACTTTAACCGGACTTCGACCGGACTTTGACCGGGCTTTGACCGGATTTTGACATGACTTTGACCGGTATTTGACCGGACTTCGACCGGATTTTGACCGGACTTCAATCGGACTTCGACCGGACTTTGATAGGGCTTTGACCGGATTTTGACTAACTTTGACAGGACTTTGACCGGATTTCGACTGGACTTTAACCGGACTTCGACCGGACTTTGATAGGACTTTAACCGGGCTTTGACCGGATTTTGACAAGACTGACATTACTTTGACTGGACTTTAACCGGATTTTGGCAGGACTTTGACCGGTATTTGACCGGATTTCGACTGAGCTTTAACCGGACTTCGACCGGACTTTGATAGGACTTTAACCGGACTTCAACCGGATTTGACCGGACTTCGACCGGTATTTGACCGTACTTCGACCGGACTTTGACCTGACTTTAACCGGACTTCGACCGGACTTTGACATGACTTTGATAGGGCTTTGACCGGATTATGACAAACTTCGACAGGACTTTAACCGGACTTCGACCGGACTTTGACCGGGCTTTGACCAGATTTTGACAAGACTTTGACTGGACTTTAACCGGATTTTGGCCGGAATTTGACCGGTATTTGACCGGACTTTGAACGGATTTTGACAGGACTTTGACCGGTATTTGGCCGGACTTCGACAGGATTTTGACCGGACATTAATCGGACTTCGACCGGACTTTGATAGGGCTTTGACCGGATTTTGACAAAGTTTGACAGGACTTTGACCGGATTTTGACAGGTTTTTGACCGGTATTTGACCGGATTTCGACTGGGCTTTAACCGGACTTCGACCGGACTTTGATAGGACTTTAACCGGGCTTTGACCGGATTTTGACAAGACCGACATTACTTTGACTGGACTTTAACCGGATTTTGGCAGGACTTTAAGCGGTATTTGACCGGACTTCGACCGGACTTTGATAGGACTCTAACCGGGCTTTGACAAGATTGACATTACTTTGACTGGACTTTAACCGGATTTTGGCAGGAATTTGACCGGTATTTGACCGGATTTCGACTGAACTTTAAACGGACTTCGACCGGACTTTGATAGGACTTTGACCGGGCTTTGACCGGATTTTGACAAGACTGACATTACTTTGACTGGACTTTAACCGGATTTTGGCAGGACTTTGACCGGACTTTGACTGGACTTTGACCGGATTTTGACAAACTTTGACAGGACTTTGACCGGATTTCGACTGGACTTTAACCGGACTTCGACCGGACTTTGATAGGACTTTAACCGGGCTTTGACCGGATTTTGACAAGACTGACATTACTTTGACTGGACTTTAACCGGATTTTGGCAGGACTTTGACCGGTATTTGACCGGATTTCGACTGAGCTTTAACCGGACTTCGACCGGACTTTGATAGGACTTTAACCGGACTTCAACCGGATTTGACCGGACTTCGACCGGTATTTGACCGGACTTCGACCGGACTTTGACCGGACTTTGACCGGACTTTAACCGGACTTCGACCGGGCTTTGACCGGATTTTGACAAGACTATGACTGGACTTAACCGGATTTTGGCAGGACTTTGACCGGTATTTGACCGGATTTCGACTGGACTTTAACCGGATTTCAACCGAACTTTGATAGGACTTTAACCGGGCTTTGACAAGATTGACATTACTTTGACTGGACTTTAACCGGATTTTGGCAGGAATTTGACCGGTATTTGACCGGATTTCGACTGAACTTTAAACGGACTTCGGCCGGACTTTGATAGGACTTTGACCGGGCTTTGACCGGATTTTGACAAGACTGACATTACTTTGACTGGACTTTAACCGGATTTTGGCAGGACTTTGACCAGACTTTGACTGGACTTTGACCGGATTTTGACAGGACGTTGACTGGTATTTGACCGGAGTTCGACCGGACTTTGACTGGATTTTGACCGGATTTTGACAGGACTTTGACCGGTATTTGACCGGACTTTGACCGGACTTTAACCGGACTACGACCGGACTTTGACAGGACTTTGATAGGGCTTTAACCGGACTTTTACAGGACTTTGACCGGACTTCGACCGGACTTTGACCGGACTTTGACAGGACTTCAACCGGACTTTGACCGAAATTTGACCGGTATTTGACCGGACTTCGACCGGACTTTGACCGGACTTTGACCGGACTTTAACCGGACTTCGACCGGGCTTTGACCGGATTTTGACAAGACTATGACTGGACTTAACCGGATTTTGGCAGGACTTTGACCGGTATTTGACCGAAATTTGACCGGACTTTGACAGGACTTCAACCGGACTTTGACATGACTTTGACCGGACTTCGTAACGTAACGCGTTACGGCGCCACTCTGCCTTCCCTTTCTCTCACGCATACGGCAGTAGTAGGCAGGCTCCTCCGCTCTCACTTTAACCCACATTAGTTTAAGTTATCACTTCTGTCGAGCGTCCCGAGACGCACACTTTTTTTTTAATAATTAACTTTCTTTCTGCCTGGCGTTTCCCGGTTTGATGTTGGGGTCCGCCTTCTCTTAATAATTTGACGATGGATTATAGGATTATGGACGATAGTATGGTATAATACTAAATTAATACTGCAAGGCTGAGGGCGATTTACGATCTTCGTACAAGCCAGTCTAAAAACCACATATTCCTGAACGTACGTTATTTAAATTCACTTTCATTCTACATAATAAAAAATTACAAGAACCAAAAATACCCACTAATTCTTTTTTTATCTTTAAACAGTACAATAACCACACTGCACCTGATAGTAAGCACAGTGCAGTCCAAATAAAATCTCGATCGTTAAGTGACATTGCGTTCCATAACAATCACCCGAATTATGACGAAATTAGCAAAGTTACTAATTAAAACCACCAAAACATTCTAGGCTAATACATTTTCATAATAGTTTATACCCCTTCCTTACATAGAAATCCTTCCTATTATTTAAAGATTCTGAATCAATTCGTAATTAAACAAAATTCATATTAATGTCTAAAAAATCATTTCATCTCAATAAGAACACCTCCCGTTACCTCGCATCAATAGAGTACCCAATTCACCGCAAAATTTTCATTAAGAGTTACAAAAGAGGATTCACGAACTCAAACATCGAAGGTGGAAACAAAAGTCTGCGGCATTATTTCAAACTTATGTAAAATACAATAAAGTTTTCCAAATTAACCTCAAAGGTGGAATCAGGTCGAAACGGTTGTTGAACGACTAGGTTGCGGTGGCAACCGACGCGACTCGGTCGACGGTCAATCCTTTTGACGCGTGCCGTTCCGTGTGAACAGGCCCTTTGACCTCGCACCTAACACCGCAAACGTTTTGCGTACTCGGTTTGTGAAATTAATTTTGCAAGATAGAATAGTGTTTTATTCATGGAAGCTGTATATTTTGTGCAACGTTCTTCATAGCCAATTAATGTTTGAGTAAATTGAAGGGCTAAGTGGGCAAAGGTGCTAACTAGCAACTATTTCAAACATAACAATCAGGGGCGCAGGGGGCAAGTAGCCGGCTACGAAGTTGGAGGCCGTGGGTTCGATTCCCGCACCGAGACAATTTTTTTTCTGATCCACGAATATTTGTTTCGGGTCTGGGTGTGTTATTTTTTTGTTAAATTTATCGGTATTTAAAAAAACCATTACTGCATTAATAACAGCCTGTATTATATTGTCCGATTACTGGGCTTGGATCTCCTCTACTAATGAGTCCACCAGGCTGACCTAATGCGGGTTGGTAGACTTCACACATCTACCGCAATAATGATAGATGCAAAGAGGAGAACTTTCAGGTGGCAGTTTTCCTCACGATATTTTCTTTCACCGTTATAGCGATAAATAACAATGAATATGCATATAACTTCAAAAAAGCCTGTGCCTTGCTTGTAACAAACTTACGATATTCGTCTCGGCATACCGTTTCACTCCCCACTAGGCTATCTCTGCTTTTAATTTGTGCTTATTGTATGTTACAGTAAGTAAATGAGACTGGCATTACCTTACGAAAAAATCCACCTCATGCATTAGACCTGGTAAAGTTTAAAAACGTTACCTGAAATGTAGGCGCCTAAGCCGAGCCACGAAAGTTAGCTCGTTGGCTGGTGGATTCCTAAGTACAAAATATGCAAGTGCGCCGCCGGGCGCGGTTTTTGAGCGGACCCCGTGCATATTGCATGAGACAAACTTTTGCCGATCTCACCAATATTTCAACGTGGGAAAATCCTTCGCTTTACTTCAACGAACAGATTAAACAATGCATTTGAAATGTGTGTAGCTATGCGCTACTTTGAATTCATGACTCAGGAAAATTTACGTAAGTAAATTCATTGCAAGCATTCATTCATTCATTCTATTAGCGGCTTATATATTATTTAAATTTATTATTTTAGGCTATTTAAATAATTTACGCGTACAGTTTTGAAGTACAAGACAACACCTAAGTAGCCTGGCAATAGACTGAAATCAATCAGACCAATCATTCCATTCCATAATAAAATAGTAATTGCATATTAATATCTGCTCTCCATGTTCCGAGCTCGATTCAACAGCGCTGTAATGGCGCACAATAGTACATATTCAATGAATTAGATTGCACTTGAGACTTAATTTCATTTACTAATACGGTGCACGTATTTGCTCCCATCCATCCGTGTTTGCGAGCTACCACATTCATTCCGTTCTACAGACGCTATATTTTCCTTTTGTCTAGACGAAATCTTAACGAATATTTAAATTGCACATATCATGCGAGGTACATTATTTGTTCTTGCGGTTGAAGAACTGCGCTATTATTAAAACTTAAATATGAAATAGTGTGTGCCATTGTTACGTTTGTATTACAAGAAGATAATTGCGGTTGGAGTTCTAGGAGTTAGGATAATCAGGAATCCTCAACAAATACAATTTTCGTATACAATCGCGCTCTAACAACGAATGTGTGTTCGGAACGCGCGTGGTATCTCCAAATTGCTCATGTAAGACAAAATTAACCCTCACCCACATTAACACAGATAAGTCGGCGAGCTCATTTGCGAGCCTTCCGGCTGGCGCTCGTTACATCTTGATATTCTTTACCCCTTCACCGATACCCGGCACCACACGAGCAATAAATGGCGCGGAAGGAGCCCGCTATCGCACCACCCGATATCTTCCATCCGAATTAATTTCAGAACGCGCTGCTCCTCAGAAACGAACTAAGTTCGCGGACTTGTTATTTCTACGTGGAGCCGAGCGAGCGCGACTTCTAATCGCGAAGAGTCGCGAGATAAAATGGCGACCCGTAATTACCATAACGCGCCTTTCGAAGATATGTGGAGAATCTTAATGGTACGGTGGCTCCGTAAATAATGGGCTCTTATGGGAAAGTTGCTAAAGCGCACTGTTTCGTGTGTAATTTTAAAGGGTTTCGTGGCTCACGTGCTTTTTGAATAATGTGCTAAATGTGGAGGCGGGCGTTTTAATGACGGCATTTATTTTCATATATATTTATGTACATGATTTATACGCTGTTGTGGTGTTCGTTCGCTGTGGTAATTCGATTGAGTACATAATTGTAAAGGTTATTTAGCTCTATTTCAACTTCATGTGTTATAAATGTAGGTGTACGTTGCCGATCCAGTGAGTAAATACAAACAACAGTTAATTATAAAGTGGAATTGCATCTAAGACGGTGTTGGGCGTTGGGCGCATAACAAAGCGTTCTCCGCGATCGCGCTATCAGCCGCAGGATGCAGGCGGTCGCAGATTACGCATGAATTATGAGCTATTTCAGAATTGTGGTCGCCCGCGGCAACCGCGGCACCCGCGCTGCGCCGTTGTCTCGCAGGTTCTTTCGCCGCCAGTTGATACCACCATCCTGTTCGTGCAATTCTATTACGTAGTATGTAAAGCTGGGTAAAATTGCATTCCATCGTTAAAATCGTGTGTTGTTTGTTTATAACTATAAGAATAGAAGCTATGTTACAAAACTGTCAACTACTTACTATGTTACAAAACTGTGTTGACAAAACAGTCTACAGCGAGGCTCTTCAACTCAAAAAAATACCTAAATATTAAAAACAATCAAACTATTGTTTATGACACAAATTAAATCCCTAAACATTTTTTTTTACTTTGAAACGCAATAAATACCTGTTGTTTACAAAAAGTAACATTAAATCTCACTAAACAAACCGCTTTATGGAAATATTTACTCGAAGTATAACAGTATTACACTAAACATGTTTGTAGAGTGAAACATTTATTTGGAAATGCTTGAAGCCGCAGCGGTGCACCTCAGCGCTGGGAACGTGTTTCCGCAAATTACAAGCGCTGTAAATTAGGCACCAAAAACAGTCTCATTTTCCACCCGAGTGCTGCGGCTAATATTGTCTCGCTTCTAAAATATGCAAACTCACCTGCGGAAACTGCCAGAATACTGTAATTGTTGAATGTAGTGCGCCGTTTAATCCCGGCTACATCTTCTGGAATGTTCGAGAATGCCGCCAAGATTTGCAGTCTGCGGCGTGGACTTGGCCCTCAGCCTAGCGCCATGTTAATACATGGCTTAACTTCAGACTGGATTTCTTGAAGCCGTATATACGACGTGCGGCTTTTAGCGACGCGACTAAGCACGCCCGTAAACAAACATTAAAAACTCGTTTGCTTACTTGAACCCTTTTAAAAAGAGTTAAAGCTGTAACATCCTCGGAAACCTTCTTCGAACCGAACTCGGGCCACAGCAAACAACCGTCGGGCGTCGTATATGAAATTGCAAAAATGTAAAAGAGCTAATGTTTGCTCACCTTAAACCCCTTCCCGACCCCTCGCACGGCGTGACGAGCCGGATAAAAGGCTTTAATACACCCTCATCCCTTATTACAGAACTTGAAAAAGACAACAATATAGATCCAATGTGTCGCGGGCGCGGGCAATCATACGCGCATCAAAGGTGACGTGAGCTACGCGAGTGTGGAGGCGGCTTTATATAACCGGTTTCTAACACGATTCTGTATGGAAATGTACAGTCAAAGGGGCACGCGCGTTATGAAATCTGAAACAATACAGATTGTGACAATCACGTCTCCTTCGTACATCAGGAAATGTTATTTGAATTGTAATGAGAGGCGCCACTTCTTGTTCAGTAAATATGAATTTGTTAGGGCACGTTGAGCATATGAGTTGATTAACATATGGATATAGATAATGATGTACGCATATTTTCTGTTACTTTAATATTACACAGATTTGTAAAAGTTCTTACATGACAACTGGATGCAAATACGCAATAACTGCTGCTCCTATTAAATTGCCGTCCTTTTTGAGGTGCGCGACAGCGATAAGAGACCGCGACGCCCGTGAACCGGGCTTTCCGGCATTCCGGCTTTATAGGCAATTGTATATGTACGTTTTGAGCTATACCTCCAAGATAGAATAGGAAGCGCAACCCTTTTAATACAATTTCACACAAAGCGGACGGTTCATCATAGTCCGACTCGCGTCACGCGTCGCGGTCTCCCTATCTCGGTCGCGCACCTCAAAATAGGCCTTTACTATGACTTTAAACGTACCTTGCTTTTGGCTTGTTTCATAAAGTGGGAATAAATTGTAAACCGTCTTAAAACAAATTATACACCAAACTTATGAAATACCAATTTTACATACGCTTTTTCATGTATATTGAGAACTGATGATTTAATATTCGACCTTTATTTATTCTAGTAAATAGAGTATATTGTATAACAAGTGCTAAGTATGAGAAACAAAACAAAATAATTAATTAATTATATTCAAATATTTTGCAAGCAACATAGGAACTAAAATTTAATTTATATTACTTAAACATTAAAAACCATGGCCAACATCTAAAATATAAGTTAAAATGTATAGTCTCATTCTACACACGGTTGACACAGAACACATCAAGCAGTCATTACCGCCCCTGTGAAAAATCTCCGCGAGCTGCTTTGCAAGTCAAAACTCCTTCACGTCGCACCTCCGGGTGTCTGCGGAGAGCTTCTACTGTTTCTGAGTGCCTGGTATCGAAATATCACTTTCTTATGACAAATCGATGGCTTGACATCTGTCGTAGCGTAGCCGGCTGTGAAACGAGAGGCCGCGGGTTCGATCCCCGCAGACAAATGTATGTGTTATCCATAAATATTTGTATCGGGTCTGGGTGTTGTGAGACCGAAAGTCTCTCGTAGTTCCGGATATCCACGATATAAGACTTGTATATTACTGTCGGGTCAGGGTTGTATTGTAACTGTTGGATGTATTTATTATTATTTGTTGCATCCCTGACTGAATGTGTGTGTGTTTAAAAAACATACATAAGCTCAGGATTTTATAGGGAAAGGATAAGCAGAGGTGCAACTAGTGCTACATCCACGTTTCACCAAGCTAATTTCTCTCCTATGATGTAGTAGGAGGCGAAGCTATCGCCATATCAGGCACAAATTCCAATTTCGGACAAATCATGTTTACTTTGTCAAATCGTTGACTCAAAGATAAAATTTATTGTAATTGCTCGACCTGAGAATTTCTATCAAGCCTCACGGTTATCAGCATTAGTACGCGGTCACTAAACCAATAAGGTGATTCAAAAAATACAATTAGCATGAATGACGAAACAAACACATCGCTCGCCTCATGGTAAGCGCCATGCCTGCACATAAACAGAAGCAACACCATACCAATTACAGAGCACTACATGGCACTGGACTGCGTTCTTCGCTCCGAGGCATAAGTTGTCTTTTTAGGTCTCATATTGCCAACTAATGCCACTGGTTTCAATCAAACCAAAGCACATTAGTACTTGCATACTTCTGCTAGATGGCAGAAATAGATAGCGACGGTTAATACCGTTATACCCAGGCGGCCTCTCGCATATGGGGAACCTGTAACCCAGTTAAGTACATAGCCTAGTGTTGTAACAGGCCTTTATTTTCTAGTAAATACAGTTGGCATATTGTATATAATGAACACATCAGGATACATCTTAAATAATGCCTCAACTAATTACTCAACTAATTAGTCAACAGATTTACACGTGATAATCCAATACAAAAAATGGTCGCTTATGGTATTGACAGGCAATCATCATCTATTTAACACGATTTATATCACGTCAACGAAAAGAAAACTAAATTTCCAATATATCGATACAACAGGCGGCAACATGTTCACATCGTTAAGGCGACGTGTACGCCATTACAAGGAATTATTCGCGCGACAGGCCGCAGCTCGTCGCCGCATCGCGTCGCGACAAATTGACATTCAATCAGCGTCGCCGCATTGTTTCCCTATCAATCCTTATTGGGAACGCACACGCGCCGATATGCCGCCATCAAATCGCAATTTGTTTATGAAAATTTATTGTATTCGCCATTACCGCGGATTTTTCCTACGGGAGCGACCCCGCGGAACGAAATCACCTTATTCAATTCCCCATTTTGCATACATCACACACGCGTGTCTTCTGAGGGGTTGGGTCTTGTCTGAACACATGAATCGCGTTTGGGATGTGTTCGCGTCTTATTAGTCTCACTTTGGCAGAAAACATTTAAGGCCTTATTCTTAATTCAAAATCTGCGTTTTAGCTACATAGATACAATAATAAATTATGTCACTCATGAACACGTCTATATCATGTATCTATCAGTATTTTTTATCGAATCATCAACGTGATATAGAAACGTATTAGAAACAAAACGACTTATTATTTTGTGGTGTAGGCTTACAGAGTTAAAAAAAATAACACGATTGTTCATTATAAGCCTCTGTACATAAAACTTAGTATATGATTTGAATAATCTTAAAATTATGAATAGAAATCTAGCTGATATTAAAAATAAATTAAATTTTAAATTCATTAAAAATCTTTACTATTATTTTCTGTCGATATTTCCAACCGTAAACATTTCCACGAAACAAATATTAAAAAAACAAGGCTATGACTAGTCCCGTCTCATTGCAAACATTACCACCAACGAACAGATCACCGGTAATATTTCCAATCCCGAATTCCACGTAACATCATTTATCAGTAGAATTAACGCGTCACACGACTTCGATGGCAGCGGAGCGCGCGGTATGACACCGTTTCCCTTCTGTTTCGTGGATTTGGAAAAAGAATTGTCGCATATATCACGGTTAATAGGGTGAGGAGAGAGCACTACTTATGCCTAATGCGACAAGGAAACATGCTACGCGCCCGCACACGCGAATACATTACCGCACGCTTTTCAATGGCAATAAATATGTGAGCTCCACTTTCATCCTAAAAATATGATTATGTCTGTTACATTATTCATTGATGTAATATTGATTCCGGCGAGAAATTTACTCGAATTTATACTTTGACTCCATTTTCATACACCTGCAGTAACAAAAATGCAACATTAACCCCTTTCTTGGCGTCATAACAATAAACAAGTGACGGTCGTAAACAAGACGATATAGCGTTGTAAAAAGCTACGACGTCTGTAAATATAGACAGGCAATGTGTTCGCTGATGGTAAATGTAGACTAAAAAACGGTAAGAACCTTTTACCGCTCGAGTGCCTTCAGCTAATTTCTTATTGATACCCCGCGCATCACTTAGAGGAGTGCTTTAGCGATCGGCACACCATCGTTTAATATATTGAGTTATCTTTATTATGTTAAGATTTGTATTGGGTTTGCAACTGCTTCTTTCAACAAAAAATAATATCTTATAACCAATCTCAGCTCCCTCAACTATTGAACTTGTTGGACGTGGCTCTTGCTTAGTTATTCCGACAGCATTGGTCTTTGTTTTGGGTGATGTTATACTCTACGTATTATTGAGTGGTAGAGCCACGCTGTAGACAGAGTCTGCAGCATGAATGGGCCGGCTTGACCGGGTCGTTACCACTGTTTCACAGAAAACCGACGTAAAGTAGCGGCTTGCTGCTGCGTTTCGTATATTTTGAAGTCAGTTTTTAAAATTCGTGCAACCTTTTTTTTGTCGTAAGTACAGCTATACCATATAATTTCAATAAAATAACTTAATCACGATGAGTGTGGTTTTATCCGTTGGGGTTTTTAATTTGTTTGCTCCATACTCCAACATCAGAACTTAACTAAATTTATATGGATCCATATCGCAGCTAAATTCTATAGAACTATTTTTTTACAACACAATCGGTCAAATTGGCATAGAAATCCATATACATATATAAAAAAGCGAAAAACACCAACCGAATTGAGACCCTCCTCCTTCATTGAAGTCGGTTAAAAATCGTGTAAAACAGGCTAATAAAATCTTAAATCTTACACATAATCACCACTGAAAATTTCAAAGTACAAGTATTTCCCAAGCAGATTATGCTAAATACTAACAATACATTATTTCCACGCACATAGCATACACAATGAGAGTTTATCTGCCCCCTCGCTAAAAAGCTGTTATATTTTCAACACATGATTATGTAAAAGAATTCCCTGATTTCAACATGCGAGGGAAACGAAATGTGTGTCGTTAAGATCCGAGACTTAACCGATTTGCATTTTTACCACTCTTTTGTGGGGTGTTTTCTCACAATTGAAATATTATTTTTATTGGTCTAATGAAATTGGTTAGATTTGGGTGTTCTGATATTTTTATAAAGCTGTCTATATTGCATTGTTTATAGACCGAAATATAATATAGCTGCATGGCGAATTATGATATAAATAGTTGTGTAAGCTATTCGTGTAGGAACCTGTGAAATAAAAATGTGAAATGATAAATATAATGGAGGTTATACAAAACGTAATAGGTTATATGTAAACCGATACCAAATAAAATGACTGAGTTTTTACCAGAGATTAGAAATTAACTATTTAAGTCTGTCACTTGCTATAAACATAAAAACTTACGTAAATTTAGATGTCACCAGACACAATTGGATGCAGTTTCAAACACTTATTTTTATTTCTATTACTTTAGTTGTCCAGTAAAACTCATCTGATTCGGTTGAAATAGAAAGAACAACAATGGTATCGGGCTGAACTTGCGACAGCTGTTACGTGTCGCGCACCGGTCGTCTCTAAATTACGACCTGTCAACGAACGCTTCATTTATTCTTCATAAAAATCATAAACAATAAATCGCAATCGTTAATTAAAAAAATATCCCTCCGAAAACATTCATCAACTCTTAACGATTTAAGCAAATAATAAGTCAAATATCCCGACTCGGCAAACGACTTCCTCGTCAAGTTAATAACAAAAAACAAATTGCAAACGAAATGCCCTGCAGCGATTAATCACATTGAAAAAAATTAAAGGTACAATCCTTCCCTAAGCTGAATAATTTTTATTACGAAAATCTTAAAATTACTCGACAAAACTGCACGTTAGAGATATAAGTCTGCAATAAGCCATTTGGAAGGATAAGAAAAAGGGATGGTAGTCATTAGCATATAATGACAGTAATTAAAATACACAAATAGAGCTATAAAGGAGACCCGCCGTTGAAGGGTTGTCTTCATCATCCGCGGCGTGAATTTATACATGGCAAATATTTTCGGTGCGGCTCAAGAAAGCCGCATCAGAATTAAGAAAGGCATTGTTTAATTTATTAATTAATGGACCCACTGTTGCGGAGACGATGATGGCGGCGGAATCGCTCGGCATAGCAGATTATTCGAATATAAATATACGTAGCTTGTGAAAATGTGAACAATCGATTTTAAAGTGTCTCGTCAGCTGACTTTCACGCAGAGAATATTTAATGCAGAAGACATTTTTTTAGAGTTCAAACAATTTTAATCAATGAATGAATGTGGTCAGTGAATATTCAATTTAGGACGCATCTTTTCTTTCTTTCTGGCGTTTTCTCTGCCTAATGCCAGGGTCCATCTTCTCACTAAGAAGCTCTACTTCGTCCGATTTTGAGCATCCTCCGTAGTGAGGTTATTGGCACTCATGACACAATTTAGGATACATTGTTGAAATTAAAATTAACAGTCTTTCTTAGTAAAATGATATTTATTTCAAAGACAATACAATGACACATAGCTAATGCTTTTTAAACAATGTTACGAATATTAAATAATAATATGCAATTACGTTGTTATAGTTCAACGCATACTTTATCGAAATTATAACATTTAATGCACATTATGTTACTAAAACCTGCTTGTAAATAATCCTGTCAATCATGGGAAGCACTAATAAAATTCTATCATAGATTTTATTTAAAACTTCAAATTCGAAGGAAGAAATAGGGCAAAAATTTAAATAATAAAGCTTATTAAATCAATTACTTACCTTTGAATTGTATAACAATATAATTTAATAAATATCATTGTATTTAATTAGTCATAGTGACGGGATTGCGCTCCAGCAACAAAATCCACCCATTTGACAGACCAGGAACTCAGTGAAATTATTTCAATTCATTTCTTCGCTCCGCTCCGCCGCCTCGCAGACAATGGGTTAACTAATTACGAGATGTAAAGCTTTATTAACGCAATCGGCTGGTTATTAACATAAAAAAATAATATTTACTGGCCCCTCGTACCGAGCTTGCTACTTAATTTACGTATATTGCGGAATTAGGTTTAACATCGCTCTCAACCCTTCCTTACAAATAATTGCTGAGATGTTCTGCGCTGAAGAATGGTTAACCGTCAAGATTAAAGCTCATCACGGTTGTTACGCTCGAGGATATTTTGCATTCTAATTGCAGATATTAGTACTTCTCACTAAATGTGGATTTTGATGCTTCAGTTGTATGTTCAAATTATGAATGTTTGTATTTTAAAAATGATATACTTTTGACAAAAATTTTATTCTTGCTCAAACACCTCACTTCAGTTATAAGGAAAATAAATGAGTAATTAAAATTAGCGTCAAATGTCTAGATCTTGATAAAATCAAGTATATAAACATTCATTGTTAGGTATATGTTACTGCCCTCAAATATGACCGCACCTTGTAACACTACGTAACTTGTATAATACCATTCGTATACCAACTCTGCAACATGCTCAATAGTTGACGACTAAATTTTCCTATCCTCGTATGTGGCACCTAATTGCGAGTTCACATGGTTCAACTCTGATTGATCAACTGACTTGAATCAACAAAAGCCGTATGGATGTTATTATTAAATTCGATTGAAATTTTATTCAGACGGTTATAATAGCATACGATTTAGCAGTTGAACAACTAAAACCGAACCGTGTGAACCGATAAGGAAAGCGAGACGTCTTAGACGCCATCCAAATTGCCCATTGATATTGTAATATGGAAAATCCCGTTGATTCGAAACGTTCAAATATTAGCATATAAATGGCGAGTAAAATATGACATCAGCATTTTAATTTTTCGATATTACGAAGTGATTTACAAATTAGCGAGTAAGAAAGGCGCCATGACACGCCTTGAGAGGGTCCGCTTGCGCAGATGTTCCATTTAAATGTAAATTTTTCACCAACACGAAGACATGGATAAAAAAATAATTTTCAAATCAAAATGTTTGATGGCGCCACTGTAATATCGAATAATGGGGGATGGAAAATTAATATACTCTCATTAGTTTTGAATACGTTATTGAATAATACTTACGAAGGGGCGGGCAGTGTAAAACTAGCTGCCCGATACACTGACGATTTACAATCAATGGAATATTTCACATGGGAGGGAAAGCTTATAGTCAGCAAAGGACGCTTCATAAATTATCGTCATAAACAGCTTCTGAGCATAGAAATTCGTATTTTTTATATTTTCTTAAAGAAATAATGTCTAATCTACAAAAGAATATAAAAAGAATAAAAAAAACCAGACCCAACACATTACGATCACAAAGAAGAAATTAACTACATTTGACAGCAGTATTTAATCAACTCACACAACAAACACTAGGAGGGTGACAATTGCAAGCACCGGATGGGAAAAAAAGAAAGTATTCTTTTCACTGCAAAGGGCACCAGAAAGAATTGCGGCGAAAGGAACAGGAAATGGAAGTGACAGATCGCCGACAATGGTGGAAAGTCACACCTCTTGTTTACGGGACAGCGAGCACGCTCCGAATTAGCCATCGTTTACTTAAATACTTCAAATAATTAGGTAGAATAGCCATTAGACACTGGGGCCGGGATATTCTTTCACGGCCGCCTCTAATTGTGTTGGAGGGATGAGCGTGTGAGCAAAAGTATGGAATGTATTGTAGTGTGTGTTAGTGACATTTTATAAATGCTCTCTCAGCTGTTTCGACCTTTGATCATACAAAACAACAGCAGTACTCAACTAATAATGTAACTCTATACAACATTATGAACAATAAAAAGAAATAAAATTAATGAGTTCAGCAAAGAGGCTGAAATGTGCCTTTACATTAATGCCCTCTGCATCGAATTAACGAATCGATCATAATTGATTAAGTACAGCGAGTACCAAGGAATACCACAAAGGAGTCCGAAACACCACCGAGGAAAACAAAAACAATCCCCCTCCCCTCTTTTTGACCGAGCAATGGAAAGCGAAATCTGGCTTTGTTCATTTACTCGGTAAACCGATAATTTCATTAAACAACAAAGTGGGATTCGTTGGGAGCTCTCTGTAAACACGACAAGAAGCCAATGTCCCCCAAGATGGGAAATTCATTTGGAGAAAAAATTTCACTCGTGGCATGGAGCAACAAATTAGGAATCTTGGCCCCGTCTTGTTTATTCGACGGCTGCAAAAGAAATGTTGATTGCATTACTAATTAGAAAACACACAATTCCACTTCAAAACTCTGTTCTTTTAAGTAGGGAAGACTTATTACGCAATAGCTATGAAAACAATGTTTTATTTTTTTAAGATGATACCTAAAAATATGCTTGTTCTATACGATATTTATTCAACCGTTTATCGCCGGGTCCATCGAACATTAGCTATCTTAACCCTCCGATGGCACAACCCAAAAATTCAGTTAATATTGTAAGCGTAACCTAAAACGGTTGCATTCCTTACGTTAAAAATATCACGGAGTAATTTGGAGCATTTGAGCGGACTCGCATTAAAGTTAGGTAGCGGGCAAATTAAGCCGAACCCCCAATATATTGCGTTTGTTCTTTTGAAGCCGTCAGTGAAGGGTTGATGCCAAGAATGCTTTTTATAGTGAGCTCTGTGAGAGGGTGGCCAATGGCTATGTCGGCTCGCTTGTATGAGTAAGTCTCTAGGGAATATGCGGAGTCAATATACTCGTATCTGCTACCATTGTTGCCAACACAAAATTATGTGTATGAAATCACAACTTTCGTAAAATAAATATTATATATATCGTAAATAGTATGTAAACAAAACAAGTCATATTTATAGTCCGCTAAAAATCATCTCGATTTTTTGCGCGATATAAAAATTTCCACACACGAGTCCCCACAAATACTCGTTATGTGTACACAAAGCCAATGAATTATACCTCAGTCAGGTAATTAGACCGAAAATACCATTAAATTAATAAATAAAAAACAGGTATGGCCCGCATCGGTGCTCGCAACGACGCGTGGGGCCCTCAGTCGAATAAATTTATGTAAAAATTTTCATTAATATTTTTGAGGCCGACCGTCCGTTCGCCCTTGGGAGTGAAAATCGAGTTCGCGGTCGCGATGGAAAAATGCAAACCGAAAATTATGGGATCCCTCGCCTTGTATTTGCTTATGAATACCGGCCGTACCTGAACACACCCTACGTATTGTTAAATATAAATATACGATGCAAGTCGTGCGAGAGGGTGTAATTAAAATACTCATGGAACACTCGTCGAAATGACAATATACCGCAAATCAAAAAATATTTTTTCGCAATAGTTTTTTTCCGTGTATCACCGGAAAGGCCGTGAGTACAGTATGAAAAACGCCCCTCGTGGGATATCGCAAGATTATGAAAGATTTGTGAGCGTCGGCGGCGGCCGGTCGCACTCAGCTTAAGAGATTTAAATCGCTCGCTGGTCTGGAATGCCAGATACAAACAGATTTCTTACCGCTCCGCTTTTCGAAGAAATGATATCTGACGTTAGGGAAAATTTATTTTTCCGAACTAAAAGTTTGGGTAATTTTCTTTTTTGTAGTCTAATATGTATGATAATACAATCCCTTTATTATTTTAATATTTGACATTATCTTAATATTAAAATAATATATTGTATTATCTTAATTATTATCTTTTATTAGAATTATTTTAATAATATTAAAATAGTACAATTCATGCATTATATATTGTTCCGCTGCTGGGCACGAACCTTCTCTGTTAAAGATATGATCAGGCCTATATCCACCATGTTGGCCAAATAAGGGTTGGTAAATTTCACATACCTTCGTAATTCTTACGGAATTCTATTGAAAAATCGGTTCAGACGATTCAAATCACATGTATATGGAGTCTTAAAGTTATATTTGGTTGAAACATACGACTGCAATTTATTTTATTAGCTTCTGATACATAATATAAACTCAAGGTACTTGTATTTAAAGTCTTCTATTTTTGTATCATATCGATGTAGAGCCATAATGCACCCGAAATCTGTAAGCGATATCTTTCCACGAAACGTGTAAATCTTTCAAGGATCTTTTTCGGCTTCGCCCTCGAGTCTGGGGCTAAGCAAGTCGCGGCACCAGCCCGGAGATTATATCTTGACACTTGATGGATGAATGGTTATTGGATCTGAGCATTTTTATCATTTTGATACAGTCGAGAGGGCAAGGTGCGCCGAGGCAGGGGGCATAGTTTTGACTACGTTATTTTTTGCCCTTTAACCCGTCGTTAGTTTATATGGAAAAATTATTTAAGATAAACATTATTTTCCGTGTATAAAAATGTGTTTTTTTATTGATATTTAGAAGGGCCGTGTTTCAGAAGTCCCCGAGTCCAGTCTGGGATTTTTAATCAAATACCATTTTCAAATTCTATGTTATCACTACTTCATCATTTGATTCTATTTTATACATCTAACAATTAAAATTATTTCTACACTTTATACATAATATATGTATTACAATTAATTATACAGGTATAACTAAATTTTGATTGAATCACAACGTATTTATAAACGTAGAATTTGTTTTTTTTTAGGGCTAAACATTCTTAAGTAGACTTAGAGCCTTCTGGAACTGAGGCCATTTTATTTTGTTTATCAATTTTGTTCTATTAACATCAATCGTATACAAAAAATAAGGCGTTTAATATAAAATTTATCAACACACTAAGAAGTTTGTGCTATTATCCATATAATAATTACAATATACTAACATTAACCGAAATTACTACTTTGTGAAACAAATCTGCCAATACTTGTCAAGTTCGCAAAAAAGATTTGTTCTTTGCCGATATAAAATATGCAAAAATGTGGATGTTCTCAGTAAGCGCCGTCTGACACTGCGACCCACACTCTTTACTACACTCCTATCTCACACATCATACCTACCGTCAGCAGAAAAAACTCACACCTATTAATTTTATTATATCAACGTAAACTATGCTTAAATGTTCAGTCTAAATATTCATCAAAATATTATAACTTACACATAACTAAATTTTTTTGGCAAACTATTCAGCTATTATCAAAGCATCGTACAAAATAATAGTCATTTAGTTTTATTAATTAGGATTATTTTGTATCCGCTGATTGTGCAGATGCAAATCCAAAGAAGCAAAAGTATATTCCAATATTTCTAACTAAATTGTTATTAGAAACGAAATGCTGTTGTTAATCACTAGAAAACATGAAGTCTACTTATACTAAGGTTAAAAGTGCAATGTAGTACTTCTACCTATTTAAAAAAAGACACCCGAAACGTTTATCTTTCATTTCTTAATATACCATTCTTAATTCTTAATATACCAACACTCACAGCTCTTTGCTAACGGTACCTCACGCAGTTTTCCGCCCACTTTGGCGCCCGTATATAGGTGCGCGATATGCTCTGAAAAATACCGCGGTCCGCCGCTCCACCGTTAGCGGAAACATATCAATTCAATTTGGAGAACGGCCCGCGATGTGAAATAGGGCTGTCATGCCCTAAATCATGCCCACCCTGTGATAAACATATCGGAAGGGTTTATGTTTTATTAGCTGTGACGGACTGATATTATCACACTTTCTTTCTTTCTAGGAAACTTGAGGATAAAACGTTTACAAAGGTTTTAGAACGTTGTGATAAAAACGGAGATGTTAATTTTTGTTACGCAAATTTTATTAGAGTTAGCGTTGTAAGCCGATGTTGACTATACATTAAATCGCGGATCGTAAGATTAAACATATAATATACTTTGTACGAAGAACGTTTTACTTGCCTCTATTCACATTTGTAGGTTTTAGACACCTTAGCAAAGTATATAAATTAAAATCCTTAAAACGATCGTCATAAATTAATCTAGTTTTAATAACGTTATTTTAGTATTTATGTCAGCTCAAATGCTCTATTTTAACTAAACAACACTTTATTTATCCAATCTAGCTACACAATTAACCCGGCCCTGTTAATAAGATAGAAAGTGGCTTCAGTAAAAATTCATCGCGTCATCTACGCTCGAGTTGATATAAAAATTAAAAATGCACACTCGCCCGCGACGCCTCAAGGAAAATATGTTATACCGAGTGAATGGCTCGTGAAATTTTAAACACAACCTCCCTTTTCTTTTAACAGGTTATGTTTAAGATTTTTTAATAAACAGACACTTTCTACTTGGGGGGACTTGGTATGTATTTTTTTATCTGTGCAATATCTCCACTGCGACTAGTCTGTTAAAAAATTCATTAAAATAAAATCAAAGGTGGTAAGTTTAATTTACATGGCTATAGATTATTTATGTAATACACACTGATGGTTTTATCGTAATATGGAATGTAGGTTCAAGGTGAATAATAAATGTCTAAATAATAGTTTTATATAATACTGTTTTCAAATTTCAAAAAGCTGTACAGAAAAAAACACGCCGTCGTGTAACGAACTAGTTGTGAAATTGAAATTTAAATTATGAGTTAATTTTTTACCCACAAAGAAAACACAACGTTAGAACAAGTCGACACATGTACCAATAGAGATACCGATTTAATATCCCGCACATAATTGAGAGCAACGTTCTTCCGAACCCATTACGGTGCAGACGTAGTGGCGAGGTAATGAACTCATATTATAAATGCAACGAGGCATCGTAGGATGCGCCGCGCGAGAACACTCCGACGCGAAGAATTAATTCATTTGCATGTAAAACTTTGTACGGCACGCTACTTAAGATCCGGCGGAGATGCGAATCGATAGGGATGAGTTAGTAGGTGAATTAGTCTGTTATGAAACTAACACGCCGTGTATAAATATGAGTTAATATTGCCTTCTAATACATTGTTTACTAGCAAATTGTGATGTCTCGACCAAATAGTTAAGTTTATGTAGGAATAATAAATAATTACAGACTATGGTACTCAAGAGTTGCGATAATTCCTCATTCTTCCTTTTATGAGGAATTTTATTGTTCAGCCTCCGTGGCGCAGTCTGTGAGTAGTCGGTTTTGAAATGAGAGGCCACACGTTTGATTGCTGCACCGAAGCAAAATATGCTTGTGTGATCAACAAATATTTGTTTCGAATCGAAGTTTTGAGGACCACAAGTTGCTCGTAGTTCCTGGTACAGTTTTTTTTTATTATCTCATAGGTCTAGTTGCATTGTCTTCAGGTACATGAGTTTTAGGTTCAAAACCTAGGTCAGACGATCAAATTTGTGTTTGAGTTTTTGATTCGAAAAGTCCCCAATTGAGCTACTCGGGATTGGAATTTGTGCCTGAAATGGTGATAGGCTCGCTACCAATCATATCATGTGATGGAAAAAGATTCGGCAAACTGTAGGTACTCGCTGTACCTCGGCAAACTTCTTCAGGTGTATAGCCGTGAGTTTATGTAAGGTAATTTTCAATTGTACACTTTAAAAAATCTTAAGGGTAAAAAAACAACTCTGCTTTGACAATGTAGTAAAACTAAACATTTTAGAACTGTCAAAGACAAGGGTCGTTGCCTCTTATGCATTAAACGCTGGGGGATTATACGGCACGGTAATGGGAACCGCGTCCCACTCTGGGAACTTCTAATTCCAGGTACTTCAGTGAAGCGCTTTTTACAGACTGCTCTAAGGCGTCTCTTGAGGACAATTCAATGGAAAGTGACAACTTGAATTCTGTTTTATCAATGCTGGGAAATTCTATGACGCTTTACTTGAATATGTATTTCATAATATAAATAAATGGCATCAATAGTTGAATAAAAAAAGAGGGAAATAGTATTCTATATATGGGTCTTCACACTATACATTATTTTTATAAAAATAGTGAACGTGTCCTCTATACAGACAACTAATTGAAACTAATACGTTATAATAATATATTCCTTTTAGGACATTTATTTTAATTGCAGTGCCAAAGTATATTGACTCGTAAAAGAATGCTTCTAGTTTCTAAAAGAAACATTTTGGTCGTCCCCAAAATGTTAGTTAAAATTCATCTCTCAAACTTGGGCCATGCAAATGTAGAGTTTATTTTTACCAACAATTTTGAATAACAAGCCTACATTTAATCTCACACTCGCAATGAAATTCGGCAGTTAGCAATAAACACTCAATGCAAACGGTCTGCTAAATAAGAAAAATAAATTAAGGAGGGGCAACACAATAGCCGAGACGAAAAATAAGTATAAGAAGCGCGTGAAGAAAAAAACGCGCTGTACTATCGTCCCCTAGGGGCTACACTTATCATTGACATTAACTTTTTTGTTGTCCATAATATTTGCATAACTCCCGAGTTGTATCGGTACGCGTGTTCGAGCCCCGGGGCGGTCTCGGGCCACGGGGAGCACTCAGCGCGCACTTTCCGAGATCATTTTCAGACTTTACTAAACTCTGTGCTTGTCTGAAAACGATGTACGATATTTGTAAAATATACCTCAAGGGGTAATTCACATAAATATGATTTTTACATAATGTTTTGTGGATGAGGGTAAAGTAGATACATATTTTACCTGATTCGAAGTTTTGCTACGGCAAAAACATCCTAAAATTTACTAAACTTTACATTATATAAAAATACTAGCTTTTCCTCGCGGCTCCGCCCGCGTGATCTGCTTTTCCGGGATTAAAATAGCCTATGTTCATCAATGTAGGATTACCACCATTATGGTGAAAGAATTTTTCTGATCGGACCCGTAGTTTTTAAGTTTATTCATTACATACAAAAATATAAATCTTTCCTCTTTACAACAATAGTGTAGATTTCTCTTAATGTTTACACACTCACAGTGTAAGATGTCGTTATTATCTATGACACACTCGATCCCACAACATACAGATCCGAAACAAATATTTGAGGATCACACAAACGTTTGTCATGATGTGGAGATTCGAACTCGTGATCTCATTTCACAGCCGGCTACTCATCCACTGCGCCACGAAGGCTGTTCAAACACATCTAATTCTGGCTGCTATTATTTCCAGAGTTCTTTATATTTAGATACTTCCACTTCGCCCAGTGTTGAGCATCCTCTGTAGTGAGACTTGTAGCCCTAATGTCTCTAATACGTAAAGCCAGCTGACCATACGATCGTGCGTACCTCTAGTACGATCTGGCACAGGGATTTACGACTAACATACTTATTCGAAATAAATAAAAACTCGAAAATAAATATAACATGTAATTACCTAATAATTGTGTATGTCGACTATCTCATGGTGCTAATAAAATTTTAAGCAGCATTTCAATAATGATTTCTTACGTTTACGCTAATGTTACTCATTGAAATAAAACTAATTTAAACGGATTTTATCGCGGTTTTTTATTTTCATTTTTTTTTATTTTTATTTTCAACATTTCAATATTATTAAATAATACACTTTTTGTCGTCAAACTTTACATTCCTTTTTATCAAATTCTTTAGTCAAATGGAAAGTATCTAAAAACATTGGATATTTGGAATCGCTGTCATAAGTCAATAAATTCAGTTTTAATTTAAACGAAGGTTTTAAATGAGATTATTTTGACAGCTGTCACATTCAAACAGCCCTTCGGCTATCCTGCGGCAAACGAAGCTAATTCGAACCCTACAAGCCTGTCTCAGATTTAATAACGCTATAATTTGGGAAATTACAATATGTGTTCTAATAACCGTCAATGGTACGTGACTAGATAGACATGAAAAAAAAATGGTACATTTGTTACAGTAAATAAAATGTTGTGGTACGAAATAGTGATTGGGAATGGGGACTCGATTGAATTGTAAGTAGTAACATTTAATTCTATTATATAACATCATCATCATCATCATCAGCCACAGGACGTCCACTGCTGAACATAGGCCTCCCCCAAAGATTTCCAGACCGCCCTGTTGGAAGCGGTCTGCATCCAGCGACTTCCTGCGACCTTTATCAGGTCGTGTGTCCACCTTGTAGGTGGACGTCCAACACGGCGCTTGCCAGTACGTGGCCTCCATTATATAACAATATAGATAAATTAATTGGGACTATGTATAGTTTTAAATTTAATTGGCATTAGAGCTAAATAATAACAAATTAATTTTTCTGTAAAAATCAATTTCACTAAACGTAGAAACATTATATCTGTATACAAATATTATAGACTTATTAACAGAAACTATATCTTACAAAAATAGCTACATTTTACAGCTATTTATCAAAGTTAATTGGCTTCTCGTGACCCGTAATCTGCCTCGAGATTGTAATTTAAAAACATGAACAGGTATAATGGGACAGAGCAGTCCTCAGCCGGTCGATGGCTTAATAAGTAGGTATCGTTGGAAGCATCTGTTATGATACCGGCCGAGAGTGTCTCTGTACTCACCCTTAAGGATTTTTTATAGTAGCGTAAAGTGGAGATGGACTCTGTCGATTGCGTTAATTCAATCACCTGGCGTACTTCTTTTATTAATGCTTTAAAAACAACGTAACAGTTTATACATTTAACAAAAAATTCTATTCTGACCTCAAAATTAATACTGAAAAGTTATAAATACTTGAAGGATTATAGAGTAGAGGTATTTCTGGTACCGGTGCCCGTATCCCGCAACTGAAATTGCACTAACTCCAAACTATCATATGTACCGTTGAATATGCTAAAATATATATTTTTTTAATTTATTGTTATTTTATTATTCTTTTATTTAAACTATGAATACGATGAGATGATTAAATAGTTACTGAATCAAGTTGTAAAAATTATTCTACAAAATAATTATAATTCAAGGTACTCCACACTTGTTTACCCCATGCGCTGACTCCGAGCCGATCGTCTTTTTTCTCGCCCCAACCTTCGGAAAAAATAGGGGAGATTCTTATCTTGTCGCTTCTAATTTACTTATTCCTCCTTTAAAGACTTATTTACCTTCAAAATCCCATTGTGACCCGGACGGAACTAAGCGGGGCCCAGTAATAACGGAACTTGCGACGTGTCAAACGACGTTTTTCTTAAAAAAGCAATAACAATTTACATAAACACCCGGTCCTAGTTAACAGTTAATAAAGGAAACGAGGTCGCAATTGACGAGTTTGTCTTCCAAACGCCTTTTGTATGTAAATGTTTACATTGTATTGTTTTACAAGTTATAAGAGGTTTATTTTAAGTGGATGATTTTTTTTTCTTATTTAAATGAATGCTGTAAGCTATAAACTTTTATATAAAAGGGTAATATATCACTAGTAAAGTAATACAGTGTAATTCCAAGGCATCATCTCTTATTTGTATTGATAGCGCTACAAACAGAAAATTGAATAAAGAAAATTACGCAAAAACTGTTTAGCTAATTTGCTTTTGCTACAACAAATAAATTGCAGTATTGGGCGATCGAATATGTTTTTGTGTATTATCAAGGATATTTATGTTGACCGGCTTACACGCATGTAATTATATACTCTTATCTGGATTGTTCGATACAGGTTCCTTGTATCAATATGATAAGAATGAAAAGTAATAAAACCCGCGTGGCCTGTTCACGAGCGTTACGCATAAGTGTTGTACACAATGACCCAAATTCAGTGAAGTTGCGGAATTGTTTCATTAAAACCGTCCCAAAAGTTGGACGTCGACCGCAACTGGGCGCGCGCTCCGTTCGCAATCGATCCCAGTTCATCACACTCCACAATACGCGTGTATACCAGTCAGTTGGCACGCCGGGACATCTCCCCAATCAAAAATGAAACGTTCCCGTCATATCGGGGAGCTAACTACGAGCGGCCGCGGCATAACAACCCCATCCCATTAAAAACTTCCCGCCTTCAACTCCACTAATAGTAATCTGAAACAAAGTTCACGCGGTTCAAGGTCGCAATTTAAAGTTTTTCCAAAACTTCTTTTCCCGTTCACTTTTTTATAAGTATATAAATCTTTTTGCCGACGAAGTTCTACCAAGTTTTTGGCCCAGATTGTCATCGATTTTTGTTTGAAGAGTTTGTTTTTTCATTGTTCTTCTTTACTTGTTTGACGGTTAATTCATAAAAACTTTCCCGCCCGTACAATCGATAACGATCGCACTGTCAGTTTGTAAACAATCCGCGGTAGTTGTGTTTTAACTTCTGCCGTGAACCAGGAATGTGGAAGCAAGGTACAAAAGTGGGGCACGCCGTATCACACCTCTCGCGTATAGCAAAAGTTACCGAGCAATAACTTATAATTTATTACAAGCCTAATGTAAAACAATAAACCGCATCACAGCTGAATACCGCCCAAAGTTCCTTCGCATGAACGGTCGCTATTTTCAGTTGCTCCATAAATATTGCGTTTTCGCGCTGTCTGTAAATATTTTCCCCATCATAAAGGCTATGCATGGCAGTCGCCTGGAGGGCTCTCATCACTTCGACCCTGAATATTTTCATATGTATTGCACAAGACCCTCTGTCTCAACTTATGTAAATGCTGCCCTAACACTTTCTCCGTTTTTCTCGCATTTGACGCACAATACAGCGCAATTTGATGGCGTATCCTAACATTATCCGCATAAGGGCTCACCTCGTCACACGCGAGGATTTGCAAATGGAAATTGTGATTTACACTTTATTCTACGGATTCAAAATAAAATTCTTCTTACGAGGACTTACTTACGGATTTGTTTTTCTTCTAACCAAATTGTTTTATTCTGCCAGCAGGGAATTAGTAACCAATCTCAAAAGAAAAAAATATTATTTACATTAATTGGTAGCGGAGGAGACAAAGGAAACATAATGAATAGCCGTCCCCGCTGTCCGTCGCGGCTGATTTATTTCATGACTTCTCGGATATGCAAATAACATTAACATTCAAAGATGTAGGTATCGTCGCCCCCTTAAGAAATCCGTGGCGACCGCAGAATGATGCCAATCCAGGGTGAATCTTAATATTTTATGTTGTGTTATTTCCCTTTTCTTTTTCCTTCACGATATTATTTATTTCCTCACCGACAATGAGATTCCCACTTTGGCGCGTAATAAAAAAGAATTATTGCTCATCTTTTTATAGCACTCCGTTTTGTTGAGTTTTATATCGTTTGATTGAAAGAGCGTCGATTTTATGCACTCAACAAACTATTAAAACAATCATTGATTTATCTAGTAATATCACCCTAAAATGAATGACGGCTGTAAATCTCACCTATACTTTATATTGTTTGATCTTTGACACCATTTTTTAAATCTATTTTCGTTAGTTGGAGTTCTGCAAGTGATGTATGATTTTAAATAATAGTATTATTTAGGCAGAAAGAAAATTCATACCGATGTGTTCATTATGTAACTCACCTCCAATGAATACAGTTTTATAATAATCTTCGACCACTAAATAGAACTATTATCGATGATAGACCAAAACTCATTTAACTTACGTAACACATTACAATGTTAATACCGAAAAGCCGTATAACAACATAATTTTATTTCACCCACAAATAGACACATCAAATGATAATCTATCAACGTTTTACATAGCGTATCTTTCACGTGTGATTAACAAGTCCCCTGGTAAGGTTAGAGTGGGAAAAAAATCATCGGGTTCCAAGCCAGGGGAGTGATCGGCCCGATGATTGATCGCCATGCTAATTGGATGATGGATGATTATACTCTGACTATATGTACTGTAAAATTTGTATCGAAGCCTGTGTGTTGGTCTAAATCGTTGGTGTGGTCATGGTTTCGCTAGTAGTAAACCGCAGTAGTTAGAAAGTTGTGTTTAAATTTTGTACCTACAAAAACCGTATATTTGGGACGTTGATTGCACACCTACTTTATGTATTTGGAATTTAACAACAAGAGTTGTTTGTAAGCTGAAGTAATATAAAAACGATCAAATAAATAATTATTCATTCTCAATCCACATTTGAGGGATAAATCGGTGTACATAAATAAAAATGAGGTTTTCTTGCACACACGTAGTATACGTACCGAATTGAGAACATCTTCCATACTTGAGTCAATCAATTAATGAAAAATTTTCGTTGCATTTGTTTCGATTTTAAACCCAATACAAAGGGGGGTTACTAAGTTTGACCTCTATGTTGGTCTGTAAATATGTGTGTCAGGTTTGTGCCAGTACCATCGTCACACCTAAACGTTTTAACGATTCCAAGCTATGTTTGAAAAGATTTTTATTGCCATTTAAAAGTTACAGATGTTTTTACTAACTGACGTCGGAGATTTAGCGGCTAGCTTAATTTACCACTTTTTGTATCTGAAACAACATCTTTTTTTAATTTTAGGACCCAGAGGTATAAAAAGTTAGCCCTGCTGACAATCTCTGCAATTATACATGTTTTGATGTGAGTCACGTGAAATCTATATATATAAAAATGAATCGCTGTGCGTGTGTCTCGCAAAAACTCGAGACTGGCTGTACCGATTTGGCTAATTCTGATCTTGAAATATTTGTGGAAGTTCAGGGAAGGTTTACCCGGTGAGAAAAAATGAGTAACATAAATAATAAGTAAAGGAAAACACAAAAAACGAGAACTTAATTTTCCAATACAAACTGTTCCTGGGTATGAAACACTTGATGTCTTTTTGATGTGAAACATCTATTACGCGCAGGTATAAACCGGATTGTTGGCGTTGCGAAGCGTTGGCGTTGGACAGTGACAGGGACAGTGACAGGACAGTGACAGGACAGGGCAGGACAGTGACAGGACAGTGACAGGACGGTGACAGGACAGGGCAGGACAGTGACAGGACAGTGACAGGACGGTGACAGGACGGTGACAGGACGGTGACAGGACGGTGACAGGACGGTGACAGGACGGTGACAGGACGGCGACAGGACGGCGACAGGACGGCGACAGTACGGCGACAGGACGGCGACAGGACGGCGACAGGACGGCGACAGGACGGCGACAGGACAGTGACAGGACAGTGACAGGACAGTGACAGGACAGGGCAGGATAGGGCAGGACAGTGGCAGGACAGTGACAGGACAGTGACAGGACAGTGACAGGACAGTGACAGGACAGTGACAGGGACAGGGACAGGGCAGGATAGGGCAGGACAGTGGCAGGACAGTGGCAGGACAGTGACAGGACAGTGACAGGACAGTGACAGGACAGTGACAGGACAGGGGCAGGACAGTGGCAGGACAGTGACAGGACAGTGACAGGACAGTGACAGGACAGTGACAGGACAGTGACAGGATAGGGACAGGACAGGGAGAGGACAAATTTTACACAAATATAATATGTAGGTGATACGAAGTTCACCGGGTCATCTAGTCTGAAATAAAAATCAAAATATGTATTAAAAAATTAGATTTTAATTTCAGCATGTACCTGCGTGTGTAAGTTGTATTATATTTTTTATTATCTTACCTCTAAAACAATATCTCATTATATACTTAAATATTGCTGAATATTTTACACTAATGAACGTTGTCTTACAGATACTAATTTCTAATAGTTAATGCCAATACATCCTTATTTCCCGGTGATTAAACATCAATCACGATAAGCTACATCTATCGTTTATTTGGAAATAGTAATTAAATTCCACATTAGCAATTACAAAGCAGAAGACACGCAGCGGAACCTAATTTTCATAGCTGATTAGAGTTACCCCACACGGGATCATATGATTACACTCGCGTCCTTATTCTGTATCTCGGTGCTGTACTGTTGAAATCAACGTCTCTCAGATCCTATACCATGAATACGAAAGGAAAATAAAATGATACAGAAAAAATATCATTAAATTAAAAGAACTTTAAGCCCCTATTTCACCACCTCTGTTACTTACCGAATAAAATATAACACGTTCAAATACAAAAGAATACATACAATCTGACATATATACAGGAATAATGTTGTATGAATTATGCGATGAAACGTCTAATTTCTGGTAGTGCCGGTTTTTCAATAAGGCGATGGGTGGTAATAAACAATACTTAAATCTTTACGAAAACATGGTAGAGGTCTCGTCAATCTCTATGACTGCTCTGAAATTAGTCACAAGCGGCATCGCAGTAATTGTTTTTAAAACATAGAAGGCGGGTGAAGTGACTAATTTCAGTGCGGCCATAAATATTAACGAGTACTTGACTATACTACTACATTGTACTGACCTCCCATCATGGGAGATCTCCCATCGTCCTTAATTATTTACTATGGTTTTTTTAATTTATTTACTTAATTAGCAAATTAGATTATATAGCTCACATCATCCTAAATGTGTGCATTATTCCACCTTGAATATTGGATTGCAACTATTGCAACTATGGTTTATCGAGCTTAATTCTGCATCATAATGTGATAGGGACGACCATATTACCATACCTAGCACAAGTTCCAATTCCAGGCAACATACGTGTAATTTTTCGAATCGAAATTCGAAATTTAAACGCAAATTGTAATTGCCTGACCAGGAATTTGAACCAAGAATCTCATGACTTCTCAGCCTGAGCATGTATGTTATTAAACTTGTGAGACGATTATTTAGTGAATTTATCATTAAAACTAATAATCCCCAAATTAATAAAACATTGCTTATTATTTGTTATACGTAATAAGGCGACGGTGTTCCCGTCTAAATGTTGATGCTACCCCTATCAACTGTCGGATGCACGCCACGTCACCGGTGACGTCATATCTGACGTCTTACCGAAAAATAAACAGTGGAAATAACCTCCCCTTATTTGGGTAATTATCCATTTTTCGGATTAACCGTATAAAAAATAATCGAAACGTCCGAGTTCATTTAGGGAATATTAAAAAAAGTTTATTGGCGGCGTACTTACACTGAGAAATCGAAGAGGTCGTGGGTTTAGATATCAGGTCGGATAATCAAAACTATTTTAAGAGTTTATGGTTCGAAAAATCTTGCATGGGTTTCACGTAATTGGAACTTGTGTCTTATATGGCAATATACTCGCCACGGATATGCTCGGTGATCTGTAGATGTACCAGTTGCACTTTTGCCTGCCCATTCGGGGATGCAGGCGTGAGCGTATGTACAGTAGTAAAAAAGGGTATCTGAATGGAGACAAATATTCGAAATTAGCGCCAGGCATAGCCTCATCATATTCAATCAAGTTGCAACTTAATTAATATATATTTATTGTGAAAATTATAATTTTCCAAGTGCTATAATAGTAATGGTGCTGCCACACCGCTGTTATAAAATGTTTACAAACATTTTCTAACATTTATTAACAAACATTTGCTAACATTTTACCACAATGTTAGATAATGTTAGTAAATGTTTAATGTTAGAAAATGTTTGTAAACATTTTATAACAGCGGTGTGGCAGCACCATAATATGTTAATAAACTAACCAAACCTGTAATAACCTTTAACTGATATCAAAACAAGGAAGTTCACAATTCGTTTGTATTTAGTTTTTTATGTATGTTTTGCGATATTGAACTATATGTGAACTGAATTTTCTTGCTACATTAGCCAAGGCCGTACTGCAGCAAGTAGCTGGAATGAGGAATCCTGTTGTTGGATCAAGTTAATTTATTTCTGTTAAAGTTTATTGTAACATTTACCTTTATTGTACCTCTGTATTGCTCCAATAATAAACATACTTTTGTTTCTATTTTATTTTCTTTTTATTTTCGATGGACACATTGTTTGTCGTTGGTCGACACTATTCCTGGATTGCGCTGCACTTACCATCAGGTGTAGCGTAGTCACAGCCGAGAAAGAATAAAAAAAATAATGATTTTGTGTTCGACAGGGTCTATCTATACTACACGGGTGGTCCTATATAAATTTGAATCTGATGACGGAATTCGATGGAAAATGGGAGATTCCTCAACTTAATCTTTTACTATCACGTCTAACGTTTAAAACGTTATTGATGATCCCAATTTGACAATAATCGTCATGACAAGTTAATAAGGCACACTGCATTATGTAGATATGTATCATTATACATTTCATCGAACGTAGCTATACTTACCGGGGGTAAAGAGTCGGTGCATATAAAAGCTGTCTAGAAAGTTTTCTGTCGCTCCGCGCGGATCGATACCGCAGGAGGTACGGACTACGGCGGGTATTACACGCGCGGTAATGAATCTAACAGCAGTTAGTTTCACTTGTTCATTTGGGTTATTATGTCATTTGATGGGTACAGGTTTGTGGAGTGTAAATGTTCAACATCTTAAGCCCAAGCTAACCTCACCTTACAAGGTGGTAGGTCTCTCGTATGCGAGGTCTGGGTTGGTACCACCGCTTTGTCTATTTCTGCCGCCAAACAACACTGTGTAAGCACTGTTGTGTTTCAGTTTGAAGAACATTGAAGCCAGTGAAATTACAGGGCATTATGAGACAACATCTTATGTCTCGGGGTAACGAGCGCAGTTCAGTGCCATCCAGTGCTTTATAATTAAAAGTTTTGTGTGGGTTGCTTCTGTATATGGACGGGCGTGGTGCTTACCATCAGGCGGACGCCTTGCTCGTCTCGTCATTCAATCAGATAAAAAAAAAAAATACTGTCTACAGTCTAGTGTAGAAAATATTAAAGCAGATGTAAAGGGTTAAATAAAAAAACCTTTTTTTTGTAATTCCGGTAGCATTTCTAGTTTATTATTTTAGTTATTTATAATGGCGAAGAAAGGTGATAGATTACAGTATAATGATTATGGATCAGTGTTGCCAGATGAGTCGTTGGAATATCATATTGCCATTATTAAGACTGCAATGATTATTAGATACACGAATAAACAAGCAAGTCTTTAACATTATTGAAATAAAACTAATTTAAACGGATTTTATCGCGCTTTTTTTATGCGGGGTGGAGTCCACCTCGTGACCACGGAGGCTGAAAAGCTTTCGAAACGTCGAGACCAAAATTAAAATAAAAAACCGCGATGAAATCCGTTTAAATTAGTTTTATTTCAATTAGTAACATTCGCGTAAACGTAAGAAATCATTATCTATGTCTTTAACATTATCCTAATTTTGAAGCAGTATTTTAAGTCAGAATTACTAATGAAGTTTACAATATCTAACACTGACCAATTATCCTTTTCAAATAACTAACTAACACATATTTACATAACAAAACAGTAAATATTTTCTCTATTGCACGTATTTTCCTTATTCTTCCCTCACTCGACTTGTCGTGCGTCGGTTAATTTCATTAATATCTCGGGCGAGCACGCACTAAAACCTGTCCCTCTGTACTCCGTTACCGATGGGGATTTGGTCCCAATTACGTATTAGAAACTTAGCAACGTCGCCTCGCATGTGAGAACTCCCTAAGGATTTACGAGTTATGTACCTTAGAAATGTTGATAACTTTATAAAAACAATGGGCTTTCGGTACTATTTTTTTTTTATTTGTTTGAATGACGAGACGAGCAAGGCGCTCACCTGACGGTAAGCCCCACGCCTACCCATAAACAGAAGCAACATCACACAGAACTTTGAATTACAAAGCACTGCATGGCACTGAACTGTGCACGTCACCCCGAGACATAAGATGTTACGTCTCATAATGCCTAGTAATTTCACTAGCTTCAATGCCCTTCAAACTGAAACACAACACTGCTTACACACTGTTGCTTGGCGGCAGAGGATTTTGTATACATCTCTCATAGTTGTACAGTGTTATGCTTCTTTGGACGTTAAATGTCACTCAACATATTTATTTCATTTTTGCTATTGTTCAAAAAACCAATAATCGTTTATTGTTAAATCTAGTAAAGCACCGAAAGCTTATATTTGGCGATTTGCTATAGCGATTTTGCACATAATTGGCTTGAGTTTTACCAGCCTTTCCCTCCTTTTCAATACGAAATACAAACGTACACACGGCATAATTGTATTACATATTGATAAACGCAACTAGCCGAACCGCCACAATGGTCGCAATTAAATCGCGGCTAGGGTTGTCACGTAACGTGCGGATTACCTCCGCGCACGCACGTCACGGCGCGGCTTGTTAATTTATCGGTACAGTCCTGTCCGCACCTTCAGCGCCCGCCGCAGCCCTGCCGCTGACACGTCCGATTTATGGACTCATGTGCAGTACTGAATACCGAAGAGTTGTTGGTTCATTACCTCCTTTATACTGCTAGAAAGGTACGAATGTCGTTAATGTAGTTCCATTTTAATGCACAAGTCAGAAGACGAGGATGTTGCTCACCTAATGGTGGGAGGATATTCGTATCCAATCGGATAGCGACCACCGTACACTGGTGTTAAAACCTGCCATAGTGACCCATCTTGTGTGGGTCGCGTTCCAGGGTCAGCCAGTGTATATCCGGTCCTCCCGAGGGGCTTGCGACATGACTTGATGGTTGGTTGGAGCGGGTACAGAGGTACATCCTTGTGTAATTGTGCCTGCATCGGTCATCTGCCTATCCTGCCGTAAACCCCTCGATTTGATTCTTCCCTCTTCGAAGAGGGAAGAAGCATTTATACAGACTGGCATGATTCTGGTGACCACTGATAAACTCATTGTTTATCGGCGGTTGCTGGTTTTTTGGTCTGCACTACGCTTACCATCAGGTGTAGTGCAGTCACTTTGCCGTACTCGGATAAAAAAAACCTCCATCGACCATAACGACCAACAATTTTTAAACAATCATGAATACATTGCTGACTTTTATTGAATGAAATGAGTATTGGGAAGGAGAGCGAAGGCTTTGGTCTCCGGTTGTCTCACTCACATTACGAAAGGACAGTGGTAATAACCGAGTCGAGCCAGCTTATTTATCCTCTAGACCAAAGTATCTCAGCGTAGCTTATACTTATAAAATCAATTTGATCAAAAGTTAGTGGTGCCACCCAGAATGCTGAAGACTGGTATTTACGGTAGGATGTCTCAAATGCTTAGTCACCTAACGCGAGTTGGCAGACTTCATATATCTTTAAAATTTATAAGGAGCATTCCCAGATATACAGGTTTCCTCGCGGTACAATGTCTCCTTCATAAATGAAACGAGCGATAATTATGAATACATACCTCAATTTCGAAGGGTCGATTTCGATTGTCAAGACATCAGCAGGCAGAGAAATGGCGCTGGGATATCGCATCTTTATTAATGAGTAAAAAAATGGCATTGTAATAATGTCGTCATCATAATATTCGTTTATTGTTAAGTTTATATTAACCACGTTTAAAGTTAGACTTGAATACGTTTCTGTGCTCGTAAACCTAACAGCAACCATCAAATTTCAATATCTACATGGGTTGAGCCATTTCTATAAATTCAATCTAAAGTGATTTTACGTGATCTAAATTCGATTTTGAATCGTGTAAAATACTCATTATAGCAATTTGAAGTTGATTTTTAATTATTACAACTGTGAATTAATTACCTACACTAAATGTTAAATTTATTTTCCATCCCAAGCGGTACGAGACATTTAAACATTTTCAATAAAGTGCAAACTTCAACTAGCTTTGATTATGCTCGTGCAGTTCAATAACTGACAAGGTTCTTTTCACTGCAACTAAACTGTTTTCACTGCGCTTCTGTTTTCGTTCCGCAATTAAACTGCTGTTAAACTTCTTGCAATGGTGTTTGCAGAGCACCTGAATGGTCCGAAAGTTGTGCGGGCACCCTATTCCTTGTTTGCCTGCTAATTATCCCGACTTTGGTGCCGAAGCGCAGTCGGCGCCCAAAATGCTGACCCGCACACACCGGTCAAACGGGGCTAAAAGGCTTTCAGGGCTCCATTCAAATAAGGTTTCCGTCCAATCCGCCTGGTAACCATAGTGACCGCCTACCACTCCTCGCTATTATTTCATTGTATCAACATTCATATCGACGCGACGTGACGTGTAGCGATAGCTCGATTAAACGAGGGGTGGCCCGAAGCCAAATTTGTCAAGTCTCTTTTCAAATTAGACGCCACGGTCCGGCGTTCGCACTTCACGCGACGTTTAAAATCAAAAGCCCAAAAGGGTTACGTAATCCGGACCTTTTTCAGCGCAACTTGTGTTTGTGTGCATGTCTCGTCTTTTGTCACGTATTCTTAATTAAGGCACGCCGGCTGTCGGCGACCCCACTCGTCACATTTTCATATCGATTGTGAGAGGGCTTTAAAATCGTATGGTATTTTGCCAATAAATCTGATCGGTGAGTGATTTGATTTTTTATCCATAAATGGAACATCGAAAATGAATCAGTGGCGACCCTCTGTTTACGAATCGGAAGCCAATCCTAATAAACCGGCGCTTAACCTCGCCCGACAAAGCCCGTACAAAGTGAGTGACATCCTCTAAAGAGATCTCGCGAAAAAATCCGGCGGCGACGTGTCAAAGACACCGCGACGCCAGGCCGGGGGGCTCTTTGTTGCCTATCGAAATATTTTTTAAGACTTAACTCCTTAGTGAATTGAGAGATTAAGTCCTTTTTGAAGAGGCAACCGGTCCCCGGGGTCGGGCGTGATCATTCCTTCGGATCTCATTTACTGGGATGCTCTATTTGATTGTTATTTTTGTTACTTTTTCCCATTTTGTTCGGGCGCCAACGGGATTTGAAGTGACAGTCAACGATTTGCACTCGAGCGCGATAAGTGTTTTCCAACGTTTTTTTATAAGCAGCTTTGTTAGTGTTTCTCTTTTTATATCTTTTGTTTTCCACGCGCACATCGAAGTCCGGTTAACTTATTTTTATTGAATGGCATTGTTTGAAAAATATTATATTCCTTCAAGTAAAAATTGTTAATACCTCAGATAATTTATTTATTATGCTTTTTTTCCAGCAGCTTGCAGCTGATAAAAGAAAACATAATAATTAAAACAGTTATGGATTTGGTCTGTACAAATGTTATTCATTATGTATTAAGTATCCATATTACGAAGTAACTCATGATCATGTTTAATAATTAACAGCCTCCTTGGCGTAGTCGGCGCGTCGCCGGCCGTAAAACAGAAGGCCGTGGGTTCGATTCCCGCACCGAGACAAATATTTATTTCGAGTGTGGGTGTCTTTTCTCCCCAAATGGATTGATTGATTACATGTATTAAAAAGAAAACTGCGTCCGACTATGACTGCGATAATGGCAGTTGAAAAAAATACTTATATAATCGTTAATAGAATTATTAAAATTATTTGCAAAAAATAATAATATAAACATGTTATAAATAGCCAAAGAATTAAGTAATATCATAGTGTGTTATTTCATTTTGGTCAAGGGACTTAAAACACCACACAACGTATGCCAAAACGAATAATTATTCAAAACATTTGCACAATCATATTCCATGGAGATGGACAAGCGGCGTAAAGCCACAAGAAAATATGCAAATCAATATAAGGCAGTAGGTAAGCGCTCGTAAGCCGTGTAATTATTCACATCGGATTTGCAAATCGCGCCCGGAGCGTTACGTTTCCGCGCCTTCTAAACTGACCCTTAGCGTACATTTAAATCAAAACACATGTGCCGAGTCCGGCCGGCTTAGTCGGACGCTGATTTTCAGATGAGGCTTCCCCTTTTTGCGGGTCCCTGCGTCGATTCCTTGGCGGACGATGATCGATACCCCGCCCCCGCCGGCGGCCGCGACCCTCTCCCTCGCTCTTAATTAGGACTCGGAATCTGCGGCGGACACACACACACGGACGAGCCTCAGCTCGCGCACGGGTATAATGTTAATCAACTTTCATTATGCACTAAGGAATTATATGGGTACGCCTGAGGAGTGATTATCCGAGTTAAGGCCGCGTCCCCGACCAAGAAATCATACTTTATTATGATCATTCCGCGTTCGGCGCGGCTTTACGGCGGCGCCTCACCGGAGGAGCGCGCATTAGGATTTACTGCGCATATATCACTGAACTGCCGTGTTACACCATTGTCTACAAAGTAAACACGGTATAATTAGCTTTTGTTACTAGTTGCTGCGGCTTTGTGTTGGTCTTTTTCTTAATCTTAAGAACGCGCGCCGAGTGATGAATATTCTATCTGCCGCGCTGCGCTGCATCGCCGGCGCTACTCTAAACCTCGTTCAGTGATAATAAATCAGAAGGGGCAGCAAATAAAGCAACAGAAACTATAAAATTAGACTTATGTAATGACAGTCATATTTTTTTATTAAATTCACCGATTCATTATAATTTATGTAAAAAAACATCCATTATATGCCAATGATAAACATAAACGTATAAAGTGATTGAACAATAGCTTCTACTTTCAGTTATATAATAATGTACTCTGTGGCTTCTACCGTGTAAAGCTTCGACAGCTTCCGTGGCGTAGTGGCGGAATAGCCTGCTGCGAAATGAGAGGTTATGAGTTGTATTCCCGTACCGAGATAAATGTTTGTATGATCAACGAATATATGTTTCGGGTCTGGGTGTTTTGGAACCCCAAGTCCCTCGCGATTCCTGATACCAGTTAACCTAGTGTGGGGCCACACTATGTGTGTATTTAATAAGATTATAAATCGAGCTGTAAGCACGAACTTGAAATATTATAACTTATCGCCTAATATCATACTAACATGTAACAGCTTTCTTCGCGCATTTCTCTCTTCCTGCCTCAAAGACATCAACTGAAATTTCAGTAATTTCTGAAAATTAGATTATTTCCACAGTCCGACCTAGTAAACATTTATGCTCTGTTATTAAATACAGATAATGCTTTATGATCAATAACTAAGCACAGTAATAATCTTAATTGACGTACTTGAAAACTATTCGAAGAAATGGCTAATGAGAACTTAAACTTAATAGACGTCCCTAAATGCGGTAGTTAGTTCCTGATTCGTATAACGTAGCAAAGATATATTTCTTACTATGGGGTCAGGACTATGTGTATAACTTTAAAGTGTTGTATATTTATTCAATACGGAATCTATCGTAAAAGGTGCCTGGTAGAGATTTTTTGTTTATTTAATTGAATGACGAGACGAGCAAGTCGCTCGCCTAATGTTAAGCGCCACGCCTGCCCATAAATAGAAGCAACACCACACATAACTTTGAGTTATAAAGCACGCCGAGACATAAGATGTTAAGTCTTACAATGCCCAGTAATAATAACACTGGCTTCAATGTCCTTCAAACTGGAACACAACAATACTTACACACTGTTGTTTGGCGGCAGAAATAGACAAAGCGGTGGTACCAACCGAAACCTTGACCTTGTGATTGAGATAAGACCGCTGTTACTCTCTGGTTAATCTTAATTATGTTTTTTTTTTCTTACCGTGATATTTTGCATGGTATACAATCTAAGTAGCTTATAATATCAGCCTTGTATTACACACATCCCATTGCTAGGCACAGGTTTCCTCTATTGAATGAGAGAGGTTAGGCCTTACTCCACCACCCTGATCTAACACTAACTTAGCAGATTTTACATACCTTCCTACCTTAAATCTAATATAATAACATTCTCAACATATTAAACTGTTTATTCATAACAAGGTTGTACGAGTACGCGAAAGACACAAGTACAAATAACAAAGCGTCTCGTGGAATAGATCAGGAACACTTCACTCGTGGAATAGATCCTTAATCGTGTAGAACACACTTAAGCAGACCTCGGCCCGAAAGGCCTAGCCGTCGCGTATTGAGTAATGCCCCTTTAAGCTACGGTTATGAGGATAAACCTCCAATAAATCTTTCACTTAGGACGGCCTTTAATTAACGCATGTAATAAAATTTAATTGATCAAAGCGTGTAGTTTGTAGACTATTATTTATGAGCTCTTTGAAGTCGCTATTAATTTCCGAACGAATGATTAAGTACATGCTTAATTTGATGATTTTCTAATCGAAAATTGACTGATGCTACTTATATGGTTATTGATTCAAAATATTCATCAAATAAAATCATGGAAAACACGTATTGAGACCACATCTATAACTATAACACGTAACTTATAATACATGTACTGAAATATAACAAGCACATATTATATTAAAAGAATTTGCACATGTATTAAACAAACCCTATTTGCCATGTTTCATTTCTAAATCAATCATGTAATATGTTCAGGATAAACTTGCTTATTAGCGCTTTTGATTAATGAATTTTCTTGCTTCATTTTCTTCACACACAATTTATTTATTCTGTTAAGACTGTATGACACTCGTCCAGAACAGTTTGAGCCCCTTTTTATCCCGCACCCGAGCGCTATATTGAAGCGTGCGGGCTCATCTTACGTTGGTAAGTAGTTCACACGTGTATTCACGGGCCCTTGTACTAATTTAATAGATGAGGTGTTCACATTAATTACAAAGAATGTCGGGACCAGCGAGTTCGCCGCGGGTAACACGCGAACAAATTAATAAGACTATTAACTCCATCCGACAAGTCATTCTTTCTTGTGCATGAACACACAATTTATCGTGTTTATGAAAATATCCGCTGCCGGTACTCTCATGGTTATAGTTAAGGCATTGGCAGAGTTTTAATTCTATGGATATTATTATTTTTAACAATATCAAGTGGATAAACCGTTATAAAAAGTTTCATCTGTGCTACGGAATTAACTACGAGGCGTAGACAATATTTCGTAGATGATGTAGCAAGCGATTCGTAGACAGTTTTGGTCTTAGACTAATATCGGGTTCTCACGGTTCGATCTTAGTTAACAAACTGGTGAATCGCATGCGATTTTAACTAACTGAACAGACATTGAATCTAATTGATCAGTAAATTACCATATGACTTTTGTTAATTTAATTCTGTTCTTTTTCCACCTGCCCTTATCTCACTCGCAGTGGGGTCGGCGCAACATGCTTTTTAAAACATGTATAAAAAGATTTGGATTGTAGTTTTTACGACTGGCCAGCCTGACGTCAACCTCTCTGGGGAGAAAACGCACCCAGACCCGAAATAAATATTTGTCTCGGTGCGGGAATCGAACCCGCGGCATCTCACTTCACAGTCAGCTACTAACCCACTGCGCCACGGAGGCTGTCAACTTAAATCAGTTGATCAACTAATATCGAACTGTTTGAACCCGCATAAATAACTTCCTTATTTATTATATTACTATACAAAAGGCTTAAATAACTTTTTTATTTATAATCGGAATAAATATTTATGGAAAAGCAAAATAGACCACCGTAGCAAAACAAACTGTCTTGGCCACGGGAAGCCACATGTGATTGATTGTTAATGAAGTGGCGTGGGGCGATAGTTATTAATGACGCCCGGCTCCGCCCGCGCCGACCCGCACTTCTTTATTTACCCACTAACACATATTAGCCGACCACGTCCAACGCACTGCCGCTTACGATACATCATCCCGCCACGCAGGGATCAATCAATTTGCCAAATTATAACGTGACGGAAAAATGATACAGATGTTTCGTTTATTAGCAGGTTTTATATTAGATTTTATTGAATTTTAGGACAAAAATAAAAAGAAAAAAATTGGTGTGTGTCGTGGGACACCAGGTAGGAACGAAGTTCCTTCGGCTAATGTACAATCGACACAAATTGCAAAAAATTCAAATTATCAACTAAAATAACAAAATATGTCTCTTTATTTTTGTTTGACAACATAAAATTACATAGAAATAGAATAGAAAAATAGAAATAAAAAAAAGACGTGTGGCGCTCGGAGACTGCCGCGGTAAAGCTATTGTATAGCATTTTTTATCAACTTATGTAATTATAAATAATAACGAGCTAGCGTAATCTTCTAAAAATCGAAGGAGTATTTTTATATACTTCAATTATAACTGGCTGAATGAATTTCATTTTAAATATGTCTCTTTATTTTAGTTTGACAACATAAAATTACATAGAAATGACTGACATTAAAATTGACACATTGACTGTCGCGCCTGCGCACGTCTCATTTAACGCTTTTATTCCACGCATTTTTTCCACGCATTTTTTCCACGCATTTTTCCACGCATTTTTTCCACGCATTTTTCTTACGGTTTTACTATCACATTTTTTTCAGTTCGGTCACGCAGCGAAATCCCTATCCCCTCCAAGCCTGCCGTAAGGAACTTCGTTCCAAAAAAATTTGTATAAAATCCCTATGTATGCCTGATTGAGGTCATCGCAAACGCATGCCAGTTTCGTCATCTAAGATATTTATACTGTTAAATTGTCATAAGGATACTTTCATGATTCAATCCGCCGTTTTCGATTAATATCAATATACGTGATAATAGCCAGTGGTAACGAGTTACCCCAAATCTTGGTGAAGGGTTTTGTTTTATTTCAATTAAGTAGCAATCACAAAGAGTTTCCAGACCGCAGCAGTCACTCTATCGTCGTCGATTTAAACAGATGTCGTGTTAAGGAGGTCCTCTAGAATATTCGTTCAGAATTTAAATTGCAAATTCGTGCGGTGGCAGGTGCAACCTCTCGATTGAACGTTGTTGTCCCTTTCTATTTCACACAAGAAATATATCCGACTCACTCGCACACAACTCTCAAAATCAAGGAATAATGAACGTCAACAAATAAAACTGGAGCGTTACTAATTACTGGAGCCGCTCGAACGGAGAGAAGTAATTTTTACACTCTATTTTGAAGAGGAAATCTCGAAGCTAATGGCGTTAATTTAAAAGAGGCCGATGACTGGCACTTTTCTTTCGACTTAAGCTTTTTAGCTTTTGATTTATTGGGTATGGAGGCTAATATTACATGTAATTAGAAGAATGTGTTGAAGAAATCAGTTAGGTGGAAGGCGGTTGAAAGGTAAACAAGGCTCACCCTGACTCTGAAGTCGTTATTATGAATGAGGCAAGTGGTCGCAAGTACCGGTCCAAATTAAAGTTTTGCTTCTCAGTGATGTGTATACTGTAGCGAGCTCTTCTACAAACCAATCACGAAGCTGGGCCAACTTAATGAATGAAGAAATTCCGTTGAGCTCCTCAAGCGTGCCCCTTGGCACTACCTACCCTTACACACATTCTAAACTTACCGTGATGAATCGAGTCTTTGAGGCGTTGGCAGTGAATTATAATCTTCACCTACTTAATTTCTGTGAACTTTTCTTAATGCTGGTGAAAGTTTACACGTTCAAGTATTTTAGACGTTTGTCCTTCATAATTATTTTATTTAAATCAATCTGTTAAATTAGGTTATTCACCTTACAAGTTCTTAATAAAACTTTATAACACTCCTACATGCTATATTTTAATCCGGTTTTGTTCAAAATTAGTATATCAAGTAATTTAATTTTTCAAGTCGGTGGCACTCTCTAGCTTTCCAATTTTAAAGAGCGACTCTACAGTCGGTGCTTTCCATCAATCCGCTCCCCTGCCCGCAACCGAATCGATAATAATTAATTATTTTTGACATAATCACAACCAAAATCCATTCTCTTTTTGCTAATTCACGTCCCTATAATAAAACAGGGCGGCGCTTTTAAAGCGCGGTCGATTGAAATTGATAAAAAATAAATAAGACGAAACTTTTTGCTTAGTCAAACAAAATTGAAAGCTGGTGATTAATAATGCGTGGTATCTTGACCTGTTATCTTTTAAACCCGTCGGATGGACGAGACACGTGATTCTGAATGGATATTGTAATTCCCAATGATCATTGTGGCACGGACGAGTTTTGAATTCAGTTGAACTGACGAGGGATCATTGTGGGTGGCGCACAATCGGCGGGACACTGTGTCAATATGGACACGTGATACAATAGACACAAGATGTGGGCGAATCACGGATACGATACACCTAATAGATGTTTGAGGACCTTCGATACTATACTGAAACTTGTACTTACACGAATGTCTGTGTGCTATGCCCCTCCTTTTCCCATTTAAAGTGTAAATTCCCATAAATTCTTTCTTAGTGAGCCCGTACATTACACAAATTTCATGATCCTAGCTTAAGTAGTTGTTGAGATATCGTGATTAATAAATGAGTGATTGATGGGTATTTCACTTTTATATAAGTAGATGAGTAGTCGTAGTATTAGTAGTAAGTAACAGTGGGAAAGCACTGTTGTGTTTCGGTTTGAAGAACATTGAATCCAGCGACAATAATTGCCAGCTAATATGAAATTGTGTCCAGTGTGGTGATAGGCTCTCTATCACATCATGGGATGAAAATAAGCCCGGCAAAATGATTACAGACGTGAAGAGGTACAAAATACTGGGTATTATGAGACTTAACACCATAAGTCTTGGGGGTTAGAAACGCAGTTGGCTTCTATTTAGGGGAAAGTGTCGTGGCGCTTACTATCAAGCGAGCAACCTGCTCGTTACACCAATTAAGCTAATATAAAAGAAAAATAAAAAAAAATGTAATTAAAAATTAATTACGAGTCTTCCTACTATACTATTGATATTATAAATGTGATAGTTATGATTTTTGAGAATTTGGATATTATTATATTAGCGGGTAAACGAATTTGAATGAAATTTGGGACCACAGATAGACATACAGGCAATGGATAGATTAGGTTAGACTTTTATCCTGGAAAAACAGTCATACGGGCAGAGCTGTAAGCAAAAACCAATATAAAATAGATTTTTGGATAGAAATAATAACTTCATTTTTAACACACCGATTCCTAGATTTTGACTGATAACAGGCAAGATACCGTTTTCTTGTGACATTCTTTGTCATTTCATACAAGCAATCTAAACAAAAAATGCACATACATATCCATATCTGCCTATAACCACATACAGAGTACATACTAACACCGAATACTTGAACAACTTGACGGCACTTAAAAAATACATAGTGAAAACATTAGCTCCACCCGGGGCGGGGTTGGCCCGTGATTAAACCCAGCGAGGCATGCATAACGAGACCGGTATGTTTGAACGCTTACGAATACTTTCCAAGTTGCTCCGGACAGCGGTTGAAGCGGGTCTGTACACCTGCGCTTGTTTATCGCCGGCCAAGACTCCGCAACGCTACTACACTTGATGTATTGTTTGTTTAGGAGTCGAAACCTGACCCCACTTGTGATGCACAAATATAATTTCACAATATATTATATGTACCGATCAGAATCGTCGACTACCACCGCAAACGAATGTTCAAAAACGCCCCGGGGTACTATATAATACGTTGCCCCGTTCCCGAAACTCAACCCGTATAATACTCTTGTACGAAATTAAATAATATTTTTGAAGGGATTAGTATCATGATTAGGCGGACACATGCTAATGCAAGAAGTTTTTAATTAAAACCGTCCGCCGTTAAGAGGCTACGTAATGGCTGATCCTCAGGAGGGATCCGATATTGGGTGTGTGTACCGGCAAAGCCAAAATACAAACATATTTAGGTCCGGTACGTGGCGTAGTTTGCGCTGTGGCTAATCACCGCTCCGGGTATGGAAATGTTCGAACCCTTCCCCGGTATAATATTAAAAATGTTAATATACGATGTTGTTTTCTTTTCAGATGCACGTGACTGCAACGAAGACGACGGAAAGAAGGTAAACAAACACGTTAAATGTTTTAAAACTAAAAAACGATGTTAAAATAGCACTCAGGTCTCCCCACAAGCGCAATCCAAACTTTGGCGACGAGTTTATGGCCTGTGTGACCGCCAAAAGTCGCCGAGGAAAAGTGCAAGCTTGTTTACCCATACATCAGCGGGACTGTTAGACGTTTGCTGCCGATAAGGCCGGCTCCCCCGCTGCCAATAAAGTGATTAAGTCACAAATCGTCTGCGGTGGCTCTTTGCTCGCAGGCCATTTACGCAATGCCATATTTTTTATGTGTCTATTTATTCTAGTGGTTTCTTATTTTCGTTTTTCTTTGCCTTATTATTTTTTTTAGTTTCGCGCCATACTGAAATGTATAAAACGCCCATGTCAGATTTTTAGCAAGTGTTAAAAATAATTGGAAATTGAACATCGTCGTACAACGCTGAAGTGAAATACAATAGTTAGATAATCAACTTCTAAATAATATACGATGTCATATATTTTTCGATTTTTTTTCGAAGCATTCTATATTTTTTTATTAATTACGTAAAAGATATGCAAATATATTTTTATTGAAATAATAAGTAGCAATACTTCATAATATAATAGCATTTTCAAATGATTATTTAATTAAATTACAACGACTGATACTGAGGCATATATTGACTCACAAGTCAAAGGTTTTTTCGTTGCGTCCGCTTCCCCACTATTCCGGGTGGGCGACACGGCTCTATTACAAATAAATTGCTCTTCGAAATCGTTCCGTGTGTTATAAATTTCATACGTGCTGAGAAATGACATACGGTATTATTTATTACGAACAGTTTTTTCGAGGAAAATACAAAGAAGACATTGTGATGTAATTGAGCTGCGTTTTATCGGAACACGCTACAATTTCGGCGGCAATTTTCTATGAGAACAGGAAAAGTATTATTTTTTTGTTCGATAAACAACGATAGTATTCCAGTCAATTGGTTTGGGTTTTTTTATTCAAAACGTTATAAAATATATGATAGTGATGGATACAGTTGCACAATATGTTGTTTTAGATATCAAAATAAGTACTTTATTTTTGAATGACTAAAATAATATTGATTTTAAAAATATAATTATCTTTGCCGATTTATTGTACGAAAAATAATGAATGTTGTCTATTTACTCCTAAAACATAACCAATAAATAAATGCCACTAATCACTATTAGACAGGGAGCCCTCGGGTAGCTGATCCACTTGACTACTATCAAGCTCATTTTCCGTGAGTAGCTTCGTTTCGATGAGACGACCAACAATTCCCTATGACCTCGTTATCGATACCTATTGGAAGCCCCTCCTTCCAATAGGTATGATTACTAACCAGCTGATTTTTTTGTTTTTACTTAGTTAATATTTATATAATTTAACTGTCATATTGTCCTACAAATAAAATAATAATTTTTTGAGTATCATCAAATCGAAATATTCTATCCTTGCTACCTTTGTTAGCTACCACAATAGATAATTTTCGCATAGGGAATTGTTGGTCGTCTCATCGAAACGAAGCTACTCACGGAAAATGAGCTTGATAGTAGTCAAGTGGATCAGCTACCCGAGGGCTCCCTGTCCATATAACATGTCAGTAGGCTAACAGAATGTCGAAGAGCACGATTTCCTTCGTGTTTACACGCGCTACGTTTCACCGCGGCATTAGTGCGAGGCGCCATTAGCTCTACAAATGACACTAAAATGAAATCTATTCATTTCCTTTGAGCCGAGTCAATCGACGCAGATATTGTTCAATTTCACGCGATACGTGCATTACGGCTATATCCTCGCGCGGTGACAGCCTACACATTTGTTAGAGAATGGGGTAAAATGATACACATTTATTATCATTTTAGTAGGAAATTATCAAGATTATTCCATATTCGTGTTCACTACATAAGTTGCTATTTATAGATTATTAAATTATCCAGTATTATAAAATAGTTTATTTCACATAACAAAAATAAGGCTTGTAGGTATGTATTGTAATTAAATTGACATTTCAGATTTTATTGATTGTATGTATAAACTATTACAACTCATTGAAATCAAATTCTACAAAGGTTTAAATAAATCCTACATTATTATAATTTACATAGAGTGTATCAGTGATAATATACAGAACTGTGACATCCTGCCCTAAAATCGCAGACTCGGTTGACTTATGATTTACGACCGCTCGCGAATCAACTCTCATCATCTTTATTAAACCGATGCTCGGTGTAACATCGCTAATAATCCCTAATAACTTGTCAAACCCGTTCCCATTCCCAGGTCATTTATTTCATTGGGGTATTTTATAACAGGCCTTTTTATACTTTTTGTGTATATTGATGCGTTTGTTCTACATTACTAGTTAATTCCTAATTTGACCACTCATGTATGCGTGTATGTAGACAATCTCCATCGTTAACGTGTGATTTACCATCATCATTATCAACCCTTTCTTTCACTGATGGACTGAGTAAACATATTATACGTTTTTTTTTTATAATACATTTTATTTATGCGATTAAAAACCTCTTATATGCATTTTCTATAGATATATATTGTGGTCCCATTTTCTGATTAAAAGCATATTATATTACAACGGTTATTAAATTTGAGACTCTGGAATTGTAATCGGAAGCTTATAAATTACAGGCACCAGATCTATATGATGACTCGTGAAGGTCATCTAATACCGCCATTTAATATTCGAAAATAGTACAACCTCTGTCAGACATATGACCAATTTGTACAACTTTTGTTACCAATACCTATCCATCGTGAAAAACAAAAAACAGAAGCATATTCCCACGGCTCAGTAACCGTTTAATCAATGTCGTTATGGTGCGTAGATGTTAGATAGGTGTCGGCGCGTCCCCGTCTCGGGCTCGTGCCGTGCCCGCTCCGGTTAATTTGTTACTCCGATGTTTATCGCTGAACCGAACCGAACTACATTTGTACGACATACACTCGATGCGTACGGACCTTAATTTTGTCAGTGTCAATCATTGGGGTAAATGGTATTAGTAAATACGGTTCTGGAGAATAATATTTATACGTGCAATGTAATGTTACGGCATTAACCTATAAGGTAATAATATAGTAACTAATAATAATAATCTTGTCAACTCTACTCTAGTTAATTAATACTCTTGTTAAATAGTTGTTATTCTCATAATAAAATTATATCGAATAAGAAAAACTGAAGACCAAAAAATAAATTTGCTTATAATGAAACTAATTATTATTGTGAGTCGTTTCTGTCAGTAATTGAAAAACAAACTGCATTTAAGTTTTGCTTTTCAGATGTTATGGGTCAGTATTATTGTTTTTATAAAGATTTTGTTCAGAAGTTTTAGTGAAAGAATTTGATCACTCTATGATAATATATGCGTGCTTATTATACATACAAAAAATAAATATGTGAAATTGAGAATTACTTTAGTTTTTTTTGTCGGATAATAACATCTTTCTTCTACGAACAAGATGGGAAACCTAACCAAGATTACAGCATGTTGACAAAAAATCGTTAGTAATCGGCCCGCAGAAATCATCGTGTATAAAGTTTTTTGTATAACAAGCACTTTGAAGAAAATCAAGGTCACGCTATTAAATCAGAACATCAGTTGACATTGTGGTGATATCTTTTATACCACGACCTTGGAGAGACGCGTCCAAGATTGATAACATTTGCCAAGTAATGCAAAGTCGTTAGCGCGCTTTTGTGGACCATCATCGATTATCAATTTGTGGGTAACAATAGCTAAGAGACGAATTACCAGTAACAAACCATGATGACGAACAAAATGCTGTAAGCAATAAAGTCAAAACATGGTGTGTCTAATGTAAGTTAAAATTTAAAAAAGAATTAAATAACTTAGGCCGATTCTCACAACGATCCCTAAATCGTATTTAACCACTAAACATGTTTAATCATTCTCAAATCTGATGAAAATTCGACAATAGAAACAAGTTCAGTGATTAAATACGAATGAAGATCGTCGTACAAATTGTCCTCAATCTTTTACTTTATGTCCATATATTATAGTAATTTTATAATTAAATAATGTGTTTATTTAATTATAAAATTACTATAATATCATATTCAAGTGGTAATTATTATCCACAATAAAATTATATAAGTTTAAAAATTGTAAAAACACAAAATAAAAGTATCTAAATATAGATAACGTTATTTAGTAAAAAAACCTTATTGTTATTCTAAACTATAAACATTAATTATCATTTACACAATTAGCCCGATAATTATGTTCAAAATACATAAAAGAACGATCAACTTTAGTCATAAGCAAAATTGGATTCGCAGCGACAATTCCGAATTTAAAATCAATAAACCTTTAACAAGATAGCAAGAGAAATTGGAATAAATGACTTTCAAATTGCTTACAAAATGACACGACTACTCGTATAATTTACTCCTTATAAACTCGAAATTCACGTAAAGGTATGGTATTATCAAAAAATTGGCTTTATTATGAAACTATTTACCCGCGCCGGTAACTATCTTGATCAAATAAAAAATTAACATCGCCTGGGGCGACTGGCGCATGTTACACGGATAAATTGGTACAATCGTTCAACATTGCCCCACGGTTATAAAACCATACACTACGACGACCTATAGATAAATGCCCCATAGGTTTCATGTAGAAATATCGGGGTTTTACTTTAAATATATATATTTTTTTATTTATATTTTAACACTAGCAATTAAAGCTTAAAATTCAAATTATAGATAGCAGGATACCAGTAGTTTCTTCAATTAAGCGGTTGCTTTCAGTATTAATATGTACAGCTCATGACGTCATACACGATTTTTTTTTTTATAAAGACAAAAATATGTAAACAATGACACCTGTAGCTTTTAAGAAGGAAGACATAATATTATTTTCTACGACTAGCACATTTAAATAAAATTATACGAAATCAGTAAAAATTAACCTGTTTTCATTTTACAAACATACGATTTGCGGTATGTTTTCTCAAGTTTCTTCATTTTCTACCTTACAGCTTTAAGGAAAAGACTGAAAGAAATTTAAATGTTTCGACTCAATGCAGCCTGGTTTACGAAATCGGATGTTCCTACGTATCTCAGCCGTGCAACGAATGTAAATGTGCTCTTTTTGAATTCCCTTCGATTTATAAAATCAATTACGCGAGACGACATTGGGATAATAAAACTGTTTTTTTAATTGTTACCGATCTATTTCCCCTACATATATTCAGTAGTCGAACATTTCGCTCTTTGTACCTTTATTTTTACAGCATAGACGGCTGTAAAGCAAGAGGCCGTGGGTTCGATTCCCGCACAGAGACAAAAATGTTTGTGTGATCCACAAATATTTGTTTTGTGTCTGGGTGTTTCTCCCAATAGAAGTTGACGTCAGACAGGCGGCCGGTCGTACAAACTACAAGTCAAATCTTTCTGTAATATGTGTTAAAAAGCATGATGTGCATGCAGCGAGTGGTATAAGGCCAGATGTAAGGAAGGAAGGGGCATCTAAAATAAAAAGAGAGATACACCGTTTCATAACAACATAATACACATACATAGTACATACACATAACACACATAACAAATATATTGAAAACCCCTATGAAACACCACCACACATGAAATCCAGTTGAACCAAAATTAACGAAACCAAAGTTTCATGCTATTAAATGTCGGCACAATGAGAGGTCAACAGAATATTCTACGACAAAATAGTTGCAAAAAAGGGGCACACTATTTTGCGACTGATGATAATAATAAAAATTAATACAATTATTTAGTTTTGTTATTGACAATATTTCTTTGAACGTAAAGTATAAATTTACTAATTTAAAGGGCTATATTTTGACGCAAATAAAATCATTAATGGAGTACAAGAAAGTTCTCAATAAAAATTACTAGAACCAATAAGAGTTTCAATTAGCTTTGTTCCAACAAAATTATTCATCGTGGAGATTTTATAAAATTCAACGTCACGCTTGAGCAGTCAAAAACAATACTTATTCAAATGAAACAAAAAGCAATTAACGGTGGAGATATCCCTCCGTCCTCGGAGGATGCGGCGGAGGAGAGATTATTGAAAAAATAATTAATAAATATTTATGGCGGGCCACCTGAGGAACGACATCCCGAGATATTCTGTTTTTATCCAGTGCTGCTCGAGTACGCATCTGCAGCGTACACGCCAAAGCGGTTTATTACAAATGCAAAATATTCCATTCATATTCAAAATTTTATATCCCGATGTGGCCGGGAGGAGGCTAATTTATTCGAGGGGCGGCTAAGGAGACACGCCGCCAGCTCGCGTCTTGGCCCGGATTAGGGAAGGGTTGTGTTGTGCACCGCCAAATTGACAGGTGCCCGTCAAAAATTACAATTAATAATTGAGACAATTGCTGCGGCGGCTGCGGTCTTAGATTCCAATATTTTATTAATGAAATTCTTCGTTGAATTTTAATCGTGGTTGCACCTGAGGTACAGCACTTATTTAATAATGTATATCGAAACTAAGATACAAATGAGATTAAAATGGTATCAAAGGAAAATTTACACATGTATGTGTTAAATTTCGAAAATTGACCAAAAATCGCATTGCGTACAGAGGACCACGGTTATTGCCTCAAATTTCGAGTTACGATTGGTACGTTTGTGTTTAATGCCAAAAACGGGCCAATTACGTGTACTGAAATCGACACTTTGCGTTTGTAGACATGATAGTGTTTGTGGAGTAAATGTATGACTTTTATTTAACATCAAAAATTATCAAATCAATACTAAAAATGTGGAGTGCGGCACCATCGTCCCTCCCAAGTCCCGACAGTGTCCATAATAATAGACAATAAACATCGGGGTGCGCATCGATCAACCGTTTTACAACCGCCGCAGCGGTTAATGGCGGTAATCCACCACTAAGAGCGGTTTACTGCGCAGTTACGACTGGCTAAATCCAACAGTGCTGTTCCAAATTCAAATTAATTAAATAAACACAAAAATGCTTTATACGCCGGTCATAATAACTCATCACTGAGCTCATTAAATTATAACAACTTAATCAAACATTAAAAGGATCGTAGTAGGCAGTACGGATTATAAACATATTTATACTTTTTTTTTACTAGCCCTGTATTATACATGTCCCACTGCTGGGCACGGGCCTCCTCTACTGAATGAGAGGGTTTAGGCCTTAGTCCACCACGCTGGCCTAATGCGGGTTGGTAGACTTCACATACCTTCGAAAAATCTTTCGAGTTCTCAGGTATGCAGGTTTCCCCACGATGTTTCCTTCACCGTTAAAGCAAGCGATAATCACAATTAATATACACGTGACTTAGAAAAGTCATAGGTGTATGCTCTTGGGGCTGGTTTCGAACCTGCGACTTTCGTCTCGACAGTCCATACCACTCCCAGCTGAGCTATCGCTGCTTGTATACTTATACTATTCTTGGTTTATTTTTAAAGGATTATTATTAGATTTTGTGTTTTTACTGAAACATGCGATTTGAAGAAAGCCTTAGATTGTTCGTAGAATCGACTGAACGTTTTAGTTTGAAAGAGTTTTTTAGTACCAAAACTACGTAGGTTTTATTCAGTGAAACACTTGTAGCTTGTTTTCTTAGAGCATTTATTAAAGTTTAAGTTATTTATTTAGCTACGAGCACTTTTATATTACGTACATTTTGTTTGCGACGTTTTGCATTAAGCTATGTCGCTGTATTCGCTACATTCGGTTTCTTGACGAATACATCCATATTAATATATTAAGAAAAAATCTGAATTGAATATAGACTTCGTGCTTACGTAAGAGTATAAGTATGGAACAGGTAATATTTTTTAAAAAAACGTCTTGAGTTTCAATTCCATTATCATTAATTTGTGAAGTAATTATTTACATTTTGAAACAAAATTGCGTCCAAAATATTATACCGAAAATAAATGACAAAACATATCGCTCAGTTAAACCGTATGTAAGCTACAGTTATCAGTCAAATTGTTCGTTTGTCGGGGCATACGGGAGTGCATTTGGAGCTCTCGTAACAAATGACGCCACTCTGTCAAGAGGTCAATAGAAGCTCGATGAATGTCCGATGGGCTAGTGATGTGTGTCGATATCGATGGTGCACTCGAATTCGATTTGATTTTTGTGTATTAAGCTTAAGGATTATGCTTTTTGTCATTTCATACATTTGTGCAATTTAACGAAGCATAAAAACAAAATATAACAATTCAAAAGTAACAAAATAATACCCCACAATATACTATCATAATGAAACCCACATTACAAATCATATTTAGTACATTTAATCCCAGTTAATCACTTCCACTTTAATTAATTTTATTGTAACTTGATTTATCAAAGGCAAAATACTGACGTCTTATAACAGTGGTGTAGTGTAGACCCTTACCTTGCAGTGGGGCGTAAATAATACAGGGCTGGTATAAAAAAAGCAAAGGTACGGTGACATTACATTGCGTATGAACTCTTGTTTATATAGTTTTTAAATTGGAAATATTGGGATTTTAATTGAGCCAATCTATTCTTTAATTAATATATTCCTAAATATAATAAACCATTACTGGCACTGCCAACCAAAATTGTATTAATCAGTCATCGATAACAATCCACATGTCCATTGATAGCGCGTTATTAATGTGGGCCGTTTTTCAGGGTTCGCCACCGGGCACCACCGCGGGCGCCACTTTGTCTCTATTACGATTTTACGACCAACCGTGGAACATTCATTGACATATTGTTTTGCATGCATGTCGAGATAACAAATCAAGCTAACTGAGGGCTACCTCAGAAAAAGCAATTTTTCCGCTTTTATATGCTGTTCGATCGTGCCATGTTTTTCACCGTTTATGGGTAGTTGTCTGATATTACTATTGTTTTTACATCATCATTTTTGCTACCACTGTCTTACAGAAAACCGACGTGAAATAATACACTGCTGTTACTTTCGTAAAGTGAGGGAAATATTCGGAGACCCAAAGCCCCCCCTCCCATTCCCAATAAATCTAGAGAGCAATTAGTATCAGGTGACCGACTTGCTCGTTCGCCGGTATATGCTGTAAAAAAAAACAATTTGAAAAGTAATTATGAATTGAACTGGCGCAGGCAGTACTTAATCTCGACAATCGAGTAGGAGAACACGCTTTGCAATTCCACGTTGGAATTTCATAGCGTCTGCGTCATAAATATTTTGTCCGATAAACCGTTCGTTCGACAGCCGCGAGGCGTAAGAAAATGTTAATTAACGAATCCATTGTTTTCCCGCCCGGCGGCACCAAGATGGTGCCGCTTCCGTTTCCGGCGAGCCTCCTTCTTTATGTGCGTTTCCCGCTTATTTTTACGCCGGCATTGTGGCGCGTAGCCGAGTATAATGATTTTAATTTCCTCTAATCAAGAGCCTTCGGCGCGGCTTAAGAATTCTAATCGTGCGAGTCACCGCCGCTGCCACCGCCGCACCGCACCGCAGCAGCCGCGGCCGCACCCGGTGACAGAAACATCACCACTTATTTTGATTGCGTCGAGTGTGGCGTTGAATAATAATTAATACGCCTTTATTTTGCGTCACACTCCTCAGGCAAAACAAAAGGACCGCGTTGTGTTAATTTATAAAATTATATGGTGTATTTAAAATTAATTTTTGAAATAACTGATTACTTTAACATGTCACGTTCTGCGGCAATTTTCGGATGTGAATTTTCATTTCGTAAATGTGCGTTTTAGGTATTTCCAAAAATGTCGGTGAAGTAAAGTTTAATTATATTGGGGAAGCGCAGAGCCACCCCACCCTTTCGTTCAATTCGCACTAACGACCACATTTCGGTCGTCTAAATCGCGGCGACGCCACTTGCAATTAATTTTTTAGCCATTATATGTTTCGTTCACTGAATTTACAGGGCTTTAATATCCCAAAAGCAAATTATAGTTTTGGTATGAGGAACTCAATATTAATGTCAAATAAGTGTAAATGTAGAAATTCGTATAAGTAATTATCCGCTCGACGTCCGCAATGAGACAAGTACATAATTTAATCATAGGTAATGGCGTAATGCTCTCTGAGAATCCTGTGGAAACTCCAGGAGGATCCTGCGCTTATGGTCGGAGTTAGGCTGGCTAGACTCCCAACCGCCATAAACTTCACGCAAAATGGCCCTATATTTACGGATAGAGATATTTAAATTTACCCATTGAAAAAAACCCCTTGTGACCTACTTGCGAAATAAATGTTTTGATTTTGATAATGAGCACAACACAAATAACCCAAAATCTAATGAAGATGTCATAAGCGCAATTTTCTTTTGATTGCCTACATAATAACTATGTCATTTCATTTTATTTAATTTCATAATCTAGAGTACCTGCCTTATTATCCAAGAGTGCAAACTAATGCTAATATTACATGTCCTATTTCAAAGTCTTAATCCATATTGAGATAATGCTTCTACATTTAGCCACAGTTATGATAACTCCATTCATATGCATATCGCATAACCATACATTGTTTAATTTATGCAGAAGCCGTCTTAAAATTCCATGAAATAAGCTCTTAAAATCCCTCCACACAAGACGTGCTCAATTGTGTTCTGTCTTGGAGGCCGCGATGTTTGCCAGCCATGGTGTGCGGTCCAACAAGAGCACCGCACAATTAAGGGAACCCTTTCAGGACGCGTACTTAGCATTCTAATCACTCGGCGAGCAGACGCCTCGCGCCACAATACAACGCTTATACACCGCCAAATTAAGTGGGAAAATAACAGGATCTCAACGCCAACTTGCTCTCTCCCGATCTGAATTATGTCGCGAACGAGATTCTAATTTTAATTTCGCTAATTTCAACAAAACACACGAATCCAACCCCAGTACTCATAACCCTCGTAACGAAGGCACTACAGCAATAAAATGTGAAAAACGATTACAGATCAATGAAGCGTGGCTTCCCTCTCGGGGCGCAAATAAAGCAGAGTACACACTTCAAATATGCTTTTCTTAATCGTTCTCATAAAACAAAGATCAGCCGCCCGCGATCTCCCCCGCAGTATAAAAATAAGTAAAAAATCCCGCCGTTGCTCATATCGCGCGTCTATCAGTGCGGATTTTTACCACAAATTGTTTCCTACGGGGACCCTCGCGAATCGATATTGTTTGGATTGGAGTTGCGGAATCGGATGTTATTATTAATATCGGATTGAAAAAAATGAATTACGACACATTCCGCGCACTCTCGCTCGTCGCTCATTTGTGTAAATTGCCGCTGACTTTAAGTTTCCGTTTTTGTGGAATTATTCAATAGAATAGAAAGAATTTTGTTCTCTACCCCAATTCAATACTGATGCGTATTAAATAATATATGCAAATAAGGCTCTAGACTGCTTTATTTTTAAAGTGCATCGCACTACCTTTGATAGACCCAATCATAAACTACAGAACTAAAGAATAGAAAACATTCCAAAAGATGTGGGTAACACGGATTCGACTTTTAACATCTCTGGATTCAAAAATATAATTAAACAAGCTTTTGCTCGCGGCTCCGCCCGCGTGATCTGTTTTTCCCGGGATAAAAATTAGCCTATGTCTTATTCTGATGTATAAGCTATATTATTGTGAGGTTGATTTTACGTGACAGAGTAACAAACATACATCCATCCATACTTACAAACTTTTGCGTTTATTATATTAGTAGGATCTCATCTAGAGACTAATAAAATTACAGCCGAAAATTATCGAGAACTACAAATATATTTTTCATTTTGGTAAATATTTTTGTTTGATCTATGTTTAATTTCACATCAATAAACTAAAAACGGACTAACTGGGCTCTAGGTATTACTATCAGCTGTAGATCCTCAATATATTATAACACACCAAACTTATCAAAGTGAGTATCCATTAAGCGAACCTGGCTCTAATCTTTTACCTTTGAATTTTCGGCGTGCTCTTAAGGAAAAAGCATCTACAATATTGGTATTGCTCAAAGTTGAATTGGCTTAAAACCTCCCGGCGGATGTGTCATTATAATTTGTTAGGGAGAGATGACTGATCCATCGCCCGGAGCTCGCTAGCGAATTATAATACCCTAAGCTATTTTAATCTTAACTTAGTTAAAAATCTTGCGTCCGACATTAACATTAATCACTTTTGACAGTGCTTGTAATGGATATTGTAATTAATATTATCATAATCGTAATCTGTAGGTTATGTGAAGGACGAGTTAATGTGTACTACACTTAAATAAGAAAGGGCTATTGATAAATTTCTGAAGCTGAACAAATAACTCAAAGCTATTATATATTTTTATATCTAAAATAAAGACAAAATAGCCCACAATGAATCTGTGAATTACAAATCTATATTATTAAATCTGTAAAATACTCAAATAAATTAATAAGACAATGAAATCCCTTACGAAGGCCTTAAACTAATACTAATATCGCCTTGCTATAAACCAATTTCAGTTTATGGTTTCCAGCCAGACATATTTTATACAAATTAATTTATTACAATGAAACAAAGGAAATACCTCCGCAAATCACAAAATCTAAAGCTTAATTGAACGTCGACATTGAGAGATTTCAATTCAATTACTAAACCATATTTAACGAAATCCAATCCCCCCTTTCCCTCGAGAAATAATATTATTTATTCACAAAAAATAATACAAAACGCGGTTACGGAGAACGCTCTGTTGGTTCAGCGGAGATCATTCGAGGTAAAAGTTGGAAGTAGAGGACGGAGGCAGGAAGAAAACTCGGATAAGCGAAACCCTCCAAAAATGATTGATGCCGTACAACCGGCGGGGGACGATCGTTCGCCGGCTCAACTTTAAAACGAATCGACGTGAACCGTTCCAAATTCCAAAATGAACATCATTAACGCCATATTGGCGCCAATTCTCGCCGATTCATTATTACACCGTGCTATTCGCATTTTTGCAATCGATAATTTTTATTGCCGTCAATCACCGGCCAATGCGATTGCATTTCAAATTTTAATATCGTTTTATTGCACATTGAAGAGCAGACGCACCCGAGTGCAATCTGCAATAGCGTAAAGTCAATTTCCTAACGTATTGGAAATGTACAATTGTTTGAAGACACGTTATTACACGAGCGTTTAGCCCGAGTGCTAACAAGCTGACGTCGTTTGTTTCTGCTAGCTCTTTGTTCGGAATATAACAATTAGGGAGACAAAGCGGCCGGTGGCGGACGCCCTTATCGCGGCCGATTCGCGGCGCACACAATGCCGCGCGCGACAATGCACGCTCAATATCTTTATGCTCCTTCGTGGTGAAGGCCGATGCACTCGGTGGTGAAACTTGAATCGGCCTTCTTGTCTATATTAGCGTATATATTGCAGATAGACTAATGCACAGTTTGTTTTGTGATGTTTTGGGAAATTATCAAGTACCTTGATAATGCTAGTAGTAGCAGTGGCAGTTGGATATTCATACTGAGCATAGATCCAATAGCTGTTGGAGTAGATGCGTTCTTGAGTGGAGACCATGGCTCGGTAGCCATAATATAGGACGGCCTATGGCTAAGTAGAGTGATAATATACGCAAAGTGGCTGGTAGCAGTTATATAACTGGAGCAGAGGATTAATAGCGAGCTTTAGAAGTGGTCAATGTTTAGCAGTGAATTGACATAGACTGATGCTAATAATGATAAAAAACGAATGCGTTTGTTTATCAAACTACTAAAGACGTACGTTGTGCGTCGTTCGTGAAGCAGCGGCCTATATACTATTGACAGCTGTGATCTGTGACATAAGAAACGACTCATGCCGTGAGTCTCTATAGGAATATAATATGACATGTTCGATCGACCACCTCTCTTGTACCTTCTTTATGCTATGTATGTACTTAGTATTAGCTCAGCATATACAGGCATTGCAGGCGCTTTTATAAAGACCATCATATGTATGTAAACTCTGTTTCAAATGAATTTAATAGCGATTACTAACTTTTTAGCGGTCCAAAAACCATCCAAAAATTGCGAGAGTCATAGCATAAAGAATACCTGTACAGTCTGTCCTCTCTGACACTTTGTTACTCTATGGCCAGTTCGTCGAGACACCTCCAAGCATCCCGTCAGGCCGCTCCTTTGTGGCCGTTTCCTTGTTGCCCGCCGTCTCACGACACCCACCGTCCCGTCTCAACGCTGAATGCACTGTTCACCACACGCCACGCCATTCTGTTATTACGTCAACACTTAACAATATATTGCATGTGTTTTGTTCAATGTCCATAGATTTTTAATGGTGAGGCTATGTTTTAGTTTAAAACTGGTTAGGAACATGTACAGATAGGTCGTGTCACTAATTTTGCTGCGTATTGGAAAATGGTTAATCGAAAAATTATCGACATCATCTCTGAAAATCTTACATATATCTTTTTTTGTTTATTTGCTTGTATGACGAGACGAGCAAGGCGCTTGCCTGATGATAAGCGCCACGCCTGCCCATAAACAGAAGCCACACAGAACGTTGAATTACAAAGCACTGCATGGCATTGAACTGCGCTCGTTACCCCGAGATATAAGATGTTAAGTCTCATAATGCCAAGTAATTTCACTGTCTTCAATGTCCTTCAAACCGAAACACAACGGTGCTTACACACTGTTGCTTGTCAGCAGAAATAAACAAAGCGGTGGTGCAAACCCAGACGGCCTCTCGCATACGAGGGACCTACCACCTTGTATCTGAAGTATCTTTAGTAGTTACGCGTTAATTAATAGATTTTTAAATGTATACAAATTAATTAATTTGTATGCTATAAAAATTAGTTTTAACAAAACTATTCCTTTGGAGTCGGTGCAATTTCAATTGACCATCAGCGACACAGGCACCAACTCTAATGATATACGAAATTGTTATTTTTGACTTTTCAGTGTTAGTTTTTTGGAGTCGGTTTGTAACTTTGTTAAAATTTATTTTATTTTCAATTTTCAGTTAAGTACAGCTACAGTATGCAAAATACAATTCAATATCACAATGGTAACGACTGAACTGTTGGCCGTTTAGGAGTTTCATTTTTTTACTCCGTACTCCATCGTCAAATATTAACCAAATTAATAACTATCGAATCAAATTGTTTCCGTCAAAATCTCTCCACAATTAGCGGAGAAATCCATGTACATGCATAACAAAAAGCATAAAAACTGAATTGAGAACCTCCTCCTTTTTGGAAGTCGGTTAAAACTTCCTTCATTAATAATAATTTTTGTAGCAAATCTCTAAGCATATTTGAAGCTGAATTCTTTATTTTAGCCTATATTTGAAGCACAAGTTTCAACTATAGGCTTTTTTTTTTTTTTTTTTTTTATCCTGGCTCGGCAAAGTGACTACGCTACACCTGATGGTAAGTGTAGCGCAATCCAAGAATATTGTCGACCAACGATAAACAATGTGTCCATCGTTGTTCGGCAAGATCATGCCGGCCTGTCAAAGGGCCAAGGAGGGGGGGAAGGAAAAAGGGATGGGAAAAGGGTGAGGATCAGGGGGCAAGCCCCTGGGGAGAACCGGATATACACTGGCTGACCCTGGAACGCGACCCACGCAAGGTGGGCCACTATGGCAGGTTTTAGCACCAGTGTACGGTGGTCGCTATCCGGTCGGATACAAGTATCCTCCCACCAGCAGCTCTATTTACTTTCACTCTATAGTTAATTTTGTACCACTATACTCGACGACCTAAATACCCACATACGTGATATAAACTTAATCTGCATATCCTTATTCAGTAAGCAGCAAATCACAATGTAAACAGTCCCTTAGTACGCAGTAAGCGCGTGAAATGTCGATGTACGCGTCGCGCGACACGCTTGTCGACACCTGCGTATACGGAGAGCGTTTAATCGTGTAAAGAGCTAATTGTCTGTGTGAATTGCTCACGTAAACAGTACAAACCACCCATCATTTACACTACACGGGGTTGTTAGTTTGATTTGCGTCGGTTATTAAAATTAATTGTGTGTCTTTTGAGCACGGAACACTAAAAATATTTTCAGATAATGAAGTTGATTTATTTTCATGGCATAGGAATGTATTTTTAAAAGGTTCCTTAATTATTCATCAAAGATATTTATTAATTCTAAATAACTTCAGTATTAAAACTCTTGATAAAGAAAGATTTATAATTTCTAAATGGTTGAAAAGATTTTATTACAACACTAGTCTAATAAAAAACAGTCTATTCGTTTTGGCATTACGGTGAAACAGACAAATACATACATAAAAAACATACACAAACATACAATAATACAAACATACAAAGTTGTCAAATTTATAACACTTTTTTTTATCAAGGGTTAAATATGGAGTACGCGTTACTATTTCCTCATATAATTTAGTGAAACACGATTACGATGATTGTCAACTATGTAAGCCGGGATTACACTCGACTGCAATTGATTAATACCTGTTACAACGATTCCATGTCAATTAGACAGAATAACAAAGCGGTTAATGCTTTATTAGGCGCGTACAGTCTTATCGATTTTAAATACTCGTTGTAAGTTATATCGTTATGAAAATTAATGCTGTTCAATCAAAATTCGTAGCCTATGTATGTCAATAAAAATAAATATTAAATACACCCAACAGTCACACACATAGTCCTGACCCCATACTAGGTTAACCCGTATCGTGAGTATAAGGAACTACGAGGGACTTGCGGTCCCACAATACCCAGACCCGAAACAAATATTTGTGGACCACACACACATTCGATCCAAAATATAAGTAATGTTTTCATTTTCAAACATGGGGCCAATCATTATGGTGAAACAAATTCTACCAAAATAATATGTAGTATAGATTATATTAGTCTAATTCTCATTATAATTCTATGTGCAATTGTAAAATTTATCTTTCAGTACCAACATTGTGATAAAACCTCAATAATCACAAACTTTGTGTAGTCACACCGAGTCACATTTTACAGCCGTTTGGGGAATTTTTATGTCGCAAGAAGGGGAATATTTAACACGAGTCTATGTAAAAATCTAAATTATGGTTTATAGAGGACGTGCACTGAATAAAAATACGAATCAACTGTCTAAAACATTAATAAAAATCTGTATTTTATAAAGCGGCTCTCATTACGAAGACACTTGTTTTTTTTTTTTGCAAGCGATTCCTTTCGTATGGAATTTCTGGTGAAACCATTTCTACTTTTAATACCAGTCTCAAGACTTGAAGTATTCAAAGCAATTAATACATTGAAATAAAACTAATTTAAACGGATTTTATCGCGGTTTTTATTAATTTTGATGCCGACGTTTCGAAGGATTTTCAGCCTTCGTGGTCACGGGGTGGACTGGGTGGTGGATTCCGTTTAAATTAGTTTTATTTCAATGAGTAACATTCGCGTAAACGTACGAAATCATTACATTAATACATATTTTGATAATGGGATTTAATTTATATAATAGTAAATAATTATCGACTAACTTGATAGTTTAGTCAACCTGCCAAAAGCTTTTGAACACACAATGAAGTTACATGCAAATTTTGGTATTATATAGAATATCCTAAACTTTGACTTGTGGGGATGTTTACATTAATCCTGGCCACTATGATCTGGACTTAAAAATTATTCTTCTCTGCATAACTAACATAGATTGCAATACTAATCCAGTCTACATTCAGAATACGCGTATAAAAAGTATAAAAAAACCCAAAACGTGTCGCGTACATTAGTGGGCGTTTCGAGCGTCGTAGCGTCGTGTCGTCGACGTTTGGCAATTCTTTATTATTCATGGGGCGATCTCGCTCGCAGAGTGTTTTATATGAGCGACGATCGAGTATCAATTTGTACGTAACGGGCCCGTATTAGCATTTCCCGCGCAAGGCCTACATTGTTTCACTAAGGTATCGACAGGGGGAAGGGTGGCCCAAGTTTTTTATGATTTTTCTCCGTATAAAACGCTGTATATCTAATGGTTTCATAGAACCGTAACTTTGTTATAAATATTGTAACGACTGAATTCAGTTTATGGAGGCTAGATTGACAGAAACTTGAATGCTGTTTACTTTGTCTACTTTTTCGGCTGTATCAAAAATGAAAATGTTTTCATTTATATTCATCATTGTTAACATTTATGTCATCAATCCGGTATTACTCCGCTTTTATAATACTAGCAAATTATTTATTCCAGCTACAGCATACAGAATGAATGAATGTAATACATGAATACATGAAATACATGAATTTCTATACATTATACTCAAATAATTCTGTGATATCAATGTCTGGACATTAAAAGAGGCAATAACCCATGGGTTTGTTTCGGCATTTCTTCTCATGGCTGGCCACGAAATACCGATGTAAATATAATCTAGTTTAAAAAAAATGACATGTAAATGTGATATTTATGATCCAATTTACAGAATTAATGATTTGAAGAAAATCAATACAATATTTAATGTAACAAAATATCGTCGCTTTACAAAACGCAAATCCCACAAAGCTGTCTCACAGCTCATTTGAGCCGGCAGTGTGCGAAGCTGAGCAGACTCAGTACTAGTCTCACCGACAGTCGACACAATGGGTTAAGTAGTGTGTACGCTTATGAGTGTTCATTAAAGATACGATAAAGACGGCGGAGGCGACGCCGGCTTAATTGGCTGTTTCTGACTACAGAAATGTCGCCACGATAAACGGTGTATGCAGTCGGAGAGGTACTCTATAGAAAATCTAAGGAAGCTATAAAATACGTCTAATTTATCAGTATTTTAAATTACCTAAGCCCATGCCAACATCGTAAACAGTAGCCACATTGCGAATTTGTTTGACATTCGTAGACGATAAATATGTTTTTATAGGTTAGGCCGGCTAGGGCTTGTATGCCGTACAAGCAAATGGGTCATTTGAATGCCTACAATATCAGAGGAATCATGGGCGCATAGCCAATCTTAAAAGAAATGAATAACAGGGCATTCGGAAGGGCAGTGTTATTTGCGAAATGCAACAGCAAATTATCTGTGCTATATGTATGTGTATAAAAAAATAACATATTTCACGTCAGCTTCCTGTGAGACATTGGTAACAAACCGGTCGAGCTGGCATTTATGCTGTAAAAAAAGGGTCTGCAGAGTGGTTCTACCACTGAAAAATTAAATTATTTATGAATTTAATGCGTTTTCAATACGATTCGCTAGGAGCGCTGTACGGATTTGCATACATGTCTCCTTAAATACAGATGACGTGACATCTATCGAATATGTCGAAAACTCTTCTACTAAGAGCACTGTATTCTAATTTCAAATGTAAATATATGTAATCAATGTTTTTATTCTATAAGCCAGACACTGCATACCTAATTTGTGTGTGACTGTTGGTTTAAAAAAAATTAAATTAGTTTTTTACATTACTAGTAATAGTTTACGATAAATAAGTCGACGAATAAATCGAATACAAAAGTTACAACAGGCCGAAATAATTATAATTTTGAGAAATCACATTAAGCACAATACGGTAGTGTGTCGCGACACCATTACGATTTTCGCTTACCAAATGAACGTTCATTCCACTGCAGATGTACATAGTTTAACTAACAAGGGACTGTTAATTTAAATTTAGTATCTTAGCTTCGCGTAATGAACGGCAAGATGATTGCTATAATGGGATTGTTTATTCGCTCCATACTTGACTTGCTTAAATATTCGAGTATTCGTTTGATTTGTTGGCGGCGTATTTTAAGACTATAATAGGAGTCATAATTTGTAAATTAGGTTGGAATAGGTGAGCTGTAATTTATTTAACTTTGCATATTTCTTAAGTTGGGTACAATTAGCTGTAATGCAATCGTAGACATTCAGTATATAAATCAGAAAATCTAATAAAAACGGTTAGTATTTTTTTTCGGTCATGAAGGTCGTGGTTTTCTCGCATACAAAAATCTATTTTAAGAAAAAAATGTTTCCTATATCCTTATATTTCGTTGAAAATCTACCAGTGCGTTTAAATCAATATCGGCAACTGTTATTAGTCCGTGTCGCTTGATGACTACTAAACATTAAACATAAATTCACACTCGCGTAACTTGGCGACGTGCGTCTTACGTCTTCATGCAAATTTATGAGACGGTGGCAATTTTTAATTACTACTATGTCTGAGCATCTGTCTGGAGGCTCCAATTGTGGCTGCTTCGAGATGCTCCCGCGACGTCAGTGTGTAGAGAGACACAGTATTACATTCAGCTAATTACGATACGCTTCTACTTTCCGTGATAATGTGTGTAAACAATATAATATGAAAGCTACAAAACCCTCACTATATTTTAGTAGCGTGAATTAAGCAAGTCGCTCGTCTGATAGTAAGCATAACGCCTACCCATAAACAGAAGCAACACCACATAAGACTTTGTGTTACAAAGCATTGCATGCCACTGGACTGCGCTTGTCACACCGAGACAAGAAATTAAGTCTCAAAATGCTCGGTAATTTCACTGGCTTCAATGATCTTCATACTTGCTATACTGACACGCTAATTGTTGCTTGGCGGTAGGAATAGACAAAGCTGTGATACCAACACAGACAGCCTCTCGCATACGAGGGACCTACCATCTAGTGAATAATGATCAATTGTACACTTTACTATTTTATGCACTCTGTTAGCTTGAAACTGTTTTCACCAAAGTGTATTAGCACGAAAAACTAAATCAATTTAAGGGATCAGTCACTAGAGAGAAAAATAATATGTACAGAAACTATTGTCGTAGCAGGTTTGCGTTATATCGACATCGTCATGCATTTAAATTATCCGAATAGACGAATATTGACGAAACGCATAATTTTAATCGTGTCTTTTATACAAGACTATATTTCGTTTAAAACAAAGAAACACTAACAATACGAACACAGCCACAATTTTCACCTTTGGCATCCCTCATCACTTCATAAAACTTATATAGCTTTATTACAAAACGTAGCCTAACTTTAACTGATTTTATATATACAGACTACTATAGTAACTTATAATATGTCGACATAAACCTAGTTTGAAATTAGAACACATTTTGTAATAAAGGTGATATTATTCAGGGCGAAATCACGCTTACATACTGGTCTCCAGTACATGTGCAAGTGGAGTCATGCAGGTGACAACGCCGCGAGGCGTCGGGGAGCGGTTAAGTGTGGCATTTTACGGCTTTTATGCATATTTGATGGCGCCGCCATAATCTCTGCGGTGGGGGAAGCTTCTTCAGTAGGAAGGCAGGTAACATCACCTGTATCCGTTATGAATTGGTGTTAAGTAGTATACTTACGTGTAATCTCTGCATTTCGCACATTACGTTTATGTGGTAATTAGATAATTTGTGTATAATATATTAGTCTTGTATTATTACTAGTCGCACTGCTGGACACAGGCCACCACGCTGGGCTAATCGGCTTGGTAGACTTCAAAATTCTTATGGAGAACTTTTCAGGTATGCAGGTTTCCTTACGATCTTTCCTTTACCGTTATAGCAAGCAATAATGAACAATGACTAAACGGGACTTGAAAAAAGAGGAAGAGAGGTGGAAAAGAGGTGTATGCGCCTGAGGTTGGATCCAAACCTACGACTTTCATCTCGACAGTCCGTACCTCTCTCCACTGAGCTATCGCTATAGTGCAGTGTATAATTAATAAATAATAAAGAGTATTACTTTTGGGATACCGATTACCGATCGCTCAGAAAATAAATGGAGACGTGTATGAATGAAATTCGAATATATGTGAAATTTACTAATCCACATAGGCCAGAGTGTTAGACAAATACCTTATCACTTTCATTAGTAGAGGGAGTGTGCCCGGCAAGGGAACAATTTAAAAAACGTAAAAGGTATAAAAAATGATGTATGAAAATATACAGTTACACAACTACAAGTGGTAGATCCACGCTGTTTACAGTTTTGTCTGCAGCATGAATGGGCCGGCTCGACCGGGTTGTCACCACTGTCTCACAGAAAGCCCATGTGAAGTAACCGCTTGCTGTTGTGCTTGCTGTGAGATATCTGGAGAACTAAGTCCCTTCCCCTTCCCAGTCCCTTAATCATGCCTCTCCTGTATCCTGTATTCCCTGTCCTGTATGGTATGGTGTTATGGGTTATGACATAGGCGGTTGAGATTTTTTAACATCAAATGACCCACTTGCTCGTTTGCGGACTTCTCATAAAAAAAACTCTCAAGATGACTCTATCACGAATTACACTTTAACTAAAACAAATACTTCGAGATCTCCTTTCAAAAGTTTTATTAATTTGGTAGTTTAAATATGATTTGAAAAATGGAATAAAGACAGCTGGCCATTCCTTCTTGACCCAGTATGGTGAACTAAAAAAGTTAAAATTCCTTCAACAGTATGAAAGCGCTAAGCCTGCAATGGAATGTGCATTCAGCATAGTAGAGATGTTTCGCATATTTTTATTCATTTTAGCATACTATCCCGGAATATAATGTTTCGAACTAAAGATAGGTTGATATTTCCATTGAATCATATATTGTTTATTGGCATATTTGAATCTTTGCTTAAGGCTTCATTATATAAGTTCTTCTTCGTTCACCTGCCCTTATCCCACTAGCAGTGGGGTTGGCGCAACATGCTTGTAGTTTTTACGACCGACCGCCTGCTTGACGTCAACCCGTTTGATGAAATCAACCACTTTTGGGAGTATTGTAAGTTAACTACCATGCTAGAAGACGAACATATTAATAAATTAATTTATTTATTTTAGTTACACATAATTTAATTCATTTTTGCGCGCTCATATAACATAATATAAATATGGATTTTGTATTGATAATTCGTTTAATATGACCAATAGTAACAATACTCAGAAATAATATGTATGTCGGTGAATAAGTATAGAACAACGTGAAACTCAAATCAAAACTACGTATTTAATTTTTTATTTCTTTTTTAAATTCCATATTTTTTATATGAAATATGATAAGTTGTTACAATGAATATATTTATTTACAATTAACATATAAAGCTCATTGAGACATAGCAATACGTTCAAAAATGAGCCAAATTGTAACGCTTTTAATAAAAATATATTACATTAAATATGACATACCTTTTATCGTGATGAAAACATATGTATAGATTCCATGACAATCGCAAAATTACAAAACTATTACCAAATATTTCATTAAACAGACATAACACAAACAATTTGAGATACTAGACTGTAACATTTAAATAATCCATCGTTTAAAACGTAAAGCCGATGAATTTGAAAATAATGACTGGCATTAGAGTCGTGCCAAGAGGGCCGTATCATTTACCGGCCGCAAGCAAACAGGGAATTATGTGCTCAATATTAAAATCAAATTTACGAACCGCCTACGCGTGTAATGCGCCCAAACATCCACGCTTCGGCATGTGACATGTGGACTGTAAACCTTTGTATGGACAGCAAAATAACCCACAAAAAGATTAAATATATTTCAACATCATAATGACAGTGTACGTGATCCCGGTTACATGTTCCTAAAAACTAAAGATTTAAAATAGTCTTAGTTTTACCAATAAAGTAGAGTATTTTGAAAGTTACACTCATTCATTAATTCGTACAGACATATTATTATATTACAAGAAAACACACACTCGCTCACGCCTCTAATCCCCGATGGGATAGGCAATAGGCAGAGATCTAAAGCTAAGTACAGTCTCGTTTCTCAGTCAGCTTTCAAATAAAAAAACACGCCTAAATCGGTCAAGTCATTTACGCTTTACGATGCCATAGAGAGTACGAGGTATATAGACAGAAGTACAACATTAAAACTTATAACACCCCTTTTTGTTATTAAATAAATATAAAATCAATGAATTTCCTAATTTTCTGTCTGCTGTCGTGCTATCGGTACATGTTAAGCGTGCGGCAATTGGTCGCATAGTAACAATTAAAATCGCATTTTGGTAAAATTATAAAACACGTAATATGGTAATTACCACTGTTGCCAGACTAAATATAGCGTAGCATTTAGACTTACGCGTGTATCTAAATATTGATAAATGTTGACATTACACATTATGACTGAATATTTGATTAAAATAATTTTGATGCTTTTATTACAGCGTCTTTTGTATAATTGATTGTTACGAATCATTAAATTTTAAGTTTGATAAGGTACTTAAATTTTCAAATTTTATTATCAATGCTGGCAAGTGGGTGGGGCTTTTGGGAATATGAGTCGGACAGTTGTCATTTTGTTTGAAAATGCACTTCTTTTATTAGCAGAGGTAGTTAAACTTACAAACCACAGCGAACTATTTTATCTAATTTTCAGCGATATATTAAAATAATATTATAATTTAATACAGGGAGCGAGTTCTTGATAAAGATAATATTTTAAGGATTTTTTTTTGTGAATACGTAGGGTCTAGTTCCTACCCTAGTTAGGTATCGATAAACCTTATCACGCACGCAGCGACACTAAAGCTAGTAATAGACTAAAAATATCCCTTTGTTTTGTTACAGAACGATGCAGAGGAACTATGTCTACAACAGATAACACACAAACTATTCAGGCCGTCCACTTCCAAAATGTAAGTTACTTTTCCTTTTCTAAATATTATATCTATAAAAATTAAGAGCTTTCTGATTAAATAATTCGACAGTTTCAAGGTACTTAATACCTTCTATTTTTTCTTATTATAAATTAGATATTTATAACATCATTAATTCATATGAAACAAAGATGATATTGGCGATGAATATTGGTAGATGTATTTCTTTATATTTTTATGTGTCAACACTACTTTTTGTATTTAATTTTCATTCATGTTTGTACACCAAATACACAGACTCACACTCTCACCTGTAATCCCGAAAGGAGTAGGCAGAGGTGTAACTAGTACACCCACATTTCGTCGAGATTATTTCCGTCCCATAATGTGATAGGGGGCAAGCCTATCGCCATACCCGACACCGTTCTAGACTCCGGGCTGATATTGCATTTCGTGATAGAAAAACCTAATATCATATGTACCCGAGCCGGGGATCGAACTCGAGACTCGAACACAGCACCAGTACCGCCTACGCAACACAAATGTGCCACCGAGGTAGTCCTCCAGCCAAATACTCCTTAATAATAATTAAATCTATATCAGGCCAGGTATAATACGGGCACGGGCCTCTATCCAGACTTTACATCTTACTTACCACCATGCTAACCTTTATTTGTTTGCTAGACTTCACATCCCGTCGAAAGTCTTATGAATAAATTTCAGATACACAAGTTTCACGAACGATTAATGAAAACACACAACTTCAAAAAGTCTGGGATACGTGCCTCAGGAGCTGGTATCAAATCCACGACTTTACGTCTTGACAGTTCGTACCACTCTGCGCTAAGCTATCGATTTGTAACATACTCCTTAAATAGACATAAAAAATTATACAATCTGTATGTATAGATTGAAATTGCCACCAAACTATAGAAATAAACAACTTAAGACCAAATACCGAACTACATAACGGCATATTCTTATAACAATGTAGTCAAGATATCTCTAAATATCGCTACATGGCACAGACGGCCCGAGGCACCTATTACATTTAACCATAAAACAGCGTGCAATTGTCGCATGCGATATTTATTTATATTTTTAACGTGCATAAATATATGGCGGGGAGCGCGTGATCCTCGACTCGCGGTAATTATTGCGTGACTTATTGGCGAAGGAAGATAACACGCACGTCGCGACCACAGTGTTAGGACCTCTCTAAATATTCACCATACCGAAAAATGTATGACGTCATAAATACATAAAGGAAACGTGGAAGGTCAAGTTATACCGGTGACATCAACCGCTCCGAGGGTTGTAGCAGCTTTATCTACTCGCTTGACTGTTGATCGTGACTTTCCGACAGAGATTTCAGTAATTACGCTGATTATAAGAACGAATCGTGATTTGTTTTCTGGACGTGATAGTAAAAATAAATCAACGTAAGTAACATCTGAATTATGAATTTTTGATATTTTATACAATGTTTTTAGAGGGTAGCGCTTTTGTTTATTTATATATAGTAATTAATTTAGTCAAACCGTTATCTGGAAATAAATTGTTATCTGGATAAATATACTGTAGCAATATATTAATAATATTGCTAATAAAATAACTGTGCCCCCAAATGTCCCACTTATATCCTATTAAGTATTAGATTTATCGTTTCAGAAGTAACATATCAGTAAAACGGATTTAATTAAAAATGTACAAAATGTAAAGTCGTGCTTAAACAAATTACACAAGTTAAGAAGTCGTGAAGGCGGTAGGCAATGCAGACAAACTCTTCACAACTGACAATGTTACCACAACACAATTCATAATAGACAACAAACGATAATGCGACAAAAGTTAGTTTCGCCAACATCGTTCCAAAAAGTAAATGAAGACACCTTCCTAACCTTGTTGCGAAGTTTGGTCCAATAAAACAAAGTTCCGAACAAACGAATGCATTAAAACCACCCGCAAACTGATCCAATCGTAATATCGCACTCGCAGACATCGAAAGTTAGTATGCATTGACTTTGAAAAGTTGTCCAAAACTAAGTTGGGTTATGTTTATGAAACTATTCAGATGCGGGTGTGTGCCGCCGATACACATGCAAGAACTCGCGCCCAACTCGAGGCATAGTTCGCTAAGTGGAACAGCTGTAAAACAAAGTAGCGAAGGGTCTAGGAACTTAGTGTGTACGTTAGCAACTATTCGACGCGTCAGCCGCCGCGCGCCGAGGCGAACACATGTCCTCCGCGCCGCGCCCATACCACGCGGCTCAACTACTCAGCCCGGCATCTGATCATACATTGACAGTTTAATTCGTAAAGCAGACGGGGCAGCGGCGGTGACAACCGGTCGACTATTTATAAATAAGTGAAACTATCTATTAACTAAAGTATTGCGGTGGGATGATAACGAAGCGGCGCCTACGCCACCCCCCGGTGACGCGCCGCGCGAACCCGCGTGCAGATAAACTTTTAAAATGACTTTGGAAGCTTTTGAGCTTTTAATCGGTAAAGTTGTACAGACAGACAGTTCGGGCACAATCCTTGAACCGCTTGCGCCGGCGACGGCGGCCGCAAAACTTTGTTTTACAGGACTACTTTTCTTCTTGTTTCAAGGTTGGACTCTTAAAACAAACTCCGGTTCGACGGAGTTCGCGAACTCGGGCGCGAACAATTTACAAATTTCTCTCTTTCATAACAACTAACTGCCGCTCGGCGCGCCGGCGAAAGTTGTCCTGCGTAGATCTTAATCGCATTGTCTGTTGCGCTCGCGGCGCGAACAGCTGATTGTGACGACACACTTTATCGAACTTTTGCTTTAATTTGCCTCGTGAACGTCACCGAGCACGCGACACGCGGCCACCTCCCGCCTAGACTCGTTGTGAAATCAATTGTCGCGGAGTTTGCAACACTGGACGTTACAATGGCTTCGACTGATGATGCAAAAAGGTTTACGAATACCTAAATATGCGAACCCTTGTGATGGGTTTATTCAATTCGTTTAAGTGGCATCGGTAGCATTGGCTGTGATCAAAAACTAGTTTGTTAAATTTGATGGCACATCTCAGCGACGACATGCGGTGCATTCTGAGAAACAGAAAATGTTTATGCTCGCTAAAACTATTTGTGATCTCGCGTGCAAAATACTGATTGTCGTTTAATTTGGAAACATATGCCATTCCTTTGACCTGTGTCTCAACTTTTGGAAGCTTTTTATTTAAGTGATCAATCAGGATACACCTTCATTTTTGTTTGCGTTATAATTAGTGTAGTCATGCTCTGGAATGAACATGCTTTCCCTCGTCACCGATCTGTGACAGCTATATTGCCAAGGCATATCGGTTTCTTTGCTGAAACACTGAGGCGGCAATATAATAATTTTGCAACCAGGACTTATGTATAGATGTACAAGATCGTAACATAAGCTAAATGCAGTATCGGGTATTGCGCGTAAATTTTACGTAACTAGAAATAAATAGGTTGCGGGTGTGTGGGGCGGAGCGGTGGAGCGGTGGGCGGCGGCGTGCGCGCGCACACTCCCCCTCCTCCGGCCCTCGCACTCTGCCCTCACCCCCCTGCTCACCCCTTCGCCCCGCATGTCCAGCCTGCTTACGAGCTCCGCATAGTCCGCGAATAGCGCCCCGTGAGCCACCCGCACCGTAGCGCTCGCTCCTCGGCCGCCGCCCGGCTCGGCCTACGGACAAACTTTCCCGTCGTAGCACGCTCCGCCGTGTAGCGGACTACGAAAATGTTACACACCCAACCGCGCTAATATACAGTGAATTATTGTGAAGTGTTTTTTTATATTTTTGTTTGGTGTAAACCCGAGTATTTGACAAATAAAAAACTTTTGTGCGCGATGAGGACTGGCCCCTCCGTTTTATAGCAATGTCGGCCCTCGTCCGACCCGTTTGGTAAGTCCCCGTCTGAATTAAAATTTGATTATTATTTCGATGCCGTCAACTATTTTCTTTTGTGGCGAATAGTTGGACGTTCGGTCATTCGATAAATGCGTCGGTAGTTTTTCAAATGTTGATTGAAATGTGCGGCATTGTTATTTCAGCGGTGTATTCAGCGTTTGTGAAAATCTCAAGAGTGTTACAAGATTTTTAAAAAAAATCGTTCACGCACAAATCCCACGCTCGTAAAACCATTTCACGAAATGCTTTCAATTAGTATCTGGATATTTTCGAAGCGACGAATGTCATGTGAATGTATAATGTTGTGTGTTTGATGTGAGAGTGATTAATGCGTGCCTCCTTTGGTGTATTTGAGGTAATCGAATAACCTCAATTAAATCGACGAGTCGGCAAATAACCGCGACATTACGCCCGAGACGGAATACGTAATCACGCAACGTTAAACGTGTTAACAGCCCTTCGGTAAACACATACCTATATGTGTATAAACACGGAATTAGCATAACTCCTTACACATTGACATATTCTGTATTAGGTTAATTAATTTCAAACATTTAATACAATATGTCTACTGCCGTACTCCAGAGACGTTAATATATAAAGTATTCATTAGCCATTTCTTATAATTCGATTGTTTCTCAGAGACGTGGATTAAGATTATTTCTGTAACTGGCTCGAAGTATGAGAAAATCGATTTCTATAAAATGACTATGTGATACTTAAAGTTATTTGAGGTTCCTGAGTGCGGCAGTTGAAAACAATAAAGATGAAATATTTATGGATATAAATATGTAAGAATTACAATGAAAAATATGTTCTATGAATAAACATAACTTATACGTAGCTTTTTAAACATGGTTCATATTTTATTCACGATTGGAAAATATATGTTTCTGTGATCGTAAAACCACGCAAATTTTGCAGAACGCAGGAATATTAAGTTGCAGTAATTTTAAAACGGCTAGATACAAGTTAAAAATACAAAAATAAATTATGTCTAGTATAACAACATACAATTTGTCATTATGTGAAAATAAAAACTTTCACTTGAACTTTGACTTTGCTCAACGCAACAGTAACTTTAGCAATTAATGGAGGAACTACAATAGTATGTTGTTCCTTAAACTTGTGTCATAAAAAAGTATAGTGAAAAGTATAGTATACAACCACAAAGTATAGTGCTTTGGCCTCAAGATACTCAATTGCTAAGCACTTCAAATTAATGTTTGTAGGTTTGATAAACATTTGAACCAACACGGAACTTAACGACTGGTTTTTCATCAGCTGGGCATCCTCTAGTTGCATCACACGTTATAATATTTTATAACATAATATTAACATTCTTTGCTTTTAAGTAAATGATAATATTTGTATTCTTTGCTTTTAACTAGAAACTATTTAAAAATCCGAAATTACAAACATTTACGGCTTTCAGTGGTTCTAAAAATCAGTTTTTTGTACAAAAGTTATAACCAAAACATTGGTTGTTTTTAAAAAAAACAGCACATAAAATTTGTGCCCCATAAATGTTAATTCCATATGAATAAATAAAAAAAAAAACAAACGAAAAATCTGTGATTCTGTAAAACTATTTACGCAAATTTGGGCTGTATCTACTTTTCCACAAAACAACTTCAATACAAAAAGAGCCCTCATAAATAACCTCTCACTCACCTCACTCAACATCTCATATCCTTATAACATGTAGTATGTACTACATAAATAACTACATACATTTGATTATTACCAATTTAATAGAAAAATAAATATTGATAGTAATTTTATCTGATAACTCATAAAAAATACATTACGTAACTTAACTTCTTATTAGTAAAGTCCATTATTTTAATTTAAAACTTTAAAATATAACTCATAAACGCTATTACATCATACAATGCAAAAAAACCTTGTAGAAAACACACAAAACTCAGGGAGTCTGTTGCTGCAAGGGAAATCGGTCGTGACGTGGCCGACTTAACCCCGCTTATAATGAGATAGTAGTTTGTTTTTTTTTATTAGCCCTATATTATACATGTCCCACTGCTGGGCACGGGCCTCCTCTACTGAATGAGAGGGGTTAGCCCTTAGTCCACCACGCTGGCCTAATGCGGGTTGGCAGACTTCACATACCTTCGAAAAATCTTATCGAGTTCTCAGGTATGCAGGTTTCCTCACGATGTTTCCTTCACCGTTAAAGCAAGCGATAATTAACAATTAATATACACGTAACTTAGAAAAGTCAGTGGTGTATGCTCTTGGGGCTGGTTTCGAACCTGCGACTCATAAGTTTGATTTATAATACTAAAATAAAATCTCTACTGCTACAAATATATTTTCATTTCAAACGCTATGACGAGCTATAAATAAATTTCCTGAATATAAACCTGTATCACGTTAACAATGCGGGTAAAGTGTTATGGGTATAACAGGTAGCGCGCCGCACCGGCCGTACGTACATTCAAGGGCGGCGCGCCCATCTAGATAACGACGTTAAATTGTTTCCACTCAAACGCGGCTATCTGATGGATCTGAACGCTTTAATAAACGTTGTTTCGCGTTTTATTTATATTTTATTGGTTTAAAAATGTACTGGCCTCTCATCGAAAATCAGCATTGTAGTATTACTTAGGTCGTACTGCAACATCAAGCTGAATGAGAGGTACATTTGCTGGTACTTCTTTAATTTTAATTTTTGTTGTTTTAGAATTATAGGAGATATTTTTATATAGTTATTTTCATTGTTTGTAATAAGTTTATTGTGCCAGTAATAAATGTGTCTTTCTTTCTAATATTTGTTAGTGGATTTTAAAAGGAATGATTGCGAAATTATCTGTGAATATAGTGCTAAATATTCGAAATTTAATATCACTCGGACAAGTTTCGTTTCGTAACATAAACTTTAAATTTATTTTACTATAAAATATATTTTACTCGTTTTACAACTTAGACGACCTTGTTTTTGAAATAATTAGTCATTATTTCGTTTTAGTGGTTTCAATTTAAGTGATTTAATATTTTTTAATCACCATAGTTGGGTTTATGATAACAAACGTTATTACGTCTGTTCAGTTGATTGATCAGATAAGGAAATCAAAGAAAAAAAATAAGTGATAAGTCGACCAAAAGCCGTGGAACATATGCTCATAGGTTTATTTGGATACCTCTAGGTGTGCGGCTCGGTACCTCCGTTTGGCCCTGTTTCCTGGAACATAACTAGCGGACACAATGAAAATTAAATTAACATCACGTTTTTTAAGTATCAAAGAAAAAAGGCTAACTGTCCATAACAGACATTAATCTCTTAGGGCACTTTCTTTTTTTATTTCTAAAATCTAAAATCCAGAATAATTTCTATGCGAAAACTTAAACATCTGTGAGTCATACGATGTGTTCCAGCAGCAGAACGGCTCTAGTAAGTCTCTTAAAACACCCAAATCGTATTGACTTATAATGTAATTTCGCTATCGCTTTCCTGTTACAAAATACATAACCCTACAGGTATTTCTCATTAAATTGTCTATCTGAAAATCCCAAACGTTCCGTCAAAGAGACATTGCAGTATTGTGCAACAAGCAGCGAGCACACTCGTAACACTGGCAAGTGAAACGACGAACGTGTCCGCGTGTATAGCAAGGGCTCGATTCACTGCGCGATAACCCGCCCTCACACCGAACCTGCGTAGGGTTGAACAGCTCATAGAAAAAACATATTTTTAATTTCACAATTTTATTTATGTCGTAATTAATGTTTATTTTAATACACTTTTGCAAAAACGTAACATGTTTATGTTTCAATGAACCAGTCAAAATAAATCAACTGTTGAATACTTTTATTGAATAATATCATTATTACCGTTTAACGTTATTAACGTTCGTGGTTAAGCATAAACAGCAGTCAATCAAAATGAATAATAATAATAATTTACGCAGAACCGCATAAATGTATCATTATTTTATCTTGTATTCAGTTAGAATGTAAACAAACATTTCACTTCTTTTATTTTTTCTTTACTTTGTTTCTTATTTCACCAAAACATAATCTCCACTTGTTTGAAATTCCTTTTTGTGTAATTTTATCGATGATATCATTTGTTTTTATTACACTTATTAATTATAATAAAGTTTGTTCATGGTTAGTGTTACTTCCTTACTTCAATAAGAAAAAAACGATTTCTGAGTGATTGGTAAAAGAAAAATAAACTTCTGTAAAATGGTATGGAATTGTATGGTATAAAGAAACGAACACTCCATATAATTCACTACAAGAGTGATTTATTACTTGGATATTTGTGAAACATGTATTAAAAACAAGCGGCATATTCGTAAATTTCATTCAACCATAAAAAACATCAAAAAATTAAAATGAAAAACCATATTTTTAATTAAACATTTCTCGAATGCGGTAACCCTATGAGCGATCGGTAGGGGTAAGGGCGCAGAGGCTGCCACTCACAATGCATCGCACACGATACCATTACCCCACTTATTTAAACTCAACTAAACTATTGTTGTATTGATTTTTGCGCTCATATGTTGCTCTTTGTTCATTTTAAAATCGATAAGGGAGACGTTCATTGTACGCTGTTCTTATTTTACGTACGTACATAATATTGTAATGACACATTAATATATTATTATGCCATATGTATTTTAATAATATTAAAATATCATATCATATTATATCGTGCTTAAGGTAATGGTTAAACTAAACGTAAATTCGATAATTTTAGATGGCTAGATAGGTTTTATCAGTAAGTTAAACGATAATGTTTAAAAAATATTCATAACATTTTCTTAAGTGGCAGAGCCGTGCTATAGACAGTTTTGTCTTGAAGAAACGTATGTCTTCGACACAATATTTAAAATTATATTCAAATCCCACCAAGTCGAAAATAACATGTTTACAAAATTAATAAACTGTATCTATTACGTGGATAAACTGTATTTAATACTTACGATTTTCACTGAAAAACTAATGGTTTGATTTTTTATCAATTATTCTAAAGCAACTTATCCTGTTACGACTCACATCAAAGCTCTTAGAACTATGATGGCAGTACATAATATTTATTTGGTAAAATAATCTTACAAATTTAATTTTCAATATCACTGTTGAAACGAAGAAGAAATATGCTAAGATTCAATCTACACTGTCAAATGTTCATGCATCAGTTAGAATAAATATTCAGGTTTTCGGGTAAAATATCATCAAAATAAAGTAGTTATAGGCAGGGCATTATTACAGTGAGATTTCAAAAACATCGAAAATTACCAAAGTCCAGGATGATTGGATCTAGGGCCGAGATTTATAAAGCAGACTTCGACTTAGTCTAGGTTATTATGTACGAAAATAATTGGTTGTAAGTATGATATAACGATACAGTGACTCAATCGCCTCGTGAGTTCGAATATGGTGAGTCATCAGTCGAACAGTTTCAAAATACAAATATTGTAGTGGATTTATTTAAATGAATTATTTCTCCTTACAAGTTATAGTAATATTTAAAAGGTTTATGAATAAGTATTTTCACTTTTCCAAAAAGTAACTGCGTGCAACGAGAAAAGTTGATTTCAGTGAATTCGTATCAACTTCACTAGGCAGTTACTTTCTAAAGAACTAAGGAGTCAGGTTTATAGATCACAGGTTAGGACTATTGTATTTCTAGACTTAACTTGAAATATTCTAGGATGTCATGTACATATAAAAATACTTAAATAATAATTATAATCAGTGGTCACGATAAATTAACTACTCTTAAAACAAGTTTTTCTTTATATAAATCTAAATAAAATGCTACTCCTAAGAATTTAAAAAGGAATCGGTCAAAGTGGCTAACCGACTGGTTACTTACATATTACTTGCATACTTACTAGTAAATAGGCAAATAAGATTTTTTCATAATAATTTTTTTACTAATTATTATTAACCTAAACGAGTAATAAAAAATATCTAATGTAAGTGCAATTAAGTTGGTATAGACATTATGGTTTTAAATTTGCAGTCAGCCTCGTCATAACAATAAAATGCAGCGAAGTAAATAATCAGTTACTAAAACTTTTCATTAAACTCCATTAATATTGAAAGCTCCAATTATAACGCTTTAGCAATTGCTACACAAATTTAAAGGATAAAATAACAATAACAGATCTAAAAACTTTAGCATGTTCCTAAAACCCACGATGAAAATCGTTCAATTAATAAAAAATATATATAATAGCTGACGGCGCATGTTTCACTATGTCTGATTAAACGCTAATCACCACATCTTCCATCCTTTTATTAGTATTAGTTATAAAATAAAAGGCAAATAAAAATCATTCAAAAAGTATTGTACCTCAGACAAAAGGCGTGTAAAATCAAGTAAACATACACACATGGTTTTTCCATACAAAACGCTTCAACAAATCAAATGAACTGAATTAATTCAACTTCGTGGTTTACCTTGTACCTATGTACGAGACTATTGTATTAAAAATATACAACTTGATTTCTATTTCTTAAAAATTTTGGTCGATTTTCCACCACTGGCGATACTCGAAAATTATAATACATTCATACAAACATCGCTAAATAATTTAAAGGGGTAGAATTTCAAGAAATTCCTTATAAAACAGTGCCCACAATATAGAATCAATACCCTCAAGGTTCAAGTTTCTACCCCTTTTGAGTTGGACAGGGATAATGATGAGTCAATTGGGAATTTTCCTATTATATAAATGGATAAATTTATTAAAGAATGTTAAATATTTTATGACTTCGTTGTCAATTCTGTCTCCACACTATTCAAGAATCAAAAATATATCATTTCGAAAATGTATAAAGACGTAAATGATTTCTCTAAAGCAATGCGATACGACCTGGTACATTTTGGCAGAACTTAGTCGAACGATTAGAACCAATCCAATCAGCTATAGGATTCTCCCCCTTCCCAATTTTGTGACTTATTGGATGTGTAATTATTACGATTTGCAAATCCACGTCTCGTAAACCTAAATTCTTCTTCTGTGTAAATGAGTTGACTTTATGCGTTTGATACGGGGAGATGGGGCGACCCGCCATCTGACCCCCACAACCAACCCCACAACCGCAACGGGAACCAATTTTCGCCTATCCGTTAGTCAGCAGAGTGCAGGCACATGGTACCAAATGCAGGTGGGGTTGGCTTTGGACTTAAGATGTTGGTGACCCATTTATACTGAAAATTTGTATATAATAAATAAATAATAATAAATACACTCAACCATCACCCGGATAGCGACCACCGTACACATGGTGTTAAAATCTGCCATAGTGATCCACACGCCTTGTTTGGATCGCGTTCTAGGATCACCCAGTGTATATCCGCTTCTCCCAAGGGGCTTGCGACATAACTTCATGGTTGGTTAGGGTGGGTATAGGGGTACATCCTTGTATTAATGTGCCGGCATCGGCCTGTCCTGTCGCATGCCCCTGGATTTACTTCGTCCCCCTCCGAAGAGGGAAGAAGCATTTATACAAGCTGGCATGACTCTGGTCACCACCGAGAAACTCATTGTTATTGGTTTATCGAAAGTTTTTTGGACTGCACTACGCTTACCATCAGGTGTAATGCAGTCACTTAGTCGTGCTCGGATAAAAAAAAACATAGCCTTGACCTCACATTAAGATCCAAATCTATCGTATCGTATCATGAACTACTAGAGACTTTCGGTCTCAAAACAACCAGAACCAAAACAAATATTTCTGGATTGTCTCGTTGATGGAATCGAAGTCGCGGCTTATCATTTCACAGCTACTGACCCACTGCGCCACGGAGACCATCGTCTTTTTACCTGTAATATTATAAACGTTCTACTTACATATTTATCTCAATGCGAGATGATAAAATATGATCTATCGCTTCGCTGCTTGTTACTTGCCTGCTGCACCCTAAAATATGTAACACTCGCGACTCCGCTCGCGTGAAATTCTGCACCGTCATAATTCCGGCATACTTCCATACAACCGTTCATCCCTTATTTACCACCTTAAGGGAGAAATTTCCAAAAATCCCTTTTTAGTGAATCCTTACAACATAAAAGGCACATCTGCCAAAATTTCAAATTTGTAGCCCAGCGGTTTATATGGAATATGGAATGCCCTTCTTTAAACGAGCCTTTAAGTGTTTCAGTGTGGACAACGGTTTGGCTGGGCTTCTATTTTATCTGATATCCATGAATGATGATAATTATTTACCGTCAAATTGGGCGTCAACTCGCCTGCCTTTGATAACCAATAACAATAATACGACATCTTGTAATTTCACACATTCATAACGTAGAATATTTTTCAATAAAACTCACAAAGATTTTGAAACATCTTATTCTATATATTCTTCACGAGATTTACAAAATTTGCTTAATTCATAAAAATATGAAATAAGTTTTCTGCAATGTCTATAAGTTCTAGTTAGATAAGTAGTCTATCTATATCTATACTAATAATAAAGCTGTAGAGTTTGATTGTTTGATTGTTTGTTTGTTTGTTTGTTTGTTTGAACGCGCTAATCTCAGGAACTACTGGTTCGAATTGAAAAATTCTTTTTGTGTTGGATAGTCCATTTATCGAGGAAGGCTTTAGGATATATAACATTACGCTGCGACCATTAGAAGCGAAGCATCAGTGAAAAATGTTGCAAAAACGGGGAAAATTATTCATATTTGAAGGCTTCCGTTGCTAAGCTACCCAAATAATATTATTTGAAGGCTTCCGTTGCTAAGCTACCCAAATCTATACTAATATTATAAAGCTGTAGAGTTTGATTGTTTGTTTGATCACGTGGGCGGAGCCGCGAGCAAAAGCTAGTTTATAATATTGTCTTAATATTTTTACATAATATCTCTAAATCATGAGTTATAGCGCTATGTGGGTTTTCCAAAAATACAAATAACACTATAATAATTCAAACCAAAGCACAATAGCGGTTACACACTGCTGCTTGGCAACAGAAATAGACAAAGCTGTGTTACCAACCCAGATGGCCTCTCATACGAGAAACCTACCACTAACAATATTACACTTCCACTTTCACAACACTACATTTTCTTCTGTTATACTTTTTATCAATAAATAAATACACTTATTAGTCACAGACATGTGATAGCCCTTACATCACACTAGGCTAACCTGCATCGTGGTTATCAGGAACCACGAAGGACTCATAGTGAAGCAATACGCAGACCCGAAACAAATAATATTTGTGAATGACACAAACATACGCTAAACCATGAATTTCTATAGATATTTATACCCTTGTTTTATGTTGTTTTGTTTTATTATTCCTTACCAAAAGAATAAAAGATTCCATAATATTTGAAAAATGCTATTATCTTACAGTCTGAACTCTTGATATTTACCACCAATTTAAAACTGGACACATAATAAACCGTACACAGCTGGAATATGACTGTCAGCCTGACTCAGTCTGAGTGTAATGTCCTTAACTTCACATAAAACCTAATGTCCCAGTCGTAACGTGATATTAATCCTAACATATTAAAAGATTTTCAAAGCAAATGAAGAAAAAGCCATGCACTTATACATAATGTTTTTATCTAAACTAATATTATAAAGAGGAAAGTTTTGATCGTTTGTTTTCATTGAATAGGCTCTGAAACTACTGGACCGATTTGAAAAATTCTTTCACCATTAGAATCCTACATTATCCCTGATGAACCATAGGCGATATCGATAACATAACGGTGTAAAATTTCACGCGGGCGAAGCCGCGAGCGAATTCTAGTCATAGATATTTCAGATTTAAAAATGTATATTCGCGGATACCAGTGTCTAGATCCGCGAATACGGATACAGATACGGACTTCAACTTTCAAGCTCAGTCGGCTTCACTGACGATTTTATTACTATTTCGTCAGTGGAAAGGCAAAACCACTAAGGCGTCAATACGTCAATACGTGAACTTTACGGTAGAGCATTATAAAGTTTTTTTTATGATAGAAATTCATATAAATTGACCTACTTGATAATTTTCAGTAAAACTTATATTTTATACAATATTTTTTTTTATATTTTAATTTTACAAAAACAAACTTAACATGCTCTACCTTAAAGTCCACGTATTGGCACTTTAGTATGTTTACCTTTTCATTGACGATATCCTTATTTTACTATTGTCCATACTTAAATATTTCGTATTTCAAAGTATATGTATACGTTAACACATTTAACTAGGCTTGCTTTCTAAAGAAAGTATTTCCTTTATAAAGTCAGTAGGGTCGTCGAATATTCGTGTTCTCCCAACTGTCCGGTTATCAGTCATCCTCAGTCATTCATCGCTATAAACTCAAATGAATTTCCTGTTAAAACCATTTAAATTGGCACCTCTATTCGGGCTTCGGGCCAAATTGGAAGTGTATTTATCTTTCCCTGGGAGTCGATTTAAAAGCAAAATCACGCGAGCACACGACGCCATTATCGCCGGGTCCCGATCCGCAGGCCGCGGCAAGTCTATGAATCTAATCCAGGGGATTTACCCGCTGATTTACAGTCGAGCCGCGCCAACGAGGGCGCGACTGTTTGAAAGAAAAGTGATAATGTCTTAATCCTACCACACTCGAATTTGCCCCGTACCCCGACCCCCTCGCAATTTTATGGTCGCCCGCTCTGACGTGCGTTTTGATTTATGATTTCAATAATTAAGAATTCTAAGGTGCAATTTGAATTTGGAAGCTGCGAGGTCTTAGGGGCCGCGGGAGGCCGACGCGTGTTTCTTATTGCTCTACGCCCGGAAAGGGTCCGACGTCTTACGTACCTGCGTTCTGAATTAGCGTGTAAATTTATGGATTTGTCAGAGATTTTACTTTTCCATGTATATTTTTATACACATTTTTTAAAGAATATTACTAATATTTTAATAATATATATCTCGGAAATACAAATTAGATTTAACCGCCGTTCTCAAGTACGTCAAATAATTTTAACTAACATAAATTTATTTCTTAGAATACAATTTCCACATTCAAAGCCAGCTAATTAATATTTTATGCACCATTACTTAGTACAGATAATGCTTTATGCTACGTTACTAGGTACAAAATCATCAATTGACGTCTCTGAGTGCTGCATAAACCATCGTATAAATATTATATAAATATCTCAATCAACGCAACACGACACTAAAAATTCTCTAATATGAAAACGGGAGTAATTCCTTCGGTTAATCCTGACGTTTCTTCGTCCACAAACTCGCACGGTGGAGGATCCTTATATCGCGACCTAATCTCCAGGCATTACAATTAACGCGGCCCCGAGATAACCCGCCACTCGCCACCCGCTGATAAAGGCCACACGAACACTAGTTTAAACCGGTTAAGCATCCACCGCCCTCAGGGTTTATCTAATTACCCTACGGCGCACACAAGTATCCATGAACGTGGAGTCGCTCGTTTCGATCCGTCGTGAGCGTTCGGCAACGTTCCGCGTCACGTTTAGAAGCGGCCACTCGGATAGAGACTAGGGGAGTCACGTACGTAAATGTTTGCCGGGGCTCGTACTATCGGTATTTGGGCCTTCCGGTGGGCTCCCTCGAAGGTACCGTCAAGGACCATCGATTACTATCTCGACTCGAGATGGGCGCATATTGCACAAGTTCGGAGAGAATATCGCCGATCAATAAATCAGGCCGGTCGGTTTATGGAGGCGAGCTCCTTAAGTTTATTGTAGGGTCTGGATACTACTGTTTCATTTGCTATTATTGCTTTGGCTTACATGTCTATTAAATACTCATAAATGCGTTTTATGTGCAATTATCGTAAACTAGAATTGACAAACTCTAATATGTAAATTGTAAATTGTTGTAGGTCGGGCAACAATTAATTACAATTTGTGTTTGAGTTTTGATTTGGAACATCACATATGAATTAGAATTTGTGTCCGGATGGCTATAGGCTCACATCACAGGACGGAAATAAGTTCTGCAAAACGTGGGTGCACCAGTTGCACCTCTGCCATCCTCTGAGGATAAAAGCGTGAGCTTATGTTGTGTTATAATTTGCCGGCACACGTGCTCCCCCCTCCTTCCTATAATATTGGGTCCTTTAAACGAAGTGTGAAGAAGCAGTTAGGCAGGCCGGCATGATCGTGCCGACCAACGATAGACACACTGTTTGTCTTTGGTGGACACTATTCCTGGATTGCGCTACACTTACCATCAAGTGTGGCGTAGTCATTTTGCCGAGCCAGGATAAAAAAAAAATATAAAAGGTACATTATTAAAAATCTATTTATATAAAAGCAAAATAGCACTTACTCACTCACTCAATGATTAATCACGATATCTCAAAAGCTACCAAAGCTAGGATTATGAAATTTGGTCATATGATAGTTTGTATAATACGGCGGCTCACTGGGAAAGGATTTTTAGAAATTTACACTTTAAAGGGGAATGCGGCGGGTTCAGGCGGGCGGCGCCGCGGGCAACAGTTATACGTTATATATTCTTTAATATTCTGGGTTGAAATTGAAATTCAAATGTCTCGTAAAAAGTACATACTAATATACAAGATCACACACGTAGTAGGACGAAGTCATTCAATTACTCGAAATAATCTGTCGCCGTTACGTGATTTCGTACAAGAAAGCGTATTATTTGTCTACTTTTACATAACGTAAGCTTACTCCTTTATCCACAAAGGGGCAGGCTGAGCTGCAACTAGTGCTGCATGGACGTTTCAACAAATTTATTTCCGTCCCGTGATGTGATATCGAGCATAACTTCATATCGAAAAAATATTCCCGGTCAACTCTTAAACACGAATTTAATTACCTGACCTAGTATTTCAACCCAGGATTTCACGGTTTCTCAACCTATGTAGGTTGATAGTCCAAAGAGGTCGTTTTAATTGTTTATAACAATGAGGCGATTGTCTGTTTTTGCAATTAGGTATTTTTCATAATGATTTCTTATGTTTACGCGAATGTTACACCATACACACCCAACCCACAGTCCACCCCGTGACCACGAAGGCTCAAAAACGTCGGAAGTAAAATCCGTTTAAATTAGTTTTATTTCAATAGGTATTTTTAATTTGGTACATATGTGCTCTTATTATCTTTTAGTGTAGAAATATTTTTTATTATCACATAATAATAATTATTATATCTCAACACTTATTATCATGTTTAAAATTAATATTCAATACTGGGCGGTGATGGCAGTCATAGATCCTTATACAACACTAATCTTGAAACGTTTGGCTGAAATTATTGGACATTCATTATTTCATACATTTATTTAAAAATCATGTCTGTAAATTCTACAATATCTGACTCGGGTAAATAACTAAAAAACACGAAAACTACTCTACATTCACAATTTATTTTGTCTCCATACAACAACTATTAAACCTCAAAACTGCCGGAACTACACTCAAAAATCATTTAAAAACTTTACGCCATAATAATTCACTTTGACACGCTTCAAAAACTTTTCTAACAAAGTTTCTTTCGCATGAAGTTTTTTTAAGTTCGAACCGGTTGATATTAAACAATTAATGATTTGCGTGGTGCGTCGCTTGATCACAAATTTCGTACAATACTATTGTGAAACGGTTTTAACTTTACCTTAACCTTATAAAACTTATCTTTGCGTCGAACGTTTTTGCTTTTCAACATACTGTATAAGTTCAAAACAATTTGGTCTATCAAAAATATTTTTTACATACCAATACATCTTCCCGTATGTTCTGATGATGTCGAAATTATTTGGTCTGAAAGCTCTTGAGTGAAATGGTTTTTACGTGGGAACGATTTTTGTGCAATTAAATATAACCACCAGTGCTTCTATGTGTTAACGTCGAATGGAAACGCCGAGAATCATTTCCGCGTAAAAATATTCTGATTGTGGATGAAAAATCGAATCGCAAGTACAAGCATTATTTATATTTAATTGTTGTTCACGTTACAGAGATAGAATGCGTTTGACTGTACCGTTTGTTGCAGGACGGCCCCGCTGAACTCACAGACTAACCTCTCACAAATCAACAAACGACGGCTGGAATTCGGCGTCGATGTAGAAACATTTAAGCTGAACGACAGACGTTTGGAACGAATAAGTAGCGAAGGCTCCATGGATGAGGAAGAGGTGATCAATAAACGACGACGTAGACTGTTGGATGACGAGCGCCGCGACGAACTCGACCTGAGATGTCGCGCCATGCCCATGCTGCGACCACACACCATCCGACAAACTGACGTGGACGATGAAACGCTCATCAAAGAAACACAAGCTGCGCTCAAAACTCTGTCAGGGAGCTGGCCTCGCGAACAACCGATACAACACAGTGGCGACGAAAATGAAGATACGAACGGCTTCGAAAACCTGTTCACTGACAAGCGGTCCGAAAATATGTTACCTTCCTCCCCTTCGCCGTCTTCTGAAAGTGCGGACGCATCACAAAGAAGCTATTCAATGCGCTATCAACCCGAGGAACACGAATTAAACGGCACCAGCGAAATCGAAGAGAAAATAAACAGGTCGAGAGAGAGAAGTGAAGATTACGACAGACAGAGCAAACATTCCAACAACTACGACGGACCAAACTTCGATGAACTTGGCGACTCGTCTTCCAACGAACTCGAGATAGACATGTCCGACAGATGTGACGATAAATATGACGTCGACATAGATATGAAAGCAAAACGGAAAAGCGAAGTGGTGTCAGTTAATAAGCAATCTCTATATAATGCCTACAAGGCAGCTACGGCGGCGTTGCCTTATTCAACACAATCTGCGTTCAAACCACCGGCAGAAGTGAAACATAGGATTCACGGAGCAACTCTTCCCAGCGAACCTTTTGGCGGTTATTCTAACGATCATGAAAAGAGTTCGATACACAAAGGATCGAAGCAGTATACGGTGCTGCAGCCGGCCGGTGCTGGGTCCCGCGCAGCGACGGCGCTGCAAGAGGCGCGCACCGTGCCCTCGGCGCAGCCCGCGCGCGACTCCCGCCCGATCTCCGCGCTCTCCCCGCCGGTCGTCAGAGGTACCGGCCACCTTCGCCTCAAACAACGATAGTCAAACTTTCTTAACGACCTGCCCATAATGTAGAACTCTGTTATGAACTAACTTGAAGTTTGTTTCAAGGTCGCCTCGTGATATCTCATGACGTAGCTGCATGTTGACTTCGAACTCAGCTGTCGTACGCATCCAAAACTTATATCATTGTGCGTAAATAAATCAATAAGTAAACAGTAAACGTTATCTGCTCCTACGATCATTTTACTTTCAGTTATTATATTCAATCGAGATCCAGTATATGTATTTAACGAGAAACATATTGTCGCTCATTTCTGATATAAATAGAGTATTCAATAGTCAAAACAAATTAAAGGCTCCACCTACGCTTGGCTCGTATATAATGTGGCCAAGCATTTTCCTCGTATTGCTGCGTGATAGCTTGTTTTACGTCAGAATGTAAAGCAATAAAAACAGGTCAGGGCAGGCTGTGGGCGGGGCGAAGTAGCGCCGCCCCGTCACTCCTGAAAGAAAAATTGCGAGTGGGCGCGCAGCCGCTTGGCGTTCTTTATTTTTTCTTTGAAGTTTGTGCGTGGGGTGGAGAGCGAGGCGGGGCCGCGCAGGTACGCCCCGCGGGGGGCACGCCCGTCGCTATCGATCCGCCGCGCACGCCCCTACACTGTGATTAGGAAAACACTAATTTGTGCACCGGTCGATTTGTTCGCAGAAGGCAACAAGTGTCCCACACCGGGGTGCAATGGGCAGGGCCACGTCACCGGCCTTTACACACACCACAGGAGGTGAGTGCCCACTGACCACAAGCCATTTACATGATTTTCAGACGGAACATATCTTCACTTTGCGTTGGTTTTACTCATATACAATGTATTCCGAAACTACAAGAAAATACACTGCGACCAAATGTTTCGAGTCAGGTCTATAGCTTCTAATTATTTGTACTTAATATTATGTAAACACTATTCCCAGATAACAACACAATAACTTTAAACATAAAATAGCACGTGAATATGTTATATTCATCAATCAACATAATGACACCAATTTGTGATAATTAATATAAACTTTCCATATCACTTTATGAATATGAGCTTTCATAAATTACAAGGGTAATTTACAGTTGAAAACAAGTTTGTAAATAATTTATCATATGTAATATGGAATTTGTTTAATTATAAAATTCGTGAATCATAATTTCTAGAATAAATAAAAAATAATGATATTATAATACAAGTTACAATTTTATTGACAGTAAAGCCTTACATAAAATCAATTTTAGTCAGTGATTAAGCTAAATGTTGTTTATCTTTTTGCCCTTACGTTATTTAATTTAAGGAAAAAATAGAAAATATAGTGATAATTAAAATACTGAATTATATTGTTTATAGTTAGGGGTGTAAATAATTGTCACCAAAAACCATGAATAGATTATAATCATAATTTAACATGAAATTACAGAAGACACTTCAATTAGCATATAGCCATTATCCAAAAAAAAATATTCAGAGTGTTTTTAATTATAGGTACTTAATTCAATGTATCGCACTCACGCCTATAATCAGGGTAGGCAGAAGTATAATTAGTATACCCACATTTCGCCGAGCGTATTTCCATCCCATTATCATCATCATATCATCATGACCGAGGCGAGCTTATCGCCATACCGGGCACCATTCCAGACTCCGGGCCGATACCGAGCATTTCGTGACTGAACATCCCATTATCACTTTACCCGACACCGGGATCGCACCCGAGACCTCAGCACAGCAATCGTAATCGCAATACAACTGCGCCACAGAGCTGATCCACCACTTAATCCAATATAAACAAATATTATTTCCATATAATACATGAAATAAATATTTTCATACGACTATCGTATATTATCATAAATAATAATTATCATTTATTAAGAATAACAAATATTGTAATCCTCCAAAGTATATGAATAGCAGAAAAATAATTACAAATGAGAATTACTCCATCGAATCAGTTATACTTTCTAACTTTATGCATTTAGTATTACATAGGAAATCAATATACTGATATCGAAATTTGTTCCCTCAGTCTGTCAGGATGCCCAAGAAAGGATAAAGTCACACCCGAGAGTAAGTAACACAGGAATATCAAAACCTTCCTATGTTAAGTTGTGTAGTGTTATCAATATGTTTTCGTAGTCATAGAAAATTAGAATGCAGTTTATGATTTATTACAGTATTACGATTACACATAGGTGCTTCGGTAGTCTTCGTTTTTTACGAATTATATACGCTTTCGTCAGACACTCAAAAGAAAAATAAATAGGTACTTATACCTTGTAACAGTTTAATATTAAATCGTTATCATTAAGTTTTCGTATTTCCGAAATATACGAAGATTGTCAAAGCGTAATACTGCAATCGTAGTACTGTCAGGGTAATTATTATTTTTGTATCCTTTATTTTCCAGTACTGGTCCATCGAACCACATTTATGTTTATGCACATCGAAATGCATTTTTATCCACACACCTTGTGTGGATCGCGTTCCAGGATCAGCCAGTATATATACGGTTCTCCCGAGGGGCTTGTGACATGTCTTGATGGTAGTTTGGGGCGGGTATAGGGATACATCCTTGTATCCCTGTGCCTGCATCGGTCATCCGCCTGTCCTGTCGCAAGCCTCTCGATTGGCTTCTTTCCTCTTCGGAGTGTGAAGAAGCATTTATTTAAGCCGGCCTGATTTGTAATTTGTGACCACCCATAAACTCATTGTTTGTTGGTGGTCACTGGTTGTTTTGGACTGCACTGCGCTTACCATCAGGTGTAGTGCAGTCACCGGTTTCTCAGCCTAAGCACGCTACCACTAAACCAATAAGAGGATTTATATAATACATCGTCTCACTAAATCATGTTTAAGTTCATGTATTACCATGCCATAATGTGTTCACACATCCCAGCTCTTTCCTAAAGTATCCATAATGTACGTAATTGTTGTTCAGTATTGGCGTTGCACGAAACTATCTTGAAGTGCCCGACGCCGGGGTGCAACGGGCGAGGTCACGTCAGCTCGAACAGGAGCACCCACCGCTCCCTCTCCGGGTGTCCCACTGCTGCAGCGCGGAAGGCAGCCGCCAGATCACAACGAGCCAGACCACCAGGTGATTACACCGGCACACAAAAAAAAAAAAAGTGTCTGTACACCGGGCGCCACCCATCTACGGGCATGTTTTTCGACCCGCTGAATACGAATTTCAAGTCCGTTTGAGCCGTCCAGCCTTCAGTTTCGAGTAAATTGCAAAAAACCCCAAAAAATAGCGAAAATTCGATGTTTTGGCAAGAAAAAAAATTTGAGGATCTAAGAAAAGCATGATTATTATGTATTTTGATCTGTTAAAGATGAATTTCGATTGTGCTCCAATCATAAGCTGTTTCAAATAAAAAAAAGTTGGAAAAAATCTATAAAAATTATAAAAATCGCGAAAAATTGGGATTATTTTGGTATAAAAAATTTGTGGACGCGGATTAACGAAAATTTTACCAGACGCCGATACTGGGTTTCCGGATCCCTGCATCGTAAAGTACTTATCACTTGTACCTGCCATGACGGCACACACGCCGTTAACCCAGGGACTCTGCCAGATGGTTCTGTTGCCCACCGTCAACTCGAGGAGGTGACCCGGTTGCAAGTACAAGCGATCATGCAATGAAATGAAGTCTACACATCGAAGAAGTTGAAATCCCAACACGATGGCAAATTTTCACTAAATAAAAGAAAAAATGGCAGACGAGGTATCTACATGGTAGATCACTGGAGAATGAAACAGTACAATACTTTCGAAAAATCGTTCAAAATCCAATTTGCGCACATTCTTGGATCTTAGTCTTGTATTTTATAGACCAAAAATACAAGAAGTTTATTTAATTGTGATTAAGAGATTTTTTTCTATTTTTTCAGTAGCAATTTTCTGTTATTTTATCAATTTTTTGTTGTTTTATGAATGTTTTAGGGCATTATGGGCCAAATTTATTGAAGAATCAGATCAAAAAAATTAAATAGCATCAAAATTTTCGTTAATCCGCGTCCACAAATTTTGTTATACCAAAATAATCCCAATTTTTCGCGATTTTTATAATTTTTATAGATTTTTTCCAACTTTTTTTTATTTGAAACAGCTTATGATTGGAGCACAATCGAAATTCATCTTTAACAGACCAAAATACATTATAATCATGCTTTTCTTAGATCCTCAAATTTTTTTTCTTGCCAAAACATCGAATTTTCGCTATTTTTGGGGGTTTTTTGCAATTTACTCGAAACTGAAGGCTGGACGGCCCAAACGGACTTGAAATTCGTATTCAGCGGGTCGAAAAACATGCCCGTAGATGGGTGGCGCCCGGTGTACAGACACTTTTTTTTTTTTTGTGTGCCGGTGTTATTATTGGCTATATTATTATACGATTTAGTTACAAATATTGACTTTACAATATTTTATGTAGAGGAACAGGCGTTAATCTGATCATTTTGTATCATTTGTTTTCCAAAATAAAATGCAATATATAATAACCAAACCCTAATTTTATATTATTCATTATAATTGCTTTATAATTGTTAACAAAAACTTCAAATTCGTAGACGCATTACTTCCAGTGAGTACCTAACAGAAAAATTTACAACATATTTTGCTGAACGCTCTTCAGATAAGAAATCTAGCATTTTATTTTTGTTATGCTTTTACAGTTTTCTACTGGACTTCATTATATGATTCTGTTTTAACGCACGTATCATCAATTGTTATTAAAAAAACTAAATTTGAAATATTATCGCACACACGCATGTTTGCTGTTTGGTCTTATGCTCTTTCTCATACTAGTAGCATTCTTTCTAATTACATCATTTAATGAGTCATTTAAGACTATAAGCTGTTGACAAATGAAACACGTCATATAAATGTATATATATGTAGTTTTTGTTTATGTACCCTACCCTTTCTGGCTCCTACTATATCTCCATCCCATGGTTGCCTGGAAGAGATTGCCTTGAGCGATAAGGCCGCCAATTGTACTTTTGTGTTGTTAATTGTTTTACTTGTCCAATTCCAATGTACAATAAAGAATTATAAATAAATAAAAATAAATACGTCCTCGCAGTGCCTATATCAAGTGCGATCACGATAACGAGCGAGTGCGTGGCGAGCGTGCGAGAGTCGGCCGAGAGCAGCCGAGAGCAGGCGGCGTCGCCGCGTAGTCCCGCCGTGAAACGCGAGGCTGCCGAGCTGCTGGTGCCAAAGCGCGAGGCCGCCGAGCCTGAGCGCGACTCCCCCGGCATGGAGACGCGCCACGCCGGCTACGGCGCGCCCACGGACCAACGGTCGCCGTACGATCGACCGCCTGACGACCACGTACGGTCGTACAGGTACGTTTTACAGTTACATTATGCTCCTCCGCTCTAAGACGAATCAACAAAACATGCTCCATCAGAATGGATAAGTGATTTTACTTGTGATTACTTCATCATCATCATCATCATCTCAGCTTATTGCCGTCCACTGTTGGACGTAAGCCTCCCCAAGTGAGCGCCAACCATCCCGGTCTTGGGCAACCCGCATCATTGTGATTACTTACTGTTGATTAATTGATACTTAACTTACATCAACTACATTGGGGAATAATTGAAACTAAGATTTATCTAGGTTTTTTATGTATGTTTTGACACTATATTTGTGTTAAGTTTTCTTTGATTTGCAAACCACGTTTATAACATTTAATTTCATACTAGTACTTAACTGGGTCCTTCCCTTATTAACGTAAAATAAAATTATTGGTATGTAAACTCAGTACTAATTTTTATACAATAAAGAAGCAAATAAGCGAATTCTTTAAATTTCTTTTAATAAAGGCACAATACAGAACACAACCACAATGGAATTAGTAAAGTAACAGGTAGATTTCATTCAAGTGTGAACATTAAATCAATCCCAATAAATGTCGTAGTCAAATGAACGAGGCGCGGTACGGTTACGAGACGCGGTGCTACGAGGGCGCGCCGGCGTTCGAGCGCTATGACCCGCAGTGTCCGCAGCGACCGTACGGCTGGGAGGAGGAACGGTACCACGACCCCCACCTCCCCACGCCCATGAAGACCGACCAGTCCGAGCAGGAGACCACCTCCGGACCAATATACCCTAGGTACGTTGCCGGACAATACTCACGTTCTACTTATTCCTGTCTAAACTTATGTGGTAAACGAGACATTGCTAGTCACATTTCTTTTAAAAAATTATAGGTGCTCTAAATTAACGCGATATTTTTACGTTTTTTCTTGCTTAAAAATCCCATCGATAAATTCGCCTAAATCCCCTTAAACAAACATTCCGGTAATGCCACCAATGCTTTTCAACTTTAAGTTCCAAATGATGATCAGCAACGGTCATTGCTGTCCGTAGACCAATGTACCACTACGAAACTGGTGGCGGGGTGGGCGGTGTGAGCGCGATGGGCCCCGGCGTGCCCCCCGGCTTCTCCGCGATCAACCTGTCGGTGAAGATCGCGGCGGCGCAGGCGCAGCGGCCGCGGAGCCCCACACCTAGGGATCCCAGGGATCCGCGTCCGGCCATAGATCTGTCAAGTTCTAGTGGTAGTCCACAGGTGAGGTAAAACCAGACGATTGGAATTAGAGCAATATAAACAAAATGGAAATTTCCCATGAGTGTTGAAATTATATCGAAATGTAAATTTTCACAACAGGGTCCATACGCCTCGCCGGTGTACACGAGCGCCGGCGGCGGGAGCGCGGGCGGCGCGCGCGGTAGCCCACAGCCGGGAGCTTCGCCCCAGCTCACAGCCAGCCCCCAAGTGCCCAGTCCGCAGGGCCAGACCCTTGACCTTAGCGTGTCCCGTTTACCACATAGGTGAGGCCTTTACTTATAGGATGACATTGTTCGTCTCTATTGTGTTGTTTTTTATCTTTCGACTTCTATTAGAATGTTAATAATGAAGTTATAACTTTAGTAGTTCTCTTTATAGCCGCTATAACAATGAAATACTAGGCTTATGATTTTTAAATATTAATTTGGTTCCAGTCGTGGATTTCCTGGTGCTGTATCGTATAGTCGAGAATCGACGCCAGATAGCGGCGGCAGTCATCCCTACCTTGAAGCTTATCACCGAGACACAGCTGGTAAGTCAGTCTCTGGATTTTGCTAAATTCAAGAGGGTGAGACTTACAAAACATTTTATAACTACAGTTGTCAGAATTTCTAAAAGTAATATTTTATCAAATAGTATAATATATCCATAAAACAAAAACAGCACATGATAATTACTAAAATGGAACATAAATTTTGATTCATCTAATTAGAATATTCAAATTTTCGCCGTTCATTTAGTTTGATATTAGAATTCTGTGTATGAGTCACGACATGCGCCGCACTCGACGATCACATTAGGGGACCTTAGTCCCTATTCACCATGGGGTCGTAAAACAGAGCGTACAAATTAAAACGCAACCGCGATTATCACTCCCCGACCCTGCGACGCTACGCGTCGTAGTCGCGGTAGGAACTACCACAGTCTATATAAAACAGAATGCACAGTCTATGTAAATTGAGCGTATTTTGGGCGAACCAAATACTAGGTAAGCTAAGTTAGACATCATATAAGTAAGGTTAGAGCCATTGATTTTACATAATATATGGATGTTTGTTGATCCTATAGAAACGATTTTGACAAATGAGGTGTCTATCGATTCGCTTATAGGCTTTATTTTTATGTAAATAAAATACGACTGGAAATTAAAAAACCTAGAAGATTCTAAATCATATTACAAAAGATTATAATAATTAAATATAATTATAAAACCCAAAAAACATTTGACTTCTTATAATGCTGGCTTAGGACAGCTGTTTTTGTACGATAAAATATACTATAAGAGTAATAAATCATAAATAATTTTAATGTGTAAATTTAAATTAAGATCATACATATTAACTACAGTACTTATTTTCATACAGTACTTATTTTCGACTTGTTCCATCACTAAATTGTGTTTGATTCGCATAATATTATAAACGCGAAAGTAAACCCTCTGTATTTCCTTACTTTGTGCCAATTCCGTCGAGGCGCTAGTGGCATGGTAACACGGGCAACCAAACGTTGCGGTTACTTCCGCCCCAGTACAGTGCGAGTTTTTGTGGAGTGCTGTGTTTGCAAGCTTTAATTAAAAGTACTTCAACAAGTCAACCAACTCGGTTATGCACAAGATTAAGTGGTGTTGCCTTTATACGTAAAGTAGGCGACTACAACTGTTACGTTGACTAGACGTTTTGTAATTTGTGAAATAAGCTACCACCTAATAGTTGATCAGAAATGAAAATGAAGATTTTTTCACAAGCGTTGCAGCGTCTTGAAAAAAAATTAAATGGTATTCTTAGGATATTTTTACTCAGTACATGAGCGTAGGTAAATAATTATGCTCCCAATCTAGCAGTCATTTACATGTGAACTAAGTCGGAAGGCAGGTGAATCTGACATAAATATATCCGGGCGGATTTTCCCGCGACAAAAAAAATAAAAAGATTCGATATGCCTTGAAAATGTAAAATCTATATTATTTTATATTCATTGATCAGAATTATTTTTCTTCAAAAGCAGTATTTAACCTCCATACTATCTACAGGTTACGGTGGAGTGAGTCCACACCCGGTCGCCAGTTACGGCCTGGGCCAACCGGACTACGCAGCGGCGGCGGCTGCGGCAGGTTATGGTGGCTACCAGTACCAGTGTGGAGCATACCCTCCCCCGCCCGCGTACCCACCGCACGCCCCGCCGTACTCCCCGCCCTGCTACATGCCACCACCACACGCGCCGCACGACAAGCCTAAAGATAGCAGGTGAATATACCATTTAAGATATTTCAAAGCAGGCTAAAGGAGACGAAAAGAGATATACAGCATCTACCTGTGCATTCGTTAACGTCTTTAACATGGTAGTAACTTTACCCTATGAATATTTTTAGTTCACCTTTTATATGTATGCTAAAAAGACGTCAAAATTCAGATTTTCGCTCTACCTCAATGGCAATGTAGAGTCTGGTACAAGCTTCAGAAGTGTAAACAATTACCTGCCCACGTTTTTAATAATTATTTTATTATTAATCTTTGATCTTTTGCGAAACTTAAACCAAACGAGAAATAAAGTATTTTTGTAGGGGCAATCTACAGGGTACATAAATCTATAATAACATCCGTGACTAAGATGATTAAAAACATCTTCATGTAGTTTATATTGTTTATTTAATTGGCAATATGATAATTCATGAACATAAATCAGTATGTAATGTCGATCGTCGACTCTTTATATAAGGCATAGCCACTGAGTTAAATCATCTCTTACTACTTGTACGTACACGAGTTGAAGTGATTGACTTGAAAAGCCGGTAGATGTCACTACAAGTAACTAAATACGTCATTAACATATTGCGGTAATCGCTATTGAGATTATTAAACACGTTTTAATCATTGTGTACTCCAAAGAAGATTAGTTGTTTGTTTTAATTAGTTACGTTGTCGGTTTGCAATGGCGAGTGACGTCAGTAGGAAACGTTCACTTCATGATACTTACGTTCGGATTCACACAATATGTTACATATTGCTCTACTTTTATTGTTACAATAATATTATTTTGAAGTATTACATACATACATATTATGTTATTAAATGACTACAATTCATTGTAAGTACAACGAAATACACAGCCTTCGCAAATAAAAGAAAACAATTATGTCAATTCTACGCTTTCTTTTATATAAGTTTTAATTCGTAATAGTTAAATTGTGTTAATTGAACTTTATTTCTGATCAACGTTATGGCAAAACCAACCCAAACTCCACGGAAATACAAATTTTCACCTGTTAGAATAGTTTCAAGCAAGAAGCAAGCAAGGGAAGCGACAAGTCACAATGGCGAGACTAAAAAAATAAACTTTAAGACATTTTAATTTACTATACTCCACATCTAAACAACTAGATATAGTTACTTATTTTTATACATAACTCAAATACTAAAATTATTACAAGTAAAATATTTATTTAAGTACTTCTTTTAAAACTTTCCAAATGTCTATTACACCACGTGATATTTTTTTCCCGAATAGATAAACAGTGGCGAGCGCGATGCTATTTTAGGTTATAAACACTACAGAGTGTTTTCGAACGTAACACAAGTCACACTTGGCGGATCAGTCTAAATATACCAGCGCTCGCGCAGGCGCGCACTGCGAGCACCGCGCGAACATGTCAGATAAACACATATGAACGATAAGATACGTATTAAAAATATTTCCATGCCACTTTTATAAGTTTAAACAACACAAGGAAATAGATATGCGGCGAAACAGGTGAGAAAAAGTTTTTAAAGTTGTTCTCCATAAAGTCTACGATAGTTTTTTCTACTAATTAGAAATATAAACACAACAATGACTCGGATAATAGGGAAACTTTGTAAACATTTTATAACTTCGTACCGAGAAGATAAAGTTATTTAAAAGGTGTGTTAATTAATCACAGAGATAAAATGATTTCATTACCGGTTAACGACACATTTGATTAGTTAAATAGGCCTAGTCTAGATCACTACGATCGCTGCGCTACTTTTTGTATATAAATTCACTCACACAACTTTCTTCATTTAATCACATTTTTATATCTACTTTTGTTTTATTTTTCTTTGCTCCTTATTGCGTATGTATTTATTTACGCTAGCTATCATCGCGACGACTTTTATGGAAAACTGAGTTACCGGATACGGGAGTCGAGGGATCTGATCCAGTGCCCCGTGGAGAGCTGCGACGGGACCGGTCACGTTTCGGGCAACTTCGCCACACACCGCAGGCAAGCGGGCAACGTTCGTGTACAGCAAATGTGCATACATAATATGCCATAACAGATGCTCTGAAGCCACCATACGGCTGTGCAAATGTTGTGCCTTAGACAAAAACAATGAAAAATATCCTACATTAATTTCTCTCATTGTCATATCTGACTACATGATTTCCAATACTTTTCTCAAAGGACGGTGGAGCAAGTAAACATTTTGCTGGAAATTCATGTCATTCGTGTCATCGGTAAAGTTTGACAAACTTTATGAAACTTGATATTATGTAAAATATTTTAATGAAAATAGTTGCAAACTATTTTCAATGGTCTAAAATATCATTAAAACTCCAAAGGCAATAGTTCGATATGGTGGCTTTGTTGCATTTGTAGCCGTACTTACTTACAATTATTGTACAAAATATTGTTGGTAATGGTCCAACATGAACGTGTGTGTAGGTACTATAATTTTTCATTGATATTAATTGCCTTTGGATCGAATTATGAACGTATACAAAGTATGATATAAAACTCCACTCACGCACTGACTTTCATAAAAACTAGATGAAAGTTCGTATTACGCGGTTGCGACGACTTGATGCCGTAAAAAAACGTTTAACTGCTATAAATATGTTATTAGGTCACATAGTAAATGAAGCCAAAAATATCCGACGTTTTACATTTGCACAGCCGTTCTGCAGTACCTAGTGGCAATTGTGCCCCTGAACAGCAATTTGCGCATTTCCGCGCCAATTGGCGTCGTCCCACGAGGTTTTGATGCATACTAACCGCATGCCTTTATGCCTTTGCCTTAAATCCTAATCTTGCATTGCGCGGTATTTAGTGGTAATGCTATTTTTTTCTTATTGGTCTTTGTCACTTTAACACCTTGTATTTTTGGTGTTTGAACGGGAGTTACAACTAATAGTATAAATGCATTAACCAACCTATCAGATTATTACGTATTCATTGAAGTTATTATTAGCTCCCACGCCATAAAATGTACGTAGGCCGATGCAAACATTCAAACTAGGCCATGTATGTACTCATCATGAAATATCACGTCAGGAACACGCTTCATACTATTTAATAACACGGAATACCAACGATATACTTTTGTTTAGGCATATGCAGATTATTTGCAAATCTATAAATACGCTACTTCATAATTTTCATTGAAATGATTTTAACTTTGGTACTAAGTAACAAACATTTTGCTTTATCTTTTGTATTCCTTTAGACTTCTTTTACGTTTTTTTTATAGTATACATCGGCAAACAAGCAAGTGGTTTGCCTGATGGTAAGTGATCTCCATCGCCCATGTACGTTTACGATACTAAAAGAATCATAGGCGCATTGCCGACTTTAAAGAGAAGGGATAATTAAGAGATTGGGAAAGGGAGGGGGATTTGGGCCTCCGGATATGTCACTCATCGTACGAAACGCAGCAACAAGCTTGCTACTTACGTCGGTTTCCTATGAAATAGTGGTAAAGACCCAGTCGAACTGGCCCTTTCATGTTGTATACAAAACTGTGTACAGCGTGGCTCTACCACTAATTAAAATTGTACTTATTTGGATATAAATCTAAATACAAAATGGTTTAAATCTTGATAATTTCTTTGTCTTTTCTTTTCTAAATAGAGTTTACTTTGTCATAATGATTACTCATCACTGTTTTTTCTTACTTGAATAAGATATAAAATACATATAACACACTGATAGATATGGATAGATACACATAATATCGGTAGCAAAATATCCAACCTGAAAAAGGCATGATGGGCTCATTTTATTGAAATCAGTCCGTCACCTTTGTTTCAAGAGTCACATCGACAAACAACACTATAATGTATGTAAATATATTTATGTGGGTGCATTATTTACAATGTCAAATGCAAAACATTTCATGTTTGTAGCCACCGTTGAATAAACCGTCATGTCTCTAGAGAGCTAGGGCATGCTTCATACAGTTATTTTTTAAATTTTTTCTACATACCCATTGCAATTCGAAGAAACCAACTCCTGTTTCGTAGAAAATAGAATCCTTTTACATATACTCTACAGTCGGCTTCCCGCCAATGGCGAAGCAGTGGGTTAGTATCCCGAGACAAATGATTGTGTTATCAACAGATATTTGTTTTGGGTCTGGGTGATGTGGGACCGCAAGTCCTTTATAGTTCCTGATACCCACTATACATATTAACATCGTGTGGGGCCTCGACTATGTGTGTAACTTTTGGGTGTATTTATTTATAAAGATGAGACTTAATATGAAGTTTAAAAACTAAGTATATCTAAAAAAAGAAAAGCCACTCAAAAAATAACAACTAAACACAAAACTACATTACAAGATATATTTCTAAAAGTATATACATGCACCGAATTATTATTACTTTTCATTTATATTGTAAACTTTAAAACATCCTTACATTACCGGTACTAATTACTCAATTGTTTATCTTATTTATTAGTTGTGTACGCTGCTTAATTAAACATTTACCTAACAATTTTGATAATATAATGTCATTTTAACGTAGGTACTTGTCTAATATGTTAATTGAAAGCATTTCAAATGTTGCTTTACTGTTTACTCTACATAACATCAAAGAATTTATTCCACCACAATGGTTTTTAAATATACAAAAAAACTGAAGAACGCTACACGATACATTACAAAAATAACATCAGAGAAGTTTACATTATTTGATGTTGAGATAAAATGCATGGAAAGATTTATGAGGTAACAGAAACCGGCAACAATATTTATGTGAAATACCATAGTTCAGTGTATATCTATCTACATATTATGATATATAAAAATAGCTGAATAACATGGACTATTTAGACTAAATTATGTTGATACATAACACATAAGCTCATGCCCATATTCCCGTAAGGGTAAGCAGCGGTGCAACTATTATGTGTATGTTTTGCAGCCCTTATTTCCGCCTGATAAATCTAGTAACCTGATAAAGAGCCTATCGTGAAAACAAACTGTAATCGCGTGCAACTCACGTCGTTTATTATATTAAAAACCTTCTCTATGTCGGTTACTTTTCTTTCTTTCTTTCTGCCTGGAGTTATCCCAGCTTAATGCCAAGGTCCGCCTTCATATCATGATCTGAAGGTAGATTTGGTATTATGTGGGGCGACCGTCTGACCCCCATAAGCCGCAACGGAAACTAGGTTTCGTCATTGCCTTTAATCAGCAGAGGTGCACCTCACATGCAGGTGTTGGGGATAAGATGTTAGTGGGCCATTAATAAACACTTATATTGCTCCTCAGCTTGAACCTCTTTTTTTAATCACTTAAAATTCAAATAGGCACACCATTCATTGTCATCATAGATAGATACTTGTTATTAATAAAACTAACACAAACCCGTTATAGATTACATAAATTATTACTCTACATACAAAAAAACGCCTTTTTTACCTCATCTACGTCACAATACGCAATGACTCCATACAATTTATGCATAAAGTTCTTTGCGATGTTCTTTACTAGAACTCGTAAATCTAAATATAAACAAAGACGTACACAGTTGAAGATGAAATTATCCAGATGTGCAACTTTCGTTCTACTATTTTTACCATTAACGGTTATTGAAATTGTCGAACACGATGTGACTATGTTTCTCCAGCTCTCTGCCGATGCTTATGCACCACATGCTGATGTGTTGAATGAGTTATGCGAAACTGAGCCATAGTCAACACAAAAAAAAAGAAAAAAAATATCGGCACAATATGAACAGTATTATAATGGGCCGATTTTCAATTATTCCAATAAATATTATCTGCCAGATAAAACATTTAGGAGGACCGCAAATTTAGGAAGTACTAATTTGACATAAAATATGCTGTTCCGGATGACGATTTTGTTTGTCGCCGTATTACAATTACCTGATAAATAACGTTTACTTGGAGTTTAAAATGTCAGCCCTTAAATTACATATTAACGTGATTGTCTAGTTTGATGAAAACTACATGTTTGTTATCATAAGTCACGTTTTATCTGTAGACTCTACACCAATTTCGATAAACTTGGTTCTAACGAAACCGAAATAGTCACCGATGTGTAAAATTAAAATTCTATGTGGTTTTTTTGTTCAAAGTACGATAGCTTATCCAGAATATTTTACTTGTAGGAAACAGTCTAAGTTTTAAACACCAAATACGAGCGGTTCTTAATAGTTCCAAATTGGTTAAAAACAATTTCAAGTAGATCTAAATGTATATCAAATTAATAATAACTACTATGCAAATATTTTTTTAAATTATGCATTACTTTGAAAAATCAGCGAAAACGCTTATCATGTGATACTCGTGCCACTGATAAGATAAACATAATAGCTGCATTATAAGCGACTCTATTTATATAGAGTATCGAGTCAATTATATCATTGCTTTTTGTATATAATAGAAGATAGAACCAATTTATGGTGTGATACTCGGTCCCGCTGTTCCGGTATAATACCACGCCATTGTAAGTAGTCTGTATATGTGCAGCTTGTCTGGATGCCCGCGCGCCGACCGCTCGCAGCTGCAGCCACACTCCCAGGAGCTCAAGTGTCCGACGCCAGGCTGCGACGGTTCGGGACACGTCACCGGCAACTACTCCTCACACCGTTCGCTGTCCGGCTGTCCCAGGGCCAACAAACCCAAGAGCAAACCCAGGGACGGTCAAGACTCCGAGCCACTGAGGTGAGCCAATATGTGAAGGTTGCTACATCTATGGACTTGAAACAAACCTAGCGCCTATGTTTATGTAGATTAAAAATCTTATATCAATTCTAAGATCACTTTTATTGTTCTCTTAAGTTTGTTCATATGATTTAAATCGTTGATATTTAGTTGTACTGACATCAATACCGAGCTCACAAGTATTTACACAATGTATAGTTATTAATATACGACATTGAAATACTAGTATTTTCACAATAGTCACACGTCCTCAGGTGTACATAACGTTGGCTAGGTCAAATTACTTCATCTATAAACAGTAATGATACTGTATGCTAGCTTACAAACTTGCTCTTAATGTAAAATACAACAAATCGTTTACAATGAGTTTCTTGATTTGCACGCTGCTTAGATGCCCAATACCGGGCTGTGATGGATCTGGACACGCTACAGGGAAATTCTTATCGCATCGAAGGTAAGAGTTTGCATCTATGTGCAACGTAGATGTTCGTGACGGTAGTTAGTGATAGTGCAATAATCGAAGCAACCTGAATATTAAGTAAGAACTTTTCATTTTCCTCATTAGTGCCTCCGGCTGCCCAATCGCGAATCGCAACAAAATGCGAGTATTGGAAAGTGGCGGTACAGTGGAACAACATAAAGCTGCTGTAGCGGCGGCTGCGTCGGCCATCAAGTTCGACGGAGTCAACTGTCCAACACCGGGCTGTGACGGGTCGGGACACATAAACGGCTCCTTTCTAACGCATCGCTCACTGTCTGGATGCCCTGTGGCAGGCGCGGCCACTCCAACACCCCAGCCGAAGAAACCAAAGTACCCGGACGACATAACACCGCTATATCCCAAACCGTATTCAGGTTAGTAAATCTTGGCAAGATCAACTATTATCAAGTATTTTTAATATTTTCTTGTCCGTAACTGGTAATTAATAAAGGCATATTTTAGCAGGTATGGAGATGAACATGCAAACTGGCAATGGTGAAGACCTTATGACCCTCGAACAGGAAATAACGGAACTACAGCGCGAGAATGCACGCGTGGAATCGCAGATGATGCGGCTCAAGTCAGACATCAATGCGATGGAAACACAGCTCACTCATGGAGAAAGGGTGAGAGACATTTATAAATTTTAGTCGTCATTTAATGGCGTTCGTAATAAATTAAATATAATTTGATGTTTTCTCTCATAACGTAGATGGTACAGTCATGGCTTCAAACATCAAGCTTTGAGTGCTACTAAAACATCGCATATTTGTGAGTACCAATGACTTATTTTCTGTGGTACCACTAAAAACAACTCGAATGATTAGATCGTCGTGTCGTTAGAAATATTCAGCCATAACAATTCACGTATCATTGGTTACAGGAGAACCAGTTGATATCACAGCGCAACAACAACTTGAACGAGTATTACGAGAGTCTCCGCAACAATGTGATCACGTTGTTGGAGCACGTGCGGATCCCTGGTGGCGGCACCGCGCCAGTGTCGGCGGCGGGAGGCACGCCCGGGGCCCCACCACCCCCCGGTCCTGGCGACAAGCCAGCGCACGACAATTTCGACTCATACCTCACGAAACTACAAACCCTCTGCTCACCCGACGGCTACTGCCCCGATGAGAACCGGCCGATATACGAAACGGTCAAAAACGCGCTCCAGGACTTCACAGTGCTTCCCACGCCCATTTAAGGTTCACAAAGCGCCGCCGAATCTGAGCGACAGTGAAATGGACGATTGTGACGGTAACGATCGGCGGAGCTTACACGCTTAATGGACTGATACGGACTTAGTGCAATTTCTGTTGATATGTGTTAAAGTAATCCAAACCAAAGATATGTGCAACAGTGCTCGGGGTAAACAAAATTATTCACTGGACAGAGACTGTAAAGGCCCGTGTTTTGGGCTCGTACAGGCGAGTATTCGTGTTCTACTATTAGGTGACGATGTCTATTTTGTAAACCGTTGTATACGATGTGTGACTTCTCTAAGACATCACATTAACGATCGAAAGTATGTTCGACTTTTTATCACTAAGCTGGACTTATATAGACATAAATAAATTTTAAACACTGTTACTCATATGCTTAAATTTAATGTAATTGTTAGGTAAAAAAGTTTATACTATTGTATGTATGTAAGCGATTTTAGCCACACAAGCACATGGAAATATCGTTTGATTGTATATATTGTAACTACATTTCTATTTATTATTATATATTTTGGTTCAAAATAACACCGTGCGCTACGGCTCTGTGGCAACAATCTAGTAAAATTAAAAAATCGTAACAGACTCAAGATTGTTAATGAACAGGAAAAAATAATGGTAGTTAATAAGGAAAAAATTGTTAATCTGTCTTAAAAGTTCATAATACTGGGAATGTGCCAAATGCTTTTCGATTCACAGCAACTCCCAACCGTTGATGTATGTAACACTAAAATATTGAGATATAAATACGAACGGTGTAAACTAACATAAAGTCTCTTTAGAGGGCAGTCTAGTCAGTTTTGTAAATAAAATTGTGAATAATGATAGTTGTCGCGTCATAGGGACGTTTCTATTTGTATTAGATAATAATAAGATCTCATTAGATCGTGTAAGTTAATTCAGTCATTAATTGATAATCAATTTTAGGTATAAATAAAGTGCATACTTTCTTTGTTAGCCAATGTTCACTCGCTGTGATTGTGTTACATGTTAATTATTTATTGTTACCTTCACGAGATGTGATAGCTTAATTGAACAAGTTAATGTTAATTTGCTGTTTTAGGTTTATACGTTTTACCCACATACATTATATGTATGCGCATTTTTACAGTGAATTTTACCTTTTATTGATAAAGATGAATGTTTCGGCTGTCCAATCCACGCCTAAATGTAGCTTATCGTGAAAATATTGTTTTATGAAGTTAAATAGTACACAGGATACTTATTGGCATTTAAATACTAAACTTATTACTATGTTACTACTCGGATTGTCATATACGTTTCTGTAAAATATTGAGTACCTATGTGTTGTTAATGAAAATAAAAATAATAAATACCATGATTATTTGATTTGTTTTGTTTCACTCCTTTAAATTAACTAAAAGTTAAGCAATATCGATTTCAGTGATACAGGGTAAACGGGGCAGTTGCCCGAGGCCTCCACAAAATAGTCAAATTGAGCTATCAGTTTATTTGGATAAAATATACCAAGCTATTTTGATGCTAGCACCACAGAAACAATCAGGAACTAGTTTGAAAATTAATGTACCCAAAGTTTAAATTTTGGAATTTTCAAAAAAAACCCAATAAAAAGAAAGCAAAATAGTGACAATCAAAGCAATAAAAAAATAAGAACAAAACAAAATTAAGAATCTTATCTAGTAACAAAGAGAGAGCAAAGAAGACCGTGAGAACTACCGTACCGCAAAGAGAAGTTATGCGTCCCATAACAGACAAAAATGAAATGGTTAACAGTTGACTCGAAACAGCTGAAAATGACAGAGACATATTTAGATATGCGAGGCAAGGGCAAATGCTAAAATAAACAAGATGGAAGAAGTATTATGACCAATTATTGAACAAAACAAACCCGTATTAGGTACTAGCCTTAATAGAGCCAACCGAAGGACCCATTCAGTAAAGATGGCCAACAATAAAGCGACAGTGCCGGATGAGGACCCTGCTGAATTCTAGAAAAGACTGGGAACAAGTGGTATGATGTTTATGACAAAACTTTTCATTAATAGTCGTCGCGAAGGAATACGTAAAGAATTGAGAAAAAGCTGCGACATCCTTCTATGCGAAAACTATAGCGCAATGAAACTCATACAGCACAAAATGAAGATATTGGAGACAGTTTAACAAACCTCTGAAATAAAATTTAGAAATCGTACTGGAAATAATTCACACCAAAACTCCAACAAGGCCTTGAAAACGTCCATATCGATATTTCATGGTTCTTGTGAAGACGAGAATAATTTATACTTGACATTGGCGAAATGCATAATAATGCGAAGCCATAAATTAAAAAGAAGAAGAAACATGTTAGCTCTACTGGCCAGTGTTGCCAACTGCACCGTAATTACGGTGAAAACACCGTAATCAGCCTCGATCTACCACCTACCGTAGCAAACTAATTACGGTAGCAAAAAACACCGTAATACCCATTGAAAGATTTGAATGAATATTGTTTGTTAAATCTAGGAGATAATTTTGATAAGTGTATATTAACTAAAATAATTTCGAGAGATTGAATTGTTATTTTTTTATCGGTTTCGGTTATTTTGCAATTTATTTAACGGCAACACTGTTTACGCTTAACGCACACGTTGACTATGTTCGGGAATTCCCCCAATAGCGTGATACGTATTATGCACACGAATATGGTAGGTATGTCGATTGCATTGGTCTCTATTTGAACTTAGACCTTTTTAATTTACCTAGTTTATTAGTATCGAATTGAAATTGTTTTAACTGGCTGACAATACATCATTCATAAAGCGCACGCGTCTTATTACGTAATAGTTTATTGTGTTGTGTGTGGTGATCGGAGGTTTTTTTAATATGGAAAGTGATACTGATAGCGACTGCGCTTCTGAAAGAGAAGAAAGCCTAACACAAGTACCGGCTAAAAGAAAGCGTTATAAGCAAAAGTTTCGGGACGAATGGTTGCTGAATAAAGAATATTGTGACTGGCTAAGAAAAGATAACAGGGACTTATTAAAGGCAACCTGCAATGTGTGCAATGTATCTTTTAGTGCCGAAATAAGTATTATAAAACGCCACCAAAATGGGAATAAACACATCAATAATTTAAAAAGATGCAGTGCCTCGACATCCAAAAAACAACAGTCTATAGTAAGTGCATTTAAATCCACGCCAACTACAGAAAAGCAATTGGTAAAGACTTCTGAAATAAAATTAGCTGCTTTCGTTGCTGAGCATAAAATATCTCATAATGTCATGGACCATTTAGCGGATTTATTACCTAAGTTGTGCCCAGATTCTCAGATAGCCAAAGATATTAGATTAAAAAGAACTAAAGTTCAAGTTGTAATAAATAACTGTATTGGTAAAACTGAAAAGGAAAACCTGATCAGTGATTTGAAGTCACAAAAGTTTTCAATTTTGATAGACGAAAGCACAGATATTGCTGTTGTAAAGACAATAGCTGTAGTGGTGAGGTATTATGATCCAATGAATAAAAAAGTGATCTCTCGGTTTTGGGACTTGATTCAATTATTTGATCAACAAACAACCGATCACGTTGCAAACGCCAAAAAACTGTATAATACTGTCATTGATTCATTTAAAAAGTTTGACATTCCAATGGAAAATATAATAGGATTCGGCTCTGATGGATGCAACGCAATGATGGGAAGAAATAACTCAGTATCAAGTAGATTTCGTCAAGATTTTCCAGGTATAATAGTGATCAAATGCATTTGCCACTCCCTCCATCTTTGCGCTAGTGACGCATGTAAAGAGCTTCCACTTAATTGTGAAAAACTGGCTCGAAATATTTACAACTTCTTTAAATCCAGTAGTAAAAGGCAGAGTGAGTTTAAAGAGTTCCAGCATTTTGCTGAGGTGGATGTGCATAAAATTCTTAGACCAGCACAAACTAGATGGTTGTCTCTAAACGCAGTAGTGCAAAGGATTCTTGAACAATGGGATGCGTTACGTCTTTATTTCGATAGCAAATGGCTGGAAGATTCGGAGTGCCATGATATTCATTCATGCCTGAATGATCCTATAATCAAGGCTTATTATTATTTTTTGGCTTGGATGTTGCCAAAATTTACGAAATTAAACAGCTATTTTCAAAGCGAATCTGTATTGATTACAAAACTAGATGAGAAAATGACAGCTTTTTATAAAGAGCTTTTACTATTGGTTCTAAACCGTAACTATGTAAATTCTGCTCCTATTGAAACTTTAGATCCAACTGCAGAAATAAATCACAAAGACCTAAAAGATATATATCTGGGTTTAGGTGTCCAGAAAGAACTAGATTCTATTGAAGATGATGAAAGAAAGTTAACTCTGAGAAAGATGTGCAAAAATTTTATTGTTGGAGCTTGTGTTGGCATTCGTAAACGATACTCTGTTAACGACAAAATTATGTCAGAAATAGCAAAATTTGATCTAGACAGAGTGATTTCAAATGACAGGGAAGAATCAATTTCAACGTTATTTCCATTACTGCCTAGAATTTCTCCAACTTCAATCCAAGATCAACAAGAACTAGATGATGAGTGGCGTAAGTTGCCCCTTTACCACAAAGATTTGGATTTAAGTCAACCTCCTGACGTGTTTTGGCACCAGGTAAGTTTCCAAGTAAGGTTGATTCATATTAGTTTCTATTGTTATAGCAACCGGACCCTAATCATATTTTTTTTTCTCAGGTAGGACAAATGCGGGTTAGTGAAGAGGATGCCCATTCAGCCCATTTCAAACACTTGCCAAAGTTTATGTTAGCCATGTTGTCCCTACCACACTCGAATGCCGAGTGCGAAAGAGTCTTCAGCAGAGTCAACGACATCAAAACGAAAAAACGGAATAAACTCCTTACGAAAACCATCAGAGGAAACCTTTTATCGCAGCAGGCCATACAGCGACACGGAAAAAATTGTATTGATTTTAATCCCACTAAAAATATGATTGAGAAACATAATATCGATATGTATAAAAATATTGAAACAATTATACTATCTGATTCTGAATAAAAATATGAGTTTTATTTCAATTCTAATCATGAACTTGCTACTAAATGGGCAAGGTAATTCTACCGTATTTCAAATATAAATTACAACATAATTTTGGAAAATCTACCGTATTTTTCGAAGAGTTCTACCATCCGATAAATTTTTGAGTTGGCAACACTGCTACTGGCAGCCCTTGGCCCTTGCTAAACGTCAATGTCATAAGCACGTTGTTCTCTAAGTAGTCTGTGAGCACGTTGCTTGGTTGCTTTAATTATTGCTGTTGTTGAAATCCAAATTATTTCGGAAATTGTGTATATTGTAGTTACAAAAAAATATAACGTACCATACATTAATAGGTATTATGAAAGAAAAGGTAAAAAATAAAAGTGTTTTATTTTTGTATATTTAAGCTTGTTTTAAAAAGATGGTCTTTATTGCATTTAAATTACTTTTTACAGCAAGTTAAACGATATTTTGACAACAACGATGATACATCAGAACAAAAACCGAAAACTGAGAAGAAATTTAAGAAAAAGGTAGACATAAAAATACTATAAGAAATGACTGTCCTAACCTGACAATTGATTCAACTTATAAGCACTTTACAGAATGTGACCAAGAAGGCGTTCAATTCACAAAGGCAGGAAGGCGATGCTCAAAAATCTAAGAATAATGAAGGCGTCGAAGTTTATGATATTAAAATTACTCCAAAAACATATCGGGTACAACGTTATCGAGTAAGTAATTTAGTAATTTTACCACGCAACCAGAAGATAATTTGTTGTGGAGGCTGATGAGTGAATTTGGATGTCACTTTCAACATTACAAGGGTGGAATAGCTCTTTTTGAGTGTTTTTTATTCTGATTAGTTCCTTACCAAGATTGATTAGTATTTATAGGCTATTCTTACAGGATGTAAATCCAATACATCGAAAACCAAATTTTAAAAGAAAAAAACGAGAACAATTTCCTGGCAAGGCACCATTGGATCCAAAAAAAAAAGAAAATTTCTCTAGAGGTGAAGGTTTCAAGGGAAAAGGTGTCAGACATCCCCTACACAATTTGAAGTATAAAAAGCAGGAACGAAAATTCCATTATGCAGAAGAACAAGCGGCTAGAGCTGAGATATTATTGACTGAGGAACAAGGGTAAGTTGGAAATAATAGTTTGGATGCAGGGCACAGGCTCCGAGAGTTTGAGCTCTCTATTAACCAACACAAAGAAAGGAAATCTCTATAACACAGTTTTAGCTTAAACAATTGATAAACAACTTTTACATCTTTCTCACATACTCAGTTGCGTTCATAATTTTTAAAGAGATTATATTATGAGGATTTTATATTAGCACCTAATTGACATATTAAACAATCAAAATATGTATTGCCAAAATGAATACCATAATGGTCATAAAAACTGTCATTAAAATCTTCAATGTTTAATACCTTGTTCAACAACATTTGGTCATCTCACTAATGTAGGTTTTACAAAGTGGTTGGTTGCTCTTATTGTATTTATTTTATTTGTACAGTGTCCATGATGATGTATTTTAAGCCAGTTATAGTCCTAAGAATTTTGTAGCATGGTCACCAGAAGAATGATGGGCACGTTGCCAACCTTAAAGGAAAAGGATATGGAGATGACTTCCCTGTATCTAAGAACTATTAGCGCCACCAGTGGTGGATAATGTAACTATGTTATTTTATGGTCATACATATGTGTTAAGTTAATTGTACCAAACAATCATGTATTTAATGACTTGGAAATGCATGAAATATTGGAGTACATGATATGTTCAATTTTATAGGCCTGAGTCCATTAGTCCATCTAGTCTCCTTAAACTGACTTAAGAGAAATAATGAAGTGAATTAATACTTGATTCTTTATGGTACATTTCAGTGGAATTGAATTAGAAGATGAAGATTACAAGACATTAGCGATCACCCAGAAGGTAATTGCGGATAATGTAGACATTGCCGCTGCAGCTAAGATATTTGAACTGAATCTTGAATTTGGTCCATATAGAGCAAAGTACTCTCGCAATGGCAGACACTTGCTTTTGGGTAGCAGAAAAGGACACCTGGCTGGTTTTGATTGGGTTACAAAGAAATTACATTTTGAAATTAATGTTATGGAATCTATTCATGATATAAGGTATTTTCTTTTTCTTTTTATCAGCTTACTGTGATAATTTAATTTTTAATCCTAAATTCCATAACTTTCACTTTCATAAGCTTCAATTAGCTTCATATGTAAGTGTACTTACAGAGAAATGAATAACATACACAGAATTAGTATATAAAATCTAGAAGTTCCTTTAGGTGGAAAGTATATGTGCACCACATACACTTCTATGTAAGTCTGTAAGAAAAACTTACAAATGTAATTCAGGCCTTAGAAAATATACTGTTTTATTTTATTCATATCATATGTAAACAATCAATCCAATGTTATTCCCATGACTGATCTGTATATTTTGGAAACAATATATTTTGTGAAAATATTGAGTCAACTTTCTACAATTATAAATCATTATCATCATCATTTCTACAATTATTTGGATCCAAATGTCTTATAAACAATATTTGTGCATTTCAGTTGGTTACATGTGGAAACAATGGTAGCAGCAGCACAGAAAGAATGGCTGTACATTTATGACAATAAGGGTATAGAGATACATTGTGTCAAACAAATAGACAAAATATTGAGAATGGAGTTCTTACCATATCACTTTTTGTTGGGATGTGTGGTAAGTAAGTCAAATGTTGCGCAGTTTTATAACATTTCTAATTGAGGCAGATACCACATTGTGTTTTTAAAACATGTTTTGAATAATATTCGAAATCACCTTCTTTTTCTCAAGGATATCTTGTTTTGTTTTATAAGGGCCAGTTCAACAAAAGCTGTTTAAATGTCAGCCAGATAATGCGTTATCAACCAATTTAGAAAGGACTTATTTGACGTATCATAAAATCAAAAAATAATGTTCCTTGGAGATTGAAAATTCAGGAAAAATTTTCAATGATATTTTGTTTTTACTGTAACATCTTATAAGATGTAATAACAATGCCGCGAAATAATAGTAGAGGTGTAAGTTCGTTGTTCATGTGTCACCTGTCTTAGTCCTCAGTCAACAGTCTAAGAGTTTGTAATGCAGATCTGCTGGATTACTATTCGGTCCTAGTTGGATCTTAGTTATAATTAATTGAAGAGCAGTCTCAGTCTAAAGCAGTGACCATTAAACCATGAGTTGAATTGATAACCGTCATTTACATGCATTATAAAATCGTCACTTATTTTCTTGCAGAGTGACTATGGATTTTTAACATGGCTAGACATATCTATAGGAGAAATAGCTGGACACTACAATAATCGTCTCGGTAGAACATTAGCTATGACACAGAACCCCTACAATGCAACATTATGTTTAGGTGATTCGAAAGGAGTTGTGTCCTTATGGGCACCCACTGTGAAGGAACCACTTGCCAAGATATTGTGTCACAAAACACCCGTGACGGCAATGTCTGTTAATAAGAATGGAATGTAAGTGTTGTTATTAAGCCTCAATTACATTTGTAACTTTTATTCTCATGAGCTTTACGTAAGTGACTTACTGAGAAATTACTAATGTCAACAGAATTATGCTGGTGGGAAGATACTTGTATCTGACCGGATAGCGACCACCATACACTGGTGCTAAAACCGCCCATAGTGGCCCACCTTGTGTGGATCACGTTCCAGGGTCAGCCAGTGTATATCCGGTTCTCCCCAGGCTTGCCCCCTGATCCTAACCCTTTTCCCATCCCTTTTTCCTTCCCCTCCCCCTTGACCTTTGGCAGCCCGGCATGATCTTGCCGACCTACGATGGCATTTTTTGATCACGATTGACATTTTAATACAGAATGTATTAAAATGTCAATTAGCCGTGAAATTTGGATCAAACCGGAAGCCCATATGCCTTAATTTTTATTTATAAAACCATAAAACGTCATCCAAATATTATGCCGACACATCGATTTTATTCGATATATCAAAATCGATATTGTTACTTTTTAAAAATATCGATTCCCCATAATGATACTTTTTGCTCTATCGACACGCCTAATTATTTATTTATTGATATATTCATTGATTATCACCTTAGTACTACTGTTTATTTGTAGGTACATGGCCACATCTGGTGTCGACAGAAGTATGAAAATATGGGATATCAGGAATCTGGATGGACCACTCCAACACTATGTTTTGCGGTCGGCTCCGGTTGATTTGGAATTCTCACAGAAAGATATGCTTGCGGTTGGACTTGGTGATATTGTTGAGATTTATGAGTGTGTTTTTAATCATTATAACTTTCAACAACTAAGTAGTAACACTGTGCGCCCATTAAACTTGAAATCAATTTTATTATTAGATGACAATGACATTGAACAATATGTATCTAAATAATATTATGACTTCAGCGAATTACAAGGTGGTAGGTCCCTCGTATGCGAGAAGTCGTCTGGGTTGGTACCACCGCTTTGTCTATTTCTGCCGCCAAGCAACAGTGTGTAAGCACTGTTGCGTTTCGGTTTGAAGGTCATTGAAGCCAGTGAAATTACTGGGCTTATGAGACATCTTATGTCTCGGAGTGACGAGCGCAGTTCAGTGCCATGCAGTACTTTGTAATTTAAAGTTCTCTGTGGTGTTGCTTCTGTTCATGGGCAGGCGTGGCGCTTACCATCAGGTGAGCGCCTTGCACGTCTCGTCATTCAATAAAATAAAAAAAAGAATTGTTTATTTCTAATTTTTTTCACACTGATGTTCAAAAACCCTCAGTAATTTACAAAATTCAAAAGACAAATTGCCATAATAATGGTTTTTTAGCATTGGATTTAGAAATATATTTCTAAGTAGTTATATCATAGTTTAGAGAATATGTAATTTCTTCAGATTGTATTGATTTGTGTGTCAATTGACATTATGAATTTATTTTAGGAATTGTTGTACACAAACTGCAGAGAAACCTTACATGCGACATAAAATGGCTAAAACTATGAGCAATTTCAAATTCTGTCCATATGAAGATGTTCTAGGAGTCGGTACTAATCGTGGATTCACCAGCATCATAGTGCCAGGCGAGTAATTTAATTAGATCGTCAACAAAATAAATGTCATCTTTTTCTTCTTGGTTAATGGCGATAAGCTTATGTCATATCTTAGCATGTTGATTGTGATAAATGTCCTATGCTTAAAAAATTTAAGAAATCACCATGGTGTCTTACGTCTGTCACAGTTTTTTTTTCTCAGTCACTTCATATAAATTACTAGATGACCCGGTGAACTTCGTATCACCTAAATATATTTGTGTAAAATGTGGTCAAAACTTAATACAAATGTTTTATTTACATTAAATGCAATTAAGTGAGGTACTGCGCCATTGCACGTGAGGTAGCCCGTCGCACATTTAATTGACTTCGACGACCTAAGTCAGGTCGTCTCCCACCTCCCTCCGGTTGGACAGTCCTGTCCCCGTCCCGTCCCCGTCCTGTCCCCGTCCTGTCCGCGTCCTGTCCGCGTCCCGTCCCCGTCCTTTCCCCGTCCCGTCCCGTCCCCGTCCTGTCCCCGTCTTGTCCTGTCCCTGTCCTGTCTCACTGTCCTGTCTCTCTGTCATGTCTCTCTGTCCTGTCTCTCTGTCCTGTCTCACTGTCCTGTCTCACTGTCCTGTCTCACTGTCCTGTCTCACTATCCTGTCTCACTGGCCTGTCTCACTGTCCTGTCTCACTGTCCTGTCTCAATGTCCTGTCTCACTGTCCTGTCTCACTGTCCGGTCTCACTGTCCTGTCTCACTGTCCTCTCACTGTCCTGTCTCACTGTCCTGTCTCACTGTCCTGTCTCACTGTCCTGTCTCACTGTCCTGTCTCACTGTCCTGTCTCACTGTCCTGTCTCACTGTCCTGTCTCACTGTCCTGTCTCACTGTCCTGTCTCACTGTCCTGTCTCTCTGTCATATCTCTCTGTCCTGTTTCACTGTCCTGTCTCACTGTCCTGTCTCACTGTCCTGTCTCACTGTCCTGTCTCACTATCCTGTCTCACTGTCCTGTCTCACTGTCCTGTCTCACTTTCCTGTCTCACTGTCCTGTCTCACTGTCCTGTCTCTCTGTCATGTCCCTCTGTCCTGTTTCACTGTCCTGTCTCACTGTCCTGTCTCACTGTCCTGTCTCACTTTCCTGTCTCACTGTCCTGTCTCACTGTCCTGTCTCACTGTCCTGTCCCTGTCCTGTCCCTGTCCAGTCTAGACGCTATATGACCCGTCATCACGGCAAGCTTCGCAACGACAACTCAACAACTACTAATAAATTAAAAATTAATAAAAAAAACATTGTCCAGCGGACAAAATTGTGAATCTAAACCATTCTCAGATCCCCTTGAACACACACAAAAAATTTCATCAAAATCGGTCCAGTCGTTTAAGAGAAGTTCAGGAACATACACACTCACAGAAGAATTATATATATAAAGATGGTCATTACGCAGTTACACAAATTCCGAGTCTGGATTATTAATTACTAGCACTTGCTCGCGGATCCGCCCGCGTCTAATTGTACACCGTTATATATCGATATCGCCTATGTTTATCAGAGATAATGTAGGATTCTAATTGTGAAAGAATTTTTGAAATCGGTCCAGTAGTTTCAGAGCCTATTCAATGCAAACAAAAAATCAAATCTTTCCTCTTTATATTAGTTTAGATTTACGAATGCAATGCGGCATTTCTACAAAGTGTTTATTTTAATATCAATGATATATTTTACAGGAAGTGGTGAACCTAACTTTGATGCGTATGAAAGCAATCCATTCCAAACAAAGGGTCAAAGGAAAGAGGCAGAAGTCAAGGCTCTACTGGAGAAAATACCTGCTGAGCTTATTACACTCAATCCATTTGAAGTTACCGAGGTTGATGTACCTTCTATGAAGAAGACAATGGAAGCAAAGCAAAAGCTACTGGTGAGAAAATCATGTTTTGACGTGTGATAACGATCATGCCATGAGATGTTATCGGTGGTTGAGTTATAATGCATAAGCGGTACGTCTGCTGTACAGGTCTTGGGTTCTATTCTCGGGTCGGGTAATAGTGATATTGGGGTTTTCTATCATGAAATGCTCACTATCATCCAAGAGTCTGGAATTCTGTCCGGTATGGCGATAGACTCGCCCCCTATCACATCATGGGATGGAAATAAGCTCTGCGAAATATTGGTGTACTGGTTAGGCCTCTGACTACGCCTTCGGGAATAACGGGCCTAAGTGCGTATGTACAATTCCGAAATCATGCGCTATGGCTGTTAATTATTATCTACATTTTTTTTTTTATTCGAGCACGGCAAAATGACTGCCCTACACCTGATGGTATGCATAGTGCAGTCCAAAAAACCAGCGACCACCGATAAACAATGAGTTTATCGGTGGTTACCAGAGTCATGTTGGCCTGTATCCTATATGTGTGTATGCTTTTCCCTCTACGGAGAGGGAAGAAGCAAATCGAGGGGCTTGCGACAGGACAGGCGGATGACCGATGCAGGCACAGGGAAACAAGGATGTACCCCTATACCGGCACCAACCAACCATCAAGTCTTGTCGCAAGCCCCTCAGGAGAACCGGATATACTGGCTGATCCTGGAATGCTATCCACACGTGACGGATCAAGACGAGTGGATCACTATGGCAGGTTTTAACACTATCTGTACGGTGGTCGCTATCCGGGCGGATGAATGTGCTACCAGCAATTTACATATTTTGAATGATATTCATTTATTCTTTTATTACAGTATGTGAAACCCAAGAAAGTGGATTTGAAACCTAGAAAGAAGAATAAGGGTAAAAGTACAGTTGCAAGAAAGACTATAATCAAAGAAGCGGCAAGAAAGGTAAGAAGATGAATATTTTATGAATTTGTGTGAAGAAAATAATTCATAAGGAAAATCCATAATAATTACTTTATTTTTAAATCATGACTTAGTTGCATGTTACTTTGCACATTTTGGATCTAGATCTTTTTTCGAGATTTCGAATACTTTACCAATTGCATGTCTCCGAGTTCCAAGGAGCCAGTTTACTTGAGACTGTTCCTTCAAAATTTATTCATTTTATTATTTAATTTAATGACGAGAAGAACAAGGCGCTCGCCCGATGGTAAGCGCCACGCCTGCCCATAAACAGAAGCAACACCACCCAGAACCTTTAAAAAACCACCTTTTATAAAGTAATTTAAAGGGATTAGAATGGAAGTGTGTAAGAAGCACACGCACACCAGCTTTTAGTTCGGCACGTTTAAGAAACATGCTACCTCTTATAGAACGATGCTCAAAGCAAATGGAGGTCCTCAGACAATATGATTACTGAAGCACCCAAAAAATTAATCCAATATAATTTTTCAGGAACAAGTACAGCAGTTAAAACAAGCGAAGGCAATGTTGCATAATTCAGAACCCCAAAAGGAAACAAGCCAACCTTCATTCGGAGTCCTAGATAGATTTGTGTCAAATCCAAAACCAAGAAAATAAAACAATTTTTATATAATATAATTCGTTTATTTAGTTTCGCCTTAATCATTATACTTCCACAATCTTTATTACATGATTTATTTACATATTGAACACGATGTAAAATATAAATCATAAATAAATGTCTTTCTTAACATTACTTTTAAAAATAGAAAGAATGTCGTATACTAAATATAAAAATAAATGAGAAATACAGAGCAATATCAGTTTAATCAAACAAAACTTGATAACAACACATAGTGAGGTTGATAATCGATTTATTATGATTAACAATATATTCGCTTAATCAGTCATTTTGATAATTCAGCACAATTGATGGTGAAAATTGTAATCGATTAGTAATAATAATAGACTGACTCGACAGCAATTTGGAACTAAAATGGGTGTTCTGTTGAACTTTTGGGTCCCTGGGCACAATGTTCACACACAGTTAGCAGAAACGGTATAATTTCTACCACCACCTCGCGCACGTCTACGGTTACGCCTCCAAATCGAAATCAAGGCTCCCGATCCTGTTCCGCAGCCACATTCCTATCCATGATGCTTTCACAAGGCTTTCACGTGCCAAGAACCATAGACAAAATCATAAGCGTACTCTGTGATTGAGATCTCTCTCAACGTATCGCACACACATAAGACTTCAGACATCATAAAAACTCTATAGAATTATTAATAGTGTTCGTATCTGTTTCGATATTCCTTACCTGACTTGGCTTGGAATGTAAAAAAAAAACATTTTATGATTACATGATAATGAAACCTCTACCTGTTTAAAACGAACTATATGTCTGTCTCTGTGACATATTTTAACAATATTTTGCATTTGTCATGCATTATGCTTACACAAGTTTAAAAAAAGATTTCCTAATAGTAGTTTATCTTAGTTGAAATAATAATTATTAGTCGATTACGAGTCCTTAATGGCATCGATTATAAAAATAATCGATTATTAACATCACTTATAACACAAACATTTTATATCATGCATGTATATTATATGCAAATAGCTGTAACAGATATGCTTCAGTGATCAAAAATATACTCTTACATAGATATTAATTTTAAAACTCATCAAAGATATATCGCGTTTCCATTACATATACATAATAGAATACGAATATTGAGTTTTCTAAACATTTAAAATATCAACAGGTCTTTATGTACATTCCCATGGACAATGTTACCCAATCTTATTATATGGGGCATTTCACGTCAAGCGGACAACGAAAAAAAAGTGAGGTCGTGAATTTTGTTTATACTCTGGTCAGTTATAGTTCTAGTAGGCATGGATGTGTACACACAATTTTTTTTTCGTATGAAGCTTTATTGCTGAGTTATGAGCTTTTAAAAATTTACTAAGTATGAAGTCATGAATTTTTGGATGCTTATTATCTGTACCAATTAATTAGTAAAAAAAACTACAAAGTATTGTTTCTTATAGTTCAAAAGTTGAAGTTTTTAATTTTTTTGTCGAATTCTAAATTTAAATTGTTTTACGTATAGTAAACCGGAAGTGAAAATTTCAAATCGATATTTGAGTAACTTCGACCGGTTTTTTTTTTAATATTTTAACCTTGAATTAAAGCCTTAAATGTACTAATTCTTCACCAAAAAAAATATAATGGGACAGCCAATAGTTTAAGACTTAGAGCATATAGAGTACATACACATAGCTATGAGCTCTTTCTAAGCAATCGCGTTTATGCTCAAATACTGCGCTATTAATATTTTATTCCTTTATTCTAACATGCAAAAATATGAAAATAAACGATTTCTTTAATTCTTCATAAAAAAAGTTAAAACGTGATCACAAAAAAAAATTAAGACTTGGAGCGATTTCATTTATTGAGATTGAAACAGTATTAATTAAAATAGAGAGATTTGTATTGTAATTTTTACTATTTGCACTAGCATTAATTCTCTTTACACATAAGCCCTCGTTGGTTGGAAGAAAAGCATGCAGTTTTTTAGTTCCTGGAACAGTGATAGCGTAAGCAAAACAGACTCGTAGAAAATCTCACTTTTGTTCAATACTTTCCTTCGAGCAGTAGTAAATAGAAGTCTCAGTTAATGATGACTTGGCCCATTCATATAATCTTATAGGTGTCTGGTGTAGTTGGGCTCCCCAACATTTTAAGAATAGGTTAAATTTAGTGAACCTATACTACAACAAACAAGATTTTAAGAAAGAAGCACAGTTACACTTCCATGCCACCGCTCATAGAAGACGGCCATGTGATGGTCTTGGGGGAAACCTCAAAACTTTGGTAACCCGTGCAAGTGTACGGTCTGCGAATAACGCTATGACTACACCAGACACCTATAAGATTATATGAATGGGCCAAGTCATCATTATCTGAGACTTCTATTTACTACTGCTCGAAGGAAGGTATTGAACAAGAGTGAGATTTTCTACGAGTCTGTTTTGCTTACGCTATCACTGTTCCAGGAACTAAAAAACTGCATGCTTTTCTTCCAACCAACGAGGGCTTATGTGTAAAGAGAATTAATACTAGTGCAAATAGTAAAATTGTAAAAATTACAATACAAATCTCTCTATTTTAATTAATACTGTTTCAATCTCAATAAATTAAATCGTTCTTAGTCTTAATTTTTTTTTTGTGATCACGTTTTAATTTTTTTTATGAAGAATTAATGAAATCGTTGATTTTTATATTTTTGCATATTAGAATAAAGGAATAAAATATTAATAGCGCAGTATTTGAGCATAAACGCGATTGCTTAGAAAGAGCTCATAGCTATGTGTATGTACTCTATATGCTCTAAGTCTTAAACTATTGGCTGTCCCATTATATTTTTTTTGGTGAAGAATTAGTACATTTAAGGCTTTAATTCAAGGTTAAAATATTTAAAAAAAAACCGGTCGAAGTTACTCAAATATCGATTTGAAATTTTCACTTCCGGTTTACTATCCGTAAAACAATTTAAATTTAGAATTCGACAAAAAAATTAAAAACTTCAACTTTTGAACTATAAGAAACAATACTTTGTAGTTTTTTTTACTAATTAATTGGTACAGATAATAAGCATCCAAAAATTCATGACTTCATACTTAGTAAATGTTTAAAAGCTCATAACTCGGCAATAAAGCTTCATACGAAAAAAAAATTGTGTGTACACATCCATGTCTACTAGAACTATAACTGACCAGAGTATAAACAAAATTCACGACCTCACTTTTTTTTCGTTGTCCGCTTGACGTGAAATGCCCCATATATTACAAGTAGATTTAGTAAAAAAAAATCCGTCTGCTCCTGGGACACCGACTAATTCCCGACTTGTTAAGCCTAGCAAGGTATATCAAACAACTCACACAACCCCTCGGATCCGTGCAGACAAAATAAAAAGTCGTATTTAGTCGCTGGCGGGCTCAATCGCAGCAAATGATCTGAAAATTTACACAATCAAGTTGTTGTTTCATGGACACGGCGGTAATTTATTATTATATAACGTTTAACGATTTTTTATTAATCTTAAAAATTAAATTTAATCATAATTTTGTGGTGATATGTGCTGAAAAATAAAGAAAAGGAACAATGTAAAATCTCTCAAGCTTTGCCTGCTTTTGATAAAATATACATACCAGATTTTAATAAATTCTCTTCTAAGTTCTTAGTGTACTTCTCCACCTCACTATCATCCATTGTTTCATCTTCCTCCATCTGTGAAAACAATTTAATAGAAATATTTGTTTATATGTATTAAGAAGTTAATATTATGTATCACACAGAGGGGTTGACCTCAGGCAGACAGCCAGTCATAAACTATAAACCAAATCATGTAACTGTAACATGTGTTAAAAAGCATGCGGTCCCTACCCCATTGAGAGTGGGGTAAGGGCAGGCGGATGAAGATATGAATTAAGAAGTTAAATAAATGGTGTACAAATTCTAATAACCTTTTCATTTTCCTCTTCTCTGTCACACAAGAGTATAACTCCCATTGATTCTGATGATTTAAGATGCAGGAAGTAATGCTGTTCTTTCTCCTGGGGAAAGAAAACAATTATGTGAACAAGTTTGATTAACATAACAAAAATAAAACAGTTTCGAAAACAAATTTGATTTGCTCCAAATCTTATCTATCAACTTTGAGCTGTCGGAACCAATATATTTTTTCTTCTTTTTAGTGTTACTGTATTATTTTTGGTAAAGACAACCTACGAGTTTTATTTTACAACTTTAATAAAAGCTGTTAATAAATTCGAAATACCATCGCAACTACATAAATAATTTCAAAATAAATTCAAAAATCTCACGAAAAATATGTATTATCCTTGCCTTGTTATTAGGAACTGTTCCAATTGATAAATTAGCACCCAAAGGAGCTTCCAATACCAAAACTTGACTATCAGTAAAACATTTCTCAATATCCGAATCCAATACAAAACACCAATCTTGATTGTCAGTCTCGTCTAGCACATTTTTTATACTTTGTTTAATCCAATGTAATCGCCTGAAATCGAAAAGTTGGTGTATCATTATCTAGACACCCCCAATTGATCAAGTTTAGATTATAATGTAAAAATGAAAAAAAAGCAGGCAATTTAAAAAATGGATTATGTTTAAGGAAATTAAATGCATGTGCAATTCAGGTAAAGTGATATTAGGATATTTGATTTAGATTTTAATTTTATTATTTAAATTAACTAATAATGTTATACAATATTTATGATCTAAGGATTACTGAATCAGCTCAAAAATAGGTTAGAAGCCATGTAAATCTGAGGGAAAGGGTTAACTGTGTGCGTGTGCATTTGCGTGTGCATTTGCGTGGGCATGTGCGTGTGCATGTGTGTGTGTATGTGTGCATGAGTGCATATGTCAGTGACTGTGTATGTGTGTTTAGCAGTTGTAGTTATAACTTTTTTCCTATTGTTTGTTCTGTGTGGTATATGAAAATACAAAAAACTGCCTAATGGTTGCTTGCAAGGAATAGTTTACTATTTTGGTGTGAACATCAGTCATTATTGACAGTAAGGGATATTTATACTATACTAACTTGTCAAGCAATCTTTCATGATCATCAAGTCGTCCAATTTGTTTTCTCAAAGAGAGAACTTTCTCACCAATCTCATTTGTATTGTAATCTGGACCAGCACCTCTGTAAAATTGTAAATATTACATTTATATTTTACAAATCAACGATAGCCTCCAGCAAAGTGGACGAGTAGCCGGCCGTGAAGCAAGAAGTTCAATTCCTGCATCAAGTCTCCTACAAAATGGTGTTTGGATCCAAGTGTGTATTTCCCCCTGAAGAGTTTGCATCAGCCAGGTGGTCCGTCACAAACACAATAAGCCAAATTTTTTATACATATTAAAAATGTGTTGTTCCAAACCCACCACTATTGGGATATCTATTATATTATCTATGGTCTATGCAGTAATAAAACAATAAAATATCACAAACCATTACATAAGAAATTTATACTTTATAATTATATTGAATTGCAAACTTATGTCATGTTCGGTGGATCTATGATAATAAGATAGTTCTACATTTGAGTAATATACTGTAATGGAATAATTTCATATGTGTAAGTTTGGCATTCCAAGAATACATTCTAAATATTATGAACAACAGCAGCCACTCCATTAATACAATAAAAACCATTCGCTTATTCCCTAGTAAAAAAAAATGCAAGATACTTTGTAAGGATTTTTAGATGTAAGGCACTCTAACAATAGCAATATAGTAAACTTTTAAAAATGTGTACAAATCGAATATAATAGCACAAAATTATTAATTATAACATCCGTTTTGTACAATAACAAGGTTACTTCAAAACATAAATAAAAAAAAAGGCACTTACTTCCATTGAATACTGTTTTTGCTTCTTTTCTCTATTAACCCGATGCCTTCTAATACATTGGTTATATCATATATGCGACGCTTCTGCCTCACAGCCAATAAATTTGTAGCCTACGGATAGTTAGATATGCATCAACAAAAATATTCAAAATATTTAGTCTTCGTGCCCAAACCATTTTGGCAATATGAAAGCAGAAACTTACAATTTTCAAATCCAATACGCCGTCTCTCGCTTTTTGTAATAATGACACAAATTTCGTAGTCAGGAGACCCAAGGACTTCTCATATCTTTTGTACTTTAGGTCAGTCATATTTGAAAACGAATCAAATTGATATTTATTCCTTTACAATCACACAAGAAATTTTGCGTCGCGGCGGGATATTATGTTGGCAGAACTGTGCGTGAGTGACATAACCACGGTTTCTATAGAGCAGGTATTCTAGTTAAGTTGACCGACCTTGGTAATCACAATCTACCCTGTTTTCCAATTACAGCACTAGAGCGCATTATGCGGCACAATGCTCAATGTTGAATGTTTCAACTACAGCAACGCTACGCACAATCAAGCACTCTCAAAAGTACTGCTTTCGGGTGATACATGCAATCGATACCAACTCAGTAACAGAAAATTAACAAGTGTTTTTTCTTTAAGTTGGCATTGATCGATATTATCGTTAGTAATTAATATTGTTTATTGTTGAGATTTTTTTTTAAGCTTTCGTCTTATCGTAGTGTTTTCGAAATATTCAAAAGTTAATTCAGACCCTGTTAAAAAGTAAATGTAAGGATGGATGGATGAAGGTATAAACATTGACTATTTATATTTTTATTCTCAACACTGAACTTAGCGCACTCTGCTGGTGCACTAGAAAACTAATTCACGTTCCAATTAATGAATGAATGAATGAACACACTTGTTAAAAAACACTTGTTAATTTTCTGTTACTGAGTTGGTATCGATTGCATGTATCACCCGAAAGCAGTACTTTTGAGAGTGCTTGATTGTGCGTAGCGTTGCTGTAGTTGAAACATTCAACGTTGAGCATTATGCCGCATAATGCGCTTTAGTGCTGTAATTGGAAAACAGGGATGTATTTTATTTTACCGCACTTACAAGTATAAATAAGGCTGAGTCGCGGCGACGCACTGTAGTCCCTTTACTAAAATAGCGGACGTAGGCACTTGAATTTTTTTTTTCTCAAAATAGTGTATTTTTTTGATGGAATCGTATTTTACTAATAGTTCTTATCATGTTTTATTCTTTGTATTTTTTGCGTATCTTGTATAATTATGCAGTTATTCAAGATATTGTCCATATTTATGTCGATTTTGTATGGAGATGAAAATTAAAAGCTCTATATCTCGAAATTTACTACGGTTTTTCAGATGCGGTTTTTTGTATCGTACAAGGTTCGTGTATAGCTTTAATAAACAGTTGAGACTAGGTGCGCCCGGTTTGCACTTTGCGAGATATAGGATGTTCATTTTTATCGATATTAAATATTTTTTATTTCCTTATTTCAGTTCATAAATATGTTTTTAATTAGTCGACATATATACACAAGCATAATAAACGTGTTACAGGTTGATGTTTCATAGTATGAATCATATACATATATATATTATATGTACTCCGCCTTCTAGAATCGAAGTATAAATGATCTACAATCATATATTATGGTGGTTTGTAAAAGATCTCGCGACATTTAATAAGTACCTACTTACATGAAAATTATGACTTACAATCGTAATTACCCCACTCAATAGTAGATAACAAGTTTTACGCACTTATGACTACGAAAAATACATTATTTTCTAGGTAAATAGTATGTATGTACTGATTGTAATAGTTTATCACCTTATTTTGGATATTGTTTTCTTGCTCCAAATCTCGAAAACAACAGTTTGAAAAAATGGTGTTAACAACAGTGCAAGCGATTTTACTACTCCTGGAAAGAAGCTGGTAGAAGTGAACAAAAGTTTATGTAAAAATATACCAAGGGGCTCGAAGACGATATCAAGTGGCCAAGTTATTTAAAGGAAAACGTTGTGTTACCTTGTGAAGAATCTGCAGAAACATCTAAGGATGTAATTTCGCCAAGTAAATCTGATGCGGTTACAACTACCACCCCTTGTCCCCGAAAAACATTCAAAGGATTATCAAATTGTCAAAAAATAAGACGCACCGAAGTTATTCGTGCATCATGTAGTAAAGATGACATTATATACGCAGCAGACAAAGTAGAAGAAAACAAGGATATAGCCGATATCGTAAAATATCTTAGGGAAAATCCTGACATGGCTTATAACATTATAACATTCCTAAAAACCCAAACGAGGCCTAATGAAGTGACGCCACTGAAGGCATTATCACTTTATATATCAATGAACCTAGATCTATCTATCCTATCTAGATGGAGGTATAAGATATTGAGAGGCTTTAATAAAAAATAAAATAGAATAACGATTTATCCTAGTTATCAGAATTTAACGTTTCAGACGTAGCAATTACTGATCGGTTAACGATTAGCGAGTTATGCAAACTGGCGCGGTCACGATGGATGACCGTTTAGTGGCATTTCAAGTAAGCGTCTCCGTGCGTTGCTGCGGGTGCACGGAAAAACTCGGTGCCGGCTGTTATCGACTAATAGCAGTCGTTAAGCTACGTTAAAGGCCTTTGGGCGGCTTAAAAACTTTCGAGATTAGGTTGGCCACTAACCATTCGATACAAAATAAAATAACGTTGACTTGCACAACGATTTTAAATCGGGTTTAACTCATGTTCACGTGTTTAAAAAATGAATATGAAAAATAGATATTTCAGTAAACGTGTTTAGTGGTTAAATACAGTTATGGATTGTTGGCCTTAATGGCTAAATCCAGAATCGCATTTAACCACAAATATTGATTATTCTTTATGTCAATTTACATAAGATTTGACGGTTTTTAAACATATTTAAGCATTATTGTACAAGTGGGTCTGAGACTTGTAAATATATTGTTTTTTTTTTTTATTGCCTTGATAGGCAGACGAGCAAGCGGCCCGCCTGATGGTAAGCGGTCACCGCCGCTCATGGACATCGGCAATGCCAGGGGCACAGCCAAGCCGCTGCCTACCACCCAAGCCGCTGCCTACCACTCAAGCCGCTGCCTACCACATCAACCGCTGCCTACCACAATAAATATACCTATTAATATAATAAATATATTTTCTAAATATCAGCATAATAATACATTATATTATTAACAAACTATTATATTGTATGTTAAATATTTATTTAGACCTAAATAAAATAGTGTGGGTATTAAAATGAGTAGTTGACATGTCCACGTATTTTAAATTCTTTTTTGATCACATAAATTACATGCTAAATAACTGTTTTATCAAATCGCACTTCTCCCTCTCTACATGTAATAAATCTTCATGTTCTTTTTCCATTAACTCAATCTTTTTATATTTTAATGACTCCTTTAATTCCAACTCTCTTTTCTTTAATTCCAACTCTTCTTCGCGTATTTTCAAATGTCTTTCGTACATTTCATCTCTCCACTGATTCTGATCTTCTTTTCTTTTTAAATACTCCAACCATTGTTTCTCTAATTGTATCTTCCCTTGGTTTCTATCTGATTCTATTCTGTTTGCCAATCTTATCTTTCGCAATTCAATCATAGCTTTACTTTCTCCACTTGGTTTTAGGGATGATTCTTCATTAATATGTTTCATTTTATTCCAACTCTTTTTCTTATGTAACAATTCTGTGATTGTATAGGAGTCACAATCCACATTGTATTGAGCATAAATATCGTCCATTTCTTTGAAGTATCTAAACTTGTCATGCTGTCCACTATCAATGCACTGTTTATATTTTTTTGTAAGTGCATTTATTTTCCATCTTATTTGATCTGGTGTCATCTACGATTTAGTAAAATAATAAATTAGTAAAATAATAAATTAGTAAAAAAAATAATTAGTAAAACGGAAATGGAAGTATTATAGCGGAAGCTTATTCTGTCTGGCTTTATTCAGAAAAAAGGGAACCTGCATATGAAATATTACTTTATATCTTACTATCTTTTAGGCATGTTTTTATCTTTATTAGCCTTAAGCATTTATATTCAAAATTACATATTTTGAATATAATTATTAATTACTCTTATTTTAAAAGGTTTTTTTACATATTTAATTTGTTTGTAAAAAATGAAATATTTAAAAATATGAAATAAATATCACCCTCCAATGTTGAGGCCTAGGACCCAAGCCACCAGCAGTTAGGACCCCAAAGTGAGGAACCTCCCCACAATGCATGCCATGCCCAATAATAATATTGTTATTGTGATGGATGTTTCATAATTTGTTGTATAGCATAGAAGCCCATCTATCTATTTTTTGAGAACATAGTATTTTGGAATGTGTTTTCTGCTAACTAAATAAAAAATGTATTAATATTTACATCAATATGGTAGTCCTTTAGATTTTCAGATATTGCCATCCATATTCTAGTTTTCTTTTTAGGTGTCTCCAACATTTCTAATTTAGATTCATATAATTTTAACAGAGTAGAAGTTGCGCTTGTTGTCCATATGGCACCTGTCAAATTTATTAGATATATCATTTTTAAATCATTAACAGCAACAGCGTATATCAAACAAGTTATGAATACATACTGTTAGTGTTCTTCTCAGAGCATTCGTGTATGCTTGATTTTGTATCCGTATTCATAGAAGCATCACTCTGTATAGTATTATTGCATGACGATCCTAGGCCATGGTCAGCTGAAAAAAATATCACAAATACATCTCATAAAAATATATCAAATAAAGGATTAATATTTAATGTAAATAATGTCTCTTTAACGACGTCTATAAACAAACAAGAATATTTACCATCTTGTAATATTGCATTAACATAAGCCTCATCGTTATCACATACATCCATTTCATTAGATTGAAAATTAAAGTAACCAAAACATTTTGGAGAAAATGTTGTTATTGTTTTTTAAACAGAACGATTTCAGATTATTATTATTACATGAAGGATATTCTCGTCTTGGTTAACGGCGACAAGCTTACTTCAATATACGAAAAATAATATCACGCAAATCGGTAAAATGTCCAAAACAGAGACAAATAAACTAGAAAAACTCAGCTTGTGCCTTGTCCAATGAAAATGAATTTCACAGATGATAAATCCTCAAGATGTCAGTCCTTTGAAAAGTCACATATCATTCTTAAGGGCCCCATACACGGTAAGATTTATCTGTACGATCCGTCGCGTCAAACCGATCGAAACGACGAATCGATGGTGTATGTCAAGATCGTTAACGATTTACTTGATCGAAGACGATGTCGGAAATCGCAACAAAAACCCATGCAATCATGAATATCGTAACGATGAATCGACAGTGTATGGCTCTTTACGATCAACGATTCGATTTTGTAATTTTTTGATTTCTTAACCCACATTTTTCTAGGCGTTCTTATTTTTTTGTGAATCCGAATCAACGCTACCGCCACATAGGTATGGAAAATAAGTTCATTTTCCATTAATTTAATCTTGCAATAAATTTTTGTATGCCGGATTAACGGCAAAGCAAAGAGGACTTGTATAATGTTACATAAATATAAGATCTTTTATTTAACACCTATGCTTACAAATAAACCATTTTGATTTGATTTGATTTCCATTTTATGGGGGACATATTTAATTATTTGAACACGTCCTTATCCTTCAGCTTCAAACAAGTAAATGATCGATCGTTACGACCAGTCGTTTCGTGTATGAGCGACATTTTTGATGCGATTAATCGTCACGATTTTCATCAGATCGATCGGATAGACGAATCGTACCGTATATGGGGCCCTTTAGATCTGTATAAGGAACATTTATGACCATAGATTATACACTTATATATTTATGACCTTTATCCTGCTTGAGTGGTCGTTAATTCCAATGATAGTGTCAGCTCAAAAATACACCAAAAAAACTACAATTTAAATCTTTTACGTTACATGAACGCTTAGTTAGCTTATATTAGCATATGAAAGTGCCGCCTTGCCATAATTACGTCTGTAGAAAAGGACAGAAATATGGAAAATAACTACGAAAAGTTCAAGAATTTGACATATTTCAGCACAAGCTAACCTTTGACACCTGCCACTTGCCAGTTGCCACTTTTGGCGGTTTTACAACAACAACAATCAACAATGTCAACAACAAACTCAATTCAACCATGAAAAATTATTTGTTGACTCAATTTATTGTATGTTGTTTGTAAACTGTAAAATTTACGGCTTACGTTCAATAACACTTTAAAAACTGACAAAAAATGGACAACCCTAAAATAATACTTTGGTTAACCGAAGCAGTCGTTTTAAGCAGCGAGGATAGCGATACGAGCAGTTGGAGCGATGTATGTACGATCAACCAGGAATCATCTGATGAAGAAAACGACGAGGAAGATGATGATAGACTCTTCTTTCCTCTTATGCAATACTTAATAAGACTAAGACGGAAACGGGTCGATGACTACTTGCACATTATAGATTCTTGGACAGATTCAGAGTTTAAAAATCGACTACGACTATCTAGAAAAACGGCGTATCGGCTAATTGGTAACTAATTTGCTTTAAATAGCCATAGAGTTTTATATACTTGATAATTTAGTAGATATGTATTTCCTTTTTCAGATGAATTGGAGAAATCAGGTTTCATTGCATCACATAAGTTTGGTCTCAAACCTCTAGAACCAAAATTATGCTTTTATATTTTCTTATCATTCATAGCCAACACAGAGCCACTAACACCAATTGCAACTCGTTTCGATATATCAATATCATCAACATTTCGAGTAATACGAAGAGTAGTAGCTTGGATTTTGACTAAATTAAATGAAGCTGTAAAATGGCCACAGGACCTTAACGAAATACAATGCATTTGTGATGTGTTTCACACCAAAACAGGTATTTCAAATATGTTAGGAGTGATTGACTGCACTCATATAAGAATAGAAAAACCGAAAAATGCAAGAGAATACTGCAACCCAAAGGGATACTTCTCTATTATTCTCCAAGCTACTATAGACTCAAACCTACGCTTCACAAATATATTTTGTGGTGAACCAGGATCTTCAAATTGCACCAGAGTGCTAAAGAAATCACCGCTCTATAACACTGCCATACAAGACAGAAATGTACTCTTTCCTCACAATACTTTCTTAGTAGGCCATTCTGGTTACCCATCATTACCATGGCTTGTGCCACCTTTCAGAGAGAACAAAAGATTAACACCTGAACAGAGAGAATTTAACTCTTTACATGCATCAACTAGAAAAATTAGTGATAAGGCTTTTAGCATGTTAAAAGGAAGGTTTAGAAGAGTTAAACTATTCACAGTTTACAGGAATATAGATTTTATAACAGATACTATAGTTGCTGCATGTATATTGCATAATTATTGCCTTAGTGAGCATGATCATTTTGAAGATATATGAATAGCAATATGTGATGATCTATCAGTAAGGAAGACCATTTTTTTAAAGTCCAATACATATAAATCAGACAAATCAAGGCTCATGACTATATTGAGCCATCTATGTGGTTTGTAATAGAGTATCATATTTGCTTAGGTTTGATAACTTAAGTGATTGTTATTTGAAACAACAATAAAAGCTCATTAATATATTGTATTGCCCAGCCTGTGGAGGTCTTTTTGTTTACCAAACACAATAACTTAAGATTCATTGCCTTATCAGTTCCTGATCTGCTATTAATTTTCTTAATAATGCACATTTTTCTCTCTCTATTTTCAGTATTTCTTCTTGTTTCTTTTCCTTTAATTGCAACTTTTTAAGTGCTAATGATTGTTTGATTTCTAATTCCTTTTTCCTTAACTGTAACTCTTCTTCTCTTAGCCTTAAACTTCTCTCATATCTCTCATCTCTTATTTGTTTTTGTTCCTCTTGTCTTCTAATGTATTCTATCCATTGTTTATCTAATTCAACTTTTGCTCTCCTTTCAGCTCTTAATTTTCTAAATGGGGTTGATGTTTTATAAGGTAAGTTTCTTTTGCTTTTATCTCTGTCTAGGTTTTCTTGGATCACTCCTGATGCAAGTCTGTAGGTTCCACTATTGTCATTATACCTTCCTAGAATTTGGTGCATTTCATTGAAGTATTTAAATGACATTGCTCCCTGCCCATTATCTATGCAATCTTTATATTTTTTTGTAAGGGCATTTATTTTCCATCTTACTTGATCTGTTGTCACCTGTGAAATTAAAGTTAACAAGAATTTCATAGGTGATATTTTTTATTGTATAATGTTAGTTAATTTTGAATGTATAAAACAGAATACCTCAATATTTAATGATTTCAACTCCTCTGCTATCGACAGCCACATTTTAGATTTCTTTTTAGGATTATCCAACATGTGTATTTTCGTTTCATATAAGCTCAGAAGCATTAATGTAGCATTTTTTGTCCAAATTATATCTTTAAGAACAAAACATATTTGCATAATTAATGTAACAGTATGATACTACTTGTTATTAATATAACACTTCATATACAATATAATGGTAAAATAGGTGACTAGAAATACAGGAAAGGAAACTGTTTTTGTTTTACACATTTAAATTGACTGTTATGAATTAAAAACAAATACTTCTGTATATTTTGGACATTTGAAAATTTTAATTGAGACTGGGTTAATGCACCTGTGCAATAATCTCGAAATAAAGTTTGTTTCGATAACTACAATGAATGAATACCTACTTTGTTTATTACTTTCATTGACGTCTATTTCTTCTTGATTCACAGTATGGACATGATTATATGTTGCCATCCCCATTGTGGGTTTATAAGCAGTGGCTGAAAAGATGTAATGTTAAAAAATATTTTCTGGTTAAGATTTCTGGTGGTAGAATATTCATATCCACCCGGATAGCAACCATACACATGGTGTTAAGACCTGTCATCAGCCAGTGCATATCTGATTCTCTCAAGGGGCTTGTGACATAATGTGATGGTTGGAGTGGGTATACATCCTTATATCCCTGTGCCTACATTGGTCATCTGCCTATCCTGTCACAGGCCCCTCGATTTACTTCTTTCCACTTTGGAGTGGGAAGAAGAATTTATACAAGCTGGCATGATTCTGGTGACCACTGATAAACTCATTGTATTTCAGTGATCGCTGGTTTTTTGGACGGCACTGTGCTTGCCATTAGGCACAGTGCAGTGCATTACTTAAAAAAAAATATGATCAAATGCTGTAGATTGTTTACTCACATTGATTGTCCAGTATTGCCAAAACAGCAACATTACTGTCAATATTTTCATCCATTTTTGATGTTGCTTGAGCGATTTCCAACGAGAGCACTCGTACAAAACAGCTGTTATGGTAGACCAGGCAACAAACCCGAGGTCATATCTTTCCTTATTTTCAAAACATACATAAAAATTTGTTAACAGTGTTATATAGACTATGTATTAGTTTTGTAGATTAATAAGTAATTATCTCAGTATCCATTGAAAAAAAACTATTTGTTTAGTATGTACAGTAGCATGTACATCGTTTATGGATTTTTTACTTATGAGCACTGATGATTATTCTTTTAAGATATTCCTTGCTTTTGACTTTTGAGTTTGTTATTTTGATGTCTTGTGAAATGTGAAGTCCTGTCTAGTAATGTGAACCGGTTAAGGAAATCCTGTAAAAAAACGGTGTTCATCGCAACCGATAATCTACGGTTTTCAACAAATCACAAGATACTCGAATTAGGAAGTCCACGTCAAAATTAAAGGTTGGTAGAGGAATTTCTTATATATTGGCTCATTTCAAAATTAACCAATGGTAGCCTAAAGTGCAAGTGGGGAGAAATTTTTGATTTTGATAATTTTTGCTTGAGGTCTCATATTTGGGTGAACCTATAAAAACCTAGAAATACCGTTTTTTTATCCCAAAGTAATTGGTGAAAACCGGTTCTCAAATATATAATCGGTTCTCATAGCTAGTCTTATTAGCCTCCGGGGTCTCCTATTGATATTTCAAAATTCCCCCATAGTAGAGATAAAAATCCCCTAGATATATACAAGCAATAACAGTTTGAGTAGACCAGCACCCGTTCACGAACATGACGCATGTGCCAATTCACCGCGCACGCGGCGTGTTACAGGAAAGTTACCGATCCGGCACTTCATTCTAACTGATTTTAACATTGGCAACTCTACATTTGGTTGACGTGACGTGATATCGGTCGATTTGTGATTTTCTAATTGTAACAACCTTTTTATAAAAATAAATGTTTTAAGTTATTCTAGTGTAATTATTTGTTGTTGTTAAGAAAATGGCTAATTGTGGCGAGTTTCTCAAAAGTCAATTTCCACTTATAGACGACGAACTTAAGAAATATGTTGAAGGTAAGTTTCAGTAAAGGTTATGATATTATTTTTTATTATTTTCAATTGCATTCATTTTAAAACTTAATTATACTCTGATATACCATAAATATACTTTACGGCGATTAATATTATTCGTTATAATGTAATGGTTCGTGTTAATAAATTGTCTATTGAGTTTGCTAATTGCCGTTCGAACGTATTTTACCGCATTTAATAAATATGTTTTTCCGTATTAGTAAGTAAATCGACAAGTTATATACTTATTTAAATCTAATAATGATCATTAAGCATTAATCATCACCACTTTTCAAATAAGTGTATATTAGGCCTGGAATCATATCACTTTGTTAGTTACATTTGCTATTTGAAATGCGATTGAAGATATATTGGTTTTGTTAAAGTATTTTTAATGCTGTTAGCATATCGTCGATGAAGTACCAATACCTCCTAAGTGTTGAGAATCTAATTTTACACCAGACTGTTTAAAATAAGGTTTTATTTTACAAAAACTGTTTAAAATAAGGTTTTATTTTACAAAAACTGTTTAAAATAAGGTTTTATTTATTTTGATCAACTATTGATAGTATATAGTTTCCAATACATTACCTTTTTATTAGTTACTAAGGGATTTGGTTTATGTTTATGTCTATTGTAATAAAAAAATTATGTTGGACTAAATTGACAGTTAGGAGGTATTGGTACTTCATCGACGATAAATAAGATATATCGTCGGGGATAGTGCAAATCCGCGTATCTAGCATTGGACAATTCCGCGTATCTGACAAATGTAGCCAATTTTGAATTTTGCGGGCAATTCACATTTATTTAATTAATTTAACGGATAATCTACATTAAGAATACATAGAACCCATCAATTATTACTCTCTATGTAAAAATGAGTCCAATTGCCCTTAAAATAAGAAAATTATAAAGTTTTAACCTTCCCCTGTAACATTTGATCTAATGCAGATACGCGGAATTATCCAATGCTAGATACGCGGATTTGCACTATCCCCGACGATATGTACAATTTTACCATAAAAATATATTAACTGACCCATACTAACTAATGAAAATAAAATATTTTTATTTATCACATAGGCAAATAAAATAGTGCTTATGATAAGCCAGTACAATAATTAAAGAAACTTATGTATAGAAATTAATATCAACAAATGTATGGGTAGCTATTTGTAGCATCATCAATATACTAGGCCACTAGACTAAATATATTTATTTATCTATTCATTTAATAATATTTTTTCTATGGAAATATCCAGAATTTTTAAATATTCAGGGGAGGGGTTGATAATGACCATAGGCATTACTGAAATGGTGAGTGTTTTTTAAACTACCACTGAAACTAAGACAACCCATCTTGAGAAGACCTGGCGAAGCAAATTCAGTAGGCTTACTTTACAACTGGATACAACATGGGGTGGCCCAAATCTTATATTTTAACAAATATTATAACATGAATTAATCCACATTGAATTTATTAAATTAATGGTATGGTTTACATTAATCATAAGAAAAATATAGTAGCAAATAAGAGTAAATGGAGGACTACAAAGTAAAGGTACTTCTGCATTCTTCATTTTGAATTATATGCTGTGAGAGATAGGGTTGTGTAGCGATAGTGATAGGGTTGTTTAGCATATAAACCACTTTATCCATCCATAGCTTTTTTTTTTTTATATTACAATGTACCTATTCAATAGCTCACTGTATGCAAGGTGAATGTGGTAGCATCCATATTGCATAGACAGGAGAAATTTACTTTCACATGATGATTTCATATCAACTTATATTTGTTGATCTTGAAGGCAACAGGCATATTCCAATTGTGATCTGATCAATGCCTTGTCTAAGGTTATATATTATGTAGTTCTTTTAAAGTTCTTAAACCCCTTTTGTTATGCTAAATTATACATTTCGTAAGTTGATTATAATGACATCTATGTGTATATTGAGGTGCAAATTACAGTCTAACTGAAAGGGGAGATCCAACCCGCGGCCTCACATTTCAACTAGTAGTCAGGTACTCGCCCACTGTGCCACAGAGGCTGTAATAAAATTATGCATGGTACCCATTCAGGGTGTACCATCAGGCCATCAACATTTTAGACCTAAAGCCAACCTCACCTGCACATGGTACACTCTGCTAGTTAACAGACAAGGCAATAGCGAAACTTAATCCCCATTACGGTCTGTGGTGCTCAGGTAGGGGTCTGCCCCACATTATACCAAATCCACCATCGGAGCATGATGGGGAGGCAGTTCCTGGCATTAAGGCAGTATAATGCCAGACAGAAAGATGTATATATAGTATTTATACATGTAATTTACATTTCTAGATATATTAGACAATAGTGCGGGTGAGTTTGAGGATACTGAAGAAGTGTATGAAGCTGTTGGTGAAGTCCTGCAGGGCATATCGGAAAAGTCTGAAAAGGATATAAGGTTAGTTTTCAAACATTTATAAATATTATCTTCAACATCACATCTTGTTACATTCAGTGGAATTATTTTGACATATTTAGAAAGGAAGGAGGAGTACATACAATACTCGTGAAATAACTTGGGTGTGTTAAAGTTGGTCACTTCACGCGCTTTCTACGATTCCCGACACCCATTCATCATCAGTCACTGAAAACCATAGCCGCGATGTGCTCGTGACTTACTTCAGGCCGGTCAAGTTACTAAGCTCTTATCGTAAATTTTTTAGTTCCATAAAACTTGCAGACTGTAGTGTAATCAGATATTTTACCCAATATTTCATATTGACTTTAATACATTCAAGAATGAATAAAAATGTTGATGCGTTCATAATAATTGTAACTGACAAAAATTACTCTTTTGGTATCTTTTTTGTGTGTTCGACACTTTATACTAAAAATGTTCATTTATAAAAGTTATTCAATCTGTCCATATTGTTTTTGAAATGAAATACTTTTTCAACAGAGATGTATGTGCAAAGCTATTGCATATGATGCAGCCTGACAAGACGCCCAACAGTAATGGTCCGAGCAAAGTTTTAGACGCACCAATACGCCTGGCCTCCATGACCACGACTCACACCGAAACCGATGATCTCAAAAGTATATGGCTACAGACTAGAGACGATAGTTTGGTTAGTTTTGTTATATTTTTTGTATTCCGAAATGTATGTTTGGACGCAAACCAAAGATATAAATAAAAATATCTTGTAAATAGACTCAGTATCCGACGTCTTGCGTCTTTTTATGCGGAAATATTCATCTTTTTTGGAAATACGAACGCGGGACACGATGACCTTATACAGACCTGGCAGTTACTTGTAGGCACTTATTTTAAAAAAAAATTATAATTTTTCTTATATTTTCCCTTTAGTGATTGACCATGCTCAGATTTATATAGGATATGCATTGATTACCTTTATCTTACTATTAGTTTATTAATTATACTCATGAGGATTATGCACAATCTTTTCTTTGTACCTGGCGTTATCTCGGCTAGTGCCGTCTTCTTGCTAAGACGCCTCCACTTCACTTCGCCCGATTTTTGAGCATTGATTTGAGGATTATGCACAATAAACATTGTAATTTCATTACTTTATGATATAATCTTCCTCCTTAGCATAAATTGAATTGAGACACAATTCAAAATAAACTGTATTATTGTTGCAAATATTGTAAACAAGTTTAAAAAAAAAACAACTTTATATTCTCTTGCCCGTTCTTCTCTAGCGAAATAACCTGAACTCGCTAGTTCTGTACCGCCGTACAGTTAAAATTGAGTGCATTACAATAATGTATCGATAAATTCCATTCACTTTTTTAAGGGATTAATTATGTATTTCGATTTGATTTAATTCGTTAAAATTAAAGATTGTCGAATCGTGTAATTTTAATAATGTTGTTACTTTTGCAGAAAGTAGACGCTAAGAAATTAGAGAAAGCCGAAGCTAAATTACAACAGAAACAGCAAAAGCAGAAGGACTTGAAGGTTCCTGTGGCGGCGCCGGTGTTACAATCTGCCACCGCATCACAAGTCACATCGAAGAAGGATAACAAACTTGAAGCTAAGGGGACGAACAGAACTCAAGATATACGAATAGAGAACTTCGACATTGCTTACGGCGATAGGTAAGATAATTAAAATTACCTAAATAGTCCAAACGCGTAGCAATGGATGGCCACACCAACACCCAGGCCCATGCCTGGCCAAGCGCAGAATCTAAATACCCACTCCTTACTGTACTTACTCCTTACTGTATCTCTATTATGTTTACGAAGTTGCTTAGCATAAACCCACGAGATATCTCAAGCGCGAGAGAAAATTTTGTCGATATGAATTAGTTTCGTGTTTGTACCATAACGACATACAGAAATCAGAGAATGAAAGAAAGAAAGAAAGAATGAAAGCATTTATTAATCATGTAGGCAATTGAAATAGCGCTTATGACAAGTCAGTACAAAAGTAAAAGAAACTTATATTACATAGAAATCAGTATCAACTAATGTATACATACATACATAGCATCATCAAAATACACTCGGCAATTACACTAAAACTATTTATAATTATTATTTTTCCATATTTTTACTATGGAATAGTCCAGAATCATCATAAATTTTGAGGGGTCGTCTATATGGACCATAGGCATTATCGAAAACGGCACGTGTTTTAAAACTACCACCGGATCCAAAACGACCCACCTTGAGAAGACCCGGCGAAACAAACTCAAGTGGGCTTCCTTTACCGCTGGATTCAACGCGGCGCGACCCAGCCCTGAGAAGTTCCAGCTAGACAAACTCAGTGGGCTTGTTTTTGGTCCAGTCTTTCAATCCAAATTATTTGCGGAAATACAAAGCCTTTTAAATATATAGTTAGTTATAAGGCAGATTAATACGGATCATGTGTATCTCCAGATTGATTGTTTTAAAACTACCACCAGATCCAAACGCGACCCTGCCTGAGAAGACCTGGCGAACAAACTCAGTGGGCTTGTTTTTGATCCGCTTAAGCTATTCTCGAAAATAATGACTTGTCGATTAAAAAATTGCCATATTCACGTAGGTATTTTATTTGTTATACGATCGGTCGTCTTTAATTCAATTTATTGTAGTTTTCATTAAAATTTATTTATTTAATTTGCTCGTATTATATTGAAGTCATTTAAAGATCAACATATTTAATTATTTAGGGTAAATTTATGAGTTTATTCCCTACATAGTTTAAGCTACAGGGTCCCTAGGAGGTCGCAGTATGCAAGAAGGAGCCGAACGCCAAACATGTCTATCCTCTAGATATTGCTTAACATTATAGTAGCCCCTAGACATGAGCACTCGTTTAATGTGTGCCTTGAACATTTTATCGGGCATATTAATTACGTTATTGGGGAGCTTGTTATAAAATTTAACGCTGTTACCCATAAATGACTTTTTAGTCTTGACTATTCTAAAAGCGGGTACAGCGAGTTTGTTTTTGTTCCTCGTATTTATACTATGAATGTCACTATTTTTCTTAAATTTATTGAGGTTTTTACGAACATACATAATATTTTGATAGATGTATTCAGACGGCACAGTCAGTATATTACTATCCTTGAATACAGATCGTAAGGAATCGCGGCTACTTAGGTCATATATAGCACGAACTGCTCTTTTTTGTAATATAAATATAGTGTCTATATCAGCAGCTGAACCCCACAATAGAATGCCGTAGGACAAAATACTGTGGAAGTATGCGAAATATACCAACCTAGCCGTTGAAACATCAGTCAAGCGTCTTATTTTCCGAACAGCAAAAGCTGCAGCACTTAATTTCCCACTGCAATTTACTATCTATGGTTATTCCTAGGAAAGTAGTTGCAGAGACTAGATCCAATATTTCTCCGTTTAATTCAATGCGCGACTTCACCCTTCCAACATTTGGTAATGTAAAACGGATACATTTTGTTTTACCTGCATTTAATAGAAGATTATTCGCAGAGAACCAATTTAATATCAAATTTAGAATGTTGTTGGGTGTAACTAGATTTTCATCCTTGCGATTTACTTTGAATATTAAAGATGTATCGTCAGCAAATAAAACTATGTCTGTCATCTTTTCTACCATGTACGGAAGATCATTAATATAAACTAAGAACAGAAAAGGGCCCAGAATGGAACCCTGTGGAACCCCTATTTTAACTGTGGATCCCACTGAAGTGACGCCTTCAATAGACACTCTTTGTTCCCTACCAGATAAATAGGATATCACAAGATCGAGAGATGTACCACAAAATCCATAGTACTTGAGTTTAGCAATAAGGGTTTGATGGTCGACGCAGTCAAAAGCCTTGGAGAGATCACAGAACACACCAAGAGCATCCTGTGATCCCTCCCATGCCTCCAATACAGATGTCATTAAGGCAGAACCAGCATCTTGAGTAGACCGATTCTTTGTAAACCCAAATTGTTTATTATGCAATATCCTATTCCTATCAAAATGCGCCAACATTTGGTCCAGCATTATTTTTTCAAAAACCTTACTAAGAGCTGGTAATATAGATATAGGTCTATAGTTCGAGGCGCTATTTACACAGCCTTTCTTAAAAATGGGCACAATTTTACTAATTTTCATTAAATCGGGAAAAGTACCGTCACTAACACAAAAATTAAAAATATCTGCTAAAATGGGAGCAATATTTATTATAATAGCTTCTATAGCTTTAACAGATAACCCCCATAGATCTTCGGTGCCTTTAATTTTAAGTTTCTTAAATGCTTTAATTATTTCACAATGAGATATCGTGTCAAAATTAAAATGAGGCATAACTCCTTTGACATTTTCTGATAACAATGATTCTGCTAAAGTCGCTGATGACTGTAGACATGTAGTAGTCTCTATGGGTATGTTAGTGAAATATTTCTCAAGGTAGTTAGCAACAGAGAGCTTATCTGAAACTAGTTCGTCATTTATAAGTAAAGTTATCGAGTTGTCACTAATTCTATTTTTACCAGTTTCAGCATTAATTATTTGCCAGGTAGTTTTTATTTTGTTGCTTGATCGTCTTAACTTTTCACTAATATGTGCGGCTTTAGCTTGCAAACATACTTTTTTAAATATTTTAGAATAATTTTTGACGTAGTTTGAAAAGTTGACATCAGGTGTATAGGACCTTCTGTCGTATAAGTCATATAAAATATCTCTACTACGCCGAATGCCTTTAGTAGCCCAGGCTGCAAAGTTAATTTTAGGGCTAGATTTAAGTGTTTTTGGTTTGCAAGTTTTATTAAATTCATTGCAGATTTTACTAAATAAAGCATTATACATGTCATTTGGATTGTTAGAATTTGGCATAAAAGTGTACATTAACGAATCTAGATTGTTTCTAAAATTTAATAAGTTGTTTTTTGTCAGAGGCCTTAATGTAATGGGGTTCTGATTTTTACTTATATTATTGTTAAGTTTGACCATCTGACACTTATGATCTGACCGAACACCTGTTGTTACAAACTTATCTAGTGTATTGAAATTGGTTAAAATATTATCAATACATGTTGCCGACGCATATGTGACCCTAGTTGGCTCAGTAAACAAACAATTTAAATTAAATGAGCCAAATAATGATACAAATTTACATTTATCCGGAGAATCAACCAGAATATTAACATTAAAGTCTCCGCAGACTATAATTGTTTATTATTTTTAAATTTCATAAGGATATCCTCCATAATTGAAATAAAACTTAATAGGTTAGATGAAGGAGGCCTATATACACATAATATAATGTATAGGTCGGTTTCCGCACATGCGACCTCACATACTCGCTCAACAGAGAGGTGAGAAATGTCTTTCCTTTCCTTAAATGTAACATTATCTTGGACTAGAATTAAGGCACCTCCACCCTCTGCAGACACCCTATTGAACGAGCTGGCGACCCTGACGAATGATAAAAGATATAGATATAGCACGATAAAACGAGACGGCAACGTTTTCTCGTGTCTACGTTTTCTCGTGTCATGGTCGACATGTTAGCTACGATAGATTAAATTATCTCTAGTTGCTTGTTAATTCAGCAGGAACTGTAGTTTGAAACACCTTTGCTTAAAAAAGATGGGTGCTTATAAGCCAGACCATTTTCTTTTGTATACGGCATCGTAGCCACTAAACGATTTTTATTTGAATGTGTTTTTTTTTATTATTCGTAAGCTTGTTTAATCGGGACGGTTCTTAGCTCAGTTTGCATAATTGTAATTATAGTTTTTTTTTAAATTGCTAGGCTATTACTATGTTCATTGACGCCGTTACTGCGGGACTAAACCATAATATGTTATAGTCCGAGTTATCAATAGAGCTGACCGAAATCGGTACGCGAAATAGTAGCAGTCCATATGTATGTGCCCTCGAATAAATTATAATTGTAGAAAATTCTAGAATATATATTATTTTCAGAGTATTATTACAAGGAGCAGACTTAATATTAGCATTTGGGAGACGGTACGGTCTGGTTGGACGGAACGGTCTCGGCAAAACGACATTATTGAGAATGATAGTCAGTAAGCAACTGAAGATACCCTCGCATATATCTATACTTCACGTGGAGCAAGAAGTGGTGGGAGACGAGACGTTAGCGTTGCAAAGTGTTTTAGAATGTGATACGGTTAGAGAGAATCTGTTGAAACGGGAGAAGGAGATAACAGCTGCTATCAACAATGGGTAAGGTATTAATAATATAATAATAAATACTCCCAACAGTCACACACATAGTCCTAGCCCCTCATTAATATACGAGTCTTGTGTCTTGGGTATCAGGAACTACATTAGACTTTCGGGCTCACAACACCCAGAACGCGAAACAAATATTTGTGTAATATGAACATTTGTCTCGGTGCGGGGATGGAACTCGCGACCTGTCGCTTCACAGCCGGCTACTCGCCCGCTGCACCACGGAGTCATTCTCGTCATATTCTCTTTAATTTCTATAATATTTATTTGTTCACCAGCCACTATTAAATACTCACATACAAAAGGTTCAATATTTTAATACACACACTTACACTTTGACGTAAGAAAAAAATAACGCTAGCTGAAGCATTGGCAAATGCTAAAAGTTAAATAATCAACTTTCATCTTGTAATATAAAAAAATAAAAAAAAATAAAAAAATTATAAATTGTTTGGATATATATATTGTTTTATTTGTGTGGATAAAGTGTAAACCACCCTATCCCTACCCTTAAAGTATTTAAATATAAGCTCGGGCGCCAGGTAGCTTTCCCTAGGGGATTTAAGCTCACCGATAAGAAATAACAAAAGGTGCACACAGATAGAACAGCGGAGGCACTGACCTTTAATCACAGGGAGAGTGGAATTAAACCCTTGTTGCAATAACTTAGATTTATTACCCTGGATCTGTATAAAATTACATGAATTTCTAAATTTAAATTAAAATTACTTATGTTTAACAAAACTTTAAGTTGGTCGAGAAACACACTCTTTGTTCGAGATGAAATTAAGAAATATGTAAATTCATACCTTAAATTCCGGCATGTTAAATAAATAAACTAAGGTAAAAGTCCAATAAACACAAACGTCACATCCAATACTTCGTCACAGCATAGCAGGAGCATAAGCCGTGGTGTTAAGCAAATAAAGCTGGCACATCTTCCAATCGTGTAGTCCAAATCCAAAGGAAATTAAGAAATACGTTAAAACGTAATAAAAAAAGAGAAATAAAACCGACTGCGAGAGCTAGAACAAACAAATTTAATTACTATTCGGCTCAAATATGACGTATGGTGGACAAAGAATTATCACCACACTCACCAGCCGGTCCAAAAAGAATTTTTTGTCGCCACACATATCGACGACTGGCAATTTAATCATCTGCAAAGACAAACATCACCATTTCAAACCATTTGCAAACACGATGCCGAATAAAACTTCGAGGTTACGGCTTCCAAACAAATTATGAATAAATTAAAGACTCACCAAAATATATTGTTCGCCCCAGAGCGGCGTCCATTAAAAAATTAAATTTGGCCATTAAGACCGCAATTAAGCCAGGATGGCTTTAATTAATCCAAATCTATTACGAGAGCACCATCATGACTTGACAAGACCCAGAGGAAAGTGACAAATAGCAATGTTGCCAAAGTGGATTTTAATTTTTTTACACCTGACAGTTGTAACTCAGTGTGGCCGGTAGAAAGTTTCACGAAAACCGCAAAATTTCCATTGTAACGTAATTAATACGTTACAATCTATAAATAAAAACAAGATCGATACTTAGTTTATTATTTCTTGTGAAAGAAGAAATATGTTTTTGTAACATTCAATTGATATTGCATTTGTTGAGTGTAGTGCTAATTTCCTGTTTACCATTTCAGGTCAACAGATCCAAATTTATCATCAGAGTTAAGTGAGATCTACGTCCAATTGGAGAACATCGAGGCTGATAAGGCTCCGGCTCGGGCTTCGGTCATACTCAGCGGTCTGGGGTTCACGGCTCAGATGCAGGGCAGGGCTACTAAAACATTCTCTGGTGGCTGGAGAATGAGGTTAGCTCTCGCTAGGGCGCTGTTCTCAAAGTAAGTGAAATATACATTAAGATACAATTCTCTTGTGTCGTGGGTATGAAGGACCACATGATAAGACTTGGCCTCACAACTTTCAAATTTAACATCCATTCAATATGCGGGGATGGAACCCGCGACCTCTCTTTTTCACAACTATTATACCCATCCATTGCTCGACGAGTGGATTTATCTTAAATGTATCTTATTCTTAGGTTGTAATTGTAAAGTTTTATTCTAAGAATCATTATTTTATTATTATAAAAAAAACTGAAAGTTGGTGACTTTCACGGACTCAGAAAATCTACACGATTTACATCTACATATTAAAATTTAATAGGTTCAATGAAAAAAATTCGAAGAATTAATTGAATTTTTCCGATACTGTACGCAAATGCATAATGCAATAGCTAATAAATCATAATGGTGTTGTTCTCAGACCTGACCTACTGTTACTCGACGAGCCCACGAACATGTTGGACATAAAGGCCATCATCTGGTTAGAGAACTACTTACAAAACTGGCCCACGACACTGTTGGTAGTGTCGCACGACCGCAACTTCCTCGACACAGTGCCCACGGATATAATGCATTTACACACACAAAGGATAGACACATATAGGTAAGGACAGGTTGTCATGATTACCAGCTTCGGTTAAAAAAAATCTAAAATAATATTAATATTTGTCTAGCATTATTTGTGGAAAACATTTATTCTTAACTAGCCTTTGCTCGCGGCTCCGCCCGCGTGTTCTGCTTTTTCCGGGATAAAAAGTAGCGTATGTCCTATTCTGATGTATAAGCTATATTATAGTAAAGTTTCATTAAAATCCATTCAGTAGTTTTTACGTGAAAGAGTAACAAACATACATCTATCCATACTTACAAACTTTCGCGTTTATAATATTAGTAGGATAAAAGCTCACGTCTGGGATGGGGGCGAGCCTATCGCCATATAGGGAACAAATTTCAATCAATTATTTGTTTTTTTTTCATCTGCTATCAGCCCTAGGGGCTTTTATCAGATATGATAGTGCTTCGTTTTAAGAGATTTAAAATGCATGTTCTGCGACATGCATGCCCCTTTAATCAGTATTTAAATTGAGGCTAACGCTGCCCTTTTAAATAGGAATACATAGTCATTAGAATCCAGCAGTGTTGATGCTAATAAGTTTTATGACGCTCAGGTCTTACTTCATAGTCTCTACATGACCTTTCTATTTCTTGTTTGATGGTCGGAATTTGTAAGTACTTGTGTACTTCTGTGTTTTTGATGAACCATGGTGAGCAACTCAACACTCAATCAAATATACGATAAATAAATTTACGAGTGGTAGAGCCACACTGTAGACAGTTTTGTCTACAGCATGAATGGGCTGGCTCGACCGGATCGTTACCACTGTCTCACAGAAAACCGACGTAAAGTAGCGGCTTGCTGCTGCGTTTCGTACGGTGAGTGAGATATCCGGAAGCCCAAATCCCCTACCCTTCCCAATCCTTAATTATCCCTTTCCTTTAAGGTCGGCAACGCGCCCATGATTCTTCTGGTGGTGGGCGTACATGGGCGGTGGAGATCACTTACCATCAGGTGACCCACTTGCTCGTTTGCCGGCTTATGGTATAAAAAAAATATGGTAATATATTTAATCATTATGTATATATACAGAGGTAACTACGAGCAATTCCACAAGACGAAGAGTGAGAAACTAAAGAACCAGCAGCGTGAGTATGAAGCGCAACAACAACATCGCGCGCACACGCAGGAGTTCATCGACAGATTCCGATACAACGCCAACCGCGCCTCCTCCGTGCAGAGCAAGATCAAGATGCTCGAAAAACTGTAAATATATATCATTATAAACAACATTATAGGCAGGCCGGCATGATCGTGCCGACCAACGATAGACACACTGTTTGTCGTTGGTCGACACTATTCCTGGATTGCGCTGCACTTACCATCAGGTGTGGCGTAGTCATTTTGCCGAGCCAGGATAAAAAAAAAAAAAAACATATTGTATGGTGTCGGTATAGTCATATCGATTAGAATGCAGGATTTAATCAATAACAGGGTTCAAATTAATCCCATTTCATCTCTTAAATTCGATGAATTGTTCATTATCGATATCGGTAATTGCATTGCTTTGTCGATATAAGTCGTTGATGACGATGTCTATATTGATATAGATATCGATTCTGTCTGTTTCAATGATTTTGAATTCGAAGTTTTGGTATCGATGACATCGATCTTATAGTTTTCTTAATTTATTTAAAAGCTCAATGTTCATAGCCAAAGTATGCAACTGGTTGAACAATGAGATTAGATTATTATGTTTCCATCGCAAACACCAAATCATTAAGTAATTTTTATAGTTACTATGTCGTATTTTATAGTAAAAAAATAAAACGATCAATGATATTTTTTTCTATAATTTCAGACCAGAACTGAAAGCGGTAGAGAAAGAAGTGGAAGTGGTGTTACGGTTCCCAGAGACGGAGCCATTGTCGCCGCCCATATTACAGTTGAACGAAGTCGGCTTCTACTATTCCAAGGACAAAGTGATATTCTCAAACGTCAACTTAGGAGCGACCTTAGAATCTAGGATATGTATTGTGAGTATCGCTTAATTTGCTTAAAGGCAGAGTTTTTCAAACTCTAAATAAATATTATCAGATAAAATATAAGATGCCAAAACATAACACATGACGTTTCCAATATATGGATGCAAATATGCAGTAACATTTCAACTCACATCAAATAAAAATTGAGATATTGTTTCCTCAAACCGAACCATTCTTGCTTACACACTGCTGTTTTGCGTCAGAAATGACAAAGCGGTGGTACCAAACCAGACGGCCTCTCGCATACGAGGGACCTACCATATACTAATTGTGACAGTTATATAACTATTGAATAGACATGCGCAAAACAGTACGCTATGAAGTAATGCCATATGGCATGTCATTTCGTACGGCGTAATATGGCACTATAGCATGGCATGGCATTACTCTAGGCATGACCTGACATGACACGCTATGTGAAGTAATGTGTACGGCCCACTATTACTAATATGGCACTATAGCATTACTCTAGGCATGACCTGACATGACACGCTATGTGAAGTAATGTGTACGGCCCACCATTACTTGTACTGTTGTGTACTGTATGTTCAATCAGGACTCAGGTGTAATGTAATAGCAATATTAGAGAGATAGACCTTTTATATATTTTTTTTAATTGATTGTATGACGAGATGAGCAAGGCGCTCGCCTGATGGTAGCGCCACGCCTGCCCATAAACTGATGCAACACCACACAGAACTTTGAATTAAAAACACTTCAAATTCGCCATAATAAACAAATACATTCATACCCAAAAAATATATTTACACACCTAGCAATATTTTTTCTAGTTATTTACAGTTAGAATTAAGTAGGTAACAAATTAAGTCCTTTCTTCACAAACACACAAAACAAACACTTTCCAAAACAACTATTTTTTACCATACCGCATATAATAACCTTGACCTCGTAAACAAATGTGAATCGTGAAATAATTCAAAACAATAGTAAAAGACGAAAGAAAGCGCGCCAGTTGAGTTATTATTACTTACTGGGCGGTGCCATAGAAATGTAAACCCTATGAACAGTATTTTATATACTGCTCTAAATCAAAATTCTACTAAGGGGCGTGACAGAGACAGAATCCCGACCGCCCGACAGTCGACACACCTCGATCGCACAATTTCTCGAACGTTTCCGATTGCGCGCCCGCTTCACCGAGCCGCCCGGCCTGTGTATGTACTATGGCAGTGCGCACGTCATGCCATGCCATGTGCCATGCAACATTACGCCGGGTACTGTGTACTGTTTCAGTACTCGGTCGTGTTATATAACATGTCATGCATTACTCACAGTACTTACACATCTATACTATTGAACCAGTAGCTTTAGTCTCGCTAGTATGTACCACTTACCAATTATAGGCTATTGTTGCTTTTGACCCATATTTATTTCTTTTTACTGCAATCTCCAGGTGGGTGACAATGGTGCGGGTAAAACGACGCTATTAAAAATAATAATGGGCATACTATCACCCACCAGTGGTATACGCAGCGTGCACAGAGGTCTCAAGTTCGGTTACTTCTCACAACACCATGTAGATCAATTGGAGATGAATGTCAACTCGGTTGAATTGTTACAGAAAACTTACCCAGGTATGTGTGTTTTATTATTTTTTGTTTGTATGTTTTGGCATGATATCCATTTCATCTTTACGGGTTTTACCGGATTGTCCTAGTTGGGAAGGATGTGTAAATAATAAAAAAAGCAGGAATAATCCTCGACATTTTTATTTACTTAAAAATTATAATTGTTTTGCTATAAATGCGATGTCCAGGGAATAATGATCTCATCTAATATCCGTGATTATACATGGTTATAATAATATGTTGTCGGGTATGTGTGTGTACGTGTGTGTTGCACCCGATGCAACATACATTTTACCTGTCACAGGATGTTACAGTGATCTATATTATATCTTAAGTATTCTTAGTTTGACATCTTACTTTTTTTATTTGATTGAATGACGAGACGAGCAAGGCGCTCGCCTGATAGTAAGTGCCACCTGTTGCTTACACACTGTTGCTTGGCGGCAGAAATAGACAAAGCGGTGGTACACTTACCATCAGGTGTAGCGTAGTCACTTTGCCGAGCCCGGATAAAAAAAAACCAAGCCAGATGGCTTCTCGCATACGAGGGACCTACCACCTAACCAAATCACTCTACTTAACAGGTTCCCTGTCCCATGAATCATATATGATTCACTGGATATATTTTGTACCAAGAATTATACGTGCATGAATCATATATGACTCAAATTTAGAGTCAAATTCATGCCTTTATTTGAAATGGACGTACCCTCCAAAAATATATTTGAACAATTTACTAAAAAAAAGAGTGGGACATATATGATGGATAAAAGTAATTTGAATGGGGACAGGGAACCTGTTAATCACAAATATGTATTTATCGGCTCATTTTCAAACATAATTTCTAGGTAAGAGTATAGAGGAGTACAGACGGCAGTTGGGTAGTTTCGGCGTGAGCGGCGACCTCGCTCTACAGACGGTGGCGAGTCTCTCCGGAGGGCAGAAGTCTCGCGTCGCGTTCGCGCGCATGTGTATGGGCGCGCCCAACTTCCTCGTGCTCGACGAACCGACCAACCACCTCGACATTGAAACCATAGAGGCACTCGGGAAGGCCATCAACAAATATACGGTAATTATAACAAGGATAAATCACACTAATATTATAAATGTGAAAGTTTGTTTGTTTGGATGTTTGTCTGTCAATCACGCTGAAACTACTGAACGGATTTTGATGTAATTTGGTATACAGACAGGGTATGAGCTGACTTGAGTGATAAGATACTTTTTTCCCCGGAAAAGCAGATGACGCGGGCGTAGCCGCGAGGAAAAGCTAGTATATAATATATCCTTTAATTTTCATTATACAGTGTAACGAATTAAATTAAACGATTCGCCAACACTCGGTTTTAACGAATTATTACGAACAAGCTGTCCCACGCGGTTTCATTCGCGCGCATGTAACTGCTCTACTTAGTTTAGAAATATTTTGGCTTTTCTATACTATAATGTGTATATAAACCTTCCTCATGAATCACTCTATCTATTGCTGAAAACTGCATTAAAATTTTACTGTAATATGAGCTTGTTGTAGTTTTGATTAGTGTGACAGTGATTCGTCAGATTTAATTTAATAGAAATATAGTAGGCACACCTTGTCTGTTTTCTCTGTACAAACAAACCACGCGCACGTCGCAAGACGTGTAATAATGAGTTGCATTATCTATGACCAGGATGGTGCCACTGTCTGACAGTAAGCCATCCACCCATCTCTCCCGATATGTTATTATGAGTGCTAATAGACAATGGTGATTGGCCAATTTGCTTGTTTACTGGCCTTATACTGCAATAAATTTGTAATTCCTATAAACCCTCAGTTTACGTCCTAGAAAACTGTCTTTAGTAGAAATACTCTCAGCACTATCTTTTATTTTTTATACTCAGCAATTTTTATTGGGATTAAGATCCTAGTATTACTACCAGGTATTCATGCATAGATTTCATATTATATCATATCGATATTTTCTTATCGAATCAATTTTTCGAACGCTGGGTGGTTAAGTATGGAGTATCGAGTCCCAAAAGTAGCGTTTACTTGCGTTTACAGAGAGTAACTAATAGTTAGTGTGGAGAAATAGAGCGTGAATTGTGTAAGTTTTTCTGAAATGAATGGTCCGTTTTTCCCAGGGCGGCGTGATCTTGGTATCCCACGACGAGCGTCTGATCCGCATGGTGTGTAAGGAACTGTGGGTCTGTGGTGGGGGATCGGTCGCCAGCATCGAGGGAGGATTCGACGAATATCGCAAGATCGTAGAGAGGGAACTAGAGGCGCAGAACAAATAGGCCACATAGGCCATAATGTAATCATCGCACCCATACATACCGATCGTGTAAAAAGTAACCTAAATTATACCCTTGTAATATACATGTGTTTCATTATTTAACATATTTATACATAATTAATATTGAGAAATGAAAAACTTTCGTAATACCAATGCAAATTTTTATTTTATACCTCTGACCTCTCTTTCTCTCCGTCTATATTAAATACTTCATCATACGATTCCATAAAGAACCGTGAGTACTCGAAATCGATGGCAATAAAAAAAATATAATTAACTTAAAATGCATATTTACAAATCAAAATTCAAATACATAATATTATACAATTAAAATAATGACTAAAATAGAAACAGAACAGAGTTAAATGTTAAAACTCTATGTTAAAAACTTCACACTCAAATTCCATGTAAATAGTACTCGACTAATGACATTGAGACATACATAGGTGCTCTGGTTTCGATAAATGCATATATTTTGTAGACATTTCAAATGGGAATCTATTCGTATCGGAGGGTAGGTATGACAAAAATTGTATTTCGGTCTATTTTCGATGTGACACTGTGGTACTGACAATCATACCGGCGTGAGTTATGGCAAATTTGTGATAGCGAACGTAGTAGGATAGAAATTAAAAGTTATACTAATAGGTAGCAGATCACAAATACTAAAATATATTAATGTCCAGTTGGCAAAGGACAAATTATAATGGCGGTTGGTTCTCTCGACTCTTACTAAGAGCAAGAGGGGTCGACGATTAAAAAATAATTATTGATGTTTTTTGCGCCTGGATTTTGTTTTGTCGGCGTTTCTTAGTACTTCAGCGTAAGAAAGCTCGAGCTTCCTTAATTTGTGTATTTCTTGTGAGGCAGTGCTCTGTTTGATGTCCCACGAGTCTGTCTCGGGGTTCCAGCCTTGGTAGATCTTGCCGGTCCTACCGCTAGCGCTCGGGGTAGGCGAGTTCATATTTCTATTGTAGAACTGCAAAGTAGCTCCGTTCCATTCGCTCTCTGCCGTTCTCACAAGTGGACTCGCCTCTATCGGTCTATAGTCTCGCCTCTTTTTGTTCGATGACTTTTGGTAGGTGACTTTCGGCGGCGACGGGAATACTGGGGAGTCAGCGCCTTGGCGTTCTTGGCTGTGTTTGCGGTTACGATGTCTGGACTTCTTTCTAGTTGCCGCTATGTATTCCAGTGGTTGACGCACCAACGGCGTGAGGACGCGTTCTTTATCCTTTTCTTTGTCATTCTCATTATCCTTATCTTGTTCTTTGTTTCTTGGCTTTTCTTGTTCCTTGGGTTTGTCGGTGACGGCTTCCACTGGTTTGCTAATTTTGTTTTCTTTCTTGTTGCTGACTTCTTTCCTGTTGCTGACTTCTTTCTTAACGTTAGTTTCAAGAATAGGTGCAGTCTTTTCAACTTCTTTCAGGGTAAGTGTTTCTGGAGTGGTAATATCGGAAACTGGAATCGATTGTTCAGACATTACGGACGACAGAACACTCTGAGTGTCGTCGGTGAAGTTGCCCGGAGGTTCCTCCGTCGCCGGCGTAACTGGTGGCACTTTACCGGCTGTAGTGTCATCGAGAAGAGGCAACTGTTCCCCTTCATCTTTGTTTTCTGCCGCTTTTTTAAGGATTGTAAAGATTTCCTTAAAAAGTTCGCGATATTCAGGCCTGTTGCGGAATCGACTGTCCATGGGGCTGACGTCGTCATAAATACTGAAGCGGTAGTCCTCCCCATCAGCAATGGTGCATAGGAATGAGCCAGGCCGTTCGCGCTCTGTCTGTGTGGCTTTGTTGCTTGTTTCATCCGAGAAGCCGGAGCTTGAAGTTTCGGCTTCCGAAAAGTCTGGTGTCTGAATGATCTTCTTTCGGGATGTGGTTTCGATTTTCTTTTGTTGGCTGTCACCCTTCTGGGCATCCTCGCCATGTCCACTCTCTTCGTCTGTGTCTTTAACGCTGAACTGGCTGTAGTCGCCCGAGGTCTGTAGCTCGTCCTGCAGTGACAGCGGTCCGGACTGGTTTTGTACGTTCGGTGAAGAGTTCTCCTTGTTTTTCCTAACGTTCTTCACTTGTGACAACTGCACTTCTAGAAGCGCTTCATACTTTTCCACAAGCTCTCTGTAGGGGTTTGCGTGGCCATCTTCTTTGTTCGCCCATATACCCTGCAGTAATTTCTCCTTGGCATTCTGTAATTGAAAAAAAAATACATTTTAGTGTCATTTTTGCTATGACAACGCTTCATTAGTACGAGTGATCGTTAGAGGCAGTGAGACGTAGGTTACTTTGTGATTTCTAGATCATGATGTTATCATTATTTACTCAGTTAACAAATTAATGGATAAAACTGATAGTTACTTAAAGGGAAGACATCAGTTTTGTTTCTAAGTGAAGATGTTTTAGAGAATTGACTTGATTCTTAGATGGTTTTTGTACGAAATGGATGAATAAGTCAAATAGATTTATAGCTACCTACATAAGTGGTTTAGTCAAAAATACACCCGTTACGCCACAATACGCGCGTGAAACAATAGCCGTCACTCACATATTAGACAAACGCATAAAGCACGAACAATGAATATATTAAAACATTTTAACACTCATATTTATACATCGCGACAGTAAATTAGTATCTACAAACTGCAACCACAATCCACATCCGTCAGTACTGTTATTTAACAAATCATGCAGGTGCTGATGTTATAATTCAAATGACACAAACAACGTCCACCGTCACCATTGACTGTTAAGCGTGCGTTAAACGCGCTTAGTGTAATGTGTCGCTGATGGACGTACCTTCTACTACATACGATACATCCAAAGAAAACTACTGCAAATGCGCTTCATAATGCATATGCAAAGCGTGATCAACAACATCAGGGGCAGTTGGAAAAGCTTTGTCGCCTAGAAACGAGCGAAACGTTCATATGAGAAAAACATTTCGTTTAGGAATTCTGACGCCATGGTATATTTATGCATGATAAGGAAAGTGTGAAAGTGGGACATGATTGCTTTACACAATCACAATCGCAGATCAGACGGAACAGATCAGGAAAACATTTATATAAATTAAAATAATTATTAGTTCGACGGATGTTAATTACGTTAGTCACGCTGCAATGTTATAACATAGGTAGTGAGTTAGTCAGGCTTGGGAGTACATTAAACAATTATAGGACGTTGTTGGGAGCATCACGGATTCTTCATTCATTCAACATCCAATTTACGATAGGTACCTAATTATCTCTTATCATCTTCATGACATCAACGTTGATACTTGTCTTAGCCCTAATTTCGTAGATTAAGGCAAAATAGAAATAAAGCATAAGTAATTTCTAGATTGTTAATGGGAAACAGATTTACACAAGAAAGCCAATTAATGCAGAGAAGGTATTCGATAGAAGGTCATGCAAAGGTAATGAGAATACTTACGTCGAATTTTATCAATTTACTGTTGACGTGGTCTTCTCGAGGGCTGTCCTGGCCAGAAGGTGGAAGGATTAGAGAACTGATTGCGCTTCTGTCATCATCATCACCGTCTAGCATAGACGACATATCATCACGTTCAACGCCTCGTAGACATCGAATGCACAATTGGCCTTGTCTGAAAAACATAAATGCAACATAATATTACTAATTAGGTATGTTGTTATACTATTACTCAAACAGTTTACACATGTTAAGAATGTTATAGCTGAAGCAAAACTTAGTTTGTGTAGTCATTCTAGATTACCATTTACTTCGGACGGGACATTGAGAGCAGATATAAGCAACTTCTTCGGTGGCGCTTTTGTATTGCGTACGCGGTACGACTGCTGTGCTGAGGTCTCGGGTTCGATTCCCTGCTCGGATAAAAGTGATATTGGATTTTTCTAAAGTTCATAAATTTTGAACATAATTTTTTTAAAGCTCAGTATCAGTCAGGAGCCTAGGTTTCGCGTCGGTATCGCGATGGGCTGGCCCTTTATCACTTCATGGGTCGGAAATAAGCTCCGTGAAATGTGGGTGTACCTATGCCTATCACGTAGGGGACTACAGGCGTGAGTGCCTATGTATGTATTTTACCAATACTTTCCACATTCTCTTCTCTTACCTGACTTCTTCAAGTATGGAGAACTCTTCCTGCATGGATTTGGGCTCATCATCCCTCAGATGCAAATTTCTCAACTGGTCCTGTAGCCTGTTGTTTTCCTGGACCATAGACGCTAACTGTTCCTCCAGTTCAGTCACTCGCCTGTGTTCTTGGGCGAAGGAGACCTTGCTCTCCCTCAGTTCATCGCTTAATCGTAGTAAATCCTCATCCTCTTTAGTCAGTTCTGGGATAGGTGCTACCGTTAATTTCGGCGTACTATTTACTTCAGGTTTTTTACAATTAAGCGTTTGTTCTGCCGCTTTTTCTTTTTCTTTGGGTTTTTCGCTTTCAGGTTTACGTTCCGCCCTTCGCCTGTAAAAATCTAGTTGGGCGTTCAGATCATCGACAGTCTTTTGAAGTTCCTCACACTTGTTCTCCGATGTTTCAATGTTCGAGCACAATCTAGAAATATAAAGTAATATGAGTTAGACAAAACACATTGAACAACACAAACACAATATTTTTTGAATTCCCAGTGCAGTTGTTGGATTGACCTCACGTAGTTCGATATCTAGGAGACATAAAATTGTTTTTTGGTTGTATATAATTACAATAAAAATGTACCTATGTTATTTATTTATTTTTATACACTTACGTCTTAATGTGTTTCTTATCTCCCGCATGGTCGACAGCTAATCTGTGGTTGGCACGTTCTAACTCCTGGATGCTGACTTCGAGCTGTTCGTAGATTCTCAGCCTTGAGTCGTTCACCTCTCTAAGCGCAACTGTTTGTTTTGTTAAGTACTGGAATAAAAATAACATATTATTAACATGAATACGTGTTATGTACTTTCATGCATAATTTAAAGTATTTTGCATAAACTCGTATTGCGGTAACCGTAAAAATATCACTAATTTGCACGTGAATTTTTCGGGTTCGAACCCACGACTGCTTCTCATTCCATCCCACGGGTCTAAATATATACTGATGCATTCGTTGTAACACAGAGCTATTTTATGTGGTAGAGCCACGATGGCTACATTTTTGTCTACAACCTGAATGGGCCAGCTCGTTCGATTATTACTACTCTTACAGAAAACGGTCGCGACTTGGTAGGTGGCTTTCGTACATAGTGAGTGACATTTTTGGAGGCCCAAACCTCTTCCCAATCCCCATTCCTTTCCAGTTCCCTTTAAACTCGGCAACGCATCAATTATTCTTTTTATGGTATTGTTGGTGTTTATGGGCAGTAGAGATCAATTACCATCATGTGACAATCGTTTTACGTTTATTCTGCTAAATCTTTTTATACCACAGGTGCGGTGGCTTAGGTATGTTATTTTAATTCGTTTTATTTTTCTATTCTGCGGTCAGATTTGGTAAGTATATTCATATTTTTTGTTCGAACTATGTTAATATGTTTATGAACAAAAGATCTATGAATTACTGTACTCACTTCGATTTCTTGAGTTTGATCTTCAATTATATTTTGGTGTTGGCGAAGAGCCGTTTCCAGTTCTTTGTTTCTTTCGAGTAATGTCTTCCCGAGTTCCGCTGCCAGCTGCAAATCTGTAAAAAAATATTTTATTCTCAAATAAACTTATACAAGAATATATGCAAAAAGTCGTCAAGGTGATGATACCAAGACTACAAGCAAGATTTTTTTGTCTCGAATAAGTTTCAGTCGCTGCCTACTTAGTTTAAGACCAAACAATTATTCCACCAAAATTTGACAGTCATACAGACAGTTGACCGCATTGCGGACTTGCAAGTCACACTGACCCCTGTATTCATAAACGGTACTATGAGGCCGAATTATTCCACTTTGTGTATATAGTGACGGCGAACGCATAGTGACGATTTCTCTAAACGTCATTGGTTAGCTTTTGGCGCTAAATAAAATCAGACCAATCGTGTACACAGAATTAAACACTTGACAATGAGCTTACTTATGTGGTATTTGTGAATATGGGCCTCAAGACCAAACACCGGCGATAGACTATTTGGCCGCGTACGGCTTTTATTTAGCGGCCTCATACTTAAACCGAAATGAGGAATCATAACTGGCTAACACTATCTTTTGTCGATTGCTAGTGCTACTCGAAGAGCAATGCACAATGTCTGAGCGATTGTGTCAAAGGCGTAACCTTGTGAGAGATCATAGAACAAAAGGCTAATATAATAGTTATGAATTGAGGTCAACGATTAGGTGGGAATATTCTGTAGACACGTTGAAAGTTAACGAGTATAATATTAGAGAAACAGTGATTTATGATCAGACAGAAAGTACTACTAAAAGTTAAACAATAGCTCGATAGGTATGACGAGCGCTGACTAAAAATTATAGTGTACGAGTTCAGAAAAAAGTTGTATAAGTAATTATATGTAGCGAAGTTCCGGTTTTATCAAATAACATTATGGATGCGTCAATCATACTAGAACATTACAAAAAATTGCGTTTATATTTGATACAAAATAGATATAAATTATAAATATAATCAATCAAACAAGTTGGAAAAATCCACATGATATTGCGCAGTTAAATATCCGCTTATACAACGTGTTGTAAAAAGGGGTGGTCATATACCTATAAGCAACGTATAGTGTACGATGTAAATATTTAACCCCCCATAGCACCAAATCCAAAAGAATTTTGACGTAGTTAGTTCGGTATTTTCCGAGTTTCTGGAGTAAGATTACAATTATTAATTACTAGCTGACCCTCGCGGTTTAACCGCAGCTATGTTACTGACCTGCTCCCATGAATCATAGCGTGATATAAATCTTCCGGAATAAATTCACTAAATGATAGTAAAAACTGCATCTAAATCCGTTGCATAGTTTAGGAGAAATAAGCGAACAAACAGACAGACAAACGCAGATAGCGACTTTGTTTTGTACTATTTATTGATATTGATTATTAAGAGTTAAAAAATATCTGGTATTTGACTAAAATCGATTATCATGAAATTAAATTTTGGGTTGTTGCAGCTTATAATATAACCTACAAGGGGCTCGTCAGCTGCAAACCAAGTTCATAGATGGAAGACCCGAGAAAGAAGTCTTGCAGCACGCGGGCTCTTTCGGTGTTAAATCGTAAAATAAATTTGTATTTGACTTAAAATGTGAATGTGACCGATCTTATTAAATTAGTCAAAGTTAACGTGAATTTTTTTAATGTCTCGATTTTGAATATATCTGGTACATAAATATTCACTGTAGTGAGTATTTATCGACCCTTAAATAATGACCACACATTACTATAACACGTTGTACGTAGAATAGCTCTATCTACATATACACATCTTGTTGCCATAATGCTAAGCCGTTTATCATTATCAAAGCGACGCAATCTAAATTTACCATAATTTGATAGTATGTATTGAAATACAAGTAGTATTTAAATTGATTTGATATTTTTCTAACAAAGATATGTAATGTAGTTCCTTCCCTTGTTGATTCCACAATTTGTGTTCCTTTTTTCAAAATTTCCATCATCTTGACAAGAAGAAAAGGAAGTTTTGTCGCGTTCTTTGTACTTAATCTCATCGAGCGAATACTTTTTGCGAAGTAGGTATGTTTTTCATAACACATGCATAGGTGGACAAAAAAACAAGTCCGGTTTCCTGATGCGTGAATATGTTTGATAATTTAAGTAATAGTCTGTTAACACGTAAGAAAACCTTGTGGAATTGGTAACAGTTTGCATGCGAAGGCTCGGTTCTGATTGTTATCAACACTCAACGTAGTTAGTCCATTGGTGCTGCTGCCTTGGTCATAAGCATTTTTATATAAAACTAGCTTTCGGCTCCTCCCGAGTGATTTGTTTTTTCCGGGATAAAAGTAGCCTATGTTCATCAGGGATGATGTAGAATTCTAATAGTGAATGAATTTTTCAAATCGGTCCAGTAGTTTTTAAGTTTATTCGTTACATGCAAAAATACAATTCTTTCCTCTTTATATTAGTGTAGAAGTGTAGATTAACCAGCAAATACAAATGATAAAACCTACCTACATAGATAAGTGCATATTTTAAAAAAAGACATAACATTTACATAACTTTTAAGATCGGTACATGCTTGCGAAATTCTTTTAACTATGATGTAATAAATGTCAGGAAATAAGATTATGTAGCTAAACGGATTAACTTGATACATAACTAGTTATTAATTAAATAATTCGCTACTATTTTATTTTTAGTCGAATGTCCTAGTGATTTAATTATATTTGGTATGCCATTGTAATATCCTATTTTTTTCGATTCTGGTAACAGTCCCACGTAATACTAGTATTTGAAGTGCGCGATCGGACGAATAGCCGGCCGGCTGTGATACGAGGGGCAGCGGGTACAATTCTCGCACCGCGACCAAGAGAAATCGATGTGGTAAACAAATTAATTTGTTTCAGGTCTGGGTGTTGTGACTCCGAAAGTCTCATGTAGTCTTTGATACCCACGACGCGATGACTCGTATCTTTGTTCGATTTTTTTTATTGTATTTAATATTTATATTAGTGAACCTTATTGTGAAGAAAACTTAATTGTAAATGCAATTTGGAGAGCAGCCTTATTACCTCACATCTGTATCCCCGAAGTGGTAAGTAGAGATGCAGCTGTCAGGTACTTAGCACTTAGTGTCAATACTCTTGGTTGGCATTGCTTATTTTTTTTATTTACTTGAATGACGAGACGAGCGAGGCGCTTGCCTGATGGTAAGCGCCACGCCTACACAGAAGCAGCACCACACAGAACTTTATAAAGCACTGCACGGCACTGAACTGCGCTCGTAACCCCGAGACATATGATGTTAAGTTTCATAATGCCCAGTAATTTCACTGGCTTCAATATCCTTCAAACCGAAACACAACAGTGTTTACACACAGTTGCTTAACGGCAGAAATAGATAAAACGGTGGTACCAACCCAGAAGGCCTCTCGCATACGAGGCACCTACCACCTTGTGAATTAATTCCGCCCCACAAAGCGATGATAGAGAGCGAGTCCATCGCGACATAGGGTACAAATTTCAATACCTCTATACTTCTATTATTGGTAGATGTGCGTAGTTTTTGTCTAATTTTTTTGTTCTCAAATCTAACCTCGTCTTCTGAAGCGGTTTTTTACACGGTGCGGCGCAATCCGATTCAATTTATTACACCACGTTTAATTACTGCAAGTCAGTAACCCTCAAGGCGTGAAATATTTTTAACTTTAGGCAAAAAGTGAAAAAAAAAACAATCCTAGCACATAATACGAAATGTTATAACTAAAGATTGTAACAAGTAATAGGAATAGGTAGAACTAATTTACTAAAGTTTACGAGAACATACGACGACATAGAAACAGAGATACTAATGTGTATTTTTAAATTCAAAACGATACTCAACAGAGGCATGTTTATTTATTTCCCAAACATTAACAAATTTGTGTAAAGTGTTCGCTTTAATAATATTTACCTCGTTAATTATAATTGCAGGCGTAACTTTTATTTATTTTATCGAGATTTCAAAACGATAACTAAGTAGTATAATATCCTCATTTTACAGTATCCATATTGATTTCAATGTGATTGCTACAGTTTTGTTTATGTATCCAACAAAATTTATTCTGGACCACTCTGAAGCTTTTTTTGGTTTATGTTCACGTTATAGTTGTCTCAAAAAAATTACTTCTGATGATTAACTACAAAGATAACAAAAGATTTTATACAATAACTAGACAGTGTAAGTACACACTCTCACCAGATTTCTAATATAATTAGAAACTTTCTCGCGATCATATTCGGATCACTATGGCTGATCTAATGATTTGTTATTTCCAAGAGAAAATGATTATCCGGATGTTCGAGATACTTTGTCATCAACAGTTACATGGACGGTAGATAGAGTGATTGACGATAAAACTCTGTCTGTCACTTTTGCTGTGTAATGATGCCGTGATGATCGCAGGCTTGTTATGAAGGAATAAAAAAAAAAAGATTCTGGAAATATCAACTGATGAACAAATTCATAATATAAAACGCAAATTATTCTTTCTAATTTTATACGATGTAGAATTACATTCCTCAAAGTTGTTAATACTGCATGTATGATTAAATGACAGCAAAAGATATTCAATTACAATACCGCGATATAACTTAGCCGGGCTGAAGTTAATTACTTCAGCCGCTCTGTACGTTTCCATCCTGTACGAATGTGTACGTGATTGGCTGGCCAATAATTTTGACCACGGCTTCTTTTGTTAGAAAAACATACAGGATTTATTTCTAACAAAAATCCAGCGTCATTGTAAAATTGAATGTTCTTGCATTGCATAAAGTAAACTAATCAACGACTTTACATTACCTACAAAACCTGCCAATCATTGTGGCGTATTAATTGCAGTTGCTTATAAGAACATAATAGCTTTATTAAAAAAGACAATTGACTTATCTATTATACGCATAACAATTGGATGTGCATTAAGCAATTACCACACAATAACCTTGTGACCTGCCCCCTTAAACTGTAGTGAATGACTTAACTCTGCGCTGCAAGTACTGTAAGTCTAATTTAGTAGAACAGCAGATGTGATATTAAATTGTACATTGTCATCATTTAACACATTTCCTAATTTGTTTCTGGCGGGCCGATGTAGGTCACAATTCACAGCACACTGTTGAATTACCAATGGCGCGTTCTTTCGTGGGACAGGGCCTGCTGGCCCTATTTTATTCTCGGTATTTCAAAATACACATGTAGGTGACTGTCGTTATCCAGGAATGAGTAAAACAAACTGAATGCCGAACCATGTTTAACTTTCAATCACGATTAGGGATAATCAATGTCAGACGTGATGTGATATTATTATCTATCTCAAATTACGTGACGAACACTTTATGTGCATTATTGTATTACAAAGAAAGTGTGTTTTGATGTTTACTTGCGATTCACACACCTTCCTTGAACAATGTCGATAAAACGTGACGGAGTAATCGAAGAGCCCGAAAGGAAGATATCATGTATACCTACCATTCAAGTCCAATCTGTAATTCGGTTGTTTATTTTATTTCCTTGCTAAGATGAGGAGTCAGATACAGCTTTATGAAAAAAATGCATTCTTTAGATTACCTATATTACATAAGACCTACCAACATCCAAGTTTATTGGAGCTTCACCTTCAACTTGTTGGCATTACTGAAAAAGAATGTAAAAGTGCTCTTGGCCTGTTCGTAAAATATTTTTTCTAATTTTCAATTAAAGAGGAAAGCATAATGATAGCAATGGCCCCGTTCACTGATTTCATTGATGGAAATGATTTCTTACGTTTACGCGAATGTTACTCATTGAAATAAAACTAATTTAAACGGATTTTATCGCGGTTTTTTATTAATTTTGATCCCGACGTTTCGAAGACTTTTCAGCCTTCGTGGTCACGGGGAGGACTGAGGTGTAGGTTGTCCAAAAATGTTAATGTTACAGTATCTACCTTCAATTTACAATTATAAAAATCTTTATGGTTTGGTCCGATCTACGCAGAAGGAGCTCACAGTGTCTTGAGGTCTGGCAGTTGGTCTTTTGGGCTCCGATTTAATTAAATGTATAATCGGGTCCCAGGCTTGTGCTAGCTTCCAACCATCTTCTCTATTGAAATTCGGATGTTTTTTAATTTCAATAGCCTCGCGAATCATCCTAGGTAGGAATCGGTGTTCTTTGGCAAGGATTTGTGGTCTGTCAAATCGAAGATAATGTTTGGAGCCTTCTTCTGAATGTTCAGCAACTGCAGACTTCGTAGAGCGTCGGTGTTTAACATCAGCTATATGTTCTTTTACGCGGGTCCCTATACTTCTTTTTGTTTGACCTATATAAGAGAGTCCACAGTCACAATCGATTTTATATATATGCCCTGTTCCTGTAGAGGTATATGACACTTGACCGGTGGTAAAAATTGACTAATCTTTTTGGGCGGCTTGATTTTTTTGGCTTTTTATGTATGTAAAAGAACATATAGCTGATGTTAAACACCGACGCTCTACGAAGTCTGCAGTTGCTGAACATTCAGAAGAAGGCTCCAAACATTATCTTCGATTTGACAGACCACAAATCCTTGCCAAAGAACACCGATTCCTACCTAGGATGATTCGCGAGGCTATTGAAATTAAAAAACATCCGAATTTCAATAGAGAAGATGGTTGGAAGCTAGCACAAGCCTGGGACCCGATTATACATTTAATTAAATCGGAGCCCAAAAGACCAACTGCCAGACCTCAAGACACTGTGAGCTCCTTCTGCGTAGATCGGACCAAACCATAAGGATTTTTATAATTGTAAATTGAAGGTAGATACTGTAACATTAACATTTTTGGACAACCTACACCTCAGTCCTCCCCGTGACCACGAAGGCTGAAAAGTCTTCGAAACGCCGGGATCAAAATTAATAAAAAACCGCGATAAAATCCGTTTAAATTAGTTTTATTTCATTGATGGAATCTCAATAATCGTTAATGATGGGCTGCTATATACCTTAACCTTTATTAGGTAGTTTCAGAGATTATTATCTTAGATTTCTACAACAAATGTGTCTGATTGCTCCACCATTTTCAAATGATAATAATATGCTTATGGATTCAAATGACATTAAGCAACTTGTTCTCATTTTTACAACCTGCATAGATAAGCGTTAAAGTATCCATTGTTCATGTACCTAATGTAACAAAATCTAAGCATGTATTACAATGTTTTAGTAACAGATTTGAACACTTGACGGCTTATATAAGCGCGGATTACAAAGTCTCTTCGTAACAGAACCGGTAATGCCGCAGGTCGATGTTGCACTTTTTATGGCACTGCAGTGATTTTTTATTGTAGATATGCCATATACGTTGTTCATAGAACATTAAGTGAGAAATCAACCGCGAAGCGTGTTTTAATACATAGCAAGTAAGTATGGAGGCGATGAATAGAACAAGAACAAAATAATAGATGTTCGACCCAAATTAAAACAAAAAATTACTACTGAGCGTACAGTTTTGCCTTTTAAATTGTAGCAACATATATAACTTTAATAAATGTTCATATCCATTTTTAGAAATAAAGTTTATTTCGCCGATACACTAGTCCTATTAACTCAGCTGAAAACGATCTAACAACAGCCTCGTTTAATTAGTAATAATTAGCTTTGACAGGTTTTTAGTTAGGCCGGAAGACGTCTGCGTTTATATAATTGCAAAAACTTTACGAATTTTAAGCACATACAGTCCAAGTATTGGCACAACTTTCCATTGAAACGGACATGTGTAATTAAGCAGAAAAAGGTCAATATAATGCTTTTTTGTAAGCATGGTTGATGGTAATTACACATACATATACACTTACATTAGTGGCATGACGTCTTTCCCAAAGCTGTGAGATTATAAAAATACAGCATGCTTATTGTGTTTGTATAAGCAGACAATGTATATCATGAATAATTTTATTGGTGGTATGATCAATATTTATTTAACTTAGAAGTTAACAATGTATGCTGTTTTATTTCTTAATGGTTAACTGACTTTTATTTATTCTTTCAATTTATGTTTATGAATATGATATTCATAATTTATATAATTAACTCAAAAAATCTTTTGTTATTCTTGTATAATTTATGATGAATTTATGAGGTAGTCAACTAGTCATCCACTAGAAGTACTATAATTAAGCACTCTAAATTACACATTATATCTCAGTTTGCTTATCACTTAAAGGGTTAAGCTGCGATGATACGAAAGAACGATAGTCTAATCTAGATTAGGCTATCGCTTTGGACTATGGTCTATGGACTTTAGTATCTACACTTGGGATCTAGATCTCTAAGGGCAGATAAGGACCGGTAATAAGTACCTAATGGCAAATTCGGTAAGAAATCCAAAAGCGGCAAATATAATTTAATGAAATTATAGAACAAGAATTAAGTAGATTTTTAGTATCATACAATATTTATGAACATTGTTTAAATGTCGAGGACGACCTTAAAAGATCTATGAAAAAACAACCATAAAAGTAATACATTAACATCACATTCCAAATAAACGATTAGCCGGGGCAAAACTCCGCAAAACCAACTGCATTTCAAATTTTCGAATACATTTCAAAATGTATATAATTCTAGGATAACATCACCATGGACAATAAAAAAGAAACTAAAAACTAATGACAAATATTAAGCAATAGTTGATAACTTAATAAGTAACGAGTCACAACTGGAGTCAATTACCGGCAGTTCAGAGGATTTTTATTGCACAATATGCAGAATTTCAAGTAGGTACATTACGATATAGCCCGGTAGCATCGACTTAACACCTCTATAAATAGCGTTTTTGTATGTTAATTAGTGTTTAAGTATTGAGTATGCTTTTTTACTCTTTATGTGCATTGCGTAAATGTAACATCGCGCCGGGGAATGCCTTACATATCTTTGTCGGTCAAGAACCTTTACAAAGCATTGTAATTCACCTCTTTATCACCTCAACAATCAAAAACAGAGGGGGCTAAAATTAAGTAGATAGACTTGTATCATAATGAAGAATATATACGTTTTCCACAAAATTACTTTACAAGCTTGAAAGTTATTATTTGAATTAGTTTAAAATATGAGACAATGGTGCCGATTCTGTTGTCACATTACTCTCTAAATTACAAGATTAAGTATTAAAAATAAAATTTGGTGCCATCAAACGATAATGCGTATTAGCCCAAGAGCCCGTGAGTGCCAGACCTTCGTATTTTAATAAAAGCTGAAAATTTTTCTATGTGTGTCCCTAGTACAGGTAAGAATGATCCCCATCCATGAAGCTGAGGCAGCGGTGGCTTTGGCAGTTAACAGGTAACAAAGGTGTATAAAATTCCATCTCAAATTTATCATAATATAAAACTGAATTTTTTAATATCTGATTCATAATAATATCAAAACTCGCGTTGCTCATTGCCAGACAGTTAGTATGGTTGCAACCCTCTGCCGGACACCCTTAAACTATTATAATTTATAATTATACTTACGTTATATTATAAAACCTAAATTTTATATATAATTTTTTGGGGGCCTATCAATCTATGTTTACATAATTGCCGGACAGTTTCGACGGTTCTATCATCTTGCCAGACGCATTCAAAGTCAAAGTTTCGGGGAGCAAGGAGCGTATACAGTAACTAGTGCGAGTGAGACAGAGCGCTTGGTCTATTGCGGCCCTTCACTGCGCATCCACTGTTATCAAGTTCAAATTGTGCAGTTTATTTTTTTCTTAATCAAGAAATTTCATTAAATAATTTTTTACAGTTTGAATAACAAATATTTAAAACGATACTCAGTAAAATTGTTCTAATACAACTTCAATCATATCGAAACTCTAATAATTTTATTTATATTATTTTTCATTTTTACGAAGTTATTATTTTTAATTCTATCAAAATTGTAAAGCCAATGAATTGTACTATGTTATGTACTAGCTTTTGCTCGCGGCTCCGCCCGCGTGAACAGCATTTTCCGGGATAAAAGTAGCCTGTAACCATCTCCAGGGTCCCATCTATCCCTGTAGATAAATTCATCAAAATTGGTTCAGTGATTTAGGCGTGAAAGCGTAACAAACAAACTCACTTTCGCATTAACTTTTACCCCCCTTTTCATCTCTTATTAACTAAAATTTCCAAAATTCCTGAAACACGTATTTATTTGTTTTACGTCAATAACCGAAATACAAAATTTTGTTTATGTAACTTTCAAAATGACGGACTTTCATACATATTATCATCCTCTATTTTGACCCCTTTGGGGTGGAATTTTCTAAAATCCCTTCTTAGTGGGTGCCTACATCACAAAATGAATATACAGTCCGAATTTCATGCTTGTAGCCTTGATAGTTTGCGCTCGGCGATGATGAATCAGTCAGTCAGTCAGGACATGTAATTTTATAAGTATAGATTTGCCATATGCCATGCCATTGTGTTATGTATTTTTCGTAATTTAAGAATAGTCTGGCATTTTTTTAAAGTTTCTTCAGAAAATATTATTATATGTTCATCATTTTTCTTACAAACAAACCAAACTATTTTTTCGTCACTCATAATAGCACTTTATTACAACTGATCACATTTATTTTATAAACTGCACAGAAAAATAATACATTTATTATGAGCATAGCCGTTCACCAGATAGTTACAATAAACAACAGCTGATGCGCAGTGAAGGGCCGCAATAGACCAAGCGCTCTGTCTCACTCGCACTAGTTACTGTATACGCTCCTTGCTCCCCGAAACTTTGACTTTGAATGCGTCTGGCAAGATGATAGAACCGTCGAAACTGTCCGGCAATTATGTAAACATAGATTAATAGGCCCCCAAAAAATTATATATAAAATTTAGGTTTTATAATATAACGTAAGTATAATTATAAATTATAATAGTTTAAGGGTGTCCGGCAGAGGGTTGCAACCATACTAACTGTCTGGCAATGAGCAACGCGAGTTTTGATATTATTATGAATCAAATATTAAAAAATTAAGTTTTATTTTATGATAAATTTGAGATGGAATTTTATACACCTTTATCACCTGTTACCTGCCAAAGCCACCGCTGCCTCAGCTTCATGGGTGGGGATCATTCTTACCAGTACTAGGGACACACATAGAAAAATTTTCAGCTTTTATTAAAATACGAAGGTCTGGCACTCACGGGCTCTTGCTCTATATTGTTAAATCGTGTAAATTATTCTAAAGATACAGGAATGACCGGATTGAAATTGCTTAACTTAGTACGTATATTTGCATATTTTGTATTTTTTTTAGTAATTCGAGTGCCGGTAGCATTGTCTCGATTAAATTTAGGTAATGTCAGATTCAATATAGTGTTTTCGTATTTTAGGTATTCAAGATAATCCGATGCAACAACAGAAAAGTTCAAATCTTAAAACAAAAATGAATGAAATGAGAATTGGAACCATTGATGTCTTACTCTAAAATATAGAACCATTCATTTACGACTTTGCAATGACATTTTCACCGGTGTTGTGCATAGACTGTGTGATGTTACCGATATTTATATTGCTTTTTAATAAGCTTACCTATCATATCGTATGATTATTAAAATCTAGATATATCATGGAAAGTTATCGGTATCTGAATATGGAAAAGTTGATTAATTGCTGGGTACGTCCACACACTATCTGCAGTAGCAATTACGTCAACATCAAATCCAACAGATAACGTTGCATCGACTATCACCGGCCACGAAACATTGGACTGTTTTAAACATTTTAATTTGATATTTAGATAACATTTCGTTAGTAGTCCGCTGCATATAAATCTATAATCAACCTACTCAGTCCGAAATACAGTTACTTTTATTTCGATCCAAATCAATCTTAGCGTAATCTAAATTGGATTCAGTGAGTTAAAAGCAATTGGGCAATAACGAACATACGTATGTATATTTATGTCTCTCTGTCTAACTAGATAGAAACTTCGTCTAATTATGAGTGAACTCACAAACCTGAGCGTCCGTTGCAGACCATTACCGGCAAAAGCGCCTAGTATAAGCATATATAATTATTATGCCAAAAATAATAAGTAAGGACTAATTCTACTTCAGACATTGTCATCCTTGATATTCTTCACTCACGATTCCTTCTTTTGCTTTATTAGTATGGGGTTCATGAGCAACTATTAGAATATGGAAATCGGTTCAAAATGTATACTAAGCATCTATAATACAGAGTTGATAACAGGTATATTATTGTTTAATGTGATGGTATGAGCACAACGAAATTAAAAAAAAAACATCGTTAACTGTTAATAAAGTCCATTGCGCCTTCACGGATACATGATTCTACTGTTTTATATCCTAGCAAGTAATAAGTAGTAACGTTGAATGAGGAAAAAGATTGATAATGTTACGATGTCTTCAAGTGGACGGTTAAAAGAAAATGGCAGCTCAGTTAACAGGGTAGGGCTAAGGGAACAGCTACGACATATCTGTTAGTAAAATACTTTACGCTTACACATGAAGTAAGTACCTAAGGTAAAATATAACATAGATTTCTAGTCGCCAGACGCTATAACGCCGTGCCAGTAAGGGATATAATCAATTGTAGATAATGACAAATATAATTAACCTTAATATTCAAGTGCTTATTCATACCTCGATCAATTGAAACGATAGTATTATAATACGCCAACGGTAAAAGTTAATTACAAACATAATTTGTGAAAGCGACATTTTCTGCAGAAATATAGCATAACCGAAACAGTTTTATGGTTTAAAATGGCACTTCAATTAATTTTTTGTAGTGTGGCGCACGCTGGGCCTTAGGCATCGGTCGTCAGCCTCTCACAAAGCCTTGTGAAACTAACCTTCAGTTCCTTGCAGGCACTCCAGCTCGACGGTATAGTCCCAAAGGTCCAGAGAATTCAATCCATTCAGCTCCCATGAGTTGAAGGAATCGCACTGTTCTTGCTCTTCGCTCATTGTCCTAACAAAAGAGTTCACTGACGACGTGTACGTCGTTTTTGAATTAACTTTCAGCCATATTTTATTGTTGAATTCGGTTGTGCGAGACGCGGACGCGATGACGGCGCAATACGTACTGACTCTGAGCCCGAATACTGACGTGCAGCGGTGTCGGCGATCAAACCGCGAAGCAATTACCGCAGCATCGCCCCTCGCTCCCAATCTAATTTCAATCTCATTTCTTTCGATTATTATTTGTCTATGGTCAAAAAAATCAACTAAACTTGACGCATCTTAAATGAACAAATTAAATGAACAACCTAGAGATGGAATGTGCGGTGGGGTTCTGTGTTCTTTTTTGACAGAATAGGTAAAGTTTTTAGTAATATGAGACTAGTAAATAACTTGTCACTGGTAATATCATATTGAAGTTTTAAAAACAGTTTTTATTGCTATAAAAACTACTACTACTTTATAATTTTTATTGAGGAATGTACAAGAATAATAATACTTATTATTCCAATGTTTTAATTCGCATGCCCACATGGATGTGTGAAGTCAAGACTTCAGTAGATTTTCTAACTTCTTTTTTTCTAACACTCAACATTCAATTGTTCACAATGTTATTTATGTCATCAATAAATGCTAGATTCAAAAAATTCCCAACAACAAAATTTTAGTTTAATCATATTCTAAACGTCTCAGTTGTGCGTGAGAATTTTTCAATATTGTTTAAATTATCTTCACGTACAATCATAAACTGGTTTTAAAGCTTTTATCTCAAAAGTGAAGTGTTTATACAGCACAAAACATACAATTTAAATCTATAAAAGCCTTTTATTACTGAACCCCAAAAAAATCACGGAGAAAGTGCCGAGACCTGCGATGTGCTTCTGGTTACCAATCAAGGAGGCATGCAAATACAGAATTTATGAGTTAAAGAAAGTGCACAAGATCTGATCCTCGCTCATAACGGTTTCTCACGTTTTACAATACGTTTAATATCATTACAGATTATTATCGGTCACGAATCGTTCTAAGTTGCTTGCGATCTTTAAGTTCGAACTATCGGAAACTAATGTTCTGCAAGATTTTCCTTTGGAAGATAATATTAATGCCGTTTTCTTGCAAGAAAACTGATGATTTTACGTTGTGATAGATCCCGTAAAGTGCACTGTGAAACCACTCGGAACTGTAATTATCGTTTTTGTCTTAATAAATATTTTATGTAAGTTTTATTTGCACAATGTATTTTCGTTTTTAGTTCTATCGTGTGAACACTTAACAATCAAGAATACACACTACCTATTTCTTGTATTTTCAGAACGGTTTTAGAGCAGACATATTTTGATATAGAAAAACAAAATGATGCTAAGGACTTTATTTCGATTACTTTTGAGTAGTTTTTAGCAAAACTAAAAAAACGGGCTTCCTCAATTGCGAAGGCTCTGAAAAACGTATCATTTATTTATAGTTCAACAGTGTAAAAATAGTAGTAAAACCTTTTTGGTAACAACTTGTCTTTCCGAATTTGTATTTACGTATAACATAGTGTGCGTGATCCTTGATTGATCGGTGAATGCGATCAACAGACCAAGACTCATGATTACTACTCTGAATATAGAACATATGTTGTGTAACAACCAGTTTGTGTTCATCATCTACATAGTTTGCATACTTCTTGCGTATTATGAATAAGTTAATCTAATAAACATAAGAGGCCGTCTAGTACTGAAATTATGATGGTTTTAATTGCTGCTAGATACATATCTAATTGTTTAATATTAAGAGTTATTTAAATCTGTTTTTTTAATTACTCTATTCTATTAACGGGGTATAAGGAAATAAAGTGAGATTTTTTTCACACACATAAAAGGCAGCTATCTAAAGGAGACGGTTCTCAATTTGACGCATATACTTATATATTTTATGCACGTATAATCACGAATAGCTTCACAAAATGATCATAGTTGGTCCCAATTAAAAAAAAATAATCTATACTAAGAGGAATGCTCAAGAAAGACAAAAAAATTGTTGTTTATGCGTTCATATTGATGATTTTTTCACAAATAATAATACTTAACATAAAAAAAAACAATTGCACAGCAATAAAGCCGACTCAAACAATGTTAAAATAAAATAAACCAATTTTGAGTCGATGCTTATTAATTAAATTAGCAAAAATTTATAATACTACTGACTGATAGTTTTAATTTTAGGTGTATAGTATTTTTTTTCAGTTTAAAGTCTCAACGAACCGTCAGCCTAGTTAACGTTCAAGGAAGGTTGATGATTAAAAATGTGTCTTAAAAAATATCAAAATACGAGTACCTAGGTGGACAGTGCTATCAATCCAAATGTAGTAATGGCTATCAGTTATAATAAATCCGAAGGTTTGAAACACATATTATGAACATAGCACACATATTTATAATTAGGTTACAAATTAGAAGGTGTGCAACGAAGTGCATCTACTGGCCTTGCTTTACCTGCACCTATTCTGACCTGATTATTTCCAACATATAGATATTGCAATTAAATATACGTAATTATATCATATTTAAATTATCTGCAATAGAAAATTATATAACTTTTACTTTATCTAGGCTTTTGTTTCCAAATTGGTAATAACTTTATCTGAAAATTAGGACGATACTAACTTCATTATTGTCGTTGAATTTGTTTAAAGTTACCTATAAAACATAATCAAACCTATTGGAAAGCGTATCGCCTATTATCATTTGAATGCCACCAACTTGTCCTTCATGCAGGGTCAACGGTTCTTGTGTTAGCTGTATGAACAAATCCATTTAGCACGTACGTTTAGTAGGTTCTATTGTAGATTTCTAGTAGTTTCTATTACTAAAATATTTGAAATATGACCTGTTATTGTTTTCAGTCTGCTATAAGTATTAAGTACTATAAGTTTTACTACTCTTAAATCTTGTTCTATTCTTAAATCGTTCCACACCAAAAATTACTTCGTAAAGACGACGATGTGCGAATTAGATGTTGGAAATTCCAATGTTCAGTTATGTTGCTATGATTCAATTCGTGATTTTATCACGGATCAAAGTTAACTCAACCGTTGACCGGACATGACAATTTTATTGATAACATCGCTTTTAATGGAAATAAGTTTGCCGTGAAAACAACATACGAGACGATGACCGTCATGTAATTCGTTGTTCCTCGCTGCTGGGCAGATTCTGTTTTTTCCCATAACGCAATGCCACACCTCCAAGTAGGGTTATTTTGTTACCTAATGTTTTTCTGTCCAGTGAGTAAAAAGATTTAGTTGGGTTATACATCATACATACATTCAGTGATAATAGCTCATTGGGGAACATGCCTGCTATGCAGTTCGGCCTATCGTTGCATGAGAACATGAACATAAAAATACTAGTAATCAACGAAGCAACACTAATATCAAATGCGATGTATTATGTTGTTACTGTCGCATTGTTTGCGTGAATTGTTCCCAAATGTGTTGTCGTTGCACAACAATTTACCCACGTTCGTCGTTCCGTTGCATCAACGATGTATAAGAGCGTTGACACATTGGCCAATTTATCTCAATTATCAGCTACTCATGCATGAATTTATACACACATCACGTCATGTGGTCACGCTAACAATATCGGCCGCTCAAAACATTTGTACGGAATAATACGGATGGTAGCACCGCAAATCGAGATGAAAGAAGGGATGAAGATACGTGTATGCTGCTGCTCCACTTCAGCTGCGCAATGAACAGCATTTTTTATTTTTATTAAATAGAATATACAAACTATAAAATAACTGAAAAGTTAAAGTGGTGGCTAACTTGTATAATTTACGAAAGTATCAAAAACCTAAAGAATAATAAAGATCAATAGGTATGGGTAGGTAGATATGGCTAATATTGAATTTAAAGTCATTAAAGATAGATAAATTAATAATCCCTTTAAAGACTAGATAAATGTCCTTTAAGGAACATTTCACGTGTTGCAATTTTGATATCTATGCCAATATATTTTTATGACCATATAAACACGATGTTTAATTGTCTTTATTCCACTTCGTAGTTTTCGCGAAATATGCATATTCGCCTTATGTTCTATTTTATTATTATTTGTAGTACTTAATGAGTTACGTGTCAGACATAATCATCTAGATAAAAGTTTTACACCCAACCAACCTCCGTACAATTGAAAACGAATGTACCTATTTGTTACACGCGAGCATGAGATAAACTTACATTTTATGGTAATGTCTGAACAGTAGAGAAATAATGTAACCATTCACAATAAGGAGCATTACATGTATATTTTATTAAATCCAGCTTAGCGTTATTGGGACTGAGATTTGAACGCGACGGCATGATTTATCAAAACGCTTTTCAAAATCTCTGATATTTTCCACGGTAACCTGACTACACATGACCTGATATTAAAGTACAGTCTAGTCCAAATATGTCGACCGACAGGAAACATTGGAATCCTCGATAGTCGACAGAATTATGCTGGCCTGTAGTTCCTGGATATATACTGGCTGACCCCAGAACTCGCCTCGCCTGTACGAGCTGCTATGGCGGGTTTTTTATCACGGTGCTCACCATCAATCTGATACAAATATGTTTCAGGTACCTTCCCACCAGTAGTATCTGTACCAAATAAGCTTGATTCTCGTTAAATCACGCTCAAAGAATTGAATAATTCCGTCTGCTTGGATTATGTAACGGCTATTTACGTTTGTTTTTTTTTATTCATATTATAATAATCATGTTTAATTAGTGACAAATGAAGCGAGATACGGTTATTGTTTAAAATGCATGCATCGGTAACCTTGGTCTATTGTAAAATAACGTGTTTAGATTAGATTTAATAATTGTTAATAAAGCAAAAAGGTACAATACATTAAAGTTTTTATTTTATGTCATTTATTTTATTTTTATGTCACTATGTTATCGCATCGTTTTTCAGAGGTCGTTGAACCTAATGAAACCAACAAACTTGACAATTAAGTACTACCATAATATCAGGTGGTGCCAGCAGCGATAACCCCGTTAGTCGGGCTCAAATGACACCCTCTATTTTATCTGAAATAAGTCAAATGGTCTCCATCAGCAAACACAACCATTGCAGATTATCCAGAAGTAATCACGGATCTCATCTGTCGAAAAATGATTGTTTAACTGCAAACACAAATAGCTGAAACATTAAACACACTTTCTATCGACGGACTCATCAGTAGCAACTAGCCGGCCGGTAAATGTCACTTATATAACTTGTGCGGCTTTTGTTGGGTTATAAAATATTTTGTTTTATTTAAACGATGCTGTGGTTGTTCATGAATTAGTTTGCATAGAATTCCAGGTATTTAAACTTGGAGAGAAGAAGCGAGTGTAGGAAATACTGGTTGCAGCATGCTGGATATCACCTTGGAGGAAAGTTAAATTATTGGTTATGAAGATATTGATGGTAATAAAGTAATGGTATCTGTTATTGAAAGACCTACTAATTATCAGTTATTCAACTTCCTTTATCTTTTTCTAAAGTTGAAACTCCACATTGGAAGTTGGAATGCATTAACATCTATTAACCAAAATATGGTTATTTTCTTAAATTACTCACCCATCATTCGCAAAGTACTATTATTGTACTTAAGGTCATTTTAATAACAATTCAAGGTTTTTGTAATCTAGTCTAATTACGTCCACAGCCACATTTACAGTTGGTGAGTTACTTTTGTTTTTTTCTCAAGCAAAATTATCTGCGAAGAAGTTTGCGTATCTTATTTAATAGCTTAGATTTTTAAGTCAACCAATACACTTCCTGTATGAAAGTATTCCAGAGTTTACAAGATGCAGGAAGAACTAGACGTGAGCTCGCCGGCAGCCGCAAATGTCAGCGCATCGTGTCTTGCGCACGCGCTCTAAACCCGGATTGGCTCTACAATTTGTTGAAAGTGGAATCGATTTGTTTTAGAAAGTACAGATTGTTTTTGATTGATTATGATGTATATTCTTTCTATAAAATAATTTATTTATAACAAAAAATAAATCTGACTCAATAAAAATAAAAAAACACCATTGAGTTTAATAATTAATTAGGGTACCTACTAAAGACATTTTTTTTTGTTATATTTTTAGCTTTTTAATTTATTGAAGTGGCTTTTATCTTTTTCCACAGGTTACAGGATTTTAAAAGTACCTGTATGGCACCTCTGATGCAACAATGTCATATTTTTTTACGTTTTGTGCAGATTGATATAAAGTTATTTTCTATCCGTCATATGCATACCTATTCCTTATGGACAGGGAGCCCTCGGGTAGCTGATCCACTTGACTACTATCAAGCTCATTTTCTGTGAGTAGCTTCGTTTCGATGAGACGACCAACTCAGCTACCCGATCAACCCAGCTATCAAGTGGATCAGCTACCCGAGGGCTCCCTGTCCATTAGTGTTGATTTTAATTTAGTCTGCATAGCATGTAGATCTTAGCTTTATTACATTGTTTTATACTAATTTACGTAAGTTGTTACTGTACGGTACTTAGAATATATCACTTTAAACTTGTTTGCCTTGTTTATATACTTTAATATTTTTCCTCAATAAAAAGGTCATCCATATTTAATTCAAAGAACAAGCTGCCGGTATGTGCTTATAAAACATTATAAACAAAACAAATTATTCATTTAAACATTTGAGGGATTTAAAGTGCTGACGCGGATGTTGGACATAACGTAATGCATAAATCATAACAGCAATTTTTTTGGCGTTGTGTGTTTTGTTATAGTTTTTTTTTCTATTTTGTATATGTGTACCTAACATATTAAAACAAAAAACTATCTGATAAAAATAATTTGTGGAAATGTACTGGCTAAATGCGGCGCTAGTTTGAAACTACTAATATCCTAAGTTGAAGCTAAAAGTTTGTATACTGTGGATATACTTTACTGTGTTTTCTACATTTTTATAATGTGAAATGTTTACGCCTTTATGATATAGTGGTTAGGTATTTACTATTGGTGAGTGGTAAAGATATATTCAAGCAGGTAGCCGTACATCTTATTTGATCTTTCATGTCATGTTCATAGCGCATGCGTCATTCAAGGTTTATTTACATTAATAGACATGTGGTCATCATGTGTATTGTCTGTTCTTTGATTATACCTAACACAATATAAGAGTTTCAGGATGTATAAAGTTTTTTAATTGCAGTGTGCAAAATTATAATTAAATAATACTTATATTTCATATATTAAGTGTCTCTACCTTACTACATAATCATTCCTTCGAAAAGAAAAACTTATATAATTTAGCTCTAAATAATGTAGTTTTATGAAACTGATCAAAAAGTTGATTTCCTAAAAATATAATGAAATAATAATAAATAATTTTTGGTACTTATATTAGTTATCAGATTTTCATTGTGATTTAAATTGTAGAGCCATTTTGGTATGACCGTACGACGACACTGATTGTAAGTAGGTATGAAATAAATTATATTAATCATATATTAAACAAAACTTTAGTATTAATCAGAAAATGTCAAAGGAGTTATGCCTCATTTTAATTTTGACACGATATCTCATTGTGAAATAATTAAAGCATTTAAGAAACTTAAAATTAAAGGCACCGAAGATCTATGGGGGTTATCTGTTAAAGCTATAGAAGCTATTATAATAAATATTGCTCCCATTTTAGCAGATATTTTTAATTTTTGTGTTAGTGACGGTACTTTTCCCGATTTAATGAAAATTAGTAAAATTGTGCCCATTTTTAAGAAAGGCTGTGTAAATAGCGCCTCGAACTATAGACCTATATCTATATTACCAGCTCTTAGTAAGGTTTTTGAAAAAATAATGCTGGACCAAATGTTGGCGCATTTTGATAGGAATAGGATATTGCATAATAAACAATTTGGGTTTACAAAGAATCGGTCTACTCAAGATGCTGGTTCTGCCTTAATGACATCTGTATTGGAGGCATGGGAGGGATCACAGGATGCTCTTGGTGTGTTCTGTGATCTCTCCAAGGCTTTTGACTGCGTCGACCATCAAACCCTTATTGCTAAACTCAAGTACTATGGATTTTGTGGTACATCTCTCGATCTTGTGATATCCTATTTATCTGGTAGGGAACAAAGAGTGTCTATTGAAGGCGTCACTTCAGTGGGATCCACAGTTAAAATAGGGGTTCCACAGGGTTCCATTCTGGGCCCTTTTCTGTTCTTAGTTTATATTAATGATCTTCCGTACATGGTAGAAAAGATGACAGACATAGTTTTATTTGCTGACGATACATCTTTAATATTCAAAGTAAATCGCAAGGATGAAAATCTAGTTACACCCAACAACATTCTAAATTTGATATTAAATTGGTTCTCTGCGAATAATCTTCTATTAAATGCAGGTAAAACAAAATGTATCCGTTTTACATTACCAAATGTTGGAAGGGTGAAGTCGCGCATTGAATTAAACGGAGAAATATTGGATCTAGTCTCTGCAACTACTTTCCTAGGAATAACCATAGATAGTAAATTGCAGTGGGACCCTCAAATTGAAAAAATATCCGGTAAATTAAGTGCTGCAGCTTTTGCTGTTCGGAAAATAAGACGCTTGACTGATGTTTCAACGGCTAGGTTGGTATATTTCGCATACTTCCACAGTATTTTGTCCTACGGCATTCTATTGTGGGGTTCAGCTGCTGATATAGACACTATATTTATATTACAAAAAAGAGCAGTTCGTGCTATATATGACCTAAGTAGCCGCGATTCCTTACGATCTGTATTCAAGGATAGTAATATACTGACTGTGCCGTCTGAATACATCTATCAAAATATTATGTATGTTCGTAAAAACCTCAATAAATTTAAGAAAAATAGTGACATTCATAGTATAAATACGAGGAACAAAAACAAACTCGCTGTACCCGCTTTTAGAATAGTCAAGACTAAAAAGTCATTTATGGGTAACAGCGTTAAATTTTATAACAAGCTCCCCAATAACGTAATTAATATGCCCGATAAAATGTTCAAGGCACACATTAAACGAGTGCTCATGTCTAGGGGCTACTATAATGTTAAGCAATATCTAGAGGATAGACATGTTTGGCGTTCGGCTCCTTCTTGCATACTGCGACCTCCTAGGGACCCTGTAGCTTAAACTATGTAGGGAATAAACTCATAAATTTACCCTAAATAATTAAATATGTTGATCTTTAAATGACTTCAATATAATACGAGCAAATTAAATAAATAAATTTTAATGAAAACTACAATAAATTGAATTAAAGACGACCGATCGTGTAACAAATAAAATACCTACGTGAATATGGCAATTTTTTAATCGACAAGTCATTATTTTCGAGAATAGCTTAAGCGGATCAAAAACAAGCCCACTGAGTTTGTTCGCCAGGTCTTCTCAGGCAGGGTCGCGTTTGGATCTGGTGGTAGTTTTAAAACAATCAATCTGGAGATACACATGATCCGTATTAATCTGCCTTATAACTAACTATATATTTAAAAGGCTTTGTATTTCCGCAAATAATTTGGATTGAAAGACTGGACCAAAAACAAGCCCACTGAGTTTGTCTAGCTGGAACTTCTCAGGGCTGGGTCGCGCCGCGTTGAATCCAGCGGTAAAGGAAGCCCACTTGAGTTTGTTTCGCCGGGTCTTCTCAAGGTGGGTCGTTTTGGATCCGGTGGTAGTTTTAAAACACGTGCCGTTTTCGATAATGCCTATGGTCCATATAGACGACCCCTCAAAATTTATGATGATTCTGGACTATTCCATAGTAAAAATATGGAAAAATAATAATTATAAATAGTTTTAGTGTAATTGCCGAGTGTATTTTGATGATGCTATGTATGTATGTATACATTAGTTGATACTGATTTCTATGTAATATAAGTTTCTTTTACTTTTGTACTGACTTGTCATAAGCGCTATTTCAATTGCCTACATGATTAATAAATGCTTTCATTCTTTCATTCTTTCATTCTTTCTTTCATTCTTTCATTCTTTCATTCTTTCACTGTTTAGTCCTTTATCCATATTTATAAAGTATAATTCATTAGGTGTTTATTAAAGTGATAACATTTTCGTACTTAATACAAGTATATTCTATAGACGTTGTATCATCTCTTTTAAAGTAAATATGATTGATAAAGCAAACCCTTCTTTAGTAAAATATAACAAAGTTGAACATTGGAGTTCTATTCTGGCAGAAATTCTATATCGCATTGATCTATTACATTTCAATCAAATAGTTTAATAGACGAAGCGGATAGCCGTCGTCACGTCGATCATTACGGCCGTTCCGAAGAAGTCACAAGCAGTATAGCAGTTATTGTTTTCAACAGACTTGGGGGTGCTAGCTGGTGACAGTGAGGTGTAAAGTCTCTAATTTCAATCATAAAGACTAACAAGAACTATACTAAATCATTTTAAAGTATTTAATGGAAACAATATACTTATTAGTTTGTAAGAATTGTTTTTTTTTTATCCTGACTCGGCAAAGTGACTACGCTACACCTGATGGTAAGTGTAGCGCAATCCAAGAATATTGTCGACCAACGATAAACAATGTGTCCATCGTTGGTCGGCAAGATTATGCCGGCCTGACAAAGGGCCAAGGGGGAGGGGAAGGAAAAAGGGATAGGAAAAGGGTGAGGATCAGGGGGCAAGCCCCCTGGGGAGAACCGGATATACACTGGCTGACCCTGGAACGCGACCCACACAAGGTGGGCCACTATGGCAGGTTTTGGCACCAGTGTACGGTGGTCGCTATCCGGTCGGATACAAGTATCCTCCCAGCAGCAGGTACGATGGAATCTTTAATTGTAAAAGCCTGTCAAGGGATTCCGAGCAGCCGCCTGCTTAGATGGGAGGTTCAGCTGGATAGACATCGCTGTACAGATTGACAGACAGTTGATAAACCTGTCAGTCACATTACTGACTTATTTTTTTGAGAAATACTTTGAAACCAACAAGACGTAGTCTGTGTAATCGATATAAATAATTTGACGCCTGGTATAAATCAGGGCTGATTATAAGCTGTTTAATACACGTTTTTATTAACTTCATCTGTTTCTGTTTCACCTGTTTGTTTAAAGTCTAACTAAAAAATATATAAAATAAATTTGAAGAAAACTATGTATTTTATTGTAAAAAAAAGCGTGGGGTGCTTTTTAAGATACTATCTAAATGATAATCCTTCTACTCATATCTGTCAATACAATAAATATAACTACTGACACCATGCACCCCATGCTTTTTTTTACAATAATTTAATAAAACATGCAGAGTGTAGCTTTCATCTGCAATCGGAACCTTGGCCCTGTCATTCTTGCTTAAGTAAATGAACATTTGTAGAACATGTATGTTGCGTTAATATTTTTCGAGCACATTACATTTGTGCAATATAAAATGAATAAGTTATAAATGTTTAAAGGGATATTAAATATTTCAGATTACGTCATGAAGCAGTAATACAGTATTTATGCCCTAAATCCCTGATCGTTATTACTTAATTGCTTATTTTTATTTTGAGTTTTATGTCGTGGTTTGTAAAGTAGATATACTTCCCTATTGCGATTTATTATTTGTTAAACAAAATCATTAGCAATATCGCATTTTTTAAAACCTCAGACATCGATTTTAACTGTGTAACATTGTAGATTCACTATATATATTCCAGAAATGTAAAAAAATATTTATCCACTTTTTACTTATCTCTATTACATTTGGTATATTCATAGGATCAAAACAAAAGATTTTTTTCAAGTGAATAGACTTCACTATAGCTAATAACCATGTCGAATAAATTATTTTTTTAACAAAAAATCGCATTTCAATCGGTTCTTTTCTTTAGACCCACTGCTACACAAAGGTGTCACAAATAAAACACCCCTCTTTTTGCCGAGGGTTAAAAATAATGCAAATAAATGCGTATGTGAAAATAATATTAAGAAATATTCTAAAATTAAAACATCTTTAACATCGTTGCTTGTTGAAATCTAGAACCAAGGCTAATAGCATAATGCATTAAAAATAGTTAAGTGTAGATAGGTATACAAGTTTGAATGCTACTGTAACCTATATACTTTTTTTAATCGATTACCGATTATGAAATAACATTTTAATGATTATTACACGATAAAACGATCAGATCGCTTATCATGTCAGAGTCTTATGATTGAAACAACAATAGGTAAGTATACTTATTATTTCAAAAGATAATCTACAAAATATGTTGTCATAATTTACATATTTAAATTTATATCTATGTATATACCATCATGACATATATACCATCGGAAATATGTCTATTAGGTAGGTACTTTCAATAAAATAAGTTTTAATTGATCTGAACAAAATATATATGGGACCACAACGCAATTAAACCTCATGATGGAATGGTTTTTTTTCCTATTTAATCAGTCCATAATTGACGGAGAAATCGATGTATGTATATAAAAAATACTCGCCGAGTTGAGAACCTCCTACTTTTTTGAAGTTCGGTTAAAAAAGCCGTCGTGTACGTTAATTGATGGTTAAATCTTACTCGATAATAAAATAGGCACTTAAAATATTAAGATAAACATATGGTTCACGGTAAAGTATGTTTACACCAAACCTCCTTTGCACAGTCAGTCAGGGATTGTTGAGAAACAACCCTAATCCCATTACTCTCCTGTGAACATGGCCTGTAAAGGTGCATACAGTCGTGTATCCTGATTATTATAACTTGAACGGGAGAAAATGGCAATTGGAACCGGTCGTGTCGGATATGCCGTCGGCCATTGTGGTTCAAGGATACTGCAGTATGTATTATACTGAGCCTACGTCGATATGCGACGGAAGGAAATGCAATGTGAATTGTACAGACTGCAGACCCCTGTTTTATATAGGAGGTCATAATAAAACGCTAACCACTTAATACTTTATATGGACTTGGTACTACAAGGAACCTACTATGCATTATACGGATTATTTAAAAAAGAATTTACGTTAGGCGTCAAGTACAATGCAAAATTATTTGATTACTCTCTTTTATGAACGACCTATACGGAAGTATTTAATAATCAAAGAGTTCATGCTATTTAATTGTTCGAATAATTGTATGAATTGAATATATTACCTATATGGATAGTGAATTATTTATTTTTATCAGTAAGAAGAGACATGACCTTATTACTACGATAACTTAATAGCGTCTGAATGAACTGAACTCTAATTTCATGTCAATAACACGTGTCTAATGTAAAATACAAATAGTTTCGAAATCGTTATCTCTAAAGAACATAAGAATAATAGTTCCAGTGACAATTGTGCAATTGTTGGGCGATATATAAATCTGTGATCGCATTAACAAGACCACTGTCGATATCTCATAATAATCAGGTTTGAAACAATGTTATTGTGGTTTATTTATAATGATTTAATATCGGTAATTATGATCTTGCTCAGCCCGTCATACCTAGTTTACAAATTGTAATATTTACGTAAACTTATCAAATCAAGAGTGGCACGTTCGTTTTGACTCATTCGACCGGCGAAATGTGTTTATATTGCAACTGAAACCACAAGTGAATCATGATACTTTGAGAATGGGAATATAATACTCAATTAAAATACTTATAATATTTGTAAGGTGATATTTCGTAATCGGAAATTTCCGTCGAAATGATTGATTGTACCTACGTATAAAGCAGAAGCTTTGAACATATACCTGACTGATCCTTGCTAAACTTTGCATCAGGCATAAAAACATGAAAGTTATTCGGACGATATAATATAAAAAGGGTCCAGAGGAGGGTAAGATATCGATTATAAAACCCTATAAAGTTGCTGAGCGAGGGGAGACAGGTGAATGTACGCGGAGGCACGCCATGGTCCCTCACAATGCAAACTTTACTAACGAAAACGGTGCAACATCTGACCACTCTGTTTAGTCAACCACGCATTGCAATATTAACTTACTTTCCAATGAGTCATTGGATTTAATTTTGGTTTCCCTGTCACATGGACTACCACGTGACATCTAAAGTTTTGTATTTTTTAATAAAAAATAATTCAAAACGTTAGATGAAGGTAATTAATGCTTTCGTAACGTTGCATTGTTAAAGGTGAGTACTGCGGGTAAGCGTAAGCACAAATAATGCTAAGGTCCGCTACAATAAGATAACCTTTTATGTCATGGAAACAAAAGATCAGCACTGTAAATTTTAAATAAAGGATTTTTTAACTACTTACACACTTACTAACATTGCCAAAGGCACTGAACAATACAAAGAGAATCAAATGTCCGTCTGGAAAATCAATAAGCATGCGTCCAATACACAAACCTTGTCACGTCATCGCAGCGATCTTTGTCCCTGCTTAGTATTCATATAATTACTTCGGCAAACAAATATGAATTACTACCTTTTGCTGGGAAATAAATTTTAATGTAGGTATTTATTGTATAGAACCAACCGTCTAACATGCTGCGTCGTGATGTCAAGACATCTTCCTCGAACTCCTCTAATACTACCGGCTTCTCCTTCGTTACATCCATGATTATACTTGCACACTGACACTGCACTCTTTACGACACAACACAAACCATAACTGATTCTTCTTTCACACAGATCGATGGCATAATAGCATCGACGCTGTCCAGCTGATCGGACGCGTTTAGGATCGACGAGTACGGAAACGCGTTATCGCGGTAGCCGTAAGCTAATAACTGGTAATCGACCGGTCGGTCGCCGCCGCACATCGGCCGTTCAATGTCAGTATCGAATGGAGGATCAATTATGCGACAGAGGAGCGCGTGTCGCAACTTTGCGTGCCTGGCTCAGTACGCCGAGCAATGGGGCTGGTGTGGCGCACATGCGTTTTATGTCGGCGCATGCGCGCACCGCGAGCGTGGTATCGACTTGACACGCTATGGCACGGCCATGGCGTCGACGGGACGCTTCGTCCCCTCGCGACTGACCGTGCTCCCTCAGTCTCCGATACAAGTTAATTGAGCAATTTGCGTCGTTCGAGTGACACACTCAAAGCCTTTCTGTTGCAACAATAAATATGCGTTACGCAATTTTAGAAAGAAATAAATGCTCAGTCTGTTAAGGTCAAAGCTTTTGCTTAAAATTAATGAGTAGATAGTTAGAAGAGAATAGACGTTATGTTCAGATTAGGTATATATTAATTACTTAGGGATGTCGTTCAAGAAAGAAGTGTGATAAAAGCTCAGGGTTAGTCAGCAAAAAATGTGAATAAAAGACATGGAACAAAATATTGAGAACTCTTCTAAGATTACATGACTTGATAATTATATCATTTTATTACTACTGACGTAAATTACAAATGTTTAGGCAACAGGAAAAAAAGATTTATTAGAGAAACAGTTCGAGCAATGTCACCTGCCAATGCCTATTCGCATTCATTTCTCTTTCTTCGAGGTGCGCTGTTGCGTGTTGCTATTACTTAATTGTCAGGCGCTTATTAAACGCCTAACAAGATTATCAGCGACAGTAAATTATAGTGCTAGATAACAATAAATACGATATAAATCGTAACACGGTGTTTGAATTATCATTTGTTGTTATCATTTGGTTTATAATTTGTGGTGTAACATTATTATCGTATAATGATTATCTTACTATATCATTCAACATTGGATTATTTTTTTGGTTCCAAATCGACTAAACGAATATAAGCATTAAGAAGTAACTTTGGCAAATCGATTCGAGCAGAATAGATACTTAAAATATGGTGTATATATCATATGAAAAGAGCGTAGAAGTGGCGCCAACATTTGAGACAGCAATATTTCGGCACCTCTACCTACTACGAGTATTGATCTTTAGGGCAAGAGCCAAGTCATAGATAAAATGTTCGCACAAACAGCCTGTTCAATGGAAGATTTTGCCCTCCGTGACATCATTCAGATTAGTGATGTCAACTTTATTTTATACCTGCTGTCTTATTTCTCATATTATCTGATGAATAAATTCTGATATGATATTCACTGACAATGAGGCCTGGATTATGGTTATGTATCTGAAACACATTAATTATTACAACAAATACGAAGTTAATTTAGGCAGTTACCATTAAAAATGTTTATTTTCCTTGGTTCATTGTTTTAACATAAAAAATTTATTTAATTTGACAATATGTATACTACATATTGTTTAATAAACATAGTTATTTAATTATGTAAATACCAACTTATTTTAAACATAATCAATTGATTAATTCTTAAAATTTATTATTAACTTGATGACCCTGCTCTAAGCAAGAAAATAAAAATGAGAGGAATAAATTAAGTAAGTACATATAGGTAAAAAAAAATATATAACGACGTATTGGCCTCTATTGTTTCCTTCCCGTCATTAGTGGTCAAATAGATTATAGTTATAGCATATATAGGAGGTTATAGAAATAATACTTAGTGCATTGGGGGGCAAAGCTATAATAATATACCTACCAACCATCGGATAAGTACAAATTCAAACCCTGGGATTCATAATTTAAAATAAGTACATACAAAGGATTACACGTTGCCGCAATATAACATTATTATTAGAAGAAATTTACCCCAATGCCCCACATTAAACAGAGGGTCGTGGTATTTGCACAGTTTTGCTTAATCCGAGTGCCATGGCGTCCGATATTTATTGAGTTCACGCCTAGCTATCATGACTTGCTAGATCATCTCGGCTAGGGCGTGGCACGGTCACGTTTGTGAAGTAACCGACGAATATACACAATGGCAAAGTTTATACTATTTGTGAAATAGGTGTGGCCTTAGACTTTGCAACCAAATTAATGTTCGATGAATCAATGTGATGTGACTAAAAAAATTGGGTGTATTAGAAAATATATCTATATATAATGATATTAGGAATTTTTATTACATAATAAAATATATGTCTTATTATAAAGTATCTAGATAAATAGGTAGCAGAATTACGATTAAGATTACGTGACGTATCTACTTATTCGGACAGTTACCTATGATATAATTTTCTCTACTTGATCATAAAATGAAACCAAACAAAACATAAAAAATATATAATGATTTTATTATCTTTATTGATCTTTGCCAATTAAAGGCAACAAAAGCTCAATAGAAATAAATCAATTCCCTACTTCCGGCGTATATGCGATAAGAAAACATCAGTTGGACAATACTAGCAATTCTACGTTACAAATTAATCGTACAAAGCTGGACTATGCCTCCCACGACAATAACCTATTGAATATAACAATGAGTGCATTATTTTACTACCGGCGAAAGCCATTGCGTAATCTAACGACTTTAAGAATTAATGAGTGAACTTCGTTTAGTTATATTAAACTCCTTTGATCCGACCGTAACAATACCCCGATTAGAGGTAACATTAATAAAATAAGCAATTAGTACAGGTATTGTAGCGTTTGTGATTTATATTCCGTAAATGTATTTAGATCCCTACGCATTGGGAGCAGGAAGAGAGCGAATTAGACCTTACGCAGCAAATAGCGAAAGTTTAGACTGTATTTAGTTAATTGAATTATTTATCAGATCCAGAAATAGATATCCGTAAGAGCACCGCATTAATAAATACAGATACAGATACAAACAACCAGTGTTTTAGCGCATAATTAAGCACATCAACCTATAGTATACCTAATATAGTTATGTTGAGATGCATAACACAGAGAACTTGCTATTGATTTTAAGATTCTATAAGCATCTAACAATATCAGTAAGTCTCTGGGTCTTAATATTTTGATATGTGATGTCGGACTTTCTCTATGATTTTATAAGGATTGAATAATTTACAATACGTAAGTATAAAGTATAGACCCTATGGGTAATATAAGCAAAACGAGCTGAAACCTGTACAGTATTTACAACGAGCAGACTGTATTGCACCTCATTACTAATTCAATGGTGCCTTAAACGCCTTCGAGGAACTAAACCTATATAGTCGTTAAAGCAGTTAATGCTTACAACGGCTTGTAAATTAAATGCCCTTAATCTCACTTTATAGAGGCCATTTATTTAGTCAAATCGAACCGATCCTCGTGTAATATATTTTCTAAAGGAAATGCATTTGTTTAGGTGTTTACGACACAAAGAGTAGGTAGGTAATTCAATTTAGATTCATTGCCATATATTGCCATGCCTACTTCGTTAGATGTTTCGTGATTTAATAAGAAGTCGGTTGCTAAAAATGAGAGCGAGCGATGAATAGTTTTGTTTTATTTATAATGTAATCCAGGACTTCTTATCTAATAATTTCAGGATTATGGAAGCTTTAGACGTGTGAATAATAAAACTTATCAATACTTAATTATTTAGACTAGGATTAAACGCTCGTGTTCTTTCATAATGTCTAAATTCATCCATGTGGGTAACAAATTAAAACCACTTTAATATTTGCACCTAATCCTAAAACAGATTTCCCACGGCGATTTCTTTGTTAGTTTGAACGTACCTAGTACCTAGCTATAATAATTATGTAAATACAAGTACTAAATTTCAATCTCGTTGGTAGGAAACAAGGTTTGAACCTTAACCTTTGTCTAGAAAGTAATTGGTTACAAATTTACCACGGCGCGATGTGAACGCCGCAAAAACACTTCTTTCATTAAAAATCTTAATAATGCAGTCAAAGTTGCCATTAAAACGTAATGATGGGTTTTCTGTCATCAACCTTGATGCATCTCTGAAAATATTCACACGATATAAAGTGTACTTGCAGCGTTCCACACACGACCGTTATCTTTTTATCTGAATAATAAGTAGGTATACTACAGAAAAAAATATGAAATACGCAATTCTATTGTGGCAACACATTTTACACCTTCATCATTGTTTGAAAGTTATCACCTTTTACTATTTCATATTAGGTTAGTACTTGTGGATGACGTAAATGTTTATTGTGGGCTATTTGCTCGTTTCCTTGGAACTACTAGTACGGGAAATAATCTAAAAGATTATTTAACAGTAATTAAAGGTGATGGTTGTTACGCTTGAAATATTTTATTCTTGTGTTCTTGACCCAGTATTTTCATTTTTCAATATAATAATATGAACAATAAAAACAGCGTCGAAACGTTAATGCCAATTTAAGAAGTCTTTCAAAATTGCTTAAGCATGAATATGCTGTGAATACAAGGTGCAGTTAATTTACCTAGACCGTTAGTTCCCAAAGTGTTCCAGGTGGACTCCCAGGGGTCCACGGGAGACTCGACGGCGTTCTACGTTGGCGTGACAAAAATGGGGGTTCACAATTCGTATGCGTATCACGAAAATTGATCTGCTTTCGATAGTGAAGAACTAAAATGTTGACTTATATATCGGGCCGGATCGGGCTATAGTATGTATTCGAATTAAGAACATAGCATTGGAATCATTTTGGTAGTTAAACATATACTTACTAAGTATAGACTCTTGTTAGCTGAACCTTTTCAGATTTCTAAGATTTTTTTTATTGAAGTAACACACAGACACAGGCATAAGCACTTACGACATTGTATCAAAATTTGACCAATAAAGAGTAAGCACAGAGTCGCGACTAACAAGAATACGATAGTTAGATACGGTTTGAATATTGTGGATTTTTTGCATCTCCGGTCGCGTGCCAAACCCCGTGTGAATAGAAAATACTCGTTTCATGTCAGAGATGTATTATTTATTATGTTTGTAAGCCGTGAGTGATGTTCATAGTATGAATTGGAGATGAAATTGAGAGTAGATAATGCAAAAGAACTCTCACACAGAAGTCGTAAGGAATAACTGGATTATTTTCCTGTTACAAGAAATGCAATACTACTGATATATGTTGTGATAAGTAAGTAATGTACAATTTTATGTTCAGCGAATTTATCTTGAAACTATGATGTTTGATTTCGTAGATGAAAAAACTTATTTGTACGACTTATACTGATTATTAAAACGTTTAAAATAACCTTTCATATTGTCATGTCACCTTCAAACGTGGTAACTTCATTATTAATATGACATACAATTCTGATAGTATTTATTTAAACTATTTACCTGTTGTAGATGTTAAAATAAAATAAAACCTATTTAAAAATATAGTAACTTATATTCATGTTGAATATTCAGATACTAATAAATAAGATCAAAATCACAATTCAAACAATCACGATACAATATGTGTATCAACAAGCCATGAAGTAGAAGGTTGCTGACCCGGCAGCAAATGGGAACGATTCCAAAAAAAAACAGGTTTTCGATCAGAATTTTTAATAAGTAAGAGTACTTAATATTGAAAATGAAAGCCGCGCAGATATTCTTGGCTAGAGATTTTTTATCCGTACACGGCAAAGTGACTGCACTACACCGGATGGTAAGCGCAGTGCAGTCTAAAAACCCAGCGACGACCAAAAACAATGAGTTTATCGGTCACCAGAGTCATGCCGGCCTTTATAAATGCTTCTTCCCTCTTCGGAGAGAGAAGAAGCAAATCGAGGGGCCTACGACAGGAAAAGCGAATGACCGATGCAGGCGCACTAATATAGGGATGTACCCCTATACCCGCCCCAATCAACCATCAAGTCATCGCTAGCCCCTCGGGAGAACCGGATATACACTGGCTGATCCTGGAACGCGATCCACACAAGACGTGTGGATCACTGTGGCAGGTTTTAACACCATGTGCCCAGTGGGCGCTATCCGGGCGGATATGAATATCCTACCACCACCAAGTGGTTGAGGAGTTCTTTTAAAATAATCGCACTAATTAATTTATCTAATTATACGTAGATACAAGCGCTTATGCATCTAAAACAGATTTAACTAAACAATCGGAAGCAAAAGAAGCTTAATATGTTTTCATTAGTAACTTATAACTCGTTCATCGTGAACAAAATAAGGCTAATAGTGATTAATTAGCAGCGATTATGTAACACTTAGAATAATGCTGTGTTCGAGATAGCACGTCATTAGTTTTGTCGAACATCTGTATCAGAACATAGTGATGAAATTTGCATGTCAATGTAATTAAATATTAATGTGTTTGTATTCTTGCTAGACAGTGATAGATTTGGTGTTTATTGAGGACTAGAAGCATTATAGAAAGTGGTTAGTTTTTCTATTTTTTTTATTAACCTGAATGATGACACAACCAGGTCGCTCGCCTAATGGTAAGCCCCACGGCAGCCCATAAACAGACATAACGCCACATTCAAATTTGAATTACAATTGAATTTCACTGCATGGACCTGGACTGTATTCGTCACCCTAAGACGTATATCGCTAAGTCTTATACTGCCAAGCGTTTTCACTGACTTAAATTTTCTTCAAACCGAAACACAATTGCTGATTGGCGGCAGAAACAAACAAAGCGGTGGTATCGAATCAGATGGCCTCTCGCATACGAGAGATCTACCACCTAGCATCTCCTTGACCACCTCCACGACTTAGCTAACGAGTAGCGGATTGTGAAACGAGATGCAGCGGGTTCGATCCCCACACCGGCACGAATGTTAGTGTGATTCGCATATAGCTACAATATCCAGTAATTTTATCAACCATCACCGTCTAATCTATATTTTTCACGTGACTTTGAGTTGATGTTCCGGACTTCTAGTACAAGTATAGATATTTAATTGATATCAAGAACACTACTCCAGAGGACAACATTGAAAAGGTCAAAGATGTTAGAGGCCATCAAAAAAAAATTAAGTCATCGTCGAGGGACGAGGACCCCTTACCGCCCTCTTTGCCCGTACTCGTAAGAAGGCAAAAGTTTTATCAGCGATTTGGCTCTGACCCAAAAATGCTTAGATCAACCTTCCAAGAAGTGACTACAACTTGTATTTTCATATGAAGTTAAACGAAAGTATAGTAAATCAATTATTACCCGGTTTTACATTTTCTTTACTCGGTGACTTCTCAGAATCACTAAAACCTATTAAATTAGCATCGGTTGGGTTATTATGTTTATTTAGCAGGTAACCATGTTGAATCTAAACAATTTATTTGAAAGTCACATTTACAAACGGCCATATTTAACGATTACTGTTGAATTTCATAAAGCGCTGCTTAAAATACAGTCAATGGACTGTAAGCCAGAGTCGGATTTAACTACACATATGAGAATAAACAGAATAAATCACATTACTACATCATAATTCTAATAGCTTAAACCTTATATCTTCAGAAACTGACTATTATCGACTAATGAAAAACTTTATTAACGTTTGCGATTCTGTAGACATAGATACTTAATTTAAAAAATACTTCATTAGTTCAGATCCATAATTTTACACCGTGGTAGGCAAAAATCATAAATAGCAAAGTAAAGATTTCTTACGTTTACGCGAATGTTACTCATTGAATTAAAACGAATTTAAACGGATTTTATCGTGGCTTTTTTATTTTATTTTGGTCCCGACGTTTCGAAAACTTTTCAGCCTTCTTGGTCACGGGGTGGACTAAATAAAATAAGAAAACGCGATAAAATCCGTTTAAATTCGTTTTATTTCAAAAGTAAAAGTAGCGATATTTTTATGCAAAACAAGTTCAAAATTCAAATTATGTTCGTAATGCGTAAACACTAGAATTAATAAGTAAAGGACCGGTTGGTGTCATCGACCACACACGCAATTTTTCGAATCTAATGTGATTATATTCCAATAAGTCGATAAAAATCTAATGATAAAATTATCTTTTTAAAGATTCTTGCTACTTTTTAAATAAATAAAACCGTGTTTTTATCTTCACTGTTTGTCTGATTAATTATGAAATCTTTGAATCTAATTTGAAATCACTTCCGATTTCGTTGAAAATCAATCTCAAAACATCTAGAAATTGCAATATAATTCGCAAACGTTTTTTATTTGGTAGTTGATTGCTCTGAGTGTCTGTACTGTGTATTTACATTGGAGCTTTATAGAGACTGGCTTTATATTTATTGTAGCAGAATCTGTCATGGATGATAATGTTACAAATTAAGTGAGAATCGCCACATTGATTTCTCAGCAGGCTGAGAAGCGTTATATTCCCAGCTCGAGATATCACAATTTGTGTTTGAGTATTATATAAAAAAATCAATGAATTCCCCAGAATTAGAATTTGTGCCTGGTATGACGATAGACTCGCCCTGTAAACATCTTGGGACGGTAATAAGCTCAGCGAAATATAGGTGGACCTATTGCAACTCTACATATCCATTCGGGGATAATAATACATCTTAGTATTATTTAGAGATAATTCCAAAAGACAACTTTATTATGTTGTTTGTTATGAAACAAATCAGCAATGTTATGACCTCTGCCTACTCATAAATTGACGATAACTTTTCATGACTTGACCAAACATTTCTTATCTAGATTCACGACACTCACGAAAAATCGATTATGTTACGTACGGAGCCCATAATCGATTGTCCTCAAGGTACAGATGCCTACTACTCAAAATAAACCATCGTTCTCATTCAGATGTAGGTTGCGATAGCCAGTTAATACCACTCAATCATAGCCCGTGGCTGTAGTTTAAAGTATTGTCTCATTTATTTTACGTCTATAATGGTCGTTGGGTGGAGACACATTTATGTGCACTAATTTAGATAGAGAGATTGTAGAGTCATATGTAATTGACCCTTTAATTGTTGTTACTCTAACGGCGAAGGAAACATCGTCGTGAGGAAACAAGCACAGCTAAGAAATCCTCCATAAGAATTTCTAAGGTAAAAATTAAGAATCGCAAAGTGTGTCACTTCACTCAGCGCGAAATGGCGCACACAGGCGACCTGCGGCTGACATAACGGCCAAGCTTTGTCATAAAAGTGACCGGCATTTAAAAAAAGAAATGTCACTATTAATGTGTAATTCGTTGTATATTTGAACGAACTCCACACCAATTTAACATTTGTAGTTATAAAAATTACCTACTGTTCATAAAAAGAAAATTCCCAACTGTTTAATTATGTATACTTTAATTGCTATAATATAATTAATATCTATAAATTATATCTTACATTAATTGTTGTGATATACATAGGTATAAATAAACAAGCAGTAATTACACAATTATAAAATATTAGGTACTACGATCAGAAGCAAATAGTTTTTTATTCCCTGTTTTTATCGTATATCATCAAAATGATTACAAGATGACCAAGAAATTACAATTATTATTCGTTATTGTCACCGAAGAATTAAAAAAAAACTATAATATAATCGTTAGTTCCGAAATCCTACTCATGGAAATGCCTAAGCAGGTTTTATGATGTGTTTAGTTGTTATTTGCATTGATACTAGCCTCTAACAAGCTATTCAGCCTTCGAAATAGTTCGTAGCTATTATTTCCTTGAAATATACATGTTTTCAATACTGTGGCGCGGCACATCTCCTCATAAATAATGAACACGCTACTGATATTTCTATTATAAAATTAAATATAATTAACACCTATTATTAGTTTTACAGTATCACAAATATTTCATGTCCCAGTTAAATCTGTAACAGGTGTAGAAATTTCATTAATAATAATGTGATGTTTCTTCTTTGCAGCGAATGCGCATTCGTACCCACTTTCTTTCACAGAAAGATGTTAAAGTAAATTGGTGAAATTACCCAATTACCTACTTGTGTGCGGGCAGTGTGCAGGCCCGGAGTATACCACGTAGAACTCCCTAGTAATATGGCTTTTGGGCGATCAGAGACTGCGTTGGTACCCTTCCTTTACCCATTACAATGTTAGGACAATATGTGTCAGTGCCGAGTCAAATCGCATAAGGTTTCTAAAAACGTCGTACTCTCAAATAAGTACACGAACATATCCGACACATAGTAGTAATACCTGATCGATCTCCATATGTTATTCGAGTCCACGATACTGTAGTGCAAAAGTTATGACATTTACGTGACCTACTCATGTGTTAAAATACTCTTCTGACAACTTCGCACTTGGATGAATCCGGCCTGACATGCTCCAAGATTATTGTTTCCCGTGCGTTTTCGAGACGGCCGCGGCAGGCGCGGTTGTTTTTGCGACACACGCATCGCTTGCACAATTAACCCGGTTCCATTTGCCATATTAAATTTCAATTATGATCTCGCGGAAGCCACACGCGACGATTTGTAACTATAATGATAGATTACCGTTGTTATGTGCTTCTTTGTTTATGGACGGACATAATCTATCGTGCAGTTGGTAACAAGCAATCTGTCCAGTGACCATGTGCGGATTTAATGTTGCTTTTGTTTTTGGACGAATTTATGCATTTTACACCCTTTTGTAGTTAAAAACATTGTAATGTAAAAAAATTATCTTTTGCACATTGGAGTGGGATAAGGGCAGGTGGAAAGAAAGGTATATATAACATATGTGTATTGTATATGATAAAAGAGACGAGAATACGAGTAAAAGTGGTGAAAATAAACAGACTTTTTTAAAGTTAATGAGCGCGGTGCACAAAAACAAAAAATATAATTATCTCCAATTATTCTAGAGCTGTAAGGTATTCGTCATATAAATTCATCAAGCAATTAGTGCCCGGAGTGTTCTGCCCATATAACACTTCACTCTCACTTGGCCGTTGTTTATTAACATCTTACTAGTATATGATTTTAATGACCGTTTACAACATCATTCTCGTTTCTACATTGATAGTTGAAACTATCAATATAAATTGTAAATGGATGTGAAAATTTTAATTAATTAATGGGATAGGTAGAATAAAAGATTCCGAAGAGAAAGGATGATTTGATTGATCGCAATGGTTTTAACGTGCTACATAAATCTGCATCAATGAGTACAATTGGAAACTATTTTTTTTTGACTGCGTCGATAGCGCAGTTGTATTGCTTACGCGGTATGACAGCTGTACTAAGGTCTCAGGTTCGATCACCGGGTCTGGTAAGCAATTTTGATTGTTTTAATAAAAATGTTTCATCGTTCAATTGTCTGTTGCGCATATAATAATGTATAAAATACAATGTACGAAACTACCTTAGTAGTGCCTGGTATGGCGATATGTTCGCCACCTATCACATCATTGGACGGAAATAAGCTCGGCTCGGATGTACGGGTCACACTTCTGCCTACCCCGGGGATTACAGGCGTGAGTGCGAATGTACGTATTTTTAGATAAGAACATAGATATGTTCGTACATAATGAACAGCCAAGTACTTGTTAACGTATTTTAGCCCAATTAACCAAAAGCATTTGGAAAATATTTATATTGTAAATTTACGTCGCAAAACCTTTGTCTAAATAGCAGTCATTATACTAAATATTTTGTATATACCCTATTTGAATTATATATTTGAAAGGATTTGCAGATATATTATACATATAAATTGTACGTGCGACAAAACCCTAATTGTAATTACATAGTTCGTCAAAAGTTTTAAAATACATTTGCTTGCGTATAAATCACATCTCAAAACTTGTAGATACAAAACGCTTCTCATGACAGCTAACGTTCCTTACAGGGATCACTGGGCTTTGCGTAACCAACGAGTAGGAAGGGAATTTGCCACTAATGTTTAAGATATCAAGTTATATTTAATTACCACCACACATGCATTTAATGAAAACTAATATGCCTAGGACTTTCTAGAACTTATCATTTTTACGCAATAAACGATTACATTTAATATGAATAGGCTTTTGTTGATTGAAATAGCGGCTAATTCATCAAGTGACTTCAAAATAGGAGGATATCAATTTTAATGTGTTATTTTATTTGCTATTCATTAACTTCTATGTCTTATGTCAGTCTGACGTCAAGCGGTCAATGATAATAATGTCTATTGAATATTCACAAAATGAATTAACAATGTTAATGTTAGACTTTCTACTGTCACTAGTGGATGTTGATAAACATGATGCGATCAGAAGTCACAAGAAGTTCTGAGTTATGAATGTTGAAACTCACTTCTCAATTCAATTTATTAATACGGAAGGCGTAGGGCTTGCAGATATAATCGTCTATACTCTACGTGATCGACCATAGTGAGGTAAAGGCAAGTTCTGTCCTTACTAACCAATAACTAATCGGTAAGTAGGAAATTGAATTACGTGAATCACATTGTACTTTTATTATAAAGAAACGCGATATCGTTGAGCGCTTATTCGATAGTTCCCAGCGACGCGACGCGATGGACGGCAACTTTGATAACTATCCGATTGTGTTTATAAGTCAAACGTACAATTGTTTAATTAATTGTCCATACTGGCACTATTAAGTCCAAATAAGTAAACGAATCAAGTTGATCCTTTTTATGTGACCGTGTTTTTATTTTCATTTATACATGATTTCCAAGCATTTTTTGAATTGATGTACTATACAGGGTTATTTTTAAAACACCAGCAACCTCGCAGGGGTAGATTCCTAAGGTTATAAGCTACTACTTTTGTTCTATGACTTTTGATAATTTGTTAGATTTTATTTTCATACAAAAATAAGTATTTATTTAATTTCCGTCTTGAACGTTACAACGCGCATCGCAGATTACGTAAACAAATACGCAAAGCGTGGGGAACCGGGCTAGCTCCTTTGAAGGTCAACGCCCGAGCAGCTGAGCGGCGCGTTTGATGTCGCGCGCGCACGCCGCGCCGCGCCGCACTCTACGAAGAAAAACACGACACAACAAAAACTTGTAAAATCATTTTTTTTTAAATATATTGAGTTATATCCAAACTCGTAGAACAAAAGTTGTTCCGTATGGGGTCAGCTATCTGGTCCTGCGAGGTTGCTGGTGTTTTAAAATTAACCCTGTATAAATCTGATAAAAGCAGCAATCATCAGCTAGCAGCAATGTCGTTAGGTCTAGTGTAGGTAAACGTTTAAAATCGTTTCACTAGTGATTTAATTCCATGTCTTGGCTTTCCCTATTCCACAATCAAAGCGTAGAGATAGTTGGCGGCTGTCGACAGGCCAAGGATCGTCACGAACAGGTCTCATCGAGAAGATGTCTGGATTGTAATGGTAATCGATTGGTCACAGTCGAAACGATTTAGATGCGGCAGCGGTTGATCTACAGCTTTGTTAATACGTTTTAAAATGTAAGGAGGACAACGTGATAATTTTGTGAATTAGGAATTTATGTTAAATCGATTATTTATAATGATTGCTTAACCTAAGATAGCCTCACTGTGCGTTGAGGATAAATCTTATTCATATGTTTTAACAATGTTAGGCTCGTTTTTTAATGACCGAATAATTATTAGCATTAGTAATAACGTTTCCTTGGAAATTGAAAAATTAAGTCTCAGTAACATCAAATAACCAATTATCCTAACTCTTCTTCTGTCGTCGCCTGACGATCTTGCGTCAACGCCGGGCGCGCCGTATCGAAAATGTCATAAAGGCGCTTGTCACTGGTGTCTCCACTTTTCAGTATTGATAAATGACGAGTAAATTGACGGTTGATCGCTGACGCGATGACTGTAAGTCGATCTTTATAATGTGATGATAAATATGTTTGCATAATATACTTGCCTGATAACGGGAAATGAATACCAAACCATATTACCTTAATGTAGAGTATATTAAAAGTTTGTTTCGACGCATCTATTTCATCAATTATAAATTTTCGAAATAATAATTACCTGAGTATATCGAGTATTCCCAATTCTAATATTTTGATACCGGAAACGAATACATTTAAATAAATATATTGCTTTATTTTAACATTGTTTATGATAATTATATATATCTCGGTGTGAGACGTGGGAAACTTTCACACGGTTTCGTATTGCAAGTCGAGCAATAAACGACACGAGCTATACACGAATAGTTCTGATTAACGAGCTTGATAGGCCACACTACACTATTGTATGTAATTAACAGTTAAGCGACATTCCTGGGCTTTCTTCCTTCTGACGCCGTGAAGATACACTAGTTGGCTTTAGTAAAGTATTTTAATAGAACTAGTCTTTGGGCTTGAACTACATTTGTAACTTTTACATATGGTAGAGTCACTTACGTCTACAACATAAATACAACAATACAACATAAATGGGTTATAACGACTGTGACCGATTGCTTCATATAAAATCTGCGTGAAGTGGTAACTTGCTGTTGGGTTTCTTATGCTAGGTGATATTTGCGGAGGCCCAAACCGTACCTGCTCTTCTCAGTCCCATTCCTGTGATAAACTCATCCATGATGATTCTGGTGTCGTGAGCGGTGAAGATCAATTAGCAACAGAGGATTTACTTGCGCGTTTGCCAGACTCAGCTATAAAAAACGTAAGGCTTGCTTTATTACATCTTGTTCATTTACACATCGACAAATATCTGGGTCTGGAATATGTTTCAGCTTATGTATAATAAATAATAAATGACAAACGTAATAATAAATTACATTTTACAGTAAGCAACTTGCAATCCTGTTTTGTCTATTTACATAATTAGTATGTGTGTAAAAATTACTTAAGTGTTATGAATGACAATTAATTTATAAAATGTTTTGAAAGTTAATCCGTCTGTGTGAGATAATTTTACAAACACAAACATTTTATACAATAGCTCTCTAGTGTATGTATGGTAACGAGTGCCACGAAAAGGGTAGCCGTATTCTGAAATTATATTGCCCTTATTTTAATATTGCGGTATCTAATTTAATTTTTTCATTCTGATACATCTGATAGTAAGTACACAATAATATTAGGCCTGAATTATTCACGTCCCACAGCTGGACACGGACCTCCTATACTGAATGAGAGTGTTTAGACCCTAGTCCACCACGTTCTTGGCCTAAAGCGAGTTGGCAGACTTCATTCACTTGATATTAAATTACGAGTGATACAAAATTACGCGTAGCTAATAGATTTTGTACTAAAGGTTTTTATCAGGTCATCTTAAATGGCATTTAACAATAGATAACCTGTTTTATTAAATTGTTAAATGTAAAGAGATTTTAACATAATCCGTACGAGGTCAAACAAGACTTTCCCTGGCCAATATCTTCAAAATGCCAAGACACAGAAACCGAGTACCTAAGCGGAATGTTAAGTTTACCTGTTATTTGTGTGTAACACTTCGGCCTTACTTTAATGCGATGTCCGATTCTATGTAGTAAGCGGTTTTTTAATAGCATAAGTCGGCAAACGAACAAGTAGGATAATTAATGGATTGGGGAGGATTTGGGCTTCCGGATATCTTACTGTACGAGACATAGCAAACTGCTAATTCACGGTAGTTATCTGTGAGAAAGTTATGAATAGCGTAATCAAGGAATTATATAGTCCCTAATTTATTGCAAAAGTTGTTACAACTGTCTATATATTTATATGTCTATAGTTTGTCCTACTTCTCGGCCTTCCTTCACTACCTGTATCGTTTTTAATATATCTGAAATGATTCGGATTAATCTTTTACGAAACGCTGATTATGAAACACGCCAATTTGATGAACGGAAATAAAATAAAATTCGAGACTGTGAGACCTAACAATTACGACCCATAAAACTAATATTATGTGAATAATTTAGATAAATGCGCGTTTATATTATTTTCTACATGTGTTTTGAATTTTGATACAGTGTGCATGCATACGTCCGATGTCCACATCAAGCGTCAATGAATCGTCATTTGTCAACGTCCAACTGGAGTCGTCACGTCGCGTTGTTGACGCGGTACGTTGGTGACGCTTTCGAATGGTTTCTCATAGCGTCGCTGTCATATCAAAATGTCGTATGTTTAAATACCCTGTTTCAGGAAACAGGATTAATTTTTTTTATAGCACTATGTAAAAATTTTTTTTTTTTGTGAAAAGGCATAATTTTACTGTGTCTATTCAACCATAATATCCTTAAAAACAGTTTGTAACTAGTAATGGAAATTTGTGAAAATATGACCTTTGAAAAAAACATACGACATTTTGATATGACAGCGAATATAGATTTGGGTACATAGTGCATAGTACATATGACCAGATGCAGCGGCAATCACGCTGACATCGGAAATTGCCTCCGTCCGAGTATGTAACTATTTATGTATTTTTGATCCTCAAATTACTTTGAAACCACGTTATTTTTACAAATGGTATTTTTTATTTTATAAATACTTCTAGGAATATAATTATAATTTATTTATGTACAACAACAGATAATTTTATTAAGTTTAAGCAATAAATTTTGATTATACAAAATGTATTCCCTAAAGAATTTGTATGTTAATAATACAGTCCCACCGAGAAATGGATCCAAAAGTTATACGTTTCTAATTAAGAACCTCCCTCTTTCTTGCCTCGGTCAATAAAAAATAATGATAAACAAGTAATTTTAATGCATTTTGATCAATTCCTTCCTCAATTTCCTCAATTTTATAGTGTTATTGATTAAGATTATGCAGTGGTTCGGTAATAGTTAATCATTTTTGTATGCGAATTTTATTAGCAATCGCAAGTATGTAGGTATGTCCGGTTTACATCTAAAATGGCCTCAATGGTCTGGTGTCAGTGTATTTAGATTGTGGACCATGAGGTTTTGGGTTCTAATCCCAGACCAGGCTATCACAAACACGGATGAAAATACATATAACTAGACGGAAATGAGCTCGGCGAAGAGTAGTCGTATTAGTTGCATCTCTGCTTAGACCTTCGGCAATAAAGGTGTGGGCTTATGTATGTATATATATCTAAGATTATAAATACAGCATGAATGGCTCGACCGGATTGGTACCACTCCCTCACAGAAAACCGATGTAATGTAGCGGCTTATAGAAGCACATCACACTCACCTTTCCCAATCTCTTAAATATCCCTTGCCTTTAAGGTTGGCAACGCGCCCATGATTCTTATAGTATTATGACCCAGTTGCTCATTGCCGGCCTATGGTACCTATAAAAAAAATCTCTGCGAATAATTATAATCAATTATAACCGATTAAATGAACCAATATTTCTTGAATTATTATAGTGAAGTATAGTAAAGTTTAATAGCATAATTTCCAGGGTAAAATTCATCCAATTTTCTTTTCGATGCTATGTTGCTTTGAAAATCTGTTTGTAAGGCATTAATGATCGTCAATTTATAGTAATGTGCATTTACAGAGTTACAAATCACTTATAAATGTTGAAAGTATCCTATCCAAACTTTCTTAGATGTATTAATAACAGGGATCAAAGTCGTGACCTGTGACTCACGAATGGAGCCAGACAATCGGTCAACGACTGACCTGTTCTAGAAGGCGTAATCACAACTCACCAAACGTCTGTCAATTGATTGATGCTAATAACTGTCTGCGAGCGATGGATTTATAATAAACTAGCTTTTCCCCGCGGGTGCGACAGAGTGAGTTTTTTATTTGCGGGATAAAAAATAGCCTATATATAAATTACCCCTAATCTAGGTTATGGTCTACATGTGTGCCAAATTTCATCCAAAACCGTTAAGGCGTGATTGACTAACAAACATCCAAATTATCAAACTGTCACATTTATAATATAGTAGTAAAACTAGTTTTTGTGCGCATTTCCGTACGTCTCTCCCATACTATTTCCGTAATCAAAAGGCTGACTTTATGTGAAATTATGTCAAAATCTTATCGCATTAAAAAAAAAATAGATGCTGTTAGCTGTCAGGCTGTTTATTTTATACTTTTTAGCATTTTTTATGATTTTTTTTGCACAAATGATACCTTTGACAATTTGTAAATAATGTTACTTTTTACAACACGTTTGATTATAACACAATTAGTTTTAGTTCAGTATTGTTAGGTACTATGCCTTCCATATTGAACGGTTTGAGGTTAGGTGGCGCTAAAAATAAATAAAATGAAAGCTTCCTTTCTTTTATTTCGGCACAATATTGTGACCTTATCCCGCGTTGACGACAGTGTGTAATAATATTCAACTCTTTCCGCTGTCCGTACGAAATGTAATTTTACTTGAACCGACTGACGTGGTTCGATTTCGTTGAACATTTTGGACAGCCAGTATTGGTAGAATATTGGGGTCGCGGGTTACATTCCGTTTTGGGAAAATATGTGATCCGCAAACAGTTCCAGGTCTGATTGTGAACTAAATAATATCCTTGATGGATTGTTAAGACTATATTACATACAATACAATACACAATGCAAAACTCTTTATTGAAAACCATTTACAATGCAAGTAACTAAAACTAAAAAGTTGGTGCTAAACCTATGGAATACAATAGGCGGTCTTATTGCTAGAAGCAATATCTTCCAGACAACCGTAATATGGAAACAATAAATAAGTAGACAGCGGTAAACAATAAAATTTGGAAAAAACAACAATTCGAACAAACACATAGTATGTGAGAGTCATGTACTTTGAAGACCGACAATTCGCCCAATCTAGAGCACCGTCTGTAGTAAGAACAAATGTATTAATTACTAAAATTAACACAAAAGTAGAATTGTAGAACATAGAGTTAAATAAAGCTATTAGTTTAACGATGTAACGTCTCACTGAACCAGTCATAAAAGGCAATTGATACAGCAAATTAATCCAATAGAGATCTATATTCTATAGTTTATGACTCAAACCCCAGAAACTGGTGGCTTTACTAAGCCATGTAGCTAAACAATATTGCTGCGAAGTTAGTTTACAAAAGTCATATATATTTTATGAAAACATTACGATATTTCGAAGGTATATAATATGTACATAATTTGAAATCCTCCGTGGCACAGCGAGCGAGTAGCCGACTACGAAACGAGAGGCAGTACCTTAGGTTTGATTCCCGCACCGAGACAAAGGTTTGTGTGATCCATAAATGTTGACTTCGGGTCTGGGTGTTGTGGGACCGTAAATCCCTCATAGTTCTTGATACCCACGATACAGGTTTAACCTAGTGTGGGGTCAGGACTATGTGTGTGACTGTTGGGTGTATTTATTTATTTATTATTACTTATTAGGAATGCTGAACCCGGAAAAATAACTATAGACCATTACGATACCAAGCTTAAAGTGAACATGAAAGATATATTGAAAATTGTGTACCTGCATTTCATCACAGCTTGTTATCGCTTCTATTTCGTTATTTTCAATAACGGTTATATCATTAGAACGTCAGTTAGGTATTTTGCGGGTTGCATCATTTTAAGCGTCTATAATGTAAGTAAGTATTGATACTCGATCGCAATAGTAGATCGAAGCTTATTTCATTTTATTAACCAACAGTTTTTACTATGTGGTAGGCACCTCGTACGCGAGATGCCGTCTGGGTTGGTACCATCGTAGTACTGCCGCCAAACAGTTGTGTATGTGTGTTTGTGTTTCGGTTCGAACCCAGTGAAATTACTGGCCATTATGAGAATTATCATAATTTCGGGGTGACGAGCACAATCCAGAGTCATGCAGTACTTTTAATTAAAAGTTCTATGTGCTGTTTCTTCTGTAAATGTGCATGCGTGGTGCTTACCATCAGGCGAGCAACCTGCTCGTTTCGTCATCCAATCTAATAAAAAATATACTTGAATATTCTAGCTCTTGAACACAACTTGCTATACGTAACAATTTATCGGTTATTTTGTAGAACTGGATGTTTATATTACATTGTAGAATTATTTAGACTGCAGTTTTGTGTGCTATCACAAAATATATTACTTATAAGGATACTGACGATAAGAACATAAAATGTTTAAAAAGACTTTCCTGCATATACAACTGCTTCTCTGCTAACTGATAACGTACCTGAAACGAAATAAGAAGATTAAAATTAAAACCAATAAAAGAAAGATTTTCATAAAGTCAAACGAGGAAGTGTGTCACCTGATTTCCTGATGGTAAGTGATATCTACTGCCCATGAACGCCCAGAATACCAGAAGAATCATGGACATGTTAATGTTAATGTATAAGAATGCGAAGGACTGGTATTTGAAACAGTAAAAATCTATTCGATCATTTAAACGAGTTTAAATATCGGTATTTCAAATTTCAGTTAACTTTGTATTTAATAAAAATACGACATAGTAGTTATGATCAACAATATTACCCCGTCAGCAAGATTTCAATTAATATTTCCAACAATATTCATAGCCCGCTAGGAGGCAGAGTATGATCAAGTGAAAAGATTATTGATGAACATAATTATATATTACATGGAAGATTGAATGTAACAAGAGTGCCGCAGGAAGTGGTTATCGGCAGATCAAAATGCTATTAAGAAGGTTTTCATTCTTTCTTTCTGCCTAGCGTTATGGCGACTTAGTGCTACGGCTGTCCCTTGAGTGAGACGCCTCCATTTCAATAATAAATAAAAAACTTGAATTCGTTTAAATAACTATCATTTAAAAATATTTATTAAAGTTATTGGTTTCATACTTAAAGAGTAGTGTGAATGCTAGCTAAATGATTATATGTATATCCTAGTTTTTTAGGCATCATCATGGTAGGATGTTAATATGGCGTATTAAAAAGCAATTCAATTTTGGCAAGTATGTTTTTTGTAACCAGTTTTACATTCTTAATATTATTATGATGTGGCTTCTACAATTTGCGAGTCACCATTATAATGAATTCTTGCAATCTATATATATAAAAATGAATCGCTGTGCGTGTGTCTCGCAAAAACTCGAGACTGGCTGTACCGATTTGGCTAATTCTGATCTTGAAATATTTGTGGAAGTTCAGGGAAGGTTTACCCGGTGAGAAAAAATGAGTAACATAAATAATAAGTAAAGGAAAACACTAAAAACGACAACTTAATTTTCCAGTACAAACTGTTCCTGGGTATGAAACACTTGATGTCTTTTAGATGTGAAACATCTATCAGCGCAGGTAAAAACGGATTGTTGTCGTTGCGAAGCTTGCCGTGATGACGGGTCGCCACGCTATACTAGACTGGACAGGGACAGGACAGGGACAGGACAGTGAGACAGGACAGTGAGACAGGACAATGAGACAGGACAGTGAGACAGGACAGTGAGACAGGACAGTGAGACATGACAGTGAGACAGGACAGTGAGACAGGCAGTGGGACAGGACAGTGAGACAGGACAGTGAGACATGACAGTGAGACAGGACAGTGAGACAGGCAGTGGGACAGGACAGTGAGACAGGACAGTGAGACAGGACAGTGAGACAGGACAGTGAGACAGGACAGTGAGACAGGACAGTGAGACAGGACAGTGAGACAGGACAGTGAGACAGGACAGTGAGACAGGCAGTGAGACAGGACAGTGAGAAAAGACAGTGAGACAGGACAGTGAGACAGGCCAGTGAGACAGGACAGTGAGACATGACAGTAAGACATGACAGTGAGACAGGACAGTGAGACAGGACAGTGAGACAGGACAGTGAGACAGGACAGTGAGACAGGACAGTGAGACATGACAGTGAGACAGGACAGTGAGACAGGCAGTGAGACAGGACAGTGAGACAGGACAGAGAGACAGGACAGTGAGACAGGACAGGGACAGGACAGGACAGGACAGGGACAGGACGGGGACAGGACGGGGATGGGACGGGGACAGGACGGGGTCAGGACTGGGACAGGACGGGGACGGGACGGGGACGGGACGGGACGGGGACGGGACGGGGACGGGGACGGGACGGGGACGGGACGGGGACAGGACGGGGACGCGACTGTCCCATCGGAGGGAGGTGGAAGACGTCCTGACTTAGGTCGTCGAAGTCAATTAAATGTTCGATGGGCTACCTCAAGTGCAATGGCGCAGTACCTCACTTAATTGCATTTAATGTAAATAAAACATTTGTATTAAGTTTGTTACCACATTGTTACCACATTTTACACAAATATATTATGTAGGTGATACGAAGTTCACCGGGTCATCTAGTTCATTCATAAAAACAAGTTTAAGTTTCAAATACACCAGATATAATTACTCGAACTCCATAATCTATAACTCGTTACGAAGTCAACAATAAATCAATAAAGACTTCGCAAAGCGAGCACATTCATAATATTAGCAAGGCTTCCGTTATAAATTTACAATAGTAAAGGCTTTTACTACGGCCAAGCATATTCGTGAGGCACTAAATCTCTCATGCGTCGATTCAAGATCTGCTTGAATTATGGTCCTATCTCTAGGCGTCACTGGGCGTTGTTTGTGCTCTTTCTTTGCCACATTAGGCTCTTGCCGAAGCTTTGGTAACCACAATCGGATATTTATTTACAGTTGCAAGTTTGCCTGCGTTTATATGGCGTTTTTTTATATGGCTTTGTCCGGGCGAAAGGCGACACGATTTTGTTTCTCGCATGTTATCTAACTTAAAAAAAAAACAGTTTTAACATATAATTGTGATTTCACACCACTACGCGAATGCAATTAAGTGTTTATAAACAAACGTTGGTTGGTCAACAATTTAGTTTATTGTTTCCGTTTTAGTCCATTGAAAAGTTACATTTGGGGTTGCGTTTCTTAGAGGAGTCAATTTTATTTTTTTGAAGTGTAGGGGGGGTAAGTGTAAAGCTAAAATCAAGTTTGTGGGGTCGCCACCCTTGTCCCACGGCCGCCATCTTGAAAATAGGGGTTGAAACGGTTTTTACGATATATCTCTTAAACTATTTATCTGATAAAAAAAAATTGTTAACGTTTTTTGTTGCTAATTAAATTCTCTATAACTTTGGTCCAGTAACTTTTTGTCGTAAAACTATAAATAAAAAAGTTATAAGTGAAAATGTAATAAAGAAAAAAATAAAGATGATAATTCTCTTGACAGCCTAAGATACAAACAATTCGCCAAGGCAGTGACAAAAAGTACATTTAATTTATCTTCACTTCCTCCAACACAAGACACAGCTCGCTTTCATACTTTCCGAGTCTACCATCAGGTCCAGTCGTGGCTTGGTAATAATAATGATCCTGAAGACTGGGGCTGGAAAAAATGTGGAAAATTATTGATGCCAGTGCAGAGCTCTAAACCTCCAGCACCCCCTGAGCTTCTTAAATTGATCTTTTGTAAATGCAAAGGAAACTGTGGAGCGATGTGTGGATGTCGAAAAGCAGGGCTAAAATGTTCCGCAGTGTGCTTCCATTGTTCTGGAGAACTGTGTTCTGTGTCTTGTGTTGGAGGAAGTACTTTTTGTCACTGCCTTGGCGAATTGTTTGTATCTTAGGCTGTCAAGAGAATTATCATCTTTATTTTTTTCTTTATTACATTTTCACTTATAACTTTTTTATTTATAGTTTTACGACAAAAAGTTACTGGACCAAAGTTATAGAGAATTTAATTAGCAACAAAAAACGTTAACAAATTTTTTTATCAGATAAATAGTTTAAGAGATATATCGTAAAAACCGTTTCAACCCCTATTTTCAAGATGGCGGCCGTGGGACAAGGGTGGCGACCCCACAAACTTGATTTTAGCTTTACACTTACCCCCCCTACACATCAAAAAAATAAAATTGACTCCTCTAAGAAACGCAAGGTGAGGCCTAAAAAATGTAACATTTCAATGGACTATTTATATTTTAATTTTTGTGTTTGAATGCATATCAGTCAACCAGATATACTTATATCTAAATGGACTTCGCAAACATTTCAATCTTAATGAAACAAAGCGAATCAAAATTTTACTACCTGTTTTAAAGTCATGAGAGAAATAATTTATTAAGAGATAACCTTCAAACACTTTAGAGTAGTTTTCGAGTAACAGAGATAGGTACATTGTAGACAGTTTTTTCTTGTATTTAACTGATGTAAAGTAACGGCTTGCTGATGCATTTTTAGGGTGAGAGAGATATCCGGAATTTAAAAAAAATCTGATAAAGGTTGCAGGAAGTCGCTGGATACAGGCCGCTCCCAACAGGTCGGTCTGGAAATCTATGGGGGAGGCCTATGTTCAGCAGTGGACGTCCTGTGACTGATGATGATGATGATGAGATGTCCGGATGCCCAAGGACCCTTCCCGTCTCCAATCCCTTAATTATCCCATTCGTTAAAAGTCCGTAATGCGTCCATGATTCTTCTGGTATTGTGAGCGTTCATGGGCGTTGTGATCACTTACTATTAGATGATCCAATTGCCCGTTTGCCAGCCTATGTTATTTGAAAAGGAGTTTTTACAATTCTTAATGGCAAGAATGGCATTACGGAATTTTCTTGTGTTCAGCAACACTTCTTGTGATAACATGTAGAGTGTAAATCAGATAGTCAAATAACGCATGCGCAATACTACATTCTTCGTCTCGATACATGAGGTAGGTACATGAGTGAAGACTATTTGAACCTATGTCTGTTGAGCCAACTCTGTTAAGAGTTCAAGCTTTTATTCATTTATGAGTGAATAACAATATAATTTTTGATAAAGTATCTATTTTTATTTCAATGTAATTGGATATAACAAAAATTGTACCTATTTATTTTCTTCTTGTCGTTATACATTTTTTATGATCCTACAATGTCATTGTGGTCTGTTTTCTAGTTTACATAGCATACCATAATCATCCACACGTACATACTATGTCACCAAATTAAACACACTAGAGTTTCTTGGCGCAGTCACTTTTTATTAACCCTTCGATAATAATTACTGTCATCATCATAAAGATATAATGTTATGACATAAAACTGGCAGCGTCATTACCTCTTATATTTGTATATTAAATACGTAGTTAACAGCGACTAACGTAGTTTATGTCTAGGTAAACGCTGTAATTCGGTAATGCACAGTCAAGTTAACTACTCAGAAGAAAGTGAAATTTGATGAATGCAAATAGGTGAAATTGTGTGCATTATTTAAATACTTTTTTTCATACGACTTGCTATTTGAAACAACTCTGTTACTGTATCTATTAAATTTAATTAATAGTTAGAAAGGTTAGAAGAAGCATACAATTACAGTCTAGTGCAGTATATCTGTGAGATCATATGAATTGGTTCTTTTTTCAACCAATACTTTTAAAATCATTTGAGTAGCCTATAACGTATAGATTTCATTTTGAGGAAATTATAGTTCGGTTGCAAATGCCTACGTCAGATCCTACTAGGCAGAGACCTATAGGATGGCCAAAAAGAGCGCTCCCAATGGGCTCACTGCGTAAGATGCTCAAGATCGGGTGAAATGAAAGCGTCTAAGTAGGAAGGCAAACGCTGGCACTATACACGGATAATGCTAGACAGAAAGATAAAGTATAGATTTTATTATAAAATGGACACAAATCATTAAAAGCTGTTTGATGAGCTATTATACCGCATATTTGTCACCGAAGCCTTTAATCGCAAATCTTGACCATGGAGAACGCCCTTTAAGCAAAAAATCTAGCGCTGGAGTTTGTATGACGATTGACGGCTGAGGAGCTGTGAGTCAGGCTTACCGGTAATTAATACTGCGTTCTTGCAGTGATACATGTTCCAGCTTTACTGGTCGACCTTACAATAATCATCAGTTTCATATTTATCCCCCCAGTGAAGTTTGATCCTCCAATATTCGATGTGCTGTTTGATAGAGAAGAGTATCAATACTCTTAAATGCCACCGCTTTGTCTATAAAAAACGATATAATGGTTGTAAGTTAAATGAAGAAACTTTCGAACAATTAAGTTCTAGGTCATCATCACTCAAATCGTTTATGACTGCTTCCTATCATTCACGTTATTTGATATCAATCACTATGCTATCTATTACGCTCAGTTATTCAATTTAATTGAAAACAATCAACGGTTTGTTTTTAAATGTTTTTCCTTAATAAAAGTTGTGTAACGAAGGCGCGGCCGGTACCTGATCGACACCACCTGTTCGAAACAACGGCCCTCATTCACTTTCGTCCATTCCTCGTTAACATTTTCGAAAATCGTTCGAGAATCGTGACTCAGTTCACAGTTCCCTTTCATCGGTAGGTCGTCACGAGCTGTGATATCAGCTTCGCCTTTGTAAACTGTGAGGTACGCTTGAAGTGCCCTGCGCTAATGAGACTCAAGACTAGAGTTGTGTTAGCTTCGATTTGGTACATGACTAATCCGTATATACCAATTTAAAGGTTTAAAGGGCGTAAGGTTCAGTTAGCCAATCTATCGTGCACCTTTTCGCTGTTTGGCCGATTTATTTGGGCGATTGAATCTCGAGTTTGTTATTAAATTTGTATATTATAATTATATTTGAGAAAAAATTATATGTTTACTGTGAATAGTAAGAACATAAAAAGTTAACGCAATTAGATATTTTTACCAATTTCAATCGCAAATGATAGCGCTAATAAGTTACACGATGTATGCATGTCTAACACTTAAGGCTTTACTTATAAACTTTTAAATAAATAAATAATACCTTGTACATTCAAAGCTCGTCACATTACGGGATGAAAATCGAAATGTTTACGTTCTCGGTTGTATCTCTACATATGGGCTCCGTTTAGATTCAAAAGATCTCATGAGGATAAAAAAAAGTAAAGAGAATATTAATCTCAATAGCAGAAAACCCACCACACCAAAATATTACAATCCTACGCGTGTAGCACCACATAGCTTGTAATGTTTTTATCGAAATAGCTACTAAAGAAAGTGTTAGTGGCCTTTCGTTTTTGCCAAGAGGTGTGGTGGGTGTTTTTGCTATTAAGATTAATATTATTTGTATTTTTTAACCTTGTGGGACCTTTTGAATCAAAACAGGGTAATATCAAAAGGGTGTATCGATTGGCAAGGGAATTTACAGCTACTTAATGAAAGCCTAAAAAACCTTGTCCTGGACACTGTACTTTGTGGTATAAAGTACTGAATGGCACAACTATGCGATCAAAACCCTAAATATTTCTTCACAACGGAACACAAGGGTTTTTTATCAATCAATCAATACCTGAGTTTTACATAATACATTAGGCTTTTGTAGCATTTAGCTTGTTGTAAACATGTTTTCTATATCGAAGAAATGAGGAATCGCATGAATGTGATAAGTAACCGCTAACCGTAACCGCTTTGTCTATTTAAGCCGCCAAGGAACAGTGTGTAAGCACTGTTGTGTTGGCTTAGAGGACATTGAACCCAGTGAAATTACTAGGCATTATGAGACTTAAGATCATATGTCTCAGGGTGACGAACGCAGTGCCATGCAGTGCTTTGTAATTCAACATTCTGTGTGGTGTTGCTTCTGTTTAGGGGCAGTCGTGGCGCTTACCATCAGGCAAGCGCCTTGCTCATCTCGTCATTCAATAAAATTAAAAAGAATAGTGTTGAATCATCAATTAACCTATTAGATAGCAAATTCGAATGTTGTGTGCCGACGAATGTTTGTAATAAAAAAACGGAAAGATAACAACTTTACGTAATATTCACGGCATACTAAATTACAGATATGCGAATATCGGCGGTTTCAAGTATTTTGCAACAGACGCTCTCGTAAAACGATTCTCACCAAGTGCAAGATTGGCCTTTAAAGGCCGTGGTCAGTTGTATAATCACATATCACAAAGATGTCAGATCGGGCTACTGCTGCAATTTCCTAATTAACCAGTTATCTGAAACCTAAAAGGAATCGAATATGATAATATAGTCATTGCATCATGCAATAAATAATACCTATCATATAAACTTGGAAGTTATTTTTAATCAGTTATTTCACACGACCGTGCCAATTTATCTAGCGAATGTCATAATTGCCCAATAACGTAAAAATCACAAAATAATTACAACTGTTGATATTATTGCACATTCTGTGACTGCAAGGAGCCAGAAATTTCTCCATGTTATTTAAAACCTGTAGGCACCATTTTGAAATGGCGTATAAATGTTGGGCATATTGTAAAACAAAACAATATTTTAGTACCAAGGTTATAGAGATTAACCTTACAATATCTACATAAAGGTAACGAACATAAAATATAAATATTACATAAAAGGCATCGTAGCTTGTTAAGGCAAGGGAAATAACAATACAGCCTTGCATCTAAGTGATTCACCAACAAAATGATTATTTTGGTAACACCAAATTTAGACGGTTATTTACCAATTTTAGTCATAAATATACAAATGAATAAGTTTAAACGCAAGATACAAAATGTTGCGTAGCAAGGATTTGCGACTTGTGACTGCGAAATTATGTTAAACTGCTATATTATTACTATAGATTTTTGTAAGAAACTTGTTTATTGATATAACGTTAAATATTTGAGGCGCAACAATATCCAGTTATTTCAGTTTAACATGTTTAACTTATGGAGAACAACAATTTTGATTCTTTCTGTTATTCTAAATACAAATTACGTTAGTGTGTTTTTACCATTTTATATATCACAATATAAGTTATTTAATTAATTTAGGTGTCGTTTCTACGCTTGCTTTACTCTTGTCACAGTTCTCTTTACTTGTTATATGACTCTATGATTTTTTGTCAATAAGTTTTTATGATCCTGCGGCGCCGATTGTAATTCAAGTATCATTGGAAATAAAATATGATTTGGTATTAAAATTTCGCATCTTAACCGTGACGAGAATATCAAATGAAATAAAAAAAACAAATAGTTTTACTATTTATTGAAACCAACAAAGCAACAAAATGGCTATCGGTTATAGTCACTTTTGGATGACCGCTATCAATGTTTTCATGTTAGTAATTTAATTTCAGCAAGTTATTTTTAAAAGTTCCTTGTTTTATTAATGTACTGTATTTTATCATAACTGACCCTGTCATAATTGATTGTCAGGGTTATATTGTATTTAATATGAAATAGAAAAAACTATGAATAGTTTTAATATTACTTTAGTTTACTTTATAACATTAATGAAATCTACATTGGGCCAGTGTGAACAACAGCCTAAACCCTCTCACTCATAAACATAAAGAATCTGTCTACAGGCACGCTGTAGACAGCTTTTTCTACAACATGAATGGGCCGGCTCGACCGGATCGTTACCACTGTCCCACAGAAAATCGACGTAAGGTAGCGGATTTTTGCTGTGTTTCGTATGTCAAATATACGGAGGCCCAAATCCCCCTTCCCTTCCCAGTTCCGTAATTATTATCCCTTTCCTTTAAGGCTGGCAATGCGCCCATGATTCATCTGATATTATGGGCGTAGGTACATAGACGGTGGAGATCACTTACTATCACGTGATCCATTTGCCCGTTTGCCGGCCTATGCTATAAAAAAACACGCAATGTACCTACCTACTTAAAGAGTTACTTGTGTAACCACAATTTACTAACAAGCTAATATCCTAACCAGTAATGACTAAACGTTAGGACAGCTAAGGCTTCTATTTCGCATAATTACTATAATAATTTCCTATGGCTTCGTTCCGTTTTAGGCGACACGGCGCGCGCTGTTCAATGCCACATGTCGGCCATATGACTGAGGTCATAGCAACCGAATATTATTTCACATCCATCAGTGTATCATATAACGATACGTCAGTTCATAATAACAATCTAACTATATTGAAAAGGCATAAGCCTTATCTAAATTATCACAGAAAGCTTAGCAGACTTGTTTGGACAACAAAGCTATTCACGTTTGCGTTTCTACTCGCTTCTATTACAAACGTCTAAAAAACCTATACTGTTACCACCATTTTGACGACTTCACGGACACGGACATAGCCTAAGGACGAATATACGTCCTTGTCTCGTAGTAATATATAAAACAATCATGTTTAATTGAGAGAAGAATATGTTAATTTTAAGCCTCTGAATTTGTTTCCGAGGACAATTTTAAGACATTACATAATAACTAAGACTAAATTGGGGTTTTGTATAGAATAATTGAAAAGCAGGGTTAAAATGATATTCAATATGAAATTTATTCAAAATGTAACTGGAATCGTAATGCGTAATAAATGCTACAAGTATTTACATGTCCAATTAAAAATTTATTTTCAGCTAATATTCCACCGTGTGTCGTTTTAAAGCCAATTGATATGCTTTCTGCGTGATTTACCCATTTAATACGGAAAAATATTTTTCATCTGCCGTTTTATTTAATACCAATAGGTATAGTCGAATATAACGCGACTGTTTGAAATAAAAAGTGAATATTATTAAAAGAATTGCTGATAATAATTTAATATGATTTGTAATAAATTAATATAAACTGAAAAGACTACCTATCAATATAATGAATTTTCCAGGTATGTTAAGCCAATAATTTGTTTAAAATCGTATAAATATTTCAAATTTCCTTTAATAATGTAAACGGATAGAGGTAGAGCAAAGCAAGGTAGATAATGCTTGTGAAACACGTAATATAAGCAAGGAATATTGCCGATTAGAATATAAACACATTTGTTGACACTACTTTTAATATTATGCAAACTTTTGCTCCCCGTTTCGCTCATGTTTTTTCGGCGGCTTTCCAGGGTAAAAGTAGTCTATGTCCTCGTCCAGGCCATAGACTTCCTGTGTGCCAAATTTCATCCCAAACCGCTGAAGCATTTAGGCGTCATTGCCTAGTAAACATCCTAATTCGAAAACATCGAAACATTTAGATTTATTATTTTTTATTATTTTTATTATTAAGATTAAAATATATAATCATATGAGTTGGATATTTTAATACTTTTGCCTTGATTTTTGAGTAATCTTCCTCAAACATTACAATATGTTTTGATAGTATGTTTTTTTTTCTTGTATAGGCTACTTTACGTATAGCAGTGCTCTGTATTAGCAGTTTGGTCTTTGCAATTTTATATAATTTTACCCCAAAAAATCATAATGTTTTTCTTAAAATTAATACCGTGGTCAATTTAGCAATGTATATTTCTTCCAGTTGGGATTTTAGTATGCTTATTTAGCATTCAATGGACCATTAATGTTGATGCGGGCCGCTGTTCATCCGGTAAACCTGTTTGCGGCACTGATGGAATGACGTACAAAAATATTTGTCATTTGAACGCAGCAAAGTTGGAGGATGAGGACCTTCAAGTTCTACACGACGGTAGCTGTACAGGATTACCGTTAAAGCAAACGAAATCTGCACTGATGAAATTAATGGGCATGCATCGAGACCTCAGCAAAAAAATTAAAAAGAGAGGAAAAAAACGTTGTAAACATAGATTTAGACATTATCATAAACTTGTAGGCTCTACAGGTATCCATGGATTTTAATTATTGTATATAGCGTTTTGTAATAGGTACATATTTATTTTAAAGTAGATATTATTATACAATAAGCGCAGAATAACTTGGCGTACTTGAATTTATTCCCGAACTTCGACACGCGCCGTTATTGTTTACAATGAGTTCCTAAAGTGTAATTAGGAGGATGGGACAGTGATACAGGTATTACTTGTCACTTAGGTGATGTACATGTATAGAGAGTGATTATCTGACCTAAAGCTGGTCAAGTTACTTTGCGGATAAATCAAACGATAAAATAAACTATGTATGCTTAAATATTTACTATTTTTTCTTGAATTGTTGGCTGCTTCAAAATAAGCCATTTATATTTTGTTGTTATATACGACATTTACGAACTTTAACATTAAAGTATTGTAACAGAATTTCATCATAATATATTTAATTTGTAATAAGTCGCAGCAATAAATAAACCGGTTTAATCCGAAACAGAGATGTATTTATCCTATATGATTAATACCTATATATTGTAACTACGAAACTTTTTTATGGAATGGAATACGACTCTGAAAATGAGTACCAATATTGATTATTAAAAAATGATACGTGTTTTTCATTTTTGTAAAATTCCATTCTCAAAAGGTTGGCGGGTGCAACCTTCGACACAGATTACAAAGTTCAACAACTTTATAGTCTGTATCTTGTTATATAACATTAACATTTGAATAACTTCATGAATGAACAACATATATTCACACGATATATTTGTTTTATTGGTTATGATGGTTCATAGATATATTATCATTACACTACTACCCATGGGAGCGGGGCAGTTATCTACGCATGAGTGGCACCACGCGGCACAGTTTGTAAGCAGCAGCTAAACGAAATGTTAGACCACGGATCAATATAATCGAAATACTTAATTTCACATCGTGTCTTTGAGGGTAACTACCAATTTTAATGCAACTATAGTAATACGATTAAAGCTATGTGCTTCGGCAATTTTCATTTCCTTTCATTCTAAGTAGAGTTCTACAAATTACTCGATAATTATTTCTTTCTTTCTGCCTGACGTTATTTTGGCTTTATGCCAGGTTCAGCCTTCCTTTCATGATGTGATGGTGGAGTTGGTATTGTGTGGGTCGACCTGGCGTCTGATCCCCCACAACCACATACAAATTAGTCGATAGCGTGCTTTCGGCACTGTCGCGTCGGGTCGTTTCAATATGAATGATACAATACAATATGAATGTCCAAAGAACACAGAACATCTCAGGTTTAAAATATTATTGATAGAATTTGTCTGCACTCTGTTTACTTAAGAAACTAGAAATAAAAAAATTGGTGTGTGTCGTGGGACACCAGGTAGGAACGAAGTTCCTTCGGCTAATGTAGAATCGACACAAATTGCAAAAAATTCAAATTATTAACTAAAATAACAAAATATGTCTCTTTATTTTTGTTTGACAACATAAAATTACATAGAAATAGAAAATAGAATAGAAAAATAGAAATAAAAAAAAGACGTGTGGCACTCGGAGACTGCCGCGGTAAAGCTATTGTATAGCATTTTTGGAACGAAGTTCCTTACGGCAGGCTTGGAGGGGATAGGGATTTCGCTGCGTGACCGAACTGAAAAAAATGTGATAGTAAAACCGTAAGAAAAATGCGTGGAAAAAATGCGTGGAATAAAAGTGTTAAATGAGAAGTGCGCAGGCGCGACAGTCGCATAACCAGCCAGCGTTAGTTCCTTTTTTAAAATGAAATTCATTCAGCCAGTTGTTGAAATATTTGTTGTATATGAAAATACTCCTTCGATTTTTAAAAGATTACGCTAGCTCGTTATTATTTATAATTACACTAGCTTTTGCTCGCGGCTCCGCCCACGTGATCAAACAAACAATCAAACTCTACAGCTTTATAATATTAGTATAGATTTAGGTAGCTTAGCAACGGAAGCCTTCAAATAATATTATTTGGGTAGCTTAGCAACGGAAGCCTTCAAATATGAATAATTTTCCCCGTTTTTGCAACATTTTTCACTGATGCTTCGCTTCTAATGGTCGCAGCGTAATGTTATATAGCCTAAAGCCTTCCTCGAGAAATGGACTATCCAACACAAAAAGAATTTTTCAATTCGAAACAGTAGTTCCTGAGATTAGCGCGTTCAAACAAACAAACAAACAAACAATCAAACTCTACAGCTTTATTATTAGTATAGATAAGTTGATAAAAAATGCTATACAATAGCTTTACCGCGGCAGTCTCCGAGTGCCACACGTCTTTTTTTTATTTCTATTTTTCTATTCTATTTCTATGTAATTTTATGTTGTCAAACAAAAATAAAGAGACATATTTTGTTATTTTAGTTGATAATTTGAATTTTTTGCAATTTGTGTCGATTCTACATTAGCCGAAGGAACTTCGTTCCTACCTGGTGTCCCACGACACACACCTATTTTTTTTTATCAACTTATGTAATTATAAATAATAACGAGCTAGCGTAATCTTTTAAAAATCGAAGGAGTATTTTTATATACTTCAAATATAACTGGCTGAATGAATTTCATTTTAAAAAAGGAACTAACGCTGGCTGGTTATGCGACTGTCGCGCCTGCGCACTTCTCATTTAACGCTTTTATTCCACGCATTTTTTCCACGCATTTTTCTTACGGTTTTACTATCACATTTTTTTCAGTTCGGTCACGCAGCGAAATCCCTATCCCCTCCAAGCCTGCCGTAAGGAACTTCGTTCCAAAAACAAACTATTTTGTTTTGTTATATTTATGCAGCGCTCACATAGTATTACCTAAGCTTATTTTCCCTTCTTCTGACTTCGTTGACCAAAACAATGACAATTTCTTCTCCGTGAATCATACCATCTGTTAGTGAAAACATCATGCAAATCAGATTAGTTCTTAGTTGTATAAAAAATAAATTAATGTATTACATTGTGGTTCCATTAAAATCGCATTGCAAGGAGTTTTGGTGGGAATTCTGACAGTGCAGTTACCTCTTATTATCATTATTTCCTAAACTAGATTAAAGTTGCGTTTGTTGTATAAAAGTGATGTGGATTTGCCATAAACATTAACGGTGATGAACAGTGAACATTGATATAGGTGAAATTAAGATGTTTTTTTTTAAATTCGACCTTGTGTGTTGGATTCGCTTGAAGAAGTCATCTAAAAAGCTTCGTACTGAAAGGAATTAACACCAGCAAGACCTTGAAATCGTTGACACTCGTGTTTCATGGTTCTTTTTAAGACTTGAGAATATAATATTAAATTTTTCATTGGCGAAATGCATAATAATGCGAAGCCATAAATAAAAAAGGAGAAGTGTGTTAAGCCAAAGCACCTCGATATTTGTCGATATTTTTTTATTACTAATGTATCTGGTTATGTAAACATGAACACGGAATTGTTTAAATTCCGGCCAGCTGTTAATCGCAGATTGGTTTGAACTATGGTGGCGAGACGACTTTTATTGATTTTAAGTACTGGTAGGTGTCATTTACATTTAAAACGGTATTGAATAAAACGTGATTGTTTATTGTAAAATAAGTATTCATATTTCTTCCTTTTTTATACGCTTGGATAATGAGATGAGCATGTCGCTCGCCTGATGGCTTACCATCGCCACGACTGCCCATAAACAGAATCAATACCACACAGAACTTTGAATTACAAATAACTGTATGGCATTGGACTGCGCTCGTCACCCCGTCTATATATTATGTTAAGTCGCATAATATCCAGTCATTACAGTGGTTTTAATGTCCTTCAAACAAAACATTACAGTGCTTGCACACTGCTGCTTGTCGGCAGAAATAAACAAAGCGGTACTTCTAACCTAGACGAATACGAGGGACCTATCACCTAGCCTAGCCACCTATCTAATGTAATGATCCATGCCATCCTACTTAAGTAGGTGCAGGTAGATTAATTTCAAACGATGCTAAACATAAGAACCAAAGGCTGTGTTAATTTTGGTACACCCTAAAGTTAAATAAGTTTTGCATACATAACGAAATTATTATTTGTATAGAGATAGATAGAATATTTATGATTGCACACCAAATAAAGTAACTTAAAAGTAAAGTTCATTGCAGTAAGGGTGATACCAATGGGCGGTCTTATCGCAACCGACGATTTCTTCCAGACAATCTAAGATACCAATTTTTAATTATATTTAGTATAGGAAGCTAGATATTTACAACACGTTTCAACATCATTGTAATATCCTGTTCAAAGGTTGAATATACCTATCTATTTATCGTTAGAGTTCATTATATTAATTTATAATCACGTCAGACTTGTATAGTCATCGACATAACAGATAAATCGTTATGTTGCCTATATTTATTTATCCAAAAATCCCTGCTTTTTGCTGATGGAGATTTGTGAATTTATAATTATAAACTTAAGTAAACTATTCATATGATATATGAGCTATTTATGACTCATCCATAGACTAACCATTAACACCCCCGACATCCAGTTGGCAATCATCTTATTCTAATTTCTAAATGGCTGAATAGATTTGATGTTCAACAAAGGTAAAAAGCAAAAACTATCTCGATTAACCCAGCTTCCATTCGTTTTGGCGCTACGATACCACTGGCACGCACAAAGGGTTCCGATTTATAAAAACCCTCTCTTATGTCGGAGGTTAATAAAGTTGTTTACTTAATAATTCCGGGACTAGGATTATATGGAGTATAACGAGTATTATAAGCCTTCATACATAGTAACTTAATTTTTATTTGACAGTTCCTCTTCTGTTGTCGAAGAGCACATGGCGTCAACAATCAAAGTTTGTATATTATAAAGATTCATCAGAGGAAATCGAAAGTGCTTTCAACATCCACGAAATAAATCCCTATTCGTTTGGATCACTTCATAGAATTATGCATAATGGTCAACATTTGAAGCCTTTTGTTCGTCGCTCTGGTTGGCCTCCTATTGGTTGGTACCAGGGAATGAAGCCTACACCACGTGCACCGGTTTATTCATCACGTAAACCACATTCATCACATAAAGTTCCTTCACCGTTTACGCCCAGTTTAGGTTGGCCTCCTATTGGCCCGTACCAAGAATCGAAGCCTACACCACATTTGCCAAATTTACCACCTAAAGCGCATCCGATACCTAAACTACCATCTCCATATAAAGCGTATTCAACAACTAAAGTACCTTCACCTCCTAAAGCGTACTCGCCACGGAAACCGTATTCACCAAATAAAGTACCTTCACCACCTCGAGCGCATTCAAAGCCTAAAACGCCTTCACCAACTAAAGTACCTTCACCTCCTAAACCGTACTCACCATCTAAACCGTATTCACCAAACAAAGTACCTTCACCACATCGAGAGCATTCACAGACTAAAACACCTTCACCTCCTAAAATACATTCACCATCTTCACCCAGTTTAGGTTGGCCTCCAGTTGGTCCGACTTCTCCACCACACCACGCCCATAAAACACCTCCACCATCTACGTCCAAGTCAGACTGGCCACCGATTGGACCATATAAGTTATAGAATGGTATTACAAAGTCGAATCTGTAACTTAACTATATTGTTTCTTTTCTTATTAAATAAAGTTATCTCATTTTAAATCAATGAACTTGTTTCAAGTTTTTAATGTTTTATATTGGCTTTATTTTATTGAAATGAGCAGGAATTTTATTATATTTTTTTAAATAAACATTAGTAACTTATTTATTGTTCGAATAAATAAATTAAATATAGGAGTTGTTAATTTAATGTTATTGCGTAGCATGGTTATTTACTTTTTTGTGGAAATCATAAATACAGTGCGACAACTATATATAATTTAGCGAGATAAGTGGCGCTGTCATCAAAGTCATTGATAAATTTATATCAATTTCCAAATTTTACAGAATAATTTATATATTTTCAATTATGTAGTTCCATTCCAACATGTGTCACCGACAACTTAAAGTTTTTTTTACGATCACGGCAAAGTCACTGCACTACACCTGATGGTAAGTGCTGAGTAGTCGAAAAAACAGCGACCACAACAATGAGTTTACCAGAATCATGCCGGCCTGTATAAATAATAATAATACAAACTATATGCCAAATCATTCTTTAATCTGTGTTAAAAATATGTTGTGTACCCCCTGTGTGTTGTGTGGGATAAGGGCAAGTGGAAGAAGAATACATCCAACGACGGTTAACCTACCTGACCCCACACTAGGTTAACGTTAACAATATCAAGAACTACTTAAAATAATATATTTGTAATATGTGCTTTCATCAATTTGTTATGTTTTTAAGTAAATGTGCGAGGAATTTCTGACGAGAGAAATTGAATATTATTTTGCTTAACAAACCCATTAGGGTTCCCAAAAACAGAAAATACGCGTCGATTTCAACTATCTAATAAAATAAATAGTATATATATCTACTACTCCTACTACTATCACGTACCTAAATGAATCAAACTCAATACAAAACTTAATTTTTCGTATCTAGGCATGGTAAAATGACTGCATTGTGCTTGATGATAAGTACCACAGAATATGAGTACAGTGGATTCCATATATATCTATATATATATATACAGGGTTATTTTTAAAACACCAGCAACCTCGCAGGGGTAGATTCCTAAGGTTATAAGCTACTACTTTTGTTCTACGACTTTTGATAATTTGTTAGATTTTATTTTCATACAAAAATAAGTATTCATTTAATTTCCGTCTTGAACGTTACAACGTCAACGCCCGAGCAGCTGAGCGGCGCGTTTGATGTCGCGCGCGCACGCCGCGCCACGCCGCACTCTACGAAGAAAAACACGACACAACAAAAACTTGTAAAATCATTTTTTTTTAAATATATTGAGTTATATCCAAACTCGTAGAACAAAAGTTGTTCCGTATGGGGTCAGCTATCTGGTTCTGCGAGGTTGCTGGTGTTTTAAAATTAACCCTGTATATACTATCAACAGTCGAGAGACGTTGACCCTAGACATTCACGAGAATTATACCAGCTTAAAGTAACAGGATATCCCATATAACCCATGAACCAGAATCGCCAGAACAAGGCATTATGGCGTTTTTTTTCACCACGTGCGTGGTGGTGGCAATGTATGCCAAAGAGAGACGCAACTTGCACACGAATGTAGATGTCATAAATAACACAATAATGATTAAACATTAAATCAACAGGTTTTTATAATGGACTATGAAATATCTGCAACACCTCCAAATGTCAGTAGTTAGACCGAGTTTGACATAATATATGAGTTAATACACAATGTTACATTATTTATAACATGGCATTTCACAATTGGGTGTCAGTAGCGATGTTATATAATAAAGCTCAAATATTACTTCTTTCAAATCATGCATACGTTTTAGATTTGAGAACAGATTTTGCACCGCAAGTGACCTTCGCCCATTGAATTATTATAATGTCTCTATGACTTCACCTAAGACTTTAGCAATTCATATTACATCAACGACATCTAAATAAACATGCCTATCTGTATCTTTTCATAGGAAAAATATGTTGTAATTAAATTTCTAAACCTTTAATACGAGTTTGTTCAAAATTAGTAAGTAACGGAATTTATTACACTAGTCTTAACAAGATTTACATTTATGTCTAAGAGGGTAAATGTCCTGAAACTTTTATCGCTCCGAAAGACAATTCGACTGAAAAATAAAATCCTTTTAACTCAGCCTGTTTGTGAACTTTAGCAGGTGAGCACCAGGGTATTTTATGATGTGATGACTAGCACTGCAAGAAAATTATGGGAATTGAATCTATAGAGCGAATATACCATAACTTATTACGTTTGCTATTTAGCTGGTGGTAGGACTATAATAATGGATATTATAGTATAGCGACTACCGTACACATGGTATTAAAACCTGCAATAGTGATCCATACACCTTGTGTGAATCGTGTTCTAGGATCCAGTTGGTACGTTGGTATGTTGGTATATTCTTGTATTCCTGTGCCTGAATCGGAGACTCGCCTGTCCTGCCGCAGGCCTCTCGATTTGCTTCTCCGAAGTGTGAAGAAGCATTTATACAGACCGGTATGATTTTGGTGGCCATCAAAGAACTAATTATTGTTCAATGGTTGCGTTTTTTTTTACTGCACTGCACTTAACAACAGGTGTAGTACAGTCACGTTGCCGTGCTCTGATAAAGAAAAAAGGTGTGATTATGATATCTCAGAACGTACCAAAGTAAACTCATCTACAAGTAGGTTTATTACCGACTACTTTGAACCTCGATTTTGGAGGTAATAAATTTATTCCTCGAAAATGTCAACGTTAACATTTCTTAAAAATTCAAAAGCAAAATAAACTGCTGAGAATAAGTACAACTGAGAAATGCTTTTTTTATTTTATACGCATAGTTACCTACATAATTATACAAATACAGCCTCCGCTTGACCCAGCACCTAAAATATCTTCGTTTTGCGACTTATTCCCTGACTAGGCTATTATTATAAATGTCATTACCATTGCCCTTTCCTTGCATCTGTGTTTTTACATCGTTTGGAAGATATTTTTTAATAAATAAACAAATAAGATTCGTTCATTCGACACAAAGCTCTTATTTTAAAGTCAAACCCTTACGCAGAAGTTACACCGCGTATGGAACCGTATGCCCACATTAAATTTATTTCCACTTACATTAATATTTATTTTATACATTTTATATTATTTATTTATCAATTCACAAAAATCTATTCAATAAAGATTCAGCATATTATTTTGTTGTGGAGGTACCCTGCATTTCAATTAAAATAGAGAAATAAAAATGTTAATTGAATGTCTCATAATAATCTCGAACAATGTATTGAATTAAAAACTTTTTTAAACATTACAAAAATTACGAATTCTTAAGACTGCTTTCATTATGTCTAGCCTTATCCCAATTTATTTGGGGTCTGCTCTCCTCCACAATTTTCCGGGAAATACGGTTCTGAGTCGTCGATTTCTCCACTTAGGTTTTTTTCAGTTAATGATTGATGATTGAATGATTGATACCAGCCAAGCTTGGAGGGTGTCTTCCTCATTTCTTCGGGCCTGTATCAATGTTCAGGATCTGCCTGGTAGATGATCAAGACTCCGATGATAATAAAATTGAATGTGCATAAAAAGCAGATGATATATAACGTCATACTTTGTCAACTTTATCGTCACATTATAGTGTTTTGACAATAGTAATGATTAATCTGGATTCTAATGGTCAAAGCTAGAGACCATTTGTTTTGACTAATCAGAATACACTGAATAGTTCTCATCCCCTAATTTCCTTCCAGGCAGTACTGGATTATTAATATCTTAACCTTCGGAGTATATTAATTATATATTGCTACAAAACAAAGGTCTAATTAAAAAAAAATATTTGCATGTTTTCCATTTTAAAGAATCAATGGTTCCTTGGCGACGGGAGATTCACAACTGGTTTTATTGGAATTAATCCTAATTGATCATAAAATAATGCATATAGAATATGAAATAAATATATAACGCTAAAAGCGTTAGATTTAGATGCATTAAACGAAGTTTAATGAAAACGTGTAAGAACTTAATTAAAAATCAATACTAATTAAACGCATTAATGTTCTGATAAATCAATTAATGTTTTCTATTACTTTCTTACCTCTGGCATACCAAATTTAGGTCAGTCGGCAAGATGTTTAATTTAAGTAAGTTTTTATGCAAATTTGCTTCTCTTTATTTACGTTTCCTTTGAAGATTCTATACTCTTATTATTTTTGTAAACTTTCATGATATTGCCTTTATTTTGCGATATGTAGTTTATTAACTACAATTCAGCGGCATGATTTATCTGGATTGTTAGTACATTTTGTATAAGATATTTTAATGAATAAATTTTGATCCTCGTTACAGTTGCAATCATTTTGGCGATTCTCAACACACTAGGACCTGTAAACTCATATGTCCTCGATATTTGCCAGCGTGAAAGGCTCGTCGGCCCGGTGTGTGGTACCGATGGAAAAACATATCAAAATGTCTGCGACTTCTTCCGGCTATCGGGATTTTCTGAATACAAAGTAGACATCAAATACTACGGCAAATGCGAAGTGAAAGAGTCTATCACAGAAAATTCTAAAAATAAGAACCCAGGCAATGATCCTACAGTTCGACCAATGAAGTATAAACACCCAGCCGATAAACGGCGCATCTCGCTGATATTATCAATGAGTGGTACAAATGGAAAAAGACGACATTCTGGAGTCATGTCTTAGTGTAACTAGGAGGAGGTCCAAATCCCCATTTCCCATTCCCATCCCTCAAATATTTGTGTCCTTTTAGGTAACTCGTCCATGATTCTTCTAATATTGTAGGTCTTCATGAGCGGTGGATTACGATCGATAATTTACGATCAGGTGATCCATTTGCTAGTTTGCCGACAAATGTTATAAAAAAAGTAATACCGTAACTATGCCAATTCCAGACATATTAACAAATAATAGACAATATTTCAAATGTTTAATATCAATTTTGTAAAAATAATAAAAAATGGTATACAAGTTAACAAGCACAGTTTCCTAATATGATTTAAAATGAAATCAATCAAAGTTGTTTTATTTAATTCCTTTTTTGACAGTTACTAATCATGCATTAATGTTAGACTAATATATAGCGCCTGCTTCAATGAATATTTAATATGCGTATGACAGAAGAAGCATGAAAGTAAAATTAAATCGGTGGATATGAGAGCAATAAGGAGCGTGTGTGATGTAACATTGTATGTTACAGTGAGAAATAAAGTGATAGGACGTTGTTGGACGCGTTAAAGCTGTAGTGACGCGAATTAAGAAAGGAATGTTGATATGGTTTGAAAGGACAGATAATTTGATACTGACGAAACAGATTCATAAGGCGAGGGTAGATAGAAGAGTCGGTAGAGGTCGACGAAACCCGAAGTCTTTGAGAATAAATAAATGAATTAATAAAAGCATATAAAGCGAAAGAAGTATGTTAGGACCGAGTTAAATGGAAATCCACAGTATCTACCTCCACGGGATGCAAGTGTTATATAATGTATATACGAATGAATGTTTAATGTACCTACATAAAATCTAAATAACTTGTTATTTTATTTTTGAATATATGACATTCTGCGTATAACAATGAGATAGGTACCTTTTTAAAAGTTATACGACGATTTTTCTTCAGATTGCCTAAGCCTCAGGTGCATACAACGGCCAAGTATTCTAACTATTTCAAAGTAAGTAGAATGTAGATTTTTTTAAAAAGTGTAAACAATTGCGACAATAAAACCGTGTGCAATATAAGCATATCACAAGATAAAAACGTGGCATACATCACGACTCCAAAATAACATAGTATATTTAATAACCATACCCTCATTTTCGCAATCGTAGAACACGCTAAGGATATTATTAATCACTAGCTTTTGCTCGCGGCTCCGCCCACGTGATCAAACAAACAAACAAACAATCAAACTTTACAGCTTTATAATATTAGTATAGATTTAGGTAGCTTAGCAACGGAAGCCATCAAATAATATTATTTGGGTAGCTTAGCAACGGAAGCCTTCAAATATGAATAATTTTCCCCGTTTTTGCAACATTTTTCACTGATGCTTCGCTTCTAATGGTCGCAGCGTAATGTTATATAGCCTAAAGCCTTCCTCGATAAATTGACTATCCAACACAAAAATAATTTTTCAATTCGAACCAGTAGTTCCTGAGATTAGCGCGTTCAAACAAACAAACAAACAAACAAACAATCAAACTCTACAGCTTTATTATATTAGTATAGATAACACATTCTAGACGGCAAGATATTCGTCATGTAACTTTATGCTATCTATAAATTTTAATAAATGCTTATTTTACAACATATTTATATCTGCATTAAAGCTTTCTAATATACAATATGACAAATCTAACGAATAATTGCTTCTACAGTAAGTAATAGTAGATACATATCGCAGGCCAGTTTATCGCTTATTGAAGTAATCGACGCCTTATAATACAAGTAGCAATTTTTTATCAGTGACGGAGACTGTTAAAATGCTCTCTGCTAAATGCAAATAAGGTATGATTCAATTACTTGCGTTTATGATATTAAAGGGTCATTGAATTCAATGCGCATCACAACTTACAGTAATTACGAGGGCTACGAAATTAATTATTCTTAACAATGTAATATCAAAACTAAGTATGTATGGACATTAAGTCCACTTTAACATGGTACATAGTTGGTACAGTGCCAATGAATTCGATCCACCAAAAATATACTCATAATATGGATTATGTAAAAGTAAATTCTGCTGGTTTCATTTTTAAGGATTTTTTAACAATTTGTATAATTTGTCCAAGTTATGCATATTCGAACAACCTCGAGAGGTACACCGATAACAACAATCGGTTCCGGGTGGCCAAGATCACCGAACATGACTGTTGTCTTGTTTGTGTTCTAATGTGTCTAGTAGCATGAACTAGGCGGGTCAGCATCATTGCAAGACTTGCAGCGATTGCTCCGTTAGGGCGATGCCGTCTGTCAATCGAAGGTGTGAAATGTATTGGCCGTATAAATTAATACCCACTCCATTCCAGTGTCGCATCTTATATCTTCAAGGGCGTTAGGGAACAGTTTGGAAGACATTACATCTCGCTGTATCACTACTCTATAAGCGGATGTGTCTAGTTCCTGTCTAGTCTCCTGGTTCTGTATTTGGACACTTATAGTCGCAGCATCAACACGATATATTGCCAGTCCACCTGGTATCGCTGGATGCTGCAGAGATTCAAGAACCGTATAGGCAACAAAAGCGAGACATAGAGGCTGGTTACCTAGTATACCTACTCTGTTGGTTTTGTATAACTTACCTCATTTAAATTGCTACAATGCTGCTGGAATTGCTTAAGACTAAGTAACATGCACTTTCTATATAAAATTTGAGAGTTGTACAAAAAATTGGAGAAAAGCCTTTCTACTTGGTAGTACGTATCCATGTTTTAACGGCTGAATTTTACAACAATTTGAAATACATTTCTTAATTAATTAATAGCTTGTATTACACTCGCAGTAATTTTGAAGCGTTGTAATTTGCATGAAAATAATTACACCTACTTAATGTTTCAAGTGACGGCGTCTTCAGTGTTCATAAACTATTGCAATTTCTTACTAACTTTTAAGTACCTGCGGAATTAATTTATACTTGACATGATTAAAATTTTGTTTTATGTGGGTAAGTAAAAGTGACTTAATTATTTATGAAAATAATAATATAATTAGTCTGTAAGTAAGAGTAAATTGTGCATTTCGATAGTCCCATAATAAACTGGTAAAAGTGTAAAAAAACAAGTGAATGGAAAAGTTTTAGCTCCGTAATTTCTGTTGGTTATCCAGCTAGTTCTACCATTGTACAAGTTGGAGGCTAATGTTTTTTTTTATTAATAAGTGACAGATCATTTCATTAAAGGAATAAAACAATAAACTGAAATATCACGTTTACATCCCATTCCAGCCATCACGTTTTTTTTACCCGAGACCAATTATTTCGTTGGACAACCGGTCAAGGTGTATATGTGTAAAACTTTCCAAATTATAATTTAACTTAAATTACCTTTTGATAATTTTGACGACTGCTTTTTAATGTCAGACATAATTTATTTTTTAACTTAATATAGATATTGGTGTTGCTACAGAGGCTGCCGTTACATTCTTACCACTTCAGAAACCAAACTTCTTGATATTTCCTTTCTAAAATTTAACATATGTATGAAATGTGTAGGTAAACAGTTTTGTATCTCGTTCCACGAGGTTAAGCAATATGAAATGGTAGGTCCCCGATACGCCGCCTAGATTGGTAGTGCGCTTGTCTATTTCAGCTGCAAGGTGTGTTTCGGTTTGAAGGATAATAACGGAAGTGAAATTATGCGACTTAATTTCTAGTGTCTCGAGGTGATAAGCGAAATCGTATACCATCCAGTTTGAGTAACAACAAGTTATGTGTGGTGTTGCTTCTTTTTTAGACAAGTGTGGCGTTTATCAGGCGAGCGACATTATGATAAAAAAAGATTAGGGTAAATTTATAATGTCAGGTCTAGTGGAAAGGACCAAAAGCTGGATTCCTTCATCGTACTTAGGATGCAATGATTATGATAACATATTTATATAAGATATCAATCTTACTTAGTTAACGTGCATTTACTAATACCTGTTGAAATTTTCAGGCGCCTTTTGTATTTTTCTGGCTACGTCATCGCTGCTCCAAAAATCACAATATTGTAAAATGAGAGTGCTTGATGTCCCTGTAGATTACAGGGAATCTTATCTAAAACTATGTCATTATCCGGAAACAACAAACCTGTTCGCTGAAAGGTCACATAAAAAAGTCGCAAACATACAAGCCAATCAAGCAAGTTGGCCACCGTATTTTAATATTGACTTTCGGCCCACTTTACCACCATGGCGACCAACTGTACCGAATAAACATGAGTATGTTGTACAGCAATTGTCATCGCAGATTTACGACAAAGATGCTACACAAGCTTCTTTAGTGGATAAGGGACTGACTAATGATCATGTGAAGTACCATGTAAGAATGACACAAAATCACGCAAAAGGCAATGAACATTTAAAAACCAAACCAACACCTACATTGGAGCAACAATTGAAGAACCCAAAAAATCATGACGATCTAATTCTTATAAACGCTTACGTCAAATTACACAATTCAATTCGGCATTAAGAAAGTTAGTCTATTATACTGAATAACTCTTTAACTTTTTGCGACCGATTAATAAAATACCACTTATATATACTTCAACGGGAATAAATGAAGTGATTCTGTTCTTTTTTCTCATTTTAAATTCAATTAGAAATTACGTGAAGGATAAAAAAGCAGCCTATACTCCGAGATTAGTGAAAGGCCCATAGAAATCAGTCTACAGGTTCTCGAGTTACTTCGACATGTTGAAAATTTTAATGGGCGTTGTTTGCTAAAAACGTTTTCCGTGTAAGGACACGACTAAGGTCTTGTTGTATTTTAAATCCCATATTAGGAGATACACAGCTTTCAAAACACATTCTACTAAACAAACTCATACAAATAACATGTTACACATTACATAAATAACTCAGTGCCTTAAAACAACTATGCGTCAAACCAGATAGACAATGAAGATAAATTGATTTATTTTGAAGACCATTGAAATACAACCAAGCGTAACTGATTTATTTAATTTAACTTAGTAATCAGTATAATTTTTAATATTCTTTATTTATTGAAATACCTTTCCTTAACCATACTGCTAATGTTTTACTTTTAAGCAAATTTCGTTATCTAGGACTCTAAAAATTAGGTTCATAAAACAAATCAATTTCATACGATAAGAAGACTTTATAAGATAACCCATAAAGATAAAATTAGCTAGATAGGATTCTAAGCCACAAAGCAAACAAGTCCAAATATGGCACAATGTAATATTTGATGGCTATTACACATCAAAACAGTCAGATGATATCGTCGAAACCTACTCAACTTTGGATGGGGAAGCGTTTAATCATCGGATGAAGTAGATAATAAATACAATAATTATATATTATTAAAAATATAATCCAACTATAATCAGTTTTTTTATCATCGATCAGGAGACCTCAATACATTTCTTACTGGACAATAGCATCATAAATTGCGTACCTACAGGCTACAGTACTTATAGATAGGTGGGTATAAATAACAGTTTCTACCTTGTTTGTCTTGCAACGGTTACATGTAATCTTTATCAGGTCAATTGGATAGTTATTCTACTTTCCGTTTTATAGCATCGAGGGCGTTCCCATCCCAACAGCATAGAATATTAATATAATTTAAGCCAGACGTATCTCAATTACTTTTGCATTCGTTTAGGCAAATAGAAACAGGTGTTCCACACATTTAACACATCTTGTAACTAATATTCAGGGTAATATAGGAGACAGGTGATGCTACTAGCAACCATCAAACGTAACACCTTTAAAATACCTACATAATATTAATGGTCAATATGTGTTTAATTTTAAAAATATTTAAATTCAATGTTTACGTACTCTATCAATATATATTGAAGACAGTTTATTGCTAAGTGTCGATAACTTATTTAATTTGTTACTCGAAAAGTTTACAGGAAAAAAAAATTAAGCAAAAATCTATAATCAAAAACAGAATCGCAATGCATTTGCCGTATCCGTTGATTGTCGGACATCCATAATTGGCGGAATTATACGTGAACATAGATAACATTTAAATACCAATTTAGAACTTCATTTTTGATGTCGGTGAATAAAAGGAATTACTGGTACTGAGATACTATATATTTTTACATAATCGCCATTGGCACGTAATTTCATTGGAAATCTTCGATGTGTTGATTATAACACGGTTAAAGTGATTATTTCGCCTGATAAACATTTTGTATCTATCTTGGCTACTTCATAAATATAATGTAAGTACATTAAGTCAGTAGGATACATTATAACTATAACAAACGTAACTTCATGATAAACTTTCGAAAGTATTATAAAAACAACAAACGCTAACAAACGCAATCAATCCTTATAAATACAGAAGAATCTAGATTGACAAGGTGTATTGCGCATATAAATATCAGATCCAGTACTTGTTTGGTACACATAGACTTTGCGTCAAGTTGCTTACTTGTGAGTTGTGACCTACCATAGATTCTTAATGTATGTACTTCAATATTCACATTACTTTTATCTGTTACCACGGTATATTCAGGTTTGAAGTAAATATATATTTTTTAATGATACATCTATGCATCAAAATCTCACATTAGCTATAAAAGAATAAAGCAACTACTATGTTTATCGCATTGGTTAAGTAATATTAACAGAGGATTTACCTAGTAAACAAACGATTCCATTATGAACAAATGCTCTCATATCTTCATAAACTGAATAATATAATAGCGATTTGCTAAGCAGTAATTGCTCATTAATAAGCACTATTCAATTATAATATTTTGTCTCTAAAAAGAACTACATTCTACGTTTACGAAATCTATTTAATAGATTTTTCTAGACATTTCAATTTCATTTTCATAAAATAATGCCCTTACATGATTACATCACTATAAAGTACCTTCATTTAACTACTTTCGCTGTTTACTAGAGTCCCACTTACTTATTTTTTATCGTCTAATTAATTTTCTCATGTCATCACGAAATGAGGACACAGCGTGATGCAACCATCACGCATACTCATGACAAAAAATCACAGTAGCTTCACACAAAGATGGGAATTTTAACCATAAAAACTACTATAATGTGCGAGAAGAGCACCATTAGTAGTAGTTCAAGTTCGCTTTTCCTCTGGCCATTGACACTGGTTTCGCATCACAAGGGATTCGCTTGATGGCGTCCATCTATCTCCCAGCTTTGGTTCAAGTTACGTAAACTTCATGGGAGACGACTTGACGCTCCGAACAAAAGACAAAAGAACGTCCAATAAGTTTTTAGCCCCTATAGTGTTACAGACTCTTTTTTAAGAATGTTACGGATATCAACTACGAGACAATAGAGTATTGTTTAATTAAAGCGGTGTAAAATTACGAATGTAACTCTATTTCGGAGCTGGGCCGCAAAAAATATCAGCCAAGATTCGAGGTAAACGGCATAGTCTATTGTTTTTGTCCACTATTTAATGTAGCTTTTATATGTTTTTTAGATAGCTAATTGTAACTGACGATGTAAATAATACCGAGGAGGTTCTCAATTCGACGCCTATATTTAAACAATGCCCCTTTTTTAGTTATGCTTATTCAGTTCAGAAACATTTTAGCCCATGAAACCAAAATAATGATCAGCCTTATAAAAGACGAGTAATAATACAAAGTCCGTCTAACTCACAATGGGCTATCGTTTGGTATAGATCTCTTGCAATCCGGATAAATTTCAAATCTTTCTGAGTAAACCCCGAATATCTTAACTTTCATCATTGAATATATTAATCATAGATTCTACTTAAATGGCAGCAATGGAAACGCTAAATGGGAATCCTTGGGAGATAGACTTGATCTCTAGTGACTAATCATTATTGTAAGAAAGTAAAAAGTTCATTTGTCCAAAAACTCACATTGGTTCATTGTGATATCTATCACCACTCTGGCAAGCAATACCATTGGCATTATCAACGTTGGCCACACTGTTTGTCGCGATAAATCTTCTTAATTACCTATTTAGATATTGATAGGGGATGACGAAGTTAAGCATTTAACTTATACTCAATGTCGTATGCTCAATTTAAACCTGTTTAATGATTTAAGCAGTAAAAACTTCCATTGATATTAATATTAATATTGTTTTACGTCATTCGTTTACTAAAGTATACACTGACATACTTTGACGACGATTTCTTCCCCACAACAATGTTAATTCATTCTTTAATTTGTGTCATTATAATAATTAACGCGATGGTAGTTACTTAAACTCTACAGTTTAGCGATTGTCGTGTATACATTGTACTATGCGTGCCAAATAAGAATAGGATCGCGTTTGCTGCCAACTTCACACGATAACTGTCAAAGTAGTACTGCTAGCAAAAAAAGTGCAAAAAAGAAATTTCATATATTTTTTATTGTTAATAGATATAGATTTAATTATTGTATAACCATTATATTCATTTAATAAATACTATTCTTGAATTTTACTAATGGATAATTTTGGATAAATTAATTATGGAACTGTAAGGAAACAGTTTAAAAAATGAACAAATACACAGTTAATGCTACTGGTCACCCTAATATGACGCAATTTTGTGACGCTATTGAGAAGCTACCAATGTGCCGTTAGCTACGCTTTCGTGTATACGCGCGTGTGTCCTATATATGTTGCCTACTGGACTTCCTTGTTATTGTTATTTTTATAAATATGCTTTTTCTTTGAAATCCTACTCATTTATAATTAATTTGGCGTGAAATGTATTAGAAATACCAAAAAAAGCGTACATTAAACATTTAAACTGAATATATTGTTTTTGCACACCATACACTTTGGTAATGAAGTTTGCGCGTATTGCTGAACAAAATGGCGTCTTGACAGTCCTATTCTTATTTGGCACGCATAGTACTAATGGTTAATGGTTATACCTCAAATTAAATTCAACTGTCTGTAGATAGTATGATTTAATTGATGTTCAGTAATTTATTTGAAATTACTGTATATTTTATCAATGTTTTGTTTCTATAGGACATCATAAATAACAGTGACTATTTAAGTCACTGATTAATAACATTTATAATGCAGCGATAGCCCAGCGCGGATTGGTTCGGACAGCCGAGAAGAAAGTCGCAAGTTTTAAACCAGCCTCAAGGGTTTACACCTCTGACTTCTCTAAGTTACGCGTGTACTCATTGTTAATTATCGCTTGGTTTAACGGTGAAGGATAGATCGTGACGAAACTTGCATACTAAATAATACCTGAAAGTTCTCTTCATGAATATAGAACATGTATGAAGTCTGTAAACTCGCATTAGGCCAGCGTGGTGGACAAAGGCCTAGCCCATATCACTCGTAGGAAAGGCCCCAGCAGCGGGGCAGCGTAGTACATGGCTAATATTATCATCTCATAATTCAAACTGCTTCGAATCATAACGTTAGCGTATTAGCACATGTATGATGGAATTTCATTACCTGCATTAGCATGTTTATATACCCTCAATGTATACAATGTATAGGCATAAGTAGAACGATATATTACTAAACAAAAGAATACGTAACACCTGATATGCATCTTAAAATATATGAATCTGACACGACAAGTCCAACGACTCGCACCAAAGAGTGTTTGTATTGAGTGATGAAATGTTTAGACATAGTATGGGATGTTTCGCAACATCTGCATGAATGGACAAAACCATATCATGCGTAAGATGACAGGCTAAGATATCCATACCGATTGTATAATAAGTAACAATTATTTAAGCAATTGTTGTGGGTTGTTTTGCGGTAGATGAATGTAGGTTGATAATGTATGTATGGGATGGGTGAAATTATTTGTGGTTTAAACGTACCTACTTGTATTAGAATGAAAGTAATGTAATAGGCCATAATATGACCTTATGTAATGTCTAATGTTAAAATTACAGTACATATATTTATGCTGTTTGTGTCCATAAAACTAAATAAATAAAAGGGATCTTGATGAAGACATATAATAAGCCCACATCTGTATCTCCGAAGGGATAGACAGAAGTGCAACTAGTGCACCCACCACGGCTCCCAGCTTATTTCCGTCCTATGATGTGATAGAGAGCGAGTCTATCGTCATACTCAGCACTAATTCCAAAAAAATCCAGTTTCTAACGAGCATATACCCGATAAAGATATTGCGAGCGGTAATGCAAAGCACATGATTGTATGACAAAAATCATTAGAATGTATGAAGATTGACATTTCCAGGAAGCGGATGGGCGGTTGAAAAAGCCGATTTACATTTACTTAACAATATTTTTTTGCACTTAGGTTCCTACTTAACGATGATTTAATCTATCCGACGATTGACGATGTAATTAAGTGAATAACAAAAAAAAAACAGTAGAGCTACAGTAGTCGTGAAAAAAGGACATATCCGTTTGTGGTTATACAACTACTTATTTCAATGTACACACTACACAGTTAGTCAAAATGCTCTTGTATATAAATCAGATATATGATTTATTTATAGGATATTATATATTTAAAAAACTGTTGACTCAAACGTAATATACCATTCATATGTACACACGCCTGTAATCCCTGCAGGGGGTAGGCAGAGGTGTAACCAGTACACTTTTTCACCGAGCGTACCTCCGTCCATGATGTGATAGGGGCGAGCCCATCGCCATACGGCGCACAATTCTTTTATTCTTTCTCTATTATTCAAACCCTGGGGATACTAAGCATTTCATGATAGAAAACCCAATATCACTTTTACCTAACCCGGGGATTAAACCCGAGACTTTAGCACAGCAGCCGACTCTCGTCAGGCTTACAGCAAACGTCAACAAATAAAAAAAAAACCTGCGCAATACAACCACCACCACGCGCCACCGAGGCAGTCGGATTATATAGTTTTTATACAGGCAAGGAAAAGTTACTAACTACACTGCACCAGGTGGTAAGTACCGTGCAGTCCAAATATAATATCGGTATAATTATGCCGGACTGAAGTTCCTGGATACACAATGCCTAACTCGGGAACGTGACTCGCATAAATGAGCCAATATGGCGGGTTTTGCACCATGTATACGGTGCTCACTATCCATTCGAGTACTATTATGTACAGGTACCCTGCCACCAGCACTTCAAACTTCTATGCCACTGATAACGCATTATTCCGCATGAGACCGGACTTGTGCTGTATCGAACGAGTCTTTAACCTCGCGTGAAGTAGGATTTTTTATCCTAGCATCCTAGCTTACCTGATGGTAAGCGTAGTGTAATCCAAAAAACCAGCAACCACCAACAAACAATGAGTTTATCGGTGGTCACCAGAGTCATGCTGTATAAATTCTTCTTTCCTCTTCGGAGAGGAAAGAAGCAAATTAAGGGGAGCTGTTGAGAACACCTAGCTTTTTGTAAGACCTAAATCGGCCAAGTCATTCAAAATACACACGATAGTAATGGATGCACCAACGATTATTATATATAAAGGTACCTATATAATAATACATTCGTCATATAAAATATCTGTACAAATAACAAAATACGAAAATGTCCCATAATGAGACAAGCCACGAGTCTAATGCGTTTCGAGGCAAAAAAGAATAATTTACAAATTGTCTTATTACAAAATAATAGTATTCATAGCGTAACTTTATTATTGTTGTTGTAATAATATATAATTAAAGTCAGTTTTGAAATAATTCGTACTGAATTTTCTTTTATAATGCTTATATCATTTACCTAGTTTTTTTTCACGAGTTTGCTTTTGTTGGAGGGGGGCATCGTTCAAGCCATCATTCAGCAATAGTTCAGCAATTAGCATCAGTGAAGAAATTTGTAATAAGCAGTGGTTCTCCAAATTTGACTTTAGGACTGAAACTAAACCAACCTTTAAATAGAGTGAACCATTGTTTATTACAAACAGTTCATCTAATACTGGCGATTTGATATAGCTTGCCCTTACTAAGTTATTCTAAGGCATAGAACTGTATACTTACTGCCAAAAGGAACTAAGATCATAACCACTCCTAAATAGTACTCTATCTAACTTTAAGGGATTTGAAATTATGTGATAATTTGGATTGAAAAAATCTCATATGATGCCTTGCATTGCCTGGCGCATTGTCTTAAATCAGTGGATCAATTCTGAGATATCTGTAGATTTGATACATAAATGTAATATAAAGAATGCCGTATAAAATGTATCTGTTTATTATTTCTTTCTTCAATAGTAGTTATATTAATCTACTGATTAAATAATTTGAAGTTAGCCCAAGTGATACCAATTGATTTGTATGCCCCTATATCCTATCTAGCAGTAATAATAACCCACACAGTACGAGTTCATATATCTAATGTAGGACTAAACACTTATAAACGCAAGTTACCAACCCCATTCATACATTTAATAGTTTCTTGCCACCATTTCGCTTCTTTAGAGTTTAGACTTGGTTATATATTAATCTGCAATCTGTTTCTTTATAAACGAGCAATAACATTACGAAATTTACAGAATGGAATTTAACTACATACAGCATTTACTCATTAAGAGATAAATTTTGTTAATTCCGCAAAATTTTCCGCTTTATTACATGGGATTATAAGTGGACTTTATTGACGTTTATTAATTAATAGGAGTAGCAACCACAAAATGTAAACCATTCTGAATATCCAGTACTAAAACCCCAAAATGTGGTACGTTTTTCTATCGAAACAACACATTTTTGATAGGTACCGTAAATGTTTTAAGAAAGGAAATACGTCTTAGCTCGAAATTTAAGACGTGAATGCACTGTAAAAACGATAAAACTGCACCGTCTGTGCTTATATTACGTAAAGTTGTAACGTTATCCAAGTATAATGAAGTAGTCATAAAAAAATCGGGATCGATGAAGCGTGGATTTTTATAAGCAAATAGATTGCACATTGGGATCTCGAATTACTAAGAGTCATGGTAAAAACTCTATTACATGTCATTATATTTGAAGCATTTGGAACTTTTTTGACAAATTAATGAAACCGTTACATTCTTTAACAATTGAGATTCTTGTTTACGTTTAGTTGATTTACGTGGATTGCAACTGGACTATTTTAGATGAAAATAACCATTAGTTGTAATTTAAATTCCTACTTTTAATTTAAATTGTTACGCGTTAAAGATTACCATTATTATACAGGAGCACGATGGTTATTTAAAGATGGCTGACGCTACGCTTTGAAACAAATGTTCAAATATTAGGGTTATGTTAATAATTAAAATTTACGTGGAAAGCTGTTTATACAATGACACAATTCTTGGAATGCCAGGAGTCCATTATAACCAAAAAAATTGAACACTGGATATATGGAAGTTATCAGGGTCCGACACGGTAAAAATGATATGAACTGCGTTCTTCATCTTCAAAACATCATGCATAAATAAAAAAGGAATGATTGAATAAACAGCAACTACGGGATCGACTACCATAATTAATATTAATTGTATCTTAAGAAATCAGCAAATGCTCGTTGTAGCACCTATAAATATGTATAAAATTATTGATTCTTGCGAATCTATTAAATTATTCCTAGCTTGCGAAATGGTTCTTTTATATGCAGGCAAATCGTATAAGTAGGTTTAAGTTGTAGTGATACTGAAGAACATATCCCGTGACTTTATGCCCAAATGTTTAATAAGACATCCATTGTGAAAAGACACACTTCATGATCTTATATGTCGTCAACATTTAAACCGAATTCTAGTAAGGTCTTCAATACGATGTCAGTAAAATGTTAAGTAGGTACCAAAATATACTTTTAGCGTACGTGGCTTCAGTATTGTATAGAAACAAGGCCCTTAAGTAAGTAGCACAAGACACGGCCCTGTTAAAACAAATATTTAAATTTTAAAACAATATGTGGAGCTCATCGGCGAAGAATTCATGGACATCAATATAACTAACGGTTGCTTGACCATTCCTAATTGTTATTCAGGTGGCGTTAATAGTTCCTGAAATATGCGACGCTTCAAACGAATTGAATGTCATTTAAATGCACCGTGTGGGACAAATGTAAGAAATTGCAAATCATTATATTATTATCCAACTAATTTGTAAAAAATATACTTTTTTACAATTATTCAAACTGATAACACAAATCATATTATAGCGATTGAAGTCATATTAACAACAAATATGCGTTCAGTGTAGATTATGGATCATAAATAACTATATAACATCGCGCTTTGATCCACGGGAGCGGAGCAGTAATCAATAAATACATAAAAACGAAATACCACTAACTCGCTCACTGATTAAACACTCCACTAAGAAACGATTTTTGGAAATTCTTATTTTAAGGGGAAAAAAGGGAGCTTGAACTTTGTATAAAACTTTTTATGAACTGTGAAATTTACTACAAAATAAATAAATTACATCATATTTTTTTGTGAAATGCACTTGACGAAGAAGGAGGGGTTGAATTTTGTATATTATTAATGTATGGATTTTATTAACAATCATGCATGGATTTGCATAAAATTAGGCTTTCAGGTAGACCATTCTATGAATTAGAACACAAGCTACTTTTTAACCCGGAAAAACGGGCGGAGCCGCGAGTAACAACTAGTTCTTTATAAAATAAAGTCGCTATCTGCGTCTGTCTGTCTGTTTTTCCGCTTATTTCTCCTTAACTATGCAACGGACTTACATGCCGTTTTTAACGTCACTAAGAGAATTTATTCCGGAAGGTTTATATGTATATCACGTTATGAGCCATGGGAGCAGGGCAGTAACATGCCAATCTTGTATTAAATGCTGACACGTGTCATTTGCGCTCAATACGGTCTCGCTTCCGCTTAACTATGTTATAATATGTTATTTATCTGTCATCTTGTTCGAGTAAAACATAATTTTTCTAGTTTCTTGTTACTGGCAGTTACTAAACGTATCATTATCCAAGAGGGTGCAATTCCGTAAAAACTACATAAATGCTTGTAAAGTTAACATATTAGTGCGTAAATAAAATGGAATATAATATTGTAGCATTAATACAATTGTAATTGTTATCGCAGTTTAATAATAAATATGATATCATGTATTTATATATTTTTAATTTAACAGCCTAGCAGTTATTTTAACTAATAAAAAAATCGGTTGTCTATAAAGTCGGTTTACTGACGATAGTTGAACGTGATAACGTCTTAAGAAAATACTGATGGAATGGTAGCATTTTTCAAAAGAAAATTTTAATTTCATTTGTTTAATATTTGATAGTATTTATTGGCCTAATTATAACCTCAAATTCCGAAAGTATTTTATTTATTTTTCGGAATTCTCAAGTGTCCGTAGTTTTAATATAGTTTCAATCAAATATATACATTATCTAAAACCCAAAAAGTAAATTCACCTACCTTTTGGTTCTTAGGCCAACTATGTATGGACGACGAACAATGTCCTTTTCGTAAATCTAGTTTTTAAAAAGCCCGCCTCAATGTGTTTGATATAGGAGAAAATGTTCCCTTTGACGGATGGCTGGTCTAACCTGTCATTTCAGACACGTTGTTGTGTTATGTGGAAGATTTAATATTTATGTTTTAATTTTTTTAAATCTCGAACGCTGCCGAACGCAAAGGCCGATTGTGCTTCTTTGTCGCTCGTTCCGCGCTCTCGCTTGCACTTCAAGCCTTAAATGGAACGTGACAGAGCGAGGTAACGACGCATGAGTCATGTTTTTTCGTGCGCGCAGCAGGCTCTATCGAATTATAAGACGTTATCACGTCAATAAATGTGTAAAATAAAAAATATTGATGTATTCATACATGGGTACGTGACAGAGTCCCCACAGGAGTTGACGTCATGCAGGCGGCCGGTCATAAAACTACAAACCAAATCTTTCTGTAAGTGGTAAAATATAATATATATAATATGTGTATATATATATGTAATATTATGTGTCGCAAATACATTACATTAAATAAAATACTCAACCCTAAAAGGAAAAAAAGTATAGTAAAATATTTTACAATAGATTATTTATACCTACTTCACACGTAGGTATATTCTCTTAATTTAATTAAGTGTTACATTTAACGATACATGATAGGCACACAACACCAATAAAAACAGCACGTAAAGTGACCAAGAAGGTCGAAGACAAATCCGCCAATTACTTAACCATCGTGAGAACTTTGTACAAAAGGAACTAAAATTATCTAAGCACGAACTCAAGTATTGCAGCTGTAATATATTTCTTTGATTAACTAATTTAATCAATATTGATTGATCACAGAGTGAACACGAAAAACTAGTGCAATTGAAACGAATCTATGGCGATAATTATTAACATTATCAAATACCTTTGTTTATTGGTGTTTACTGAACAAATAATTTAAAGGATGTTGGGTCATTGAATTGGTAAAATACAATAATTTCTAATTTATCCTTAATATTTGATTTTTTGTTAAGAAAATTGGTTAGGTAATATTGATTGTTAAAAAATAATAAGAATACCTTGAAGTAACAATAATTTTAATTATTACACCCTACGTGAGCTACGAAAGAGAAATCGTTTTCAAATTACTTACAAAATTGGCGAGTTATTCAAATCAGTCAATTCTCTATTGAAATGTTGTGATATAATGTTAAACCTGTGTTCATTAATCAAGCAAGTCGATCGATCACAGACGTGGGGGAGAAAATTAACTTCGAAATTGGACCCGGAGGGATACTTAACATGTAATTCGTATTAATTACTGTATTTTCGCGTTGTCACGAAAGTTATACTTGCAATGGAGGGTTAATTAATAGCGACACTCCACCATTTGATAAAAGATGATACATGACACTAAGTCACGTGATTAAATTATTATATAATACCCAAATGTACTTGAATAATTTCCCTACAGTACTTGGTGATGCTCGATGGAGTAAATTAGTAATTTGCTTATATTTAACGATGAAACATAAGTTTGTTCGAAATAGATAAACATAATTTATATTTTTATATTGCAATATAAGCTAAAACAGCGACACGGAATACTCCATTCTAACGACCTAGTTTTATTTAGTTTGTGCCCTCTGCATCCGCAAGTGTGTGTTTCTTATAGCGAACTCAATAAAATGTTTGTATCGGCCCTTCAAATTAAACATACGATAAAATTATTTTGTTGTTCGTCCGATGGAAAATTAAGAACTTGCGTATGAATGAATATACAAGGTGGACAGACGACCTGATAAAGGTCGCAGGAAGTCGCTGGATGCAGGCCGCTTCCAACAGGTCGGTCTGGAAATCTTTGGGGGAGGCCTATGTTCAGCAGTGGACGTCCTGTGGCTGATGATGATTATGATGTATGAATATAGCAAGAAAATAATAAGCCTTTTACGGGATAATAAGCACGTATGTTGCGCAAATGTATGCATCGGTAATCATGCGGCATGCATCAAAATTAATTAGAATAAAACTCATTGTTAGCGTTACATTCATATTCAAATAAAAATTCATGGCTGTGAAGTAGATAGATCAATGCCTCTGTGTTCTTAGAAATTAATGTAGCGTCAAAGGATTTTTAACGAATCAATAAAAATTTAGAGAATCATACGAATATATACGGTTCTTTTAGTCGGTGTATAATGCTCAAAGCTATTGTTTTTAATTTTTTTTAAACACACCAAATATTTCTTTATTACTAAAATGTATAAAAATTCTGTCTCTTCTTTTAACCTTTCCCTAGGATAAACAGACTTCACATTGATATATTGTAAATTACTAAAAATAAAAACAGTAATAAAACTGAAAATAACCTCGAATCCACAAAGAACGTAGCATGGTAACAAAGATGCTTTAAGTGGGTATAAACCGTTTGATTGAAGTTTTTAACAACAAAAACAACATTCCTTGCCCAAAAATGGACGCGATGTAAAAACGCTTACTTAGTCATGATTATCTTGAGTATTAGATATCTCTAACTTGTTATGGCGTATAGTAGTCTGTAGAAGAACGAAAGTCACCGACCTAGCGCAGCGGATTAGCAAGCTGAAGTGGCAGTGGGCAGGCCACATCTCACAGAACCGATAACCGATGGGGTAGAAAGGTTCTGGAGTGGAGGCCACGTACTGGCAAGCACAGCGTTGGACGTCCACCTACAAGGTGGACAGACGACTGATAAAGGTCGCACGAAGTCGCTGGATGCAGGCCGCTTCCTACAGGTCGGTCTGGAAATCTTTGGGGGAGGCCTATGTTCAGCAGTGGACGTCTTGTGGCTGATGATGATGATGATGATGGTGATGTCGTATAGTGTTAGTGCGGCTTTCCAAAGGAAAAGTACAAAAAGTTTTGATCGAAGGGACATTATCAGCGAAGACATTACGATGCGTTTAAATTGCAAAGTCGTTACTTTTGCATTACCGCACTTTCATATATCATTGATGTTTTTACAATATGACAGACAATATAATACAATTACACGCGTGCATACTGCGCATGAGCATGTTAGTTGAGATTACAACTACTACTACCGAGCGACATAAAACGTGTTTGTGTTTCTAGCACGTTATTGTGAATGTTTTTGTTATAAAATCGGCACTTCGAGCGAATACCAAAATTTCTTATGATTCGATGATCTAACCAATGTAAGATTATTAAATATTATTAGTGACAAGGTATCATTTACAAGAAAAAACATATCTGCAGATATTGTAGTGAATGAATGTAGATGAATTTATATTCTAAAATAACAGAATGCGAGGAGTATTTTATATTTTTTATTAGCTTGAATGACGAAACGAGCAGAGTACTCGTCTAATGTTGAGCGCAATGCCTGCCTATAAACAGAAACAACACCACACATAAGCTGGTATTACAAAGCACTGCATGGCACTGGACTGCGTTCGTCACCCCGAGACATAAGATGTTAAGTCTAATAATGCTCAGTAATTTCCCGGTTTCAATATCCTAGACTGCTACTTGGCGGCGGAAACAGGCAAACCAGTGGTATCACCCCAGACGGCTTCTTGCTCACGAAGGACCTAACTATGAAACATCTCAAATTTCCAGTAGCAATTTCACTTACCGCAAGAACCAAAGCCCCATTCGAAAACGCGTTTAGTAAAATACTCAACTTATTTCTAAAGCCGAGATCTGAACCTTCTAAAAATGCCATATCAGTACTTGTCAATGACTAAACTAAACACGCAATAAGGATAGCCGAAGCCAGTTTAGCTGTTAGCTGTCACCGGCTAGAAGACCGTTGGCAGTTGCGTGCGCTGTGTAAACCAAGGTTAACGATTTATTATCACATGCAATTTCTTTTTCACGCAAGTGCCTTGGCACGTAATATTTGTTGTGACACTTATCTATAATTTAGTAACATCTTACATGGTTTTTTATTTGAATATATTACGGAGTGTGCGTTCATAATATTTTGCGTACTGTCGATGCCCTCGACCATTGTAGATTCTTATTACGCAGGGCAACTTCGTAGCTCTCTCACTTGATTCTATTTTATTGTATTCATAATTAATTAATTAAATAATGTTGTTTAGTTGGATTTAACTATCAATTATTAGAAATGTAATTACATACGAATAGGTAAGTGAGAAATTTTTATTATAATCTTCACAATTCTTATTATATTTATTTTTTAATTATAGTATACCTAAGCCAACTTTTTTAATGTTTTGTAATTGTTTCGACGGTACTTAGGTACTTACCATAAGCCAATTCCATCACTGTACTCCTTGTCGTTGTGTTCCGAATCTAGGTAGAGTATAAATTCACCACTGACCACGGCACACGATCAGACACACACTAAATGAACCCACGACCTTTTATGTCAAAGCCGGCTCATAAACTGCTACGCCAAGGAGGTCAAATTACGTTTTAAAACGGACTTAATTTAAAATTTAAATATCATATTGGAGAACAACCGCCAACTGCTCTATTGAAACACTATTATGCCAACTTTGAGAAATACCTATTGGACGATTATTTTATCTACCCTCGTAGCTCCTGCAGCATTTCTAATGTCAAGATTTACAATCTGGTACATTACTCCGGCATCTTATGATTTCTATTGTTTATCATCATTAAAGAAAATCTTGTATAATACTATATTGTGCCATCTTGCAATTTGCTATTTTTAGTAATACAGATAGGCAACCTTTACATAAAATTGGTCATTAAAAAGACTATTCGGTGAACTCTGACATCAAACAGTTTGACGGAATCACTAATGTTGAAGAGGCGCTAATTGACCTCTTCGGATTTTTTTGAATTACAGTTACAGATTAATATAATGTACTATTATTGAGGAGATTTCATGTGCTTATATTTTCAAATGATCGCTTATGGAGTCAATGGCTAGTGTCATCAATATAGAATTACAGGTCACTCACCTGACGCTGTCCAACACTCGGGGCAGTCCTGACAGAGCGTCGCCCAGTCGTAGGCAAGGTCCTCGAAGCTCGCCATGGCTACACCCACTCAATAGACCAGTCCACTTCGAAACATATCATCCAAGAAAATGCCGGTTGCACTAACACTAACACCATTCAAGTGTTCTCATAATTTACAAGCACGTACTAAATAACACTGGGTAATGTTTGAATGTTATCATTGAAGGTGTTTGGCGGCAGATGTTCCGCGCGTTCGTTTGCCGGCCGTACACTCGGATGTGCACGCGCTCGTAGATAAACTGTCGGCGGAGTACTGCGAGTGTGCGCTAACCTCGCATCGCGGTCGGGATGTGTCGCCGCCGATGCCTGTCGCTCGGTGGCCGGTGCTCGGACTGCTCGGTGCTTGGTGGTCGGAACCTGTTCTCACAAGAGGTGCGAGCGTTCACTCAGCGGGTTCACTCTTTCGATTTCAATGAACCGTTAACGTTCTTTTCTTGTTAGGTGTGTCTTGACTTCCCGAAATCACGTAGCATTGGATCAGCGATCAACACAATAGACATATATGCGACCTGTACAAGACCTGCCGGTCGCTTTACAATTCCAATATGAATCGTATGTTGCCAAATTACACGACCCGGCAGAACCCATCTTGCGTCTATACGGTGCATAAATTTTGGTCATACTCTTTAGAAACATTCGAATGTCCGCACCAACCGTCCTTAAACGAGCCCACGCACGATTCCAGTGCAAATTCCAAACCTTCGAAGGTCTGGAAAACTATTAGAATTTCAATTGTTTATTATTACATATTATTATATTATTTATATTGTTAAATGTGTATGCGTTATAATTAATATTACGGTCATACAGTCTAAGCATTCCGCGCGTGTCGTTATGTTATGGCCTTCTGCGAAGCCTTTCTATATACGCATATACCTACGCACAGTTTCCAAAGCAACAGGTGTAAATTTTTGTTCCAATGTAATTTTTATTTTCGCAACTAGCAACGTATGAATTATAAAATCCATTTTTATGGAGTATTTTGTAGTGTGGGAAATAACTTCTTTAATTTGAATATTTGGTTAATTGCATATGTTACTGTTCAAAGTACATATTCTAATTACTTACGTATTGTTATTTCAGTTTTTTTTAATTTTAATGTTTATTTTAAAATTATGAGTCCAATTATAATCCTACAAAATATTACAGAATATTATGTAGTTGACAGTCATGTCGACGAATCATAACAGTGCGGCCGCGCCGCGTACGGAATTCCAAACGTTAGATAGAAATGTATTCGCATCAAGCAGTCTGCAGTACTATTTGTCGGTGATTATTTTATTTTTAATGTTCACTTAGATAATGCTGTTCCTCGTAAAACGGAATAAATTGTCGGTTGGATTTGTATAATTATTAAAGCAGAAAGCGGCAAGTGAGAGTACTTGGCTATATCGCATTTTGAAATTAAGCCAACATCTACAAGTCATGTAAAGTCATTATGTTTTTGAATATCAAAAGAGAATACGGTCAATTACAAAATTTGTTTTGTTTTTTTTTATAAACCGTCGTACTGTTTCCGAGGCATTGTTATACCACATTCCTTAATAAAAAGGTCAGCAAAAAACCTAAATTTAAAATGAGTCACATTCAATGCATCTCTGAGTATTGGCCAAAATTTACAAGTATTTGATAATGAGATATCAATTTTACAGCGGCATGATGTAACACAAATTAGATATTCACCGGTGCCGTTAAAATAAAAAGCAAAGATTTGGAGCTCTATGTAGGTACCTACTTTTCTCTTAAGTGTGAACTGAATTTATATACTATTACACAATGTTTGAGACAGGATAGAAAGGAGAATGAGTTGTTAGTCATATTCAGTTGTTATACTTCGTTGTTTTAGATTTTATTTTTTTATGTTTACTACAGTCATGCTCGTTTAACTTAAACTCTAGACCCACGGTGGGCAAATTTATTAGTGAATAGATCACATAACTGTGCAACTGTTGTTTCTTTTGAGAGCAAAACTTATCATTATTTCTCGTAGTTTCGTATTTGGACAAGGGCAAGCACAAGTTGAAATATTGATTTCTAAAATTAGTAATTTGTGCCAGAGCTGCCGTTATGCCATATGTCAGGTATACCATAACTATTAGCGCCTCGCGAGCCGCAGTTGGCCAACCATTAGGTCTAGACTCTAAACACAGCATACCTCAGTATGAACCCGGTGAGGTCCTGGATTCGATTCCCAGGTCATACAAAATATCTGTTAAGTATTTCTAATAGGGTATTGGCCTCGATTATTTCTATTATTTTAACCAATAAGCTACATTCCCAAAAATATAGTACGAAGGAATCATACTCGTATAAATCAAGTCAAAAATAAATAACTTAGAAGGTATTTAAACCTGCTGAAAGGTAAAAATTTCAAATGACGTAAAAAGGATGCACTGCATGTCATTTTACGTCACAAGACATGTCAAAACCACACAAGGATATTCATAATTTTCAACTGAATTGATTTCATATCAAATAGGTAACAATAACACCTTGGCGTATTTTTACAAACCAGTTACGAATACAATGACTAGTAAATAAGTAATTCCAACACCTCTACCAAGCGTTGTAGCACTGAAATTCGTTTGAACTTTGCACCACGTCCTTGAACCGTCGTCCGGCCGCGGCCGGTACCTGGAGGTCTTCAGACTAGATTTTACTCAATTGCACTTTTGAGCACGTACAGGGTAAATAGGCCATGTTGGATTGTGTTTCACGCGCGTACTTGTGTCAGATAAACACGCACGTACGTCTAAAATCTTTGTAAAAACCTCGTCTTACTGAACTTGTAAGTTCATTTTTGTAACTACATAGTGTGTTTACGAGCTCGATTAAAATATACGTCACAGGCCTGTTTTCTGCTTGATTAATGTGAAAATTAACTAATCTTCTGTCATATGTGTCAAACCAAAATTGAGTTGCGAGAAGCGTGGTCAATTTGGGTTTTCGAAAGATTCATAGATAATTGTATCGTCAAATGGGATGGCAATTACTAACAAACGATTGTTTGCAAATTAGATTAGAGATTAATTATGTTTTCACTAATTAATGTTTCAAAAACTCTTATTAATTTGACGACGTTGTCAAAACTCAAGTTCTGTTCGTTAAATGTTGATTTAATCAGCCTTTGAGAAACCGGGTGATAGAATCTTTTATCTTATTATCTTAAGTATCTTCTATCCGTCATGTTCCACTTACAAAGCCCATTAATGGATGGCGCGTTAATTAAATGACGTGGTTTAAATTAATTATGGATTAAACTGTTTAGTCTAAATTGCAACCTTCTGCTTTATGAATGCTGTCATTACGAAACTATCGCGTTAACACAACTACGACCACAGTACATAAAGCTTAGTGCTTCTCGGGGAATGCTTAATTGTCTATTTAGTCTTTAATAAGTGGTAGAGCCACGCTGTAGACAGTTTTGTCTACAGCATGAATGGGCAGGCTCGACAGGATCGTTACCCCTGTCACACAGAAAACCGACGAAAAGTAGCTTAGTAGGCGTAGGCTTGCCGCTGTGTTTCGTACGGTGAGTGAAATATCCGGAGACCCAAATCCTCTCTTCTTCCCAATACCTTAATTATCCTTTCCCTTTGAGGTCGGCAACGTGCCTATGATTCTTCTAGTGTTGTGGGCGTGCATGGGCGTTGGAGATCACTTACCATCAGGTGACCCACTTGCTTGTTTGCCGGACTATACTATCTATGCTACTATCCTGCAATGAAAAAGTTAGGGGTAGTTGGGAATATACAATGCGGTCAAAATCAATAGTAAAAACAATATTTTAGAACTAAGGTAGAGACAGACGCGCTAGGAGGAACGAATTTTCCTCTGACGCTACCCTGTCGCCTCTGGTGAGAAGGGACGCTAAAATACGAATAAATACCCCCAAAAGTAGGTACGTTCCTCCTTGATTTTTTTTTACATTAATGTCATCGGCTCTACCATACCAATATTATAGAAACGTGTACAGTTGTATGATAGAATTCATCTATTTTCATTACTTGAAATTTAAGTTGCATCTAAAGGCTTGTTCACGTTTCATGTAGTTGGATGAGACAGGAATTAATTAATTTAATCATATATCGTACTAAGCATTCAGCATCTATACGCCTTATATGCTCTAATCTTATCCCATCCTATTTTATAAAGTCCTAGAACCACGTTATTATAGATAAAACTGACCGAGTTTTATCTGTAATGAGAACGGATCCAGTCGGCTGGACTGTACTATTTCCTCACAGAAAACCAACTTTACAAAGTGGCAGCTTTCCGTGGTTCCCAAATCGCCCCCCTCTCCATATCAAAAGTATTTTTGCTTTAGGTTTGTATTCTTATGGTATTGTATAGTAGACATACATGTTCCTTTGGCGACTACTGCTAAAAGAAAACAACGTCACAAGTAGAAACAAGCCTTTTTCGAATCCGTATACTTCTACTCCAATACACTACCACAGAAGTTTCAGACATCTTCCAAACGGTATTTTGACAAATTTTATAAATGGAACACGACCTTAGTTTCACAACATCGTTCCACACCACACTTCGTAACTTCCATCTGGTGTATGTTACCGCATGGGCTTCCGCTAGTTCAAATTGTCTGAGCGACCGAAAAAAATAGTATACGAAACAAAGCGCAATCTAAAAATAAAATAATATCAGCCTTGTATTATATATGCCCGTCTGCTGGCCGTGAGTCTCACTAGTAATGAGAATAGGCTTTAGCGCACCACGCTGGTATAATGCGGGTTGGCGGACTTCACACACCTTCGAAATTCTTATAGAGAACATCTAAGGTATGTAGGTTTCCTCAAGATGGTTCCTTCACCGTCAAAGCGAGTATTAGAGAATTTATAACGAATACACACGTAACGTCAGACTTAAAAGTCAGAGGTGTATCGAACCTATGACTTCGTCTCGGCATTTGGTACAGCTCCCGTAAACAATAAAGCGTAACCTATTGCCGTACAGTCGTATAATGCAATGTACTCGTAAACTACGTTACATAACAATAAATCGATCACAATAGCTGTAGGTGGTAAGCTATCAATAAAGTAGATTATAGATATATACGATTAAAATCTTCCAGTCATGTGCGTACAAAGAGCTGATTTAAAAACAAGAATATAATTCATGGTACACAATTTTATAAGTAATAAATTTCTTCGATTTCTCATGTTGTCACCGTGCTTGTTCCGTACCTTAACTAGGGTTGTCACTTGGTGCCATCACGGTACAACAAAAACATAGTGTCATCGCTATCCAGGCTTAACATATGCAGCACGAGATTATTTTGTCGACTCGTTATGTCATGAAAAACCAGTTTCATCTCGTTATATGTCTATCAAAGCTAACATAATTGCGTAAAAGATTCGAACTCGATATTTCAAAAACAGAGATAAAGTAGAGAAAATAATACTTTCTACCCCTCTGTGGTATTTTGTCTTCAACCCTAACATGACGATGAATGGTGACACTATTTTCTGAAATATTAAAATTTGCTTAAAATAGTGTTATATGTTTTGGGCATATGTTAAGCCCGCTGGTTAGAGGCGCTAAGTATATGAACGTATATAGATATATGAATATTATTTTAAACTAGGTACTTTGGAGTGTAAGTGGGCCACCAACATCTTTGGCCCAAAGCTAACTTCATATGAACGGACGAAGCACTGGTGAAACTTGGTTACCGTTGCGAGCTGTGGTGGTCAAACGGCGGGTCGCCCCACATAATATCACATCCACCGTGAAATAATTAGGAAGCTGACCCTGGTATTAAGTCGGAATAATGCCAGACAGAAAGAAAGGAAGAAATGACTAACTTTATAAAATTTTGAAAACAGTATTTTATGTAAAAAAAAATTCGTGCAGCAACTATTAATATTAATTTTTTTATTTGTAAATTGTAATGTGAAGAAAAGTAGAGGTCACGACACATTATGGCAGCCCTAATAGCGATTGCTCTACTAGCACAAAATTACAGTTTTAATCGATCTGTATACTTTTAAATGCATTTTAAGGTTGTGGCATCATTCTTAGGAAACAGCGCAATATACAAACGTAATTTGTACACTAATGGTACAAACGAGATTTAAATCACGATAAGTTGAATTGGATGGTACTAGACAATACTATAGTTTGCTTAGATCAAACATCTTAAATGTTTAAATAAAACACAATTAATACCTCTAGCTGTTGCTGCTTATAAAATATCATTTTTTATTTTAATACATAAGTTGATGACAAAATGAGGTTAGTCGGTAGTGGTTTTGCTGTAATTATTAGAATAATGTATTGTATTTATATTGGGGACTGCGAGTTGCATAGATGGGTGACTGGCCCACGTTGGTTGAACTAATTCATCCTTAATCCTAGTTCGGGAGGCATTACGACTCTAGCTTCGGGTCGGCCCGATAACATCCATATCTTTTAGAAATAGTCTCCACCGTAGGGGTTTCGGGTGTAGCTTAGACAAGCCTTTGGGACATCATGGCCCTCTTCCAGATTTGCAGCTTGTCCACTACTCAGAGTTGTCCACTACTGTCCAACGTTGACGCCTATTAATAACCCTGTAACGGTGATTCTTAGAACATTGTGTCAGGACCATAAGAACGGATTGATACATACCAGCTGCTTGGCGTTGTTGGCCTGTATACTTTCCCGACCTCCAGCGGCAAGCTCCCATGTGGAATTCAGGATCTCTAGCCTTCCTACTCGCGGTAGCCTTCACCCTGAAGCACTGGTTTTACTGATGCTCCTGTAGGAGTCCTGTAGGAAGCTTATCAGGCTCTATAGACGCTTACCTGTTGTCTGCTTATCCTTTCTACCTCCGCAGGTTCTTTCAAGTCAAGGTGCCCGTTTCTTCTTGCGGTGACCGGCCCCGTTTGAACCATATAACCATAATGTTAAGACATGGCAACTCTATGTACAAAACAAAAAATCCCAACTCGACGACTGACAAAAGGTTAATTTAATAATAGCAAGCAGGTCGCAATGTATGTTAGTACTTAACGCAGCCCGGGGTCCGTTAGACGTCCTTGTTTGCAACTGCCGTCATGTCCTAATATAATATTACCTTGTAACAATGTTGACCCGCAAAAGCAATAGCTTTATTGCTAGAATTAGGACAATAACGCCTTGCTTGGTTAGTACTAGGCACTGATAATGCTCATATCATACTTAGAGATATTTGTATACGCTACCGGATTGCATCACAAGTTTATTTGTTAAATATTATGGGCCTTACTTATAAACTTCTTTAAGCACTGCATAGTTAAACATTGTTTTCGTCTCTTTCTAGCCATTTTATAAATCGCGTCGACAAAGACAAAAGAGTGTTTAATTAATCAATGCTCAAGTATCATTAAAATGTATGGCCCTTGATGATTTGAACTCCTGGAGATCTAACTTACTGTACGAAACGCAACAACAGGCTACCATTTTTCGATAATTGTATGCGACATAGTGGCAATAAATCGTATGAGCCGGACCATTAATATGCTATAGAAAAACTTTCTTATATGTAGCTCTACTGCTTTAAAGTTGTGACACATACTCTTGCATACATTCAAGCATGGCTCAAGACCTTTGCTTTTCAACATGTTTGCCTTCTCGAAAACTTATTGTTGAGGTCACTGTACACATTACAAGTACCTACAAGCGAACATTAAAAGCGAATTCCAATAATGGTCGTCCGGTTAAAATGCTCTCTCTTGTGAACGTCTAAAACTAGGTTGTCGGCAGCTAGAATACGAAATTTAACTTCTGTATTAGTCATCCATTGGCTAACAGTAAAAAACCATAGGTTCGATGATTAGGATTTTATGAAAAATAATATGGATGATTATTATGTTATGGTGGATTAACATCAAAAGTTTGCGCATAATCTTTTAATATGTGTTGTGTGGTTCTGTAGAAAATATGAGAAATTTCACCCTAACAATAAATAACCTTTTTTATTATCTTTCAGACAAATGGTGCTGCCACACCGGTGTTAGAAAATGTTATATAACATTTTATAACAGCGGTGTGGCAGCACCATTTAGTAAACATTTCTTAACAATTTGTAACATTTTTTAACCGCGGGCGGCGGTACTTTTGAGAGCGGCGCCGTCAAAGAAGCCGTCAAAGAAGAAGGGCCGATGTCATGTTTTCAAATGTTATAAAATGTTTGTAAACATTTTATAACATCGGTGTGGCAGCACCAAAAGACAGAAAGTGATTGTGCAGTATGCTTAGTAGTTTTGTTTATTTATTTTACAGCACAAACACATTGCTACGGCAAACTTGTTTATGATTACGTAAGTCGTAAAAGAATGACACGTCACAAAGCATCTGACATAAAACAGGTGCGTCACTTGACAAGCGCTCGAGGGATTTCGAATAGCTTCCTGTCACGAAAACGAATAAAAAAAGGACCGCAAGCGTAAGGTGAGCAAGACAAGTGGGTCACCTGATGGTAAGTGATCTCCACCGCCCATGTACGCCCACCACCAGAAAAATCATGGGCGCGTTGCCGACCATAAAGGAAAGGGATAATTAGGGATTGGGAAGGGGAGGGGATTTGGGCTTCCGGATATCTCACTCACCGTACGAAACGCAGTAGCAAGCCGCTACTTTACGTCGGTTTTCTGTGAGACAGTGGTAATGACCCGAGCGAGCCAACCCATTCATGCTGTAGACAAAACTGTCTACAGCGTGGCTCTACCATTCAAGAATTATTACAAAATGTGATCAGAGATCCCTAAAAATACAAGGTATGTGGATAATGCCGTGTGTGCCAATCTATTTAGTAACAACGGAGCGGCCAGTGCATCTCGGCTGGCGTAATGTATTGAAATACAAGGAAATATAAGTAGGACGATAAACCTTTGTATTAAACGGATAGCCGAGCTTAGGCTGACAAGTGACAACCTAAATATTTGCATAATGAATGATAGATTATCTTAAATGTTGCAGCTCAATCATTGTGTAGTTAAATGGATTGAAACTACACCTTGGTTGAAGACAAAACTAAATTTGCTTTATCATATAGGGTTGCCACTTGCCAATACATCTAATTGAGATGTTTTCAATATCTACGAATCGAACGTGTTGATAGATGGTATTTCCCATTCGACTCACTGAATTGAGTTAGTATTTCAGAACGAGGTAATAATCGATTTTATTCAAGAATATTTTTGTTTTATTATCGGATAACGTATAGTTAGTTACCTATGTAATGTTGTCGTTACTGTAATGTATTATTCTCTTCAAAACACAGTTTCAAATACTGAAAATTATGCTCCATAGCGGCAGTAAATGTGTAAACAGCGGCTTATTCCAGCTAATATCTTAGCGTGAAAGTCTCAAATAGTGACCATTAACTCCATACATTGTGACGGTTTACTGCTTACTACCTCCGTACTATCAGCGCCATGTAATGATACCAATAGAATATCCCCGACATCCCTCCATTATGGTACAAGTACCATTTAAAGTAACTGTCTAACATAAATTGTTTTATACAGTGGCTAAGGGCCTGTTTCACCACCTCTGACTAAACGCTACTTACCAAATAGAATGACACGTTATAATAAAAAATCACAGTTATATAATTATTTACCGACAGAAATCCTGAGGCCCATATCCCCCTCCCTAGTCCCTTAATTGTCCCTTTCCATTAATGTCGGCCACGCAGCCATGATTTTGATGGTATTATGGGCGTACACGGGCGGTGGTGATGACTTACTACCAGATGACTCGCGTGCTCGTTTGCCGGCCTATGCTTAAAAAAGATGCCCGTCTTATACTTACGTTAATTGGTGGTCAAATCTTACTCGAACATTGTGGAACAAGCCGCAAATGAAATATTATGTTCTATGTAGATTTGAGTAGAACCTTTGAAATGGACAATGTGAAATGCCAAGGATTTAAATAGCCCCGTAATGGCATCGCTCACCTTACATTCACAAGATACACCCTGTAAATACCGCAGGAGGCTCTGGCGAAACATTTATACTAAATGACGGAAAACAGCACCGGCTTCTTGAATTACTGGAAGCGTGTTGTATAAAATTATGTACGAATTTGCGTTATATAGCGCCTAGTTTATTGAATCTATGGTTCACCTTCGACTTGGTAAGTACTTGCGAAACAGCTGTAAACAACTTAGTGCTAATATCTCAGCGCAGTTGTGTTTGCAGAACAAAATCATGATGAAAATGAAGATGATTATAAAAATCTATTAAATCCAAGTATATGAATACGTTAATTTAAATAGTAGTGATGGACCATGAATCTTCGGTTAAGTACGATCCTAGCCGAGACACAGTGCGGTATAATGACAGCCCCATATATTTCTAAATAGGGTGAAACGTTTAGATATTGTCCACAATCTGAACGTATGATTAATGCCGTCCATATGCGCCGTAACATGCTTTGAAAAGTTGTCATTTAATGATTGATAGTAGGCCGAATCTATCAAAGCCAAGAAGCGGACAAAATGGCCGCAGCAAGGTGTGTTTGTTTACATTGGTGCGGCCGCGGCCGGTGAGAACATTGTTCTAAATCCATTTGCGATACGTTGAGCAAAACGGCCTTGATTGCATTGCTAACAGTTTATTATTTTATAAATAGGCTGAATAGTTAAGCGGTGCAAAGGAGATAAAAAGTATACTGCCAAAAATATCAACAAAATGAATTCCGATCAGATAAATGTAATTCTATTAAATAATATGTTAGAATGTTCTCTGGATTTTGTATCATTATAATATCACTTAATTATCGCAATGTTGTGTGAATTTTTAAATGTTCTTTGCTTATTAAGAAAACACTTGGGACTGCTCGAAAATATGCTGCTCATATTTGACCCTCACAATATTTATAAAGAGCGTGATCTGAATAATAAAATAATACATATACTCAAAATATCCGTCTGTTCATTTACTCTGCTCGGAGCAGTAATATTATAGAGGAACAGTCAGTCATGAAAGCATTAAACTTGCAAAAATATAAAACTAACAACTGAACTGCCTACTCTTTGAAAAAAGCCAAAATTGACATGCTAACATGACAATCCATACAATTCTAATTTGTTAACTCCTACGCATGCGCAAAATTACCGTTACATTCACATAGAGGTAACCATCTGTTACATTCGCGAAGGTCCATATTATCCACTTTAATCTACATGTCAAAATTTTGACAGTGCACTTAGCCAATGCGAAATCTAAGTCAAGCTGTGAAATCACCTCACGTAGATTCTCTCTCGACGATCTCGGCCAAGTTAGCGCTACACTGGACACCATAATAAAACCAAGTTTCTTCTGACGTTTGCAATTTATTCGTACAATCACATTTAAATGGCGAACGTTCAATCATGTTTGTCTAATTTGTTGATTGATGTTAGACTGTAATTAAGTCGTTTTCTTCCCAACGGATAAGAATCCCGATGTATTTGAAAAGTATTTGGCGTTTGCTTCGTTGATACGAGTCTCTGCGGCTTGTGGATTTACTATCTCCAAACCCTGTAAAGAAAATAAATGTGAGTCCTTCGAGCCGGATAATTCACGTTTTAACCATCGATATGTACTGTTATACTAAATAATGATTTTCCTTTTAATGGTTTTCCTACACTATTAATTAATTTTAATACGGATTGTTATTTTTTTATCATTTAAAGTGGTAAATACATATAACAAACAAATTCATGTTTAAGAAACCAATTCTTATCAATTAAATTGAGTAATTATTCTCTCAATATTTATAGTGGTAAATTGCATTAAATCAGACATCATAAATATTGCATTTGATTGAGAAATACTGTTCCCATTTGATAATTGCCTAATAGTTAAATCATAACATTTCAAATCAGAAGGTGTGGCTGTACCAGATAGTCAATTTTCTATAAAATATAAATAAAAACATATAAACTGGACAATGATAGATACAATTTAATTTATACGCCAATATCGATATAATGATTGTCTTGGACTAATTAAAAATTTAACGAACTGTCGGGAAAAAACACTAAATGATATTGTATATAAAGAAAATTGCATTATAAACGGCACATTCACCAAAGCAAGTAAACAGAACGGCCCGTCTTGTATCAATGTTGTCATTCCATTTGATTACCATTTAGATCAAGAACACAAGGCCGCCAACACTGCAATATTCCGCGGTGCGTCACAAGCAACTTTGGCGGGTAATGGCCGTACGTTTAATTCTCGCTTATCATGTTAGACTGTTTGCAATGCACCGCTTCATTAGATGCCAAACGATTACGTTTACGCTACAGTAGACATCATCTATCTATCTATTATACTTCTATATCTGTGAAATTAATGACAGCTTTGTTTTATACTATTCAGCTTTATTATCAGATTGAATGAATATTCCATTCATTCCATATTTCCATTCATGTTGTTTATAACAGTCGATTACATTCATTTACCACCGAAATCTTACTACATCATAAATTAACTTTAAATTACCATTTATATATTATTCGGTGTTTTATTAACAGTAATGTGATTTGATTTTCGTAATGTTGGGTAGTGTAAAATTTCTAATTACTATTTCAATCTAGTCTGTAAATAGTTCCATGTTTTCTTTATCAACGCTTGAAACACCTTTTAGTTAAGTCACAAGGCCGGATGAATCTAAATACCGTACATTAGCGAAAGGACATTGCCATCGAGGCTCAATGTAAGCGGAAGTGGCCGTTCATCTGCTTAAAAAGCGGCATTGTTGTCGTTTTTGGTATTCTCTGGGTCGAAACTTAAAGATAATGCGACAACAGATTTATATTTATACATTTTATAGCAAAGTGAACAGAACTTTAAATTTATATCGATAATAGAACTTTTATCAGCGACTTGTACAGAGTTTGTGAAGTGATGCACAACCTTACCATCTTTCTTTCAATAGTGGCAATCAATCATTTACTTGATAACAATAGCACACTGAAATTGAAAGCAACAGTATCACAAAGATTAAGAGGCTTAAATAATTTAACTAAAAGAAATCAAAGTTTTTTTGGTCATGATGTTATAAAATTCAATTTAGGCATTGAGTTCTCCAAGGAGTATTTTATAAACACCATAGAACTAAACCGTAGCATGAATCATGCTAATCATGTCAAGGATAAACACCATTCATTTATATCTTATTTCATTCATGATATTCATGACAATGAATGCTCGAAGGCATCAACTACTGAATAAGTCTACATTTATCAACAATTTCATTTATAGTTTTAATTGTTAATTTCGCAATTCTGAAATCATGTTATTTCATCTGCAAGTCCGAATAGCATATTAATAATAGGTAAACTGCTTAATTAAAATATGTGAAAATGGATATAAATCACCAGTTTCTATATAATCTAATTTATTTAAGATATTTGACTTTAAGAAATAGCAATTAAGTAGTTACTGCAAAACTTTAAATGTAATAAAAGATTCCCAGTTACTGACTAAATAGCCGATGACTGATCTCTTTTACCCAAAGTGGATATAACTAGACGGCTTTGTTTCAGATCCAAAGAACGCTCGATAAAGCGACGTTGATAGCAGCTTTCGTATATCTATAGCCGGTATCAGAGTGCGGACGATGCGGCCCATAATCTCGCCGATTGCTATCGATTGACTCTGCGGTTCTAAAAGCGTTTCGATAAGATTCCGCAGGTCTTTTGTTTTGTTTATTGTTATTTTATTCGCGTTATGTGCCCAATCCTATTATGTAAGAACGGAATATGTGATTTCAATCTATTCTCGGTCTGTTATTATTTAGAAACCTTTTCAATTAATATGTTTATTGAGTACAGAATATACATACACAAGTTCACGCATTGACACGAAGGGGTAGGCAGATGTGCAACTGGTGCATCCACGGTTCACCGAGCTTATTTTCGTCTCATGATATGCTAGGTTGCGAGCATATCGCCATATGGTACAAATTCCAATTTCAGGAGACACATTTTTTTTTTTTTTTTTTTTTTTTATAGCATAGGCCGGCAAACGAGCAAGTGGGTCACCTGATGGTAAGTGATCTCCACTGCCCATGTACGCCCACAACCAAAAGAATCATGGGCGCGTTGCCGACCTTAAAGGAAAGGGATAATTAGGGATTGGGAAGGGGAGGGGAATTGGGCTTCCGGATATCTCACTCACCGTACGAAACGCAGCAGCAAGCAGCTACTTAACGTCGGTTTTCTGTGAGACAGTGGTAACGACCCGGTCGAGCCAGCCCATTCATGCTGTAGACAAAACAGTCTACAGCGTGGCTCTACCACTCAATGGATTATTGGAGTAGATAATACTCATTATGTTTACGCTTACATTGTAAACCATTAAGTTTATGAGACATGACAGAATTATGGAATGTTTTAACAGATCTGCATACAAAGTGCTTGGTGCCCGCTGTAGATAGATTACTCTACAAGCGTGATGGCTCAACCGGGATAGTAGGGTGTTACAGAAACCCGACATAAAATGACAGCTTGTTCTTGCGTATCGTATGGTGAGGTTTCCGAAGGCCAATACCTATTTTTCCAGTTGCTGCCGGCTTCTGCTATAAACAACGGGATTACATTATTAAAATAATGATAATCGATATCGCGGTCGGTGAAAAAATTGGTTCTTAACTTTACTAGCACCACCCCAAGGGCATGAGAGTTAATTAAAGGAGTATTATTTGAGAACCAGTGGCTATTGGCTAACGGTCGATAGATGTGGCAGGTTAACAACGCCGCACTGGCCGCTGGGCCGATGAGTGCAGGGTACTTTGATAGTAATAGCTCTATATTTACTATGAAAGCCGTACCACGTTAAGAGCGCCCGGTGCAGTGTCCAAGTGGAGTAGAGCTTTGCTATTGGTTACAAGGTGAATAACAAATTAACTTGCATGCAAATGCCATTATGTTTGCAGGGGTACGTTCACATCGATCAAAACTGGTTTCGTCATAATATTATGCGTTGTTGTGATTATTCTTATACACTTCATCGAACTTGGTGGATTGTAATGAACATTGACTGTCAGCTCTAGGAATGGTCCTAGTGAAATGTAAAAGGGGCACAAAATCGATGTTGATTGTTATACTATAAAATTTTAAATCTTCTTTCCAACATTTAATGACAGCATAATAAACCAAACAATAGTAAACATAGTGATGATTTATAACTTACCTAACAATACCCCCGACGTTAATTAGAAAAATATCTTTCACTATTAAATGACTGAACATATTGTCTTCTAGACAAGACCCGTCTCAATTACACAGACTTTCACACAAAATGAATAATCGGTCCATTCCTTTAGGCGCTTCGACATACAAACACACAAAACCTTATAAGGATCATTAATGCCAATCCCCAGACAGAGCAGCCAATTTCCTACTTATTACATAATAAATCTGAGAGTTTGGACTTTGTGAGTTTGTGAATTTGGATTGTGCATTGTTAATCAACAACTGAACGTATTTGGATGAAATGTTGCACACATTCGACCCAAGCAAGGGGACGTTCACGCGGGCAGAGCGGCGATCACAGGAGTTATGGCGGGTGTGTGAGCGAGATAGGCTCTGGACTAAGCCGCGAGCAAAGATGGCACGAAATAATACAAAGCACCGCTCACTTATCGTTCTCAGACTGTTAGATAGTAAACCTATGACCGTAACGGGCGTCAGCTATCTCCTAACCTGATATAAAATGCTTATGGCTTACGGGGATCTTCTTTCACTGTTAGATCACAAGCTTATCGGTACTTCATTTTGGTAAATCATTGCACACACTTGATCTAAAGCCATTAGCGTCCCACTCAAGATTATGGTCTGGCTATAAAATTATTACTGTTAATTGGCTGTAGTTACGGTCTATTCATCAAACTACCGCGGCCTACAGGTTATAAAACTTTAATCTGACGACAAATCAAGGAACTTGTTTCTTTCAGCAGCAATATAAGATTCTAAATCCCAAACTCAATAAGCTTTCACGTCTGCAGTTATTAGAGGCGCAACTAGCGCATTAACTGTATGTCGTGCTTATATCCGTCCCATGATGTGATAGGGAGCGAGCCTATAGCCATACCCGACACGAATTGTAATCCCGGGCAAATTTGATTTCTCCAGTCGAAAATTCAAACATTTGACAGCCTCCGTGGCGCAGTGGGCGAGTAGCCGGCTGTGAAGCGAGAGGCCGCGGGTTCGATCCCCGCTCCGAGACAAATATTTGTGTGATCCACAAATATTTGTCCGGGGTCTGGGTGTTGTGAGACCGAAAGTCTCTCGTAGTTCCTGATACCCACAACACAAGACTCGTATCTTACTGTGGGGTCAGGACTATGTGTGTGACTGTTGGGTGTTATTTAAAAAAAAAAAAAATTAAAAAAAAAAAAAAAATTGGTAAGGAAAAATAAAAACATCTTTGGTCGGTCGTTTTAATCACGGCAGTTGGTTACGCCAATTAAATCTTCACGCGGCGCCTAAATTTCCAATACAGCATTTCAAATACTTTGCTTACAATCAACCGTCTCTCCCGTTAGAAAAATCCATTGTTAAATCCCGGTAAGATTACACTTATAAATAAAAGGCGCCGGACAGTTACCGATGTGTATCTCCGGTCCAAACATGGACTAACAATGTTCCAAGCGGTACCGAAGGGCGTCGTCCATTCTCATAGCACGAATTCCATGAGCGAAATGTAAACGGTGAAAGTTCTATGCCGGCCAGACCGCCTGAAATACCAATATGCAATTTTCTCTATGGCCTGCCTACATGCAAAACTCGGAACTGACCGTTCGATTATGTACTAAAGATATGCTTGTAGGGTTGGTAGGCAATTTGCACGTTACTTTTTGATGTATCAAAGTGTGCGTCTACTGAATATCTGATCGTGTTTTAATCTCTACACTTCATCATTATGGGGAACTTTTCACGCCTAAGGGTTACCGATTCAGAACAAGATATGGGTGACGATAATAATCCAGATAAGTGACTGTGAAGCAAGTGGATCACTTGATGATGATTTCTTCACCGTCCATGAATAACCATAATGTCGAAGAAACAGACACGTTCTCAATATAAATACAAAACTCTTTATAATTTAGCATAGGACTTCTTAATGGTCTTACAATGGGCGGTCTTATCGCAAAAGAGAAAGGATAATTTAAGGATTGGAAAGGCGTAATGGAAATTGGGCATTACGCAAACCCTTAATTGATAATAATCCAAAAAATATTTATCAATGCCCACGTATAGATATCAAAGGAGATATGACCAATTATAATTATTGCTAAAATATATTGAAGAGACGCTCGTTAATGTTTTCCAATAACATAGTAATACGTCGGAATTTTCTCCTTATTAGACCATAATTCTCGTGAAACTTGATTGGCTTTTGGCATTTACGTAGTTATGTCTTGTGGGAATAAGAGCATCTAGTCGCATTCCTTTATTGCCTTTATTAGGAATTTAAAACGATTTGACTTGATTATTTTTATTATTTTAACTAGCTGTCCCGCGCGGCTCCGCCCGCGTGATCTGTATTTTCCGGGATAAAAGTAGCCTAACAGTGGCGCCATCTGTCAGCAATGTGTCACGCACCGACGCCATCTATTTAAAATATTGGTTTGTAGTACATGCTATGTATCAGAGATGGCGCTGTATTTAAAAAATGATTTTCCCTATTTTCCCGCTTTACTATTGAAATTTTTCCTAGATTTTCGTTGCTATAAACCTCACGGAGCCCGAGACCTTTCCAACGAATGCAAAACCGTGGAAATCGGTTCGTGCGTTCTGGAGTTATATCGTCAGGAAGGAAAACCCGACTTATTTTTATATAATAGATAACTAAATTACGTTTCCACCAATAAATCTATTATCAAAAGAATTATATAAATTAAGTCAAAAATATATAAGTTTGAATCTGCTGGAAGGATTAGTTGTCAAATGACGGAAACTCCTTTTGACTGAGTGCGTTACTTGCAGCACAAGTGCTGAGTGCTTTGACAGTTAGTGCCTAATATTAGCCAATTACCATGTTCGGAATACATACGATATTCTGTCAGTAACATATTACTTTTAGAATTCCTACTACTAGCTATTTAATGAATACACGTAGCCGACATTACAACGGCTTCACTATAAGGTATTTGACCACATCTAGCGTAATTGGCAACATTTAGACTCGCCGATGTCTTACAATTTCTTCACAGATGAGTGGCAATTTGTATAAACAGTGGACAAGGAAACACGGACGCACCTTATCATATTAGATTTCTACTTTCCCTTAGCAATACGATATTCTAGATGCCAGCTAGGTACGTCTAGGGTCAAGTTTATTTATGGCGCTAGTACAGAACGAGCCCGCACTGAGCGGAAGAACTCGTATTATATATATTCGGATCTTCGTATTAACCGTGTTCTGAGTTCGCTTAACCAAAATTATACAGCTAACTAGATTTTCTTGTTTATGAAGGTGAATGTCAAAATAGAAATCATGTGACACATAAAGGGCCCGTAAAACGTAACGGTAACTCAGCGTATAAATGTCGGCTGGCTATTACCAATATTGATTAGTTTATGTACGATGTTATTCATTGCTAAAGCTACGTAGCTCATTTGGAGTCACGCGATTTGTGCGACTGATTGTGTGTTCAGTAACACTAACCAATAGTAGATAAATTATAGTTTAAAGATGAAGTTCCTCAGGTCTTTTAGAAAATATGTTAAAATGCAGGTACTAAGGGTCTCGAAGTCCAGCAGTCATTCATACGTGAAACCCGCCCTGCACCAGCAAACGGTTTGCTGGTGGGGGGTGTACCTGATATTTTTGTATCCAATTGAACAGCGACCATCTGGTGAAGAACCCGCCATAAGTGGCTCGTTCAGGTGAGTCGCGTTTCGGGATCAACCAGTATATATCCAGTAACTTCCAGGTCGGCATAATTCTGCCGATTGTCGATGGACGCGATGTCTCTTGACGGTTGACATCATGTTTGTACTGCACTGTACTTAACATCAAGTCCAATGTAGGTACTTCGCCGTTAGTAGTAGTAGGATAAAAGAACCCAATGAGGGGCTTCAGAATAAGTTCAGACTTATTCTGAAGCCCCAAATATAATAATAATTCAATATCCCCAATTATAATTCAAAATCCATCCATATAGCAATCTGTGAGGTCAGGCTACGATCTAGACCATCTTCACGGGACTTACGCGCTGGTAATATCCACTCATGTTATACTTTTAATCAAACTTTTGTATTGTCAAACGGAACGTAGGATGTTTGTGACTTAGCAATTTTAGTGATTCTGAAGTACCCAATTATCATAAAAAACGAACGAATTGGCAATCTGGTTTTACCATAGGTTATATACATCTTTTTGCCTGTCTTGTCTTATTATTGCTCAATGCTAGCTATCTTTTATGCCCATCGGTATTTCAAATAGTATGTAACAGATGATTCCTTACGCGCCTAGTTAGTGATTGCATTTACTATACAAATTATTCGGTCATAATATCGTCTTATCATATCACTTCTTTCTTTCTTTCTATTAAATTTTTTGAGTATTAGTATTTTAAAAAAACAGAATTTAAATCAATTTACATTAAAGAATTTAGGAAACAAAATCAGTATCTCCATTTGAGCTTGCTGTGGGTTGGTTCCTGTTTGCGTAAGTAGGTCCAATTAATCCATTATTATGACAAGTCCTCAGTTTATTTATAGTTATTGAATAATTGCCATCGAATTACATAAGACATAAGCGGACGTTTCCGTGTTTTAATAATGCGCACTGTTTACAATAAATATCTTTACGATCCTACGGTGTTGTGTTGTTGATTTATATTATATAACTAGCAGACCCGGCCACGCGTTCCTGTGGCTAAGGTGTATGTTCAGTGATATTGTGGTAAACTATTTAATACAGTATATGCCATCTATTGGATACTTACTCAATCTAGCCAATAAATTACCTTACACCGCCATCTGTTAGAATCTTATGTAACTCACAGATAATTAAAACAAATAATTTGCAATTATAAAATATTGCGACTATAACTTGAGATATAAACTACCCTATCTCTTAAGTTGGATCAAATTGAACACAGTTTGCAAAATTAGATTAAAATCGGTTTAGTAGTTTAGAAGTTCATCGCGGACAAACAACGGGACACGAAATTTTTATATATAAAGACAACAGATTGCTGGTTTAAGCTGAAAGCTAAATCGCCTTGAAAGATGGGACAGCATTACCTGTGCTGTTACTATAGGGATATGGTTAATTCCTTTCCTTTCTTTATCTGAAGTAAAATATAAGCAATTTTTTCAACGTACATCAAAATTAATCGACTATTTTTTGAAAAATGTTGTTTTTATAACCGTCTACGCAATTTTTTCAACTAATCTACGTTTTAGTCTTATGGTACGATTCCACCAAAATAGTGTGCAGCACATTTGTTTGCGAACATTTTGTGCAGAACTCTAGCAGTGCACGTACTAAGTTGGTATCGCGTTTAGCGTCTGCCTCCACCGGCAAGGCTGTGCGTAACTTTTGTAAACGCACAGTGCGGCACACTTGTGCACGAACATGTTCGCTGAGAAAAGTTTTCTGTCTTCAGTTGTTAATATGGACGGGCGTGAAATAGTCTGCTCAAAAAGAAACGAAGGAAGAAACCACGTTGTAGGGTGAGACCTTTCCTACAGCGACGAAATGAAGAAACAAATAGATTTGTAGAAGAAATAAAAATAGATACATTGAGTGGATTTAAAAATTTCATAATTTTATAGTCATTGTGACTTGAATCCCATAGTAGAGGATAGGTTTCAATTGCTTGAATGAATTTAATAATTTTTTCATTCGCCCAATCCATATTTCAAACTTTATGTGCGCGCACAAATAAATGTTTTCGCTCCGGTAGCGGAAGCAAGATTGAGTTCGCGAACAACAAGCGTGTACGCGTCGATGCGAGTCCACTGCTTGCACATGTGCGCGCACAAAAGTGTACAGATGTGCGCGAACATTTCAAAAATGTTCGCGCACAATTTGTTATTGTTTGCCCGAGTGAGTCGACCAGCGTGAACATTTGTGTCGCACACTGTGCATTACTGTGCCGCACAGTTCAGCACACTGGTGGAACCGTACCATTACGTTGTTTATTAAATATCTTTAAAATAGTAGGTACAAAGTCAAAGAACTGTACTTAGATCAGTTAAGAAAAAAACGGGTTGTAGATATATTTGCTTTTCAGCCTACACTTGTTGAGTAGTTTTTTTTATCTCACTTATAATACTTATCATAATCGAATTGCTAAAACCGTCTCTTAAGGGTTTTCCTTATATAATTTGTTGTAATTAAAAAAATTAACACCAACATTTCGCATTCAAAATAAAATCGTAAACATGCTGCTCACGCTTAATATTCCAAATATAAAAGGGTTGTGTAATGCAACACTCAATACTCACACGCCAATAAATAAACTGTTGTATAAATAAACTGTTAATGATCGTATGCAAGAACACTCAAGTAGGTTTTTGGCTAAATATAGATTTCAGTATACGTGACTGATTTGATTTCATTTAGCGCCAAAAATATTTAAATCGCCTCTATGTGTTCGTGCGCACTACGAGACCTCACTGTAACCTTTTTAAATACGAGAGTTAATGTTAGGTAGATAATGAACTTCTTAACTTAATCCACACTTTGGTCAATTGTAAAAAAAATAGTAAACACAGACATTGAATTAACATTTATAATTATTTTAGACATCACTACAAGAAAAATAAAACAACATAATTCCTGTGAGAAACTAGTTAATAATAATATTTAAGTTCTGTTAATTAGAACTTTAATTACTACCTAGTTATTTTTAAAACCGCTAAAACGGACGTTCTAACTAGTATTTGACAACAACACGTGAATTATTGCCACGTTTAAAATCGATACTTACAAATCAATGGAATTTGAATAAACTGAATGACTGTCCGGTGACGTCAGCGGTCATGGTCCTTCGAGCCGACCTCGATATATTACAACTTAATATATCGCCGTATATTACCCCAAATGAAATAATAAACACAAACCATTGTTCGCGTACAATTACACAGACAAGCGAAAACATTTCGAAATTGTTGTTTTAATGCGAAGATGGTATTTGTTTGGTATGAAAATGGTAAATAATACGTGAGATAATGACGTCCCGATTAATGATTACATCACGTAATTACGCCCAATTTAAGTAGATCTCCGTCAAGTATGATGGCCGGTACAACGTAAGATTCATTCTTAAGTTTGTTTTCGTATGACAAACGTCCGCACAAGTTGTTAACCGAGTGCATTGGCACGGTTACATTACAATGCGTACACCGTTAACTGTTATGCAATTTTGTGATTTACTTATAAAGTTATTTATTGCTATTAACTGTTAATAAGCACTCTCACGTAAACACTAAGAGAATAATGTCTAATAAAATTTACCACGACATTACTGAGTACCTGTGGCTATTTGGATTGAAAAACCGGACCAAAAACAAGCCCACTAAGTTTGACTAGCTGCATCTACTCAGGGCTGGGTCGCGCCGCGTTAAAGCCAGTAGTAAAGTTAGCCCACTGAGTTTGTTTCGCCGGGTCTTCTCAAGATGGGTCGTTTGGATCCGGTGGTAGTTTTAAAATAGGTGCCGTTTCGGTAATGTTTATGGTCAATATCAACCCCAAAATATTCAACAATTCTGGATTTTTCCATGACAAAAATATGTTACAATTAAAACGTAAACGGCTAGTGTATTTAATGATACTAAATTTCTATGTATACAGTAGTCGATATTGATTTCTATGCTTATGTTTCCTTATATTTTTGTACTGACTTGTCATAAGCGTTATTTATAAACGCCTACCGCTATTTTAATAAACTATTTCATTTCATTATATGAGTGGAAACTGAACAGCGATCAATAGCATTTAATATTATAATTAATAGCGCTGTAAAATGTAACATTCTGAATGCTCCCCTAGGCCCTAGTTCACGCACCTAGCATACCAGTTCGTAATTTTTTCTTCGTTAAAAACAGCGGTAGTTTCTTTGAAGTTAGTTCTCTTGCGTATGTCACGTTTGAAGCTATTAAGTTGTTAAATCTTTTAACTATCCCATTAAATTATTAATTGTTAATGAAATCGAAGGCCATCGCGTCAGTGTATAAAGGTTATTGTTAATTAGTAAATAACTAAAATTGTTAGTCATTATAGGTATTACATGTAATGCTATAAAAATGTACTAAAAATAAATTGGCTTTTTTTATAAGCTTAAATGTCGCGACGAGCAGGTCGCTCGCCAGATGATAAGCGCCTCGCCTACTCATAAACAGAAGCAACACCACACAGAACTTTGAATTACAAAGCACTGCATAGCCCTGAACTGCGCTCGTCACCCAAACACAAGTTGTTAAGTCTCATAATGCCCAGTAATTTCAAAGGCTTCAACGTCATTCAAACCGAAATACAACAGTGAACTGATCATTGTTTGCACATTCATATTAAATAGAAAAAAATGCAGACCACCGTAGCATATAACTTTAATCATATTATTGTACGTACTATATCAACCAGACACGTTTTGCTATTGCCTGTTATCATAATACGCGAAATACAGTCCAAAAACGCTGGGAACCAAATAGAAGTAACAATCCCTGCTCAATTGTTATAACGGTTTCCACGCTCGTTTTGTACCTTTTTCAAGAACAATTAATGATTTGGAAGAAACAACCATACACAAAACATGCAGCATCTATCTGGCAAAGTAACCGTGTGATTATTTCGCATTGTTTATTATACATATACTAGATGACCCGGTGAACTTCGTATCACCTACATAATATATTTGTGTAAAATGTGGTCAAAACTTAATACAAATGTTTTATTTACATTAAATGCAATTAAGTGAGGTACTGCGCCATTGCACGTGAGGTAGCCCGTCGCACATTTAATTGACTTCGACGACCTAAGTCAGGTCGTCTCCCACCTCCCTCCGGTTGGACAGTCCTGTCCCCGTCCTGTCCGCGTCCCGTCCCCGTCCTGTCCCCGTCCCGTCCCGTCCCCGTCCCGTCCCCGTCCCGTCCCCGTCCTGTCCCCGTCTTGTCCTGTCCCTGTCCTGTCCTGTCTCACTGTCCTGTCTCACTGTCCTGTCTCTCTGTCATGTCTCTCTGTCCTGTCTCACTGTCCTGTCTCACTGTCCTGTCTCACTGTCCTGTCTCACTGTCCTGTCTCACTGTCCTGTCTCACTGTCCTGTCTCACTGTCCTGTCTCACTGTCCTGTCTCACTGTCCTGTCTCACTGTCCTGTCTCACTGTCCTGTCTCACTGTCCTGTCTCACTGTCCTGTCTCACTGTCCTGTCTCACTGTCCTGTCTCACTTTCCTGTCTCACTGTCCTGTCTCACTGTCCTGTCCCTGTCCTGTCCCTGTCCAGTCTAGACGCTATACGACCCGTCATCACGGCAAGCTTCGCAACGACAACCATCCGGTTTATACCTGCGCTTATAGTACCCAGGAACAGTTTGTACTGGAAAATGAACATTCCAAAATCAACAACTACTAATAAATTAAAAATTAATTAAAAAAAACATTGTCCAGCGGACAAAATTGTGAATCTAAACCATTCTCAGATCCCCTTGAACACACACAAAAAATTTCATCAAAATCGGTCCAGTCGTTTAAGAGAAGTTCAGGAACATACACACTCACAGAAGAATTATATATATAAAGATTAGAGTAGTGTATGTTTTGGACCGTAGTAGGTAGCTGGCTGACATTCTCACAGAATATAAGGTTATGAGGGTAGATTTCTGAACAAATAATAAAAAAAGGTGAAGAAGTGGAAGGAATGGAGTTAAACTACAAAAATAAAGGTAAATAAAAAGTTGGATTATAATCTAAGATAATTTCATAGTTAGTTTTATGTTTTTAAAATAAGTGTAGATTTTTGTTATGTTTTGATCACCTCTAGTTTATAATTTTTATGTGTAATTTTAACTGTGGTTTAAGTGTGTAGTGATAAGCCAAAGGTCTATCTTATTACAATAAATAAATAAATGGAGGGAGGCCTTTGCCCAGCAGTGGGACTGTCACGGCGGATAAAAAAATAAGTTTTGGGTACGGAACTCTCGATGCGTTCGATTCGCACTAATTTTTTTACGATCGAATATCCGAATCATCGAATGTCCGATGTAGGCAATGGGATACAAGGTTTACCATTATACCCACCTCAACCAACCATTAAGTCGAGTCGCAAGACCCTCGGGAGAGCCGGATATACACTGGCTGATCCTGGAACGCGATCCACAGAAGGTGTGTGGGTGACTATGGCAGGTTTGAACCCCATGTGTACGGTGGTCGCTATCCGGGCGGATATGAATATCCTGCCACCAGCAAAGCGCAGGCGTGACGCTTATCATCAGGCGACCTGATCATCTCATTCAAGCGTGTAAAAAAACTTCAACAATAACATACCTGTAACGGCGTGAAGGCCACGGAAGACGCCGTTCCTGACACCTGTCTCCTTATACTAGTAGCGCCTCCATACTGCTGCTGTTTCTGCAAGTTCTTCTGCAGGGTCTTGCTGATGCGGACCTTGGTCTTTTCGTCCACTTGCGGCAGACGCACCCGGCCCGTGCTGGACTTGCCGATAGTCCCGCGCGTGTAGCCCAGGTCCTCTTGGTAGGCGTCATCTTCAATCTAAAGTAAAGAGGATTTTAAAAGAAATGTGTTTTAAACATGTTCTCTTTCTTTTCATTTGATTTTAAATAAATAAATACACCCAACAGTCACACACATAGTCCTGACCCCACAGTAAGATACGAGTCTTGTGCCGCGGGTATCAGGAACTACGAGAGACTTTCGGTCTCACAACACCTAGAGCCCGAGACAAATATTTGCGGATCACACAAATGTTTGTCTCAGTGCGGGGATCGAACTGCGCCACGGAGGCTGTCAAAAATGATATAAACGTGCGGATATTGAAATTGATTGCAGGTGATCTTAATACATAAAAGTATTAAGGTATCGACAGACGACCTAATAAAGGTCGCAGGAAGTCGCTGGACGCAGGCCGCTTCCAACAGGTCGGTCTGGAAATCTTTGGGGGAGGCCTATGTTTAGCAGTGGACGTCCTGTGGCTGATGATGGTGACGATGATTAAGGTATCACGCCTGTATTCCCAAAGAGGTAAGCAATTAATTCACCCACAGTTCGCCGGGCTTAATTCCGTGCCATCATGTGAGAGGTGGCTGTGACAGGTGTATCGGCCACAAAATATAATACTAGACAAGCCATGTGTGATTTTTGGAATCAAGAACCCAAACACAAATTCTGATTGCCCGGCATAAGATTTGAACTCTCACCGGGTTACCAGTACTATGCGAGTAGACCAAAAAAAATGGTTAGAAAATATTAATATTTATACATTGCACAAGTAGAGAATTTTGCAAACGTCCAGTTCGATGATGACTTTATATTCCGCAATAAATGTTGTAATTTAATCATATTTATTTCAAGTAAAGGCCCAATCACAACATTGTACAAGAAAGTATTAAGTAATGAATGGCTTAAAGCCAGGAAATTGCACAAAACCGATATAGTGAATGTTGCATATGATTACACGGCTCAGCCAAATGTAATAAGAACAAGTTATATTCGCTCATTTTGATAATATTAATGGGCTCAAGATAAATTTGTAGCAATCAGGAACACTGCGGCTGAGTGTCGCCGGTACAACTTTATCGAACGGGGACACATGAGCTGTATGCTTATCTAGCATCTATATTTTCTTTAGCTATATGTGACAGGAGCGTAAGCGGGCCAACATCTTAGCCCCGGAGCCAACCTCATCGGCAGGTGGTACAATCTGCTGATTACCGGATGAGGCAATTGTGAAACTTGGTTCCTGTTGCGGGTTGTTGGGGTGAGACGGTCGCCCCGCATAATAATTAATCACCGACAAATCATGTTGGGAAGGCGGACCCTGGCATAGAGCCGGGATAACGCCAGACACAAAATGAAAATATTTGACAAATGACAACTGGCATATAAAAACAACTAACTTAGCTAATCTCAATCCACTTTCAATTACGGTTTATACATGTCAAAGCATTGCGTCGTCGTTTTGATATGTGTTGGCCGGGGTATTTTAAAATCATAGAACATTGGGTTTGATTCCCGCACCGAGACAAATGTTTGTGTGATCAACAAATATTTGTTTCGGAGTCTGGGTGTTGTGAGACTGAAAGTCTCTCGTAGTTCCTGATACCCACGACACAAGACTCGTATCTTACTGTGGGGTCAGGACTATGTATGTGACTGTTGGGTGTATTTATTTATTGCAGCTTTGGTGAAATGGGACATAAGGGAATGTATTTGTATTAGTTATTGTTACAGGTGTATCGTGAGCTTTAGTGTACAGAGAATTGATACATTCAATGGTGATATAGATACATGTAAAACGCCGAACACCTTCAGCTTCAAATATCATAAAAGCGGAATTACTTTTGAGGCTCGAAACTCAATGTATAAAAGTACCGTCATCTAGCATCGCACATGTATAGTTCATTTCAGTATTTATTCTGGTTTGCAGGCGGATCTCTCGGACAGTGTGTGTATTGTGCAAATCACGCGCACGCGCACGCGCACGCGCCACTAACGGGGCCGGCACGGACGTCCGAGCGCTACAACAGGTCGTGTTCCGGTCTATTTGAACCGCGCGAAAAAACCGCGGGCCACTTCTCGCTGCCATACCATTTGGAATTCAACACATCTGCCGCGGCTCATCGAACGCGACGTCACACCATGGCCCCGCTATAGAGTATAGACGATAGTCACCGGTAGTGTACACTGGGAGAATTATAAACCGTGGAAAAAACGACGTTTTGGATGGTCTTGACACGCATATACGAAAGACGACCAACGAATACAAACGGCATTATTTTGAATCAACGATTTACAATTCAAAAGGAATTATAAAGTTTTTTATTTTTTTATTGCCTTGATACGCAGACGAGCAAGCGGCCCGCCTGATGGTAAGCGGTCACCGCCGCTCATGGTCATCGGCAATGCCAGGGGCACAGCCAAGCCGCTGCCTACCATTGAAGGGATACTCTTTTTAAACCTCGTTTAAAGAAGGACATATCATAGCGCTCGGGAAACACCGAGGCAGGGAGTTCATTCCAGTGTGTCTATTGTAGTTTGATGTCATTTTATTGAGACAATTTTCTACAGTTATCACAGCAAACTGAAATCCGTAAATACGATCCTTTAAAGACAATTTAAGGAAATAGCCCGTTTCTGATTAAACTTTCATTAAGACATTATAATGACCATAATAACGGGAAAAAGCCATTCGTAATTATACATTTTAGCACATAATAAATCACCAACACAATTATGGTGTAACATTGGCCGCTATATAATTCCAAACATACATGCATCCAGTGTGCACAATGTACATTATAATGCTTATTCGTCGAACGGAACGTGGCGTAGGCGCAAACGATACCAGTAATTATCGTTTACCGGTTACGCGATTAAAACTCGTACGTCTAATGCTCTCACTTCATAATAATTGCTCTTATTTGAGTTTTAATTTAGAATTCATCGAATTATCTGCGCCGTGATGGCGTTCCGATTAAGATGGATAAGGTGAATTAAATACCGGTAATGCGCTACTATGAGCTCATTCTTGTAATGCTCCTTCTGGCAAATTGCGTTCATTAGACGTATGGTCCGGGTTCCCTGGGCCATTTGATCCACTTGATTACTATCAAGCTAATTTTCTAGAAGAGTAGCTTTGTTTCGATGAGACGCCCAACAATTCCCTATGCGAAAATTCTCTATAGCAGCTCATTTTTATGACCTGGTTATCGATACCTATTGGAAGCCCCTCCTTCCAATAGGTATGATTAATAACCAGCTGATTTTTTTTGTTTTTACTTAGTTAATATTTATATAATTTAACAGTCATATTGTCCTACAAATAAAATAATACATTTTTGAGTATCATCAAATCGAAATATTTTATCCTTGCTACCTCTGTTAGCTACCACAATAAAGAATTTTCGCATAGGGAATTGTTGGGCGTCTCATCGAAACGAAGCTACTCACGGAAAATTAGCTTGATAGTAATCAAGTGGATCAAATGGCCCAGGGAACCCGGGCCAGTATTAATGTGATACTGAAGTGAGTGCCAACATATCTTCATTGTCTGTACAGTATCGTTTTGCACAATTACACCGCATAATCGTTGTAATGTAATTTGGAATACTAATATCAATTCGAGATGTTTTGTTGCTTGGTCAATCAGATACAATCGAAACGAGTGGAATTTGTCACGGATGTAGTAAACTCCGGTTCCAATAGAACGTATTTTTTTATTATTTGTATATCAAAATGTCTTTCCCAAAGGATACGATTGTGTCAATGAGAATAAAGTTTTGTAATGAACCGGATTTAGTGCTAGCGTAATATTCTGTAAGTTATGGTATTATATTCGAAAAAAAGTAGTTTCAGATGGATTGTTTCATTGACCTAGTTATTTTGCGGTGAATACTACTTAAGAAAAAATTATTCTGTTCGGCTTTTTATGATCCCATATATTATTAACGCCCGTATACTGAAACGCTACTTAAGTATTTAAGATCGTTTTAAACAAGTTAAGTCCCTCTTAGCTGTCAAAATTGTATGAAAATAAGTAGCCGTTAGCCGTCAGACAGCTAAGTAGCGTTTCAGTATTCCGACATAAGTGATCAAAACGATAACTTTCCAATGCTAAGTCAATCTCAATAGCCCGTGGTACACCCTGTTGACCAACAGACGAGGTAGTCGCGATCCACCACTGTCTGTGGAGCGTGAGGCAATGGATTCGATTCCCGCCCCGAGACAAATGTTTGTGTGATGCACAAATATTTGTTTCGGGTCTGGGTGTTGTGGGACCGCAAGTCCCTTGTAGTTCCTGATACCCACGATACGGGTTAACCTAGTGTGGGGTCAGGACTATGTGTGTGACTGTTGGGTGTATTGATTTTATTATAAATAAATGAACTATATTGTCAGAATTATCATGGGGGAAACGGACCTTAAACGAAAGGGATAATTAAATAACTGGTAAGGAGAGGGATTTGGGCCGCTGGATATCTCACTCACTGTACGAAACGAAGCAGCAAGCCGGTACTTTACGTTTTCTGTGATACAGTAATAATAACCTCATGCTGATTTATACTGTAGACAAAACTGTCTACAACGTTGTTCTATCACTCAAATGTATATACAGATATTTTTCTGAATGGCAGGGCACGCTGTAGACAGATTTGTCTACAGCATGAATGGACCGGCTCGGCCGGGTCGTTACTACTGTCTCACAGGAAACCGACGTAAAGTAGCGGCTTGCTGCTGTGTTTCGTACGGTGAGTGAGATATACGGAGGCCCAAATCCCCCTCTAATTCCCAATCCCTAACCATTATTTTCCCTTAAGGTCGACAACGCGTCCATGATCCTTCTGGTATGGTGGGCGTACATGGGCGATGGAGATTACTTACCATCAGGTGACCCACCTGCTCGTTTGCCGGCTTATGCTATATTTAAAAAAAAACTATGAATAATAAATAGTAAACTAATGAACGTTACACTCACGTCGGCGAAGTTGAGTCGGTTGGCGTTCTTCCTAAACTCCGTCATAGCGTATCGCTCCTTCATCTTCCTGACACGTTTGCCGCCACGCTTCTTCCTGCTCTGTTCGATTGGCTTCGGGAGCGGCTTCACGAACTTCACCGGCGGTGGTTCCTGTCGATGTAAATGTTTGTCAACAGTTTTGTAAGTACCTTTTGATGAATACTAATATCGCTATTTCGGCCGCTTAACAGCAGTGTCTAAGCACTGTCCGGTTTGAAGGACATGAAAACAATTTTTTTTTATTTGATTGAATGACGAGACGAGCAAGGCGCTCGCCTGATGGTAAGCGCCACGCCTGCTCATAAACAGAAGCAACAACACACAGAACGTTGAATCACAAAGCACAGCATGGCACTGAAGTGCGCTCGTCAACTCGGGACATAAGATGTTAAGTCTCATAATGCCCAGTAAATAATCTCATAATAACAACTTATGTCTCTGGGTGACATGGCGAGTGCAGTTCAGTGCAATTCCATGCTTCTTAGTTCGGAGTTCTAATTGGTGTTGCTTCTGTTTATGGGTTGGTATGACACTTACCATCAGGCGAGCAACCTGCATTTTTTAAAAAGAACATTCAAGGAATGTACTTCACCAAATGGTGAAAATGTCCCACCTACCAATAACGATCACACGTAGTACATCTCATTAGAAAGCTCTTTTCATGCCTGTTATTTGTTTTTATAGCAGTCAGACTCAAATCGTTATGTGAAAGAAGATTTAGGTAGGTTAAACTAAAACTATATAGTAGTACTCATGATCCATAAGTCGGTGTTTACAGAAATAAACATTTTTATTTCATAAGTTTTTATTCAAATGGTAGGATGGTGTTAAGGGTCCGCCCTTGAAAAAATTATTAACCTTATTATTAACCTTCCCAATATATTTACGAATATACAGGGTTATTTTTAAAACACCAACAACCTCGCAGGACTAGAATCCTAAGGTTATAAACTACTACTTTTGTTCTACGACTTTTGATAATTTGTTAGATTTTATTTTCATACAAAAATAAGTATTCATTTAATTTCCGTCTTGACTGTTACAACAAACAACAACAAACCCGACCGATCGACCCGAAGCGTGGGGAATCGGGCTAGTGCCTTTGACCTTGACCGCCCGAGCAGCTGACCGCCGCTTTTGATGTCGTGCGCACACGCCGCGCCGCAGTCCCGCCGATCGATCTATTATTATTATTTATTGTGCGTAGGTACCTACAGTATCATTTTATTACCATGGCGTATCAATATTCCAATACCGAATACACAGAAATAGTGAGCTGCTTGTGTCGTCCATGTGTCAGAATTTAAATAGGTACTGAATTTGTTTTTAATTGTTTAATGTAGCCAGTCCTAAGCCTGGTAAAGTATGAAGGGATTGTGGACTCAGTGTAGGTATGTACATACTGGGTACAAACCACGCGAGCAATTGAAATTAACTAGATTATTATTATTAGCAGCGCAAGCGGGCGCGAGCGTCGCGTCGGGTCGTTCAAGTTTATGAATGAAACATAGTACTACGAAGAAAAACACTACACAACAAAAACTTGTAAAATAATTTTTTTTTATATATTGAGATATGTCCAAACTCGTAGAACAAAAGTTGTTCCGTATGGGGTCAGCTATCTGGTCCTGCGAGGTTGCTGGTGTTTTAAAATTAACCCTGTATTGGGCATGTATGTGTATACATTCCCAATATATTCGCCTCCTTTTTATTTTATGTATCATTATCAATACACAAAACGGGTGGACAATATTGATAACATTATTTCCAAAAATATAAAGCAGTTCATGAGTTAAAATCGTCCAAGTAACTGTAGGGATTATATGAGGGATATTATGCCAGAGTACGTCTTGGAAGGTACCAATACCTAGAATTAAACATCAGACGAGAAACCCGCTCTCGTCATGTAGTTGTGTACAAAAAAATGAGAATAATTTTAGGTTTGTTTTCGTCTTAAATTAGGTCTAATTTTTTTAATCGATTCTCAACACACACTTGTCCAGAATAATAGGGTCACGGGCCTATTATTACAATGGTGGCGGCTTCTCACAATAATAAAATAATAAATAAATAAATACACCCAACAGTCACATACATAGTTCTGACCCCACAGTAAGATACGAGTCTTGTGTACTCAGGAACTACGAGAGACTTTCGGTCTCACAGAAATAATAATGGAACAGAAATGTCGTTAGCCTTCACTAGCGACACGCCCGCGCCCGTGGGAGCACTCGTTTCTTCACTCTTACTTTTCTTTGGGGTTAACATTGTGCCAGTACATAATGCCTCATTAGTTCAGCACCAGCGCACTTGGTTCACTATACCTGTCAAGTCCATGGTTCGACCCCCAATCAAAACAAAAAAAAAATGTGTGCGTGTACTAGTGTACACACGTAGGAAGTGAAACTTCTTTATGACCTTATTTTTCAAAAAATGATCTACTATATGCAACTTTACAGAAATTGGTCTAATAAAGTCAAATTAGATAAAGTTTAAACAAAAGGCTTTTACCATCATAGACATGAATACAAAAAAAAGTGTGCGTCTCGGGACGCTCGACAGAAGAAGTCCGGTCAAAATCCGGTCAAAGTCCGATCAAAGTCCGGTCAAAGTCCGGTCAAAGTCCTGTGAAAGTCCGTCAAAGTCCGATCAAAGTCCGGTCAGAGCCCGGTCAAAGTCGGGTCAAAGTCCGGTCTGTGTCCGGTCAATGTCCGGTCTATGTCCGGTCAAAGTTGGGTCAAAGTCGGGTCAAAGTCCGGTCAAAGTCGGGTCAAGTTCAGTCAAAGCCCGGTCAAAGTCCGGACAACGTCCGGTCATAATCCGATCGAACCCCGGTCTATGTCCGGTCAAAGTCAGGTCAACGTCCGGTCAAAGTCCGGTCAGCCCGGTTAAAGTCCGGTCAGAGTCTCGTCAAAGCCCGGTCAAAGTTAGGTCAAAGCCCGGTTAAAGTCCTGTCAAAGCCTGGTCAAAGTTAGGTCAAAGCCCGGTTAAAGTCCGGTCAAAGTCGGGTCAACGTCCGGTTAAAGTCCGGTCAGCACGGTTAAAGTCCGGTCAGAGTCTGGTCAAAGCCCGGTCAAAGTCGGGTCAAAGTCCGGTCAAAGCCCGGTTAAAGTCCGGTCTATGTCCGGTCAAAGTCGGGTCTGTGTCCGATCTATGTCCGGTCAAAGTTGGGTCAAAGTCCGGTTAAATTACGGTCAAATTCCGGTCTACATCCGGTCAAAGTCGGGTCAACGTCCGGTCATAATCCGGTGAGAGTCCGATGAAAGTCCTGTCAAGTCCAGTGAAAGTCTGGTCAAAATCCAGTCAAAGTCAAAAACGTGACGCGTGCCGCGTAACGGAAAAATGTGACGATTTTATTTTTCTAACGCCGATAAAGAAGTTTCACTTCAAAAATTTTTTTTTGTTAATTTGCCCTGGCTTAGGATTTTCAGTACCGCTATAGCCACAGGGTCGGCCCCCTATTGCATCAATACGAATGTGAATAAATGGATGCTAGATTGAAATGAAACGAATTTAAACGGATTTTATCGCGGTTTTTATTTTATTTTCACCTTCGTGGTCCACCTCGTGACCACGAAGGCTGAAAATCTTTCGAAACGTCGGGACCAAAATAAAATAAAAAACCGCGATAAAATCCGTTTAAATTCGTTTCATTTCAATGAGTAACATTCGCGTAAATGTAAGAAATCACTATGGAGGCTAGAGAGTTTGTGAATTTAGATTTTTGTTTTTCAATCATGCATTAACGCCAAAACGGCTTTAGATGAGATTTGGCACACATATAGACCATGACATAGGTTATGTTTCATCCCGAAAAAGACAATAACGTGGGCGGAACAAAATATAGTCACATCGTAAAACGAAAATAATTTTAAAAACAGTTACACTAGTTGCATCTTTCCAGTTCCCCCTATCTTTCATCATTATTTTATTGCGAGATAAAGACAGCTTCACATTATCAGAATCTCAACTCAACAAATGTGTGCCACTGCCGACCCTGGCTTACAGTAGTTATGGTGCTGCCACACCGCTGTTATAAAATGTTTACAAAACATTATTAAACATTTGTTAACAAAAATTTTATACATTTTAACACAATGTTAGATAATGTTAGTAAATGTTTAATGTTAGAAAATGTTTGTAAACATTTTATAACACCGGTGTGGCAGCACCATTACAGTGGCGAGTGTGGGCGGGAAAGTCACAGTCTTACCTGTGGCTAAACCTTCGGAACTACAGGCATAAGTATAGCTATGCCCTTTGCAGTGTGAAAGAGAGTGAATTGAGGTGATGAGCAAATTTATCATTATAAACACTATGTATGGAAATCACCCTCTCAACGGCGATGCATTTTAGTGTCAGACATGCCGTAGAAAGCATATACTAATGACGTACAAGTACCCGCATTACACTTTCGCCATGCAGTTTGAAATGCTAATGTGTAACTAAATGACTAAATATTAAGCATTTAACATTGGTTGGCCTGTTATTATAACGAAGAACTGTACTTAGTACATGTTCTGACTTAGCACGTCAAGGTTAATGTTAAACTAAGTAGTAAAGTATGTATGTATAATGAAGTAACATCCTCCGTGGCGCAGTGGGCCAGTAGAGGCCGTGGGTTCGATTTCCGCATCGAGACAAATGTTTGTGTGATCCACAAATGTTGGTTTCGGCTCTGAATGTTGTGGGACTGCAAGTCCCTCGTAGTTCCTGATACCTACGATACAAGTTTAAACTAGTGTGGAGTCAGGACTTGACTGTTACTGGGTATTTATTTATTTATTCTAAAATGTTATGAGGATATCGTGCTAATGTATGCAATATGCAATTTAGATTAATTAGTATTGGTTTATTAATTAGGACGTAGCTTAATACTGGCATAGTTTTAAATTAAAATTCACTAAAAATCAATATCCTTCAAGTTAATTGTGAAGTATATTATAATATAAGCAATTACAATATTTAATAAGACGTAAATAAAGTATAATTTTAAGTAATATATCTATAAATTAACATTTAAATGTTTACATGTATACCCTATTATAAATGCGTCAAAGTGTTTGTTGTAAGATAATGAATTCAAAATCTAAACATAAACACGCTTTGATTTCAGAAAATTTTAGCGACATTATCTTTCGCGAGCACACATACTTTATGACGTGACGTGACAATGAGGATACCTTTTTCTCACAGTGACATGTCAGCCGTAAGCACTAACTAGCTCTAACGAGAAAGAACTCCATGTGGGCGGAGTCATGAACAAACACTAATACTGTCTAATTAATGGTGACAGTGGTTAATTTTAGTATTTAAATAGTGTCAACAAAGATAAAATGTCACAAATGAGAATTCAGTTTTATATTCGCCGTAAAGATGATCGGGTTATCGCCAAGTGTCTCGCGCGTTGACAAGTTCGTATCATTTATTTATAGCAGAGGCAAACGAGCAAGTCGGTAACTGGTAAATCATGAATGCGTTACCAATTATAAAGAAAAGGAAAGGTGAAACTTCACGTGAAATATCTGCGCGACGTGGTACTACCACTTCGATAATGGCGGTCCATTGATGCGTCAAAATCAAAATAAAAATCAAAATATTTATTGAATCTGTAAATTATTTTACATCATTTAGATTCAGTAAAATTTTAACGTTATCGCCAATGCTGTTTCGTTAAAGAAGAACGGGCAAGAAACTCTAACGTTGCTTTTTACAAAACTGATTTAAAATATGTTCATTACTTTTATTTTAAGTTAGAATTAGAGCAGCTGAATTTACCATTATTATAAAATAATCAATTAATAATGATTTATATGCATGATCTTCAAGAGACAGGTGGAGGCCGTGTTCCTCATTTCGGTCTCGTCTCGTATACACTTCATAAGTACAAATATGTGCTGAGATGCCGCAACGTTTATGTAAGTACGTGGGTATGCATGGTTTATGTATTTAGAGCGCCACAGCAACACTGCCGATCATCAGAGTAATAGTGTTCTGTGCTACAGATGCTGGATTGCGGCGTCGCAACACACCTTGTGTCACTCTATATTAATTCTGCACTCGGTGTATCAAATGACCTCACGATTACGCACGATTTGACCGACGCCGGCCACACTATTCGCTTAAGGGCCTTCCGTGAGCAAACGACCTTGACTGACTCGCGCCATACTAAATCGTGTACTTGGTGTGTGAGTTTTCGTGCAGAATATGCACGTATTTAGCGAATAATTGATTTAAAAAATCAGGTTTTGGTCTTTTCGAAAATTTAAAATGGGCAAAATATTCGTTATTAAATAGCCTATCTAGTGATGTTAATCTCATTTGAAAACATTCTTTACTTTAAAAGGAGACGCACGGAATCTTTGCATTTTTCTCATTTTTATGGTTCATTTATAACGACAATTTAAAAATATATATCAGCATTAACATGAATCTGAATCAAACAAAGTAAAGCTGACAGATTGTAGAAATATATTGTATATTTTTTTAATCAATATTTATTTTAAGTAATGACTAGATAGCCTCTAAAAACATCGATGGCGCGGCGTTTTGCTGGGGGCATGGCCTTAAACACGAATCATACGCCGAGTCCCGATAGTCCGGCCGTAGCTTTACAGAAACAAAGTGACATGTTTGACATTCACTTTGAAGTTTGAACTGTGTCCTAATTCTTGTGTATTTACGATAAAATAAGTATGTACAGACCGCGTTATTATCGCCAAAATGTCTGACGTATCGGAACTTACTTTCGACGAAATTGTAAAAAGAGATTTAAATCAAGAACAATTGAAACAGTTCAATAGAATTTACTACGGGCGCGAGGACCATTGCGAATTAAAATTGAAACAATCTACATTGGAATCAAGTCAAAAGAATAATTTGGAAGTAGCTGCATATCAGTTTGCCGCGGCGAAAGAAACAAGGCCACCGAGGATTGTCAAGGTCGGATTAGTTCAACATTCAGTTGTTTTGCCAACTGATAAACCAATAAATGATCAGAGGAACGCAATTTTCAATAAAATTAAGAAAATAATCGACACCGCATCTACGGAAGGCGTTCAGATACTTTGTTTACAAGAAACATGGTCTATGCCGTTCTTTCTGTGTACTAGAGAGAAAACAGAATGGTCGGAATTCGCGGAATCTTCTACAGACGGTCCGAGTGTACAATTCTTAAAAAAAATCGCCAATAAGTACGAAATGGTTATTGTATCACCTATTTTGGAGGTAGATGGAAATGGTGTCTGGTGGAACTCTGTTGTGGTCATCGATGATGTGGGCAATGTCATGGGCAAACATCGCAAAAACCATTTGCCCAGCGTCGGAAGCTTTAGTGAGACATCCTACTACTCTCCGGGCAACTTAGGCCATACAGTTTTCGAAACAAAATATGGTAAAATTGCTGTCAACATTTGTTACGGCCGTCATCATGCACTGAATTGGCTCATGTTCAATTTGAACGGGGCGGAAATTGTCTTCAACCCTTCGGCTACTATTGCTGAGTTTGGTGAATCGTTCTGGGGTATAGAAGCTCGGACTGCTGCAATCGCTAATGGCTATTTTACATGCAGCATCAACAGGGTTGGCACAGAAAATTTTAAAACTAAAGATGGTGGTCTGGTATCCAGAAAGTACTATGGTTCTAGTTACGTAACAGCACCTAATGGATGCAGGACTCCTGGTATGTCAAAAGAAAAGGATGGTCTACTAATTGTCGAAATGGATCTGAATTTATGTCGTCAAGTTCGGGATCAGTGGGGTTTTAATATGACGGCCAGGTTGGACATGTATGCCGATGAATTAAATAAATGGGGCCAGAATTAGCCTTACTTAACCTACGAACTTTAACAATAGCAATAAAGTTACAGCTAAAGATACCAGGTATAGATATCTACACAGCATGTCGATTGTGCTTTGTGACAGCTATTCATATTTAGAATAAATAACACCAACCTAATACAGAAACACATCTGAAAACTGAGACAGGTGGTAGGGGGCTTGTGATTACACACATAATACCACAAAAAATAATTAAATAAAACTATTCTATACCTCTTCTTTTTATGACCATGCGCACGCGCTGCTCGCGCATGGCTGTTATTCCCGAACGTCAGCTCATTTCATTTATTTTGGTAGCGTTAAATTTCTCAATGAAACAAACGTTTTGAGTAATTTGACAATATGATATAAATAAACTTTGTATTTATCTATATAAACACGATGCTACGTGAAAAATTAAGCAATAGGTAGTCAGCCCGCGTGGGGCAGTGTCCGAGTAGCCGTCTGCGAAGCGTGAAGTCGTGGTTTCGATTCCCGCACTGAGACAAATGTTTGTGTGATGCACAAATATTTGTTTCGGGTCTTGGTGTTGTGGGACCGCAAGTCCCTCGTAGTTCCTGCTACCCACGATACAGGTTAACCTAGTGTGGGGTCAGGACTATGTGTGTGACTGTTGGTTGTGTTTATTTTTATATTTTACGTTTTTTTAGGGGTATCGTGTCTGTAATCACTAGCACTACCGTCGGTCTTAATTTTCGGAAGAGTTTCCCTTATACCCTTAATAGTTTTTTTAGTTGTTCCATTACAACAAAAAAGAAGTTTTATATTATTTGCATACCTACTATGTTTGCAAAAACATACGACTAATTAATCTTACCTGCAGTTTATCCAATTTCTTCTCAATGCTCTCGCGCAGTTGTCGTCCTATGTGACCATCTGAACTTTCATGGCAGGCATCCACTCGGGCGGCCAATGTTAGCTTTGTAGATACTAATTTTGCAGCTTTGTATCTCAACTCCTAAAACATAAGTATCACTTTACTACTTTTTATAGTGTATATATTAGGTATGCCTTAGGTCAGAAGGAAGTCTCTTAGATTCTCTCTTTTAGATTTATGTTAACCCTATGAGCAACTACATTATGAGCAACTTTAAAACATAAAGTAGGGTCAATATGACACTGTGTTTATGAACTTATGAACACTGATTCCTGTCACGTATAAAGGCATAATATATAAGATAAAGTTACATACTGGAGTTGTGTCCTGTACAATCTGTGAGAAGTAAATAAAGCCAGTGTGCGGGAGAGCTGCTGCTTGAGAGAACCCAGATAGAGTTTTCTTCTGCTGGCCAAGAGGTAGCACATTGCATGCTGGCATTTTAGATAACTTTGACAAACCACCCGCCACACCGAGGATCTTTGCTGCTGTTGATGCACCTAGAAAGGATATTAAAATTATAGCCATGTTTGGATTTTGGAGATTGACTGATAGTAGTATCAATACTGATGCTGGTTTTACTAGAACCCAGTGTCTGGTTTTACTAAAAGTGCTGCTACTACTTTTAACAACCAATGTTTAAAAAAGTAATTTTATTTTTACTTCTTTCTCTTTCTAATGAACTTGTTGTATGCAACAGGCCGTTTGTGTTAGAGTGCTTTGTCTATTTTTGCCGCCAAGAAATAGCACTAATGTGTTTCGTATTGAAGGATATTCAAGTCAGTAAAATTTATGTGCATTATGAGGCTTAACATCTCATGTTTCGATACGACAAGCGCAGTTCAATGTCGTGCATCAAATACTGCAGAGTTGCAAATTGTCCATTGTAGTGTTGTTTCTGTTTATGTGCAGACAGCACTTACCATCAGGAGAGAGACTTGCTCATTTCATCATAAAATTGGTGTTTTCCAAACTATATAAATACTCACCAACTATAGCCGTAATATTCGGCGCAATGAACGTCATTCTACTTTCAACATATTCATATATCTGAGATTTGAAGTTATTCAATTCTGAAGCCATGTCGCAAGCTTCATTTATTTCTGCCAATTCATTTTCTGATAATATTTTACTGAAACAGAGTACAATAATAATGAATAATAGTGAAGAAAAACATTATGAGGAAATTTGTATATTCTCAATAAAATATTATAATTCCCAAAAAAAAAATCAAGAATGTGCAAAATCTAATTACCCGCATTAGGTCACATTACAGCTTAAGCCTCTAGCTTCTCTAATGGGAAGACATCTATTGTATCTAACCAAGCCCTTACTCAGCAGAAGGAAAGTGTGTAGATAAGGGCCATTTTTTTTAAAAATAGGGCACCAACATTGGGAAACAAACTATATTGTATGACTCACCCTTGTGTAGTGGAAGCTGTGACTGACACAATCATAATAGTGGCCTGCGTAAGGAAACTCTGAAGTATTTCATTGTTTTTTGCTCTGTCCAAGTCATTGCCAAGCTCCTTCACAGTGCGTATGTACTCAAGAGGGGTCACTATCAGAGATTCCAATTCTGGAAACCGTTTCTGATATTTGTCCCGAACAAATCTGTGGATAATAGCTGAAAAATAATGTTTTGTTTTTGTATATGATTTACCTATCACAAGGCATTGTCTATATATTGAGAACAGCAAATGAGCATGTCACCTGATGTTCTTGAGCACTCATGAACACTCACAATACAATAGATGCAAAATAACTTGGATAAGCTAAGTCACAAGGACTATAGAGCCCAGGCCTATGCCTTCCCTCACCTCTGAAAACAATAGTTAGTTGCACATTGTATGACAACAAGCTGGACAAGTTATTTTGCATAAATTGTATCACAAGTATCATAAATGTGTTGCTGACATAGAAAAGGAATATGGATTGTGAAGGGAGGTGGATTTGAATTTGATGTTTCTCAAATTTACTCATATGAATAAATTATAGAAAACATGAATCTATATCTAATAATACCTATATAGTAATGCCATTGTATGTTCATAATTTCATGATAAGAGATTTATTTTCAGTATAAAAACACCTACCAACTTCTCCATCAATTTCAACAGCAATGTTATTAGCTTCCACAATCAACTGATATTCAGGGTCTGACTCCATTAGACCTGCTACTTCAATTTTATTTCTGTTGTTACCAACATTCTGTCCAATCCCCATAATCACCTGTAAATGACAAATTAATTTGTGTATTTTTTTTGACATTAGTGATTACATTGTACCTGATGTTGAGGACAGTGCAACTATCAACCATCATGAAATGTTGCAGCTAATTTTGATGATACCTTTATATCATCACCCTAATAAGGAGACTTGAGTATTTTTATGAATGTGGATACTCCCCTTTTTATGGGAGAAACGTTTTACCACCACCTATACTTTAGCGGGAAAGTGGGATGTTTTTTTTTATAGATCCAACAGTCACACACATATGTTATTGTTGGTTATGTTGGGCTCAGCTTTAAACCGCCTAGGAAAGATGGAAAACATCCGGATAACTGCTGAGCTAAGTCTCTCACACTTTGTACACCTTACACCGAGGGGTGACTCTCTTTGACGCATTAAGGACGGCGCCAGTTTCCCGAGGCGAGCAATACCGCATAAAAAAAAGTAATGATATAATAACCAAATTAATTGTTCTTTAGGAAATTTACTAAAGATTGGGTAGTAAATTTTTTACGAAATTACTATTAGACATGTGTAAGTACTGTGAGTAATGCATGACATGCTATATAACACGACCGAGTACTGAAACAGTACACAGTACCCGGCGAAATGTTGCATGGCACATGGCATGGCATGACGTGCGCACTGCCATAGTACATACACGGGCCGGGCGGCTCGGTGAAGCGGGCGCGCAATCGGAAACGTTCGGGAACGGTCGGGATTCTGTCTCTGTCACGCCCCTTAGTAGAATTTTGATTTAGAGCAGTATATAAAATACTGTTCATAGGGTTGTTAGGCACCGCCCAGTAAGTAATAATAACTCAACTGGCGCGCTTTCTTTCGTCTTTTACTATTGTTTTGAATTATTTCACAATTCACATTTGTTTACGAGGACAAGGTTATTGTATGTGGTATGGTAAAAAAATTGTTGTTTTGGAAAGTGTTTGTTTTGTGTGTTTGTGAAGAAAGTACTTAATTTGTTACCTACTTAATTCTAACTGTAAATAACTAGAAAAAATATTGCTAGGTGTGTAAATATATTTTTTGGGTATTAATGTATTTGTTTATTATGGCGAATTTGAATTGTTTTTAATTCAAAGTTCTGTTTGGTGTTGCATCAGTTTATGGGCAGGCGTGGCGCTACCATCAGGCGAGCGCCTTGCTCATCTCGTCATACAATCAAATAAAAAAAAGTGTGCGTCTCGGGACGCTCGACAGAAGTGATAACTTAAACTAATGTGGGTTAAAGTGAGAGCAGAGGAGCCTGCCTACTGCTACCGTATGCGTGAGAGAAAGGGACGCCAGACAGAGTGGCGCCTTAACGCGTTACGTTACGAAGTCCGGTCAGTCATGTCCAAGTCCGGTCAAAGTCGTGTCGAAGTCGTGTCGAAGTCGTGTCAAAGTCGTGTCAAAGTCGTGTCAAAGTCGTGTCGAAGTCGTGTCGAAGTCGTGTCAAAGTCGTGTCGAAGTCGTGTCGAAGTCGTGTCAAAGTCGTGTCAAAGTCGTGTCGAAGTCGTGTCAAAGTCGTGTCGAAGTCGTGTCGAAGTCGTGTCAAAGTCGTGTCGAAGTCGTGTCAAAGTCGTGTCGAAGTCGTGTCGAAGTCGTGTCGAAGTCGTGTCGAAGTCGTGTCGAAGTCGTGTCGAAGTCGTGTCAAAGTCGTGTCAAAGTCGTGTCGAAGTCGTGTCGAAATCGTGTCGAAATCGTGTCAAAGTCGTGTCGAAGTCGTGTCAAAGTCGTGTCAAAGACGTGTCAAAGTCCATAAGAAGTTATCACTTCAAAAAAAATATAAAAGGTCTATCTCTCTAATATTGCTATTACATTACACCTGCGGGTCTAAAACGGCCACATTGAACAATTCACCAAAAAGCAATTCATTCCATGAATTCATAGCAGATCATTAGCAATTCTGATTTTTTTGGTAAAATGGTCAATTCATTTAGTAAATCATATTCAATTCATCTCCTAAGCAGATTCAGATTAGGAGATGTTGGGTGTTGTAATTGCCAGATGATAAAAAGAAAATCGTAACTTTGCGGTATGCTTTTCGTTTCATTATTTCTAGTGTTCAAAGGCTATATATTTCAAGAATTTGTTGGCTACAAATGATTTCTTTATTTTAAGATAAGAATAATAAAAACTAATATGGTCTATGTGCTAAAAATATCATATTGAACATAATTATTTTTACCGATTGGTCTTTACTCTGGCAACGAACTAGTTATCAACAAAAACTTAACCTAAAACGTCAATAAATAATCTTTGCTAAACACTTGAAAACGAAATGAACACTCGTAACACAATTCTTAAAATTCCTCCCATTAAATTTAAAACTAAATATTCTTATAAGAAATGAGTCTTGAGTCTACTTAATTTGAGTTTGTAGTTGATAACTTCAAATGGATTGGAAACATATTATCCCTTGTTAAGTGGTTTATTTTAACTGAAAAAGGTGTGTTTTGGTCTGGAAGACTTGCATTTGAACGTTTTATTAAATAGTGTTTGTAATTAACACAATGTTAAGACGTCGGGATCAAATAAAAGTAGGTATATAAGTGGTACTTTTTCATCTTAGATTTCCATTTCTAAATCACTTATGGTGCAAATAATTAAAGTTCACGTATCTTGTAGGAATGGAAAAGTCTTCATTAAGAGTCTCCGAGGCCCAATGGAACGTGCTATACTCGATTGCCTGGTTAGCCTGGTTCAGGGTCATAATGACAGCTCCCAGGGACGAAGAGTCCTCACGTCATTGGCAGGAGGTGGCTGACTTGCTTGATGCCCAGGGATCGGGTACAATCAAAACATCGACAGAAGGGTCTGTTACATTTACATTTACACAAGTACTTTTACATTTTTATTATTTGCCACCTACTATGGGTTAGCAAATTATTAACTAAAATTTATGATCTTTGTTCTCAGTATGTCAGCAACTATAAAAGTAAATTAAAGAAGTTGCTGACACCATATAATGTGATAGTTGATGATACAATTATTAAAACTACTGATAACCACTTAAAAAAAAATCAAATTAGTGAATTATAGGAATATGGGTTTAAATGACAGTATAAAAATTTATTAATGATTTCAGGTTGCCCTCTAGCTCCACTCAATGATGCTCGGAGGATTTTGTCCCAAGTGGAGATGCAATGGGCTGCTGCAGACTGCTAAAGCATGTGCACTCGACTTGATTGGCCAGAATCTGGAGCGGCTGGCAGATGTAGCTCAGAGATATTTAAACCATTTCTATCGACCTCAATAAAAGTAAAAAAATATTAATAACTATGATTTAAACTTTTTATATTGATGCAAAAATTTTGTATGTATCCCCAATCCATGATTGTTAAATTGTATAAAAGTAGGTATGTTTGTGTTTGTTATTTTGATATATTTGTATTTATTATAGCAGGTGAAACCCTAAGGTGCTGCTACTTATTTATTACTACATCATATAAAGTTACTATTTGTGTCTGTCTGTCTGTTAGTCTGCTTATTTCTCTAAAACTGTGCAACAATATCAATTAGAGAATCTATTCTGGAATGTTTATACAATATACAGTGTCATTTTGACACCCTATACTTAAATGAAACCATGTGTAGTGTTCGTTAATATAAGTACTTTGAGCTAAGACACTTTCTTATTAAAGTCAAAATAAAAAAATAATATTTCCTAACAAATTAAATGCCGTTAACATTAGATTAATTTTAAACAGTCTGTATACGCGCGCACACACATATACAAATCAACATACACACCCATCATCGAATGAATGAGACACACACACATACATTACCATTAAGCATGGATTACATGTTGGACGAGCTTAGGCTAACACGAGTGTAGGTAAATTAATACAAGGCAAGCGCTAGTGCCTAGACGTTCGGCAAGTTTATCGAAAACCAATCGAGTAACCGGCTGTGAAGCGAGAGGCCGCGGGTTCGATCCCCGCACCGAGACAAATGTTTATGTGAACCACAAATATTTGTTTCCCGAAACAAACCCAGACCCCGGTCTGGGTGTTGTGAGACCAAAAGTCTCTCGTAGTTGCTGATACCCACGATACTATCCTGATACCCAAATATACCATCTATACGTTGGTATTGATTGATTGATTGATTGATTGATAGCTCTTTATTGTACACCACAAGATTCACAATATTAAAGACAATAAATACAAACATATTATGTGTAACAATCGGCGGTCTTATCGCTAAAAGCGATCTCTTCCAGACAACTATTAGTCATCACTCGGCAACATGTATTGCGGGCTTTATAACGTCAAGGTCAATGTAACCGTTTTATAAAAACGCCAAGCGTACAGAAGGCAAACGGCTCAAAATAGTAATTTAGGAATTGAAATAAATATTAGATTACCCTATGAAATGTAATAAAATCCCAAGTAAAATCGAATCTTGTAACTTTTGTAATGATTATTTGTTTTTAGTCAAATTTGTGTTACCTATTTATAGGTATGTGCATTTCCCAAATACATTTTTTTTTACGTTTTGTCATTATCAATGAACATTACTTTGTTCATATACTGTCGCAACTTTTTCAGTGAATGTGTCGAGAGCGGCTTTGTGAGTCTGAAACGTATTTTCATATGTATGGAGTTGCCCTTCTTAAGCGTTTGTGTTTTATAATAACATCGTCAGCTGTGACATTTTATTCAATAGAGTTAAGTGCAAAAACCGTACAGCATGATTTAAAAGGCTCAAAACTTAAATCACGTTTTTTGGCAAAACTACTACAAGCTCAAGCCTCATGTTTGGTACAAGGTAAGCAGAGGCGATTCCGAATATGTGGTTTCATTTAGTAACAGGGTGTCAAAATAACACTGTATATCACACTATCAGCCATACTTTTAATAAAACAAATGTAGGGTTTGCAACATTTTATTAGAATAATGATCATTGTCGTGCCAACCAAAGCCTACTTATAAGGGCATTCCTTGCTGCTTCTCCAGCAGCTAAACTGGCATTCTGTCTGGATGCACTTCCGGACTGTCTTTGACTTATCTGAAACATTTTTATAACAAATACTTAGGTGTTTTTAATGCTTTGTTAAATATAATTTTATACATAATTTTATCTTCTAACCTGCATGTTGGCTTCATTTTGCTGCTCTTGTGGTGTTAGTGGCATATCAGGCAACCTAGCTGCATTTGCAATATTGTGCAACACCACACAAGCATTTGCAATGAGCCCAGCCATTGTGGGATGATAGTGCAGCTTTCTATCCACTAACAAACACCTCCACCGAGACTTGAGCACCCCAATACAGCGCTCAATGGTGTTCCGGACCTTACAATGCAGGTCGGTGTAGTACCGTTGAGGAGAGTCAGGCTCGGCATCCACAATAGGCGTCATTAAAGAGGCTCTAAGGGGATATCCTGAATCACCTGAAATTGATTTTGTAATAATTAATATAAACTCAAAGTAATCAATATAAGTCATTTTAATTATAAAGCTTTGATATCAACCTAAAAACCACACTGTTTCATTTTCAGTCTCGTGAAGTTGTTCCAGGTGTCTCTTGAGCGGATGTTGGTTCCACACAAAGGAATCATGGTTGGCTCCACCGTGACTTGCATCTATACTCAATATATTTAAGCCTGCGTCACATACCTATGTAACAAGTATAAGTTGTTAATTTCAATGTAAAAAAAGAAATCATCTAATTTTAAAAGATAGTAAACAATTAAATGAATATTTTATAAATAGTTGTAACTTGTTTTATTATATTTATCCAAGATTCCAATAAGTATAATTTATTAATCATTCATTAACATAAAGGTAAAGGATACATTTGGTATCCAGAGTACTTACTATTTGAGCATTTAAAGAATGGTACCGCTTCCGGTTAAAAAATCTTTCTTCATATTCAGCAGGCCTGACAATTGCAATGTGTGTTCCATCAATGCACCCTAATACACCAGGCATACCAAACTGCTGGTAAAATCTAAAAATATTTTTTTATTAATCTTTTATATCTACTAAGCTTTAGCTGTTTTTCATAAACAATTAGTAGGTAACTTACTCATGTTTTATTTTGTTTCGCTCTTCCCTAGTTTGTGGAAAAGCTATATATTTTTTCCTGAAGTGCTGATTATTGAGCGCCTGTGTCACAGCCCTTACACAGTTTGATACACTCACCTGGTGCATCTTGTGATGGGCACTTGTGCCTATATGCCTCTGGTATGAACCAGAGGCATAAACACTAAGTGCACTTAAAACCTAAAAGAAAATTATCATAGATTATGATATTGCGCTGGTTATATAAGTAGGTACCTACACAATGGTGATTAAGATGTTAGTGAGAAAGATGGGCACTTAGTTTCACGCGTTTTTATTTTCATGAATAAATTAAAACAACAAGGTCATTAGCCTGATAGTAAGCGCCACGCCTGACCATATACAGAAGCAACAGTCAATACCACCTAGGAATTGTAAAGTACCTGCATAGCTAAGCACTGCATTTGTTACCCCGACACATGAGATCTAAGTCTCATAATGCCCAGTAATTTCACTGACTTCAATGTCCAATCGCATATGAGAGTCCTACCAAATAATAAATATTTCACATACCTTACACACTGAACTTATTCCACTTCGGCTGTTCGGTAAATAGGGCTCCAGCTCCTGGATAAGGTCACGGCACAAACTTTTGTTCAGCCTGTACAAGCCGACAAACTCCGAGTCCGGCATTTCGAATGCTAGTTCCACATTTCGAAGATTTACATTTCGCCGATTATAATTAAGGCTATCTAGTACACGAGCATGTTCTAAAAAGTTTTCGTATAGCCCTAAATCTGCCATATTATTTTATTTCTTACGAAAGATCAACCAGATGAATTGTAAAAAGTTGCTCTTGACTAACTTCTAATGATTCAGCTAATTGACACAAAAGCAATTCTGCTTTGGTGAACCATTTTACGGATATCCATAGAAAACTGTCAAATGGATGAATTGCGTAATATGAATCATACGCAATTCCTAATATGAACTGACGATATGTGGCCATTTTACGAATCTTAAAATGAATCATAATATGATCATATTGTGAATTGCTCAATGCGGCCGTTTTAGCCCCCCTGAGTCCTGATTGAACATACAGTACACAACAGTACAAGTAATGGTGGGCCGTACACATCACTTCACATAGCGTGTCATGTCAGGTCATGCCTAGAGTAATGCTATAGTGCCATATTAGTAATAGTGTGCCGTACACATTACTTCACATAGCATGTCATGTCAGGTCATGCCTAGAGTAATGCCATGCCATGCCATGCTATAGTGCCATATTACGCCGTACGAAATGACATGCCATATGGCATTACTTCATAGCGTACTGTTTTGCGCATGTCTAATTACTATTAGTGTCTAATACGTGTGGTTTGTCCAAATAAAGTTTAAACTTAAAAAATCCTGCGAAATGTGGGTTGCTTTAAATTGTAGCACCAGATTATGCGGCGACAAGTTATTAACATTTTTGTTGAAACTTACTCGTTGAAGACGGTCAGAATCCCTCAATTTTGCCAGTTCTCTTATAGATACATTTTTTATTTCTTCTTCTTTAGGAAGAACCGGATATGGAACAGCAAATTCATGAGTGTCACCGGTTTTGCTTTCTATAGCAGCTTCAAGTTCTGCGTCGTCGTTCTCCTCTAAGTCGGCTAAGAGCTCGTCCGCCAAAGACATTTTCACCAAATTAGTTGGAAAAACGAATAACTTTTTAGTGTAAAAATGAAAACAAACAAAAATATATATTTTTTGTATCGTTCACTCCTTGCTTTTTTTTAAAGGAGAAGGCAAAGGAATAAGCCAGCCATGCAGCCTATACAGACAAAAATAATTTTGTGCAACAAGATTTTAAATTATATTTTCCTTTTTATGCGGAAGGCAAAGGGATTTAGCACCTTCCTAAAAGTAATCCCAGCAGCGACCATGCCCTACTGATTTCAAGATGAAGTTACTAAAAATGTTGCCCCTTATATCAGACTCGGCAATTTTTTTACGAATAAACGCTAGTACTCAAATATTTATTACATTTATTTTTCTAAATAAATATAAATAAATGTTCCTAAAAGTATATCGGTCAATTTTAACTAAGCATTATAACGTTTATTCCTATGATCTATGTTTTGCAATGCCCATTAAAAGATAATTTTGAAATTTATGTAAACACTACTAGACTATTTAGGAAGAGACAAAATACCAACTTGGGTGCCGCTCTTTCTACAAAAATACGGATTGATTTTAATGCGTTATAATAATAATAATTCTTTATTGGCATAGAAAAAAAAACTGGTACACATAGCGAGTCTTGAACTAATCCAAAAGCTTGTATCTCAAGCGTAGATAGGGAATTTTATCTAAGATCTCAAGATTCCGACTTTTGTGCACACTCCCATATATTATTACTCCGAGGGTTAATCCAATGGTGCACACTCCCATATGTATTATTACTCCGAGGGTTCTTTCTTTTTTTATTAATGGCTTTCGCAGTATTATGCATTTAGCCAGTGTCAAGTATAATGTATTCTCAAGTTTTTTTACAAACACGATGAAACACGGGTGCGGACGATTTCAAGGTCTTGTCGGAGTTATGGTGTTAACTCCTTTCAGTACGATTCTTAATTCACTTATTTCAATATTTCCATATACTGTTCATCACCGTCAATGTTTATTGAACAAATCCACATCACTTTTATACAACAAACACAACTCTAAACTAGTTTATGAAATAAATTAAAATAAGCGATGAACTGCACTGTCAGAATTCCCGCCAAAACTCACTCCGAGGGTTAATCCAATGACGAAAGAAAACATAGATAAAATACGCATAATGTTCATAAGTCAGTGTATCGCTGTAGGAACGAGAATGTCATGTAATATGTTTGGTTTGTCTGGAAATTTCTTGACTGTTATCTCTACTGCCAAATGACGGGCGATGGTAGCGAACAGAACACTGATGTCACATTGGGGAGAAATCCCTCTAAATGTTGGGCTTTTTACAGCTATGGAGGAACTTTGGAGGGAATATATCACAGCCATCTTTATATTTTTGGTGTAAAATATGAAACAAGGTTTTGATAAAAAAAACATCGATGCAAGACACTTACGATTTACGAAAGGTATTAATGTGCTAATTTGAATAGAAATGTTAGAAGAGGGTACGAGGAGAACGTACGAAAATTAAATTCTCCGAGAGAGGCACGTCACAAGTACCCTCAATCGGTGAAAATTTACGGAAATGTATGTATGTGAAAGAGGCGAAAGAGATGTGAAAGCATCGTAGTTGGCACTCCATAGTTTCTGCCAATCTTCATACGATGTATGCGTGGGGGTGTATTTTTGAAGTGAAAACTTCTTTAGCCACGTTGAGCTTTTTTTGTAGGGATAAACTCTTGGTTTCACGTCATCGACATGCTAACAGTTGAAAACCCTTGAACTTCCCAATCCATCATCAGACTAATTGTAATGTAACTCTATTTTTGCGTCTACTCATCAACCTATTCAGTGAACCCCAACACAATATTATTATGTATACTTTAACGTGTGGTTGGAAGTTGGAGACAGTATAGTTATAGCATCCGATCAGTGTTACTTAACTGAGAACTCTTTTGATTAAATTATCTTTTAAATAAAAAAAAAAAAAGTGTGCGTCTCGGGACGCTCGACAGAAGTGATAACTTAAACTAATGTGAGTTAAAGTGAGAGCGGAGGAGCCGGTCAAAGTCCGGTCGAAGTCCGGTCAAAATCCTGTCAAAGTCCGGTCAAGGTCCTGTCAAAGTTTGTCAAAATCCGGTCAAAGCCCTATCAAAGTCCTGTCAAAGCCCGGTCGAAGTCCGGTTAAAGTCCGGTCAAATTCCGGTCAAAGTCCGGTCAAATACCGGTCAAGGTCTTGTCAAAATCCGGTCAAAGCCCTGTCAAAATCCGGTCAAAGTCCAGTCAAAGCCCTCTCAAAATCCGGTCAAAGCCCGGTCAAAGTCCGGTCAAAATCCTGCCAAAATCCGGTTAAAGTCCAGTCAAAGTCCTGTGAGTCTTGTCAAAATCCGGTCAAAGTCCGGTTAAAGTACAGTCGAAGTCCGGTCAAATACCGGTTAAAGTCCTGACAAAATCCGGTCAAAGTCTGTCAAAATCCGGTCAAAGTCCTGCCAAAATCCTGTCAAAGTCCAGTCAAAGCCCTCTCAAAATCCAGTCAAAGCCCGGTCAAAGTCCTGCCAAAATCCGGTTAAAGTCCAGTCAAAGTCCTGTGAGTCTTGTCAAAATCCGGTCAAAGCCCGGTCAAAGTCCGGTCGAAGTCCGGTCAAATACCGGTTAAAGCCCTGTCAAAATCCGGTCAAAGCTTGTCAAAATCCGGTCAAAGCCCTATCAAAGTCCTGTCAAAGTCCGGTCGAAGTCCAGTTAAAGCCCGGTCAAATTCCGGTCGAAGTCCGGTCAAAGTCCTGTCAAAATCCGGTCAAAGTCCAGTCAAAGCCCTCTCAAAATCCGGTCAAAGTCCTGTCAAAATCCGGTCAAAGTCCTGTCAAAATCCGGTCAAAGTCCAGTCAAAGCCCTCTCAAAATCCGGTCAAAGCGCGGTCAAAGTCCTGCCAAAATCCGGTTAAAGTCCAGTCAAAGTCCTATGAGTCTTGTCAAAATCCGGTCAAAGCCCGGTCAAAGTCCGGTTAAAGTACAGTCGAAGTCCGGTCAAATACCCGTTAAAGTCCTGCCAAAATCCGGTCAAAGTTTGTCAAAATCCGGTCAAAGCCCTATCAAAGTCCGGTTGAAGTCCGGTTAAAGTCCGGTCAAAGTCCTGGCAAATTCCGGTTAAAGTCCAGTCAAAGTCTTGTCAAAATCCGGTCAAAGCCCGGTCAAAGTCTTGTCAAAGTCAGGTCGAAGCCCGGTTAAAGTCCTGTCGAAGTTTGTCATAATCCGGTCAAAACCCTATCAAAGTCCGGTCGAAGTCCGGTCGAATACCGGTCAAAGTCCGGTCAAATACCTGTCGAAGTCCGGTCTAAGTCCGGCCAAAGACCTGTCAAAGTCCGGTCAAACTCCGGTCATAGCCCGGTTAAAGTCCGGTCAAAGTCCGGTTAACGTCCGGTTGAAGTCCGGTTGAAGTCCGGTCCAAGCTGACTGGTCACTGTGTGACGCCACCTGGGACTTCGAAATGATCGATGTTCCAGGGAGGTCGGCTAACGCTGGCTGGTCGATGGAGCGCTCGCGTTACGGAACGTTTCGGTTCACCCTCCCATAAGAAGTTATCACTTCAAAAAATCCTCATCCAAATCAGTCGATTTGTGAAGTAGCTACAATACTACACGACACGGCTTTGGTTGACTTAACAATTAAAATGAACATTGAGATGGCATGGTTTTTGGTGACATTTTTGTATGTATTCGTTAGAGTTTGGACTGTAATGTGCTTTTTTGGTGTTTGTTGTTTTAAAAACATAATTTGAAAATGTTATAATTGAAAAGGATATTTTGTCTTCTTTAGGTATTTTTTTAATACTTGAATTTCTGGTGGAATCTACGTAAAACTCTGCGGAGATGGGAAACGTCATCTGGCAACTGAAGTAGAAGTGACGGTTTTCAATTGCCATTTTTGTGAAGAAATCTTGGAAGTTGGAACCCTGAAAAGTAGGCAAAAGCCTGAGAATTACTGTTTAAAGCGAATTTAGATTGTTTTGGAGGTATCAAAACTCAATAATAAATCATTTCAATGGCGCTCAACCCACAATACGATGCTATTGGCAAAGGATTTGTACAACAATATTACACATTGTTCGATGATCCGGCACAGCGACCAAATCTGGTCAATATGTACAATGTGAGTGTTTACTACGTTTTCTTTTATATAAATTTTAAATATCAATGTTAATCACCAAGTTTTGGCGCATTTCCCTATGTAAATCGCAAGAATGCGTATAGGTTAAACCGTGTTGATCCCGCCGAAAAAAAATTATCCATAATTTACGTTAGTTGTCTTGTAACTTGATACCTAATACTTTATAAAACATTTACCTTTATTTCATCTCATAACATTTATATTTTTATGTGCAGGGTCTATTTTTGCCTATTTAGTTTTTGATTAAAAATAATCTACATTTTATACACTATTGTGATTCATTTTCAGGTTGAAACATCTTTTATGACCTTTGAGGGAGTACAACTGCAAGGTGCTGTTAAAATCTTGGAAAAATTAAATGTAAGTGTTGAAAAATTGTGACACATTGTTTATTAACATACATACATTAGTGAGTCAGTGATCTATCAGGTTGAGCTGAACTTATTGTATAAATGATGATGTGATAGTGGACTTAATCATCTATTTTACCTATTATTTTTATTGATATTTTTGTTATAAGGCTGCTCATTATTATGAAAGAGGCTCTACTTTCACTAATTTAATGCAAACTGATGTACTTTTGAAATCGAACTTCCTACTAATACTATAGCTTCTTATTGATTTGGATATTGGTTAGTCAGATAGGCCTTGACAGTTCAACAATATTGGATGAAGTTTGGCACACATGAACTCAAGGATAGGTAGGATATAGATTCATTTAATTTCAGAAAACAACATTCACACAAGTGGATCCACAAGCAAAAGCTAGTTCCTAATATTATTGGCACCAAGGGTACAGCCACATTATGCACCTTTTTCACCAACTCTGAGTAAATGCTACTTACCAAATAAAATATGGCACATTCAAATACAAGTCATATGGGTGTGGCCAGCTAATTAAACAGGCCGGTAGCCAGTTTAGCCAATATAGGTAATATGTACATAATATTGTTCTACATATTATTGAAAAGCCAAAACATACCTTCTACCCTTATTTATACATCCAAGGGTAATATGATAGGTAGACATTATTATCATTCATGGGATAGAAGAGTTTATGCTCCTACACCAGGTAGAATGCACAAAGACAACACCAAGCAGCCGATACATATCACATACAGGCTGAGTACAACCCACCCTGATAGTCCTGATACAGTAGTCTCCAAGAATCAGCATGGCAGGACTGCCAGTGGGTGGTAATGCCGGGCAGCAGTGAACAGTTCAAAAAGTGCGAACTGGGAAGAACACCATAAGGCCCTAAAGGCTTGACCGAACTGCAGCCAAAACCCCCAACAGTGAAGACTACTTCTCAGAGGGTTACTGGTAATTCTGGCCAATTTCGAAACGAGAGTGAGAGTAGGAAAAACATATGATATTAATATCTATTTTTTTTTATGGAATAACGCACAAAAGTTTATATAAATACAAAGGAATATGACATGAATAGAGGTTTAGCTTTGATGTAATACATTGATATACAAAAAATCCCAAGATGCACAATCAGTGTCTGAAAAACGTCCGCAAAAAATGAGCGCACAATTCTAAAATGTGCGCTCATTTCAAATAGTCTCGCGTCGCTCTCGTCTAGACACACACGTCAAAAATGCCAAAGTGCTCTTTGAGAAATTGTAGAAATATCACGTCAATAAGGTTAAAAAAAGATGGGATATCAAATCTTCAGTAAGTAGGAAAGTTTATTGATTAGTTTATGTTGTTTTTATGACTGAATATAGGAAGCAATATGTGATTTTGATTTAATTTGTCTAAAAATTACTCTCAGCAGTCGAAGTATAATACTGCAAATTTCAATGGCCGCTTTTATAGTTTATGAGCGTTAATTACAGCCATCTTTTTATTTTAGTCGCATAGTAATAAGACTCTGTTCTGTTTTTAATGGAGTCGATTTTTATTATTGTGTTTATATTTAATTTATTAATAAATTCATGTACTAAACTTTTATGTATTTAGTTATTGACAAATATGTTAGCGTTATATAATATGATATAAGAGAAGAAGTAGTCAATTTGTTGTATTTTTTAATGTGCTTAAATATTAATATATAATGTATATTGATTAATTATGGATCAACTTATGGGTTCGCGACATGCGGCATGCTAAAATATGATAAATGTAATGACAGAAGTGTCGCGTAGTCTGTGAATGTCACTTTGGCGCAACACGTCTAAAAAAACTTCTTTTTTATTTTAGTTTTCCTTGTGATCTGATACGATGTGTAGAATGGATATCAATCGTCAGTCAACAAAGGTCTGATTTTTTTTAAGCCAAATAAATCAAGTGTCGTTTGGTCTGAGCATTTTTTGGATAAAGATATGTATGTCACTTCGAAATACTGGCTCCAATCTAGCCCTAAACACTACATACCTATAAAAGAGTTTTCATAATCTATGTATGTGCAGAATAAATCACTTTAACTTTGAGTTTTAAACATTCCATTTTAACAGTTAATATTTGTTTCATTTATTTACCCATGTCTTACCAAAAATCTATTTACGCTTAGATAAAAGTATAATTATTAATTTCAAAACACAAAATTTAAGCTTAAGCTTATAAAAAAAATAATAATGTTCGTCTCCACTCAATGCCTTGTCCTACCGTCCACCCGTCAGTCGTAAAATTTTATTGCTTTTCGTACACTGCTTTGTAAACCAAGTTTAAAACAAAGCGCGTAAGGTTGAATTTGCAATAATATATGTAACATACACACATGTGTTATATAGGTATAATTGTTGAGTGTTTGGGGACAGTTTCGAGCGTTAGGTTTGTACGGGACCGTGCATCTAGGTTTTTTGTATATCAATGATGTAATAAGTAAAAGTGAAATATTTGTTCACATTTAAAATCATGCAAGGGAAACAGATGAGATTTTTTGGGGTTGGCCTGATTTTAAATTACTGCTCCTTGTTAGCAGTAATAGATGAATAATCCATATATTCTCCTTGCAATTGGGATAAATATTGGAATTTTAATATTCATCAGACATGGTTCTTTTCGATTTTATAAATTGCTTTAAAATTTAAGACTTTGTTTATCAAGACTTCATAAACAAACAAAAACCAAATTTATATCAATTATGTACCATGTTAATTAAAAACTGTGTCATCGTTTTAGCACCCACGTCTCGAAGATTGAGATTACAGCATTCCAATACAACACGACAATATGTACTATTTATATATTTTTTGAAGTGATAACTTCTTATGGGAGGGTGAACCGAAACGTTCCGTAACGCGAGCGCTCCATCGACCAGCCAGCGTTAGCTGACCTCCCTGGAACATCGATTATTTCGAAGTCCCAGGCGGCGTCACATAGTGACCAGTCAGCTTGGACCGGACTTTAACCGGACTTTGACCGGACTTTGACCGGACTTTAACCGGACTTTGCCCGGGCTATGACCGGAGTTTGACCGGACTTTGACAGGTCTTTGGCCGGACTTAGACCGGACTTCGACCGGTATTTGACCGGACTTCGACCGGACTTTGACCGGACTTTGACCGGAATTTAACCGGACTTTAACCGGAATTTAACCGGACTTTAACCGGACTTGGACCGGACTTTGATAGGGCTTTGACCGGATTATGACAAACTTCGACAGGGCTTTAACCGGACTTCGACCGGACTTTGACAGGACTTTGACCGGGCTTGACCGGATTTTGACTGGACTTTAACCGGATTTGACCGGACTTTGACAGGACTTTGGCCGGATTTTGACCGGTATTTGACCGGACTTCGACCGGACTTCAACCGGATGTTGACCGACTTTAACCGGACTTCGACCGGACTTTGACTGGACTTTGACCGGATCTTGACAGGACTTTAACTGGTATTTGACCGGACTTCGACTGTAGTTTAACAGGACTTCGACCGGACTTTGATAGGACTTTGACTGGACTTTAACCGGATTTTGGCAGGACTTCGACCGGGCTTTGATTGGGCTTTGACCGGGCTATGACCGGACTTTGACCGGGCTTTGACCGGATTTTGACAAGACTTTGACTGGACTTTAACCGGATTTTGGCAGGACTTTGACCGGATTTTGACAAGACTTTGACTGGACTTTAACCGGATTTTAGCAGGACTTTGACCGGTATTTGACCGGACTTTGACAGGACTTTAACCGGATTTTGACAGGACTTTGACCGGTATTTGACCGGACTTCGACTGTACTTTAACAGGACTTCGACCGGACTTTGATCGGACTTTGACCGGATTTTGACAAGACTGACAGGACTTTGACTGGACTTTAACCGGATTTTGGCAGGACTTTGACCGGTCTTTGACCGGGCTTTGACCGAATTTTGACAGGGCTTTGACCGGATTTTGACAGGACTTTGACCGGATTTTGACAGGACTTTGGCCGGTATTTGGCCGGACTTCGACCGGAATTAGACCGGACTTCGACCGGACTTTGACAGGACTTTGATAGGGCTTTGACCGGATTTTGATAAACTTTGGCAGGATCTTGACCGGACTTTGACAGGACTCTGACCGGACTTCGACCGGACTTTGACCAGCTCCTCCGCTCTCACTTTAACCCACATTAATTTAAGTTATCACTTCTGTCGAGCGTCCCGAGACGCACACTTTTTTTTTATTTATGCCACTCCATTGTCTTTTTCAGAGTTTGACATTTCAAAAAATCGGTAGAATAGTAACGTCCGTCGATTCACAACCCATGTTTGATGGTGGAGTTTTAATCAATGTTCTTGGAAGATTGCAGGTTTGTGTTAAGCGCTATTCATAATATGTTTATGCAAGATTAATTTTATGTGACAAATACAACATAATGTTTATTATTGGTTGTTGCGCAGTGGCTTTTTCAATTCAACCTGCCACATCTGTCCATAGTCTAATGAATAGTTATAAGCATAATGCAGGATTTACTAAGAGTTACACAGATTGCAGTTTTATTGGTGTGAAACTAAAAATAAATTGTTCACTCAAACGTTGGAAATGTTATATACAAGAACAAAAATGAATGTATGATAATAATGTTTTTGTGATATTTGTAACAGACAGATGATGATCAACCTCATGCATATTTCCAAACATTTGTATTGAAGCCAATAGGAACGTCATTCTATGTAGAACATGACATATTCAGACTGGCACTACATGATGTTTAAAATAATAATAATATATCAACAAGAAACAAAGTAAGACACTGTGACATTGTGCTTTAAAACTGCACTGTACATAATGCTGTCACTACCCTTATAACTAGCCTTGGTTCCTTTAATCTGTGGATAGCTCTTTGGATGCAGAGTTCCTTCATAGATGACTTGGTTCACCCCGCATGCCTAAATTACTTCTGTGGCAAGTGTAACAGATCCATCTGTTCTCTAAACAGATAGTGTGACCTACTTGTCACTACCAAAATTAGAGTATAACAGACAGCAACAGCAATCAAGAGAATGATATTTCCAACTAATATTATTGGCTTATACTTATGAAGTTTTAAATAGTGGACAGATGGACAGACAAAGTAGTACTCCTGTAGCTGTGGAATGGTATATCAGTGCATGTAAATTTCTCAAGTTTCCTTTGCATTGATACTGATTATATTATAATGAAAATTTCATTCACAGCTTTCTGAAATTAATACATTTATTAATGTTTGGATAAGTTCCAAACATTTACTTTCTTATATCAAAATATATAATTTAGTAAATTATAGTTTTCAATAATTTCTAACTTTGTAATACAATATAATAATGTACCTATTTGTTGTTGTTGACTTTATGGATGGTTGCTCCTAAAATCTTTCAACGTAAGTTCGCCTAGTAACCAATTAATTAATTTAAAAATTCATAGTCTGAATGCAATATAAAAGGATGCACTCAAACAAGCAAGAAAGAAAAAAATTATATGTCAAGACTAAAATAGTTTTTGGTTCACATGTTAATACTTTTTTACTGATATAACGATAATTGCATAATTGTGTGTCAAAGTTTAATAATATTCTATATGAGCCTTGAACAATTGTTTGAGTGCATCCTTTAATTTTATAATTTATAACTGGTGACTAATATTATTTCAACTTCTATTCCAGTGTGATGATGACCCTCCACACCCATACATGCAAACATTCGTTCTGAAACCTCTTGGAGATTCATTCTATGTGCAACACGACATTTTCCGTCTCGGCATTCACGACATCGCCTAAATATAATCAAAATAAAGCTGTGGTATGAAGAAAATTGCATCTATGCCCTTTACATAGAATTATTTGCAATTGTCTTGAAGATGATTTTTTTATTACGAATTATTTTATACCTGCAGTAATATTTAAGGTTCAATTTTCTTCATATCATGTCAAATCAATGTATGCTAGTAAAAAAAACTTGAACAAGGCCAGCTAAGGTCGTCATGCTATTCAAAGTGTATCATGTATTTGGTTATCTAGGTATAAGTATCTTGTATGTATGATAACTGTCTTTTTAAATTCAAAAAATATGTATTATCATATAATGAAAATGGCATAATTTCGGCTTAGATATTTGATGAGATGGCTTAAGTAAAAGCAGACTTTTTCAGTTATACATTTTATAATAAATACATTATAATTTTCTATTTATTCTGTTTTTGTTTATTACCATTACTACTAACAACGAAATGTTAAAGTTTATTTGTATTTTTATTTATTTTTGGTAAACTACTGCTTAAGTAATTTGAAGTCAAAACATGTTTATATTCAGCAGCAAAGAAGCTTTGTGTAAAAAATAATATGCTCAATTTCCGCATTCGTAGGTAGTTAGGGATAATTGTGTAGGGCAAGGAATAAATACAAAATTAGATGCTAAGACAATTATGTATTTATAAATAGTCAAAAATTAACAAAAGAACCACTGAAAACAGGTACATTTTTTACCAATCTCAGAATCAAGACTCGCTCTTTTCATTAAATCCTTAGACGCTACGAACACTTAACAAGTTTTGCATGCACTACTAAACGAAATACACACACATGGGCCCGACGGCCCAAAACCGACACGCCGCGGGCCAACTTGTCTAAGTGAATGACTAGGTTGCAAAGTGATACGTTCAATGCAAATATTATTATGTTCATTGCCACAACCGACTCGTGGCTGCCAGAGTTGGCAGACCGCACTCTGCAGATAATATTCCCTTACATTTAGCAGGTTATCGTTTTACCGGGCGGTACACGATGCGCAAAACACTGTCTCTATTTAGCCTCCGTTTCGACCGCAGTACTATATAACAAATTCGAGCATGTTCAATATTCGATTACAAACTAGCTATAAATATTAACTATTATTGCTTATCAAAAGCGGTTGCTGTTAAAAATAAGATTAATCTTACTTTACAATACAAATATATTAAACGAGAACGGAGCGGATTTTATTGTAGATTATATTTTTATAAAATGTAAATATATTGAAAAGCCACTTTTTTAAATATACTTCCAAACTGCCAGGGTGACATATACGATAGGAGTATCATGAGTTGAACGACTACAAGCGGAGATCGAATGAGACATGGCTGGACCGTCTTGAGTTACATTATAAGTAACAATATCGTAACAATATTTGTACATTCGCTTCTGATTGATAGCACTGTTCTGTCAAATTTCGGAACATATACACAACCAGCCATTGCTTTGTCGTAGCATCCATAATTAGTATTCGTTACATAATTAAAATACAATTAATATTAGCATTTTGCCAAAGCAACTTCAAACAAACTATAGGATACATTTCCATTGGTAACACTAAGTATTTTTTAACTTGGACACAAAGTAGTTTTATTGGTAAAGAAAAAAAATAAAATTTAACAGAACAGTACTATACACGTTAAAATTCTTTGCTTACTGTTATCAACAGCGCTATTATAAAACATTGTAGCCATTCAGATATCACTTGATAATTTGCTTCATGAGATAGTTTTTTTTTTGTTGTTCCAACCCGAGTTTATGATCTGTATTTTATAAAATAAAGTCATCGTGATACAAAACAAGTTTCAATTAAAAATATATGGTGTTTACACTAAATATTAAAGCTATAAACGGGCAGTAATCAGCTGTTGATTTGATAACCAGTGATGATTTCAAAGCCATCATGACTGGGTAATAATCTTAATATAAACAAAATGTATGTGCATTCTCTACTAGGAACTGAAATTGTACTAGTAAGTTGTGTCCGCCATTTAGACATTGGGCGTGTCCAGCCGAACAAAGTCCTGAGTTAGGCTCAGAATATTTATCTTAGATTAACAACGGTAGATAGTGGCTTGGCTGTACCGTCGGCATTGTCGATGGTTATGAGCGACGGTGACCAATTGCCATCAGGCGGGCCGCTTGCGCGTCTGCCTAAAAAAAGTAATAAAAATTTTTGGACTAAGATAAAAATTCGCAAATTTAGACTGTGACGCCATCTTGCTTAGTATCATCCGTTATCCGTAAATAGATTTATTTTCAACCGATAAAAAACTAATGTCAATAGTCATACTGACAGTACAGTATGCAAAGTATGACTACTTAGCAAACATGTTTATGTCGAAAAGTTCTTAGAGCTTTATGCTGATAGTCCAAACTACTCAGAACTTTGTTCAGCCGAACACGCCCATTAACAGCACGTAACCATGAAATGTTTTGTGTCTGGCATTTTTCGTAAGCTAGAGTCACAAAGCAGTCAATAGCTAAAATGCTGTTATTGGTCATTTATTGACGGTGTGTATTTGGTTAACAAGTGTCGAAGGTTTTAAGGTACGATCCGAACACCATCTTAGGCGCAAATTGTAGTCGTAGGCCACGCCGCTTTAGATGTGGATTTAAGGTTTTATACTAGGTGATATGTTCCTGCTCCCTTTGAATGATAAAATTTAAAAATGAAACGTTCCATCGCGTCGTCTCAGATTTGTATCGGAAAACGTCACACGTTGGTCTCTCAAACAATTATAATCAAACGGCACGAACGTTCGTGTCGTGTTTTTACACCACATTCTAACCCCGTAGGTATGCGAAATGTCTGGGTAGGTGACATCGCATTGTCTATTTCTGCCGGTAAGTAACAGTGTGTAAGTACGAAATGTGGTCTGCATTTTACGAGCGATCGTTTCGGAATCGTATCTCAAACTCGGTATTGAATGTTTTTGATAACCTTCATGACACAATCGGCGTTTTAACCGACTATAAAACGTGAAACCACGATCCCTGCACCAGAACAAAATTAAATGTTTCCGTGATCCGCAAATATGCGTTACGGGTCTAGCTGTGAGATCGAAAGTCTCAGTGCTCAGTACTGTATTAGATGTGGATGTACTATTTATATTTCGGTTCATTTGTGCACGTTTTGCTATGCGTGCGTTACCTTGTATGTAGTTTCTATTGTGACTTGGACACGCCAACTGTGTCCATACAAATACATCACACACACTTAGCAACACGCGCAAAATGTATTGAACGATGTCTACTTGTAATATAGAGCACAAACTCGAGCGTATATTTGTTGTTGTTGTTGTGTTGTGTTTAGGATCCTCCTTTCTTGCGCGAGCGCGTGCCGGGTAGAGCGACGCCGCGGAGTGATCTCATCGCCATGGCGCGGTTGAAATGACGCTGCGTCTTATGTTCCTCCACTTCACCGCCGCTGTCCACTGATGACAGTATCACCAGGAGTACTCCCATCACCTGATATTAGAAGAAAATATGCGTTTTATTATTGTTTAGTACGTTTTTTTTTATAGCATAGGCCGGCAAACGAACAAGTGGGTCACCTGATGGTAAGTGATCTCCACCGCCCATGTACGCCCACCACCAGAAGAATCATGGGCGCGTTGTCAACCTTAAAGGAAAGGGATAATTAGGGATTGGGAAGGGGAGGGGCTTTATTATTACTTATTAGGGCTTCCGAATATCTCACTCACCGTACGAAACGCAGCAGCAAGCCGCAACTTTACGTCGGTTTTCTGTGAGACAGTGGTAACGACCCGGTCGAGCCAGCCCATTAATGCTGTAGACAAAACTGTCTACAGCGTAGTACCACTCACACGTGGAACCAGGGCTGCGACTGGAGCTAACCATTTTATACCTTTGTGTTCCTGAAGTTACACAAAAATGACTCCGAGATATAAATCGTGATTTTTGTATCTAATGGTGCTGCCACACCGATGTTATAAAATGTTTACAAAACATTATTAAACATTTTGGTGCTGCCACACCGGTGTTATAAAATGTTAACAAACATTTTCTAACATTGAACATTTTGGTGCTGCCACACCGGTGTTAGAAAATGTTATATAACATTTTATAACACCGGTGTGGCAGCATAATTTAGTAAACATTTCTTAACAATTTGTAACATTTTGTAACATTTGTTAACATTTTATAACCGCAGGCGGCGGTACTTTTGAGAGCGGCGCCGTCAAAGAAGCCGTCAAAGAAGAATGTTCAGAAATGTTAGAAAATGTTATAAAATGTTAGATTTAATGTTAGAAAATGTTTGTAAACATTTTATAACATCGGTGTGGCAGCACCATTTATTAACATTATCTAACATTGTTAAAAAATGTTAGAAAATGTTTGTTAACAATGTTGTATAACATTTTATAACAGCGGTGTGGCAGCAACATTTAGTAAACATTTCTTAACAATTTGTAACATTTTTGAACATTTGTTAACAAGTTAGGCGACAACAGGGTAAGCGGAGAGTGCGGGGCCCGTTCTAGCGTGCTCCGTGCAGGGTTGGATTTTGTACTATAATAATTATAGTCTTTATACTATAATTTCACCCTTTGTACTATATACTATCCACATCTAAGGATAGTACTCTAAAATACTATAATTTAAAGTTTTGTCCCGAATGCTTAGTTTTACGTCATATGAATATTTCGACCGTGCGTGTATCCGACCGAATTCTGATCTTGCGATGTTTTCTGTGTCGATGGCCGGGGATTCCCCGATTATCGTCCGCAGTACACTTCTATCTTTCCACTTATCTCGTTCCTTCCATTCCATTCGAAATTCAATCAAAGGTACAACAATCGCTTGTGAATTTTTGTGTAAAATAATACAAATGATAGGCCGTTTAAAGAAATATCAAAATTTGGCCTAGATTGTTTAGTACTTCCACATGCAAATACCGACTGCGAACGAATATTCAGTAAAGTGAACCTTACCGAGACTAAAATACGAAACAAACTGGCAACACAATCCATAGACGCCATATTATTGTCTTGTGACGCTATCAAAAGCGGTAGCAAAAGTGGGAATTGTACTGATTTTATTCCTACTGAGGATATGTTGATGAGATTAAATGCCAAGGATGAAGATCTAGCTAATAGTTATATTCAAGAACTGATAAACTTAGAAGAGGAGTAAATTTTGCCATACCTGGTGTTGATTTTAATGACTACATAATAAGTTAAATTAAAAATAATGAAAGTGTACTATAATTAGTCTTAATCCAATGAGCAAATCTTCCATTTTCGTGTAGTCACCTCGGAACGTAAATCCAAACTGCGGGCCGATGTCATGTTTTCAAATCTTATAAAATGTTATGAAATGTTATAAAATGTTAGAAAATGTTATAAAATGTTAGAAAATGTTTGCAAACATTTTCGGTCGGTGTGGGAGCACTTTAAACATCTAACAATTCCTAACAAAATGTAACAATTTTAATGTTAGAAAATGTTTGTTAACATTTTATAACATCGGTGTGGCAGCACCATTTGTTAACAAACATTTGATACATTTTATCACAATGTTAGTAAATGTTTAATGTTATAAAATGTTTGTAAACAATTTATAACACCGGTGTGGCAGCACCATAACTATAGAATCTGGCTGCCTTGCAAGAAACTAATCATTTGTGACAAACGTGCTTAATGTTAATGAAACAATTAAACAAGACACAGTTGCATCCGTAAAACGTGACAATAAGGTACCACGCTCAACATTGCAAAGTTGTATGGTTTGACTACCTAATGATGTACTGCAATTAATTAATTTATACCACGGAATATTAATGATTTTATTAATTAACATGAATAGTGGTATAGAGTATAAATGGACCATCAACATCTTAGGCCCAAAGCCAACACCTGCACATGGTACATTCATGATTGTTGAGGCTCGGTTCCCCTTGTGTGTAAGGTGAGAGTCATATCGCTCATATAATACTAAATACCGTCAAATCTATGATACGAGAAGACGGACCCTTGCATTGAGCCGGGAAAACGCCAAGCAGAAAAAACGAACTGGTTTTTTTTTTTTTTTTTTCCTGGCTCGGCAAAGTGACTACGCTACACCTGATGGTAAGTGTAGCGCAATCCAAGAATAGTGTCGACCAACGATAAACAATTTGTCCATCGTAGGTCGGCAAGATTATGCCGGCCCGCCAAAGGGCCAAGGGGGAGGGGAAGGAAACAGGGATGGGAAAAGGGTTAGGATCAGGGGGCAAGCCCCCTGGGGAGAACCGGTATAGAGGATTTTCAAGCATCCATGTAGGCAGGCGGACCCTGGCGCCAAGCTGGAGTAAGGCCGGACAGAAAGATTCATTTCGCGCAATGACGTCACGTCAATCACGTTATCGTCTTGTTTTGGGAGTGGGCGCAGGTTAACTTCATGCCGGCTTAGTTATTGTCGCGTAATAAATATTCGCGGATTACCGACTATGCAAATGACAGATAAGAAAGTAAATTGTATCAATATGATAATGTATCGTTACGCCAAACTTCGGGTCTTTTCATCTTTTGACCTTGTATATTAGCAAATTTCATTACCAAAAAAATATTGTTTACACAAAACTTTACTCATATGAAATATATTCTACGTAATTATTATACGACTACTAATATATACCGGTACTGATCCCACGAGAGATATAAGACTAAAGTATTTAAGTCATTAACGAATACTTATACATATTCATTTAGGATTTTAAAATAAATTACAATTCAACAACTGGTCACAAGTTAGGAAGATATACGATACCATTGTAATAAAATTAATTGAGGAAAGGAAAACATTATATTACGTTCATTTAGTTTTACGGAAAACATAAACAAAATTAATAAATTACGCCGCAGTTAATATTTTTGAAGTGAAACTTCTTTATCGGCGTTAGAAAAATAAAATCGTCACATTTTTCCGTTACGCGGCACGCGTCACGTTTTTGACTTTGACTGGATTTTGACCAGACTTTCACTGGACTTGACAGGACTTTCATCGGACTTCGACCGGATTTTGACCGCACGTTGACCCGACTTTGACCGGATATAGACCGGATTTTGACCGGACTTTGATCCAAATTTGACCGGACATATACCGGACATCGACCGGACACAGACCGGACATAGACCGGACGCAGACCGGACTTTAACCGGGCTTTGACCGGATTTTGACCGGACGTTGACCCGACTTTGACCGGATATAGACCGGACTTTGATCCAAATTTGACCGGACATATACCGGACATAGACCGGACACAGACCGGACACAGACCGGACATAGACCGGACGCAGACCGAACTTTAACCGGACTTTAACCGGGCTTTGACCGGACTTTGACCCGACTTTGACCGGGCTTTGACCAAACTCTGACTGGACTTTAACCGTGCTGACCGGACTTTGACTGGACGTTGATCCGACTTTGACCGGACTTTGACCGGACGTTGACCCGACTTTGACCGGACATAGACCGGATTTTGACCGGACTTTGACCGGACTTTGACCCGGCTTTGACCGGACTTTGACCGGGCTTTGACCGGGCTTTGACCAGACTCTGACCGGGCTTTGACCGGACTTTGACCAGACGTTAACCCGACTTTGACCGGACATTAACCCGACTTTTACCGGACTTCACTGGATTTTGACCGGACCGGACTCTGACCGGGCTTTGACCGGACTCTGACCGGGCTTTGACCGGACTTTGACTGGAACAGGACTTTGACCGGGCTTTGACCGGACTTTGACCGGGCTTTGCCGGACTTTGACCGGGCTTTGACCGGACTTTGACCGGGCTTTGCCGGACTTTGACCGGGCTTTGACCAGACTCTGACCGGACTTTAACTGGGCTGATCGGACTTTGACCGGACGTGACCCAATTTTGTCCGGATTTTAACCGGACATTAACTGGGCTTTGACCGGACTTTGACCCGACTGACCGGGCTTTGACCAGACTCTGACCGGACTTTAACCGGGCTGACCGGACTTTGGCCGGATGTTGCCCCGACTTTGACCGGACGTTAACCCGACTTTGACCGGACTTGACTGGATTTTGACCGAACCTCGACAGGACTTTGACCGGACTCTGACCGGGCTTTGACCGGACTCGGACTGGGCTTTGACCGGACTCTGGCCAGACTCTGACCGGACTTTAACCGGACTGATCGGACTTTGACCGGACGTGACCCAATTTTGACCGGATTTTAACCGGACATTAACCGGGCTATGACCGGACTTTGACCCGACTTTGACCGGGCTTTGACCAGACTCTGACCGGACTTTAACCGGGCTGACCGGACTTTGACCGGACGTTGCCCCGACTTTGACCGGATATAGACCGGACTTTGACCGGATTTTGACCGGACTTTGACCGGGCTTTGACCGGACATTGACCCGACTTTGACCCAACTTTGACCGGACATAGACCGGACATAGACCGGACACAGATCGGACTTTGACCCGACTTTGACCGGACTTTGACCGAACTTTGACCAGACTCTGACCGGACTTTAACCGGGCTGACCGGACTTTGACCGGACGTTGCCCCGACTTTGACCGTATATAGACCGGACTGACCGGATTTTGACCGGACTTTGACCGGGCTTTGAGTGGACTTTGACCCGACTTTGACCCAACTTTGATCGGACATAGACCGGACACAGACCGGACTTTGACCCGACTTTGACCGGACTTTGATCGAACTTTGACCGGGCTATGACCGGACTTTGACGGGGCTTTGACCGGAATTTGACCGCATTTTGACCGGACTTTGACCGGATTTTGACCGGACTTCTTCTGTCGAGCGTCCCGAGACGCACACTTTTTTTTGTATTCATGTCTATGATAATAAAAGCCTTTTGTTTAAACTTTATCTAATTTAACTTTATTAGACCAATTTCTGTAAAGTTGCATAATATAGTAGATCATTTTTTGAAAAATAAGGTCATAAAGAAATTTCACTTCCTACGTGTGTACACTAGTACACGCACACATTTTTTAATATTAGTTCCTATAAGCATATTTTTAATATTGGCACCTATAAGTATATTTTTAATATTGGTACCTATAAGTAGTATAGGCAAAGGTTGATGCGTAGTGGGAACATATTACTATCTCCCTCGCCTGAACTGTAATTGGCATTGCAGACGACGCGATGCGCGATCTCGTCACGATATTACCCGCCCTGGGGGGTTAGAATGTTGCGTAAAAACACGACACGAACTTTAGTGCCTCGTGAATCGTGATTAGAGTCCTAACTGTGTCGCTTGCTGGTGGTAGGATATTCGTATCCGCCCGGATAGCGACCACCGTACACATGGTTTTAAGACCTGCCATAGTGATCCACCCTGTGTGGGTCGCGTTCCAGGATCAGCCAGTGTATATCAGGTTCTCCCGAGGGGCTTGCCCCCTTATCCTATACCCTTACTTCCCCTTAACCCTGGGATGAGATACTGCAGAGTTCACCAGTATCCCATTAGCAGGGACCGCTGTGGTTCATCCCAAAAAAAACTGACGCTTTCCGATACCATTCTGAGATATTGCGATGGAACGTTTCATTTTTAATGTTTGCATTCAAAGGCGAATGCATCGTTTTTCTGTCATTTACCCCTTCTACCAGATTTGAATTGCTTCTAATTATCACAAAGTAGTTCTAACTCGTTAAATCAGATTTAAAGACGCCCACTTAATCATGAGCACAGATAGGCGTTAGTTGGAGGCAGTTGATAATCTAATAAACGACGAACATCGACTGTCGCACCAACCGCGTGAAGCTTCTTAATTATTTCGACAAACACACTTATAAACGAAATACTTTTAGAGTGGTACAGCCACGCTGTAGACAGTTTTGTCTACAGCATGAATGGGCTGGCTCGACCGGGTCGTTACCACTGTATCACAGAAAACCGACGTAAAGTAGCGGCTCGCTGCTGCGTTTCATACGGTGAGTGAGATAACCGGAAGCCCAAATCCCCTCCCCTTCCCAATTCCTAATTATCCCTTTCCTTAAAGGTCGGCAACACGCCCATGATTCTTCTGGTCGTGAGCGTACATGGGCGGTGGAGATCAGGTGACCCACTTGCTCGTTTGCCGGCCTATGCTATAAAAAAAAAAAACTAAAGTGTAGTATTCGCTCACGACTCGTGGTACCTTTACCTAATATGTATTGTATCCTACCCGTAAATGGAAGTAGTGGATGGACGAGACGGAATATTTCTGCAAAGTAAAACAATGCAAGGTCATTATTTGGGTAATAGTACGAGAATGATTTATGTCACTCACCAGACAAACAATGATAAGGAGTGTATACACGTGTACGGAAGCTTCCGGTATGTTCTCTATGTCTTTCAGCGCGACGAGCGCCGGCTCGAAGTCCGGCTTCAAGTCTAGAGCGTGCCTCAAATGCACCGCCGCTTCCTGAATCAAAATAAAATGCACATTTTATTTAATACCTGAAAAGTCTCTTGCGTGAGAGATTTCGTCTGGTTAGGTAACAAACGCTTTGTCTGATTCTATCGCTAAACCATAGAGCAATATTGTGTTCAAATTTGTAGAAGGTTGAAGCCAGTGAAATTACTGGGTATTATTATACTTCACATCTTATGTCTCAGAGCGACGTGCGTAGTGCTGCGTAGTAGTTTAGAATTCAAAGTTCTGGGTGTTGTTGCCACTGATTATAGGCAGGCGTGGACTACCAGGCGAGTGCCCTGCTCGTCACGTCATTCAGTCATAATAAAAAATATACGATAATTACGAGTGGTAGAGCCACGCTGTAGATAGTTTTGTTTACAGCATGAATGGGCCGGCTCGACCGGGTTGTTACCACTGTCTCACAGAAAACCGACGTAAAGTAGCGGCTTGCAGCTGCGTTTAGATATCCGGAGGCCTAAATGCCCCTCCCTTTCCCAATCCCTAATTATACCTTTCCTTTAAGGTCGGCAACGCGCCCGTGAGTATTCTGGTATTGTGGGCGTACATGGGCAGTGGAGATCACTTACCATCAGGTGACCTACTCGCTCGTTTTCCGGCCTATGCTATAAAAAAAAATATACATCCAATGGTGGTATTACAATTACTATTAATACATTAAAAATATATATATTATGTGTGAAAATAACTATATGTGGCCTATATCTACTACTGCGATTCCACCACTGTCATCATTTCAACACAGCGGATATTTCATTTTAACAAACACAGCGATATGGTCCATTTCTGGTATCCCTGAAATAGTCGACGTGAAATCGGAACGCTGTTGACAAACATGGCACGTGGACAGCGCCTAATAATAAACCTAGAAAAATGTTTATTTATGTGAATCGGCGCTTTATAGCGCAGTTCACAATAAAATTGGAGAATGTTTAGAATGCTAGAGCAGATTTTATGGATAAAAGGATAATTTTAAATGCTTGTTTATTTTCGACTATCGACTATAAATTTTGAGCCATTTACGTAACTAGAAATTAAGAGAGAGATCTTCTGTTTAGGACAAGCGTGGCCATTATATCGCACAAAAAATATTCTAGTCTTGGAGCATGTAATATTAAATTAGATAAGGCGCAACGATGGATTTAGGTACCCATGTCTCATTGCACAAACGCATTTCAACTTGGCTTTCTAGGTATCATTTTTTTTTTCAAACAGACGTATAAAAGCTAGTGGGTCACCTGATAAGTAATCTCGACAGCCCATGAACTACCACCATACCAGAAGAATCATGGACGGATGGATCAGAAAGATATGAAAGAATATATATATCGTATAATATTCGTATCCTATAATATTCGTACCGTGCGCAAATTCCAATCCCGGGCGTCTACAGTCATGCCTGATTTTTCGAATATAAAAAAACACCCCGAAATATAAATTGTTATCCCGACCTGTTATCCCTGCTCAAAACCTCACCCATACAGTCAGCATAAGTGTGTTGCCATTTGCAACCAGACCAATGAGGCGACCGATAATATTTCGACCGCGATAAAGCATGGGAATAGTTTGGACTACTACTTACTATCAATAAACCGCATAACCATTTCACGGCTACATAGATAAGCACGTTGTTGCACCGCGGAAATTAATGGACATGTAATTGAACGATAATGATGCACTTCACTATTGAGAAAGGTCACAAGAGCGATATTAGTTAAGGTTGAAAATTTGCACTACATCGGGATTTTTTTTTTTTATTTGCTAATCGATCCATGGGCATAATATCGATAATAATCACAATGGATACATACAATGAAAACTATAAATATTGCTTTTAGAGGTATTCGATGTTAATAAACTTATTTTTTCTCAAATTAGTATTTAGTTGTGTTTTATGGGTACAGGAATCCAAAACTACATTGCGACATGAAGTTGGAGTCAACTTTGGGAATATGTGAGTTAAGTTTCATAATCTATTATATAAAAATAAGTCGGGTTTTCCTTCCTGACGATATAACTCCAGAACGCACGAACCGATTTCCACGGTTTTGCATTCGTTGGAAAGGTCTCGGGCTCCGTGAGGTTTATAGCAACGAAAATCTAGGAAAAATTTCAATAGAAAAGCGGGAAAATAGGGAAAATCATTTTTTAAATACAGCGCCATCTCTGATACATAGCATGTACTACAAACCAATATTTTAAGTAGATGGCGTCGGTGCGTGACACATTGCTGACAGATGGCGCCACTGTTAGGCTACTTTTATCCCGGAAAATACAGATCACGCGGGCGGAGCCGCGCGGGACAGCTAGTTGCCTATAATTTCGCTAGTTTCGATGTCCTTCAAATCAAAACACAATAGTGCTTACACAATATTTTAAATTTTGTTTAAATTGAAATTGAATGGTTTAAATTGATAAAGCCATGGGACCAACTCAGACGGTCTCTCGATACGAAGAACCTTTTTTTTATTTGATTGAATGACGAGACGAGCAAGACGTTTGCCTGATGGTAAAAGCCTACCCATAAACAAAAGCAACACCACACAGAACTTTGAATTACAAAGCACTGCATGGCACTGAACTGCGCTCGTCACCCCGAGACGTAAAATGTTAAGTCTCGTAATGCCCAGTAAGTTCACTGGCTTCAATGTCCTTCCAACCGAAATACAACAGTGCTTACACACTGTTGCTTGGTGGCAGAAATAGACAAAGCGGTGGTGACCTGGTTGTAAACCCACCACCTAGTGAGTGATAAACTTACCTGATAATGTCCATAAGCTTTGAATATTTCTCCGAGCGTGAAGTACTGTTGCCACGCGCTGCGATCCGGCGGCTGCACCTCCAGCGAGCGTCGCGTCAGATAGATCGCATCGTCGAGGTACTGCAGTGTGAACAGCACCCGTGCCAGGTTCAATAGAACCTAACAATCGAACGTTACTGTTATTATTGCATAATGATTGACTATTGAGATTTATTGTTATGTTATTAATTGTTATTTATGATTTGCTATCAAGAGCTTGCTCACCCGTGTATTGAACTTCGGATGTAGTGCATGAATTATATTCAAGTAAAACTAATTTAAACAGATTTTAACGTCGGGATAAAAATTAATAAAAAAAAAACCGCCTTAAAATCCGTTTTAATTAGTTTTATTTCAATGAGTAATATTCGCGTAAACGTAAGAAATCATTATATATTCTAGTATCCAGTATTCCGATACATCTACTTGAATTACCTATATACAAGTATCAACTACTTTTTTTTGTCTTGAATACTAACTAGAACGAATACGATTAAATCTAAACGTGTAGGTATGTAACACTAACTTTGGCTGAACTATACGTACATAATGCTCAAAATGTATTACGTTCAGAAAACTACTCTGGCCATTTGATAAATGTAAATTATATTTTAATTGGAAAAAGAATGTCGAAGTTTATTAAAGTATATAAGGTTCAATTGTTCAATGTCCGCATTATTTACCAGATATGGAATTGAACAACCAATTCAGGAAGAACATATTTGTCTCTTCTCCATATAAAATGTATAATTGCAGAATCGTGTGGTTAAGGGTATTTACATATGAGCGTTAATGTACCCTATCGATATTGATAGTGTCATAATTTTGTGTTATGGTCTTACAGTATATCTAATAAATAACGTTACACACAAAATAATCAAAAAATATTTTTCATAAAACCACTTACTTCGGCATTGTAAGGCGAGACAGCGAGCGCACGCCGGAAACACTCGATAGATTGTCTTGTATCACCTTTGATCCTCCAGAAGTTACCTATCTGGTTGTAAAGTTGGACAGACTTGGGCTTCTCACGTTTCGCTTTCTTTAATCTTTTCTCTAACGTGTTTATATCGAATTCTGTCACGCCGCTCTTCTTCTTAGTAAATATAAGGGCCACCTGGCGAAAGATATGTTGATGTTTTATTTCGTCCCTATCCCGATATAAATAGCACCCAGATTACGTCACATGTGTAAATATTTCTGGGTATGTGTTCGAAATATAATGGATTTGTGGTCAATATTTTGTTTGTTTCCTGTTACGACTTAACATAACATAGGTTCCCGTCTATAGAAGGGGTGGGCAGAGGTTAAACTAGGGTACCTATATTTCGCATAGTTTATATTCGTCCCATGATTTGATAGGGGGCGAGCTTATCGCCATTACGGGCACAAATTCCAAATCAATTTATGAGTGATTTTTTTTAGAAACAAGCATTTAACACATAAGCTGTGTTGCACCGTCCCGACCTGTGGTCATGTGGCCAAGCCCAAAGACTTAAAATGATGATAGAACTTACAAAATTTCGTTTTCGAAACTTGATAAAACTCGTCGTACACAATTATTTGACTTGTGTTACAGTATAATGGTATCAATTACGAGTAGACATCAAAAACCTAAAATACATAATATATTTTTTCAACATGTGTATATACCTAATTATTGTTACGAAGCATTGTTAAATTTAATATCTGCTGCGGTCGACGAGATATTAATTAAAAATGAATAAAGGTAGAGGAAATATGGTTTGTAATTACATATCTAAGTGTAGTCAATTTATTATAGTTATTTTATTTTATTCATCGCATCGCAGCGTTTATGTGATTTGAATGCGATTTTTTTATTTGAAACATTGTTTAATCTAGATTATGTTCGAAAATATCGATATTACACATCTTTTTCCTCAACAATGTCGGTAGTTTGGAATTGATAAATTTAGTTTATAGAAGGGTATTCCCTCAATTTACCCACCTGCACGATTGCTATAAAAAAATAAAAAAGGAAGTCGCGGGTTCTATCCTAGCTCTTATAGCAAACACTTCTGCTTATTCGATGTTAAGCGTGTAGCGTTTACTGTTATTTATCGCTCGCTTTAAGCGTAAAGAAAAAAATCGTTAGTATTCGTGAGGAAACCTACATATCTGAGAATTCTCCTTCCGAATTCTAAAGGTATGTGTAAGTCTACCTAAGGTTTAACCTCTCTCATAACCAGAGGCTCAGGCCCAACAGTGGGTCATTTTACAATACAGGGTTATCTGCATGTGTCTCATACGACATAGGTACACAGAAATAGCTATTGTATTTTTCTAACCGACAAAACCTGATCACAAACTGGAACATAAATTATGTAATTTACATATTCTTGTTGGAAACGGAATGTAAACTAGCTAATAAAACTATAATATAAACAATATTTTTATTTTACAATGAAATATATTAACTATTTAGATTTTATTCTTTCGTTTACATAATTGTTATGTATCTAGTGAAATAAACAAGGAAAATAAAGTTGCAATTGAAAGTCCCATTCTTAGTTTAAATGGGTTGTACAGACCTGAGTATTTAAATTTGGTATAAGAACTTCTTGTTTTAACCTAATTGCCAATACACACTCATTTTTCGCTAACGTGTAGGTAACACCATCGCGGTAAATATTTACTAAGTTTACTGCGTGTGCCCAATACGCTTACTACGTGTTTGTCGAACAGAGCGGCGCTTCAGGTGCTACAACCGGGAAGAGGCGCTTCCTCGTGTAAAATGGACATAGATCGGGCTTTATCAGTACCAAACCACGCTCAATATTATGAGGCAAAAGGCGCCATGTTAAATTTCGCGATATCTTAAAACCAACTTCAGGCCGGCACTGTCCATGCGATCTAAATCGATCTATGTGATCTAAATCTAAAACTTTGTAAAAGTTATTGGACTGATAGTGTTTAAAAATAGAAGTGTGTGGCAACTGGCTTGATTCACTGGCTTGGTTCGCATTTTCCGACAATTTTATTCGTAAGCTAAGGATTTTATTATCTATAATTCTAAATGCAAGGTTTTAGTTCGAAAACCATCGCCAGGCACGACATCTGCAATATATTTAAATCACTTCTAATACATAATATGATAACTACGAAAGTGAGTTAATTTGTTTTTTATTACGGTTTCACGCATAAAGAGATGAACCGATTTTAATGAATTTTGGTACAAAGATAGGGACCCTAGAAACGGTTATAGGCTACTTTTATCCCATTTTATGTTTATAGGCTGTTAACGCAGACGGAGATGCGAGCAAAATATAGTAAGTAAATAAAATATATGCTGAATTAGAACCTTTTTGGTAATACAACCTGCACGCCCTTTTTGGTTTTTTAATAAAATAACATAAGTATTAGAGTAAGCGGATACGCGGCGGGCGAGTAACCGGCAGTAAAACGAGAAGCCGCAGGTTCGATTTCTACACTGACGCAAATATTTGTGTGATCCACATAACAATTTTGTTTCGGATCTGGCTGTTGTAGGACCGTAAGTCCCTATTAGTTCTTGATACTTACAATACCGGTTGACCTAGTGTGCGGTCAGGATTATGTGTGTGACTGTTGGATGTATTTATTAATTTATTCCATAACGATAGTGGGTTTTTTGTTGTGCCATTTCTGGTTTTTTAGTGTATCAGTGTGTCTGAGAAATGTGCCAATAAATAATTTTCGTTCTTTCTAAAATCGAACATAATGTGTTTGATGTCATAAAACTCTTCTTTTATATATCATAGTCACAAGATAACCAAGTTACTTAAAGGATCCACAGTAAACTGAACTCAGCAAAAAATATATATCCAAAAATAAAAATGGCATATTGTGTACTCATTGTATAGCCTTCACAACCTGCAATGTTGAAATACTGTGCCTGTCTCAGTAAAAACTCAGCCTTTGAAGACTAATAATTATTATTACTATAATCATTGTGACTCCAATTTTTTTTAACAACCAGTCTAAAAATAGCCTTACTTGAGTCATGTAAATTAAATATGGTCTATAGAGAAACTTGTTATTATAAAAATCAATTATTCTTACCTGTGGTTCAGGCACATTGGGATGTCTATGACGTCTGGCCACTCCAACCAAGTTGTCATAGTATGTAAAATTGACAGCTTTGCCACAATCTAAGTATTCATCTTCAACATGACCATTCACCTCGGTGGGTGATGTCTCATCACCATTTTCCCCACCAGCTCTGTTAACAAAATACTATAAAGATACTTGTTATATACAGTGAACATTAATTTTGTATATATTATAACCATGCACATCATTCCACCAAATGTAGTAATATTTTTTATTCTGAAGATTATAGTTCAAAGTCAGTCCCTTCTAAATTATAAGACAAAATTTTAGCCTTATGGGAGTGAAATTGATGATGAAAGACCAAATTCCATTATTTATGTAACAATTTTGATGATTCTTTTACTAAAAATAGCAAATACTACAACAATAACTATATTTTTGAAAAGCTAAAAATAAAAACACCCATTTTAGAGTCCGTGCTCTCCATCTAAAATTTGCTTAAGGCATGACTCAAAATTGGTTGTTTTTATTTTTTAGTATTATTTCCTACTAACATGTAGAGTAGAGAGAGTTGACTATAGGGAAGTCTTTGTCCTACAGGGGGACAACCATGTCTGATTAATAATAAACTAAAAGGTTCATCAAGTTACTTTAAAAGAAGCAAGAAAATATTGTGCTTTAAACTGCAAATTTTAAATAATACCTTGTAATTTGAGGCTTAATGGATTCTATTCACACCAAGGGCTATATTGTATGACTACTAAGAGCTTTTTAAAGAACAAATTAGCCTGTAGCTTAATATTTAATTTCAAGTCAAGTTCTTAACATAAATTTTATTGACCCAACATTTTTACAGAAAGAAGGTAATTCTACTAAAACTAAGAGTCAATAGTTACTACTGGAGGTTTATTTTGGCCAAAACAGATGTACAATATGATAAAAATGTTACAGTGAAGGCATTATATCATTATGTTCACCATTATAAGAAGTTTTTATAAAGAAGTTTACATTATTGAACACTCAAAATAACAAGAGGCCAACAGTTTCACCTGTCAAAATAGTTTTTATAGTGTATTTAAAGTTCCAAGTACCTTACTTTATAATAATGAATTTAAAAATAATAAAGTATGTTATTACCAAAATATTGATTTAATAAATGTAGAAATTTACCTCTGTTGTTCATATATCTGACAGTCTGTACAGAACATATCAAATCCATGCTTGGTCCATGTGTTCCCATAATAAACTGTCGACGTTATTATATTAAACACATGGTCTTCCTGGTTCATTCTCGGCTTCTCTGTGTCATCCTAAACACATCACACACAAGTTTCACGATACGCTGTATTATTATAGTAAATCAATAATAGTCGAATTATAATAGGAGAAAAATAATAATTCAAGGCAAACTTGTTAATAAGGTCTAGATTATGAGAATGAAAGGCCAATGTGTACATACTAAGAAATATGTAGCGCGCCGATTATATAAATGTTTAACATATTATTGTGACCCACCTGAGACAATGTCGTACCGTCAACGATTTTATCCTCTTCGACATTCAATTTCCAAACGTTGGATGTACGAGAATTGGTGACAATAATTTGAAACGAAAATATATACAAAACCAAACAAGTCAAGTACGGCAAGTCCCACATCTTGATTCTTGATCATTCAATACGAAACATGACATGGAAATAATTTTGTTATAAGTTTTCACTGCAGAACTTTCACAGTGAATTAAAAGCTTTATGATAAATAGTGTAGCGAGATACGAATTTTACGACAAATGTTCAAGTAATACAATCGCAAATCGCATTTGTAATAGATTTTTTCTTCTTTGATTGACTTCCAAAAAATGGGCAAAAGAATCACTGTCCATACAGCCTCATGCCTTTAGTCATATTACGAAGATAATATACAGTAAACATCATCTTGCCAGATGATCATTTTCCATTCCCCATGGTTTATGTAAATACCACCTAAATTCAGGTTTTTCAAGTAAAAAACCCTAAATATAGACAACATATTCCATTTAATAAATAAATATAAAAAATCGGGTACTCGTGATGTGTTCTTTTTTGGAAATCATTTATTTGATCAAATTGATTTTAATTTAGGTTCATTGTTAGTACCTATTAGTGTTAAATTTAATAGAATTATTGTTTTTTTTTTACTACGTAGCTGTGTAATTTGAATGCTATGTACAGTAGTAAATGGCTCACTCCATGTAAGATATAATAAATAAATAAAGAAATAAAATAAACATGCTCGGACACCTTCTTCTGACACTTCCATTCTCATTCCGAGTCTTCTTTCGTCAAATCTACATATATATATATGTCATATAACAATATTATTATGTAACAATTAGTTTTCTCTAACATACATCAAGCATCAGCTCTCAACAGTGATGAAAATAGTTCGGAGATAATAATATTGTATAAGGCTTGTGTTTTTAACCATTTTTTTTTTGTATTTCAAAACACTGATGACTGTTTATAGAGCAACCATTTTCTTTAGTAATAACAACTACTTTTTATGTTTACATTAAGTTTAAGAAAATAATTGTTATAGAATTTAATTTATATTCATTTCATTTATAGAAATTAAGGGAAATAAATTATTATTTGAATGGGTTATGTCCCATTATTGTTCCCAATAACGAAAGAATTGATTCTTGGATCATTGGTCATTCAATATTCTAGTCTTTTACAAAAGTAAATTGACTCTAAAAAGAGTCAATCAATCGATATACATTGTGACAATTAATGTTATGTTGCTAAAGCATGACCATTATGTTCGCATTCTAAATGTGATATGAGTTTTAAATCTACCTCTTATAGTTTTGGATGCTAATACGCCATAGCATTTCAACCCACATCAAGTAAAAATTGGTATATCAATTTTATTCTGCTAAAATCATTAACCTAAATCAATAATTCAAATTCTATTTTATCTTGATGTCAGTTGAAATGTTATTGCGTGTTTACATACAGTTATTCCTGACCACAATGACCTTAACACTGACTCTACACTTTTTTATTGGACTATAAATAGAGGGATTTGCTTACTATATACTTTATAAATCGTCAATCATGCTAGTGGTTAATATAGCGCATAACGCCGTATTACAAGCATACTATCTATGACTATACCCAACGCTTAAAATGAATAGGCGCCCGCGCGACTCGGTATATAATAGCGTAAAAAAATAGCATGCTTGATTTGTATACTACTAGTTCATGCCTAGGGCCTACTTCATCTTTGATCTGTTTTGCACGTAAGACTAGACAGTATGCTCGAAAGACTATAGCCTGTTCTCTGGACGAATTAAAAAATATTATGTGTCTGACGTCTGTCAGTCTGCTCAATGTTGTGATTCTGTATTCATTTTATGAATGCTCGACGATGTAAAATAATCGATGTTGACATCGATGTAAACATCGACGATTAGCCACATTTTTAATTAGAAATGAGCGAGCATTTCGTGGTCACCATGCGAAGGTTCGGGGTTTTTTTTTAATTTATCGTATAACTAAATGACAACTTTTCAAAAAACGAAGGATAACTGGATAAGAGAACGATGAATATTGAAATGATTGATTGAACGCAATGGTGACAATGACGCTTCATTTGTATGGGACGGTTACGGCTGAGTTTAACATTTACAACGTTTTTATGTTTGATTGGCTGATGTTTGATCACATCATGCCTGATGCATTTGCTAAATAACTGGTATTTGTGAATGCGTTCGTAAAAACTTTATTTCTTAAGGTTAGTTTTTATTACTAATAGCTTCAACATATATGAGGACGTTTTTCCAGGTTGCTTGGCTTGTTCGTAGGTTAACATCGAGTTTATTTTTAGATATTATTTGAATCGATGCAGATAACATTGATGATACGATATTTTGCTCATAGAAACATTGATAGTTATATATATTTTTTTATTTAATTATGATTATCGATGATTATTGAGTATCGATGATCTTCGAGCACCCCTAATTCATTTACTTTTGTTTGTTTGGGTGTAGATCGAATACTGTGAAATGTATAAAAAATAATTTATAAATCATTATTTAAAGCAATATCTTTATGATTTCATAATGAAGAAAGAACGCACGGGCGACAATTGTCGCCCATTTAAATTATAAGTATCAATGTCTTTTGCCTCGTACGACTAGCTTAAACCTTGGAACAATTTTGTAATTTTTTTACCTTTACAGCCCATCAGATACTGAGCTTAACTGGTATAAGCTTCGAAAGGAGAAGTATAATTGTAAGGAAAACATAATATAGTGTAATATTTGAGTTTGTCACAAGTGCAATGTGAAACAATTTGTGTTATTCTCAGGGATTCGTCGAACTTACCGTTGTGCCTCTAAAAGATAACCTACGATACATACGGCTCAATGCGAAACAGTCTCGCGTATACAGAGTGTGTTTGAATGATCAGTATGAGGCAAACTTTCAGTACTGTGATCCATTCTTGGATATTTGTCAAGCTGATCCCAATACGTAAGTAGGACACATTATTCTAACCATAGTACTTTCGTTATCCATTTAATACATCCAGAGCATAAATGATGCAGAGATGCATTAGAGTGCAAACTATATGTCATTTGATAATGGCAAGTTGAATTTAATTATTTATCAGCTTTTACAGATCCACTTCTGGGTCTGGACCTTCTTCTATTTCCTTCATTTCTCCCTGTCTTGTTCCGAACTGGTCTGGTCTGAGTTGTACAGTAATTTATGTACCAGTTAGTCAGGATTTTATTGGACGTCAAAATCTGTTCAGTTGTTTTGATCCTTTAAAAACAAAAATTAAAGAAACTCATGGTTTTATCATAGTTGTATATGAAACACCATCAAATTGCAGGAGATCTCTTGAAGTCTTCTCCCAATATCACTTAGCTGCGGCTCAAAAGATTGACCCTGATCACAATTCAGGAGAGCTTCACATACAAGTGCCAGAAGAAGCAGCACACCTCGTTGGTGAGGGGAGAGGACTTCGTATTGGTATTGAGTTCTCACTTGAGTCTCCTCAGGGTGGAATGCACTTTGTTGTGCCTGAAGGCGAGGGTACGTTGGTTGAGGTAAGACAGTATCAGTTGTTCGGTTCGGATAATGCACTATTTTAAGTAATGTAATATTTGATATGATTGAATTTGAGAGTTTAACACCTAAATACTTAAAACGTTACTAAGCACAGGCCTGTCTAATGACTACTTATTTTCCTAGAATTTTGCCAGACAAGAGGATCTTAGTATGTTCTTAAATGCATGAGTTGCGTATCAGTATATTGTGAATGTAAGTAAACTTGTAAAGAAAAAAAGAAATAATATATTTACCACACCAAAAAAAAAATGTGTTCTCCAGCTGTTTGTCTTTATCTCTGTGTGTCTGCTTATCTTCATATTTGTACGGTATTTCAAAATTAAATCTGTGAGACAGGGGTGGTTCTGGGTTGTGCTTTCAACCCAAATCCACTTTTTTTATGCATAGCCTGGCAAACGTGACCCACTGTCACCTGATGGTAAGTGATCACCGCCCATGTACGCCCACCACCACAAGAATCATGGGCGCTTTGCTGACCTTAAAGGAAAGGGATAATTAAGGATTGGGAAGGGAAGGGGATTTGGGCCTCCGGGTATCTCACTCACCGCACGAAACGCAGCAGCAAGCCACTACTTTACGTGGGTTTTCTGTGAGACAGTTGTCCACGACCCGGTCGAGCCAGCCCATTCATGCTGTAGACAAAATTGTCTACAGCGTGGCTCTACCACTCAAAACCTCTCTTCCCCTTCCTTACTCCTTTTAATTAAAGTCGGCAAAGCGTCTATAATTCTTCAGATATTGTGGTTGCTCATGCATGGTGGCTATCACTTACCATCAGGTGACCTTCTTGCTCATTTGCTTACTATAAGCATACTATGTCAAACCAAAATTTAGAAGTAATTCTAATCGAAAATATTTCTAGAAATCGGCACACATGTTCACTTATGGACACTCAGCTCGGTTATGGTTCCCCTGTGTGGACAGTTTCGCCGAACCTTGCACTTGGAAGCTTGAGTTCACGGTGGATGAAAGTCTAACAGCTGTGTCCTGTGGAGAGTTAGTGGACGTTGTGTACACTCCTGATCATAGAAGAAAGACGTTCCACTATCTTGTCAATACTCCTGCCTGTGCTCCAAATATCGCTTTGGCTATAGGGTGAGTAGATATTTATATATATTTTTTTAAATAAATATGTCATATACAACATAAATATCAATCCAACACTAGGTTTGCAACACTGTATTGTGGGCAACAGGAGCTATAAAGGACTACTGTCCCACAACACTCAAACCAGAAACAAATATTTGTGAATCACACAAAATTTGTCTCAGTGTGGTAATTGAATTCATGGCCTCTATTTTCATAGCCCGCTACTCGCCCATTATGCCATGGTGGCTGTCATATGTAACTACTAACTAATACAGTTAATGGATGTAATATTTTTATATTTGTTTTGTATTGTATAATTTTTTGTTTGTCTCGAATGTTGGTGTTAATGTTATTGGGGTATTAAATACTATTATTAGGCCTTTACAACTTTGCTTTTTAACATCTTAGATATTTTGTTCTTCTTTTATTCATATAAACTACAATATTGTTTTTCTCAATTCTTCATTAGTGTAATTGATCAATAATTATAATAATTTTAATCTTTTTTATACTATGTGTAAGGAAAACGCTTCCGAAAACGTAGACAGCTTGTAGTGCTGGTGATTGCCAACACGATATCACAAAAAATTGCGAAATAAGTAGACATATATTTTTTTTATTTTTCACTCACAGTCTTGTTTGGCCCAATAAATACAATAATGTTTAATTCAAATGATAATTCAAATGTAATTTTCCTTATAACGAATCAGCTGTTCGGCGCGATGTTGCTACTGTGTATTTAGCCTTTTTCTCGATTTGCACTGCACTGCACTGAACTGCACTGCACTGCCAATCGAGACAACAACCTTACTACAAAATTTCACGGATAAGAAGATATTTGGTTGCTTTGTTCATAGACCATTCGAGACATTCGTGGATCCACATATGAACGAAGTGACACATTATTGTCTACCAAATTTGATGCAAATATTGAAGAATACAGTCCGCTACTTACATGAGGCTTTTGAGTTTTATGAGGAGACACTTTCTACCAGATATCCATATCCATGTTATAAACAAGTGTTTGTGGATGAGGTAAGTTGCATTTTGAAATCTTATATATTAGATACAATAATAATATTATATTTGCAACGAATTGGAAGTTAAGAAATCTGCCCTACTTCCTACTAATATTATAAATGTGAAAGTTTGTGAATTTCCACATTGTAAATTTCACGTTTTAACGGATTTAGGTGAAATTTGGCACACAGGTAGACCATTACCAGGATTAGGACATAGACTAATTATTATTCCGGTAAAAGGTATTTAGATGGGTGGAGTCGCGAGCAAACTCTAGTTTATAATAATATTTCTGTTGCTTATTAGTAAACTTATAACGTGAGATATGTGTCTTATAATCCCTAACTAACGTAATGGTGCTGCCACACCGATGTTATAAAATGTTAACAAAAAAAAATTCTAACATTTTCTAACATTTTTTAACATTTTATAACATTTGAAAACATGACATCGGCCCTTCTTTGACGGCGCCGCTCTCAAAAGTACCGCCGCCCGCGGTTAAAAAATGTTACAAAATGTTACAAATTGTTAAGAAATGTTTACTAAATGATGCTGCCACACCGCTGTTATAAAATGTTATATAACATTTTCTAACACCGGTGTGGCAGCACCATAACTAATAATTTGAGAGAGACCTACCTAGTAATATATGTTTTATGCTTGATTACTTTTTAGTTATGTTGTGAGATCGAAATTCTCTCGAATTTCTCGTATACCCACGCCACAAGACTCGGTATCTTACTGTGAGGTCAGAACTGTATGCATGACTGTTGGGTATTTATTTTATTTTAGACAGAAGACGACGCTACAGCGTATACAACAATGTCCATCATGAGCACACATCTTCTCCACTCAATCGCAATTATAGATCAAACGTATATCAGCAGAAAGTCAATGGCTCAGGCCGTGGCAGAGCAGTTCTTCGGTTGTTTCATCACCATGCAGAACTGGTCTGATTTGTGGCTGGCCAAAGGTATACCGGACTATTTGTGCGGACTGTACTCGAAGAAATGTTTTGGTAATAATGAGTATAGGTACTGGGTACATCAGGAGTTGCAGGAGGTGAGTAAATGCTTATTTTTTTTTGTTTAATCTAAATAAAATCTAACGAGAAATCACGACTTTTTAATCGCTTGAATGACGAGACGGATACTTGCCTGATCTTAAGTGTCACGCGCCCGTCTGCAAACAGTAGTAACATTAATTAAAATTTTGATTTACAAGGTACATGTGCGTTAGCTCGAGATATTGGATTTTAAATCTTATATAATTTTAATCTTAATACTCGAATTTCACCCGCTCCAATGTTATACTAATTGGACTGCAATAGTGCTTATAATGCCACAATTTCACCAGCTTAAATCACTTTGAAACTGAAATACGATAGTGCTTATAATGCTTGAATTTCACCAGCTTAACGTCAGCTAAACGAGAACACGACAGTGCTTACACGCTTTTACTTGGCGGAGTAATTACCCAAAGTGGTGGCAGTACTTTTTAATTCCAAGTTCCGTGTGGTGTTGCTTCTGTTTATGGGCAGGCGTTGGACTATCAGACATATCGTTATGATTTCTTACGTTTACGCGAATGTTAGTCATTGAAATAAAACTAATTTAAACTGATTTTATCGCGGTTTTTTATTTTAACTTCTGTCCCGACGTTTCGAAAGCTTTTCAGTCTTCGTCGTCACGGGGTGGACTGAGATGTAGGTTGTCCAAAAATGTTAATGTTTCATTATCTACCAACAGTTTAAAATTATTAAGGTTTGATGATGGTCCGATCTACGCAGAAGGAGCTCACGGTGTCTTAAGATCTTTTGCGTTCCGATTTTATTAAGTGTATAATATACTTATCACCTACAAGGTGGACAGACGACCTGATAAAGGTCGCAGGATGTCGCTGGATGCAGGCCGCTTCCAACAGGTCGGCCTGGAAATCTTTGGGGGAGGCTTATGTTCAGCAGTGGACGTCTTGTGGCTGATGATGATGATGATGATGATAATATACTTGTATGTATTATCACTCAATCGGAATTGAGTTTAGTAATATATTTTGTTCAGGTGGTTAGTTACGAGGAACAATATGGTGGTATAGTGCTGGACCCGTGGCAGCCGCCTGCAAGTGGCGCTCGCGTCGAACAGAACGATGTGTTCTACTTCCCCGTACGTAATGTGCATACAATGTCGCCACGGTATATTGAGGTGAGTTCGAATCAACTTATTAATCGATGTTTTAAAATATGTGCATTAGACTCACACAATAAAATCATACTGTACATAGTGGTATAAATGTCAATATGAAATGTTAAAATATTTTTATGATAATATTAAAGAGGTCCATCGATAATGGCAGACTGATAAATTATAATCGTTGGCTTAAATAATCGATTGTTAAAGATGATCCTCGAATTTAGACATGCTTAATATATATATTTTTTTAATGAAGCTGAATCTGGTGACCACTGATAAACTCATTGTGTGTTGGTGGTCGCTGGTTTTTTGGATTGCTCTACGCTTACCATCAGGTGTAGTACAGTCACTTTGCCGCGCTCCGATAAAAAAAGCTGTCATTCCTTTTTCTTGTCTGATTCGATCCACTATCAGTTTTGCAACTGTGAAGGGATGTGTTATTAAGTTTATTTATAAAATAAAAAATGATTTGCCATACTTTTAAAATAAATTGACCGGCCAGAAGATATCCTCTTCATCCGCCCATTATACCTTGTGTCACCTTTTAATCTCTGAAAACAACGTCGCTCTTGACAACTTCCGACCGGCCAAGGCATTTTACGCGTAATGTAACATTTGTAATAATTTTGTATTTTTTAATTTATACAGTTTATTCTATACAATAATATTAATTTAAAGGTTACTATGTGATATTTTACCTTGTACTTTTATTTTATATATTTTTTATTTTTCCTATTCTACTTCTAGATAATGCGAAAGAAATCACATCTAGTGTTACGTATGTTGGAACAAAGAATTGGTCAAGAACTTTTGCTCCAAGTATTCAACAAACAATTGGCATTGGCCACCAATGCTGCCAACACGAAGATCGGGAGCGGTCTATGGGGACAACTATTATTGTCAACAAATTTGTTTGTGAAAGCTATATTCACTGTGACTGGAAAGGATATGGCAGTGTTTGTAGACCAGTGGGTACGGACCGGTGGCCATGCGAAGTTCCAACTTACCTCTGTTTTTAATAGAAAAAGGTATTATTTCTATTTATCGTATACAAGACTCGTATCTTACTGTGGGGTCAGGACTATGTATGTGACTATTGGGTGTATTTATTTATTTATCTATTATTTATTCTATTTATATGGTTTTAAAAAATATACAAAAATATTAACATTAACCAAATATAGGTTGAATGATTTTTAGTAAATGGGCAAAAACTATTTCTATCAAAGGTGCACAAATTTCAATATTTTGCAAGATTTTGTTATAAGTGATGTGGCCTTTACTCTGTTCGAAAGATTCTTACAGCTACATTTTTACAGTTACAATCTTAGAAGGGATTTGTATTTTTAACACGCTTTTATTAGCTTCAGACGTATGTATGTTGGTATGTTTGTCTGTAACTTGTCTTTGAACGTGATTTTGACCTACTTCAAAACGTCGGATAAAATCTTGACAGCGCGATGTAAATTTGCCAGTGGCGCCATCTCATGATTTTTTCTTGTCAACTTGTAGCTTAAATGCAATAAAGGTGGCGCTGGTTGTATTGTTGTGTTATTTTGATACGAGTTTAGAACAAAATAAATAAATATTGTAAAAATTAAAACGTCCTTAAATATTTCATTGAATAATTGTTATAAATTACAAATTTATTACCTATAACTGTTATTGAAATTACTTCAGTAGTAAGGGATGTTCGCAAAACACTTTTTTTAACACGCTTTTTTATATTATTTACAATTAGTGGCAGCAATATAATAGAACATTGGATTATAGTCTACATGACACATTAAAATAAAACAAGAAAAAAATTAAGAGATGGCGCCACTGGCACATCTACATCGCGATGTCAAGATTCTCCAGCGAATCATTACCTCCGACGCTTTGTATGAACTATGGGTGTTGTCCGATTGATCGGGTACAGTTTTACAAATAGCTTGTTAAACAAGCCATTCGTAAAACTTGTTTCTTTCCTACCTCCTTCGTGACATTTTAACGTTTCAGCGAATTTTCCAATCACAAAGATTCGAAAGAAGTTTCACTTCAAAAAATGGTAAATTAAAATACACCTTTTTATAGAAAATCAAACTAAAAAATCAAAAATAAATAATAGTTTAAAAAAACTAAAAAACACGCTTTTACATAAAATCCAACTAAAAAATAAAAAATAAATTTTAATGAATTCGAATTAGGAATAGTGTACAAAATTTAAAAAAATATATAAATTAAGAATAGTGTAAATAAGAAAAAATATGTATTTTATTGTAAAAAAAGCGTGGGGTGCATGGTGTCAATAGTTATAAAAATATTTTATTGATAGATATGAGTAGAAGGATCATCATTTTGATAATGTCTTAAAAAGCACCCCACGTTTTTTTACAATAAAATACATATTTTTTCTTATTTACACTATTCTTAATTTATATATATTTTTAAATTTTGTACACTATTCCTAATTCGAATTCATTAAAATTTATTTTTTATTTTTTAGTTGGATTTTATGTAAAAGCGTGTTTTTTAGTTTTTTTAAACTATTATTTATTAATGATTATATTGCGCTTAGTATTTTTAAATTGTGCTATAATATTGACGTTGTTAATTTTGTCATGAATTAATTAGCGAGCTAATGTTATGATGATCAATAATGATATAATTTTATTAAGGCGTACATAATAAATAATAACAAATTAATTCAAATATTTACGTTTTTATCTTATTACAACAACTGTGTAACTACATTCTCGTAAATAAATGATTATGATAGCATAATTATGGCAGTATAAAGTAGAAACTCGTATTCTTACTATACTTTACATTTAAAATAATTAAAAGTATATGTTATCTTAAAGTGGTGTGTAATTGGGCCACTAACATCTTAGTTCCAAAGCCAACCTGACCTGCATGTGGTACACTGATGATTAACGGACGAGGTAATGGCTAGGCTTGGTTCCCGTTACGGGTTTTAGGGGTCAGACGGCGCCCCAAATAAAGTCAAACCCACCATCAAATCAAGGTGGGAAGGCGGACCCTGGCATTAAGCCTGCTATTAAGTTGTCTGGAAGAGATTGCTTCTAGCAATAAGACCGCTCATTGTCTTCCATAGCACCAACTTTTTAGTTTTAGTTTTGTATTGTATTGTAAGCCGGGAAAACGAAAGGCAGAAAGAAAGAAAGATTTATTATCTTCAATCATTATTCTATGTCGTAACAGGAATACGGTAGAACTAGAAATCCGTCAAGACTGCGTACACGAACGCGGCATACGAAAGTACGTCGGTCCATTACTGGTGCAATTACAAGAGTTGGACGGCACATTCAAACATACACTACAAATAGAGAACACGGTCGTACGAGCCGACATCACCTGCCATAGCAAGAGTAGGAGAAATAAGAAAAAGAAGATCCCTTTGTGTACGGGAGAGGAGGTCGACATGGATTTATCGGCCATGGAGTAAGTTTGGATGCTGTTGTTTTGTAACAATACGAGAATAACATACGTTTAAATTCCATATGATTTGTAATTAAGCATTAATTAAAAGAAAAAGCAGCCATAGATGTAGTTAGTCCTATTTTATGATTGGTTAGTAGGCGGAGACCTATCTTGATCATAATCTCGATACTTATTTTAATATCAAGTACGAGTATACGGCACGCATTATTATAAGCGGTTACCGCCGTTCAAGGACTTCATTAAATAAATTGTAGAAACAATAACTTTTCGATCACTAACACATCAATGCATTAATTATCTTGTTTTATCTTCCCAATCAGCGACTCTCCAATACTATGGATTCGCCTCGATCCTGAAATGTCGCTTCTCCGAAGCACGGTGATATCACAGCCCGACTATCAATGGCAGTATCAGTTGAGGCATGAGCGTGACGTCACAGCTCAAAGTGAGGCGATAGACGCGCTACATAACTACCCAGAACCACCCACAAGGAAAGCGTTAACCGACACCATAGAGAGTGAACAAGCTTATTACAAGATTAGATGCAGGGCAGCACATTGTTTAACAAAGGTAAGTGGTTTTTAAAAGTTATCCATTTGAGTGGCCATTGTTATTTTAAAATATACATCGTTTCAGCATTGTGTAGGCGTGAAATTAGTGGCGATGGGTCCATGGGACAAAGCGGTGACCTTTTTTTTTTTTTTTTATAGCATAGTCCGGCAAACGAGCAAGTGGGTCACCTGATGGTAAGTGATCTCCACCGCCCATGTACGCTCACGACCAGAAGAATCATGGGCGCGTTGCCAACCTTAAAGGAAAGGGATTGGGAAGGGGAGGGGATTTGGGATTCCGGTTATTTCACTCACCGTACGAAACGCAGCAGCGAGACGCTACTTTACGTCGGTTTAAACCTTTACCTTTACCTTCTCAGACGGCCTCTCTCATACAAGGGACCTACCACCTAGATATGAAATGGATATAAGAACAGACTATTGCTATCTTAATTCTCTTATCAAAATTTAACTTTTTATATCATCTTATACAGTGCCTACGACTAATTTAGTGCAGCATAGTCCTAAAATACGTAGTAATTTCTAAAAGCAGTTTCGAGTGACAATACTTTGTTGTAGGTTGCAAACGCAATGATCAGTTCATGGGCGGGACCGCCGGCCATGTTGACAATATTCCGAAAAATGTTTGGGTCCTCCTCCGCGCCGCATATAATCAAACAGAACAATTTTGACAACTTGCAACATTATTTCCTGCAAAAAACCATTCCAGTCGCTATGGCCGGTAAGCACATAATTAGTACCTATATCATTCAATTCAGTCTTGCGTGTCTTGCCACGGGTGTGTTTTGTGTTTTGACAAAGACTGTATGTGTGCTTGTCACTACTGAATAGGATGACGGCTGATGCATCATTGACCAAACCAAAACTATACTGGGTGTAAGGGGACCGCTTCCGAAGCCGAAACAGTAATAGAATACTATGTTAACATATACGGAAAACGCTATTCATTTGCTGTTTACTTACCATTTTTGGAAACTTAAGCCCCGCAATGTAAAGCGCATTAATGCTAAAAACGAAGTTAATGACCCGCACGCTTTACCGCGGTCCAATACTCAGTAGCAACAACGCGCGGCACAGCTGAATCCGAGCGTCACCTGTTTTTTTTTATTAACTTGTGTGATTAAAAAAATACGAATTTAATTATTATTTGAATTGAACGTCATTGTATTTATTGATCCAAACAAGAGCGTGTTTTTTTTTTTAAACTTATGAGCGACTTTTTTAGTTTTATTATATTTATCGCTTTATTTTTTTTGTGTTACCAGCACTTTCATTTTCGGTAGCGTTTCCTTTACACCCGGTATATATTTACAAGCTCATGTACATGTGTGATATGTAGAAAGGCATGCTAAAATGAACCATCTGTGTATACTATTTAGCCATTACAGTTATAATAATTTTGATAGACGCTTAGAAAGTCTTGACAAGCAGCCAAATCAATAAATGATCTCAAGCATCCGCATCTAAGATCAATCTTGACAATGAACCAGTCACATGTCATTAATAAACTTTATCGTTATTGGTTCGTTTGTGGAAACGGTTTGTAGATTCAGATTAAAACTATTGATAAGATCTCAAAATAATACATAATATACGATCTATTACGATATTATGTACTTTTTGAAAACATAATTTGAATTTCGGAATGACATTTGTACCTTTATGTTATACCATCTTTGTTCAGGCTTACGTAATATACATGGCATTTGTCCACCGGAGGTAGTCAAGTTTCTACTGGACTTGTTCAAGTACAATGACAATTCAAAGAATCATTTTTCGGACAATTACTACAAGGCAGCACTGGTGGACGCACTGGCCGCAACTATCACGCCTGTCATATCAGTATTGCAGCCTGTGAGTATTGAGAATGGTTTTATATGATTTGAATAATTCTACTTTAGAAGAGTATAACTTATCTTCCTCATAAATAGAATACGAAATGATAATGTAATGATTTCTTCATATGTGATTTTTTTCCCCCCTCTTAGGTTTGTTATTGAATGTGGCACAATAAAGATGATACTATAATATATTTATATAATCGGATCTTAATCGCGTAGTATTCTAAGGTATAAATACATATTTATTAATTTCTCGACGTTTCGACACAGTTGCACCAGCCGTGGTGACGGGTTGACTAAATGAGATCTCATCGGCGTCTAGGTTAAATAGGTATATTAGTGGGGTTGTAGTGGCACCCTTAATTGATGATTTCAGTACTTGATAAAAAATAATGATATATAGATATCTCGTTATTTTTTCAACATCCCTAGTCTAAAAACAAATGATTCTAAACTCGGCGGCAGATCGCAGACCGCTGCAACAGTGTTGTTCAGCGTCAAAGCGATATTACTGGTTCCTATGTATTTTAATGAAATTACTTCAAAAGATGGCGATAATGTTTCCTGTCACTGCAGAGAATAAGTGCAAACTAGTTATGCCGCCAACCGTATATAAAGACTTACAAATCAAAATACTTCATGTCCAAATTAATAAAAGCAACTCGATTGCAGATTGCAGCAGCATTAGCCCTTGCGATCTGTTGCTGACTTGGGAATCATCAGACTAATATTATAAATGTGAAAGTTTGTTTGTTTGGATGTTTGTACTTCAATCACGCTGAAACTACTGAACGGATTTGGATGAAATTTGGTATACAGACAAGGTATGAGCTGACTTGGGTGATAGGATACTTTTTATCCCGGAAAAGCAGATCAAGCGGGCGGAGCCGCGAGGAAGAGCTAGTGCCTTTATAAATGTATTAATTCACAGGGTGCTCCAATAACAGCAGATTCGCTATCAGCGGACACAAGACTGGTATTAGAAGAGATTACAAGGGTTTTGAACTTGGAGAAAGTGTTGCCTTGTTACAAAAATACAATAACGGTGAGCTGTCTTCGAGCCATCCGACGACTACAGCAGTGCGGTCATCTGCCGAGCATACCGACTGTGTTTAGAGCGTACGCGCAATATGGACAGTATATTGGTAAGTTTTACTTGTATGTGCTCTTTGTAATCGAATTGGTTATACGTTTGATGCAGGGTTCGAAAATATCCGATATTTATTATAAATATCAAAATATCGGATATTTATGATATATATCCGATATTTATCAAGTTTGATATATATCAGATTTGTTTGAAAACCATATTATTATTTTATTGTATTATTTACGTACACTGTTTGCATATGTGTTACATAAACATTCTAAAATTATAAAAAAAGAAAAAATCTCATTTTAGATAAGGCAAAATCAACTCAAAACATAAAATCCTCTTTTAGGGCAGAAGTGTTGCCATTTATGGATTAGAACTTACCATTAGGAAGTTTGTTTTAATTCTACTCCCACCCTATTTACATTTGGGAAGTAGAAATACAGTAAAAAACTCTAAAATTACTTAATAATATTATTTTTGTATACCATTTTTGTATTGCAATATATTATAAAAAAAAAAATTGTTATATATCGTCGAACCTAGTTTGGTATATATCGGATATATATCAGATATATATCGTGATATATATCCATTGATATATATCCTCGAACCCTGGTTTGATGCAAATATTAGATACTAGCTTTTGCTCGCGGCTCCGCCCGCGTGATCTGCTTTTCCCGGGATAAAAAGTAGCCTATGTCTTATTCTGATGTATAAGCTATATAATTGTAAAGTTTCATTAAAATCCATTCAGTAGTTTTTACGTGAAAGAGTAACTTACAAACTTTCGCGTTTATAATATTAGTAGTATATAAATGGCACTGGACTGGTATGGTAATAAGATGCTTATGTATTTTAAAATATGCATTTTTATGCCCTCGTAAATATCTATTGGTTTGACAGCCTTTGTCGCGCAGTGAGCGAGTAGCCAACCGTGAAAAATGAGGCCGTGAATTCGATCCCGCACCGAGATCATTTTTTGTGTGATTCATAAATATTTGTTTTGGGTCTGGATGTTGTGGGACCGGAAGATCCTTGTATCTTACTGTACGGCTGTGTGTCTGACTGTTATGTGAGATTAATTATAGGAAAGAAAATATTTATTAAAAGACTAAATATTTATAGAAACTTCAAGGTCCGATTTCCCAGGAATCATGCCTTGCAAGTAGGTTACATAATCATCGTGATTCTTTTATATGGTTTGAATATTATCCCAAATAATACATACACATAATATAATACAGTCTTAAGAATGTGTATGTTTATTGGTACTGCAGACGTGCGGTTGGCCGCGTTTGAGTGTCTGGTGGAGTTTGTGCGTGTGGACGGTCGGCCTGAGGACCTCTCGTCCCTGCTGACGGCGGTCGAGAGCGACCCGGACCCCGGCGTGAGGCACGGACTCGCGCGACAGCTCGTGCGCACGCCGCCATTCGAACGCGCACAACGACACCGCCTCGACACCGAGGCCGTGGTGCACAGGTACTAGTATACACTCACTCACTAGTATGTATGCGCACGGACTCGCGCGACAGCTCGTGCGCACGCCGCCATTCGAACGCGCACAACGACACCGCCTCGACACCGAGGCCGTGGTGCACAGGTACTAGTATACACTCACTCACTAGTATGTATGCGCACGGACTCGCGCGACAGCTCGTGCGCACGCCGCCATTCGAACGCGCACAACGACACCGCCTCGACACCGAGGCCGTGGTGCACAGGTACTAGTATACACTCACTCACTAGTATGTATGCGCACGGACTCGCGCGACAGCTCGTGCGCACGCCGCCATTCGAACGCGCACAACGACACCGCCTCGACACCGAGGCCGTGGTGCACAGGTACTAGTATACACTCACTCACTAGTATGTATGCGCACGGACTCGCGCGACAGCTCGTGCGCACGCCGCCATTCGAACGCGCACAACGACACCGCCTCGACACCGAGGCCGTGGTGCACAGGTACTAGTATACACTCACTCACTAGTATGTATGCGCACGGACTCGCGCGACAGCTCGTGCGCACGCCGCCATTCGAACGCGCACAACGACACCGCCTCGACACCGAGGCCGTGGTGCACAGGTACTAGTATACACTCACTCACTAGTATGTATGCGCACGGACTCGCGCGACAGCTCGTGCGCACGCCGCCATTCGAACGCGCACAACGACACCGCCTCGACACCGAGGCCGTGGTGCACAGGTACTAGTATACACTCACTCACTAGTATGTATGCGCACGGACTCGCGCGACAGCTCGTGCGCACGCCGCCATTCGAACGCGCACAACGACACCGCCTCGACACCGAGGCCGTGGTGCACAGGTACTAGTATACACTCACTCACTAGTATGTATGCGCACGGACTCGCGCGACAGCTCGTGCGCACGCCGCCATTCGAACGCGCACAACGACACCGCCTCGACACCGAGGCCGTGGTGCACAGGTACTAGTATACACTCACTCACTAGTATGTATGCGCACGGACTCGCGCGACAGCTCGTGCGCACGCCGCCATTCGAACGCGCACAACGACACCGCCTCGACACCGAGGCCGTGGTGCACAGGTACTAGTATACACTCACTCACTAGTATGTATGCGCACGGACTCGCGCGACAGCTCGTGCGCACGCCGCCATTCGAACGCGCACAACGACACCGCCTCGACACCGAGGCCGTGGTGCACAGGTACTAGTATACACTCACTCACTAGTATGTATGCGCACGGACTCGCGCGACAGCTCGTGCGCACGCCGCCATTCGAACGCGCACAACGACACCGCCTCGACACCGAGGCCGTGGTGCACAGGTACTAGTATACACTCACTCACTAGTATGTATGCGCACGGACTCGCGCGACAGCTCGTGCGCACGCCGCCATTCGAACGCGCACAACGACACCGCCTCGACACCGAGGCCGTGGTGCACAGGTACTAGTATACACTCACTCACTAGTATGTATGCGCACGGACTCGCGCGACAGCTCGTGCGCACGCCGCCATTCGAACGCGCACAACGACACCGCCTCGACACCGAGGCCGTGGTGCACAGGTACTAGTATACACTCACTCACTAGTATGTATGCGCACGGACTCGCGCGACAGCTCGTGCGCACGCCGCCATTCGAACGCGCACAACGACACCGCCTCGACACCGAGGCCGTGGTGCACAGGTACTAGTATACACTCACTCACTAGTATGTATGCGCACGGACTCGCGCGACAGCTCGTGCGCACGCCGCCATTCGAACGCGCACAACGACACCGCCTCGACACCGAGGCCGTGGTGCACAGGTACTAGTATACACTCACTCACTAGTATGTATGCGCACGGACTCGCGCGACAGCTCGTGCGCACGCCGCCATTCGAACGCGCACAACGACACCGCCTCGACACCGAGGCCGTGGTGCACAGGTACTAGTATACACTCACTCACTAGTATGTATGCGCACGGACTCGCGCGACAGCTCGTGCGCACGCCGCCATTCGAACGCGCACAACGACACCGCCTCGACACCGAGGCCGTGGTGCACAGGTACTAGTATACACTCACTCACTAGTATGTATGCGCACGGACTCGCGCGACAGCTCGTGCGCACGCCGCCATTCGAACGCGCACAACGACACCGCCTCGACACCGAGGCCGTGGTGCACAGGTACTAGTATACACTCACTCACTAGTATGTATGCGCACGGACTCGCGCGACAGCTCGTGCGCACGCCGCCATTCGAACGCGCACAACGACACCGCCTCGACACCGAGGCCGTGGTGCACAGGTACTAGTATACACTCACTCACTAGTATGTATGCGCACGGACTCGCGCGACAGCTCGTGCGCACGCCGCCATTCGAACGCGCACAACGACACCGCCTCGACACCGAGGCCGTGGTGCACAGGTACTAGTATACACTCACTCACTAGTATGTATGCGCACGGACTCGCGCGACAGCTCGTGCGCACGCCGCCATTCGAACGCGCACAACGACACCGCCTCGACACCGAGGCCGTGGTGCACAGGTACTAGTATACACTCACTCACTAGTATGTATGCGCACGGACTCGCGCGACAGCTCGTGCGCACGCCGCCATTCGAACGCGCACAACGACACCGCCTCGACACCGAGGCCGTGGTGCACAGGTACTAGTATACACTCACTCACTAGTATGTATGCGCACGGACTCGCGCGACAGCTCGTGCGCACGCCGCCATTCGAACGCGCACAACGACACCGCCTCGACACCGAGGCCGTGGTGCACAGGTACTAGTATACACTCACTCACTAGTATGTATGCGCACGGACTCGCGCGACAGCTCGTGCGCACGCCGCCATTCGAACGCGCACAACGACACCGCCTCGACACCGAGGCCGTGGTGCACAGGTACTAGTATACACTCACTCACTAGTATGTATGCGCACGGACTCGCGCGACAGCTCGTGCGCACGCCGCCATTCGAACGCGCACAACGACACCGCCTCGACACCGAGGCCGTGGTGCACAGGTACTAGTATACACTCACTCACTAGTATGTATGCGCACGGACTCGCGCGACAGCTCGTGCGCACGCCGCCATTCGAACGCGCACAACGACACCGCCTCGACACCGAGGCCGTGGTGCACAGGTACTAGTATACACTCACTCACTAGTATGTATGCGCACGGACTCGCGCGACAGCTCGTGCGCACGCCGCCATTCGAACGCGCACAACGACACCGCCTCGACACCGAGGCCGTGGTGCACAGGTACTAGTATACACTCACTCACTAGTATGTATGCGCACGGACTCGCGCGACAGCTCGTGCGCACGCCGCCATTCGAACGCGCACAACGACACCGCCTCGACACCGAGGCCGTGGTGCACAGGTACTAGTATACACTCACTCACTAGTATGTATGCGCACGGACTCGCGCGACAGCTCGTGCGCACGCCGCCATTCGAACGCGCACAACGACACCGCCTCGACACCGAGGCCGTGGTGCACAGGTACTAGTATACACTCACTCACTAGTATGTATGCGCACGGACTCGCGCGACAGCTCGTGCGCACGCCGCCATTCGAACGCGCACAACGACACCGCCTCGACACCGAGGCCGTGGTGCACAGGTACTAGTATACACTCACTCACTAGTATGTATGCGCACGGACTCGCGCGACAGCTCGTGCGCACGCCGCCATTCACATTATGAATGTTCACAGTCTTGCGACTTCTTGACGACTTCCAGACTGATACGGCTTAGGAACCTACGAGAAAAGAGTCATCTTATGCCAAAGACCAAAACAATCCTCTGGTTTTTATAATGTCCATGGACGGCAGTAATTACTTAACATCAAAACCCACTTGTCCCATGGCCCCATGGCCCCTTCTTAAACAAAAATGAACAAGAACTAACACCACTGACTGTTATGATATTGACGATGTTTTTAAGTGATTGTAATCAGATTACACGTTCCTTTCTGTTCACACCATATAATACTGTCTTCATCATTGTATACAGGGTTAATTTTAAAACACCAGCAACCTCGCAGGACCAGATAGCTGACCCCATACGGAACAACTTTTGTTCTACGAGTTTGTATATAACTCAATATATTTAAAAAAAAATGATTTTACAAGTTTTTGTTGTGTCGTATTTTTCTTCGTAGCGTTCGGCGTGCGAGCGCGACTCAAAGAAGCCGCTCAGCTGGCTCGGGCGATGACCTTCAACTCTAGCCCCGTTCCCCACGCTTCGCGTGTTTGCTTACGTAATCTGCGATGCGTGTAGGTAACATACAAGACGGAAATTAAATGAATACTTATTTTTGTATGAAAATAAAATCTAACAAATTATCAAAAGTCGTAGAACAAAAGTAGTAGCTTATAACCTTAGGTATCTACCCCTGCGAGGTTGCTGGTGTTTTAAAAATAACCCTGTATTTCTGCAGGATATGGAACAACATGAACAGTTTGCTATCAAACAACGCGCGGCTCCGATGTGATCTAGTAGATCTCTATTATGCGTTATACGGCTTGAAGAGACCAACATGTGTTCCACTGCCAGAGATACAAGCTATGATGAAACAGATGCACCACAAAGAGCGCGAGCGGCTTGAGAGAGAAAGAGAAAGGGAACGGGAGAGAGAAAGGGAGAGGGAGCGGGGAAGAGAAAGAGAGAGACAGGCAGCGTTGGAAATACAGCCAGTTATAAAGCAAGAGGTTGTTGACGTAAGTATTGAATAAAGATATTTATTGATATTCAATGTAATTTCGCATTCAAAGTTGATCTTTTAAAGATCATACATAATAATACTTGCCAAAGTCAAATTTTAAAGTAATAATATATCATTAGTACGTAACATTTATTCTGAATTTGATGTTATAAAAAAACAATGGGCCAAAGTATCGACTCAACATCAAGTCTCCAACAGTGATGAAATCTATGCCATACAAAAGGTTTTGTTGTGGACTTTTTTTATTCTATGGGAGCTAGATTCGAACCGAGCATAAAAATTATATTTTACTACAATTAAAAAAATACTGTTGTTCACTAAAGGTATGCTTGTATCGACTCTGCCGATCCTCTAACAATGATGATGCCTTATTTACTTACTTATATACTTTATTTCATTATTGATGGCTAGGTTCGAATCTCGCTCGAAAAGAGATATGTCCTGAATGAGAGAAATATTCTTATACATTACTTTCACGGTCATACAGACTCTACCAATCCTACAAATTTAATGAAGCCTATGTCATACAGAACTGTTTTGTGAAAATATTTTATTTAATTTTATCGCAGCTAGTTTAGAGTCGAGTGCGAAAACCATTTTAGCTGCTGCTTTGGCTGCATTAAAAAAATATTAGTACGGTCATATTTGTATAGACTCCAATAATCCTCAAAAGTGATAAAACCTATGACGTGCATGGGATTATAGATAGAATGAAATAAAGTACACGTGGAAAGTTTTTGTATTATATAGATTTCATCACTGTTAGACTGTATAGTGGAAAATGCCCGTGTCTATATAAAGATATAATATGTTGTTTTAAAATGTAACTCTCCAAAAGTCTTTATATAAAAGAATAAAAATGAATACAATAACTGTTCCACCTTAATAACGTTTGACCTTTATTTAGTTTAGACATTATTATTTTGTATTATAAGATGTTTACACGAGGCATGGCCCACGAGCGAACTCGACTTTCGGTATTTTTATTCCCTATCTTTTTAGGTGAAATATGAAGCCGATGTAGGTCCCTTGACGGATCCTGGTATACAAGTGCCCTCAGCTGTTGATACGAAGATAGAGGTACCCCTTGAAGATGTGTTGCCAGTACCCCTGTCGAGTATAAAGGAAGAAGATGTCAAGGTCGACGTAACCACCATTCAGACTGACATGCCGATCCGCGTTTATAGCGTAAGTGGGATATAAAATATGAAACTGTATGAAATTTATACTAAGCAGCGATAGCTCAGCGGGGATGGGTACGGACTGTCGAGACTAAAGTCGCAGGTTCGAAACCAGCCCCAATAGCATACACCGCTGACTTTTCTAAGTCACATGTACATTCATTGTTAATTATGGCTTGCTTTACCGGTGAATGAATCATCGTGAGGAAACCTGAGAACATACCTGCATACCTGAGAACTCGATAAGATTTTTCGAAGGTATGTGAAGTCTACCAACCCACATTAGGCCAGCGTGGTGAACTAAAGCCTAACCCCTCTCATTCAGTAGTGGATGCCCCTGCCCAGCAGTGGGACATGTATAATACAGGGCTAGTTAAAAAAAATGAAATTGATGGTTGCTGATTTAAAGTAACCTTCACCGTTGTCGTGAAGGTAGAGGTACTTCTTGACACATTGGTGATATTCGGTGTCCATGTTGACAGGGACCGAAAACCCCTATAAATTACGGTACCGCTATCGAAGAATTTGGTTTATTTTTTAAATTTATTTTCCCGCTATCTACCCCCCCCCCCCCCATTTTGGACACGGGCTGCTAGGCGGCACCGCGCAGGGGCGATTTCGGCCGAAGCCGGGGTGCTTTTCGCCTCGGGAACCCCGGGGCCGTCCCTAATGCGCCGAAGATGGCCACCGCGGGGTTTTAGTTGGTAGTTGCCGGCATAGGTTGTATATAGTGCTAGGGACTCGGCCCAGCAGTCGCTCGGATGTTTTCTAACTCCCGGGCGGCTTAACGCTGGGTCGTAAGGCCGGTAGAGCCCAACATAACCGCTCCACCTTCCCCTCCGGTGGTGTGGTAGCCATAAATCGCATTCCCCGCGAAAACAGAAAAAAAGAGTCGAAAACAGAAATCTAATAAATAAATTACAAATTAATAATAATAGATTAATTAAATAATTATAATTAATAATTATTATTTAATTATAATTTATGTATTATTTATAATACATAAATTACAGTGTATTTTATAAATTAGTATACGGTTTTGATATACATAACAATATTTTTGGAATATCGAAGAAGCTTATGTTTATTAAAATTATGTTAAAATAGAATAAACATTTATTTATAAGGGTAATAGTATACCATAATATGCAATAGTTAACATCAGTTAGCTGTCACTAATTGATAACATTGTTTTGACGTGCGAACGAACATTACTTATCTCGAATAATATTGGATTGTTTTCAAACGTTTATACAAATTCAAACAAAGGATTTGCAACATAGTTTGTTTTGTCGGGATCGTAGCTCAGCGTGCAAAGTTATTACTATAATATACGGATATATTATACATAATCTTTACATATAAAAATTTCGTGTCACATTGTTTGTCCGCGATGAACTCCTAAACTCTTGTATCGATTTTAATCAAATGTGTGCAATTTTATCCAAGTTGAGAGATAAGATAGTTTTATGTCAATTTATAGCCGCAATATTTTTTATTGCAAATTATTTGTGTATTATATGACAAAAAGTTATAATTATCTGTGAATTCCATAAGCTAATTTATGGGCTGAAGAAAAAGGGTAATTTATGGGCTGGATTGAGTAAGTATCCAATAGATGGTGCATACTGCATTGAATAGTAATATAATTGAACATAATATATTATATTAGCCACAGCAACCCGTGGCGGGGTTATTTATGTATAGTGCAATTAAAAGTTTGGCAGTTAAGCACTGACGTTCGTTATTTGTATCGGTATTGTATACCATGCAACCAGTAGTCATAAGCAGGTATAACCCATACACTCCACGTAACGTGTCGCTGTCTGGGATGGTATGGATTTGGACTCGACTTCCCATATATTATACAATTTATATTGAATTTTATTACCTTTATGGCACGGGCGTTGCAGAGGAGAGCAAGCACACCTTTCCGGGGTGCGATCGTTTTTATCACAATAATATGTCATTTAAATTGAATTAAAGAGGAGAGGGAATGTATGACCCCCAGAACTCATGGAAGAATGTACATTATTCGACTTTTTTATAGCATCACCTGATGGTAAGTGATCTCCATCGCCCATGTACGCCTACAATAGTATAAGAATCATAGGGGCGTTGCGTAGACAAAACTGTCTACAGCATGGCTCTACTACTCAAATATATAATATGTAGTATCAATAGTATGATATACAAATTATTATTGTATTCGCTGGTGCATCTCAGCGCACGTCTTCCGATATAATAATATAGGTGTGACCTTATCCATATTATAAGCTACATCTACAATGTATTACATACAGAAAGATGTCAAATTTATGCGACGTTTATTATTAGACACAAATATTTATTGCATTGCTACGACATAATTAAATCATTTTTATCGTTTAGTGGAATATGTCGATATTCGAATTGTAACTTTGTACAGCACTAGATGGTAAACTGATGATACTATTATAGACGCGCAATGGTAAAGCAAATAATGTATAGTGATATGATCGATCTTATTAAACGAGTGATTAAAATTAACGTGAAATTTTAGGACGTATACAAGGTGGTAAATCCCTCGTATGCGAGAGGCTGTCTGGGTTGGTACCACCGCTTTGTCTATTTCTGCCGCCAAGCAAGTGTGTAAGCACTGTTGTGTTTCGGTTTGAAGGACATTGAAGCCAGTTAAATTACTGGGCATTATGAGACTTAGCATCTTATGTCTGATGACGAGCGCAGACCAGTGCCATGCAGTGATTTTAATTCAAAGTTCTGTGTGATGTTGCTTCTGTTTATGGGCAGGCGTGGCGCTTACCATCAGGCGAGCGCCTTGCTCGTCTCGTCATTCAATAAAAAAGTCTAGATTTTGATAAGAACCGGTACATAAACACTCACTGTCAGGCTATGTAACTATCCTTAAATATGACCTTACCTTTTGTAACACGTTTTATATGCGATTATTATCTATGTAACTATCCTTAAATATGACCTTACCTTTTGTAACACGTTTTATATGCGATTATTATTTGTTTATTTCGTCTCTGATGAGTCTATTATTTCCATGTAGGATGACTCGAAACGTGAATTCATCTCGGACAACGCAGCCCCGTTGCCCGGTATTCCGGGTTCGTCGGGACCCATCGGATTCGAGCCTGGCATGTTTAGGCACGAGAAGGACGATTTGGGAGCTCCCAAGGTGAGGAAATGTTTTGCATTATAATTAACAGCCTCCGTGGCGCAGCGGGCGAGTAGCCGGCTGTGAAGCGAGAGGCCGCGGGTTCGATCCCCGCACCGAGACAAATGTTTGTGTGATCCATAAATATTTGTTTCGGGGTCTGGGTGTTGTGAGACCGAAAGTCTCTCGTAGTTCCTGATACCCACAAGACAAGACTCGTATCTTACTGTGGGGTCAGGACTGTGTGTGTGACTGTTGGGTGTATTTGTTTATTTATTATTATTGAGAATTCTTGCAATTTATAGACTGTTCTATCCCAGCCGTGTGATATTAATGTGACTATGATTCAACACCGACCACGAATAATTATATATAGACTTCTCATGTGAATTACCTTCACATGCTGCGATTAAGCGCAACAGTCAGGGCAACGCGACTCCACGTTTTTTTTTATAGCATAGACCTGTAAACGAGCAAGTGGATCACTTAATGGTAAGTGATCATCGCCCATGTACGTCCACAATACCAGTAGAGTCACGGGCGCGTTGCCGACCTTAAAGGAAAAGGATAACTAGGGTTGGGAAGGGAAAGGGGGTTTGGGCCTCCGGATATCTCACTAACCGTACGAAACGCAGCAGCAAGCCGCTGCTTTACGTCCGTTTTCTGTGAGACAGTGGTAACGACCTGTTATAGCCTATATACATTAGTATATTCTATTAGATTTTATTTCTTATTAATTATTTTAAAGGCTTAAATGTTACTAATGTGACATTTCTATGCATTTTATTGTAGTCATTACAAAAATATTATATAGATAAAACCCGTTACTTAAGGTCAAAGTTAACATAACTTAAAAAAAAAAATTGTACATTATTAATACTCTTTATGCATAACTAACTTAACACTGTACTGACCTAGCTTATAAGGCCATCGACGCGACGTCCGTATACGTATTTGGCACTTCACTTTAATATAGAATCGAATCGATAATGTTTAATCGATAAAACAATCAAATAAAAAAAAACTAATACGTTAAAGAGCAAAGAGTGTTATTTTTAAAAGAAAATATTATTTAATTAATTATTAATTAATTACATAATATTTAATTACCGTGATACAAATGTAATTTTTGTGTTATGAACTTTCTTACAAATCATATAAATCGAATAAGTATTATTTTGGCTTCTCTAGTCCGCGAGAATGAAATGTGACTTTGTGGTGTATTCATAATTGGATTTTAGCCCACATCAAGCAAAAACTGAGATATTGATTTTATTTTGCTAAATCTATTAAAATTAAGTAGGTTAAATTCCTTATTTTATAAAAACAATCATAAATGGAATATTTCCCATGTACAATTATGCAAAATATAATTTTTACTTATTGATATTGGTTAATTAACTTAGCAAAATAAAATTATCATCTAATTTTTTTACTTGATGTGGGTTGAAATGTTAATGCGTATTTGCATCCAATTAATATTATCACAAATTTATTATACTAAAACGATATGCGCTTGTAACTTCCTTTGAATGAGCTAATTGATCAGCTTTCAAAATTAAAACACTTTAATCCTACTAATATTATAAATGTGAAAGTTTGTTTGTTTAGATGTTTGGATGTTTGTCCGTCAATCACACTGAAACTACTGAACGGATTTTGAGGAAATTTGGTATACAGACAGGGTATGAGCTGACTTGGGTGATAGGCTACTTTTTATCCCGGAAATCCCGGAAAAAAGAGATCACGCGGGCGGAACCGCGAGCAAAAGCTAGTTGTATTATATTTGAAATTATGATTATTTATATGTTTGTAATATGTATGTATAATACATGCGATGTACGCCGGCCGGGCCGAAGGTGTCCATTTCACCCCTCACTACGCCTGCTACCCTTAAGTCTCTAAAACAATAGTTGCACCGCCACTTGTGATTATCTTCAATCCGGCCATTTTATTTTGCGCCTATAATTGTACATCCTACTAATATTATAAACGCGAAAGTTTGTAAATATGGATGGATGGATGGATGTATGTTTGTTACTCTTTCACGTAAAAACTACTGAATGGATTTTAATGAAACTTTACAATAATATAGCCTATACATCAGAATAAGACATAGGCTACTTTTTATCCCGGGAAAAGCCGATCACGCGGGCGGAGCCGCCAGCAAAAGCTAGTATTATATAATGGTGAATGAATGTTCATATACAAAAGCAAAAAAACAAAATGTTTGTTGTGTGTTTGTTGTTTGTTGTTTGTAGTTTTTATTTCAATAAATGTAACTACCGGTATAGAAACCTAAAAAAAAAAAAAAAAAAATGCACCGGCAAGCTTCTTGCTCACGTCGGTTTTTGGTGAGACAGTGTTAACAATCCAGCCGAGTCAAGCTGTAGATAAAACATACAATAAATACAATAAACATTTCGAGTGCAAGGTTATCAAAATACTAAATTAAGTGGCAACGTTCAAAGACATTGCACATCGCATATCTTAATGCCTCTGATTCATTTCGTTTATCAGTATTTATAACAAAGCAGTATCCCGATAGTCAAGTATATACAACAAGGAAATAATTATTTATAAATTATACGATATTTTGAAAGTAATTATTGATGCATAAAATACGTATATTGTGTTCATATGCATGTATACGAAACGTATATTTTATATTATGCTAAACACTAATAATTGTTTTTATATGAAACATATGTATTTTTTTATGAGATATATTATTTAAATCTAAAATATAAATCTTTATTCATCATTTAGACTAAGAAAGCGTTTATGGCAAGTCAAATACAGAACATTTGTCATTAATAAGACTAACTTAAAGTTATGGGAACTTTTAATAACCGCCATGCATAATAATGCTTTTATTCTTCTAAAAATGTATTTTTGCTTTTGCTATCATTTACAATAAAAATCGTCATTGTATTTTAATACAGTGACAACATCTGGAACTAGGTGTCATACTGCCCGCGAACGCATGGTAGCGATTTTCGATTATGTGATTGGTTTCAAATAAAAACGGGCAAAAGACAACAGAAATCCACACTTAAATATCTAAGAGCTCACATAAACGTTCTTGAACAAGGTCGTATGTCTAGAGTAAAGACTTTAAGGTTACCCTCAACAACCCTCAGTTCTTGTTAAAAAGCTAGCTAATATAACAAAACCACTAATTATATTTTGTTAGCTTAGCTATAATCTACGAATAACACTATTGTAAATTATACCAATATAAGTTGCATAATATTATGCTAGTGATTACGTACGTAAGATCTATAATGCTCGTAGATTAGAACGAAATTAAATATAGCCGGTTATGAACAATCCAACAAGATATTGAAGTCGTAATATTTCCCCGCCATCCTTAGCAACGATCACTGCTCGCTGGTTAAATATCAATTTCTGTTTCAGGCAAAGAAGAAGAAGAAAGAAAAGAAGAAGCACAAGCACAAGCATAAACACAAGCACAGCAGCAAAGACAAGGCGTCCAAAGACAAGGAGCACAAAGACAAAGATCGATCTCTCTTACCCCGACCGGCGTCGAGTACAGAGCATTTGAAAATAAAAGAAGAAACTCGCGAAACTCTCAGCTCTTTCAGTTCGAGTCAAAGTCCCTCCGAGGACATTGGTTCGATGCCCACGAACATGAGTTTTTAAAAGAAAAGATAATTAAATAAGACGTAGTAAATTAAGTGGAAAAAATTAATATTAATACATTTTATGATCATTACTAAATGTTTTATTAGTGTCCCGCCATTTACACCGACTTTATAATAAGGTTTAGTTATTAAATACGAGGCTATGTTCCGTGTAGTTTTTGGATAATATTTATTTTGCATAATGCAAAAATATGATTAGAGAACCATTGGATAATTAAGGACTTATACGACGTTGGCCTTGAATAACTAATTTGAGATTGGATAGGTCATGAGCTAATAATTATTTTCGGTAGTGGCGCAATATAAAATATGAATATAATATGTCTATCGATCTACAAAGAAACTGTGTTTGGACATTGATTATCCTTTTAACTTGACCTGTAACGAAGCCATTTCATTGGAAAGCTGATGTGGTCAAGCGTGATGTTACATGACACCGCGGATTTAGATCGAGTGACTCAGTTCCAATTTCGTTTATGCTGCAATAATTATAGGTGATCTATTAATTACATCGTGTTATACTGGTAATATTATTTCGTGGTTTTACTTTATTTTGCCCAAATTTGTTGTCTGATTAACAATTGAATGCACCCGCCATTCAAATAAGTGGACGAAGATAAACGAGTTTTATTTCCGCATTATCTACGTTTAATGCGGAACCAAGTTATATACTGACCTAGTAGTATGTACAATGCCTTGTACGATTCTTAAGTCTTGGTTGTTACAAAGAATAATAAATAAAAAGGGATTTCGAGTCGGATCTATGACATTTTTTTTGTTTTCGCGGAGAAAGCAATTTATGGCTATCGCCCCCCCCGGAGGGGGAGGTGGATCGGTTATTTTGGGCTCTACCGGCCTTACGACCCAGCTGAGCTGCCCGGGAGAGATGGAAGACATCCGGGCGACTGGGCCGAGTCCATAACACTATATACAACCTATGCTGGCAACTACCAACTAAAGACCCGCGGTGGCCATCTTCGGCGCATTAGGAACGGTCCCGGGTTCCCGAGGCGAAAAGCATCCCGTCTTCAACCGGAACCGACCCTGCGCGGTGCCGCCTATCGCCCGTCTCCAAATGGGGGGGGGGGGGGGGTTACTCAGAAGCCCCCGCGCACCGAAGGATGCCCTCGGCGTCTACAGCAGCAAGAAAGCCAACCTCCCGTGCTGCCGTCCATCTGAGGGTCGCACGTACAATAGGTACCTGTACAAAAGTACTAACTGGGCGCTACGACAGCCCCTGCTGTGCATTTATTATCACCTCAGACATGCCACATACATATAATGCAATACATATTAAATAAACGAATTAAAACTATACAGTTGCATGCCTTCCTTGTGGGCTTTCGACTATCTGTCTGTATGCAAAAAACGCGACAGCAATGCTGTAACAACATGCTGTTTTTTGACTAGTTTGAATGACGAAACAAGCAAGTCGCTCGCCTAATAATTAGCACCATGCCTGCGCATATACCTACATAGCACCAAATAGAAATGTTAATTCCAATGTACATGGAACGACGGCAATCACCCCTCATGAAGCACCATAATACGAGATTTTTATAAAATACATTGCCGACTACAAAAGGAAAGGGTATTGGAGAAAGGGAGGTGGAATCTGGGTCTCCGAAAATCTTACCATATGAAACGCAACAGCAAGTTGTCACATCACGGTGACTTTTTAACCAACTTAAAAAATGTTTTTTTTTGCTTATTTATGTTAGACATCGATATCTCTGCCAACTGTGGACTGATTTTGTTGGAAAAAAATCATTCAATAGACTTTTGCTACTATGTGATCCCATATAAATTTGGTTAAAATCTGACGACGGGGTACAGAGTAATAAAATGAAACTCCAACAGACAACAGCTCACTCATCGTGATTATGTTATTGTACTGGAATTTAAATACCATAGTTGTGTCGGATACAGAAAATATAAAAATAAGAAGTTTTAACGAAACTGAAAGACCTGTGCCGCTGCTGATTAACTGAAACATCGTCCGTGGCGCAGAGAGAGAGAGGCCGCGGGTTCGATCCCCGTACTGAGACAAATGTTTGCGTGATTCACAAATAATTGTTTCGGGGTCTGTGTGTTGTGAGACCGAATTTTTCCCTGATACCCACGGCACAAGACTCGTATCTGACTGTGGGGTCAGGAGTATGTGTGTGACTGTTATGTGTACATATTTATTTAACCTGCCCCGATTCCAGAGACATAATAATATAGAAATTGTTACTTTTCAGCGTTATAATAAATAATAATAATTAATAAATACACCCAACAGTCACACACATAGTCCTGACCCCACAGTAAGATACGAGTCTTGTGTCGTGGGTATCAGGAACTAGGAGAGACTTTCGGTCTCATAACGCCCAGACCCCGAAACAAATATTTGTGGATCACACAAATGTCTGTCTCGGTGCGGGGATCGAACCCGCGACCTCTCGCTTCACAGCCGGCTACTACAGCCCGCGTGGCGCAGCGCCACGGAGGTTGTGTGTTATTTTTATGAAGTCTGTTTTTAAGTTTTGATTAAACTTATAGTCAGCGATCTCTGAGCCATTTCTCCACTTGATTACTATCAAGTTAATTTTCCGTGAGTAACTTCGTTTCGATGAGACGCCCAACAATTCCCTATGCGAAAATTCTCTATTGTGGTAGCTAACAGAGGTAGCAAGGATATAATATTATGTCGATTTGATGAGTCCCAAAAATTTATTACTAACTGTTTTTTTTGTTAAATCTGATGATAATTATCTAAATTATTCGAAAAAATATTTGTCCTACAAAATGTATGGTATGTTCAAAGAGTCCCCTGCTTCCAACATGTATCGATAACGAGGTCATCAAAAATTATTACTAACCAGCAATTTTTTTTGTTTTTACTTAGTTAATATTTATGTAATATAACAGTCATATTGTCCTACAAATAAAAAAAGAAATTTTTGGGACTCATCAAATCAACATATTTTATCCTTGCTACCTCTGTTAGCTACCACAATAGAGAATTTTTGCATAGGGAATTGTTGGGCGTCTCATCGAAACGAAGCTACTCACGGAAAATCAGCTTGATAGTAATCAAGTGGATAAATGGCTCAGGGATCCCTGACTATTACTTTTACCTGGTGGAGTCGGCCCATATTAACTAACTAGCTTTTGCTCGCGGCTTTGCCCGCGTGAACGTTTAAAATTGACAAAGTTTCATACAATCTTTCATCCCCTATTTTATCCCCTTGGGAGTAGAATTTACCAAAATCCTTTCTTAGCGCATGCCTACGTCATAACATCTACCTGCATGCCAAATTTCAGCCCGATCCCTCCAGTGGTTTGGGCTGTGCGTTGATAGATCACTATGTCAGTCAGTCACCTTTGAGTTTTATATATTTAGATTGGAATGACGTAGACGAGTGCTTTTAGTAACATACCAAAAGATAAAATTCTTGGTTAGTTCTAGTTCAAGGACCGACTATATTGAGACATTTACGCATAACGATTTAATTTTCTTGTTTGTGAATGACGCATTTAATACGCCTATTAGAAATTATAATCTGTAATACAGGTACATACTTAATATAGTTATATCGGCAGCAATATACTTTTTTTATGTGACTAGCTCCATTTAATTGTTAATATAATCAATAAAGATAAACGAAATACCTATCTGTATGTATGTGAATTGCAAATATTCAGGTTTTACCACAAATCATAGATGGTTTAACATGGTGGAATTACCGGAATGAAATTATTGGTTCATTGGTACAGTCGTAATGAGAAATGTATGAACAATTACCTTTAGCTCTCGGCTTCGCCCGTGTGAATGTCATACATAACCTATTATGTGCCTGTACAATTCTTGTACGCTTCTTTGTAGGCTGAAAGAGTACGTGTGTCACCTGATGTTATGTGATCGTTCCCTCCCTTGAACATCAGAAAGAGATAATTATGGGATTGAGAAGGGGAAGGAGGGTTTGGGTCTTCAAATATACCACTCACAGCACGAAATGCAACAGAAATATACTTCGCGTCGGTTCGCGTTCTGTGAAACAGTGGTAACAATCCGGTCGAGCAGGCCTATTCATACTGTACCTATACAAAACTGTCTACAGCGTGCAACTACCACTCAAAACAAGCTTTAAGGCGTAATCGGTTAACAGAGATCCAAATTAATAAATATATCAACTCTCACATTCATAATGTTAGTAGGAGTAGGAAATCCTAAATACTTACAAGTCACTCGGTGCTGTGACGAAACTGCTGAGCCTATAGTGATGATTTATCCGCGTTGATCACAGCCAGTTGTTACGGCACTGTCACGGACCGCAGTTTGCTTTGCATGCCACATCATCGCGGTCACGCTTCTTCGCCACCCTATAGGTCCTGGTTTCAAATCCTCTGAGTTAAATTAGTTTTTTTTTTGCATACCTCGACTAGACAGCCTCCATGACAGGGCGAGAGGCTGGCTGTGAAGCAAATTGCCGCGGGTTCGAATCCCGCACAGAGATGTTTGTGTGATCCACAAATATTTGTTTCGGATCTGGGTGTATTTTCCCCAGAGGGGTTGACGTCAGGCGGCAGTCGATAGAGTCCTGAACGGCTGATTATGATTTGAACCATTTAAGAGAAAGTGGACACTTTATTCCATGCATCCACACAGATCACTTTATTACCTTGACCCTGATTATTACCTAGTAACAGTTGTACTAAATAATTTACATAATGTATAATAAATTCACAACTGATAACATGGTATTATTATGTATGCGTGTAATCAATAACATGAAGATTAAATATGTACAAAAGTCGATCGACCGCTTATACGTCTAACAAATTTAGAAACCGCACACTGCTGGGCACGGGCCTCCTCTACTAAGAATGACTAGGCCGTAATCCACAGCGCTGGCCTAATTTAGGTTGTTGAATATCATTGAAATTCTTCTTGGAGAACTATGAGGTTTCCTCACGATATATTTCTTCACAGTTAAAGCGAGCGATAACTATTGACTACGAATATATTTTACTTCGAAAAGGGCAGAGTTGGTGTGCCTTGGGGACTGGGTTCAAACCAAGGTTATTCGCTTCGGCAGTCCTTTCCACTTCCCGTCTGTGAAATATGTTCTTTCTAGGCTCACTTCAATCAATCAATCAATCAATAATCAGTCTTCAATCGATAGCGTTCATTTAATTTCGCATAAGTTCATTAATGAATTCACTTTATTTTAGGATCCAACTAACCACGCCTTAGAAATAACTTTATGGATTTACCTGAGTCAAGTTAATAGTTTATAATATAAGTAAATTAACACGATTAAATTCTGCGAATTTCAAATTCAATAATCGTAACTGACCTTGTTAAAAACATGTTTCCAGCATACACCCATTCTGGTTTTAATACATATTTCGATAATAAATCGTTATTCGTTTAGAAGTAGCGTGCTGGATCCATAATCTCATAGAATTGATTCCCAGTTCCGACGAGTTGGCGATACTTACAAAGACTATTTTTTAATCGGTACGACAAACTGACAGTATTGGCAATACATTTGGTTGTACAATTTGGTTGTAGAGAATTGCGCAAGGCTTATTTCCGGTCGCTGATGGGACCCCATGAAGGCCCATCAAGCATTTCAAGACTTGTAAATAGAATTAACACCCGGGTCATGATTAGGGTTTTTATTTGCCTGGTCTTTCGTACTCTCAAGTCCCGGGAATATTAGAAATCTTTTTATGTTTTATTTTATATGTAAGTGCAGTTCTGTTGTATTTAGAATAATTCGTAATGACTGCTAGAGCCACGCTGGAGACAGTTTTTTCCACAGCATGAATGGGTCGCCTCGACCGAGTTGCTACCATTGTTTCACAGAAAACCGACGTAAAGTGATGGCTTACTGCTTCATTTTGTATGGTGAGTGATCCGGATCTCGGAGGGACAATTTTCCTTAATTATTCCTATCCTAAAAGATCAGTAAGGTGTCCATGAATCTTCTGGTATTGTCACCGGAGGGTCATAAGGAAAGTCGGCATTAACATCTTAAGCCTCGGGATGATGAGCGCAAAGCAGTGCCATGTAATACTTTGTGATACAAAGTTCTGAGTGCTGTTGCTATTGTTCACTGCCCGTATCGTCATTGAGTTATGTAAAAAAACCTAGCAATATTGAGAAATATGAATAAAATATTTTTCAGACATGCAATAACTACAAATCTGTACATAAGTATCTTTAATCATACCTATTTGTGTTTATTTTACTTAGAGTTGGTAAGGGCAATATTTAAATAAACAGTCGATCACATCAAAACTAAAAAAAAAATAGTTTAGATAACTAAAATCTTTTACAGAAATCACGGATCCAAGATTTCCCTGTTTTGCTCTTTTTAACACCGGTATCTCAAATTATTCTTATACCCACACTGCGACTGCACTTTAAAAGTTGTGGCTTTTTAATTTTCCATTAAGTTTATTTACGATAAACCATTCGCAGCTTCCAGGCATCTGGGACTAAATACTTTCCATTTTCCGAGATTTACCTGGAGCCCGAAAAAAATAGTTATAATCTTTTACTGCTACTAAGATGTTATTATTATACAATTAATGCTTAATTTATTTTCGTATACCTCTTCCAATTAAGAAGGTCAACAACAAAACTGCACAAGCACAAATAACAATAAAAACTTAGGCTGGATTGCACCATAATACCAGTTATAGTTAAGGTTTATGTCAAATTTGACGATAACTGTAACGCTGACTTTAACATTGACTGCGGAATGTGTTGCACCACCGTATTCCGATACTACTATATTCCTCGATTAATTCTATAAGCAGGGACATGATATTATTTTGAAGCACCGACGCTTTAGGAGATATATGGGTTTGGAGGTTATAACTGAACCATCTGACAGCTATTTAACTCAAACAATAGCTTTAACTTTTACGGTTAACAGCTAAAGCTATGACAACATCTAACATTTGTCAAATGGTGCAACTCATGTTTTGTTTAACCCGTATTTTAACATGTTTGTCATTGCTAAAGTAAGTTGGTGCAACCCAGCATTCATAAATATCAGTATAACAAATATCATGTAATAATTAATGTTTTATATGACGTGAATTGGTCAACAATCGAATAAATATTACACATTAGCTTTTGCTCGTGGCTCTACCTGTGTGAATTTCTTTTTCCGGTATAAAAGTGGCCCATGTCCTAATACCTGTACCTGTGTACCAAATTTTAGGTGTCCAAATCTGTTCAATCTCACAAACATCCCAAATATAGTAGGATAATTTTATTTGCCCGCGACAACCGCCTGAAAGTAAGTACTGTGATGGGAAGTTTTGAAAAAGACCAATTTAAATTGACTTCTCTAGTGCATGGTTGCGCTTACTACGGAAGTGCTAACCTCTAAGACTATACTGTGGTCTGTGAGAACGCTTCTTTTAGTACTTTGGAAAATCATACCCGCCTACGAGAGTCCTGTCAAAATCGGTTCAGCTATCTATACTTATAAAATAACATGTCCTGACTGACTGACTGATTCATCATCGCCGAGCGCAAACTATCAAGGCTACAAGCATGAAATTCGGACTGTGTATTCATTTTGTTATGTAGGCATCCACTAAGAAAGGATTTTAGAAAATTCCACCCCTAAGGGGTCAAAATAGGGGATGATAATATGTATGAAAGTCCATCATTTTGAAAGTTACATAAACAAAATTTTGTATTTCGATTATTGACGTAAAATAAATAAATAAGTGTTTCAGGAATTATGGAAATTTCATTTATTAAGGGATGAAAAAGGGGGTGAAAGTAAATGCGAAAGTGAGTTTGTTTGTTACGCTTTCACGTCTAAATCACTGAACCGATTTTGATGAATTTATCTACAGGGATAGATGGGACCCTGGAGACGGTTACAGGCTAATTTTATCCCGGAAAATGCTATTCACGCGGGCGGAGCCGCGAGCAAAAGCTAGTTTCATATAATAACTTTTTATACATCCACGCTGATACAATTAGGTACCTACCGTAGCGATATCAGGCGATCCGAAACTTTAGTCCCCAATATTTTAATTAAGTAAGGGTTAGTCCAAATCTATTTCAGGGGGTCCACGAACAAAACGAAAATTAAAATTATGAAACTATAATGGCGCAATCGTGCGTTTGAGGGGACATGCAGTAAACAAAACCGCCTGACGCTGCGCACTTTTCTGTGTCAAATAGATCGCTCGGATGTGAATTAATTAGTTATTAAAATCAGTTAATTAAAATTCGTTGTGATTTAAGAAAGTGAAAAGACTACCTATTATACTGGTCAAAATGTCCCCACTACCAAATAAGGACTATACGTATATCAATTGGAAAGCTTTTTTCATGCCTGTTGTTACTATGGTAGTCAAAATGAAATTGTTGTGGGAAAGAAGATTGAGTAGGGAAAACAAAATAAAATGTAACTGTACTCATCAATAAGTCGTTATTTACAGAAAAAAACTACTATGAAAGATTTTTTTTGGAAGGGGTCCGCAGATTTTGGGTAGGTGGCGCTTAGAGGCTTGAAAAAGTTTGGGAAAAGCAGTTATGATAGATTATGCTAACGTTGTGCAATATCTGATGAGCCGCGTGTACTTATTGGCGGTCATTTCAATCAATTGAGTCGGAGACATTCGATCTTTATTGATAGAAACCTTATCTATTACCGGCGGTCTTTTAAATGCACGCTTAGTCTCGGTTTGAACGCATTCTGATAAAGACCTCCAGGTATAGACGATACTTAAACTATCTCGTAAAGTTGTGCAACAACCTTCATAAAATATGGCCAGTGTACAAAATGGGTCCTCTAAAAAGAAGTTAGACATAGTTGTTGTGGGTGGTGGATTGGTGAGTATATTTATTTTTGCATAATAATTTTTTCGTCATATTAAATGCGTATTGCGAAACAGTGGACCGATTGAAGAAAATGTTTATTTGTGTGACGGTTGTGGAATGAGAAGATCGTACCAAATAATTGTATAGCAATTTTACGTTTCTTTTAATTTATTTCTATAAGACTATGGACATTTGCGAGAGTTTTTAGTGACTGTATAAATACATAGGAAAATAATAAAAAGTTACTTCTAATAAAATGGGTAAGTCGATTAACACTACAGGTTTTTTTAATGTTTTTTTTTATTATGTTATTGTATGTTAGAAATAGGTACTGGTAATTAATCTTTCCACTTATCTGATACATTTTCTTACACATTCAGAATAATATGATAGAAACTTTCAAATACGTTTAGCCAAATACATAGTTCAGTAGCACTACTTTATTTTTTTTTCTCACCCTAAAATAAAACATACGGATTTGGCTTACTGTCTATGTCTTTACTCCTAAAAGAATTAAAGTTTTTTTAAATACTACATGTATTTAAAAGAAGATATTTGAAGTTAACACAATTGCACCATCCCTCGGTAATTGTTAAAGTTATTGTAACAGACATGGTTAACGATATCTACATATTTTTTAAAGTAGGTACTGGAAAGAATAATAATTAATACAACCTTTAGATAATGTCAACAATTTATTGCTTGTCACAATAATTTTAAACTTAACCGACTGATGGTGCAAAAATTCAGAACCTTTTTAGTTGACTGAATTATTTTTGTCTTGTAAAAACTTGATGCTGCATCTGTCACAAAACATACATTGATAGACTCCGTGGCGCAGTGAGCGAGTAGCCGACAGGGAAACGTGAGGATGCGGGTTCGATCCTTGCATCGCTACAAATATTTGTCTGATCTAAAAATATTTGTTACGGGTCGGTTTTGTGAGACCGAAAGTCTCTCGTAGTTTCTGATACCCACTACACAAGATGGGTTAGGGCTATGTGCGTGACTGTTGGGTATATTTATTACTATTTTTTTTTTATTTCATGTCAATTTGTCACAAGTAAAAACGATCTCCTTTAAATCAACAGTTTCAGCTATTTCTTGCTCGAGGGTAGTCCCATGTAAAAATAATTAAGATATGATGATGGAATAAGACGGAAAATAGTAAACTCCATAACAGGAAACTGCATACGCATCCGATTCGGATTATGAAGTTGGTTGTTGATGTTGTTAATCCTACTTCCTACTAATATTATAAACGCGAAAGTTTGTAAAAATGGATGTATGTTTGTTACTCTTTCACGTAAAAACTACTGGATGGATTTTAATGAAACTTTTCAATAATATAGCTTATACATCAGAATAGGACATAGGCTACTTTTTATCCCGGGAAAAGCGGATCACGCGGGCGGAGCCGCGAGCATAAGCTAGTTTATAATAATTACTGGAATAGTGTAGACGATATCGTCCAGTCCAGTACTAGATTTATCACCGGAGTTATAGATAGGAATAATATAAACTAGACATCATGTAGTCCACCACAAAGGCCGCGTGGCGTGCACTAACGCTTGCAATCGTGTGTCTGTGACACAGTAACACCTATACGAATGTACCAGTTAGGATGCATTTTTGTTTAGAAGCTGCTTTAATGAGAACCCGGACGTTTCGATGGTTTTTTTATATCCTCACACCTTTAGCACAGTATGAATACAATTTTCTAAATCTTATGGGGGCTTGGCATATGCAAAACGACATATCTTGCGCACAAAATAGTATACTGTCCACGACAAATATCTCGGGTAAAAGTGTCAACATTCGATAAAACTACGTCGTCAGGTTAGTGTTCCTAGACAAAATACCACAGAGAGGTTGAAAGTACTATTTTCTCTACTTTTGACCTATTGAGTCGAGTGTTCTATGTAGCCATGTTAGTTTCGATAGAAATATAGAGATAACCAGATAATCGTTACCACTGTCTCACAGAAAACCGACGTAAAGTAGCGGCTTGCTGCTGCGTTTCGTACGGTGAGTGAGATATCCGGAAGCCCAAATCCCCTACCCTTCCCAATCCCTAATTATCCCTTTCCTTTAAGGTCGGCAACGCGGCCATTATTCTTCTGGTGGTGGGCGTACATGGGCGGTGGAGATCACTTACCATCAGGTGACCCACTTGTTCGTTTGCCGGCCTATGCTATAAAAAAAAAAGATAAAATTGGTTTTTCACGACAAAACGAGTCGACAAAATTATCTTGCGTTGCATAATATGCTAAGCCCCCAGGAATACCCTGTGGACGAATAAATATCTGGATGCTTGCTAGAATTATTAATTGAAGTACCACAGTAGCTCAGATTCTCATTTTGCTTAAGTAACTGCTTACAACAACTGGGTCTTTACTGTGTTTAAATATCTGTTACTATGGACTTGTCAAACATTACCAAATTTTTGCACCAAAATAGCCCTTATGTGCTCAGGGCATTTGAGCGAAGTCACATCCTGTGCTGATTATTAAACTACGAGCGCTTTCTATACATTATGCTAAATGTCGCAAAAGGAAGATTAAAAAGACAATATCATTAATTTCAAAGGAAATCGCCGAAACGAACGCTCCAGTTTTCCCCAATGTGAAATTGAAATAAAATTACTTTAAATGTATTTTATAGCGGTTTATATTCACATATGGTCCCAAGTTACGAAATCTGTGCAGCCTTTTTTCTTTTTTTATCCGAGCACGGCAAATTGACTGCACTATACCTGATGTTAAGCGCAGTGCAGTCTAAAAAACTAGCGACCACCGAGAATGTTTTCATTGGTGGTCACTAGAATAATGCTTGTATAAATGTTTCTTCATACTCTGAAGAGAGAAGAAGCAAATCGAGGGGCCTACGACAAGATAGGCAGATGATCGATGCAGGCACAGGGTTTTATGGATGTACCCCCATACCCACCCCAAACAACCATCAAGTTATGTCGCGGGAGAATCCGATATACACTGGCTGATGCTGGAACGCGATCCTCAAAAGGTGTGTGGGTCACTATGGCAGGTTGATAGCCTCCGTGGCGCAGCGTGCGAGTAGTCGGCTGTGAAGCGAGAGGCCGAGGGTTCGATCCCTGCACCAAGGCAAAATTAAACGTTTGTGTGATCCACAAATATTTGTCTCGGGGTCTGGGTGTTGTGAGACCGAAAGTCTCTCGTAGTTCCTGATACCCACGACACAAGACTCGTATCTTACTGTGGGGTCAAGACTATGTGTGTGACTGTTGGGTGTTTATTATTATTATTATTCTAACACCATGAGTACGGTGGTCGCTATTCGGGCGGATATGAATTATATGTATAATATATAAATTCCACCACCAGCAGAGTCACGGGGAGGACGTTTCGTTGGTATTAAAAATAAATATATAAACCGCAATAAAATCTGTTTATAGTCGTTTTATTTCAATGTGTAATATTTGCGTAAACATAAGAAAAATATTAAGAATGCGTTTTGTTTGAGTTAGTTTAATTTTGTTTTATTTGCCCTCAGGTGGGGTCACTCGAAGCACTATTCTTAGCTAAAAGAGGACATCGAGTGCGACTGTACGAATATCGTGAAGGTGAGCTACATTTATATTTTTATTAATTTGTACCCAGGTTAAAAATGTTGAGGGCGTAAATACTGTACTTGGTTTTAAAAGCCATTCACCTTAAGAAAATAATGTGAATATTAGACTAGTTTAGATTGTGCTGCTTACCTTGCAATTTTATCAGTGTTAAGAAACCGGTGAGGTCTTTCGTCCAAATCTTGGGTCGAGCATAATTTCCGTTTGTTTTTTCGAATCGAAAACCAGTAGGGCCATCCACGTAGGCATGTCGGAATTACTTCTGAAACGGAAATAGTTTGCGGGGTTGCATTTTTTGTACTACTGCCTGTATCTTCGATAATACACTAGAATGAGGGAATTAAATCGTTTATTAGTTATGTGGGAAATTAAAGTAGCGCTTATGATAAGTCAAAAAAAGAAAATCATATACCAGAGATAATATAGAAAGTAGAATATATTTTATATATTTTTTTCTTCAATTCAGATATTCGAAAAACCCCAGAAGTGAGGGGACGGTCGATTAATCTGGCCTTATCGATACGAGGCCGCACTGCTTTGAGAGATGTGGGACTGGAGAAGCATATGATAGAAGACTATGGTATTCCCATGTACGGTCGTCGCATACATAAGGTTGATGGATCATCTTACGTCATACCTTACGATGCCAATACTAAACAGGTATTTTTTGGTTTTTAAATCGAATAACTTACGGCTATTTAACAAATTATAAACGCTAAATAATGAGCTTAAATCCCTGAGTGAGATCAACAAGGGCGTTCAAAACACGTTTGTATCATCTGGTGTTAACACAAATCTGCTAAGATACAAAGACAAAGCATAACTGGATGCAATAACATTTCTACCCACATCAAGTAAAATTTGAGATGTTAATTTTATTTTGCTAAATTCAATTACTTAAATCAATAATTTAAAGTTCTGTTTGGCATAATTGTACGTGGAAAATGTTCAATTTATGTTTTGTACATAAATTCAGAATTTAACCTACTTAAATCTAATAAATTTAACAAAATAAAATCAACATCAAAATTTTTTCTTTATGTGGGTTTAAATGATATTGCAAATTTGCATCCAATTGTTATATATATTATTTATTTTTGAAGAAAATTCGCTATATCGCCCCGTCCCTTTCCGAGTCCACATCACTTTTCATAGAGGTCGGTTTCCCGAGAATCTCCGTTAAGAGAGTTCATAAGCGGCGACTGCATTACCGGCCATTTGCTATAAAAAGTCTCACTAGGGTACAGACAGGATTTTTTCTCCAAATAAACTAACAACGTTATCGAAAAGAATTTACAATTTGCTGATAAGTATTATTACTTTGTGCTTAACGTTAATAAAATGATAATTACACTGCACCATTGCATTGCATGCATAATGCGTCTTGTTTTGTTAACTTTACATTTATGTTGTTTGCTTTGCAGGGTATTTATTCTGTTGGACGTAATTATTTGAACAGTCTTCTGCTGCAAGGTAATTTATTGTTTTGTTTAAATATCGTAGATGTTTGTTATTTCAATTGTAAATAATTAAAATTTAATGATTCATTATTACCTACATAATTACCTACGAATTGGTTGGGCTGCAATAAATACATTTGTTACAGCCGAAGTCACTAAATCATAGCTAATACGAACCTATACCTAAATTAGTTACCTACTCGAGTAAATTTGTATGGATTTTTTACAATTATTATTGTTATTACTTAGTTGGGAGTGTTATTGGGCCACCAATATCGTGAACCCAAAGCCAACCTCAATTGCACATTTAACGCTTTGCTGATTAACGGATAAGGAAATAGCAAAATGTGGTTCCTGTAGCGGGTTGTGGGGGTCTGAATGTAGGTCGCTCCCACATAATACCGAATCCACCGTTAAACCATGATGAAGGTAGGCGGACCCTGGCATTAGGCCAGAATAACGCCAGGGAGAAAAGACATGGATATTATTTATTTATCAGGCAGGTAGTTGTCCTGTAACTGATAGTATCTGTGTCCTGCATTTATCACTTTATTTTTTACTTATATCTATTTATTAAAGCAGAGGGCGACAAACGAGCAAGTGGGTCATGGTACCTAAGTGGTTTCCACCGCCCATGAATATCTACAATACCTAATAAATCATGGATGCGTTGTAATTTATAATTTACATTATGATTCAAATGTACCTTGGATTTAAGGTGATTGTGAACTGTTTTATAGTTATCTGGGAGTTAGTCCATGCTCTTAATACTCTTTTGCTATGAATAGTGTAATGAAAAGTGGAATAATGAAGATATTATTATTACACTGGTAGTTTAAGCCTCTAAGGTGAATATTGAGACTTTGTATAAACACTTTGTTAAATGCTGTAGTGATACTATTGGCTGTACTGTTCACTCAAAATTTTAAAAAAATATATGTTAATATCGTAATGTACCTACTTATGATGTGCTGTTCCAAATTACCATTATTGTAATATTTTAGTTTTCTGGCCTAGTAGATTTCAATGCTATTATTTAAATAACAATGTGATATAATATTTCTGTCTCAACCGCTGGTCATGGCGAATGTTGTAAATACCTGTTATTGGTGTACATATCAGGATATATGCTATGACATCAGTCATGAGGCATAGCTCAAATTTGTAAACCCCTGTGCGTGAATTAATATGTACCTATACTGTTGGTGTTTCATAATAAATAAATAAATAAACATTTGAGATGACAGGGTCCGTGGCGACGAACGAGGTTACGAAGCGAGAGGCTGTGTGTTCAATTCCCGCACCGAGACAAATATTTGTGTAATCCACAAATATTGGTTTCGGGTCTGGGTGTTGTGACCGCAAGTTATTTATTTAAATTTATTTTTGTACAAATGTATACAGGCTGGTTTAAAGCTAAGGACATTCTTCAGTCTATCATATTATGATACTTAGCACATCACCCGTCATGAAAGTATAGTATGCAAATCCGTACTACTATATCAGAAACGTATTACTATATCACAAACGTATACATATTTTAGGTCAACGGATGACGTGACAGGTATAAAAATTCTTGCACTAGCCACTTAGGTGAACCACAAATCAGTTCGCTCCTCGATTAAATAAATCATATCTCGATATAATAAAAGGATCTAGTTGCTAGATATATTTGTATTTATATGTAAATAAAAATATAACAAGCATATTTTTGTATGACAGAATCTGAAAGATACGGCAATGTCGAGAGATACTTCAATCACAAATTGGTTGAAGCGAACTTGCAGAAGGGCTCACTTACATTTCTCAAGTAAGACTTTGTTGTTTTGAAAATTAATGTAGATATAGAGATAAAAATTAATTTAACAAAAACAATAAAAACACGGATGAAAGATTTCTCGGATATATATTTATTAAACAACACATACAAAGATAAAGGATATGCTACAGTGCTAATCTAGTACAGACTAAAAGGTAGCTCCAGCCAAATAGCACTGGGTCAATGTTAATGTTTCAAGTATTCGGGAATTAACTGATGATCAATATACAGTCGACTCTCGTTAATTCAAACCTGCGATAATTCGAACCTCTCTATAATTCAAAGTTACCACGAGTTCCCCAGAAAATTTATTTTGAGTTCTCTTTATATTTCGAACTGAATCAATATATTTTTATCCACTTGGTAATTCGGTCACTTGACCTGTACCTCTTAACTTTTGTCATAGTTAAAGAGTAGCAGTAATATTGTAATTGATTATCAACACTCAATAATTCGAAGTTTTATTTTTCTCTCAAAAATTTCGAACCATTTGATATTTCAAACACTAGATAATTCGTAACATTTTAAGAGTCCCTTGAGTTTCGAATTAACGAGAGTCGACTGTATATAATTCTATAGTTTAGAAAAATGCTGTATTATAATCTTTAAATCAACCATTTTAAGGTAGATAATAAAATAATGTTTTTAACGTCAGGACCAACACAATGGAAACCGTTTCGGTGACTGCCGACCTTATCATCGGGGCAGACGGCGCATTTTCGTCTGTACGTAAATCAATGATGAAGCAACCACTCTTCGACTTCAGCCAGAAGTACATTGAACACGGATACTTAGAATTATGTATACCGGCCGACGAAAATGGAAGAGTAAGTGCTTTGAATGTCATTCGATTTTTAGAGAAAACCGGAATACTGAGGAGATACTATTATTATGACCTTATTAGAGCTGATCGCATAAAACATTTATATTATAATATAGAAGTGGTGAAGAGAGAGAGTGGTCATGTTAACATATTCTAAGCTCAATGGCGAAAATATATAACTTTATTCTATTCTATTTTATTCTAATTTTAGAGTATAGCTCCATCGATTTTCAATGATGAATAACTTTCAAAACATTCACTCACTACTAAAACGACTAAAATGAAATGTATTTTTTTATTAAATAATTGATATAGACATGACCCTTGTTTTAACGGTCGAACATAACGATGCGGCTTGTCATCATCGAAATGTCAATTTAATTTGTTTACGCGTTTAACTCTAAGGCCACGGACTCGAAGTCAGCGGGAGCGGCGCAGACCCGGTCTCAAAGCCAGCGGGCAGATCGCGCGGCACTAGAGCGGCGTAATGTTGTGCTATGAAAAATTTGTGTCTGTTCGCGAACGAAATTGATGTGAATATGATGTTCCATATCGGTGTCCTATCAAAAAACATTGAAATAATTAGCTCCACCACGTCAGCGGGCATTTTTGAAAATGCACAACACTACGTCAATGCAGACGCGCGGGCACCGCTTGCCTGATGCGCATCGCTCGTACGCCGCTCCTCCTGCAGCGCCGCGCCGCTGCCTTCGAGGCCAGGTCCATATAGGTCTATGCATTGAAACGTGCCGCTGCCGCGCCGCCGCCGCCGCCGCCCCGCGCCCGCTGGCTTCGAGGCCGCAGCCTAATATTGACAAGTTTCTAATCGTTTGTTACAAATGTAACGGCCCTGTGGAGCAGTGGTTAAGATTAACAGCTCATTGAGAAAATTAGAAACCCATTAGCACATTGTGAAACATTCACTAGGCTTAACAGTCTATCAAAATATGTAACAGGACATTTATTATATTAACAGAGTATGGTGAAATTGAGTACCTCTGATTCTGAGTTCGTTGTGAGTTCTGATACGCCTGATTTTTATCAGCATATTTGCAATAACCCTCCGGTTATATAATACTCATACATTTAATGCGTCACATATAGCGTGCGTACTATTGGTGCATGATACTTATGGATAGATACCGTTGTCATTGTATTATTATTGTCATAAAATCATGAAGGATAATTACTTTACTATCCCCACTTAAGTCGTAAAATATTGCATGCAACAACTGAAGTACGAAAATAGCGGGAGACATATACTGATAATAATTTATATTAGTATAATATATGCATTATGTATATTATGTACTTGATGCCTGTAATCCCCGGAAACACATACGTTTAATGTTCTTTTAAAATATTTTAGGCGTAGGGACGTGGCCTTAGGCGTAGGGACGTGACGACCCCACCGCCCGCTGGTGGGATAATCTTGTGACAGAGATTATTCCACCAGTGCAATCAGTCATTATGGTCAGAGGGTCATTCTTGTGTTAATCTGTCCGGTTGCCACATAGAATGATCGGGTACGCGACCCTGGTCCCTCGAGCCTCCATTGCCGCATACCTTCCCCTCTCTCCGCGGTCATGGTGTCCTAGTCCCACCCCTTCTCTCCCGTCACTGGTGGTAGGGCTAAGCACTGAGTGAATGTGTATTTTGCTCGGCGCTTGGCCCGAGCGGATTGGTACCACCGTCCTGCCTATTTCTGCCGCCAAGCAGTAATGCGTTTCGGTGGAAGGGTTGGATAGCCGTTCCTGCCCTGTCCTTTCCTCTCCGTGTTGGTGGTTTCACACGGTACCCGGAACATGCGGTGCTAAAGGCCTGGTCGGCACGATGGGCGTGGGGGGCTGACGCGGGGTACAGGGAGACCCGATGGGAACGGTCGCCGCCGGCCGCCTGCCGGTCAGTAGGGGACCTGAACCCGGGAATTCACACTTTCAAACTCCCTTCCCGGGAAGCTGTCCCACCAACCGGCGAAAATCCCGTTGTACAGTCGTCGTGCCAGAGTGGGAGACTGGAGTGGATCCCGGCGTCTGTACACGGGGGGGCATCGGGGGCCCTTCCGTGCGCCGTGCCAGCTCCTCACATTACCCACGTGCCCACCTCGCACCACGCTCCGCCTTTTATTCGGGTATCATTCTGAGCCCACTGCACACATCCTTCTCCCTTCCTACTCTAATAAAATAAAAAAAAATATGAAGAAGGCCAAAAATAAAAAGAACAGAAGCTACTCGGCGGAAACTACATCCACACTAGAAGTGGACTTCTGCAATGTCAGGGGTCTACACAGCAACCTCGATGCCGTACATCACCACCTTGAGACGGCACGGCCTGCCCTGCTCTTTTTAACGGAGACTCAGATATCTACCCCTGACGATACATCGTACTTAAACTACCCCGGCTACGTATTGGAGCATTCGTTCCAGCGTAAGGCCGGGGTGTGCGTTTTCGTTAGGGGTGATATCTGTTGTCGCCGCCTTCGAGGCCTCGAGCATCGGGACCTGTCGATCTTGTGGCTTTGTGTAGACTATGGGGGTCGTACCCGAATCTACGCATGCCTCTACAGGTCCCATGCCAGTGAAGTGGGGTCAACATTCCTATTTGAGAACGTTCAAGTGGGGACTGACCAAATTCTTGAACAGTTCCCATCCGCGGAGGTGGTGATCCTTGGCGACTTCAATGCTCATCACGTAGAGTGGCTGGGGTCGCGGACCACCGACCTTCCGGGTCGGACTGTTTACGAAATGGCCTTGGCTTATGGTCTCACACAACTGGTAGCGCAGCCCACCCGTGTTCCAGATGTTGAGACCCACGAGCCTTCCTTGTTGGATCTTCTGCTGACTACACACCCCGACGGATACAGAGTGGTGGTCGACGCCCCTCTTGGGTCGTCTGACCACTGCCTGATCCGTTCGTCAGCCCCTGCTATGTATCGCAGTCGTGTCTCAGCTACTGGGACTCGCAGGGTCTGGCGGTATGGGTCAGCAGATTGGGATGGACTTCGTGAATTCTATGCGTCCTTCCCATGGAAGCAGCTCTGCTTCTCCTCGGAAGATCTTGACGTTTGTGCGGACTCGGTTAGGGACGCGGTACTCTTGGGGATGGATATATTTATCCCCAACACTAAAATACCCGTCGGGCGTCGCAGCCGGCCCTGGTATGATAATACTTGTGCCGAAGCTGCGCGCCTAAAGCGGTCCGCATACGAGGCGTGGGTCGATGCCAGAAAGCGTCAAGATCCGAATGTCAAAGAGGAGAAGCGGAAATATAATGCTGCTTCTAGATTCAACAAGAGGGCTATAGTCAAGGCCAAGGCAGAACACATTGGCAGAATTGGCGAGCGACTGAAGAGCTACCCTTCTGGAAGCCGTGCTTTCTGGTCGCTTGCCAAAGCTGTCCAAGGTAACTTCTGCCAGTCTAGTCTCCCGCCACTGCGTAAGCCTGATGACAGTCTGGCCCATAGTGCAAAGGAAAAGGCCGATCTTCTCGCTCAATCCTTTGCCTCGAACTCGACTCTGGATGATCGAGGAGCCACACCGCCAAACATCCCCCGGTGCGAGTTCTCCCTGCCCAAAATCCGCATAAGCCAGCGTGCGGTCAGGAGGGAACTAAGGCTTCTCGACATCCGTAAGTCGAGTGGGCCTGACTGTATCCCCGCGGTGGTTCTTAAAACGTGCGCCCCTGAGTTGACCCCCGTTCTAACGCGCCTTTACCGTCTTTCCTATTCTACTAACAGGGTTCCCACTTCATGGAAGGTGTCTCATGTCCATCCGATCCCTAAAAAAGGTGACCGGTCGGACCCTTCGAGTTATAGGCCGATAGCGGTCACATCTTTGCTCTCCAAAGTCATGGAACGAATCATAAATGCCCAGCTGATGCGGTACCTTGAGGAGCACCAGCTGATCAGTGATCGTCAGTACGGTTTCCGTCACGGTCGATCAGCTGGTGATCTTCTTGTTTACCTCACACATCGCTGGGCAGAAGCTTTGGAGGGCAAGGGTGAGGCTATGGCTGTTGGCCTAGACATCGCGAAGGCGTTCGATCGGGTATGGCATAGAGCCCTTCTATCGAAGCTACCATCTTACGGAATCCCCGAGGAACTCTGCAAGTGGATCGCTAGCTACCTGGAAGGCCGGAGCATTAAAGTCGTCGTTGACGGCTGTTGCTCCGAGACTTTATCAGTCAATGCTGGCGTTCCACAGGGCTCGGTGTTGTCGCCGACACTCTTCATCTTGCATATCAATGACATGCTGTCTATTGACAGCATGCATTGCTATGCAGATGACAGCACGAGTGATGCGCGATACATCGGCCACCAGAATGTTCCTCGGTGCACCGTAGAGGAAAGACGGTCACAACTTGTGTCTGAAATCGAGAGCTCTCTGGGGTGGGCCTCCAAATGGGGTGAAATGAACTTAGTTCAGTTCAACCCCACGAAGACACAAGTTTGCGCGTTCACTGCGAAGAAGGACCCATTTGTCATAGCGCCTCAGTTCCAAGGAGTACCTCTTCGGGTTTCCGAGAGTATTGGGATTCTCGGCGTCGAAATCTCGAGCACAGTCCAGTTTAGGAGTCATTTGGAGGACAAAGCCAAATTGGCTAGTAAAAAGCTGGGTATCCTGAACAGAGCGGGGCGGTACTTCACGCCGGGCCAGAGATTGATGCTCTATAAAGCTCAAGTACGGCCCCACGTGGAGTACTGCTCCCACCTCTGGGCAGGAGCCCCCAAATACCTGCTCAACCCACTTGACTCCTTGCAAAGGCGAGCTGTTCGAATCGTCGACGATCCTGATCTCACGGATAGCCTGGAACCGTTGGGACTGCGGAGAGACTTTGGTTCTCTCTGCGTGTTCTATCGGCTGTTCCATGGAGAGTGCTCTGAGGAACTGTTTAAGATGGTGCCAACGTCACCATTCTACCATCGCACCACCCGACACCGCAGTAGAGTTCATCCATACCACCTGGAAACAATACGGTCTAGTACCGTACGTTTCCAGCGTTCATTTATACCACGCACGTGCAAGCTCTGGAATGAACTCCCTGCCTCGGTGTTTCCCGAGCGCTATGACATGTCCTTCTTTAAACGAGGTTTAAAAAGAGTATCCCTTCAGTGGTAGGCAGCGGCTTGGCTGTGCCCCTGGCATTGCCGATGTCCATGAGCGGCGGTGACCGCTTACCATCAGGCGGGCCGCTTGCTCGTCTGCCTATCAAGGCAATAAAAAAAAAAAAAAAAAAAAAAATATTTACCCAAATAATGATTTCTTACGTTTACGTGAATGTTACTCATTGAAATAAAACTAAATTAAACGGATTTTATAGCGTTTTTTTATTTTAATTTTGGTCCCGACGCTTCGAAAGTTTTTCAGTCCGTAGTTCGTAGCCCTGTAACCACGAAGGCTGAAAAGATTTCGAAACGTCGGGACCAAAATTAAAATAAAAAACCGCGATAAAATCTGTTTGAATTAGTTTTATTTACCCAAACTTACAGTTACATAAAGCTGTATCTGATTGATGTAAAATTGTCTAGTAATTTTATTTTGTTCCCTCATATCCAATATAGATAATCAAAATGCTTAGAATTGTCTTATTTAATGTTATGGTATTTTCGTGAGTCTCCTTACATGAAAAAAATCAGTCTACAACCCCATTTACTTTTCTATACAAATGCAAAATTACAACACCGCAGGGCATTGCAGGATGAGTTCACGCGGGATTCTGTGCAAGTTAATACAATAGTCTAAAAATTATTGAATCGAATTAACAATTTACTTTATTCTAGTTATAAAATTATGTGACTCGTGAGACCTACAACAAAGCTGACAAGGTGCAGTTGAACATACTTTAAAACACGCGAAGAGTCAGTGTTCAGTAGCATCATCATTCCTCAGACCACAGCGACAAATGATATGATGATGTCAATATAGCTTTTTAAACCTTTCGTTATTTATTTCGCATACCAGAGATATCACAGAAATGCCACACCCCAATAAAAGTATGTAGAAATGTATCATCAAGTCAGGCAAGCGTATCTTTTTAAACCGTTCCAGTCGCCGCAGAGTCGCTGATTTATTCTGCCGAAGAATCATTTGAAGATGTTTCGACATCAAACCATTCTGGTGCATTCTACTCATATACACACGTATCTTGTCTTCAAATGCGAATCCTTTCGTTACGTAGAAACCTACGACACCATTCAGAGAAAATTCGGTAGACTTAAGCTTCGGTATGCCTTCTTCGTCAACATAATTAAACTCTTGTAATGTGTAACTATAATGCTTTACTATAGTGTAGAGATCGTTTCTCGATACTACGAACATCAGTGTAGTATTTGAGTATTTACATTCTGGGTATAGGTCCCCTTCAGGAAGATTCTTGTTGTACGTGTTGAGAAAATATGTTCTTGTAGTATCGCTAATGCATGGCCGATATGGCAGTTCATTCAGATTTTCTGGTTTTATATGTTGCTTGATTTGTACTCTCTGCGTTATCAAACTATACAAAGCAGTATTATAAAAGTTAGTAATGAAAAATGAGAACCAAAGCCAACATATCGTGATCATCTTTATATTTTTAAATTTAGATATTTTAGTACCGAAGTTACCACACAAGCAGCCCCATAAACGGAGAAGCAAATCCATGCGGTCAAGCGTATTATTCAATATTGAATTATTTATCTTAAAACAAATAACTGAGACTACGCAAAAAGTAAGCAGTATTAATATCCAAGTCGTTATTCCAAACTCTCTGTATACAACTTGCCAAACAGGATCACCATTGTTTGGTGTTAAAACGCTAAATTTAACAAAATTGTAGCCACCTATAAAGCTGAACATCTCAATTCTATTCTTAATGAGCAATAAACCACCTGCCACCATATCTGCTTCATCGTATTGTAAATACTTAAGTAGTCCAGTAACTGAACCATTTGGGAATATAGTGCCATATACTTCGGTTGTTAGCGTGTAGTTGATTGTGACTTCTTCTCTCGCCTGTATAGTTTGTAACAGGTATTGTTCTAGTCCAATCATGGGTTTCGTATGGTTTGTAAAATTACTTGAATTGGAAATGAAATATGGATAGCCTTCACGGGCTACCACTCTAAAACTGCAGTTCTTTAAGGTAGTAGGTTTTTTATTGAAAAACATATTAGTTGTATTATTAATCGCATCACAACTTCCCAGGTTAATAATATCAACGTTTTCTCGACATTTACCATCACTGAATGGATAGTATGTATACATAAAAGTATTTGTATCTGATGATGATAACAAAAGAACATTATAAATCTTGTATCGAAAACATATTTTTAATATATTTGATATTTCGCTATAGTCTAAATTCTGCACGGACAACACAAATTTACTACCTGGATTCCAAAGTATATCTCTTTTTAACTGTAATATTATTGATAGAAACTCTGTTGCATTTTCTGAAGTTATTATGTAAACATCAGTCCATATTAGCCAGTTATGTTGGTGCAATGATTTTATTACGAAGTTATAACAGTTTTCATTTGAAATTTCTTTCACCAGCTGGTTGATATCTTTGCTTTGGGACACTAAAGTCATAAGTGTGCCGCATGGAAAGTAATTTTTAGCAATATTTTTAACACATTTTATTGTATTATCACTCTCTATACCAGTAACATCAAATATATTTGTATAATTGTTACACGACGTTGGAATTATGCTATTGAGTAACAAGCCCAAATTTAATAGTTGATATGTAAACTTCATTTTATACGAGAATATGAACTGAAAGAAAATACCACTCAAGAGGCATTTCATTTAGATTAATTTTGAATGATTAATGATGTGGTCATGACGAAAATTTTGTAGGAATGATTGTGTTTAACATGATGAATAGCTTTATGATAACTGCTTTTATTTTGAATATTTTTTTGTAATATTACTTTCGAGCTCATATATATCATACTAGCTGTGCCCGCGAACTTCGTTTCGCCATCAAAAAGCTTTCATTCAAACTTTCATCCCCCCTTTGGGTCCTTTAGGAGTTGATATTTAAAGAAAAAAATACTTTATGTTTAACCCTGGGTCATCAACTATATTTGTGCCATAATTCATTGAAATTGTGGTTTAGATTTTTCATACAAACTTTCATCCCTTTTTTAAACTCTTCAAGGGTTGAGTTTTGAAAAACATAGTAGCCTATGTCTTATTCTAATGTATAAGCTATATTATTGTAAAGTTTCATTAAAATCCATTCAGTAGTTTTTACGTGAAAGAGTAACAAACATACATCCATCCATCCATACTTACAAACTTTCGCGTTTATAATATTAGTAGGATATCATATTATTATCATATATCATATTAATTATGTCTTGTATACTCAAGCTTACTTGGTTGAAAAAATGTCTGAAATCAGGAAAATGTATATATTTTCCAATGTATACTACTAGACCGACTGTGTAGTGTATAGAAACCGCCACCATCACCAATTTACGCTCAACCTTAACTCAATATAACCATCTCGCTTACTCTTAACTAGAACCCCTCTCTCGCTCCCTGTTTATCACCTGTCAAACTCCCGCGTTATGTGACACGATTTTACTTATAAACAGCCTGTCTAGTAGTATACATTGAAGTCTTTGGTTTTGTCTTTTTTTATTGTTTTTTTTGGAATGAAGTTCCTTACGGCAGGCTTGGAGGGGATAGGGATTTTGCTGCGTGACCGAACTGAAAAAAATGTGATAGTAAAACCGTAAGAAAAATGCGTGGAATAAAAACCGTTAAATGAGACTTTTTTTAACTTAATTTGATATCTAGCACACAAAGTTAAAGTCGAAATTCCGTTAATAAAACAGATGGTTGTGAAACTTATGACATTTGGAAATGTAGACGCGGTTTGAAATTTGAATTTGAATTTTTGATTATAGAACACGGCCGTCCACCGTTTAGTAGCCAGTCTAAGTCTAAGTTTTTAATTAGAGTTGTTACACTTCGGTAGTGTTTTGGGATGAAATATTACTGAATAAAAGTTTATTGGAACGAAGTTCCTTACGGCAGGCTTGGAGGGGATAGGGATTTCGCTGCGTGACCGAACTGAAAAAATGTGATAGTAAAACCGTAAGAAAAATGCGTGGAATAAAACCGTTAAATGAGACGTGCGCAGGCGCGACAGTCGCATACACAGAATTGAGCACGACTTTTTTGCAATTTGTGTCGATTCTACATTAGCCGAAGGAACTTCGTTCCTACCTGGTGTCCCACGACACCACTAATTTTTTTATTTGATTGAATGACGCGATGAGTAAGGCGCTCGCCTGATGGTAAGTGCCACGCCTGCGCATATACAGAAGCAACACCACACAGAACTTTGAATTACAAAGTACTTCATGGCACTGAACTGCGCTCGTCACCCCGAGACATAAGATGTTAAGTGCTTGGCGGGAGAAATAGACAAATCGGTGGTACCAACCCAGACGGCCTCTCACACACGAGGGATCAGTTCAGTCTTCATCAGCTCATATTATATTATTATTACTTATTTATCACATATTGCCCATCGCGTTACGATAGACGCTCGCGTCAGTAAGGCGTACGTCTGTCACCTCTCCTCCACCTCACCTCTGTTACTAGTAGTGTCATCGACAAGTGGGTCGTTTGTCCTTTCAGTGGAAAGATTATAGAATTGCACGATAAAGCACTTTTGGGGTGCGACCATTTCCATACAAAGTGGAATTATAGCTATCGCCTTAATCGCATCACATGTTGCGGTCTCTATGTCTCGGTCGCGCATCTTAAAACGTATCTTTACTAGCATGCGCGTCTGTAGCTTTACACGATAGTCGGGTCAAACATAATGATTTTTTTGATGATTATTTCGCGATTTATTTAGTTGCATCAATTCCATGATCACCAGCTCTATCATCTGTCTACGTTTTCGGGAGCCGTTTCCCTTACACCCAGTCACCCATCATTCATATTATTATCACTTTAGTTTCAGATGCCGGCAAATTACCTTCACATCTGGCCACGAGGAGAATTCATGATGATAGCCCTCCCAAATCAAGATTGCTCTTGGACTGTTACGCTTTTCATGCCATTCACCAAGTTTAAAAATCTAGATACTGAAGAAAAACTTTTAGATTTTTTTGAAAAATACTTCCCCGATTCAATAAATTTGATTGGACGGAAAAAGTTGGTTCAAGATTTCTTTGGTGGGAAACCTTCTCCATTGATTGCTATCAAGGTAATAATTTTTTATATAATATTTATTAATAACTTATAAAAGAATATGACCTTCCTGGAGGCTTAAAAAGCGCTGGTTTATCGTATTAGGGGAGACATGGGAGCTAATGGTTTCAAAGGATCCTCAAGATTGGGTGAAGTGGGAGCGTCTAAGCAGGAAGGCCTTAGTAATAGGCGAGAATAACGTCAGGGAGAAAGAAAAAAAAATTAATGGATAACTGCTGGATATAAAGTATGACCGACTTTAAAGGCTTATTTCACAACATCTCATTCATCTCATTTCACAAAAACTACTTCATGTAATAAAATAGAACACGTTCAAATAAAAAGTTCGCGCTTTGACGTACCAATGGCATGATGTATTTTACATTTGAAAGTAGCTGTCGAACGAAGTGAAACAGGAGAAATCCAAAACAGTCACATGCTCTTGGAGACTTGTGTAATTTGCCAGTAAGCTAAATTGCTATGGTAGAGCCACGCTATAGATAGTTCTCTCTACAGAATGAATGGGCTTACTCCACTATAGTTTTACCATTGTCTCACAGAAAACCGATGTGTAGTGGTAGCTTGCTGTTGTGTTTCATACGGTAGTGATGTTTCTTGAGACCCAAAAATGTCTTACCCTAATCTTCTGTGAGATAACGGTACTAATCTGGTCCGGCCTGCCCATCCATGTGGTAGACAAAACTGTGTACAGCTTGGAAAATATAATGAATTATTTTTATATTTCAGTGTCGTCCGTACCACATAGAAGACAAAGCGCTATTGATTGGTGATGCAGCACACGCCGTAGTTCCATTTTATGGACAAGGAATGAACGCTGGTTTCGAAGATTGTTCTATCCTCAACAAGTTGATGCAGAAACACCAAGATGATCTTACCAAAGTCCTATCAGAGTTCTCGGATACTAGATGGGAGGACACGTTCGCAATAAGTGATTTGGCTCTTTACAACTATGTTGAGGTATTTTTGTAAATCACTCAAATATATTGGGGTAAATTCAGTAAATTAATTATAACCTAAAGAGACTATTTCACAAACAAGTCGATAAAGTATTAATTATCGATTCACGTCGCGTGACAATTTGCGCAGGAATATTTTAGATTGTTTAAATAACTAATACATTAAGCCTACAAAAACTGCCAGGCATTATATATTGAATAAGATTCTGGTTAGTCGTTAACCTCAATGAATCGATAAATAACAAATGGATAATTAAATTTTCCGACAAGTGGAAAATTAATTCTGTTGCATTTAAATTGAGTGTTAAAATACCTATCAATGAAGTGAAAAGTTATATTGTGAGTCTTCCAAACTAGCTGAGTGATAGGCGGATGCGATTACTTTTTAGATACCTCGAAAGAACTGTTATTTTATATTCACACGCCTCACGTATAAAACCCGCGAAATAAATTGATTTGACTGTAGTTATACATAGTGCGTGTAAATAACAATAGAGTCATTTATTTAGCTATGTTGAACGACAATGCACGTTTGAACTACATTATAATAAAAAAAAACATAGCCCTTGCGCCTGTAATCCTCGAGGTTATTTACGTGATACTGGATACAGTTCCAGACTTCGGGCTGATATTGAGCATTTGGTGATAGAAAAACCCAATATCTCTTTTACCGGGCTCGGGAATCGAACCCGAAACCTCAGCACAACAGTACCGCGTACGCATTACAACTGCGCCAAAGGAATCATAAAAAATAATATACGTAATGACACGTATATTAATTAGTATTCAGAATTTGCTATCTAAAAATATATACACAAAGCCTTGATACACGTGTATAATTAGTTCTGATTTGCATGAATCAAATAAAACGATGCATAAGTGTGCGGTTGTTATGTAAGGTCCGAAAATAATGCATATGCTATGCTTAGTGGGATCTAAGTAAATATCTGGTTTTAATCAAGCTTATTATTTGGCTTGGGACAATACATCCCGGAATATTGGGAAGGGTTACAAGTTGATCTGCTGTGCATTCCCTTCCGACCGGAACGCAGTTGCTGTGATGATAATTGTTAGAGTTCCAGGAAGGTATTCTTGAAATCGACAGACGGAGTACGGATTAAAGCGCTGATCGAGGGACCTACATTAAATAAATCAGTGTTTAGTAGGGTGGAATCCGCGGAAGAGGTCTTCTGGACTCTATTACATAATGCTTCATATACAAGACTATCATTCACACCGAAACACAACAGTGCTTAGACACAGCTAGTTAAGTGCAGTGTGTAAGATTGTTTTACTAGGTCGTAGATCCCTCGTATGCGAGAAGCCGTCTGGGTTGTTACCATTGTTTTCTACACTAACAAAGCGGTAAAATTTGTAACTTTATTATCTTGTTTGTAGTGGGTAATCTCCTGATCTGATAAAATGATATTGAAAACTCTTTCACCATTAGGAAGCTATATTCCTGAGTTCTATACGATATATTCATAGGTTATAAAAGCCACTTTTTATCCTAGAAAGAGGTATTCATCGGAATGGACTTGACTGAATGAGTAAAACATATCCTTTTTGTTTTTTTAGATGCGAGATTTAGTAACGCGACCCTCTTATTTAATTCGCAAGGCAATGGATGACCTCCTGTTTTGGATGATGCCTAGTGTCTGGGTGCCACTATACAATACTGTGACATTTTCCACGATGCCTTACAGTCAGTGCGTCAAAAATCGTCAGTGGCAGGATAAGGTAAGGGCTTAAAGCCATGTATTTCGAAATTAAATAAACATACTATCTTAGATCTCATGAAAATACTGACAGAATACGATTTAAGTAAACATATTTTTAAATTAATCTTATTCTGATCTGATAATTTATGTAGAATCTATCTACCATTTTAATTATAGATCTTTTTCCAATGGAGTTTTTAACGGATCGAAACGGTTTTGGTGTGTTTCAGATTCTTCAGAAAACATTTACTGCATTGGGATTAGCAATTATAGCTGGTGCTGGATATTTTTATAAGACGAATCATATTACAAGTGATATGATATTGTTGCCTATTCGAAATTTGTTTAACAAATTATTTTAACAATTACCTATGCAAGTATTATTTTATATTTATCATTAAATTCTTTTTTGAAATGTGTAAAGTTTGTATTGCGGTATTATTATTTTTTTATTGTAGCGTTATCATAAAATATAAAAAATAAACGACTATTTATAAGTATTTTTATGTTGTTTTAAGGCCATTGTAATTACGAGAGGAAAGATAATTATTATTTATTATTAGTCTCGACACTAATTCATAGTTCGTCGGTTGTCGTGAGGTTATAAATCATTTTATATTGCAATTATTTACTCGTTTAGTGCCAGCTACATCTAAAATTTAAACTATATACCTGTATAAATTGATTGTTTCTAGTTTTATAAATGAGTTAAGCGTCTTTTTAATGTCTATACGACTAGCTGTCCTGAAGATGTTGTCCTGTCTTTTACTATGAATATTGAATTCGAATTGGTATAATTAATAAAAAGAAATATTATTCAAAAATATCGCGTTTATTATTGTAATGCTCTATGATACACAACATGCTTAGTTTTATTTTCTGGTGCGTATACGAATAGGTTACATAGTTGACATGCCAACACGAGAACAGGCGACTTACAACTGGCCATGTGAAAAACATGAATTTTCAAGATTTATGCCACAAAAATTTAGCAACTGCCCTTGCGATTTATTTATCGACATTGCAAATGCTAGTCGCACTGGAAATTGCATTCAAATTCATTGCCATTTCTGCGATTTATGTTTGTACGTCTAATTGCTGGCATTTTTTAAAACAAAAATTCTACTGAAAATAAAAACAAAATATTATATTCTTTTTTTATATCAAGTCAATCAAAACAGTCTATCAAAACCTACCAAAATCTCTAGATATTCAATTGAACTTTCAATGTTAGGCGTGATTGCTTTTAACTTGCCGTGATGATTAAACACTTTTCAAAAACTCACTATATAATTAAAATATAATTACACGAAATGATAAATTAATTATTTATCAAATGATCCATCTGTATTAAAAGATATAAATTATATGAATTTTTATCGTAAAAAGCAATCTTTAATTAAAAAACAAATTTTAATATATTTATAGCTAATTCTTCTTGCTAACCTAATATTGAAACGGCCAATCATTAAATGCTTTGAATAAGTGTTAAGTCTCTCTGTGGTTTCTACCATGCTAGAGTCCATGTTGGAAAGTACCACCGCTTTTATTGTCCCTCCACCCGGTATGTAAGCACCGCTGTGTTTTGATTTGAAGGATTTAGCCAGTAAAAATACTAAGACCTATTGGAGTCTATCATTTTCTCTGCATGTGTCTGTGATGAGCAAAGTGCCATGCAATGCTTCGTAATACAAAGTTCTGTGACCAATGATATATCATTTTAATTAAGTGGAGTTACAGTAATTGTAAAAGGGTCTAGGTAATCTCGTCGTTGAAGCTAATAATAAATTGTATTTATTAAATTCACAGTTTACGTTTGTTTTCGGAATTATCATCGATTAAAAACTTGTATTCTAAGCAATAACTTGTTAAGGTGTAGATTAAGAAAAATATTGTATGTTTAATGTTATCAGCTGAATAGATAAACCCGTAATATTTTAGTGAGGAAACGATTCTTGTTTTATTCAAATTAATTTATTAATTAGCCATTTACAAGTTAAAATCTTCAAAAACAAATTCAAACTCGTATGGCCGTACATTCGCTGTTTTCCGTTAAGGAATTTTGCATTTTCTCTCGGCCTCCTTCATCAGGGCATAACCAAATTGTTATGGGACCAGTCATTAAAATAAATTAATAAATTGAATAATTTTTGAGAAAAAAAAGATTTTTATTGTAAAAAAAGCGTGGGGTGCTTTTTAAGATACTATCTAAATGATAATCCTTCTACTCATATCTATCAATAAAATATTTATAACTATTGACACCATGCACGACACGGTTTTTTACAATAAAATATTTTTTTTTCTTCAAATTTATTTTCTATTTTTCAGTTAGACTTTCTATAAAAGCGTGCTCTTAATTTTTTTTACTATTTTTGTATAAGCATTATGTGTGCCCAATTTAACAGGTGTATTCCGCTAACAAAAATCCCCATGAAATTCCAGTAATCCATTCTTAGTGAGCGCCTAAATTGCAAAAATTATCATATGACCAATTTTTTTAACCCTAATTTTAGAAGTTTTGATATTTCATGATTAGTTAGTGAGTGAGAGAGTTTTTCGATTATAAATAAAAGTAGCCTTTAACCGTCTCCAGCGTCCCATTTATCTCTGTACCAAAATTCATCAAAATCGGTTCAGTGATTTAGGCGTGAATGCGTCACAATCAAACAAACTGACTTTCGCATTCATAATATTAGGTAGGATTTATTTGTATAGTATCCTACTAAGGCTTCTCCTATGCGAGAGGTCTAAGTGGTAGGTCCCTTGTATACGAGAGGCCGTCTGAGTAGGTATCGTCGCTTTGTCTATTTCTGCTACCAATCAGCAGGATGTAAGCACTGTTATGTTTTGGTTTGAATAACATTGAAGCCAGTAAAAGATACAGGGCATTATGATTACAGTGCCATGCAGTGCTTTGTCATTCAAAGATCTGTGTGGCGCTGTATCTGTTTATGGGCAGGTGTGGCTCTTACCATCTGGCAAGAAACCTGCTCGTTTTGTCATTCAAGACAATGAAAAAAAAATGGATTTGAAAGTTTTGATGTTAGTCCGTTTGTAAATCCGGATGTTTGGTAGTCAATTATGTTTTATCCTTATCTTATTTCTCTTTCTTTCTTTTATTCGCAACATGTAGTTTACAGAAAGATTTGGCTTGTAATTTTTACGACCAGCCACCTGCCTGACGTTAACCTCTCTGGAAAACACACTCAGACCAGAAACAAATTTTGTTGATCACACAATCATTTGTCTCGGTGCGGGAATCGAACCCGCGGACTCTCGCTTCACAGGTGGCAGTTCGTCCACTGCAATTGTCACTAAAGCATTTAAATAATATGACGATTTACGGCCACGTGTTTATTTCATGCACAAGCTGTTATTTTGTTTTAACTATTTTGAAACTAACATAATCCTAATGTTTAAATATATTTGATGTTCATCTGAACCATGTTTATCTGAGATTAAATCTAAAACTTCTAGTTTCAAAAGCATTGAAATTAAAGTTTGTTTATCATTAGTTAATGGCTGAAATTCGCCGTCTTTTCAAATGCATACAATTTAAAGCGAAAGGTGTAACTATAACACCCACATTTCGCCGAGCGTATTTCAGTCCCATGATGTGATAAAGGGCAAGCCTATCGCCATACCGATTCCAGATTCCGGTTCATTACTAAGCATTAGTGATAGAAAAATCCAATGTCAGTTTACTCGACTCGGGGATGAACCCCGGGACCTCAGCTGAGCAGTCGTACCGCGTACGCAATACAACTGTGCCACCTAAGCAGTCATTTTTTTAAAATTTATTTTCATATAAACCTTATTTGGAATATTTTAAAAACAATTTAAAAAATCATGCCGTTACCAACAAACAGATTTTCATTTCTATATAAATACATTAGTTACAAGTCCATATTTGTTCGAATTGGTATTCTCAAAATAAAATTAAAACATATCAAATCCATTAAATTTCAAGGTTAAAGATAAATAAATTAATTAGACCAGAGTAAAATCAATTACTATAATATAATCAGCCCAGTTAATGCCAGTGATTTCCTGTTAGCGACTGTTGTTTATACAAGTGGTAGGGCTATGTGGTTCACGTATTGTTGTATACAGTATGCATCAGCTAGTTCAACCGAGGCTCCACCATTTTATAGGAAACCGACGTGAAATGATAGAATACTACTGCGTTTCGTATAGTGTATCAGATTTTCAGAAGCCCAAATCTTGCCCCTTTGTATTCCCAATCCCCATACCTTTTCTTTAAGGCCTGCAGCATACATATGATTTTTCTAGTTGTGTGAATGCTCTTAGGCCATGGAGATCACTTACCATCATATGACCCACTTGCTCGTTTTCAGGCCTCGGCGTTAATAAAATTATAGAAAAGAACATACAGTTATCATGTTTGAAAATAAGATCTACAATTTTTTTAATCTGAGCACGGCGAAGTGACTGCGCGACACCTGATGGTAAGCGTAGTGCAACCCAAAAAACCAGCAACCACCGAGAAACAATGAATTTATCGGTGGTCACCGGAATCATGCCGGCTTGTATATACAGGCGGATGACCGATGCAGGCACAATAATACGAGGATGTACCCCTGTACCCGCCCCAACCAACCATCAAGTCCCGTCGCAAGCCCCTCGGGAGAACCGAATATATACACTAGCTGACCCTGGAACACGACCCACACAAGGTGGGTAACTATGGCAGGTTTTAACACCAGTGTACGGTGGTCGCTATCCGGTCGGATACGAGTATCCTCCCACCAGCAAAATATTTTATTTCAGCATAATATTTCGGGAGTATAAAAATTGTAGAGCCGCATTCTGAGTAGCATACTTAGTATAGGTACTCGGGCATAATAGTCGACGCGTGTTCAACTAGCGTGAAACTGAACATAAAACGTCGGTTACCTGCAGTATTTTAACGTACGAAGATAATTTAATGTGGGTTTAAATTATATTAAACACTTAAAACATAACGTAGAGTTTATAAAAGCTCATGCTAATAAAGGACTCAGAATAATTCATAATCACATACGGTATAATGATTTCTTACGTTTACACGAATGTTACTCATTGAAATTGAATTAATAGTCTACCCCGTGACCACGAAGGCTGTAAAGCTTTCGAAACGTCGCGTCGGGACTAAAATTAAAATAAAAAACCGCGATAAAATCCGTTTAAAATTAGTTTTATTTCAAAACATACGGTATATTTATATACACCTCACTCTACGCTCACTTGATGGTAAGCGCCATGTCGGCCATAAACAGAAGCAATGCCACACAGAACTTTGAATTACAAAGCACTTCATGGCACTGAAATGCGCTCCTCACACCGAGTCATAAAATGTTTTCTTTCTGTGAGAGGTTAAATTACATAAATCATTGGTTAAGCTTTTTAGAATCGAATAGAGGTCGTCCTTATTGGTGCAAATAAATTTAGAAACATATTTACAATGCTGAAACTCTGATAATAGCCAGCTGATACAGTCAGGTGTTCGGACTTCGGTCAGTGTTTACCGCATGCATAATTTTTGGTTAATTTTGCTAATTAATATTCACACAAATATTAAACTTATTACGTTGACCATACTTTTAACAGAATCTAAACACGGAGAACCTTCTCAATTCGACGCACTTTTTGACAGCCTCCATAGCGCAGTGGACGAGTAGCCGGCTGCGAAACGAGAGGTCGTGGGGTCGATTCCTGCAAAGACAAATTTTTGTGTGATCCACGAATACGTGTTTCGGGTCTTAGAGTTCCGCACCGCACCGCACGTCTCTCTTAGTTCCTGATACCCACGATACGTGGGTTAACCTTACTATGCTAACCCGTATCGTGGGTCAGGTCTATGTGTGTGATTGTTGGGTGTATTTATTATTTATTTTATTATTATTTCTTCGCCGCGTTTAAATAATGATTACTTTATTGATGTTAAGTTACTTGCTAGTGATTTGTAGTATGTCGACTACTCGACCGTTACTTGCTCTATGCCCGTAAATTATCTACTTGTATTAAAGCTTGTGTATCTCTATTAGGAAATTACCAAATATAATCCATTTTTTTTACAAAACGTAATCCCATTGTGTTTGTTTGTCAATCACGCCTTAACGGCTGAACAGTTTTGAATGAAATTGATACAGGTAGATCGTGACCTGGATGAAGACGTAGCCTACGTCCTATCTATCCAGGAAAAGATAAATGCGGGCGGAGCCGCGAGCAAAAGTTTGTTCTGTATAACTTCGATAAGGTAAGGAGTTCCTCATCCATCCCATCTTCTACAAAATTTTAAAGAATCGTTTTAAAGCATTAATCATGTCAAATTGACGTATAGAAGGTAAGTGTTCAATTGAATCTCATGAGCATATTTTTTTATCCCGGCACGGTAAAGTGAATATACTAGATCTGATTTATACTCTAGATACTAGATTTTATACTCTTTTTAAAAAACGTAGCCTAACTAAGTTTATATCAACTATTTGTTAAGGAAATAGTAATTATGCAAGTGTATCCTATGATACTCAATATATAAATTTCATTTACATATTTTTTTTTTATTTAATTTGTTTTATGGATTTTAATAAAACTTATTGTACGCCTAGTTTCCCCTAGACCTAAATGAAATTATCTACACACAAACCAAAACTTATACCAACTAATTAAACTCAGGAAATGTCTCACATTTTTGTCCAACAAGGTCGTATTAAAAAGAACAAAACCTATAACATTATAAAAGTTGGACGGGGCGTTCCTAAATCGCAACGTTCCGAGATTCGGCGACGAATCGAAAGTGTCCCGGCCAAATTAATTGGAGGACGGTTTGACACGAAAAAAGAAATGTGCGAACTATGTTGACTCTAATGAAAATTTATAGGCACCGTGCTATTACGTGACAATGTAACCTATAAAAAAAAGTACGAGAGGTTAAAATAAAGAATGGTAATAGCATTCCAATGGAAATATAATATGATTCATGGTAATGTAGACAATATATTTTGCGACACTCTATAATAATTGGACCTAGTTACGCAAAAAGAAACCAACCTACAGCAAGGTCAAATGGGGATACTGATTTTGTGTTACTAAATTCAATAATTTAAACTAATTTTATCTCGTAGCTTTTTGGAAAAACAAGCATTAATTAATTAATGTTGCAAAAAATACGGTATTAAAATTAATTTAAATTAATTAATTTAGCAAAACAAAATCTTAATCCATTTGACCCACGGCACGGTCCTTGGTTATTTTGCTTGGTTGTCCTTGGTTCCTTTTTGCGTAACTAGGTCCAATTATTAATTGTAATATCAGCCACAAAGTACATAGTATGAGCCCTATAATGCTACACTCTCCGTAAGTTTAACAGTTAATGTATGATTGAGATATTTTAACTAATTTGAGTAATATATTGTGTCGCGTTTTAATACCCTACTACCCCTTTTCATTATTATCTACGTCCCACAGCTGGACATGGACCTCCTCAACAAATAAGAGGGGGTTAGGCCACGATGCTGGCCTAATGCGGGTTTAGACTTCAAGTACCTTAGAAATTCTTATACATTCTCGCTTATGTAAACAATATTGCACGTAGAGTTACGGTAAATAAGAGAAGAATTATTTAAGGAACTAAATAGGTAGCCTTTTATATTTATTACAACACTGTAAACTCTTAAACCCAGCTAAAGATCACTCATTCATACTATTTACAAATAATACTCCTTTTATAAGCCTGTGAAACATAATCTCAGATGTTCTCAATTTGTTACTCGATACGCAATCACAACAGAAACCTTTCTAAGATAACTTACGGCAATTTTAAGCGTTTATAGCTCTTAGTATCTCTTGATTATATCCCATAAGTTAAAGACTGTTCAAACCATAGGGAATTCCGCGCGATGCTATTTACACGCGCTATTTTTGCCGATTAGTAATTGTGTGAGCGCCTCGCGAATTCGTGAAATTATCGCGAATTGAAAGAGAGAGAAAGAAAAATATATATTTGGTGCAACATAGTTTGGAAACAAAAAGGAAAATAATGTCATAGGTATAAGTTAAAATATTGCTTCAATAAAATTCAGTTCAGCATATTGCTAAATAAGTTGCATAGCGCTGATTTTCAACTGCCCCAAAAATCTCGCTTCAAAGCCATTATTATTACTGTTGTATATCCAAAATGGTTATCAATAACTACCAATAGTTATAATATTTAATCTATTGATCTGTTTAAAAAAGGTACTTACCTATTAAAAGGGTTGTTTCATTTGATGGAAATATAGAAAAGTAAAAAGACTTCACTGACTGAATACTCTGCAATTGTCGATGTTAATGTTTTTAAGCGCGATGAGATTATACAACGTCTTACATATAGGTATTTTTTATTTTTATTTGATTGAATGGCGAGACGAGCAAGGCGCCTGATGGTAAGCGCCACGCCTGCCTATAAACAGAAGCAACACCACAAAGAACTTTGAATTACAAAGTATTGCATGGCTCTGCGCTCGTCACCCCGAGACGTAAGATGTTAAGTCCCATAATATCCAGTAATTTCACTGGCTCCAATGTCCTTAAAAAACTAAATACAACAGTGCTTACACACTGTTGCTTGTCGGCAGAAATAGTCAAAGCGGTGGTACCAATTCTGACGGCCTCTCGCATACGAGGGACTTACCATCTTGTAAACCACTTTGCGTGTGGTGTAATTTATGCAATGTATACTTTACGGTACAATTATTTCACCCCCGTAGTACCAAATCCAATTGCATTGTTTGGACATAAATAAATCAATTTAATAATAAATAATGTGTAATATGTCGATATTTGACATACAACTTTGGACAACACTATATGAAAAACGGCTAAGCTTTAGTCTCACTTCATTATTATATTCGCTCACGCATTTCACCTAATATATAGGGCTCAATCTTATCGATCATAATAATCGATTGGTTACAATTAGCGTGAAATTTTAGGATGTTTAGATTTTGTTAAGGTCTGGTAATTAAGCCCTCAATGCTCAATGTCAGATATATATGACCTTGAAATATGACAAAGTGATACCTTTCTGTAACACGTTGTAAATTAACCTAGCGAGAAATGAAGACTAAGTTCACGTGGTTACGGCATATTGCGATCGAATTCTTCAAAACTGCGATCGTCTGATGTTTTTCGCTTTAGTTTGAACAGTGCTTTAATGAGTATTAATTCTTTGTTCGTTTTGTGCCCTATAATAGGAGGGATATTTCTGGAGGACAGACAGGCATTTTAATTGGCGCTTTGGATCAAAGCACCATGGGCCAAGGTATTTTGGACGTATTTGCCTGTGCCTGGGTAATAGGTAGCTGAGTGGGCGGGCGATATCTATGTGCTGATAAAATCTTGACATTATATACTTTGTTACTAATCAATACAAATAAAAATAAGTATCTCATATCAGAAACGCAAGCTTTAACAGTAGAAAATAAAATAAATATAAGGAATCTCAAAAAATAACACTGAAAAGTCAAAAGTAACAATTTCTAGAGGTGTCTTTGGAGTCTGTACCTACCTATGCCGCTGCCGCCAAATTGCACCAATTCCAAAGAGATTTCAAGAATTTTTTTTTGACGGTTCTATTATTTTTTTAAGTCGGTTTTTAAGTTTTGTTGAAACTTTTTTTATTTTTTGTGCGAAGTACAGTTATGCAATATAAATTCCAATACAATAACTCAACCGCGACGAGAGTGCTGGTATCCATTGAGGAGTTTAGTTTTTTGTCCGTATTCCGTGATCTGACCCAAATGTATATTAGACCACATCGCAGCTAAACTCTATCGAATGATTTTTGTCCAAAAAAATGGTCTACAAATAAAGCAAAACAAAATGAACAAAACCGACTGAATTTATAACCTCCTTTTTTAAAATCGGTTTATAAAATAAAGAATTCGTTTAATTAAAATTGAAATTGTTGGTTTTTCCTCATAATTACTTTTGGGTATAATAAATCTAGTTCTAAATTTGTTTATTAATAAAATACATAACATTTACATTACCATTTTCGTATAATATTAATACTTAACAAAACCACAAAGCTTTATTTAAGTAATTCAAAAACGCCTAAATATTCCATCGTATTACAGATTGCTAAGCAGAAAATAAAAGGAGCAATCGTAGTTTTGAATCTAAACTACGATGTTTTTCCTTCTGATTCATTTTCTATCTAAAAGATTAAATTACTAAATATCATAGATTTTTATTGAAATCCAATATTCTTAGTCAAGAAAATTATTACTCGCAGTTGCTTGCTGCCCTACGGCCTACAAATGAATTGAGACTGATAAAATGACTTTTCTTTCTTGTGTATTTAGGGCTTAGATTATATAATTGAATCACGATATACAACCACACGTTTTATATTTATCATTCATTCATTATGGGATGAAAGTAAGGTCTGAAAACAGTGTACTAGTTGCTTATCTACTTATCCCTTCAGTATTTTTGAATGACGAAACGAGCACACCGCTGGCCTGATAGTAAGCGCCACGTCCGTCCATAAAAGAGGCAAGACCACACAGCAAAATATGTATACATGCGTTTGATCTTGATCCAATATATTTTTATATAGCAGAATCACGAGACGCGAAAGCGCAGCGCCTGTCCATTAGCAATAGCAACACACAGAACTTTTAAATACAAAGCTCTGCATGGCATTGTGCTGCGCTCTACCCCGAGACATAAGATGGTAAATCTCATAATATCTAGTAATGTTACTGGCTTCATTGCCCTTTAAACTGAAACATAACAGAGCTTGCAGACTACTACTTGGAGACAGAAAACGATAAAGTGTGCGATATCAATCCAGAATTCCATGTGATGAAGCGATAGCAATAAAATTTAAATGTGATTATTCTTAAACTTCCATTGTACTAAGACTTAGTGGTGTACTTATTGTTTCTAATACTTTTGTATTTAATTAAAAAGAGCTTGAGCTTACGCGGATTAATGTCCGGATTAGATCTACAGTTGTGCCCGCCCGATAACTTTTCTTCTAAAGAGCTTATCGGTCATAAATGATTTATTAAAGACTGTCCTTCTTTTAACTTCCATTAGAATTTATATGATATTCAGTTATTGCTTTATACGCAAGGTATATATACACATCTTAGGTAGAGTAAGAAATGAGATTATGGATACTTTCGAGATATACTGACAAGGTGGTAGGTCCCTCGTATGCGAGAAGCCGTCTTGGTTGATTTCACCATTTATCTATTTCTGCCGACAGCAACAGTGTGTAAGTACTGTTGTGTTTCGGTTTGAAGGACATTGAAGCCAGTGAAAAAATAAAATATAAGACAATAAACTTTGCCATAAAATATAATTACAGGAAACTAGTCAGCAATTTGTATTGAATACTACACTACTCACGAGACTAGACTCACGCCTATTTTGATAGGGGTAGGCAGAGACAACGAAATTCCACATGTTACAATCCATGCATATCTTTTTTACCTACATCACTCTCATTAAATTCTTCACGAATGCACGTCAGATTAAGACTATTTTCTCTAGAATATCTCCGACTTGTAATTATACCATTCACACTCGCCATATATATTTGTTTCGTCAATATTTTGTCATCCAGCCTATGTACATCGTGATTTCTGTTTCGCAATTTTAACATTCCTGCGTTAGTACTTATCATACTGGAAAAGGTGAAACTAAAATTTATTTTACTTTTTTTACGCGCACCAAGGGACAGATCACATAAACTTATTAAAACAGGTCCCCGGCCCTTAACATCGCATCATGAGCAATAAAATCGATTTATAGACTCACTTGCCTCCGCCAGTATTGTATTTTTATTTTAAAGACATATCGAAGAATTAATACGCGTCTTTTTATGTTAGTATTATACAGTACGAAGTATCGACACTGTCCCCTTTGCGACAGTGACACTTCTTTTACTTTCTTTCGATGTCCAAAGTCGATATTTACGTTGTGATATGAATGATTTATCACAAAATATATTTATGGTTTAGTCTGTTGCAGCCGAGAATATGTTTGTATCACTTTATGACAACAAACTTTTGCCCCCAGCTCCACTTGGATGAATAGGTTAAATGGTACCATAAGGGACTGTGCCCCTTATAATAAATATTTTTTAGTTAAAATTTTCCTCCATTAAATATTTTTCCCGGCGCCAGAATCGATCCCTCTACCGGCATAAAAAGAAGCTATGTCACTCTATGGCATATAAACTATCTCTTTACAAAAATATTTCCATTGCTCCATTGCTGCGTGAAAAAAGGTCAAAACAAAAAACACAAAAGGCCCAAGGGCCTCTGCATGGCTTAAGACGGTCTTGGAGAGAACTCAAATATTTAGCCTGATACGGAAACTGACTACAACTATAGTGATATTAATACAGAATTAAGATCGTCGAATTTAATTATCGCTAGTTAATATTTTACACCCCCCCCCCCCTCAATGATGTTGACGATTTGAAGGTACAAAAATCTACCGGAATGGAGGTTTTGCGCAACCGAAATTCAGCGAGGCGTGGCGACGCGTTTTTGTTATTTTTTTTTGTTTAGAATGTTGTATAAATATTTTGTAGCAAACGGACAAAAAGATTGTATTGTTCTGCTGTTGACAGATTGGCATATTTTCTTTAAAATATTTAGTTTAATAAGCTAAGTATTTGCGGTAAATTTACAAGGCTTTAACTGCCACACTCGGAGACGTAAAATAACTTTAATTTTCATTTAGTAATTTCAGTCAGTTAATGCTTTATGTTCCGTTACTGAATCCAGAATAGACGTCTCTGAGAAATAAGTTCTAAGAAATGAATTAAGGACAATTAAAGTCTAGTGACATCTCTGAGTGCGGCAGTAAGTGGCTTAACATCTTATGTCTCGAGTGGATGAGCACAGAACGGCGATATTTACTTCTTTGTAATTCAAAGTTCTGTGTGTTGCTATTGCTAATGGACAGGCGCTGCGCTTTCGCGTCTCGTGAATCTGCTATACAAAAATATATCTGGTCAAGATCCAACGTATTATACATAATATTTTCATATAAAAGCAGCGATACCTCAGCGGGATTGGTACGGACTATCGAGACGAAAGGTCGCAGGTTCGTAACCGGCCCCAAGAGCATACACCTCTGACTTTTCTAAGTCACGTGTATATTAATTGTTAATTATCGCTTGCTTTAACGGTGAAGGAAACATCGTGAGGAAACCTGCATACCTGAGAACTCGATAAGATTTTTCGAAGGTATGTGAAGTCTACCAACCCGCATTAGGCCAGCGTGGTGGACTAAGGCCTAACCCCTCTCATTCAGTAGAGGAGGCCCGTGCCCAGCAGTGGGACATGTATAATACAGGGATAGTAAAAAAAAAACATATTATTTCATAGAATTTACCTGAAATATCTAATTACTTATTCATACACACCTGGTTTTTATATGGGGCCATTAAAAATATCTGTTTATTACCTTCAAATATATTAGTAACCGCTTTACGAGAAGGCACTAAATACAAGACGTGCAATCGAAACTACGCTCATTTAACCGAAGCAGGTGCAACACACACCGACTTGTTAGTCTACTACGTTTCTTTTTAATACTGGTATGCTCTATTTATAGTTAAGGTCGGACTAAGGTGGAAGAAATTTCTTTGTAGAAACAAATAGCATTTTACTTAAACACAGCGGTAAAATTATAATTTCTTTTGTGCTATTGCTAGGAAGGTTTTTTAATTTTCAGCGTTACACGTTTCTAAATTATATTTTAGGGTCCCCTCGCCAAATGCAAAATCTCAAAATCAAAACGCAACAAAATCCTTATAATTTCGTCATGTTCATTTGATCGTATGTCATCCATCCGCATGTCACAGCCGTTTTACTCGGAGACTTCTTCGTTGTACCTGCCCTTATCCCACTCGCAGTGGGGGCTTTTTAACACATATGACAGAAAGATTTGATTTGTAGTTTTAACGACCAGCCGCTTGTCTGACGTTAACAGGGAGAACACACTCTCAGACCCGGAACAAATATTTGTGGATCGCACAAATATTTGTCTCGGTGCGGGAATCGAAAACGCGGCTCTTCGCTTCACACCAGCTAAACGCCCACTGCGCCACGGAGGCGCACGGTGTTACACAGAGAAGTATATGGATGAAATTTGGATGATAGATGATAATGAAACGTAGCGGTTACCGTATCGTAATAAGGTGTAGTGAAATTAAAATATATATTTTTGAAGTGACTACATATGTAGCTAAGCCATATTTTTTTCCATTGGACATCTTTAATGTGCTAAAAAAAACATGTGAGGTATGTATTATTAGATAGGTCCTTAAAAAAGTATGGAGGTTGCTCAATGACTGTTTACATAAGAGTTTTGTGAGATGTGTGACTTTAAAGTAGTGAAAAATGTAGGTATCCTTCCCCCTATTACTTTCTCGGTTACACTACGGAACTCTTCATTCGTGTGTGGTCCGATGCGAACTTAGCCGGTTTTTTTTAATTTTAATTAACCTTTGAGAACGAAATTGTTTATTTTTTCCAATGATGATAATGTTGCCTTTCTTTTTTATAGCATAAGTCTGTAAACGACCAAAATATTGGTTATATTTTGGACCAACTAAATAATGATGAATGATAATACGATGCATGAGTCGTATCAACACTCTTTGATCACTTATTATTATTATAACGTTTGTCGTCATTATTTTTCATAGTCCAAACGTCTGCCATAGTCTCAATATCTTTAAAACCAGTCTTCAGTGATTGTCTTGGCTTTTTTATTTCATTTCTACGATTTACTTTGCGGAACTCGTCGTGAACTACTAAGTGCGATTCCAAGAAATTCAATTTCACCCGTGCAAACAAATTGCACCGATATTATAGGTAAGTCATTTATTTCTACTATAGAGGAAAAAGTTAATTTGACTTGTAACTTGAGAGGTGCTACTTTCTACATGACAGTACAAAACTTAGGTATACCCCCCTGTAGGAGCACAATACAGAAAACACTGCAGAAACTAGCACTTTTATGATCTTATAAACCAAACGATCACGTGTGTGCGTGCGAGTGTGTGTCTATGTGTTGGTGGGTTCGTAGCGTCTAAATGGATGGAACTATTTGCGTTTTTTAAGCTAGTCTAATCTAGATGGCTATGACTGAAGTTCAAAAGTTACAGATGTTTTTCTAATCCCAGACCGGTACTGTTATAGCCGATAGACTCGTTCGTGTCGTTGTCCACCATCGTCGTTGTTTACTGAACTAACATCTTAATTTCTGAAGTAAAACAATGCTGATCCATTCAGTAAACAAAATACACCTTAGTGTAAACATAAAATACGGTCAAAAAATAAGTGGATAGCACATTAATTCTATTTATGTTGTTAAAAGAAATATACAAAGTCGGTTCCCATAGGGGCTCGGAGTAATGAAGCCATGTGTCTTCGTACAAACAATCAGAACTGGCCTCACCATATGTGGGCATATTGGAACTTGACATTGATAGAAATAATTCTGGTACACGTGTGTAAGGACAAGGGTGACTTTGATTAAGATGTCTCGACGCTAAAATTAGAGCAAAAAGAATCAATTAAATTTTAATGCGTCATAAAAATAAAGACATACATTTTATTAACAGTGGCATTTGATTTATTTATAACATTTATTGTACATATTCCAGGACAGTCTCCGTGGCGCAGCGGGCGACTAACCGGCTGTGAAGCTAGAGGCCGCAGGTTTGATTCCGCGACAAATCTTTGATCCACAAATATTTGTTTCGTGTCTGGGTGTTTTCTCTCCAGAGGTGTTAACTTTAGGTAGGCGGCTGGTCGTATAAACTATAAGCCAACTCTTTCTGTAACATGTGTTAAAAGCATGTTACGCCGACCGCACTGCGGGTGGGATGAGGGCAGGTGGAAGAAGTAGATTGTATGTTCTCCAGAACATACACACAATAGTTGTTGGAATTATGGCTCAATGCAATCTGTTACAGAAAACCATGGAGGATAAGACAAAGTGTTTAGAGCGTACATTCGGCAAACTTATTAAATAAATGCAACCCTAATTTCTATGGATATTGTTACGGATGACGAGCCGGATTAGTGGTTCGCATTAACTAGTGTTAATATGTATGTAAATATGTCTGTTATTATGTTTGTAGTAATTGCGTAAAATGTCTGTTATTATGTTTAATTGTGTAAAAATAGGTATATCGCCGAACGCGGCGAAACTAGGTCACGAAATGACAAACTGAGCAGAGAATGCCATATTCCAATTGGAATTCGTCCAATTGGAACACGACACCGCTCCGAAGTACTTAAATTTACACGTGTCTCGATTATTATTGTTATTTAAGATATCATGTGAAAATTGTGTAATAGGTTAAAGTGCACGCGTTAGGTCGCGCACCTCGAGATAGGTCAACACATGTCAATCGAATAAAAGAGAGGCCCGGTTTTCATAGCGTCACGATCCGGCCAGCAAGTAATATGAAGAAATAAGAAATAGAAGTAAGAAATAGAAGTAAGAAATAGCAGTAAGAACCATTGTGTATTTTTATATGTGTGTCACAGTTGGAAATACAGTATTGTTTTTATGTCAAGACGGTGTTTTTATTAGCAAAGTCAAGGGCAAAAGGCTTTGTGAGGGTAACGTCGTCCACAGTCTGGTCCTTCGGCAGCCGGATCTAGAAGACTCAAGAATCGTCACGGAAGATCAGCGTAAGGTCACGTTGATAAAGTGACGAAGCAAATCTGCACTTCGGAGTGAAGACCGCCCACAGATCGCGAATAAATCTGTGCAGCGTGACACTCAAGGGAGGTAAGTGCAGGCTTATCATTTACAACGTGTTCGTCGAAATCATTGGAAGATCACCGAACGGTGCAACGGGTTTCGTCGAGTTATCATTGGAAAATCACCGAACGGTGCAACGGGTTTCGTCGAGTTATCATTGGAAAATCACCGAACGGTGCGACGGGATTCGTCGGGTTCATTGGGAAGATCACCCAAAGGTGCAACGAATCAAGACAAGACGCGTCGAGACAAGTTTGAAGAACGTTCAAAAACGCGTCGTGCTTCTGCCTGAAGAAAGAAGCATAGCAATTAAGTAAATAAGGCGCTTGACCACCTAACGGTGTCAAACGGTGAGGCGCTTTATTGACGCCTTTTTCAAGGCGCCAGTGGTGTTTAGTGCAACGCCACGAGCCTGTAAAGAGCAATCCCAAGCTCAGGCTTAATTGCACGGCACTTCTACGCCCGTAAGAGTGCAAGTGTTGCGGGGGCCAGACTGCAGGCACTGCCAAAGGGGTCGGACATTCCAGCCGACTACCGAGCGCCCCGTACACACTTGTACCCCTCTGCCGGGTAGAACCCACCTTTCCCTTCCCGAATTCCCATCTCCAAGGGAGCATATCCCGGTTAATCCCGGGCCCTCCTGAGGAACTGTTAGGGTGTTAGGGCTGTTAGGGTGTTAGGGTGTTAGGGTGCTAGGTGGTTAGGGGCGTCAAGTGCCGAAGATGCCGACTACGAGGAGTCAAGCCGCCGAGGATAAGGCATTACGGGTCTACGAGGACTACCCCGCGTCGCCATCCGTACAAGCATCCGCGTCCGCGCCGGGAACGTCGCGACCGGTCGTCAGAACTGTCGCGATAGACCCGATGACGTCAGAAATCACACCGTCGGGTGAACCCACCGCCGCCGCCGGACGTAGGTCGCGAGCGCCGTCGGTACATTCACATCGCTCTACCGCTAGTGCGATAGCTCGGATTAGGCAAGCGGAATTGGACGCAGAAGAGCAACTAGCAGAGATTCGTCGTCAGGAACTGCAGTTGCAAGCGTCAATCATTAAGAAGAGGTTAGCCGCGGACGTCGCCACGATACGCGAAGAAACTGATAGGGAAAGTTTAGGCGGGGACGACGCCGTGGATACCGACAGAAGGGTTAGTGATTGGCTTCAACACGCTCAAATACGGGGGGAGCAGAACGACAGGGGACGCTCACCGCTTCGGGCAGTGCCGAAGGCGGCCGAGCCACGTCGTTTGCCCACCCCGGAGCGTGCGGAAGAATCACGCCAACCTGTCACACAGACGCCACACAAATCCAAGGAACGAGGGATTGAGCGTCTTGCGGATACATTAGAAAGAATGATGCGACGCCGAGCGCCACCTAGGCAAACACAAGATCTGCCCGTGTTTACCGGAGCTGCGGGAGAATGGTTACCGTTTAAGGCAGCCATGAGGGAATCGACAAGTTTGCACGGATTCTCTCCCGCAGAAAACTTAGCGCGGCTCAGAGTGTGCCTAAAGGGTGAAGCGCGTCAAGCGGTGTCGGCATTGTTATGTACCGCGACCGAACCGTCCAAGATTATGCAAACATTAGAACAATGTTATGGACGGCCGGAAACTATAATCGACCAAGCGATGGACGATTTAAGGAAATTACCGCGAGTAGGTACGTCGGCCGCGGAATTAAACAATTTCGCCATAAAACTACAAAATGTAGTTACGGTCATAAATTGCATCGATGACCGCGGGTATTTATGGAATCCCATGTTAGCGCGTCAAGTCACAGACAAATTAAGCCCACATGTTAGATCAAAGTGGTGTGACTACGCGGAAGAATTCGGGTCGAGAAGAGAACCCGAAATAGTTACGTTGTCGCAATTTTTAATGCGCGAAGCCGACAGAGCAGTCCGATACGCGTATTCGAACACGACGCTGCCCGGGGCGACGCGCACCGCGCCGGTAGTGAAACCGGATATTCGCCCACGTCGAGCGTTTGAGCGGGGTCGTGGGGCGCCTGTGTACGCCACGGCTGAGACACCGTCCGATAAGGACGTGTGTTTTTGCTGTGGCGCTAAACACAGAACCACGACTTGCAAAAAATTAAAGGACATGCCCATAGAAAATCGGTGGAAATGGGCCAAAGAAGCGGGCGTATGTTTTCTATGTCTAGAAAGCAAACATAGACGCTTCAAATGTACAAGCGGGAAATGTGAGATGCAAGACTGCGGTCGATTGCATCATACGCTATTACACAACAAGAAAAAAGAGGACACTACCGAAACGGTTTCGGATGAATGTGTCACAGCCACGGTAATAGCGCAAAGTCCGACGCAACATCAACAAGTGAAGCTAAAGATATGTCCAGTCACGCTCAAAGGACCCGCGGGGTACATCGACACGTACGCATTATTCGATGAGGGCTCGACAGTAACATTGGTTGACGAGGAGATTGCCGGGATGATCGGAGCGAACGGCCCGAAACGTGCATTAAACATCCACGGCGTCTCTTCAAGCCAGCGAGAGCTCGAGAGTCGCGTCATCGAGATCGGCATACGTGGTCGCAAGCAAGATGAGTACCACACGGTGAGAGCGCGCACCATGAAAAGTCTCGCTTTAGGTAGCCAATCAATCGAGGCAGGGCTATTAAAAGCGAACCATTTAAAAAGGTTGCGTTCGGAGGAAGTATGTTACGCGAATGCGACACCTCGCATACTCATCGGAGCCGACAATTGGCAATTAATTGTCACTCGCAAGCTACTCACTGGGAAAAAGGGTCAACCGGCCGCATCGCTCACTCAGCTGGGCTGGATATTACACGGCACAACACCAAAAAGTGTAATAAGTAGGAGCGGTGAGGCCGTGTTACATATACGCACTGGCCAAGAGGCGTGTCGTCAACAAAATGCAGACGACTTACACGAGTTAGTCAAGGCGCATTTTGACATAGACGCGTTAGGTATCGTCGCCGCCACTAAACCAAACCCCAAAGAGGAGCGTGCCAAAAGCATCGTGGAACGCACGATGAGGCGCGTTGAGGGGAAGTATGAAGTTGGTTTACCGTGGGTCTCGGATGACGTCGTCTTACCACCAAGCTACGACATGGCCATGCGCAGGTTGCGCAGCGTAGAACGCAAGATGGACAAATCGCACGAGTTCAAAGAAGCGTATACCAAACAAGTAGAAGCGTTGTTGGCTAAAGGGTACGCAGAGTGCGACGAAGGAGGTGCGGACGACCACCCGCGGACGTGGTACCTACCTCACTTTGCCGTCACCAACCCGAATAAGCCGGGGAAATTAAGAATGGTGTTTGACGCAGCAGCCTGCTCAAACGATGTTTGTCTTAATGACAAGTTATTAGACGGCCCCGATCTCTTAAAAGCGTTACCGGGAATCTTGTTTAGATTCAGAGAAAAACGAATCGCAGTAACCGCGGATATAAGGGAAATGTTTCTCCGAATCAAAATACGCAAAGAGGATCGCGTGGCCCAACGTTTCTTATGGCGCGGAAACGATCGAACGAGTCCGCCAAAGAAATATGTAATGCCGTCAATGATTTTCGGGGCCCGAAGTTCGCCCTTTTTAGCCCTCAGCGTTAAGAATAAGAATGCATTAGACCACAAGGCCTCGCATTCATTAGCGTACGAGGCAATAGTAAACAATCATTACATGGACGACTGGGTCGATAGCTTCGACTCTGAGGAAACGGCCGCGCGGACAATAGCTGAGGTGCGAGAGGTACATAGCAACGCCGGGTTCGAACTCGCAGGTTGGAGTTGCAACCGGCCCGAGCTATTGCGCGACATTCCCGATGAAAATAAGGCGCTATCTCCAAAGGAGTTAGGCACGAACGCTAACGCCTGCGGTAAGACACTCGGGTTGTTGTGGTTGCCCAACACCGATCAGTTGGCCTTTAATACGGCTATGCACCGAGTGCCCGATGAGGTAAAGCAAAGTCAACGACCGCCGACAAAACGCGAGGCACTAAGCGCGGTTATGTCGATTTTCGACCCGTTAGGTCTAGTTAGTCCGTATACTATTACGGCTAAAATAATGCTTCAGGGGCTATGGAAGCAAAAATTAGGCTGGGACGAACCCCTACCGTGCGACGAGGCGTCGATATTTGATGAGTGGAAAAGAGACTTAAAATATATCGACGATTTACGCCTACCTCGGTGTTATGACGTAATCAATGACGACATAACCAACGTGCAGCTACACGTTTTCTGTGACGCGAGTGAGCAAGCCTACGCGGCGGCCGCGTATTGGAGGCTCACAAAGGGTGACCGCGTCGAGATAACGTTGGTAGCGGGTAAGGCTAAAGTAGCACCCATAAAGGTGCAAACTATACCGCGCATGGAGCTCCAAGCGAGCTTGATCGGAGCGCGACTTGCCGCGAGTATAGTGAAAGAACATCGGGTTAAACCCGAGGTCGTTTTATGGAGTGACTCGAAAACCGTGTTACAATGGATACGTAAAGATTCGACGCGATACACTCCATATGTAGCTCACCGGTTGGGTGAAATAGCCGAGTTAACGCGCGTGGACCAATGGCGATGGGTTCCGACGGCGCATAATGTAGCCGATGACGCGACGCGTATCGGTAAAACAAAAATGGTCAGTGACGATCGATGGTTTATCGGGCCATCATTCCTATACAAAACGGAGGAACACTGGCCGAGCGAGACTACGGAATCGTGTGAGGACACGGAGGAAGTGTTGGCGACAACCGTGACGGTGGAAACACCGTTAGTCGACATCACCCGGTTTTCCTCTTATGAGCGATTGGTGCGAACCATAGCTTGTGTATTAAAATTTACGCGAAAATGTCGTCGTCAAGACGGCCAGTCGCGACTAGAACTAATTAAAGAAGCTGAGCTCCTCTTATTGCGACAGGCGCAGGAGGATAGTTTTCCTGACGAACTCCGCCGTCTAAAGAGTGGCAAAGCGATGGAACGCACTAGTCGCCTGTATAGGTTAGACCCGAAGTACGACAAAGACCAAATTATTAGGCTCAACGGTCGTATCAACGCCGCGATGGTTCCCTCCGACATGAAGGAACCTCCGATACTAGACGGATCGCATTATTTATCTAAGTTATTGATACGGCGGGAACACGCGCGATGTCATATAGGACAGGAACAAATCGTGAATAATTTGCGTCAACGGTATTGGGTACTTCGGTTACGCCCTACAGTGAAAAACATTTTACGCGAATGTGTCACATGCAAACTCCGACGAGCTGCTCCCGCTATACCGGTGAAAGGCAATTTACCCGAGGCTCGGTTAAGCGCACACGTAAGGCCTTTTTCAAAGTGCGGTGTGGACTGCTTCGGGCCCATGTGGGTAGCCATAGGCCGGCGGAGAGAAAAGCGTTGGGGTATGCTGTTCACGTGTCTCGTAACTAGGGCCGTACACATAGAACTTGTTCCCAGTCTTAGCACGGATTCAGCCATCATGGCCATAAGGAGGATGGCCGCACGACGGGGATGGCCGAAGGAATTTTGGTCCGATAACGGGACTAATTTCCGCGGAGCGGAAGCCGAATTGATAAGCGCGTTCAAAGAATGGCTTCCCGCTCTTAAGGAAGTAGCAGAAACGAACCGCGTCGAGTGGCGATACATAGACCCAGGCGCACCAAACCAAGGAGGGGCTTGGGAACGTCTAATTAGGAGTGTAAAATCCACTCTCGCGGTAACGTTAAACGAGAGAACGCCGAGGGAAGAGGTTTTGGCAACATTATTGGCGGAGGCCGAACACACAATAAATTCGCGCCCTCTCACGCATGTATCGGTCAATCCGGACGACACCGAGGCATTGACGCCTAACCATTTCCTTCTCGGTACCGCGGTCGGTTTACCGTACATCGGAAAGTGCGAGACGGCAGATAAGCGGACATGGCGCGCTGCACAGGCGCTCGCGAATATGTTCTGGGAGCGGTGGGTCAACGAGTACTTACCTACTTTAACGCCTCGCGGCGACATACGTAAAGCGCCGAAAAACCTAGAAACGGGAGATATCGTAGTTATCGCGGACGGCCTTCTACCGCGAAATGTATGGCCATGGGGCCGCATAGAACGAATTTATACGGGGCCAGATAACGTGGTTCGAAGTGCGGATGTGCGAACGCGAGGGGGAGTTCTCAGACGACCAGTCAGGAGGCTCATCATCCTCCCGATAAAACGGGGCTGCGAGGATCTTCGCCGGGGGGAGGCTGTTACGGATGACGAGCCGGATTAGTGGTTCGCATTAACTAGTGTTAATATGTATGTAAATATGTCTGTTATTATGTTTGTAGTAATTGCGTAAAATGTCTGTTATTATGTTTAATTGTGTAAAAATAGGTATATCGCCGAACGCGGCGAAACTAGGTCACGAAATGACAAACTGAGCAGAGAATGCCATATTCCAATTGGAATTCGTCCAATTGGAACACGACACCGCTCCGAAGTACTTAAATTTACACGTGTCTCGATTATTATTGTTATTTAAGATATCATGTGAAAATTGTGTAATAGGTTAAAGTGCACGCGTTAGGTCGCGCACCTCGAGATAGGTCAACACATGTCAATCGAATAAAAGAGAGGCCCGGTTTTCATAGCGTCACAACACACACACACGTCTACATTCCGCTCTGAGCACCGGTTCGGATCGGACGTACGGTTTTGTGGTCGTAGCACCTGCTCGGCCATAAAGCTGGTTCTCTGACCCGAGTCGTTGCCCGACTACCTGAGCCCCTGCGCTCGGTCCCTTTTACGATCGGTGCCGCGTCCTTTTCAGGACAGGGTACCGCTCAATCTTCCGTGTTTTTACACGATTTTGGCCCCTTCGGGGCGTAAGCTCGGTGGTTAACCTAACGGTGTAAACAAGCCGAGCTTGCGGGGACCCGGCCCGCGTTTTTAGCCCCTTCAGGGCTAAAGCGAGGCCGGACGGGTGCGGATCAGGAGGCACGTGGAGTGACCCCACGGTCTCCCCCGCACATCGCCCTCCCAACCTTACCCATCCCCAGCATCCATCCCGTGTTCCGGTTGAGCGTGCGGTCTCCGGACCAATATCGCTTACGGTTCACGGACTGTTAGGAACCCTCTCGCACATTGAGATTGGCAGAGGGAGACAAGCTTAGGGCACGCCCTAGTTTTAAGTACATCCCCCCTCGCCTATCCCCGGCGAGGAGGGTCATTCACCTACTCACCCCCGGGCGCACCTACCCGGGGATTGGGTTCTCCGTCTAAACCGCGACCGCGCCCCGCCGCGTAACTAAGTGCGATAGCCCCCGGTTTTCTTGTGGGTTCTTTCCCGGGGGAACGCACCGCTTCCCGAACCCACTCGCGGTAATTTTCACTCAAGTTAGGTGGGCTTGGCCCCAGCCAATAAGATGGCTGCCGCCAAGCCAGTCGAATCGTCAATTGACGATGCTACTATTCTAGAGATAATCGCAAACCGACCGCACCTCCGCAAACAGATTCTCGACGCCGAGGAACCCGCCATAGCAACCTCCACTCCGAAGAAGCGGCCGGGCTCAGCCCTGAGCTCGCCCGCTTCCGAGGAAGCCTCTAACGAGGAGAATGCGTCTTCAGAGGGAGAGTCCACGGACGGGGCCTCTTCTTCCTCAACTTTTACAACGGTTAAGAGCCGTAAAAAGAGGAGGAAGAAGAAGGCTAAGTTCGTGGATTATTCCATGGTCTCGCAGACTCCAGAATCCTCTGCCCAAAACTCTCCCGCACCCGCATCCGCTCCCGCCTCTAACGCCGCATCCGACTCAGAGATGCAAGTAGATAGGCCCGCGACTCCTCCCCGGGCTCCCGCCCAGGCCTCCCAGGCCCCCGCCCAGGCTCCTGCCCAGGCCGCCTCAACTTCAGCCAAGGCTCCCGCCGCGGCTAAAAAGCCCTCTGCCCCATTAATAGGGGTACATATCATAGCCCCCCTGACCATACCGCAGGTTCTCCGCTGCATTGGTCCGGGCCTTATCAATAATACCTCGTGGAATCTTCCACGTAGCAAACTACTCATTTTCCCAGTCAATTCAAATGCCCACCGAGAGATCACTAAGACTCTCGATAACAATAATTTCCAATATTATACCCACTCTCTCCCTGAGGAACGTAACTATCGTTACGTTATCAGGGGCGTCCCTTTATGTATGCCCACTCAGGACGTCAAAGACGGCCTCATAGAGCAGGGCATCGAATGCCTAGAGGTGCACCGTATGCACGCTTCCACCCGTAAGCCCGACTGTCCTCGTAAAGGACTTTACGAGATGGTGCTTGTAGTCCTTAAGTCGCGTAAGGACTGCGACGCCATTTTTAATATTAAATCCGTTGCCGGCCTGGGAGGCATCCACGTTGAGCTTCCCTTCAGGAAGAACCTTATAGGGCAGTGCCACAACTGCCAGATGTATGGTCACGCAGCCCGTGGCTGTAGGTTAGCCCCTCGTTGTGTGAAGTGCCTCGGAGAGCACTCCACACACGACTGTCCCCGTCCCAAAGACATTTCTCAATGCACGGAGCCGCCTTCGTGCGTCAACTGCGGGCAGTCTGGCCACCCGGCCAACTACCGCGGTTGTTCCAAAGCTCCCAAGCCCCGCAAGCCCCTTCAGGGCAGGCAATCCCACCACACTAGGGCCCCTCAGGCCAAACCCCAAGAGCAATTTAGGCTCGCTCCGCCTCCACTAATAAACCCCTGGTTCCCACCTTTTAAACAGGTGGTCCCGGTCCCTACCCAACCTATCATCCCTCCGGCGAACGTTGCCCCTAAAAAGGCAGCGCCCGCCGCTCCTTCCAAGCCAGTGGCGGCTTCCTCGGCGGCACCCGCTCCCGCTCCCGCGACCGCGACCGCGCCCGCGCCCGCACCCATAGTCGCCCCTCAGGCGAATAATCCCTCTCCCCAATCGGCGGGAGTTAGGTCCTTCCTCCCGGAGGAGGACCTATATCTGGCCACAGAGCCTATCTCGGCCCAAGCGTGGGACCGAGTTAGAGCCCTGACCTCCGCGGGTAACGACTTCGTTACCCGCATCGCAGTTCGCGTCCAACGTGTCATGCGTCTGGGCGACTGCGACCAGACTCGTTCCCTTCTGGACGAGATATCTGTCCTGCAGACCCAGCAGAGACAATACATGTTGCAAACCATTCTCGGTTCCTGATGGCTGCGAATGTTTTGCAACGCCCCTCGCGGACTAAACCCTGCTCCCTCAGAGTGGGGTTTTTCAACATAAACGGCATCAAGGATGACCGTTTAGAGCTCTCTCATTTTGTCCGCGACAACGACTTAGACGTTTTCCTCATCCAGGAAACGTTTCTCAAGCCTCCAAGGCGTAGTCCAAATCTTCCCAACTACCGACTCGTGCGCAACGACCGCGTTACGGGTCCATTAGGCGGCACTCTCATATATTATAAAAGGTCCCTGCACTGCATACCTCTTGATCCCCCGGTAGGGCTGAGGAACATTGAGGTCTCGGTCTGTAGGTTAGCCATGACAGGCCATCTGCCAATCACCATAATATCCGCTTATCTCTCTCCCAGTAAGGAGCTTCACTCCACAGATTTAGATATCCTATTTGCATTGGATAATTCCGTCCTAGTGGCGGGAGACTTCAATGCCAAGAATACCCTCTGGAGCTGTCATCGCACTAATGCGAGTGGCATCGCTCTGGAGGCTAATCTTGAAAGAATAGGCATAGACATCCTTGTACCCAACGAACCGACTCACTACGGACATGCAGGACAAAGGCCCGAGATACTCGACATAGCGCTTGTAAAGAACGTATGCTTACGCATGCGTTCTATACAGGTGCTACAAGAGCTAGACTCGGACCACAGACCTGTGATCTTAGATTTTGTTCCCCATAGAGGCCCCGATGACACAGGTCTTAACAAACCGACGAGGATTCGGACAGATTGGCGCCTCGTAGGCGACAAGCTGGCCGACACCTCGTCCAGTGCTCTTGCCGCGATCCCTGACCGTATCGAAACTCCCGAGGAAACGACAGTGGCGGTACGTTGTTTCACCACTCACCTGCAAAACGCCGTGAGCGAAAGCTCCAGGGAGGAACATGTGGCTGTTCCCAGTCACATGTTGCTCCCTAACGACGTGCGGGCTGTGGTGAGAAAACGGAACGCAGCCTTAAAACGCAACGCGAACACCCCCCATCCGACTCGACTCGCCCCTGCGCGTTACTTCCAGAGGGAAGCTAAACGTCGCATGAAGGGGCTAGTCGAGTCGAAATGGGACGGGTTTCTCGGTGATATCCGCCCGACCCATCAGGCGTTTTGGCACCTCTGTCGTTCCTTCGAGAAACGAGACGTATCGACCATGCCCCCGCTTGATCGTCCGAATCAACGCCCTGCGTTTGATGACGACGAGAAAGCGGAATTCCTTGCCGACAGTCTGGAAACTCAATGTTCTCTCAGCGAAGTCCCCATATCAGAGCAGGCCCATCTTGTTGCGGTCAATGAGTTTGTCGAAAGTAGGAACGCGTTCCCGCCGCCGACGCAACCGATCCCTCTCCCCACCGCCACCACCTCCGCCGTCGACCCGGATGTCGATGAGCCTTTTAATCCACTGTCACCGGTGACATTCGATGAAGTAAGCAATCTGGTCAGGAAACTCAAAAGACGCAAAGCCCCCGGGGGCGACGGTATCTCCACCCGCGTCCTTAAGATGCTCCCCAGCCATCTGCTGGAAATCCTTACTGCGATTTTAGACGCAGCCTTCCGCAATTGCCTCTTTCCACAAGAGTGGAAGGAAGCAATTGTCATAGGAATACCCAAACCGGGTAAACCCAAAAATAATCCGACATCTTACCGCCCCATTAGTCTCTTGAGCTCTTTGGGTAAGGTGTACGAGCGACTCGTCCTCGGTCGCTTGAGAGTAGTAGCAGCGAATCACAATCTGCTCCCCGAGGAGCAGTTTGGGTTCCGAGCCCGCCATAGTTGTTTGCACCAGGTGCTCCGCATCACGGAGCACATTCATGAGCAAAATTTCAAAAAGATCCCCACCGGAGCCATATTTTTCGATGTCGAAAAAGCATTCGACAAGGTGTGGCACAATGGCTTGCTTCACAAGCTATATTCCATGAACGTGCCCACTCAGCTCGTGCACATCATACGAGCGTTCTTGTCGAATCGCGGTTTCAGATATCGCGTGGAGGGAAGCCTCTCTTCCCGACACACCATATCGGCTGGAGTCCCGCAAGGCTCAGCTCTCTCTCCCTTCCTTTTCTCGCTGTATACAAGCGATATTCCCAAACCAAAGGGTGCCCATCTGGCGCTCTTTGCTGATGATACCGCGATCTATACATCGCGTAGAAACCCGGTTGAGGTGGTCCGCGTTTTGCAGGCCGCTGCCGACGAACTCGGCCAGTGGTTTCGCAAATGGCGAATCACCATCAACCCGTCCAAAAGCGCCGCGATCCTCTTTTATCGTAATCCTAACCATCTTGCTCCAGTTCGGAATGTGACAATGTCTAACATGCCCATTCCCTGGACCAAGACAGTCAAATATCTAGGAGTGACCCTTGACCAGAAGCTTACCTTCATTCCCCACTTACATGCGGTACGCGCGCGAGCCGCATTCGCGTTAGGCCAGCTCTACTGGCTCTTGAACCATAAAAGCAAACTCTCGATCCGCAACAAGATTAGGATTTACACGACGTGCATTAGGCCGATCATGACTTACGCATCGCCCGCGTTTGCGCATGTACCCGAATCCCGATTTAGACGCTTGCAAGCCCTGCAGAATCGTTTTCTGCGTAAAATCACTGGGGTCCCGTGGTTTGTGAGAAATCACAATACCCACGTGGACACGGGCTTGCCGACCCTCCGGCAGTTCATGAAAATGAACAGCAAGCGCTATTTCGATCGCGCCGCCCACCACCCGAATCCGCTCGTCCGACGAGCCTCAATATACGCTCCCTTTGACCGTGCAAAGTGGAGACGTCCGCGTAGCGTCCTCACTGACCCCGACGATGCGACCACTAGGGCCATCCGAAGGAGAGAGGAATTCATGAAAAAACACTTTACACCACAACCGACATACCGTCCTCGCCGCCGAGGACCGCGCCGCGTTCCCCGCAACGCCCCCGACCCTAGTACCGGCCCGCGAGCCGATGTTAATGATGATTGAAAATCATCACCAATAGAGTCCTAAAATATAGTCCCCTAAACCCCAATCGCAGATGTCTCTGCCCTCTCCGGTGACCGTCCTGAGCCGAGGTTCGTACCCCAAAGGGGGTGCCCTCAGCGGTGGTCACCTAGTCAAGGGCTGAGAGCGCCTGAAAGCGCTCGCCCGAAAGTCCGGTGAAGCTGTATACAGCCGACTCGAGTCAGGCTTACAGCAAGCGTCAACACAAAAAAAAAAAAAAAAAAAAAAAAAAAAAAAAAATCATAGCGTCACGATCCGGCCAGCAAGTAATATGAAGAAATAAGAAATAGAAGTAAGAAATAGAAGTAAGAAATAGCAGTAAGAACCATTGTGTATTTTTATATGTGTGTCACAGTTGGAAATACAGTATTGTTTTTATGTCAAGACGGTGTTTTTATTAGCAAAGTCAAGGGCAAAAGGCTTTGTGAGGGTAACGTCGTCCACAGATATATAAATTATGATATACAAAATAATACATACGATAATATAAAATAATTTATATATTTTAATAATGAAGAATACTGACACAAAATAGTATTTTTATCCTACTCCTATATTTCTACATTTCAGTTCTATATTAACGATAATTTAAAGAAAAAAAGATTTTTAAAGACAGTATGCTATTATTTTAAGAACTTTATCTCGCTGATTTACCGTGAGGGCATAACCAAGTCGCGCTGCCAGAAAAGTATGTGCCGGGTCGTGTAATTAAACGAGTGTCCTTACAAAAGTTTTTTATGGGATGGGCCAGATTGCCTAATGGTAAGCGTCACGCCTGATTAATCAGAAGCAATATCACACAGAATTACTTTCAATTACAAAGCAATGCATGGCGCTGGACTGCATTTGTCATTCCGAGACATAAATGTTAAGTCTTATAATGCCCAGTAATTTCACTAGTTTCAATGTCTTTTAAACTGGAACACGAGAGCACTTACACTGTTGCTTGCCAACAGAAACATTAAAGCGGTGGTACTAACCCAGTCGGTCTTTCGCATACGAGGGTCCTACCATTTAGTAAAATAGAAGTAGATGAGGACATCTGCGAGGGAGTTAACGGGATTGTGGGGACAGCAATATTCTAGGGTGGATCAGGCCCACCCGACCCATTCACATGTTAAGCCTATGATGTCAAGTTTGATACGCACCCTATAATTGGATATCTACATTTTGTTACAGTGAGATATCACTTTGATGAAAAGCGTTATAAATACTATAAAAATATGATAATACTGTTTAATACTAAAATCAATCGTAAAATAAAAGTTTTTAGGTTTCCCATGATTGGAATTTGTTCCCAGTATGGGACTAGACTCGCCTCCTATTACGTCATGGGATAGAAATAAGTTCGGCGTACCTTGGGTTCACCGGTTGCAAAACTGCCTACCCCTTTAGAAAAACAGGCGTAAGCTTATGTATGTAAAGTTGTACTCCTTGTTTCACAGCGTTCTCTTTCTATAATGGAAACAACACTACATATTTTCATATCTAGCGTGTAATGGTTCCGGATGCAATAATTTACGTTGGGACAGCTCTATTTTGCAGACATTTTGCGTTGGAGTTCGGGTGAACATTCACTAAGCATCGCCTTAATTGCTTCTGGCATGTTCGATCGTCCGCTTAAATTGTCGAACCTTTTGAATATAGTTGGGCGAAATATCGACAGTTAATAACTGTCGACGCATTCTATACTAGCTATTGCCCGCTGCTCCGTTTGAATGGTTAGACAAAAACGTAGTAGTGAAAAAGTAATCGTTAAGTTATAATAAATAAATAAATACACCCAACAGTCACACACATAGACCTGACCCCACGGTAAGATACGAGTCTTGTGTCGTGGGTATCAGGAACTACGAGAGACTTTCGGTCTCACAACACCCAGACCCCGAGACAAATATTTGTGGATCACACAAACAATTGTCTCGGTGCGGGGATCGAACTCGCGGCCTCTCGCTTCACAGCCGGCTACTCGCCTTCTGCGCCACGGAGGCTAATAATAATACTGCCTCTGTAATGTATGCGACTGCTGTACTCTGGTCTGATAACACCTTTGCCTAGCCCTTCGGGGATTACAGATGCGAATGCGTATAAATAAAAAAAAAAAAAAATGTGGTGTCGTGGGACACCAGGTAGGAACGAAGTTCCTTCGGCTAATGTAGAATCGACACAAATTGCAAAAAAAGTCGTGCTCAATTCTGTGTATGCGACTGTCGCGCCTGCGCACGTCTCAGTTAACGGTTTTATTCCACGCATTTTTCTTACGGTTTTACTATCACATTTTTTTCAGTTCGGTCACGCAGCGAAATCCCTATCCCATCCAAGCCTGCCGTAAGGAACTTCGTTCCAATAAACTTTTATTCAGTAATATTTCATCCCAAAACACTACCGAAGTGTAACAACTCTAATTAAAAACTTAGACTTAGACTGGCTACTAAACGGTGGACGGCCGTGTTCTATAATCAAAAATTCAAATTCAAATTTCAAACCGCGTCTACATTTCCAAATGTCATAAGTTTCACAACCATCTGTTTTATTAACGGAATTTCGACTTTAACTTTGTGTGGTAGATATCAAATTAAGTTAAAAAAGTCTCATTTAACGGTTTTTATTCCACGCATTTTTCTTACGGTTTTACTATCACATTTTTTTCAGTTCGGTCACGCAGCGAAATCCCTATCCCCTCCAAGCCTGCCGTAAGGAACTTCGTTCCAATAATAACAATTTAATGAAAATAAAAATATTTGTTTCGGGTCTGGGTGTTGTGAGACTGAAAGTCTTTCGTAGTACCTGACACCCACGATCCATGATCTCACTGTGGGGTCAGGGCTATGTGTGTGACTGTTGGGTATATTTATTATTATTAAGAATAATCTTATAATACTAGCCCTGTATTATACACGTTCCACTGCTGGGCACGGGCCTTTTCTATTAATTGAGAGGGGTTAGGTCTTAGTCAGTTATAGTTGTTTTATTAAAACTGTTCATTGGTGTAATAAAAGACAACATTCAATATATAGCTAGTAAACTCCATATTTGCTTATGATATTCACATTCTTTCGAAACCGTAGCAAAGTTCACGTGTTTTTACTAACATGTTAATTAATACGGCTGTACAGGCTACCGTTCGTGGGTGAGCGATGTTTAGATTAGAACGGTATTGTTAAATGAATAATTATCGTTTTGATAGAACTGTGATATTCGCGCGGTATGTAGGTTGCACCTATGCACGATTTACGTGGGAATTATTACCATTTTGGTACCTATTTGAAGCGGATATTTCAGCAACCCCCATAATTAAGTTAATTTTCCACGAGAAGCAAAAACTGTTTTGATATATTTGTTCTGAACTAACTTTATTTTATTAAAATTAGGAAAGTTTAAGTTCCTTTGATATTACAGTGAATAATATGATTTTTGTGTGACATATGAAATTATCTTAGAAAAACACAAAAACCTTTAGGTATAATTTAATAAAATTATACCTAATTGCGAGAAAGCCAATTCAATAAACTCATCAATACAATCTTCGGTTTCGAACAACGGAACGCGTAAGATGAAAAATGGAGCAAAAAAACGCGTTATGAAATAATATTTGCGAGGGAAGTTTCATATCCGCGATGGAAACTATCCGATGCGAGCAAATTCACACAGTTTTAATTAAACAGAAATCTGATTTCAGTGCGCGATCACACGTGACTGAATTATGGTGATATCGATAATATGTGGAACACATTTCGTGAATTCAATTCGCCATGTTCCGATTTCGTGCAATTATTGTAAAGCATGTGGTCATTACTGTCGGTAGGTGTAATGGATCAACCACTTTTATTATTGAGGTTATCGATTTCAAAATCGAATTGGGTGATATGAGCGTTTAAATTTGGAATGCAAAAAGTTGCCAGTACCTTTTTCGAAAAATAATTAATAGTTGGTGGATTACATGCATACTGTATTTATTAAAAATATACATCTAACCGCGCCATACGAGCCGCACGCAACGCAAGTTTTTGAATTAGTGGTATGTCATAAGCAACTGATTCATGTCATTATAACTTATCCGCTTCGAATGAGCCGCATTTTCCGTGGCTATCGCACAAATTCTATGACCGTAATGTACTGTACCAATTTCACCATTAATCTCTATCTAATGTTCCTTTACTGTGTATTTCTGCATAAAGTACCGCAGGTATGTCGAACGATAAGTGATCAACCTAGTGTCAAGTCGCCTGAAGGTATCAGATTTAGCTTAGCGACTGTTGACTGTTGAGAACAAGGGGCTAGATTTTACGTGCCCTCTGACGCACGGAAATGCTCAGTTGAAATATAACTAAGCGGTCCCCATCTATAGACTGATCATCCGTAGTCATCATCAGTTAGTCATCATCAGTCAGTCATCAGTATCAGTACAATTGGCTTTGAGCGCCTTGACGTAACCTTTGCTTAGAAAGCCTTTGTTGATTAGTTTTTAGATTTGAAGTTTTAGGGTCTAAAGATAGTTGGTTGGAATAAATAATTTACGTAATTTAAGGTCCCTAAATAACAATGCAACAAAAAGCATCAACCAAAAGTCCTTAGAAGGTCTATCATTAAAATGTAAAAGAGCCTCTACATTTTCTTAACTTTTGCCTCACCGAGAGACGTAAGTAGCACATAGTACCTGTTACGCTAATACAAATGGGTGTCGTAGCATTGTTTGACTTAAAACAAAAACGAACAAATCCTTAAGGCCGCGGACTCGAAGTCAGTGGCTAGCGGCGGCGGCGCGGGAGCGGCGCGTTCAAATGCATAGATTTAAATGGACCTGGCCTCGAAAGCAGCGGCGCGGCGCGGGCGCGAGGAGCGACGTACGAGCGGCGCGCGCCAGTCGAGCGGCAACTGCGCGTCTGCATTGACGTAGTGCTGTGTATTTTCAAAAATGCCCGCCGACGTGGTGGAGCAAATTATTTCAATGATTTTTTATATGGAACATCATATTCACATAAATTTCGTTCACGAACAGACACTAATTTCTCATAGCACAACACTACGCCGCTCTAGCGCCGCGCGACCTGCCCGCTGACTTCGAGACCGGGTGTCCGAGCTCCCGCGCCGCCGCCGCTTGCCGCTGACTTTGAGTCCGCGGCCTTAATGATATGTCATGGCAAAATATTACGGTGTGTTAAAAGCAGAACAGATCACTCCATGACATTAGGTCGTAACATTTGAGAACCGTCCACACTTGGAGTTTATCACGATTGTTCGTCACATTAGCGCCTCACTCGACGGCGAAACGTCACAAGTGAAGACGCACTTACACAGGTGATATTTTTTTATATTGTCACAAACAACACTTTTAGCAAATTAAACACAAACAAATATTCATACAACCATTTACCGGCTCGATGACCATTTGGAAAGTCAATGTTGCATATTTTCATCGTTTCCGACCCCTTGAGTGGCGGAACAAAAATAATAAACGCGGTATTGTGCCGTGAAGTGGCACGTGCCAGTTGTCGAGTGCCACACTCGGACCGGGTGAGGACGGGAATTCCCACAGGAAGCTCCGAGTGTAACCCTCCACAATCTCATCGAATAATGTGTGTTTTTTTGCAAATTTATATGTAATTCACTATTCTGATTTATGATGTGGTGGACAGTCAAAAGATGTTCCAATTTTATGATTCATCAATGAATATAATTTGCGTTACCTATCAATTTACCTATTACTCCTTAGTCTCGTTGAATGTTACTTTTAATTGCAGCACGCTAAGGAAATATATATATATGTACTTCCTTAGTATGTCGCAAGGAAGTTATATTTTCTGTTGTCGCGACTTTAAAAAGGTCTCAAAATATATTATGTACCTTTAAAGTATAATCGTTACAGACATATCTGTTTATTTTTACACGTCTTGCTACGTGTACGAATATTTGGTAGTTTGACGTTTTGCCTAATTTTCTATATCACTTTCAATTAACTTGAAATTAAATGCTACCTACATACGATCTAATTAATGCATGAGTTAGTACAACAATGCTCATTCAAATCGTTCGATGTCAACGAATGAATCGGCAGGGGTTGGACTACAATGGGTGGCACAAGCTTTGTCCATTTCGTTGTACGCACTGTCTATGAACATTGAACAAGCATTCATTTCGCCACATATATTCATCGTGGGAAATGTTTGGTGAGTGTGTAAATACGCTTTTATATTCATTAATTCCGGCTCTTTTATTTACGGTTGGCAGTACGTTCGTATTTGTTGACTTCTATTGTGCAAACTAAACCTGTATTATATATATTTAGTTCACTTTCAGTGGGCATTTTTAAAAGTCGAAGATATTGCTTGTTGGTTGAGCAGTTGTGAGCTGGTCATGTTTGCAGACGGAAGGATGGTCCGTAGAGTAGACACGTGCTGGAGTGGAGGTTTTAAGCAAACGAAGTGTAGCTTCATGCTGCACGATGCACCGATGACTTGAAAAGGGTGGCGAGTAGCGGATGGATGGTGGATGCTCGAAACCGGGATAGTTGACGTATATTTACTGGGGAGGCCTATGTTTAACAGTGGGCGGCAATGGGCTGAGTTTTTACAAAAAATCTGCCTTCGTATTACTGGGAACAAGATTCCCTTTGCCCTTCTTTTGGTTTAATACCGTAATCGATCGTAACTATCAAATAGAGTCTACTAACTTTTGCTTGGGGCTCCACACTCGTGGAAGTCATTCCAATCATATAATCGGGATAAAACGTAGTATTTAAATCACACACCGACCCAAACTACATCTATGGAAAATCATGTCTATCCATTACTGCTTGAATATTTGTTTAAAATTAGAATAAAAATATGAAATAAGCAAACCTCCTTAATATTCTCCAGACATCTTTTATTTAGATAAATTGCCTCTAGCATAATTTCACAATAAAGATTTAGCTCTCCGTTCATTTATCACGTACTGCGGCGCAATCTAGACACCCCACAGGCGTCCATTGGCACGCCACTCGTCAGTCGGTAGAATAAGAACATCTGCCGCTTGGCGCGCCCGAGGCCTGTATACATTGGTCGGTGCCCGGTGGCCTGCAATCTACTGATATGAAGCATAGAGGCAATAGAACAAACGCATTATCTCCGCAGCTCAGCCCGACTGTTTCTAGCTTAAAATCTACTTTGAATGGATGGTTCTGGAATGTTTGGTTTTGTCTTTATACAGTTAATTGATTATGTTTGTCATCAACCCATATGCATATATTAAACTATCAAGTTATCAGTATGAATACATCTAACTATACATTAGTGCTAAAACGGTTGAGTCGTTTAGAGGCACGGAAGAAATCATATTATAAGATGGCAATAGGATATAGGATGACGTATAAAAAATATGACGCGGTACCTGAAAAGCAGCATGTTTTTAATTTAATTTTCTAAAAGGCTTGCTTACCTGCAATATAAGTAATTCAACAACTAACTGTATACACACAAATAAATGCAAGTTGAGTTCGTAGACGAAGTAAATTACATTCTTGAAAAAATAAAACAAGTACATCAGGTGAAATCACGTCATAATTCTTGTTATAAACCACGATGTTTCATGAATAACACGTAGAATTCCAGATACGCTGTTATTATACAGGACACGTAGATAGCCGAGTAGCGAGTACCTTGTTTTCCTTGCTCTGATGCATACTTATGCAATAAGATAGAATAAGATATTTGGCACTTTGAAAAAGTTTGTGTTTTATTCATAATCAACTGTTATTACAAAAAATAGAAAATAATGTCAGTAGTTTTACTACGGAGGTTTTTTATAGCATAGGCCGGCAAATGAGCAAGTGGTACTTGATGGTAAGTGATCTTCACCGCCCATGAACGCCCATAACACCCGGAAAATCATGGACGCATTGCCAACCATAAAGGGAAGGGATAATTAAGGGATTGAGAAGGGGAGAGGGATTTAGGCCCCTGGATATTTCACTCACCGTACGAAACGCAGCAGCAAGCCGTTACTTAATGCCGGTTTTCTGAGACAGTGGTAACAATCCAGTTAAGCCAGCTTATTGTCGATGTAGATAAAACTGTCTACAGCGTGGCTCTACCACTCAAAGCATGACTCGATGGTTGTAGTTGAAACGACTACGTTGGAAAGCGGACCTTGGCGATAATCCAGAATATTTTTTTTTTAATTTAGCGCTTATGACGATACGAGTTTGTCACTAGCCATCAGGCTAGCATCACACCTACCTATAAATAGAAACAACACCAATCAGAGCTTCGAATTATGAGACTGGACCGCGGTCGTCACTCCGGGATAAAAGATGTCAAGTCCAGTTTCGATGCCCAGTAATGTCACTGGCTTCAATGTCTTTCAAACTGGAACACAATATTGCTTTCATATTGCTGCTTGGTGGTATGAATGGACCAAACGGCCGGCCACATAGACGACACTACCATCAATAGGTGGTTAGGGTTATTACACGCTTTTTATTTTTACTAAATAAAGAAATAATTCATCCAATAGTCACACACATAGACTTGACTTCACACTAGGTTAACCTGTACCGTGGGTATCAGTAAGTACGGGGGACTTGCGGTGAGAGCGTAAGTCCCTACACCCAGATCCGAAACAAATTGTTAATCACACAAATATTTATCTCGGTACGGGAATCGAACCCACGCCTTCGCGCTCTAAAGCCGGCTAATATCAAGGTTTCAACCAAAAAAATATCAAGGTTTACTTCTGATAACGCTTTCAAGTGCTAGAGCATTACAAGTGGTAGAGTGACGCAAGCTAGCAATTAAATAAGAAGTGTAGGCTATTTTGTCTATAACATGAATGGACCGGCTCATCCGGGTCGTTACTATTGTCTCATAGAGAATCAACGTAAAGTAGCGGCTTGCTGCTGTGTTTCGTACGGTGCGTGAGATATCCGGAGGCCTTAATCCTTCTCACCTTCCCAATCCCTTAAATATCCCTTTCTTTTAGCGTAGTCATTGTGCCCTTGATTCTTCAAGTATTGAAGAAGAGCGGTGAAGATCACTTAGCATCAGGTCACCCACTTGGACGTTGGCAGGCTTATGCCATTTAAAAAGGTAGGTAACATATTTTTTTCTTGTCTTTTCTTTTCCTATTTATCTCTTGTTTTATTTACAAACATATTTGCATATTTGGCACACGGCAAACAAACCAAACTTAAATGCTCGTTAAGGCATTTTTCTTTCGACATTTAAAAAGTATTAACAAATTAGTGTACATAAGATGGATTGTAGTAAAATAAACCTTTTGAATATTCACCGCAGACACACCCATTCATTAGTTTGCAACTTGAAGACCTCAGCGAACAGAAGACGGGTCGTTTTGTATTTTTACTCAGTTGCGTGCAGCGACCGTCCATACTTGATCTGTAGGACCCTTCCATTCGACCCTTGTGGAGCCATATAATTATGCAGTTGAGAGGGCCACGGTAGCTCTAAATAAAATGGTGGCCTTAAACTAATGATGCCAGTGAAAGATGAGGGCTATTTGTTAAGGGACCGACTACATTACGCTGTTTAAAGCCGGAGTCATATTGCAACGCTGTATCAATGCCTCTTATTGATGGCATGTAATGAATTGATCACATCTTGTTATTGGAGATGTCTTGATTTTGGGACGTGAGGACATTTCGGTGGTATCTTTATTTGTAAGATTCGGTGGATTTGTTATTTTCCAACTGCATAAACATTGTTACCAAATTTGAGTGGTAGAGCCACGCTGTAGACAGTAATGTCTACAGCATGAATGGGCCGGCTCGACCGGGTCGTTACCACTGTCTCGCAGGAAACCGACGTAAAGTAGCGGCTTGCTGCTGCGTTTCGTATGGTGAGTGAGATATCCGTAAGCCCAAATCCCTCTCCTCTTCCCAATCCCTAATTATTCCTTTCCTTTAAGGTTGGCAACGCGCTCATGATTCTTCTGGTATTGTGGACGTACATGGGCGGTGGAGATCACTTACCATCAGGTGACCCACTGGCCCGTTTGCCGGTCTTTGCCCTAAAAAACAAAAGACGCGCTGAGTTTATTTTGTGAAATAATAGATAGAATGTTTTTCATTCTAGTTATCCAACATTTTCCCAGGTTATAAGGATAACCCAGACGCGGCGTGTGGCGCGTGATATATTTTATTTAGTAACATAGCGTTAGATGACAATTTGTGGAGCGTAATATAGAAAGAAATACTGGATAGTTTTCGTTCAAAAAATTGTTAAGAAGGTAAGGAAGAATATTAATTAGGCGAGCAACCTGATCATTATCTTTGAAAACAAAACTTTACAGCCTCCTTTGTGCAGCAGGCGAGTGGCTGGCTGTGAAGCGTGATTTTCGGGTTCGATTCGCGCCGATAAAAATGTTCGTGTTATCCACATGTTTGTTTCTGTTATGGGCCGTAAGTCCCTTGTAGTTCCTGACGTTCACGATACAGGTTAACCTAGTGTGGGGTCAGCACTATGTAATTAATAAAAATCCAATGAATATCATTTGTTACACTTATTTTACTTAAATGCATTCAGTTTCTCTGCAGGTATTACACGTATTCACCTATAACAAAAAAGCTCTAAGTAAGTAAACGTAGTTTTAAATGCAGCCCGCATGTACATCGTAACCGCATTTATTCCGTATTTATTTTATTCTTTTCTTTTTCTCGTTTCTCTTTAACTGTTGTAGAATAAATAGCGGCAGTATTTATTACAGAGAGATTTTATTGGTGACCACTAACTGCGCGCTGACCACATTTCTTGTTTTATGTTGCCAGTTGTCGCATTTTGGTCGACGATATTTGGGTTAGAATATGTTACAGGCAGATGTGCATTTTCATTATACGAATAAAAATATTGTGTACGGCAGGTAATCTAAATAAAAAAAATAATGATATGAGCCTGAATTTATTATTGAATTCATTATTATTGACTTGAAATGAAAGTATAGCGTTGGCAGTATTGGCACTCCTACGTTTACATTTGCCTACCGCTTCGGCGGTACCTACCTAGGTTTACTACCTAGCATACATTAGTGTAAGTACTTAGCATACATTACCCTTAAGTGATTTTATTTCATTGTATATAGAAAACAACTTTACAATATAGCTCTACATCTACATAAAAGAGTTATTATTTTCTTTTTCTACAAATACTGATCCAGGGCTGCGGATTATTAAAAAAGTAAGTTTTCGCGAGTCGCGCCCTCGTTCTTGTGGTATATTAACTGTATTCAATTTAGCGGGACCATTTTCGTAGTTCCTATTGTGAGTTGATATTTATAGATGTATCTCTATTAATAGTTATTTTCATTGTTAAAGTCTGTTTTTGTTATTTCTTCCTTTCGCGCAACAGCCTATGGAGAAATTGTTCAGCATTTTTTTGTATAAAGAAAGTTTATGCATTGGAGAGTAAGGGAAAATATTTCAAACGAGAGGCCCGTTAGAGGACAGTCGGACAGTTTATACAAATACAAGGTTGATTTATTTATTATTATGTTTATTCCTTTGGCAGAAGATGACCAGGGAAGGATGAGGGAGATGACCATGTTTTTTAGTTTTTAATATAGAATATAACTATAGTCCTGTCTTGCAAATAAATTAGTCACTATTGATATAAAATACATATACCATAATAACCCAAATTTTATTCCAGGAGCCTTATTCTCTATGACCGTATGTATTCGTAACGTGCCCGCGTTACGTTATCGCCGCGATCACGTTATTTTCACTGTGCGAAAATGATATTGAGTGGTATTCTCAAAGCCAATGTTCAATTATTACACGCAGTTATCGTACCGCGGCCGCGTTACGAGATTGTGTGGTCATAGAGAATACGGCCTCCGGTTACGTAATAAAATACCTGTAAATTTTTAATCTACACGAGGATTTAGAACTTAACGCTGCGCCGGTTCACACACGCTACTAGTTAAATATTTAAATACAAGGAAATTATCACAGCGGGATAACTTAGTTTAAGTGTTGGGCTTTATGGGTTATGTTTAAAGATAATCAAAAGTTCAATAAAATATTGACATGAATAAATATTACATTTGTTTAGTATTCTATTGGCATTCTGTAAAGGGATTGCCGATTGGGGTTGTAACCTTTCTCAGTTTTCTCTAATTTAATATTTAGAAAGCTAAATTAAACTGGACCCGTAGTAGAGCTCAGAATGTGTACTGTATAATTTATATATCAATTTTGTGCTGGTATGGTTTTTCTGGCTATAGCCAAGAAGAAGATTAAACTGATTGTTACGGTTTTAAAAAATTTGGTATTTTGATTGGTACTTATAGTAAACAAACAATAAAGTTTTTGGACTTAACCAGAACTCTTCTTGGTGCTTCTCATCTAACATAAGATATAAGCAAAATTTACCAAAAAAAAATACGTAATTTATACATTCTCTAATCTTAACGCGAGTTATTTGTACGGAAAAATTTAATGAATTGCTTTTTAATAATTAATGAGCAATAATTTTGCATTATTGGAAGCTAGTAGACTGACTGTGACGTGCGACGTGTGATAATTTCGAAGATGAGTTTCAGACTTGCTTGAATCTACTTTTCTAGAATAGTGCCGAGGCTTTATGGGATTTTAGTGTGTTTATAAATTGATCTACGTATAATAACTTTACATTTGCTTAGTGTGTGGTCAGGACTATATATGTGACTGTTGGATGTATTATTTATTTATTTTCATGTTAGTAAATTGAGCGCTTTTCCTCTCATATTTTGAGAATAGGTACAAGGAAATATTTTCTGTAGCTTATTCGTAAATCAAAAGGTCGGCACAGGCGATGTTACCTCTCTCCTTTATGTTATAAACGGAGTGTATTATTCTGGAGACCGGTTGACTTCCTTTGAAGTATGATTAGTTACGATCCTTAACCATGAGACAAATGTTCAGAGAATTGCAAGAGGTCATCAAGAAACGACCCATGTACACATGGATATTATATTTACTTTTAAGTTCCAGTTACATATAACGATTTCTATTTTATTATTCAACTATATATAACTATATAATTTTATATACATGTATATATGTCATATAACTTTTAAAATATAAATCAAAACGTTAATTTTACAAGTAGGGCAAAAGGCTCTTTTACACGTCAATAATAGATAATTGAAATTTCTCTAAAAACCGATGTATATATTAAATAGTTCACTTTAAAAATCTTTATATAACTTAGTAAATATAAAGAGCGATGATGATGATATTATATAGAACCGTTTTATCACTGGAATATGTATTTACTTTTCTTCTATGTAGATAGGTACCGTCGATGCCCGGAAAGTTGTATAAATTGTTTTAATATTTATACTAAAGATACTAAAGATTTCCGAGGCGCATAAGTTTCATGCTAATTCTGTACATTTTTTTTTTTAATACACCCAACAGTCACATACATAGTCCTGACCCCACAGTAAAATACGAGTCTTGTATCGTGGGTATCAGGAACTACGAGAGACTTTCGGTCTCACAACACCCAGACCCCGAAACAAATAAATGTGGATCACACAAACATTTGTCTCGGTGCGGGGATCGAACCCGCGGCCTCTTGCTTCACAGCCGGCTATTCGCCCGCTGCGCCACGGAGGCTGTCAATTCTGTACATAAAAGAATATAACTTCGCAGATTTAATTTCAATCATAAAAGATTTATTAATTGAATTCCAGGAAATCTTGCTACCAAACTAAACAAGAAAAACATACAATGTACTGTTAACAATTACCCTTTCATTAAACGGTGATTACGTTTGACATACAAATGAAACGAAGCACAAGACCAGGCAATTATTGATGCCCAAATCACTGAAGATGTATGAACGTACAAATTATTTTAATGAACGTTTAATACATCACGGCTCGAATGCCGCGTGTCATAGGAGTTTTTAAACTTATTAAGCCTAAGGGAGCAATTAAATTTGAATGCTCAAACGGTTTAAATATAGGTGGAAACGTTAGCCGCGGGCCTCGAACGTTTTGAACACTCAAATAATATCGTTTATAATCTTCACTTATATAACTGTTATAAAAAAGGAATATTAATTGTCGGATGCAATGTTTATAACTGTATGTGGCGTTTAAGAAATTTTGTTTGAACGAATAAAAACTTAATGAATGTTTTGATTGATAGTTTAACAGTTAATGTGTGATTGGAATATGTTAATTTTAGTATTATATGCGTCGCGTTTTAATACCCGTTCGTGTTGATGATTTGTGTGCTTTGTTAATTACGGCTTGCTTTATAGCGGTGCAGGAAAGTTGCATACCTGAGAAGTTCTCCACAAGATTTTTGACGGTATTTGTACCGGATTAGGCCCGCGTGGTGGACTAAGCCTTGACCCCTATGTAAAGCTATAAGTATTATATTATTAAGTAAGTAAGTATTATATATACGAGTAGCTAAAAGTATTTCGTAGTCGGGTCCGGGTGTTGTGAGACCGAAAGTCTCTCGTAGTTCCTGATACCCATGACACAAGACTCATATATTACTGTGGGGTCAGGACTATTGTGTGTGACTGTTGGGTGTATTTATTACTAATTTGTGTGCTTGCATAGTATTTGTAATAGATTGAGATTCAATATATTGTTCATTCTTTTTTTATTCTGGCACGGCTACACTGCACTTGATAGTAAGAACAGAGCAGTTCAAAAAAATGTCGGCTGTTAAGAAATATTGCCTTTCCTTAATGCTGCTGAAGTTACTGGGTATACAATGGTTGATTGCGGAATGTTACTCGCTGAAACAAGCCACTGTGGCGGGTTTTTTACAATATGCATGGTGGTTGCTATCCAGTCGCGTACAAATATTATTCAGTTTCTCCCACCGGCACCGTCTAGTAGTTTATCAGATTGTTTTTTTTTTTTTTGGAACGAAGTTCCTTACTGCAGGCTTGGAGGGGATAGGGATTTTGCTGCGTGACCGAACTGAAAAAAATGTGATAGTAAAACCGTAAGAAAAATGCGTGGAATAAAAACCGTTAAATGAGACTTTTTTTAACTTAATTTGATATCTAGCACACAAAGTTAAAGTCGAAATTCCGTTAATAAAACAGATGGTTGTGAAACTTATGACATTTGGAAATGTAGACGCGGTTTGAAATTTGAATTTGAATTTTTGATTATAGAACACGGCCGTCCGTTATTTTTAAGTTGATAAAAAATGCTATACAATAGCTTTACCGCGGCAGTCTCCGAGTGCCACACGTCTTTTTTTTATTTCTATTTTTCTATTCTATTTCTATGTAATTTTATGTTGTCAAACAAAAATAAAGAGACCTATTTTGTTATTTCAGTTGATAATTTGATTTTTTTGCAATTTGTGTCGATTCTACATTAGCCGAAGGAACTTCGTTCCTACCTGGTGTCCCACGACACACACCAATTTTTACTTTTTTTTTTTAAAAAACGAAAAGTGGAAAACGAGCAAGTGGGTCACCTGATGGTAAGTGATCTCCACCGCCCATGTACGCCCATCACCAGAAGAATCATGGGCGCGTTGCCGACCTTAAAGGAAAGGGATAATTAGGGATAGGGAAGGGGAGGGGATTTGGGCTTCCGGATATCTCACTCACCATACGAAAAGCCGCAGCAAGCCGCTACTTTACGTCGGTTTTCTGTGAGACAGTGGTAATGACCCGGTCCAGCCAGCCCATTCATGCTGTAGACAAAACTGTCTACAGCGTGGCTCTACCACTCTTGTGGTACGCTTTATTGACTAATCGTGGTAATTCTGCCCCACCACTCCTCGTCTTCTTCGCAATATGTTCTTTAACACAGTGTGATACAGAAAGATTAGGCATGTAGTTTATACGACTAGGTGCCTGCTTGACGTCAACCCTTTAGGGAGAAAACACCCAGACCTACTGCTATTCTATCTATGCCAGTCTATTTCTGCCGCCAAACAACAGTGTGTTTCGGTTTGAAGGACATTGAAGCCAGTGAAATTACTGGGCCTTATGAGACTTAACATCTTATGTCTCGGGGTGACGAGCGCAGTTCAGTGCCATGCAGTGCTTTATAATTCAAAGTTCTGTTTGGTGTTGCTTGTGTTTATGGGCAGGCGTGGCGCTTACCATCAGGCGAGCGCCTTGCTAGTCTCGTCATTCAAACAAATAAAAAAAAGACCTGAAATAAATATTTGTAGATCACACAAACATTTGTCGCAATGCCGGAATCGAACCCGCGGCTACACTCGCACTGCGCCACGGAGGCTGTCCGTTCTGCCTCAACATTAAAACATTATTTTTTCTGATACGACTTACTACGTAACAGCTTTCATATCCAAGTGTATGGAGCACAAAGCAATATTGTGAGAAGAGATTCGCTGATACTGTAGCGAATAGTGTATCTAATGTATCTAATTGTCCCCTTATCTACAATCTGAAAGTGGAAGCGACGATTACCAGTTTTATCATACTTTCACCGTGGTCAGTTGAGTATATGAAACGTAGGACGTACCGGAGGTATCACAAGGGTTATTAATATTTTAATGAAATGAAATGAAATCGTTTATTGATCATGTAGGCAATTGAAATAGCGCTTATGTATTAATATTTTAAAAAGCTAGGGATTGTGTTTGTGTAGGGTTTACTATAAGTTTTTGGCATGTGACGGAATATTCCACCTGCCCTTATTCTACTTGTAGTGGAGTCAGAGTGTGGTGTTATATGCTTTTTAGTTTTTACGATCACTTACCTGACGTCAACATCTCTGGGGAGAAAACTCAAGACAAATATTTGTGGATCACACAAAGATCCTTTTCGGTGCGGAAATCTAACCCGCGGTCCTTCGCATCACAGGCGGCGACTCACTCACTACACCGCGGAAGGTGTCATTGGCATTTTAGGATATTATCGAACAATTTCATGTAATTCTAATAATAAGAAAGAAAGAAAGAAAATACATTTATTACGATATCTCACACTAATAACAGAATTACTGAGTACTGAGAGTACCTACTACAATAAAATAAATTTATGGCGACAAACAAAACAAGAATAGCCTAGTAGGTATAATAGGCAGAGCGTGCCCACTAGTTAGTTGTGTGAGGCCGTAAATGGTCCCATATCAGCTTATAATACGAGTGAAAGCCAGCTATAGCCGATATAGGTCGTTTTTTTCATGTCTTCAGCAATTTCGATTTCCGCTTTAACAATAATAAATTGCATTTTTTTTATAGTATTTGCTGCGGATGTGAGTGACGCCGAAGAGTGATTGATAACGGCTTTCAACCGCAGAAAAACAATGATTTATTAGTTTAAAATATACCGTTTACATATTTTGTTCTTTGAATGGTAGAGCCACGCTGTAGACAGTTTTGTCTACAACATGAATGGGCCGGCTCGACCGGGTCATAACAACTGTTTCACAGAAAGCCGTCGTAAATGATGCTGCATTTCGTACGTTGTGAGATATCCGGAGGCCCAAATCCCCTCCCTTCCCATTCCCATATTATCCCTTTTTTAATGTTGGTAACGAGCCTATGATACGCCTGTTAATGAGGGGATCACTTATCAGGTGGCCCACTTGCCACTTACCGGTAAACTGTGCTATATAAAAAAGATAGTACGCACGGTGCAAAATCCAACACAATTACTTGTTCAATTACGCGTTCCGGGATCACCAGTGTAATTCCAGTAACTACGGCATATTATTCTGCCAACTGTCGATGGACGCACATAACCGTGCACAACACAACAGTGCTTACACACTGTTGCTTAGCCACAGAAATAGACAAAGCGGTGGCACCAACCCAGACGGCCTCTCGTATACTAGGGACCTACCATACTGTAAATTTAGATATATTAAAAAACCAACTTGATTTTAAGTTTTTATATTCTCTACTACATATTCAATTGGGATGTGATATAAGAGAAACACAATGAATGCAATAATACTAATTTAATTTAAATTCCACGTGCTGGAAAACATGCTGCAGTATATTATAACTAAATCAAAATTATTTCATCTAGCCGGGTGTCCAACAAGTTGTCATTACAATATAAAGCCTTACTTATAAACTTTCTTAACCACTGATTAGTAAAACACTGCTTAGGTCTTTTTCTAGCCATTTTATATATCGCCTTGACACAGAACACGAAAAAAGTGTTTAAACAATCAATGAGTAACGTTTATAAATAAGGCCCTTTATATCTTGTTGAATATAAATCGGTAGCCAACTTATTGTCGTCAAACTGCCAACTTATACTAAACAGATTTTACTGGTGGTCTTTACAGATTGATGTAAGTGGGTTCCGTGGCGACGCCACAGTTGTTGTTCCTGGACGATATCAACATGTACCCATCGACTCCCCAGTTGGGTCCCCAGGAGTTTTTAAGGATCCAAAATAGTTCACCGTCTTGCGTGCCGTATCCTACCAACGCTACCTCGTGGTTCAAGTCTACTGAATTGCTGAAATAAAAAGATTCCTTTAATATAAAGTAAACTAAGGTTGACTTGCACAATGATCCTTATTTTTTTTAAATATAGCAAAGGACGGCAAACGAGCAAGTGGGTCAAGATGGTAAGTGATCTCCACAGCCCATGTACGCTCACAATACCAGAAGAATCATGGACGCATTGCCGACCTTAAAGGAAAGTGATAATTAGGGATTGGGAAGGGAATGGGGATTTGGGCCTCCGGATATCTCATTCACCGTACGAAACGCAGCAGTAAGCTGCTAACTTACGTCGGTTTTCTGTGAGACAGTGGTAAGGACCCGGTCGAGCCGGCCCATTCAAGCTGTAGACAAAACTGTCTACAGCGTGGTTCTACCACTTGATATTTTAACGATAATTAATTGACAATGTATACGATGTACAACGTTTCTCTTACCAGTCTGTACCGTAGAATATGCCTCCGGCGTACAGCGGGAAAGAATCAGAGACGTGGACGGACACTGACAGTGGGCCGTGGTTGATCAGAGCAACCTATAAACAATTACACCGTTGTGATAACCGATAACGCAAATGACGTAGATTGGGTCCCGAACTAGTAATAAAGAAAGATAGAAAATAAAGAAATAAATAGACAAAAGAAAGAAAGGGTAGAAAGAAAGGGAAGAAAGCAAGTAAAGAAAGCAAGTAAAGAAAGAAATGAAAGAAAGAAATGAAAGAAAGAAATGAAAGAAAGCAAGGAAAGATAGAAAGGAAAGAAAGAAAGGAAAGAAAGAAAGGAAAGAAAGAAAGAGAAGGAAAAAAGAAAGGAAAGGAAAGAAAGGAAAAAAAGGAAAGAAAGAAAGGAAAGAAAGAAAGGAAAGAAAGAAAGGAAAGAAAGAAAGGAAGGAAAGAATAACTATTTTCTTTTCACAGTTTATAGCGCGTACATACCACTAACGCCTGGTTTCTGAAAGGCTGATTAATGTAAAAATTAACAAATCATCTGTCAAAACTCATGTCAAGTCAAAATTGAGTTGCGAGAAGCGTGGTCAACGCTTTTGATCACAAACAGCTCTTAGATAACAAGGCTTTCAAACTACCATCAAAATTCGTATCCCAAAAGCTATTCAGGGTTTCAAGAAGCTTGATACATAATTTTAAATGTCAAATGTCATACACAAAAATTCCCGACCCTAATTTATTTTTATTAGCTTAAAAGACCAAACGGGCTAGGACCATGCATAACTTTGAATTACAAAGCACTTCACGACACTGGACTGCGTTCGTCACCCTGAGACATAAGATGTTAAGTCTCATAATGCCCAGTTATTATACTGGCTTCAATGTCCTTCAAACCGAAATACAACAGTGCTTGCACACTGTTGCTTGGCGGCAGAAATAGACAAAGCGGTGGTACTAACCCAGGCCTCTCGCATACGAGGGAACGGTTCCGCCATCCGCGGAACGCGTCATGACATAGCACTACATTGTGATATGAATAATTTAAAAAAACGTGTGCATGTCGGGACGCTCGACAGAAGTGATAACTTAATCTAATGTGGGTTAAAGTGAGAGCGGAGGAGCCTGCCTACTGCTGCCGTATGCGTGAGAGAAAGGGAAGCCAGACAGAGTGGCGCCGTAACGCGTTTCGTTACGAGGCGGTTTAGCCTCCCATAAGAAGTTATCACTTCAAAAATATTTTCTTTACAAATAGGTACCTTCAATGCTCCAACGCTGTACGGTGTTACATCAGTGAAGCCCTTTATCGGATATTTCACCGTCATATTCGCGATGTGACAGTAGCCATCCTGTTAATAAACAAAATATTAGTAATGGCTAAGGATGAGTTAGAGTTAGAAGATGAGTTTTTGCCGTACCGTACCGTACCACCGTACACATGGTGTTAAAACCTGCCATAATGATCCACACGCCTTGTGTGGGTCGCGTTCCAGGATCAGCCAGTGTATATCCGGTTCTCCCGAGGGGCTTGCGACATAACTTGATGCTTGATTGGGACGGGTATAGGGGTATATCCTTGTATTTCTGTGCCTGCATCGGTCATCCCCCTGACCTGTCGCAGGCCCGTCTTCGGAGAGGGAATTGGTGTTTTTAAAATTAACATTTGTGACATTGTCAAGTAATGTTAATGTAGACTTATTTTAAACTTATGGACAAAGGACTAACATCATTCAACCATCTGACGTCATCACACGTTTTTTGGTATTTATTTTTTTTCTCCGAAATTAACTAGTAACAAAAAAATATATAATCGTACTTAGGATAGCAAAATAAAGAAACGGTATTTTTGTTTTAGGCACGTTTGGTTTTTGAAATGTTGTCAATTACACAATAATCTAGAGCGTTTATTTAGTTATGTTTCTGACACGCTTGTACTTTACCTTGTTAATGTAAGGACCGTATTCCGCTTCGGTGGGCAAACCGTATTTCATCATCCACTCGTACGCAGCATTATCAGAGCCGCCGTCACAACCCTTTGCTCCGTATCTGTTCAGTTACATAACACTCACTGGTGTTTTACGAAGAAGTTGTACCGTTTAATTGTAACGAATACATTGTTCGACAAGGTGGTAGGTCCCTCGTATGAGGCCGTCTTGGTTTTTTTTTTTTTTTTTTTTTTTTATTGCATAGGCCGGGAAACGAGCAAGTGGGTCACCTGATGGTAAGTGATCTCCAGCGCCCATGTACGCCCACTACCAGAAGAATCATGGGCGCGTTGCCGACCTTAACGGAAAGGGATAATTAGGGATTGGGAAGGGGAGGGGATTTGGGCTTCCGGTTATCTCACTCACCGTAGGAAATGCAGCAGCAAGCCGCTACTTTACGTCGGTTTTCTGTGAAACAGTGGTAACGATCCGGTCGAGCCAGCCCATTCATGCTGTAGACAAAACTGTCTACAGCGTGGCTCTACCACTCAAAAACCACCACCGCTTTGTCTATTTCTGCCGCCAAGCAAGAGTGTGTAAGCACTGTTGTGTTTCGGTTTGAAGGACATTGAAGCCAGTGAAATTACTGGGCATTATGAGACTTAACATCTTATGTGTAGGGGCGACGAGCGCAGTCCAATGTCATGCAGTGCTTTGTAATTCAAAGTTCTGTGTGATCATTATGTTTACGCGAATATTACACATTAAAATAAAACTAATTTAAACGGACGACGATGTAATATTCACTTTCGGGACAACCTACATCTCAGTCCACCCCGTAACCACAAAGAACGAAAAGCTTTCGAAACGTCGGTATCTAAATTAAATACCGCGACAAAATTCGTCTAAATCAATTTTATTTCAATAAATATATTCTCTTTAATAGTCCTATTAGAAATTATACCTATTATGGCTACCGCATAAAACTATTTTATTAATCTGATATAATTAAGTAAATAATAATAAATACACCCAACAGTAACACACATAGGCCTGACCCCACAGTAAGATAAGAGTCTTGTGTCGTGGGTATCAGGAACTACGAGATACTTTCGGTTTCACAACACCCAAACCCGAAACACATATTTGTGGATGACACAAACACTTGTCTCAATGCGGGAATTGTACTCTCGGGCTCTTGTTTCACAGCTGGCTACTTGTCCGCTGCGCCATAGAGGCTGACAGTAGTAATGGCTGTCAAAAGATCTTAAGTATTCTAATACCTAGGCTTCAATGTCCTTCAAATCGAAACAACACACTGCTGCTTGACAGCAAAAGTAGATAAAGTGGTGATTTCAACTCAGACAGCCTCTCGCTTACGAGAGACTTATCACCTAATAAAATCACATACTTACGGCCAAGCGCAGTCAATGAGTGCCTGGTTGCTGAGGCTGAGGAGTTTCCCTCCGTTCTGACGCGCCAGAGTTCCTTCCAATGCGGCAGTGGTGCCGAATGTCCAGCAGGAGCCACAATCATCCTGATCTAATATATTATTGTTTATTTATTTACCGTTCTTATGGGTTTCTATATTGAATTTCACAAATACAGTGTTTGACTATGTCTAATCTTATACATCTTTATATATAAAAATTACGTGTCACGTTGTTTGTCCGCGATGAACCCCTAAACTACTGAACCGACTTTATTCGAATTTTGCAAACTGTGTGTTTGATTCAAGATGTTGAGATATGATAGTTTATATCTCAATTTATAGTCGCAATATTTTTTTTTATTGAAAACCATTAGTTATAACTATCCATGGGTTCCATAAGATTCTAACAGACGGCCGTGTAAGGTAATTTATCAGATGGATTGAGTAAGTATCCAATAGATGGTGCATACCGTATTAAATAGTTTACTACAATATAATTTAACATATACCTTAGCCCCAGCAACGCGTGGCCGGGTCTGCTAGTTATTTTATATGTAACTGACAATAATTCGAATAAAGCGCTCATAGCAAGTTGCATTCACTGCTTGTTAAATGATTAGATTAGTCAGTCAAGCAACGTTTGTCGCGGTCAGTCTATGGATGGGTGACCGCTTAGTGGTATTTCAACTGAGCGCCTCCGTTAAACCAAGTCGGAGGCCTTCGGGCGGCTTGAATACTTCAACACTAGGTTGACCAATAACCATTCGATATAGATATAGTATATATACGAAAATGATCGTTTGTTTGCTTACCTTCTGCTATAAAACTATGCATATGAAGCATATTTGTACTTACTTTTAATCCAAGAAACATATCCGAACAGCCTCAAGTCATATTCATCAGGTAACCCTGTATCAATATCTTTAATTTGTGAATCTGTATATGGGAAGGGTATATTGCCAGATTTTCCTTCAGGACGCCTCAATAACCCTTGGTGTCTTTTCATCTCCTCAGGAGTGCGGTCCGCGAACTGGTTTACTGCCAGTTTGTAACCGAGGTTCTTGCGGTTTGTTGACTTTATTAGCCTAGTAAGATGTGTTTAGTTAGTGTATAAGGTTTTTAATAAAGTAACGGTACCAGTAACGTTGTATTTTGTAGATGGGATAAGGTTCATGATTACGTCATATGTACCACGCTTTATATTTTATCAATTTTGCAAATTTTAGGAAAATGTTCCCGTTAATTGTGAACGAAACAAGAACATGTGACATAATTAACGTTTTATGTTAACTACAAATGCATTAACATTTTCATTTGAACCTATCAGTTGTCGGTGTGCTAAACGTGATTATTAAAACTTACCTCATTCTATTTTGGAATAAGCTCCTTCTCATAATATGTTCCTTATTATTTTTGTATTCTCTGTTGTATTTGCTTTTAAACCTTTAAAAATGAAAAAAAAACAAACAATAACATATTGCTTGGTGTCTACTGCGTCGGCATGGTCTAAGAAGTCAGCGATTACATCAACCTAAAATTTCAGCACTCTTGCTCGTCGTATTAAAGAAGTAATTAGTAAAGAAGTAATTAGTAATTAAAGAAGAATGAACGAAACATTATTCACACATATTTACACAGAGGACAATTATAATGATTTTGGCACGTCGCGTACACAATGAGTTAATATTAAAAAGGGTTAATAATTAATTCATGAAGTTTAGATACTTCTTTTAGTTTCGATTTTAAGACGATTTAAAAGGATTAATAACTCTCATTAACTTTCGTTAGTTCACGTTAAGTTACTTTTATATTGTACTAATGGTGGGGACGTCTGTGTGTTGCACAGACGGGTGATCAGCTTCCGTTACTGGAACCATTTCATCCTTAATCCCACTTTGGGTGGCCCTCCCACTCTTGCTTCGAATTGTCATTATCGTGGCGCTCTTCAGATTTGCATTTTTTCGTTTGTTCACAGCTGCCTAGCATTGTCGTCTACTGATAGTCCCTCCACATTGATCCTTGGAAACCAATGTGTCAGGACCACCAGGGTCGACAACTTTGATACTTCATTTTACTGATAGTAAAAAGCTGGCTGCTTGCGAAAAAAACATAAAAATTATGAGGGCAATTAATATTAGGTCCTTACATATGAAATTGGCGTTTTGTATGGGAGGAACAAAAAGTCGAATATTTTTTAATATAATATATTTAATTAATCAAAGTATGAACCATTATTTTCTATGCACTTTTGCCATCTCATAGGTAGTTCATTGATCCCTTTACTAAAAAAACCAGTCGGACGGGAATCAATAAAATCTTTGAAGGCGATTTGGACTGCCCCATCGGAGTTGAATTTTTTCCCTTGCAAGAAGTTATCCAAATTTCGAAAAAAATGGTAATCTGTTGGAGCAAGGTCCGGGGAGTACGGAGGATGTCTTAGACTTTCCAATTGAAGCTCTTCTAATTTAGTAGCCGTCTGTTGCGCAGTGTGTGGTCTAGCGTTGTCGTGAAGCAGCAGTGGCGTGGAGCGATTGACCAGCCTAGGTTGTTTAGCCGCTAGCTTTTCCATCATGGTTTGCAATTGCTGACAATAGACATCAGCCGTAATAGTCTGGCCAGATTTGAGAAAACTGTAATGAACAATACCGGCACTAGTCCACCAAACGCTTACAAGTAACTTTTTTGGGGTTAATTTTCGCTTGGGGCAGGATTTATTTGTTCTGGCCAGGATCCAACCATTGCGCTGAGCGCTTCCGATTATCGTAAAGAACCCATTTTTCATCACAGGTAATGATTCGGTTTAAAATACCTTCATTATTGTGCCGGTTTAGTAATGTAACGCAGCAGTCGATGCGCGTTTGCCGGTTTGCTTCAGTCAATTCGTGAGGTACCCACCTTTCAAGCTTTTTAATCTTCCCAATTTGCTTCAAGTGAATTAAAACAGTTTTATCACTAACATCGCAGCCTGCAGCTAACTCGGACGTGGTTTGCGATGGATCCGCTTCCACAATAGCCTTCAACTCTTCATTATCAACTTGAGTCTCAGGCCGTCCACGGGGCTTGTTCTGCAGGTCGAAATTTCCAGAACGAAAACGTTGGAACCAAAAACGAACTATGTTTTCTTTTGCAACACGACCGCCATACATATCATTCACCTTTCGAGTTGTTTCCGCAGCACTAGTGCCACGGCGGAACTCGTACTCGTAAATAATGCGATATTTTAAGTTTTCCATTTTGTAAAATGAGTGACGCAAACAGAAAAAAAACAAATGAATGACGATCATCGAAGCACAAATACATGAGTCTATAGCTGTACAAATTTGAATTTGGAATTCCTTACCAAAGAGGAGAAATTTGTGATTAAAGTGGCCAGTACGAAAAACGCCAATTTCATATGTAAGGACCAATATTTGTACAAACTTGGCCCACATTTGGCAACCAATATCGGTGATCGTATTATAGAACCAACTTACGCTTTGAAAACATGATCAACATGTTGTTCGTTTTCCGGATCAATGGACAGGAGGTGTTTGGTCACTTCCTCACTTTCCATGTCGTAGTTTTGGCTATCATCTGAGCATTCATCTGTTTAGGTAAATATATTGATTATTCAATGACAGGTGTTCACTGTCGAATTATTCTAAACTGATACTAAATCACCCAACCTTAGTAGTAAGAGACTTAATGGGGTAACAGCCCGGCCTAACGTTTCAAAGATTAAAGATGCAAGTAACTCAATACATTCTCCATCACCCATATGATAAATAATAACGTTATGGTCAAGTTAATGGACATTGTGCCATGTTCGCATTAATTTTAACTACATAAACTCCAGCTAAACTAGCCAGCTCACAGGAACAGAAGAGTAAAAAAATACGCGTTAAATGTTGGAAAAAAATGCCACGCTGGAAACAGTCCTGACTACAGTTCGAATGGTCCGATTCCTCGGTTTTAATGGTCTTTATGGGTGATGGTGTATACGAAGAAATCAGATATAATAGAATATAGTGTTCTAGAGTAAAATAGGCACCGAGGTTTCCGACCAGCTGCCAGTAGATTGACTTACTGCGAAAAACGGGACCACCTCAACAAGTGTATTTATTTAATTTAAACCAGTTTTGCAAAGAATATATGAATTAAGAATTCAATGAGATCAAAGAGTTGTGTAAGGATTGTAACAAGTGGAAATTCGATGTCTCTGGCTACCCCTATGAGAAACAATCGTGAGTTTATGTATTTTTACTTCTAACACGGCAAATTGACTACACTGAACCTGATGTTAAGTACAGTGCAGTCTAAACATAATGTCGACCGTCAAGAACCATTGGGTCCCTCGACGGTCGGCAGAATTATGCCGGCCAGAAGTTATTGAAAATACACTGCCGATGCCGGAACGCGATTTGCCTAAACAAGCCATTATGGTGGGGTTTTCACCGTGTGTACGGTGGTCGCTATCCAAATATCAGGTACCTTCTCACCAGCATGTCTGTATTCCAAAGAATAAAATAGAGAAATGAAATAAATAAACAAATAAAATATCTTACAACTGTCTGTTTCGAAAACATCATCATCGAAGTCTGAAGTGAATTCATAGAAATTCCATATTTCGTGTTCGTTCAGAAATCCTAACCACTCGTTGTATTCTTTAACTTCATATCTGAAATTACATAATAACAATAACTCGCTGTATATTTGTACGTCTAAACTAATATTATAAAGAGGAAAGATTTGATTGCTTGTTTGCATTGAATAGACTCTGAAACTACTTTTTTCTATCTTTTTAAAATACATAAATTTTATTTCCATAAATCTTATAAATGGTGCTTGTCAAGGAAGAAATGAAGGTGAAACTTTTAATAAGTCTAACAAATACAAATATTATGCTATTGGATGTTATTGTTAGTCGAACTCATGGGGCGATCGAGTCACCGTATTGTTGGTTCCGACCAGCGAAATAATTTTCGTACATAACGACTTGACTTAAGTTGAAGTTTCTACTATAGATATCAGCCTAAGTTTCAACGCTAAAACGCTTGACGGGACAATCAAAAGGTCAACACTTTACTAAATAAAGTTATAATTGATAAATTATAGTACATATTGTAAATTACGTCTTATAGTTATCAGATGGAAAACGGAGGAGGTTTTCAATTCGGTTGTAATTTTTTTATGTATAATTACGCTAAACTCCTGTAAATGTGGACCGATTTGGATAGTACTTTTTGTGTTCAATAGAATTTACAACATAGGCTTCAAATTAAATTTTAAGAAAAAATTACTGCTGTAAGTATGAAATCGGAAATGAAAGACGAAATCTTCGACAATTAAGTAACGATTTTTATGATACTTTCAGTATAAAAATAGAAAATAAACGTTTTAATAAAAAAAATTACTCATCAAACCTAAAATAAAAATTATTCACTTTTGAGCCGGCAATATTAATGACGGACTGTTTAAACTGTGCTATCATCGCAAAATTCAAAATAATGGTATAACTAATTACCTGACTGGAATCCAAATTTCTGTTTCGTTGTCGAGAACTGCCCACACGCTTTTTCTAATGTCTCTTCCCTCGTCTGATAATTTATAGTCAAATTTTGACGTATCCTTATCATTGATGGGATCATAGTCTGAAATAATAATTCAACGTATGATGTCATGTTTTATTTTATGAACAAATAATATTATAATAAACTTAAAATATAGCCAAAAGGCTAGACAATTACAATTTTAGACAATTACAATAATTTATCCCACTTTACTCTACGGATTCGTTACGACTCCGTTAACTCAGAAAAACATAGTTGACGGCTTGAACTCTTCAAAAATTGCTGTTATCTCACCCTAGCCATATGCGGCGTTGAATATTGGAGTGAAATGCACATTATTATTACCTTTAAAGTTACTTATACTTGTGTTTAATTAAACTATGCATGTGAGTATTTGAGCCTCTGGTAATTCTTATGTTATTTATTGACGGCCTAAAATGCATGAAAATTAGTACTGAAATATGGATGTTTAGGGCTAAAACATTTCAATCACTTTTTATTTTACAATTCTGTTTACGTAGAGGCACAGCTAATATCCTTTATTCTATATTATACATAACTGCCGACGCACAATGTCACACAGTCGAGTAATTACCTCCCTGGATTTGTAACGAAACAATACCGACTAGCTGAACACTTGCTATGAATAGATTTATGTATATATAATTGGTCAGTTTTTGTTAAGCTCCAATAATGTACCAATTGGTATACAGAAATCTCATTCTCCTATATGTGCCCTCATAGTATGGTAAATACTTACAATAACAATGGCAATGTTATCGAGGTGTTGTGTGTGAAACTTACCAACAAATTCGAAGTCATCTACATCAGGAAGGGGCGTTTGTAATTTTACTTTATGATCTTTCCCATCTATTATCTTGCATGATAAAATGTTAGATCCATCTTTGGTGGTTTCCGGATTGATCTGTTTGTTTGATATCAATTTATTAATTTTATCTTGTGTTATCTGTAGGTAACTTATAGAAGTAATATGAAACCTTTGTTAGGTCTTAAAGTTAATGTAATACGTTTAAATACAAAGGCCGGTATTTATTTGGTACAATTTATTATTAACTTGCAATACCGGTATTAGATAGTGTACCTTTAAAAATTATAACTCTGGCAACAATGGCAAAACACTATAAAAGACGGAGCGAGCTAGCGGGAGCGGTAGTCGTTGAAGTGGAGTGTACTGCGACGGTTGTAATAATTGTGATTAAGTAATTGTTATTAATGAAGATGTTAATAAAGAGGATTTCCTGTAACATCCGGGAGTTTTACTACATATCAGAAGTGGAAATGGACCCACAGCCTATCCATTGAACACGCCCGATGAACTGCTACTGTCTACGAGTGGTTTGGTGAGTCTATTCCAATTATATTAGATTTATGTTAAAACAAAAATCGCGAGTAATATTGTCATGTGGTGAGCTGGTTAAAGATCATCAAGACGATCCATGATGCAGAAGTCCAGTGCAAAACTAAAATTAATTCAGTGTAAAATCATTGCATTGCTGAATTTGATGGTGTTCAGAAATGTAAATGAATAATTATCTACCCGATAATTATTTACGATTCCATGTCTTGATATTTTGAAAGTAACGTGTTTACAGTAATTAAATGTATTTCGAACATGTTCTTAGTTTACTGCTTATGGATACGGACAGTTTTACAGATTGTTCAAAGCCCAAAGACAGAGTGATGGGGATGATTGTGTCCACACCTACAAATTTATTAATCGTGTACCAATTGTTGTAAGAGCTTATCTAGGACTATAATGGACGAGTCTTACTGATGTGGCACCGGCGCTGGAGTTCCCGGTCGTTGAACCATAACGCGGTACCCACGGTGTGGCGGTTCAGCCGTACGGTTTACATAACGGCTTTGCGGGATAACTGTGATCGACCGCATTTCCGAGTATTAAGTATGCGGCGAGAAACTAACAAGGATTTGGTGAGATCGTTCCATTTTATGAAGATCACGTATAAAAGAAGTGGTGACAAGTAACGCTGAGCGGTGCTTATCGGGATGCGCGTGGCGGTTTTCCGCTTCACCGGCGTTAGTCGCCCATCAATGGCTTACGTGGTTGCTGAAACAGGATGTTGTGCGTGCATGAGTGTGCGCAAGACGAAGTATCAAGCCATGTGCCATACATGTGCCCGAGCGGGGGATATTGGGTTTGGTTGCTTGACCACATTACAAAGTCCTAAGATATGTGGGTGGTAAACTTATGTTTCCCCTTAGCAATGTTTTAGTATTCGTGGCGATCAATCGGACCTGGCTCTCTGACGGCTGGGACTGGATATTGAATGGACACTATAGCCCGGTTACACGGTTCGAATTGGTCTGTTTAGGGAGTGCTCTTAAGCTCTTGGGTCTTGCGAGCTGGTGGAGGTGTGTGGGCGACAGTCTTCCCTTAGAGATACCTTCCATACTGGCGGCGCAGGCTAGGAGTGTCCCCGTTAATGAGGTTGAGTTCCACGTGCGCTTACTATTTTTCTGCTACCTGTGGCATCAACCGGTACACGCGCGCTTGCAATTTTGTAGCTCCTATGGCGGGTCATGTGGTAGTATATGGGGAGTGAGGGAAGACCGGATTCTGTCATTCACAATGCTCTGTGATTTATTTTTATTCGTGTAATGTCTGAAAAACGTTAAATTACTTACAAGACCCATGTCCGTGGGTCTGTGTCTATAGTACAGTTTTTCACATCATTTTTAACAGTTCTTATTTTTTAATGTCGAATCCCGAGTTATGATTCATATTAAGCCTTTTAACTTGAAACTTTCAAAAGGCTACCCCAGAAGTTATTGTTTAAATTAGTCAGGACTGGTCGAAGCGGTGCACATAACACACAGCTATATTGTTCCTGAAATTTTGTAATATAAGAAAATGACATGGTATCAGATGGCAACCTGCCTCTGCAACGCAATGGATAGGCATCAGGCTGCAGGTTCGACTTCCCCACGAAAGATAAAATGTGATTCCCATGGTATCAGATGACAGCTGGCCTCGGCAACGCAGCGGACAGGCATCGAAATAAGACTACGGGTTCGATTCCCGCACTCAAGACTAATGGTTGTATGTGACTGAGCTATGTGATTCTGCCGTTTATTTTTGTTACCCAGGAAGTGCGAGATGCGTATTTGGTGCGTCATGCGCCTACATGGAGTCTGTGAAGTGCAACAAATGTAACCAATTGGACATAAAACTGAAAATTGTTACAGTAATAATAAAGATAATGGGAAAAGGACTTATAGTAAGTCGTGGTACAGGGGTTAGGGTGGTGAGTCGCATTGTTACGACAGCAAGAGAACCATTCCAATCACGAACAACTATCGCCAAGACACAAGTACGTGTGGGTACCCCGATTAAAGAATGTCACCGGGAAAACCCTTTTGCACTATTGAATAAATATCAGAATGGTTTTGCATCCACTTTGAATCAGTTGGGGTACACTAATATCACGGAAATGACGATTGAGGTGGATAATAAGAAACCGATCACTTATTGACCATGCAGACTGTCGCATAAGGAACGGGAGGACGTACGACTGATGATAAATGAGATGTTAGAAGCCGGAATTAGAGAAGAAGAGTTAGAGAGTGTGTCCGAGTAAAAAGGATGGTAAATTTAGAATGTGTATTGACTACAGGATGTTGAAAATTGTTACAGTTGGAACACTGGTTGTTGACTCTACAGTTGGGTGACACCGAGTTATGCAGGAATTAAAAACATCTTAGAGTCGGGTTTAGACGAGAGGGTCTTAAATATATTAGGGGTAATTATGTGATAAAAGACGATGAATTATATAGATATTTGAACAGACATTATTCGTTTAGTCGTACCAAAGGAGGCAAGGTGGCAATTATGTCGTATTAAAAAGTCACAAACACCTTCAAAAATTGTGTTTGGCGCGTGCATGAACTCTAAAAATTAATTAGATGATTTTATATTGATCCTAAGCTTAATGAAATGATGATATATATGATGATATGATAATGAAATGAAATTGATTTTATGGTAATCAGGAAGGAGGCTTAAGAAGCTATTGATAATGACCAGGAGAAACAAAAGAAGAGATACGATGAGGATAGGCGTCCTGCTAGAGTTTATGCTGAGGGAGATTTGGTCAAAATAACTAGGATCGCGTTTGAAAATGATGGAAAAGTAAAAGGCTGCATCCCGCTTATATAGGCCCGTACCGTGTTGTCTCGATGCTAGGGGACGATAGGTATAGAGTGGCAGCTATCGCAGGTTTAAAAGGGTCAAAGAGTAATAGGGGAACAACTATGGCCGCTGGTCGAATGTTGCCTTGGGTGCCAACATAGCGGCGTTGGAGATTAACGAATCGGATACAACTGAAAGTGAAACAGAGAGTGATAGAAGTGACAACAATTAAACCAATTAAAACTGTGAGAATGGAATGGGTTCACAGTTGTTAATTGAAACTATGGTTTGTTTTAAATCAATTAAAGCTGTGAGAATGGAATGGGTTCACAGTTGTTAATTGAAACTATGGTTTGTTTTAAATCAATTAAAGCTGTGAGAATGGAATGGGTTCACAGTTGTTAATTGAAACTATGGTTTGTTTTAAATCAAAGCTGTGAGAATGGAATGGGTTCACAGTTGTTGATTGAAACTATGGTTTGTTTTAAATCAATTAAAGCTGTGAGAATGGAATGGGTTCACAGTTGTTAATTGAAACTATGGTTTGTTTTAAATCAAAGCTGTGAGAATGGAATGGGTTCACAGTTGTTGATTGAAACTATGGTTTGTTTTAAATCAATTAAAGCTGTGAGAATGGAATGGGTTCACAGTTGTTAATTGAAACTATGGTTTGTTTTAAATCAATTAAAGCTGTGAGAATGGAATGGGTTCACAGTTGTTAATTGAAACTATGGTTTGTTTTAAATCAAAGCTGTGAGAATGGAATGGGTTCACAGTTGTTGATTGAAACTATGGTTTGTTTTAAATCAATTAAAGCTGTGAGAATGGAATGGGTTCACAGTTGTTAATTGAAACTATGGTTTGTTATATCATATTGTGTTATATCATAATGAGATGGTTATGTTTAAACCAATTAAAACTGTGAGAATGGAATGGGTTCACAGTTGTTAATTGAAACTATGGTTTGTTATATTATATTGTGTTATGTCACAATGCGTTGGTTATAGTTAAATCAATTAAAGCTGTGAGAATGGAATGGGTTCACAGTTGTTAATTGAAACTATGGTTATTGTGTTATATCATAATGAGATGGTTATGCTTAAACCAATTAAAGCTGTGAGAATGGAATGGGTTCACAGTTGTTAATTGAAACTATGGTTTGTTATATTATATTGTGTTATGTCACAATGCGTTGGTTATAGTTAAGTCAATTAAAACTGTGAGAATGGAATGGGTTCACAGTTGTTAATTAAAACTATGGTTATTGTGTTATATCATAATGAGATGGTTATAGTTAAAACGATTAAAACTGTGAGAATGGAATGGGTTCAGTTGTTAATTGAAACTATGGTTTGTTATACTATATTGTGTCATGTCACAATGAGATCGTTATAGTTAAATCTATTAAAACTGTGAGATGGAAGGGGTTCACAGTTGTTGATTGAAACTATGGTTATTGTGTTATATCATAATAAGATGGTTATGTTTAAACCAATTAAAACTGTGAGAATGGAATGGGTTCAGTTGTTAATTGAAACTATGGTTTGTTATACTATATTGTGTTGTCACAATGAGATCGTTATAGTTAAATCTATTAAAACTGTGAGATGGAAGGGGTTCACAGTTGTTGATTGAAACTATGGTTATTGTGTTATATCATAATAAGATGGTTATGTTTAAACCAATTAAAACTGTGAGAATGGAGTGGGTTCACAGTTGTTAATTGAAACTATGGTTTGTTGTATCATATTGTTTTATATCATAATAAGATGGTTATATTAACTATCATTATCGTGATTATTGTAAGAATGGAAGGGTTTACAACATTTCGTTTGGTTCAAATTAAGTGTATTGCTCTCCAGAAATGGTTGAGTCTGAAGGGTAAGAGTTGAATATAAAGTAATAATTGTTGATATGTTTCCATTGCTTTTCGGGAATGGATAGGTCCGAAGACTACTCATTCAGAGTACAAATTATTAGTGTATGAGTAAAATGTTGATAAATTTACATACAGAAAATCGTGATTATTGTAACAATATATTGATTTGCAACATCGAATTCGGTTACAAATACTTTGACTCTGTGTCACTCATCGGGAATGGATGGATCCGAAGGGCGAGACAGAGTATAGCTAGTTGACTTATAAAGATTAGTGAAAATCGTGATTATTGTAAGAATATATTGATTTGCAACATCGTATTCGGTTACAAATACTCTGACTCTGTGTCACTCATCGGGAATGGATGGATCCGAAGGGCGAGACAGAGTATAGCTAGTTGACTTATAAAGATAATTTTTTTTTATTTTTATTATTATTTTTTATTATTTTGTAGAGTGTAGCCCATATAGTGCATGGGGACATGCACAATGTCAGGATGGGCGAATGTTAGGTCTTAAAGTTAATGTAATACGTTTAAATACAAAGGCCGGTATTTATTTGGTACAATTTATTATTAACTTGCAATACCGGTATTAGATAGTGTACCTTTAAAAATTATAACTCTGGCAACAATGGCAAAACACTATAAAAGACGGAGCGAGCTAGCGGGAGCGGTAGTCGTTGAAGTGGAGTGTACTGCGACGGTTGTAATAATTGTGATTAAGTAATTGTTATTAATGAAGATGTTAATAAAGAGGATTTCCTGTAACATCCGGGAGTTTTACTACACCTTTATCCACAATTGATGGTGCGACTGTGATCGTGTATCTTTCAAACGATCTGATCGATTAGGGTTGTGTCCACAACATTCATTTGTTTTGTTGAGACAATGGTTTATAGCTATATCATCAGGACTCACGGGGTGCAGAAGTAACATATACGCGGGTGAAACCGCGAGGGGCAGATACTAGTATATAAACAAATATCATATGTTTCGTGTTCTTTTGGTTCTGTTGGGATGCGTACGTTGTAGGAAGCATTGCCTATAGTATGACCAAGTTTTTGCCACTGTCATACAGAAAACCAACGTAAAGTAGGAGCTTGCTGCTGGGTTTCGTACGTTGAGTGAGATATTCGCAGGTCCGAATCCTTTCCCTTCCCCATCCCTTAATTATCTCTTCCCTTTGAGATCGGTGACGTGTCCGTGATTCCTCTGATATTGTGGATGTTCATGGGCGGTGGAAATTACGTACCATCAGGTAACCCATGCCGTATGCCGGCTTAACTAAAAAAATGTAATATTTTTAAGCTTGTATAACATTTGGTAACAGTAATGGTAATAATTGTCGTGCGGATAAATACCTCATACTTAAAACCACTCCAAGTAGTATCCGGGTCTTCTTTTTCAACTATGGATTTGACAGCACCATTATTGGAGTCTATTCGAGAATATGTCTTTGTTCTCCTATTAAAAAAAATGCAACTGTACTTAACGTTGCTTTGAGAATCGTAAATTGATGTAAGTTATTTACTAAATTCGTTTTTATTTTTGGTTTTTTATCAAATTTGTCGACGTTATACACTCATTAATATTATAATGCCTTATATAAAAAAATATGTAAATATTTACTAGTTAAGAGTCGTTTTTTACTTTTTACTCACTAATTTATAAGTTAATCTACAAGTAATAGAGCCATTTGCTTCGAAATTTTCCTTGTTTTTTTTTCTTATATAATTTTAAAATTCATCGCTTATCACCATTATGATTAGCAAACAGAAAAACAATTGAAAAATGGTGGGAAAATTATTTTCTTCTTTTTTTTTTTATTTATGGCTTTCGCATTATTATGCATTTTGCCAGTGTCAAGTATATTTATTCTCAAGTTATTTTTACATGAACGATGAAACACGGGTGCGGTCGATTTCAAAGTCTTGTCGGAGTTTTGGTGTTAACTCCTTTCAGTAGGATACTTAATTCACTTATTTCAATGTTTCCATACACTGTTCATCACCGTTAATGTTTATTGAAAAAATCCACACCACTTTTATACAACAAACACAATTTTGAACTAGTTTATAAAATAAATTAAAATAAGCGATGAACTGTACGGTCAGAATTCCCGCCAAAAAATGAAAATGATTAGGACTATATGTGTGACTGTTGGGTGTATTTATTTATTTATTAGCCGTCGATGCGCCCGTTACGCCATACAGGCTGTCAATCTTTGACACACATTTCTGATCCCACTTTTTTTAACTGGATTAAGTTACGTTTTGAGGTGCTCAGCTTAGACAGGTACGTTTCCATACAAAGCGGACCGGTAGGCTTGTTGAAAGTGGAAAAAAGTATCGATTTATATGGTACCGATATTTTTAAAGTGTCATTATCGATTTTTATACGTCGCGAAAACAATATCGATATATTGGTTTGACGTTGGATAACCTGTTATTGGCCTAAATAAATTGTTTACATTTCATGGCATCCTATTTTAAAAATATCGATTTAGACATGATTTGGATATTTAATCTAAAATATCGCTTTATCGAATAAAATATCGAGACTTTTCAACATCCCTAAGTTGATGTTGACGTGTCACTATCACCTGACTCGCGTCACATTTCACTAGTTCCTATTGGTCGGGTTCCTTAAAAGGCTTTAAGTCGACACTTGATTGTATAAAGTAATTAATTGAATTAACTACATCAATTCGTTTGAAATATTGTAACTGATGTTAGAATGCTAAATTGTTGCCTAATTTATAATTTTTTTTTTATTTATTTGATATTGTACAAGGTTGTGGTATCGTACAAGGTTGAGAAATACGTACAAAGATGAGGTCCTGGATTCAATTCCCAGGTCGGGCAAACACATTATTGTTTGAATTTTCCATTCGAAAAATCATACATGATTAAAATGGCCCGGGGCTGGATATTGCGCCTGATATGGCGATAGTCTCTACTCTTATCACATCATGTGACGGATATAAGCTAAGCGAAACGTAGGTGCAGCACTAGTTATACCTCTCCCTACCCAACCAGGGATAAACGCGTGAGCTTATATTACTATGTAAATTGTATTTCAGCTTACCAAACTTTGTAATCTTCAACGACGCCTGACGTCAAGGAGATCCGAGTTGCTGCGAATGAATACTTCTCGGGCCAATACAATTCGTCATATTCGTCATTCAGATTCTTACCTAAGAAATAAACAATAGAAATAACCAACATCTTATGTCTCGTGGTTACGAGCGCAGTTCAGTGCCATGCAGTGCTTTGTAATTCAAAATTCTGTGTGGTATTGCTTCTGTTTATGGGCAAGCCAGCGCCTTGCTCGTTTCGTCATTCAATCAAATAAAAAAAACATGAACTTTAAACAACCTGGCGGTTGCAATCAACACTAAATTAATTAAGTTCAAAATATATCGAGAATGATTTAAATATAACATATTATATTATTTCTTTATCCCGGTTTAATACCAGCGTTCACTTTTCACCATCATGATTTGACGGTGTATTTACCCCCCACGGCCAAGGGAACCAAGTTTCGCCATTATCTCGTCCATTAATCAGCAGAGTATACCACGTGCGAGAGATTTTGGGCCTGAGATGTTCGTCACCCACTCACACTCCAAAAAAATACATATATAATTAAATATGTGAAAAAAAAATAGTTTAAATTCTCACCAGAAACCGTTACGACGGTAACTAACAACAGCGCGTACAATGTTGGTAACATGTTTACAGGCTGACGCTTAGTGCGTGGTGCGATATCATGAATGGCTTATATACCCAATGTTTTTAAAATAATCTCATTTTTTAATTAACAACAATTAACGGTTCATATCAATGCTATTTAGTGATAATCATAACGTTGCTGTTCTATATTCGAATAATGCGCATTTTGGAAAAAAATATTACTGCGCTTTAGTGAAAATTTCAGCTAGCTATAAAACTCACATGATTGAGCCATTTTAAGCCAGGGTGCTGAAAAAGACAAATAGACGCAGTCGGCCTAGGCTCTGTTATATGGGTCCGTAGGTACCATAAAACAGCCACTGACAGACTCCGTTGCGTAGTGACTAGTTGCGAAATGAGCGACCATGGGATCGATTTCCGCACCGAGATGAATATTAATGTTTGTGATGCACAAATATTTGTGTTAGGTCTGGATGTTGTCTGATTGCAACTGTTTTGTAGTTTCTGATTCCTGCCATACAAGAATCGCATCTTAATACAGGGAGGACTATGAGTGATTTTTTTACATTTATCCCCTATTCATTTTGAATTTTAACTACAATTTATTTCTGACGAAAGTTTGAACCACGACATTGAAACTTTATAACAAACTTATATGAATAATTAAAAATACTTGAACTAGTCGTATAACATTGCATCCACTACAAAACCTTCATCTCGCGACGACGGGGAACACTTCAACTTGAAGTTTCAGAGCTGGCCACGTGTCACACTCATACATAGGCCTAATCGTTGGCCTAATGAATGTTGTTGAAGTTAGGCTCTCCCGCCTGCCAATATGAGCTCTGATATTAAGGTCGCTATCACTGGACTCATCGAGTATAGAGTTATAGACCCTAAGCACTTGCACTTATCCGTCCACACGGTAAGTTATCCTATCCAGATACTAATCGGATCTGTACTCGATATTCGGCACATTTAGGCTGGTTTGCACCATAATAGCATATTTATAGTTTACGTCAAATTTGACGATAACAGTAACGCTGACTTTAACATTGACTGGAATGTGTTGCACCATCGTATTCCCATACTACATTCCTCGATTAATTCTAGAAGCAGGGATATGATATTATTTTGGAGCACAGACGCTTTAGAAGATATATCGGGATGGAGGTTATAATTGAACTATCTGACAGATATTTAACTTAAACAAAGCTTTAACCAGCAACTCTTGGGCGGTTACGGTTAAGAGCTAAAGTTATGACGTCATATAACATTTGTCAAATGGTGCAACTAATTTTTTGCTTAACCGGTACTTTAACATTTTTGTAATTGATAAAGTAAGATGCTGCAACCCACCCTTAGTTTCACATGTATCATATCATATCATCAGATCACCATATCATCACATGTATCTCTACATACACTGTTGCTTTTAAAACGAGTAAAGCCGTGTCCATTCACATCGTACTTTAAAATCCATGTTAATATTTTAACTAGTTTATTAACAGAATTGGTTAAATTAATACCTAGATGTAATAATTAACTAAATTTTGCGATATGCATTTTAAAGCGATAACCTGATTAAAAAATGTTTTAATGAGCAACATTTTGTACAGTCAATAACCCACTGTAATTGGCAATGAACTGTCATATTTATTAAGCATTATTTTCAACCAACTTAAAAAAGGGAGGAGGTACTCAATTTATTTGTATTTTTTATATATGTTACGCGATATCTCGGACGAATATGCACCTACTTTAAAGATCCCTTTAAGCACTGTTGTGTTTCGGTTTGTAGGACATTGAAGCCAGTGAAATTACGTTACATTATGATACTTAAGATCTTATGTTCCAGGGTAACGAGCGCAGTTCAATGTCATGCAGTGTTTTGTAATTCAAAGTAGTGTGGTGTTGCTTCTGTTCATGGGAAGGCGTGGCGCTTACTATCAAGCGAGCGGCTTGCTCGTCTCGTCATTCAATCAAATAAAAAAAACCTGATGGTAAGTGGGCTCTACCGGCCATGTACGGCCACAATACCAAAAGAATCATGGCCGCGTTGCCGATCTTAAATAAAATGGACGATTAAGAGATTGGGAAGGGGGAGGGATTTGGGCCTCCACATATCTCACTCACCGTACGCAACGCAGCAGGAAGCCGCTACTTTAGTCGATTTTCTGTGAGACAATGGTAACGTCCCGGTCGTGCCAGCCCATTCATGCTGTAGACAAAATTGTCTACAACGTGGCTTTACCACTCGCATAAGCCGGATAAAATAAATAACTGCAGCAATCCATTACTATTGCGGGTTCTTGTAACAATGAAGTATGGTCGTAATACTGGTGCCAAATCCGGCAAAAGGCCCAAAGACTGGCTTGACGTATTCGAAGGTGATACCAGAATCAATGACGTCACTGCGGAGGGTGTTCTAGATATTCTAAAGTAGTAGGTAGGTAGGTGTACCTTGGCACTAAACCGGGATGACGCCATTCAGAGAAATAGACAAAGCGGTGATACCAACCCAGACGGCCAGTACGGGTTACACATCTGCCTATCCCATCGGGATTTACGTGAGTGCGCATGTATGTATAATAGAAAAATACAATATCCCAAACCCAACCAGAGGATCAAACCCGAGACCTCAGGACAGTTGTCGTACCGCAAACGCCATACAACACTGCAACCGAGCCAGTCAAAAATATAGCGCTCAATAAAATCCCCACAAAAACCTTTGAATAATCTGCACTGTACTCACGTCGCAAAATATCCATATACATGAAGCACCTAAGTACTATTGTTTTTGCTCTAGCATAAAACATATTTTCATCTGGAGCTCCGGCGTGCCAAGTGCGGCTTTGTATTCAGTCACCGTCGGCCATCGCCTACGCGAAGGACCCTCGCCAAGGTGAAATATTACGTTGAATTTTACGTAAAACTAACTTTAACACAAAGAGATACAGTTTTAATTAAACAAACGAGGATAGCCCAGTCTAAATTCCTTCCTTCAGACGCATTGCAGTCGGATCATAATTTTTATTGTAATCTGTCTTAATCTATATCTATCTATACTTATAAAATAACATGTCCTGACTGACTGACTGATTCATCATCGCCGAGCGCAAACTATCAAAGCTACAAGCATGAAATTCGGACTGTATATTCATTTTGTTATATAGGCACCCACTAAGAAAGGATTTTAGAAAATTCCACCCCGAAGGGGTCAAAATAAGGGATGATAATATGTATGAAAGTCCGTCATTTTGAAAGTTACATCAACAAAATTTTCTCTTTCGGTTATTGACATAAAACAAATAAATACGTGTTTCAGGAATTTTGGAAATTTTACTTAATAAGAGATGAAAAGGGGGGTGAAAATTAATGCGAAAGTGAGTTTGTTTGTTACGCTTTCACGCCTAAATCACTGAACCGATTTTGATGAATTTATCTACAGGGATAGATGGGACCCTGGAGACGGTTACAGGCTACTTTTATCCCGGAAAATGCTGTTCACGCGGGCGGAGCCGCGAGCAAAAGCTAGTATAGATATAAAAATGAATGTTTGTCTGTATGTCCTTTATACAATCGTAAACTATGCATTTGATCATGTGATGATCTTTAGCAAAGTTGTTGTGCATGAGCCCACGAAGGTTTCTGAGTTGGTACGACGAATTTTCGACAGATGGCGCCAATGACATTCCAATGAATTTAATTTCTGTAATGTTATGCCTTCAAATTTATTTTAGTTGGTGGCGTAGCAACGCGCGCAGGGTACAGCTAGTCAATAATAAAAAATAAGTAAATAATAAATAATAATAAGTCGGTCTGGAAATCTTTGGGGGAGGCCTATGTTAAGCAGTGGACGTCTTGTGGCTGATGATGATGATGATGATGATAAAATAATAAATAACACGCAATAGTCACACAAATTTGTATCATAATTTATTACGTTAGTCGTAGCACGCTTACGCTGAGATACGTTGAGGTTCTGGGTTCCAATTCCACATTTCCAGGTCACACATAAATTGCCGCGGTTGGAATTTGTGTTCGGTATGGCGATGGGTTTACCCACTATTGTATTATGGGATGAAACTAAGCTCGGTGAACCGTGGATGTACCGTAATTGCATCTCTGCTTACCCCTTCGCTGATACAGGCGTGAGGTTATGTTATATACTCGTAATTTATAAGCTGTATCTACAGATCGATTCCGAAAATAAACCAATTAAACTATGTCATATGTAGGCGCAAGGTATTGGCATGGTAAGGGGGATTTGGGTCTCCATATCTATAACTCACCGCACGAAAAGCTATTGCTCAAGCCGCAACTTTACGTTAGTTGTCTTTGGTAACGACCCGGTCGAGCCGGCTCACGATGTGGACAAAACTATCTTAGAGTGGTACTACCACTTATAGTTTTCTGTTACAGTATCGCGGTCGCCTCTGTCATGCAATATACCTTCTCCGTATAAATGGAGCTTTAATGTAGTCGAAGGTGCGGTGGGCTCGACGCAGCTCTCAAACTTATTGCTTCAATTACCCCATGATTTATTATATTATAACGGAGCAAAGTAATTAAAGTGCGATAGAAAGTGCATTAACAAGATCGATACATTTGTTTATAGCCACTGGTGCTGAAGGTGAACACATTTTGCTTTGCTTTGAAATTATGCCGTCTTTATCGCTTCAGATTACCTTTATTCGTTTCAAACGGTCAGTTCAGTGTTTCTCAACGTGGGGCCCACGCCCCATAGGGTGGCAATATGATAATTAAAGGGGGCAATTTAAAAATGGACTCGACACGACTTTAACCCTTTCGCTTTGGGTTATTTAAATTGAATTTAAATAACATTATATAAATTATTAGCATTATTATATCGGTGACAAATTTAACTAAAAAATGTTGTGGATGTATGTGTGCTAATTTTGATTACATAGCAATTGTTAGAATTAGCTTTTAGTAGGGATTTCACGATGCCATTGTAATCGACAAATTATTGTGACCGATATCTACAGATTTTGACATTCTACCTTTGAATATCGTGAGCTATTGTTACAACAAACTTAATCGACGGATGGTGCATTCCACAGTAATTTCAGGCCGGCGTAATTGAAATAATTTAAATACAATAATATAACATAGTATAATATTGTTAGCAGCAATTTTCCTCTTCTCCAAACGTCTTGAATAACTTTAGAGAATCTCGTACAGTCGAAGGCGTGGCATGTCAGTACACAATTTATCTAGGGGCAGAGTGTCATTTCCCTCGTTATGGCAAGGCGCTGTTTGCGCCGCGTTTGCGTTCACGCTGTAGACAGTTTTGTCTACAGCATGAATGGGCCGGCTCGGCCGGATTGTTACCACTGTCTCATATAAAATAATTCCTCTGGTATTGTAGATGTTCATGAGCGGTGGAGATCACTTACCATCAGGTGACCCACTTGCTTTTTGTAGTATATTTTTTAACTCCTAAGTCTGCCAAATCTTCTGCCAGAATAGCTATACTTACTAATACCATGTACGTTTCAACGATAACGCACTCAAACTGGCCTTAAATAGATTACATTCACAAATTGGCTCTAAGTATTATTCCCCTGCCAAAGTGCAGCATAATGAAACAAAGCAATTGCCGTTGATTAATGTTGGTCCCACGAGCGATCTCTGTGACGTATCAATAAAGATCACTTGATTCTATTGTGAGTGGCACTGTCCGGGAATTTCTATTAGCATTTAAAAAGGTGAACCCATACCATGGTAGTGGGAGACTGAACAGCTGTTATATATTTGTCTGATGTGCAAGTTAGTAGGTGGTAGCGGATTATACAGTGTTATTTTGACACCCTGTTACTAAATGAAACCACATATTCGTCATCGCCTCTGCTTACCTTGTACCAAACATGAGGCTTGAGCTTGTAGTAGTTTTGCCAAAAAACGTGATTTAAGTTTTGAGCCTTTTAAATCACGCTGTACGGTTTTTGCACTTAACTCTATTAAATAAAATGTCACAGCTGACGATGTTATTATAAAACACAAACGCTTAAGAAGGGCAACTTCATACATATGAAAATACGTCTCAGACTCACAAAGACGCTCTCGACACATTCACTGAAAAAGTTGCGACAGTATTACTTAGTTCATTGATAATGACAAAACGTAAAAAAAAATGTGTTTGGGAAATGCACATATCTATAAATAGGTAACACAAATTTGACTAAAAACAAATAATCATTATAAAAGTTACAAGATTCGATTTTACTTAGGATTTTATTACATTTCATAGGGTAATCTAATATTTATTTCAATTCCTAAATTACTATTTTGCGCCGTTTGCCTTCTGTACGATTGGCGTTTTTATAAAACGGGCACATTAACCTTGACGGTATAAAGCTCGCAATACATGCTGCCGAGTGATGACTAACACCAACGTATAGATAGTATTTTTGGGTATCAGGATAGTATCGTGGGTATCAGCAACTACGAGAGACTTTTGGTCTCACAACACCCAGCCCGGGGTCTGGGTTTGTTTCGGGAAACAAATATTTGTGGTTCACATAAACATTTGTCTCGGTCCAGGGATCGAACCCGCGGCCTTTCGCTTCACAGCCGGCTACTCGATTGGTTTTCGATAAACTTGCCGAACGTCTAGGCACTAGCGCTTGCCTTGTATTAATTTACCTACACTCGTGTTGGCCTAAGCTCGTCCGACATGTATTCCAAGCTTAATGGTAATGTATGTGTGTGTGTCTCATTCATTCGATGACGGGTGTGTATGTTGAGTTTTATATGTGTGTGCGCGCGTATACAGACTGTTTAAAATTAATCTAATGTTAACGGCATTTAATTTGTTAGGAAATATTATTTTTTTATTTTGCCTTTAATAACAAAAGTGTCTTAGCTCAAAGTACTTGTATTAACGAACACTACACATGGTTTCATTTAAGTATAGGGTGTCAAAATGACACTGTATATGTAAGAAATCTGTATTTTTTATAAGCTTATCTTATGCCCATAAAAAAAATTGGTGTGTGTCGTGGGACACCAGGTAGGAACGAAGTTCCTTCGGCTAATGTAGAATCGACACAAATTGCAAAAAATTCAAATTATCAACTAAAATAACAAAATATGTCTCTTTATTTTTGTTTGACAACATAAAATTACATAGAAATAGAATAGAAAAATAGAAATAAAAAAAAGACGTGTGGCACTCGGAGACTGCCGCGGTAAAGCTATTGTATAGCATTTTTTATCAACTTATGTAATTATAAATAATAACGAGCTAGCGTAATCTTTTAAAAATCGAAGGAGTATTTTGGAACGAAGTTCCTTACGGCAGGCTTGGAGGGGATAGGGATTTCGCTGCGTGACCGAACTGAAAAAAATGTGATAGTAAAACCGTAAGAAAAATGCGTGGAAAAAATGCGTGGAATAAAAGCGTTAAATGAGAAGTGCGCAGGCGCGACAGTCGCATAACCAGCCAGCGTTAGTTCCTTTTTTAAAATGAAATTCATTCAGCCAGTTATAGTTGAAGTATTTTTATATCTCCTTCGATTTTTAAAAGATTACGCTAGCTCGTTATTATTTATAATTACATAAGTTGATAAAAAATGCTATACAATAGCTTTACCGCGGCAGTCTCCGAGTGCCACACGTCTTTTTTTTATTTCTATTTTTCTATTCTATTTCTATGTAATTTTATGTTGTCAAACAAAAATAAAGAGACATATTTTGTTATTTTAGTTGATAATTTGAATTTTTTGCAATTTGTGTCGATTCTACATTAGCCGAAGGAACTTCGTTCCTACCTGGTGTCCCACGACACACACCAATTTTTTATATACTTCAAGTATAACTGGCTGAATGAATTTCATTTTAAAAAAGGGACTAACGCTGGCTGGTTATGCGACTGTCGCGCCTGCGCACTTCTCATTTAACGCTTTTATTCCACGCATTTTTTCCACGCATTTTTCTTACGGTTTTACTATCACATTTTTTTCAGTTCGGTTCGGTCACGCAGCGAAATCCCTATCCCCTCCAAGCCTGCCGTAAGGAACTTCGTTCCAATAATGATAATTTAATTTAATGATAAAGATGTCACAGGTGTCATCCTACTAATAATTAGTTATAGGTGAAGTGCGTGGGACACACAGATAAGCCATACGAAAGGGCGACGACGCGGAACCACTTTAAAGCAGTTTCATACAAAATCAGGTAACTACATCACTACCTTACGTCTGAAGGCATGTTTCGAGGAAGGCGAGACGTCCGAATCAGGGACTTCACTCCATCTCCTCTAAGGGCAATCGGTGACTATATATATTCGTTGGATTCATCTGTGTCGCGCTTTTTATGCGATTGGTTCGCGACCGTTCCATACAATTTCATACAAAGCGGATCTGTCGCTATGTCCTTTCTTGCGTCGCACGTCGCGGTCTCCCTGTCTCTCTTGATACCTTGAGTCATATTTTTATTTTCCGAATCGTTGTGTTTTTTTTTTCTGAAACGAGCATGGAAAACGCTACGCCTGACGCTAAACAGAAGCAACACCAACAAAAATTACAAAGCACTACCTAGCATTGGTCTATACTCATCACACCAAGATGGATTTTAAACCTCATAATATCCAATAATTTCACTAGCATCAATGTATGTATTTCAAACCGGAACACAACAGTGCAGTATACAAACAAAAATCAAAACGGCGCGGCGGTACCAACCTAGGCCCCTCACATACAAAGGATTTACATGAAAATAATATGTTTGTACCACACATGTATGGAGTCAATGCGCTCTATTTAAATGAACCAGTGGCCGGCAGGCGACTCGAGCTCGCAAATGCAAATTTCATCTCGATTGGGAGTGAAACTGTCCTACCAACATTTCCACTACGTGCATTCAAAGCTTCGAACATTCTTACCTAGATGGACTACCTAGATACTATACACCAGCTATGGCTATTTACTTTCAAATTTGACCTTAATAAGACTGCTTGAAAAACTTCCTTAATTTTTGGAATAGACCTGTATATATGACAGTTTTGTTTTCTTTACTTAGGGATAATTAGTGAGAGATTTGATGCTCTAGCCATTTCATGGTTATTGTGTCATTTTAATACAGCTAGCTCAAGTCTCATCAATGCATTCGACTTTGGGTGGGCATTGGATACAGGGCAGTTTGAATAATAAGGCCAACTTGCATAATTATCCTTAACCTCTAATCATGTTTAAGAAACATCAAATCGTATGAATAGTTGATAATACTAAACATGTTCAGCGGTTAAATACGATTAAGGATCGTCGTGTACGTAGTAGGTAACTTAATAATAAGTATTTTGATATTATCCTGATGAATATATTTGAAAATAAACCAGTGTTCAACTAGCTCGCATCGCTTCATGACATGGTGACAGCGATGGGATACGAACCACGCCCTTTCGGACTGGTGTCTAAAACCAGAGCCTTGGCGAAGGTCAAGGGCAGTCAGCATATCCTTCAGGAACTAGTGCCACACTACCAATAGGTGTTATGACGAGAAGCAAAAGCAAACAGTTAATTAACGCGCCAGTATCTGGAACTTGTGATTGCGTTTACAAATCGTTTATTATATTACAATTACATTTACAAAATGTAGAACATGGTAAGAATTACCGCTGAATAAACTAAAGTACTGAGTAAAATGATAGTCTTAAGCAGGTAACGTAGTCACATAATAATAATATGTTGTTTATATTATGTAGGATAAATAATAATTAGTATAGATTGTTAAATCAGTTTAAGGCATATACTGTTTAATGCTTGTGTTAACTTTTATGAAAACTTTATATCGTTGTGTTATTTATAAGGAGAAAGATGTAGTACGTAACTTAATAATAAGTATTTTGATATTATCCTGATGAAGGTATTTGAAAATAAACCTGTGTTCAACTAGCTCGCATCGTTTCATTACAGTGTATATCGCGCTGAGTATTTATCATATTGCAGCTATCATCAAAGTATATTACATATAACTCTCAAATCAAAAACTAAATCCTCTTATAGCTATATTTTTTTGTTAATATAATATTACCGAGTATTCTAAATTGATTGTTTCCTCAATGTATCTCGATTATTCCCATCTTGAACGCCGGTTTTCATTTGTATATAAATGGAATAATGAAAACACGATCCGATCCGGCTTTTCAACACCGTTCTTTTGACGAGCGTAGATGAAAATGTAATTTCCTTATTATTATAAACTGTCGTTTAGAAATATGATTTAATATTTTTATACCATTAAAGACATCAATCTGCGTCAATCATTTGATAAGGCTTTTACAAAAGAAAATGACAATCAAAAGCGTGACGGTGATGATTTGCGTAGTATTTTTTGTTAACTACTTTTGATAATAGATTTAAATTTCACGAGGATAAAGCGGTTTTGAGTAAAATAGTGAAAACTGTACTTGTTTACTTGTAATTATCTTCTAACAAGCGCTTCACTCTGTTTTCATCTGCGACATTTTTATGAGATCGGATTAAATTATTTTAATTAAGTTTTTTAGTACACCTACGAACATTAATACTTACCATTGTAAAAAATAGTAAAAATTAGAGCGTAGAGCCAGGCTGTAGGTACGTGATAGAACTTAAAATATTTATTTTGTTCAGTGTTCTTTTTTGAGTCGGCTTAATTATTTTTAAAAGTTAACGGTCTTATTACAAAACGTATAACTTAATAGTAAGTCTTATATTGGCCAGATTTTATGGGTTACCATAGTTACTAGTTGTTAGAAACCTAGTTTAAAGATAGAGTACTTTTGGTAGTAAAGCCATTAATGTTTACATTTCGGAGACCGGCGTGGGTAGAGCCTCGTCGGTCAGGTACCTTAATCCCAATGTACGCTTATATATAAGACTAGCTTTACCTCGCGGCCCCGCCCGCGTGATCTGCTTTTTCCGGGATAAAAAGTAGCTATGTTCAACAGGCATAATAATGTAGGGTTCTAATGGTGAAAGAATTTTTCAAATCGGTCCAGTATTTTTTTTCGTTACATACAAAAATACAATCCTCTTTATACTATTAGTAGATTTCAAATTTTAATAACAGCGTAGTGAGTATATTGTGCTTCGTGAAACAACATTTTTAATTAAATCTCTAATATTGTATCTTCGTAGACTCATACCTCATATTGTATTGCGTGAATTAATTCTACAAGACGATGATCAAAAGCAGCAGCATTCCACTTGGGCGAGGTTAATTTTTGATGCGAAAAGAACGTTCGTCCAGTTCAAAGTTTTTCTATTGAGTTAATATTTTCAGCGTTTAAAAGTAAGTCTTGCTCAGGGACTGTAGACAAATGCTAGCCTTAAAGATGTCTACAATGAGATCTATTACTTCTACATAGTTTACATAATGATTTCTTACGTTTACGCGAATGTTACTCATTGAAATAAAACTAATTTAAACGGATTTTATCGCGGTTTTTTTTTCAAAATTAATAAAAAAAAACCGCGATAAAATCCGTTTAAATTAGTTTTATTTCAACTTCTACATAGTATTTAAGTCTCAATATATAAGAGAAGTGTTTGCGGTTTTTCATGTTAACGTTGGTCTAATATAGATGGTTCTCTTAATTAAAAAAAACGTGTATGTGCCATTTACACACGGCAGAAGTGAAGATTTAGAATTAACTTTTTGCTGGTCGTAGGTTATTCATATCCACCCAGACAGCGACCACCGTACACATGGTGTTAAAACCTGCCATAGTTATCCACACGTTTTGTGTGGATCGCGTTCCAGTATCAGCCAGTGTATATCCGGTTCTTCCGAGGGGCTTGCGACATGACTTGATGGTTAATTGGGGCAGGTATAGTGGTACATCCTTGTATTACTGAGCCTGCATCGGTCATCCACTTGTCCTGTCGCAGGCCCTTTGATTTGCTTCTTCCCTCTCCGAAGAGGGACGAAGTATCTATACAGGCCGGCATGACTCTGGGGACCACCAATAAACTCATTGTTTTTCGGTGGTCACTGGTTTTTGGACTGCACTACGCTTACCATCAGGTGTAGTGCAGCTTGTCGCACTTTGCCGTGCTCGGATAATACAAAATCAAATGGGCTAAATTTCTGCAGTCACAAGCATTTATGATGAGATACTAGGATTAAACCCTTGACATGGCGTATTATTAGCGCCAGTGGTCACTCAGTTGTTTTGACATAACGATTATAATACAAAAACAGGTAACCGACTAAACATTAAAACAAAAAAGCGGGCCCATTACGCCTACATAGTTTTATATGTGGGCGTAATTGGCACGCCTTTTTCTCATTCTCACGCACACTTGACAATTAATTTTAGGTGTTTCCCGATAAGTCGATTAAAAACTCTATGATGTATGATTGGTTATGATATTTATCGCTTTGCAACGAACTTGTTCTAACCATAATATAGCTTCATAATAAGGATAGTTTACCACACGTTCATTTTGTATGTATGTATGTAAGTTTTTTTATTTGATTGAATGACGAGAGCAAGGCGCTCGCCTGATGGTAAGCGCCACGCCTGCGTATAAACAGAAACAGCACCACACAGAACTTTGAATTACAAAGCACAGTAGCGCACTGAACTGCGCTCGTCACCCGGAGACATAAGATGTTAAGTCTCATAATGCCCAGTAATTTCACTGCCTTCAATGAAACTAACGTTCTGTCTCCTACCTCTTGTATGTTTGTGGTTTATAAGTAACATTTTGTCTAATTTTCTGTCCATAAAAATAGTTCCAAGTGAGATTTACACTAAAGGATACATCAATGATACGCATCTAGAAAAAAGGTAAAGCTACGCCTTCCCCCTTCTACCGTCAGAACACCAGACGCACTGCAGGATATCAGTCCTACTTGGTTCATTTTCCTCATACTCGCACCCAGCGCTATAAATCATCTTTTATAATGCGCACAACCAAGGAGTGGAATTCCGTGCTTGCGTCTGTCTTTCCGAGTGCGTACCACCCGAAACTCTTTTCAGAGTGAATCGGCACCTTCTGGGTAAGCTCGCTCCATCGTCGACCTCATCTTTGTCCATGCGGCTAGACTGAGGTCAAGAGCAAACACATTTTTAATTTAAAAAAAACCGCTTACTACGCTATCAAATAAGTCTACACTATTAGTAGCCAGAGCTGTAGATGAGTTCTAACGATACAATGAACTCACGAAAGTAAAAAATCAAGGACGCCTATTTCATCACAGCTACGTGATTCGGACAAACTCAAAAAGCGCTACGATACTGTACAAAAACCGTCGCTTTAGAAGTCCGACAAAAATCGTGGCACGAGACACATTGACCGTTCCATTGTGTAGTTTTATTACTGTGAGCGAAGAGATCATTTCGTTATGAACACCCTAAAACGTTGTTTAGCCAAAATGGTATTTATACTTCAAGCTGTAAAGTCGTGTTTGTGAAATATTTTTTAGCTTCTTACTTTGAATGTGCTAAGAGGAAATACGCTTTAGGTGATTGGGGTAAGGTTGGTATTGAGTTGAGCGGTTTCGATCGCTTTTTGTTGTATCACGGGCGCAAAGCGCACCCGCGGGCTGTCACGCGCCGCGTATTGTCGGTAGGTACCGCCGATGGGCAAAAAGCGATGCACCGATAAAAAGGTGAGTCGGCCGACACAGTGGATACTAAATGGAAAAAAGAAACCCTCAAGTCTTCCATTCTCGGACACAGATTGCTTTTCGAACCACATTATTTTCTTAGATTATTAAACATTGTGAAAAAAAGCGCATGTCATTGGTACAATACAAACTGTGTGTACTTTCGATGGATCGCTTTTCATAGCACAGCTCAAAGAGAAACTGAGCTCAGGCAACATCATTTTAGCAAAACTAGAAATCATTAGACTGTGTACATATGTTTTTAATAATTATGCAAAACAACCAAGCTATTCAATATGAGAAAAGGTAGATCATGTGATGGTAAGTTTTCACCATTGCTCCTGACAACTCATATTAACATAGGAATGTTGGGTGCATTGCTTGACATTTAAGATGAGGAATGGGGATTGTAGCTGCAGAGCTGCTACTTCATAACTTCAGACTTCAAAATGGAGGAGGTTCTCAATTCGTCCGTGGTATATTATTCCATATCTATAAATAGCGAGCGATTTTGATAAGAGCTGCTACTTCATAATATCGTTTTTCAACCGACTTCATATTGGAGGAGGTTTTCAATTCGTCTTTAGTATGTTACTTGATATCTCCACTAAATATAGAGCGATTTTGATAAACATTTTCGCTTTCGATAGGCTTACTCCAAGATTGGCCCTATATAAATGTTGTTAAGATCTGATGATGAAGTATTGGGAAAAATGGGAATATTCTCAACGGAAAACGTAAATTGGAATGATGTCATGGCTGGTGTGAGCGCTGATCAGCTGCTCAATTAGCTGATAAATGATACCGCGGTCGTTTTTTTAAAGTTAAGAATGTACTCAGTAAAAGAGTACAGTACAAATCCGTGTGTGTTTGTTTTCATCATCATCATCATTATCATCAGCCACAGGACGTCCACTGCTGAACATAGATCTCCCCCAAAGATTTCCAACCTGTTGGAAGCGGCCTGCATCCAGCGACTTCCTGCTACCTTTATTAGGTCGTCTGTCCACCTGTTATATAATTCAGCTTATAGTGGTTAATGCGACTACGAACATTTAGGTTATCTAATTACACTTTCGTTAAGTGGTCACTTTGAAGTTTGAAGTATTTACGGCGACACCCCGCCTTTACGTAAAGTTCGTACGGAAGTAGTTTGATAGCCTTGCAGGGTTGCCACAACAGTTATTTAGCGAGGCGCCAGCGTGCAATAAAGTTCATTTTAGACCTACCGAATTTGAAGTGGGTTTTTGAAATTTTTTAACTAATTTTTTGTCATTTCATATACAAGGAGTAAAAAGGCTGGCTTAACGCTGTAAGTATTATTTCCCAGTCAACTTTAGGGGGATGCAGAGGTGTACATGGCACGTGTAAAGATGTCGAAGAAAAGAAACATATTGGTAAATATAAAATAAATATGTCTATATCATGTTACATAATATCTATAATAAATACCAGAATAATAAAATAAATATAAATACATACAGAACTTATCTGTAAGCTAACAATTATCGGGCCGATCCATCATGTTATAAACAAAACTAGATACAGCGAGGCTAGAGCCTAGAGGCTAGAGGCTAGAGCCTAGAGATAGACCTCAAAACAAAATATACTAAGTAAAAAAAAAATTCTTCGTTAAATTACCCAAGTCCTACATCTTTGTAGAAGTTTGAAGATAAAGACTCTTCAAGTGTCAGAAATAAGTACTGACGACAAAAACACTAGAATTTCGGTGTTGTTAAAAGTGACTTTTATATTATACAAGTACAAAACTGTAATATACAGCGCGAGCGAAGTCTCATACTACATGTCGTCGTAAAAGAATATTTGTTCTTTGTGAAACTTCCACAAAGAGTTTTCACCTTGTTTGTAATATTACTTTATGAGATAACAAGACAGTCTGTTGTTTAGACTCCAATGGACGTAACTAATGGCCGTTCCTAATATCCTATTTACCGCCAGATTTGCTTGGTGGTAGTAAATTTTCAACACATTTTGTATGGAAGATATAACAAAATACTATTGATAATAAGCAAATCTATTTGTAAATCTATATTATATACTTATAAAATAACATGACTGACTGACTGATTCATCATCGCCAAGTGCAAACTATCAAGGCTACACGCATGAAATTCGGACTGTATATTCATTTTGTTATGTAGGCACCCACTAAGAAATAATTTTAGAAAATTCCACCCCAAAGGGTCAATATAGGGGATGATAATATATATGAAAGTCCGTCATTTTGAAAGTTACATAAACAAAATTTTGTGTTTCGGTTATTGACGTAAAACAAATAAATACGTGTTTCAGGAATTTTGGAAACTTTATTTAATAAGGGAAGAAAAAGGGGGTGAAAGTAAATGCGAAAGTGAGTTTGTTTGTTTATGGCTTTCACGCCTAAATCACTGAACCGATTTTGATGAATTTATCTACAGAGACAGATGGGACCCTGGAGACGGTTACATGCTACTTTTATCCCGGAAAATGCTGTTCACGCGGGCGGAGCCGCGAGCAAATGTAATATATGGAGCAGCCATTAATTGTAAAATTGTGAAGATAATTTAGTTAGTTTTTAGGGTTCTGTACTCAAAGAGTGCTAAAGGAACCATGTTACTTAAGTACGTTACTTAAATAACCTAAGAAGACAAATTACCCCTGAAATTTTACTAACCCTTAATTATTTATTCTATCTACTTATACGTCAAGAAGATACTTTGTACACCTTTTTATGACGATTGCGCGCACGTAGAATTATGAGATTTGATAGAGTTCAAGTTTACACGGAGGAATGCAGAAAGCTGGTCACTGATCTTATGTAATTTCCATTATTTTCATTGTCCAACATTTCTTCTTCCACCTGTCCATATGCCACTTCCAGTGGGGTCAGCGCAACATCCTTTTAACACATGGTACAAAGAGATTTAGCTTGTAATTTTTACGATCGCCCGCCTGCCTGCCGTCAACCCAGGGCCAAAATAAATATTTGAGGATCAAACAAACATTTGTCTCGGTGCGGGGATCGAACCCGCGGCCTTTGGCTTCACAGCTGGCCACTCGTTCACTACGCCATGGAGGCTGTCAAGATATATCTATGAACCCGCATTAGGCAAGCGTGATCGACTTAAGTTTAATTCGTTCAGTCCGTATGAGTAGATACCATCGCTGTGTATATTTCTGCAGCCAAGCAGCACTGTGTAGTCAACTCTGTTATCAGTTTGAAGCCAGTGAAATTATTAGGTGTTACGAGACAAGACACCCTATGTCTTGGGCTTAGGAGTATAGTGCAGTGTTATATAGTAGTGATTTATAGTTCTGGATGATGTTGCTACTATTTGTAAACGTGGGGAGTGTTTACAACCAGGCAAGTGACTTGTCGTGTCATTCAGAACTAATAAAAAAATCATGACCTTGATAATTCCTTATAAACCTTGACAATATGACAGTTAAATTATATAAATATTAACTAAGTAAATACAAAAAAATCAGCTGGTTAGTAATCATTCTTATGACCTCGTTATCGATACCTATTGGAAGCCCCTCCTTCCAATAGGTATGATTACTAACCAGCTGATTTTTTTGTTTTTACTTAGTTAATATTTATATAATTTAACAGTCATATTGTCCTACAAATAAAACAATAATTTTTTGAGTATCATCAAATCGAAATATTCTATCCTTGCTACCTCTGTTAGCTACCATAATAGAGAATTTTCGCATAGGGAATAGTTGGTCGTCTCATCGAAACGAAGCTACTCACGAAAAATGAGCTTGATAGTAGTCAAGTGGATCAGCTACCCGAGGGCTCCCTGTCCATAAGCAGAAGATCCCAGATATCAACGGTCTACCACACATTCTACAATAATATTCATTATATTAATCAAGCAACTGCCTATCATGGTATTAGCAACTATTATTTTTATAATAAGCCGTTCTTATAATCTTTATATATATAATTCTTCTGTGAGTGTGTATGTTCTTGAACTTCTCTTAAACGACTGGACCGATTTTGATGAAAATTTTTGTGTGTGTTCAAGGGGATCTGAGAATGGTTTAGATTCACAATTTTGCCCGCTGGACAATGTTTTTTTTATTAATTTTTAATTTATTAGTAGTTGTTGTTTTTCCGGATGGTTGTCGTTGCGAAGCTTGCCGTGATGACGGGTCGTATAGCGTCTAGACTGGACAGGGACAGGACAGGGACAGGACAGTGAGACAGGACAGTGAGACAGGAAAGTGAGACAGGACAGTGAGACAGGACAGTGAGACAGGACAGTGAGACAGGACAGTGAGACAGGACAGTGAGACAGGACAGTGAGACAGGACAGTGAGACAGGACAGTGAGACAGGACAGTGAGACAGGACAGTGAGATAGGACAGTGAGACAGGCCAGTGAGACAGGATAGTGAGACAGGACAGTGAGACAGGACAGTGAGACAGGACAGTGAGATAGGACAGTGAGACAGGACAGAGAGACATGACAGAGAGACATGACAGAGAGACAGGACAGTGAGATAGGACAGTGAGACAGGACAGTGAAACAGGACAGAGAGACATGACAGAGAGATAGGACAGTGAGACAGGACAGTGAGACAGGACAGTGAGACAGGACAGTGAAACAGGACAGAGAGACATGACAGAGAGACAGGACAGTGAGACAGGACAGTGAGACAGGACAGTGAGACAGGCCAGTGAGACAGGATAGTGAGACAGGACAGTGAGACAGGACAGTGAGACAGGACAGTGAGACAGGACAGTGAGACAGGACAGTGAGACAGGACAGTGAGACAGGACAGTGAGACAGGACAGAGAGACATGACAGAGAGACAGGACAGTGAGACAGGACAGTGAGACAGAACAGGGCAGGGACAGGACAAGACGGGGACAGGACGGGGACGGGACGGGGACGGGACGGGACGGGGACAGGACGGGGACGGGACGGGACGGGGACAGGACGGGGACGGGACGGGGACAGGACTGTCCAACCGGAGGGAAGTGGGAGACGACCTGACTTAGGTCGTCGAAGTCAATTAAATGTGCGACGGGCTACCTCACGTGCAATGGCGCAGTACCTCACTTAATTGCATTTAATGTAAATAAAACATTTGTATTAAGTTTTGACCACATTTTACACAAATATATTATGTAGGTGATACGAAGTTCACCGGGTCATCTAGTCTTCCTATATTATTATAATCATTAACAATTTCCACAGCTACCGAAACCGTAATGCTATTTTCTGATAATGGATGAATAACGGTATTTTTATAGCAACAATCATTGCCTTCAGATTGATGTAATTAACGCCCACAACTAAGCGAAAGTAGTAAATCTTATATTTTATTAAAGGATGTGGGCGGAAAATAATTTATTCTACGTAATTACATTATTCGGATTCGGAGTATGCGAAATTAGGCGAGACACTTTTTAACCGACTTAAAAACGAGGTTCTATGTTCGAACTGTATGTTTTATGTATATGTATGATGCGATTTTCTCGAAAATATATGATCAATTTTGATGATTGTTCTATAACCACAATCTGCATACTTTCAGAAAGGTTTTGTTATATGAAACATTGGGTTTCCATTCTTATGTATAAAGTTGTATATACATTTCACATGTGTTGAACCACACTTTATGTACCATTTCTGGGATTTCGTTATTCAAGTAAAACACATTCTTGTGGTAATCTTGCGCTGGGAAAGTATAGCAGAAATTATAAATTAGGTATGCGAATGAGAATTTATTTCAATTCGTTAGTATTTTTTTTTTAAATTGCTATCATAAAAGTAGTTTATTTTATATATTATGTCTTCTCAAAACAAAGGTATAGTTGATTTCAGGTGTCGTCGGAGTTTTGGTGTCAATTTTTTTTTCTTTCGTATTTTCTCCAAGCGGGTCGAACTGTCATTCATGGTCGGTTAATACGCTCCGACGAAAATTCACCAAATTCACTTATTCCGAGGTCTCAATACACTATTCATCATCGTTAATTTTTATTGCACTGATTTACACCACTTTTATGCTACCAACATAACTTTAAACTAGTTTATGAAACACTTAAAATATGTGGTTGATCGCAATGCCAGAATTCCCGCCAAAACGCTTCGTAAGTATTGTAAAAAATTATAATTCAAACTAGACTCTACATAGAGTACATGAAAATAATTTTAAAAACCTTGTTAATAAAATGGACGAAAAATCACTAATACTCCTTTTATCACACCTTGAGAATATTATATGTTTATAAAACAAATTTAAATTCATATGACGTGTATTAGTGTGGTATTAGTAAGTTAAAATAAAAGCGGACTTGCGGACTGGTTCTTAAACTTAATTAAGAAAGCAATTTGCAAGTTATTTACGAGCCATAAAATACTATAAAGTCGGATCCGGCTTATCGGCCTAACCGGAGGAAATTCAACTGAAATATATGCTTTAAAAATTGCAATTTATGTGAGAATCTTAGTCCTCTTTGATAAAAACTGCATAATAAGATCTGCTGTTACTATTTACTGGTGTGTAATAAAGTGTTTAAATTTTTCGACTTTATATCAATGATACTTATCACAAAATACAAATTAAAATAACCATGACACAAAAAATAAATTCATAGATTAATGAATGATACATAAAGGGTTAAGCAAGTTCAGGCGATGCAGTACAAATCCTTACGACGTATGCAAGATAACAATAGCTAACATAGAAACAATAGCAAAGTGATTATACACTCCACGTGGGAAAACAATAGGCATTAGAAGACAATATGAACAATACTTGTGGAGTCAGTTCTCAACCCAATAATTTATTGATTTCTTTGATTACACCAAGACAGTATCGGGTGGTACTGACACCAATATAAATGATTGAATGTACCTTGACGCCACCACAATAAATCTCTTTCAAGACTAGATCAAAGAATTTCAAAGGCGGAGCTTCAAACATTGTGGTGAATGAGGAGAGTTTATTTGAATTTTGTTTCCAATTTTGTTTTTTAAGTCTTTGTGCGAGTCGTCTGCGTCGAGAAAAAACCGGACAGCTTCTTGTGTTAACGTTGAAATGATATGAAATCCAGATGCACCAGATTCCGTTGTTTTTTTTACGACGCATTAAAGACAACGATTTTACTAATGGCATTTAAAAAAGGTTCAATTCTTATTATAGTTTTTAATTGCTATTTGATTCGTTTTAAAAAGCTACTGGGTTCCGATCGATGCCAATGCCTAAACGTCAGCATTCTCCAATATCTGATGCTATCGCTGTTTGACAGCCGACTCCGATGTCGGCGACTCGCCAAGGAATGTCTTCTTGTACTGCATGTTTTAAGTTTTTATTAGCTCTCTTTGTAACACCCGTTAACCCAGTAGTTTCAGATTCTTTCGAAGGTTACATTTCCGATACGATGTGGTGTATTTCAAGGTAGTAGAGACGCCGACAATAAAAGTTCATAGAACCTCTTATAGATGGAAATAATATTTGAGTTGTTTAATCATTATCACTGCGTCATTTTAACATTATGTGGGACAAAAAGTTTTATTGTTGAAACAGCATAATTACTACGGATATCATAGGTATGAAACCCAAGTGGGGCATTTTTTTAAATAGACTAACGCTATCTTCATGGTAGTGCACCTAGATTAAATATTGCGTGTTGGCGCGCTGCGCAAAAAGTGGAGCTAAATATCAACACGCGATGCAAACGACAATATTAAACGTGGTCTGCGGTTTTCAGCTGAGTTGCGAAAACATTATATACAGGGTTAATTTTAAAACACCAGCAACCTCGCAGGACCAGATAGCTGACCCCATACGGAACAACTTTTGTTCTACGAGTTTGGATATAACTCAATATATTTAAAAAAAAATGATTTTACAAGTTTTTGTTGTGTCGTGTTTTTCTTCGTAGATTGCGGCGCGGCGCGGCGTGCGCGCGCGACATCAAAGGGCGGTCAGCTGCTCAGCGGTCAAGGTCGTAGGCGCTAGCCCGGTTCCCCACGCTTCGCGTGTTTGTTTACGTAATCTGCGATGCGTGTTGTATTTAACATTCAAGACGGAAATTAAATGAATACTTATTTTTGTATGAAAATAAAATCTAACAAATTATCAAAAGTCGTAGAACAAAAGTAGTAGCTTATAACCTTAGGAATCTACCCCTGCGAGGTTGCTGGTGTTTTAAAAATAACCCTGTATATTACAGAATTGCCATCTGATTAAAAATGAAGTTGAAGCACCCACAAATCAATTTTATTTTTAAGCCATAAATATGTATCGACATTTCGATTGTTTTGAAACACGTCATACAAATAGTGGTATAAAGGTATTGTGTATTTTTTTAGTGTTCGGTCGGAACGTGTGGGTTGAACTGCATTGTTCTGTTTTGATGTCATGGAATGACTGAGGTAGTATATATTCTGATATAAGATTCAAATGAAGTGGTTTTTCGAAACACCTTTCAACTTTATAATCAAAGTGAATTATCACAACAATCAATTTGCGTGTGTACGAGCCGTCCATTTGTTTAATGGTTTGAACGTAGACGAAGTAGCAGTTAATGTTATCAGTGATTGTCAATCTCTGTGCATGTCTAAAGTAGCCGTCTTAGGATCTCGTTCGATTTGTATATATGGAATTTTGACTCGGAGATCAAGTGATATCGACTTGACTAATGCACTAAATAAAATATTTTGAACGGTCGGCTCTTTGAGATGTACATAGTACCGTTGTCCGGTGGCTTTTTAATTTAAATAAACCCATTCGTTTATTTTATGTGACTAGTGGCCAGTCTTTTGTAAGAAATTTCAAGCTACCCGGTGGGTTAGCTAGTTTTTGACCAGAATCAGTTGGCTATTGTAACTATTTCCTAACAGTAATGTCGTCAATAGATACAGATAGTTAAATGTCTTTGAAATGGGACTCGATATTCTAGGGTTTTTTCTAGTGGAAGGGTACCTGTAAATTTTAGTACCTGAACGATATGCATCGCGCACATCACTGGCCTGATGGCTATATCCAATTACTTCAACACAGCACTTCGACGGTCAACATTATAATCGGACTGCACTTTACTTATTATCAGATCGTATAGTCACTGCCGGGTCAGCATAAAAATATATGATATCTACTTAGATACCTGTAACTCAAGTTAGTTGGTAGGTCAGCATCTAAAACCATTCATTTATCCAAACAAAGAACGGATCGCGATTAAAGAACATCTCAATGTACGGACGAGATAAGGGCCAACGAAACGAGTATAAGGGTGGCCTCAAAAGTAGTTAAATGTTATTGACTTGCGCATCGCCTCGCGACCAATCAGCCGCGGGCTCTGTGGCAGGTGCGCTCGGTGCGCGGGAGTGCAGATGATAAAAAAAACTTAAGCGGAACGTTTATAAATAGCGTCAACGAGCCACGTTACCCTTTGAAGAGGATGCCTCCAGCCTTGTCTTACAAGATGTAAATATAAAACACCAATAGTTGTTATACCAATGTATGTGTTTTGAATTATATCATCATCATCATCAGCCACAGGACGTCCACTGCTGCACATAGGCCTCCCCTAAAAATTTCCAGACCGACCTGTTGAAATAAATAGAAATAATATAGTAATATTTGAATTATATAGTTGAAATGTATATTTGTATTTATTATCAAAGTTTGTATAACGAGTTTAAAAATAATAAAAGTCATATTTTTTTCCATTCATCTTCGCCAAACGTGCACTGGTTTTGTTGATTCCTTTTGTATTTAATAAACCTTAGCCCCGAGGGTAGTTCAGTATCCATTTGGTTAAGATCTAAATCCGTTGCAGAGTTTAGGAGAAATAAGTAACAAACAGACGGACAGACTCAGATAGCGACTTTGTTTTATACTACTTATGTATTGATGTTGGTCCATTATAATAAAACATTCAACCGAACAAAAAAATACTGTTTTGTTTATCCCCGCCATATATATTCTGAATGAGTCAGCTCCCGATCAAGACTTTATTGCAAATAAGGCTTAAATTATAAAAGAAAAAACCAACTCTCTCACGAAGTCTTTCGCGGCTCTGCAAGCGTACGGCGTAATTAAGAATAATTATTGAGTATTAACTTTTTGCGTTAGAAAAAGCTATTCGATCGTAAATGCGGAATAATTACTATTAGTTGATAAATTACTCGTATCAAAGAGGCCTTAAGTGCACCGTCCGTGAAAGATTTAATGTACTTACGAAATAATGACCTACATGGGTTGAAAATTTGAATTAAGTGGGTTGAACGTGTTTCTTTTTATTTTTAACTTTAATTTATTCCCATTTTGTAATAGATTTTTATATAAATATTTAATATTGCCATCGAGAAACTGCGTTCTTCGACGGTCGGCAAATGTAGGCCATCCAGAAGGCACTGGAGGTGTATACGTACCCGGAACGCTACTCGAACGATCGAGCCACTATGGCGGGTTTTTCACCATACGTACGGTAGTTTCTACCCAGTGGGTTATTTTTTATTTGATTGAATGATGAGACGAGCAAGGTGCTCGTCTGATGGTAAGCGCCACGCCTACCCATAAACAGAAGCAACACCACACAGAATTTTGAATTATAAAGCACTGCATGGCACTGAACTGCGATCGTCACCTCGAGACATAGGATGTTAAGTCTTATAATAACCAGTAATTTCACTGGCTTTAATGTCCTTCAAACCTAAACACAACAGTGCTTAAACACTGTAGCTTGGCGGCAGAAATAGACAAAGCGGTGGTACCAACCCAGACGGCCTCTCGCATACAAGGGACCTACCACCTTGTAAACTTGTACCAGTTGGGTACAAGCATTCATAATATTACCATGGATTTATCGTTGATGGACGGACAAAATTAAATGGCAAATTGCCCTTTGCATCAAGAGCTGCGCGCAGATAGGGTAGTAAACTAATAAATTACTGCAAATGGATAGGTTTAAAATAAGAACTTGATGTTTTAATTACAGGTTTCATATACCCATTATTTTACAAATAAGACTTGGTCTGTGACCATATACTGCGCGGCGCGCACATTTCTCGCCTGGATCTCACAGCCGGTAGGCGAACGCTTTTACAGCATACATGCTCTATTTACCTGTAGTTTCTTATCAACATCGTTTGTCGTTTAGTATTTGGCCGCCTTAGGTCGAGATATTTAATAGTTAAATGAATTAAAACTTGAATTGCAAAAGGTGATTCCCAGATCAGCTTGTCTACTCTTATAATATGATTTCATTATGGGTCAATTTTAAAGCAATTTTGTTCATTTTCAGACTAGTTTTTATGCAATGTGATGGTGACGTCAATCAGCTAGTGGAATTAAAAGGATTTTTTTTTTATCCTGGCTCGACATTGACTACGCTACACCTGGTAGTAAGTGTAGCGCAATCCAAGATTAGTGTCGACCAACGAAAAACAATGTGTCCATCGTAGGTCGGCAAGATTATGCCGGCCTGCCAAAGGGCCAAGGGGGAGGGGAAGGAAACAGGGATGGGAAAAGGGTTAGGATCAGGGGGCAAGCCCCTGGGGAGAACCGGATATACACTGGCTGACCCTGGAACGCGACCCACACAAGGTGGGCCACTATGGCAGGTTTTAGCACCAGTGTACGGTGGTCGCTATCCGGTCGAATACAAGTATCCTCCCACCAATTAATGATTCGTTTAATGGTATTCTAGTTTTTATTATTTTAATCACTATCTAATGGACGTATCTGTATGAGTATTTACAAACTCTATTGTTTTTTTTTGTCATTGACATACATGTCTATTGCGCCACTCGCGGTTAACTTCATGGTTAACTATCTTATCAAAATCCAATCCCAAGAAGGTTCATTTCCAGAGTTGTGATTTTATTGCGATCGGAATCTTAATGGGATTGCAGTCGCCTTGGAATGGGATTCATATTAATTTAAAGAGTATACCAACAGGTTGAAGCTGTATACAAGGAATGCTATAGAAAGCCGCTACTTCACGTCGGTAGACCAATCGATACAGCGTGGCCCTACCTACTATAAAATTAATTGTTATTCTTATGTCCTTGCACCGGCAACTATTGCGAATTAAATTGAATGAGACTGATAGTCCTGTTGATGCGAAGATATGAAAGAGTTTAAACAAAAAAAGATTTTTGCTGTAATATAACAATAAACTGATCACAAAATATAGACTAAAGAATTATATTAATAATGACAGTTTATATGTTAGCGACCGGTCGGAATCACCGCATCTTACTGATGCCGATGGCCCATGACGCCCACGAACGATTTCTTTATAATGTGCCGAAACTAGTGGGTGTACGGCAGATTATGGAAAAAATCTTCACGTTACAAATATTGAGTAATTTTGTCAATGTAACTGTTTTTTGTTTTTAAATTTCTGGAGAACTGGTTGTTTAATCACATTCTATTTTTACGTATGATAAATTAAAAATAAACAAAAAAATATGAGTCTTTACTTCCTTAGTGTAAAAGCCTGTTTTGACGTCTGCGATCGAGACAGGAAGATCGCGACGACTAGAGAGACATAAAGTTTTTCCATAGCTGTCATTATATAATATTATAGACGTCCCACTGCTGGGCATGGGCCTCCTCTACTGAGTGACAGGGATTTGACAGTCCACCACGCTGGCTTAATTTTGGTAAGCAGCTGGCTTTATTTTTTTTTAATTCTTATTGATAATTTCATGTATTTCGGTTTCCTCACGATGTTTTTAACGTTAAAGCAAGCGATAATTTACTTTAGTAAGCACGTAATTTAGAAAAGTCAGAGGTGCTTGCTCTAGTTTCGAACGTATAGGAGTCTATATCACTCTTAGCTGAGCTATCACTGATATACATACTAACAAATATCTTTACAGTACTTTCTCAACCCTCAGTGGCTTGAATTGGGATCGTAATTGCCAATATACAGGGTTATTTTTAAAACACCAGCAACCTCGCAGGGGTAGATTCCTAAGGTTATAAGCTACTACTTTTGTTCTACGACTTTTGATAATTTGTTAGATTTTATTTTCATACAAAAATAAGTATTCATTTCATTTCCGTCTTGATTGTTACAACGCGCATCGCAGATCACGTAAACAAATACGCGAAGCGTGGGGAACCGGACTAGCTCCTTTGAAGGTCAACGCGCCGCTCAGCTGAGCGGCGCCTTTGAGTCGCGCGCGCACGCCGCATACTACGAAGAAAAATACGACACAACAAAAACTTGTAAAATCATTTTTTTTTAAATATATTGAGTTATATCCAAACTCGTAGAACAAAAGTTGTTCCGTATGGGGACAGCTATCTACGCCTGCGAGGTTGCTGGTGTTTTAAAAATAACCCTGTATTTCGTACACAGATGAAGTTCAACTATCGAAATATCGGATTAAATTGCAGTACGGGCACTGTAGAGAGTGTAAATAAATGACATAAAACGGATGTGAAAACTAGTTCATCGTAATTTTATTCGAGGCTATAATTTTGAATAAATTAATTTACTTACCTAGCTAAACGAATAACAGTAGATAAATTACCGACCTTGAAGTAATTTAATGAAACGAGGACTTTATTTAATTAATATGTTTTGATTTTTATTCTGTGTTAGTATATTTTTTTATAGCATAGGCCGGTAAACAAAGAAGTGGGTCATCATGAGGTGACTATGAATCAGGTACTATAAAGTAAGTCATCTCCACCGCCCATATACGCCTACAATACCAGAAGAGTCAAGGGCGCATTGCCGACCTTAAAGGATTTGGGCCTCCAGATATCTCACACACCGTACAAAACGCAGCAGCAAGCTGGTACTTTACGTCGGCTTTTTTGAGACAGTGGTAACGACCCGGTCGAGCCGGCCCATAAATGCTGTAGACAAAACTGCCTACAGCTTGGCTCTACTCCATCTCCACTAAGCCATCACTTATATCGTTAAGTTACTCAACTTTATAGTTACAAGAAATAATGTTTATAAACATTACTGTTTCAACAAATAACCATGTTATATGTTTAGCCGATCCCAAAGTCCCAATCCAATCTCGATAACATTGCAGAGAAATTCGTGCTCCGAACTAGCAAACACCGGAGCTCGTACAAAGGAGTCGAGTATCTGAGGATTGTTACCCTTAAATTTTACCTTTAGTAGGACAATACGAAACGGTAGGTGCTGACGTTGCCTTCCCCTCTTTGCTTCTAATCCATCTATTTACGCTTTTGTTCAGGGGCATGGCAAACGCTATACGCAAAATGTTCCTTATTACCAAGAGAGTAAAAGTGAAAATTACTCTGACCAAGTAAATTATATCTCTAAGTGGAGTTTAGTACCATTTTGTTGCGTTTTGCGAATGTAGTCTCTATTTACTTTGTTGTATATTCCTATTTTCGGTGTGAAGGAAAAAGACAGGTGATATAATTTTTTAATAAATTTGTGACGACACCCCGCTGCATTTAAATATAATGACACAATGAAAGGCTAAATTTGTCGCTGTGCTTACGGGATTTCGCTCTTTTTCCCTTTTTTACCCTTTTTGTGAAAGGCGTCGGGCGTTGTTGGACATAAAACGAAAATAAACGCCTCGGTTGTATTGTCCCTTTTTGGGGAATGATAGAATTTTTGGGACGCGAGGCCTTCGCGTCAGTGATATTAGATTGTTTTGGAGTGTTGCGTCAATGGCTGTTGCAACGTATTGCATGATAACGGTATTTTGTTCCGTTGGAATGGAAATATACAGATAAAATTCATTGTTTACAACACAAGCTTTTTACATATTACCACGCGTGTGTGTTACTGCTTCTTTATTCATAAGATGTATTGACTATTTGTTGTTAACTTGATGTATCATCAATCGATTATATACGTTTACACTGCGTCCTCAGACACATGAATTTATTTATTTATTTATAAATTTACATACTGCAGAATAGTGAGGTGGCTTGTGCATTAAAATTACTTAGCGACATCTACAATGGTCAATTTTTATAGTAATTGCTTAGTATTATTATCTACCATAATGGAATAAAATAACGAAGTTTTAAATTATTATCGATTTCAATCCGACTGAAATATATGAAGAGTATTCCAGTTTATACAAAATGATTTTATTGGGATGAATAATATATAGCCACTCACGTCTGTAATCCCCGAAGGGGTAGGCAGAAGTGTAATGAGTATAACAACATTCGCCGTGCGTATCTCCAACCCATGATGTGATAGGGGGCGAGCCTATTGCCATCATCATCATCATCATCAGCCACAGGACGTCCACTGCTGAACATAGGCCTTCCCCAAAGATTTCCAGACTGACCTGTTGGAAACGGCCTTCATCCAGCGACTTCCTACTACCTTTATCAGGTCGTCTGTCCGGGCGCAATTTCGACCACCGGGCTGAAACTGAATATTTTGAGATAGAAAAGCCCAATATCACGTTTACCCGACTCGGCATCAAATCTGATATCTCAGCACAACAGTCGTACCGCGTACTCAATACAACTGCGTCACCGAGGCTGTGATAAATAATATAACATTGTTATATTGCTCTTTAAGGATGTTAGTTTACGACTTAGTACATGACACTATTGCCCCTATTATAAATATTATAAAAATCTTTTTTTATAGCGAAGTGTCTAGTTTTATGCGAGTGAAACAGCTCGCAAAACCCACTTCTAAATGAAACTATTTTCTCCAATTAGCGTTCCACTTGGTGGTTTGTAAATACACGTCCGTGTTGCGATGTTGATCGTGGGAAATTGGTGTGTTTCATATGATAGTCGTCAAGTAAACAGGAGTGATTCACGGTAGTGTTGCGGTAGACAATGACAGGAACCGCCTTGTTCGTTCCGACGATTTGACACGAATGTTCGCGTATGCTTTGTTGTATAGTATTGTGTTATTTCCATGGCTACATTAACAGTGCCTTTATATTTCAAATTTAGAATTTCTATGCTGCCAGTATTTTTAGTTAGTCAAATAGTTTGTTTTTTTAATTTTTGCTTGACAATGGTCAGTACGCTTAGATAATTTGTCGCTCGGTGATTGGATTAAAAAGAACGTTGGTAAAATGAATAAAAATTTTCGTTGCTATTCAATACAGTTTAATAGGTGTTAGGTCCCTTGTATGCTGGAGGTCTTCCGGGATGGTATCACGGCATTGACTATTTCTGCCGCCAAGCAGCAGAATGTAGACACTGTTGGTTTCGGTCTGAACAATGAAGAATGTATTATGAGTTTAACATCTTATGTTCCGGAGCGACGAGTGCAGTCTATTGCCATACCGTGCAGTGTAATTCAATGGTTTGTTTGGTGTTGCCACTGTTTAGAGGCAGGCGCGGCGCACGAGCGACTTGTTTATTCATCATTAAGGCTAATAAAAAAGGTTTTACTTACAAGCAAACCATGGGGACCTTATTCTATTGCAGTATAGGAAGAGTCGTGGCAAAACTCTTTACTCGCATAACAATGGCGTGGTGAACCGGCAAATAGACGATGTTCAGTGGCCCGTGAAATCCGTGAACAAATAACCTATTCCGTAATAATACATCAGTAAATACGGCTCTTGTAAAAGTATGAAAAGCTCGTAAATGGCGAAAATAATGAGTGCAATATCTCAAAGCATAAAGAAGCCCTATGAATAAGTGCGGGTTACGGAAATTATCCCATACATTGATGCATAACAAAAGTATTTGCTGTGCGACCGTGTAACAGTATAAAAGATAAACGCGTTTCTTTTGTTTACGTTCAGCGAGAAAATCTTACAACAAATTGAAAGAAGGATATCGGGAAACATGGTATAAGAGTTAAAGATAAGACTTGAAGTGTAATGGTTGCGAGATGGTGAGACTTAATTCGTTTTTTTTGTTGAATGACGCGACGAGCAGGGCGCTCGCCTGATGGTAAGCGCCACGCCTGCCCATAAACAGAAGAAACACCACACAGAACTTTGAATTAACAACAGAGTTTTGAAAAACAAACAGCATGGCACTGAACTGCGCTCGTCTTCCTGCGACATATTGAGGCTCATAATTTGGTGTGTTAAGAAAATATAACGCTAAAAAGTCGGGAACTAATTTTAAATCGGTGCAATTGCAATTTAATAGTCAATTACTAGCAGAAAGCACCTACTTAAACTGATTAATTTTGTTAGCTATCTAGTTTTTTGTGTGGGTCTTGTTAAATATTTTCTATTGAAGTATTTTTTGAGTGAAAGGCGAAGTTTTAGTATTGCAATTTGATACAATTTTTTATACCATAGGCCGGCAAACGAGCAAGTGGGTCACTTGATGGTAAGGGATCTCCACCACCCATGTACGCCCACCAAAAAGAACCACCATAAGAATAATGGGCGCGTTGCCTCGCGCCCGCCTTGACTCGGTTTTCTGTGAGACGGTAACGACCTGTTCTGTGGTAACGACCCGATCGCGCCAGCCCATTCATGCTGTAGACAAAACTTCTACTGCGTTGCTCCATCACTCAAATAAATATATACGTCGTTAAAATTAAATAAAAAAGGCTTCTGCTAACGTTGCATGCCATGAAAACTTTTGAGATGTTTTTTAAACATAAAGATGCATTCGAATCGGTCCATTCGTTGAGGCGTTAATATGGCTCTGATAGCTAACAAACAGACAGAAAGACAGATGAACAGACAAAGAGGTCCAGTTTATAACACCCCTCGTTTTATTGGGGGTTAAAAACTGTAAAACAGCAGTAGACAAACACGCAGTATCTACATAGACGACGTATATAGAAGTAAGAGCTGTTCTTGTTCCACGGTCTTCATATATCCAGAGATAATACGTTGAGAGTTGTGCGTGCATGGTTACCAATGTAATGTCGGGATTAGTTACATGAGGTACACTTGACATTCAGCAGGACCAGTACGAATTACCATTTCGTTTAAATTTATTTTGCTTTTTTATGCGAGTACGGCAAAGTGACTGCACTACACCTGATGGTAAGCGTAGTGTAGTCCAGAAAACTAGCGATCACCGACAAACAATGAGTTCATCGGTGGTCACCAGAATCATGCTGGCCTCTACAAATGCTTCTTCCTTCTTCGGAGAGGGAATAAGCAAATCGAGGGGACTGTGACGGGACAGGTGGATGACCGATGCGGGCACAGGGATAACCCGTCCCAACTAACCATCAAGTCATGTCGGAAGCCCCTCGGGGGAACCGGATATACACTTGTTGATCCTGAAACGCGATCCACATAAGGTGTGAGGTTCACTATGGCTGGTTTTAACACCATGTGTACGGTGGTCGCTTTCCGGGCGGATATGAATATCCACCAGAAAACATTACATTTTGTAATTCATATAAAATTACCTCTTCAGACCCAGCGTACCCCCGGCTGGTGGTATCAAAGGTACGGCTAGGGGTACAGTGGGTATTTTAAAGTTAAACGTTACCACCAGCTAAGAGTGTTGTATGACTAGTTAAAACCACTTCAGACAACAACAGTTTAATTTATTTATGCGCCGATAAACTCATTATCCGTCGGTGGTTGCTGGGTTTTTGGTCTGTTCTACGGTTACAATCAGGTGTAGTGCAGTCACTTTGCCGTGCTCGGATAAAAAAGGTACCCTCCTACCACGTAATAATCCTCCATAATAATACATATTCTGTGAAATTTCCAGCTATTGCAGTTCAAAAGGTAGAGGTCTTTATATGTTGGACAGACTCATAGACATGTGGACAGGCAGACGGTGCGTGTAAGCTCAGCAATAAGACTCCGTTGACACCCATTGGGTACGGAACGTTACAATTTTTGTCTTTTAGGTGGTAAATCCCTTTTATGCGAGAGGTCCTCTAGGTTGTCACCACTGCTATATCTATTTCTGCCTCCTAGCAGCAATGTTGTGTTTTGGTATGAAAGACAGTGAAGCCAGTGCAATAACTTAACAGCTTATCTCGGGGTGATAAACGTCAGTCCAGTGCCATAAAGATTTTTACAATTCAAAGTTATGTGTGGAGTTGCTTGGGTTTATGGACAGGCGTGGCGCTTACCATCAGGCGAGAGATAAATAAATAAATAACACCCAACAGTCACACACATAGTCCTGACCCCACAGTAAGATACGAGTCTTGTGTCGCGGGTATAAGGAACTACGAGAGACTTTCGGTTTCACAACACCCAGACCCCGAAACAAATATTTGTGGATGACACAAATATTTGCTCGGTGCGGGAATCGAACCCACGGAGGCTGTCAAAGCACGATCTGCTCGTTTTGTCATTTAAGCAAATAAAGAAAACCGCTAAAAGCGATTCCGCTATTAATAAGACAATAAATGTTACAAATTTATATTACGTTCGATCTAGATATAGCTACCAACTGGCTTTTAATTAAACTGGAGACCGTTGAATATTCGTAGGAACTAATGAAACCGATATTGCCGGGCGTTTACTATTAATATTAGTTGTTGAAGTACATTCCTATTCATTGCCTCGATACGCCGGAGGTTCGTTTAAGACTCTTTATTGACGACTATGTTACAAGCTTACACAGTATGTCTATAGATAGCTATACACTATATGAAGTAATTAATGAATATATTCTGCGGGTAATTAACTGTCCATTAGTTATTAATATAGCGTTAATTACGGATTTTTTGTAAATTTTGAATCAGCTAAAGTGTATTAAATGTAAAGAAACATTATAAAAATATATGGATTTAAAAGTTATTATACGATGGCTGTGAAGCGAGAGGCAACGGGTTCGATTCCAGCACCGAATATTTGTGTGATCCACAAATATTTGTTTCAGCTTTAGGTGTGTTTTTCCTCAGAAGTGTTGATGTCAGGTAGGCGGTCGGTGGTAAAAACTAAAGCCTAATCTCTTTGACGTTATAAATATTTTACCCCTCCCCACTCGTAGTAGGTACCAAAATAGGTTGCTTTGCTAGGAAAAAATAAAGCATTTTCTTTTTTATCGAATGAAATGAGTACCCAAGGTTTGCATAGCTTATTTCTGCCCCATGATGTGTTCCCGTCGAGCCTATTACGAGTACAATGATACATATGTCATAGTATTTTTTTTAATTTAAGAGCCGATGTCTCACAACCGCGGCAGGGCGATGGCGTTACTTCCTTCCAATAATCATCACCGAAGCCTTTTATGGACTAGACTGGCCTGTAGGAGTCTAGTTCGTCTCTACATCTTCATCTTGCCTCTTCTAAACTAATATTATAAAGAGGAAAGATTTGATTGTTTGCATTGAATATGCTCTGAAACTACGGAACCGATTTGAAAAATTCTTTCACCAATCGAATCCTACATTATCTCTGATGAAGATAAGCGATATCGATACAACGGTGCAGAATTTCACGCGGGAGGAGCCGTGAGCGAATGCTAGTTCCTAATAATATGAAATCTATTTTATGTTTGATCCTTCTGTATATCCACACACTGGGTACATCACACGTGTATGTTTGCGTAAGCATCGTCTAAATCCCGGCGTTATCCCTGACGCACCGGTCTATAAAGGGGAGTAAACAAGCTTCGGCGGACACAAACATTGAATTGATAACGCTTAATTTGCGCTTTTAGCCGCTACAATGGCTTCCCACGAGTATGTTAGTTCCGCCACAGTTTTCGAGGTTTTAGAATTTAATTATGAATTTTGTAGTGACGATTTGCTATCAGAGTTATATATATTTTTCTTATTTTAGGTATTTGTTATTATAAATAATTGTTATAATCATGTTCTATTGTATATCGAATGGGGCAGAAAGGTCCTGGAATGGAGGCCACGTACTGGTAAGCGCAGCGTTGGACGTCCGCCTACATGGTGGACAGACGACCTGATTAAGGTCACAGGGAGTCGCTGGATGCAGGCCGCTTCCAACAGGTCGGTTTGGAAATCTTTGGGGAAGGCCTATGTTCAGCAGTGGACGTCCTGTGGCTGATGATGATGATGATATATCGAATGGTTAGACGCCAGAGATAGAGTCTGAGATTTAAAGCCGCCCAAAGGACTTCGACTTGTATTAACGACTGCTACCAGTTGATAACAGCCAGTCGACTTTTAACGTGGCTTTCGAAGCACGAACACGCTCAGTTGAAATACCACTAAGCAGTCCCCCATACATAGACTGACCGCGACAAAGGTTGCTAACAGTGAGTGCAACTGGCTATGTGCGCCTCATAATATACAGGGTTATTTTGACACCCTGTTACTAAATGAAACCACATATTCGTCATCGCCTCTGCTTACCTTGTACCAAACATGAGGCTTGAGCTTGTAGTAGTTTTGCCAAAAAACGTGATTTAAGTTTTGAGCCTTTTAAATCACGCTGTACGGTTTTTGCACTAAAATCTATTGAATAAAATGTCACAGCTGACGATGTAATTATAAAACACAAACGCTTAAGAAGGGCAACTCCATACATATGAAAATACGTCTCAGGCTCACAAAGACGCTCTTGACACATTCCCGGAAAAAGTTGCGACAGTATTACTTTGTTCAGTGACAAAACGTAAAAAAATTGTGTTTGCGAGGAGTAGGTAACGTTATTCAACAATAAATAGGTATCACAAATTTGACTAAAAACAAATAATCATTGCAAAAGTTACAAGATTCGATTTTACTTAGGATTTTATTACATTTCATAGGGTAATCTAATATTTATTTCTATTCCTAAATTACAATTTTGAGCCGTCATTTCCAAAACGTTTAACTTATCTAATGCGCCGTTTGCCTTCTGTGCGCTTGGCGTTTTTATAAAGCAGGTACATTGAACTTGCCGGTATAATAAATGCACACAAATAAACTATTATCGGGACTCTTTTCGCATTCCAGTACTTGCAATAGCTGTCACTGTCTCGCAATAACACGGGTAACGCTAGTGCTGGATTCATTGCTATACATGCGTTGCAATCTTCTGTTAATCGATCCTTCAAATCGAAAATCTTAATCTTACGAATATTTAATGTCGCTGTAAAGGTTTCAATTAATTATACATTATAGGTTTAATAAGTTTCTTGAAATGTTTTTAGTAAAGAATATTTATGACGATTATTATAGCGTAAAGGCAAAATATTTCGTGTGATGGCCTATCATTTACGTGTGCTCATGTCGCGATATTAATTAAGCTTGAAATTCATGATTTTTTTTATAGCATAGGCCAGCAATCGAGCAAGTGGGTCACCTGATGGTAAGTGATCTCCACCGCCCATGTACGCCCACCACCAGAAGAGTCATGAGCGCGTTGCCGACCTTAAAGGAAAGGGATAATTAGGGATTGGGAAGGGGAGGGGATTTGGGCTTCCGGTTATCTCACTCACCGTACGAAACGCAGCAGCAAGCCACTACTTTACGTCGGTTTTCTGTGAGACAGTGATAACGATCCGGTCGAGTCAGCCCATTCATGCTGTAGATAAAACTGTCTACAGCGTGGCTCTACCACTCTAAATGTTATAACCACCCGTACAAGTTACCTAAGCAGCACCATAATTATACACATAATTCGCGTATCGTTATGTAAAATACAAATTCATAATAAAATACATGTTTTGGAACCGTAGAACTTACATACATTTTTGAACCAATAGCTCATCGGTCTCAGCCTGCAATGTACTGACATTGCTGCTACATCAATGAGAATATCGATATGTTTATCGCAATTCCAAGAATCGGTATTTTTTATTCGATCATAGATTCGCGGATCGAATCATACACACATTAGGACAACACTAAAATTTATGATTTACTGCATTCCTAATTCCTTGGTGTGCGTGCATTCAAAGTCGTAATTGGTCAACTTGTAACGCGTAATAATTCGTAATGTTTTTGTATTCGCCAACCCCGGCTTAGTATTTCTATGTTATTAATCCATTAGCCAACCTGATCACGGTATTTAATTGTTCCCGCCAAATCAGTTGATCTTTTGATGAATCAGTACCTAAAATTTAATTTTCGTAAATACGGCACTATACCTTACACTCACAAGTTTAAAACAAACTAGGTATTCTAGTTTAGTTCACTTCGGTTCGTTTCGTTTGATGTGCATGTTTTTTTTTCATATTCCGCCATTTTGCTCAGTATTTAGTTTTTATTAGTATTTCGTAATTTTTATTAGTGCGGCGATCTTGGTGAAATTGATACTGTTTTCACAAACGTTTGTGTAATGTTTTAAGTGTGTAATAATTATTCGTATTGAAGTGAAATTGACACTAACCGGTTTATCAAGTTTAGAATAATGCCTAAGTGTTTGTGTAGTGTTTGTGTTAAGTACATACTACATGTTTACTGCCGGGAAGTATTTGGTATACTTCGCGGTATTATGGTATTATGTATAATTGTTTAGAAATCTCAGGGAGGCAATAACATTTTATAGGGTTTTATTAAAATTTAAGTTTACTTCCGGCTCAGCGATACTGCACTACTACACAGTCGTTTATTTGCTGCTTTTGATAAATTATAAGCTATTACTTTACATCCGGGGCGCAATCTTATGGGCAGGGTCCGATTAATATTATTCGCCGTAGTTGCTTATAAGATACGGTAATGTATGTGTGTGTGTCTCATTCATTCGATGACGGGTGTGTAGTGTATACTGTGTACGATGTGTTGAGTTGTATATGTGTGTGCGCGCGTATACAGACTGTTTAAAATTAATCTAATGTTAATGGCATTTAATTTGTTAGGAAATATTATTTTTTTATTTTGCCTTTAATAAGAAAGTGTCTTAGCTCAAAGTACTTATATTAACGAACACTACACATGGTTTCATTTAAGTATAGGGTGTCAAAATGACACTGTATATACGTGATTACTCAAAGAAGGAAAATATTATATTGAAGACTATTAGCTGTTGAATTATGTATTTCAGCTGAAAAAATCAATAAATAAATTTAGGATCACATTTAAAACAGCGCGATGAAATTCATGTTAATGAGAGGGGTTAGGCCTTAGTCCACCACGCATGCCTAATGCGGGTTGGTAGACTTCACATTCGAAAAATCTTATCGAGTTCTCAGCTATGCAGGTTTCCTCACGATGTGTCCTTCACCGTTACCTCCACTATACACTACAGCCCTTACTAATAAACATTGTATATGTTGGTAATAGTTATACAATACTTTGTCTTGCTATGTTAAGTGACATTTATTATAAGAAGAAGCGAGACAAAACACTGTAGAAGTATGACACTCGTATACAACATTTATTAGTAAAGCCCTACTATTATAACTCCATACCTATAAGTGAAGAAAGCACCGCTATCTAATGAAACTAAAAGGGTGGTGTTGTGGAAAAAGATAAGTTCAATAGTCGTGGGAAGAGATCTGCGGCGGACGTCTCCGTCCGGGTTGAGACGTATCGCCAGATGTGACCGACTATAATAAGCTCTGTTGTACTTTTAAAATACTTGAAGCACTTTTCTGTGTAAGACAGAGGATCTTTGTCGATATCTAGTGGTCTCAATTGCGTCGAGAAATATAATGGCGTTAAAATTGTGTTGAGTAGATCTTATTCGGTTTTAATGTAATTAAATTAACGTGGACTAAAGTATTGTTTATTATGTGCGGTCTTAAGATTTAAGATCGTAAATTAATATTATGTTTGATATAAACTCATCGATAAAATGTATTGAGCATTCATCATCATCATCATCATCATCAGCCACAGGACGTCCACTGCTGAACATAGGCCTCCCCCAAAGATTTCCAGACCAACCTGTTGCAAGCGGCCTGCGTCCAGCGACATCCTGCGACCTTTATCAGGTCGTCTGTCCACCTTGTAGGTGGACGTCCAACGCTGATGGCTGATGGCGGTATAACCATCGTAGTGATGGCGTAGCTAAATGCCACAGGCTGATGATGGGCAGCAGCATCTTCAGCGCAAGAAGCTACGCCTCTGCGCTCGCCAACCCGCCTGCCAAGCGTGGCGAGTAATGGCAAAACCTCCCAAATTGAGCATTGTATACTTATAAATAACACTGACTCAATATTTGATAAACGTATGTTTATTAAACGACTTTTTACATTAGGTGTTTGAGTGCATAATGTATTGGTATTATATTTATACTATTACTTCGTCTGTGAATTTCAGGTTGAAAACTAATCACAACATACAAAAGAATACGTATGTTAAACTTTTTAAATTAACGGGTCAAACTTGTTTATCGATTTTGCTAATAATGAGTAGATTGAATAAATAATACATAATAATATTCTTAATTTGATTTTTTTGTAATTGTTGTAAGTAATGAATGAATAAAATGTAAAATAACGGCATTCACCGCTCTTGTGTAATTTCCATTATTTATATTGTCCGTTTCTTTTTGCACCTGCCCATATCCCACTTGCAGTGGGGTCAGCGAAACATGCTTTTTAATACATATTACAGAGAGATTTTGCTTACAATGTTAGATCAACCATAACATAACGCAGTCAATACAACTTGCATGTAATCTTAGTTAATGTAGTCTAGTCTACATTTATAATCATACGCCAACAATATCGGTGGCGGAGTTGTATCGCAGTACGACGGCTGTGGTCTCGGGTCAATCACTGAGTGAGGTAAATCATATTGGGTTATTCTATGCCTAGTATCTGCTGTGCCCGGTACGGTTATAGGCCCGCCAGCTATCACATAATCGGACGAAGATACGCTCGGCCAAGGGTGGGTGTACTGGTTTCGCTTCTGCCTATCCCTTGGGGGATTATAGATTTGAGTGCGTAGTATGTATTTAATAACCAGACAAAGTAGCTGGCGGAATAATAAACGGTTGTAGCGCACACACCTGCTCCTCTGGCTCTATAAAAGTCGCAATGAAGATTGTAAAATACTTTTCTCGCTTTTTAAAAATAGAATCGGGAGTAAACAGATTCCACTTAATGTGTACAAAGTAATAAAAACAGGTTACGTACGAGTAAGCTGCGCGCACCGAGAGTTCCGTACTCACATTTCGTATTGAAATATGTCAACCCCTTTGAGGGGAAAATACATCTAGACCGGAAACAAAACAAATACTTCTAGACCATACAAAAATTTGTTTAATGTGGGAATAGAACCTGCAGTCTCTCGCTTCACACTGCCTACTGCGGGACGAACGCATGCTATTTATTAAATAATAATAAATACACCAAACAGTCACACACATAGTCCTGACCCCACAGTAAGATACGATTCTGTTGTGGGTATCAGGAACTACGAGAGACTTTCGGTCTCACAAAACCCAGCCGGAACAAATATTTTTGGATCACACAAACATTTGTCTCGGGGGATCGAACCCGCGGCCTCTGGCTTAACAGCTGGTTGCCAACTACGCCACGGACGCATGCTATTTATTCAATGCATTTTATTTCTATAACGTCTAGCTCGTATTGAATGTGATCGTTCTGCGTGCACACTCGAGCGATTTCTTACTAGATAATGTTTCTTACAACCGGTGCCACTGGTTTCTCTATAAGTGGACACAAACGTACACTTTACTCCATATATAGAAGTGGGGATACATTAGCCGCCAGACTTGACAGAATTTTAAATAGTTCTTTTGAATTTAAGATTAAAACTGTGCATATTAAGATTGCATCTTGTAATAAATAAACGTTTATTTGCATGATGTAAGATATTTTGGACGTTTTTGTGATGTTTTATGATAAAATAAGTACAGATAAGTGCTAAAACAAGACTAAAAACTGAGGGCATATTATAATATGACCACACATCAAATGACCATGACCTGAATTGCCGTTACAAATAATAGAGGCATGTGCCCAGTAGGATACTAAAGGCATTGCAAGGCGTATAGTAAGCGCAGCAATAGTAAGCGCCACGCCTGCTCATAAACAGAAGCAACACCACACAGAACTTTGATTTACAAAGCACTGCATGGCACTGAACTGTGCTTGTCACCCCGAGACATAAGATGTTAAGTCTCATAATGCCCAGTAATTACAATGGCTTCAATATCCTTCAAATCGAAACATAACAGTACTTACATACTGTTACTTGGTGGCAGAAATATACAAAGCGGTTGTACCAACCCAGGCGGCCTCTCGCAGACGAGGGACATTTTACATTTCGGTAGATACATTTTATCATATATCTAACGTAATGTAAAACACCGAACAGTAACACATAGTTATGATCCCAAACTACTATAACTTGTGTCGTGGGCATCAGGAACTACGAGGGACGTGCGGTCCAACACCATCCATACCCAAGGCAAATATTTGTGGATCACACAAACATTCATCTCGGTGCGGGGATTGTGACCCGCGGCCTGTGTAACTGCTATGAATTATATATAGAGCTATGACCATATAACTCACACATGCAGACACATTCCTGCGACGCTCATGTTAGTGGTTTGTGGTCAGTCATAATTGGTATTATTTGCAACGTGTTGTCTTGGCAACATATTTCTTATATCTGATTAGACTTCGCGTTTGTCTCGTGAGCGTACAGACTCTGTACTTCTGGCTTAAAATCCAAGGCCGCGACGTTATTATTTTTATAGCATAGGTCGGACTACCAGAAGAATCATGAGCGCGTTTTTTTTTACTAGCTTTGTATTATACGTGTCCCGCTGCTGGGCACGGGCCTCCTCTACTGAATGAGAGAATGAGAGGGGTTAGGCCTTAGTCAGTCTTGGCAGACTTCACATACCTTCGAAAAATTTTATCGAGTTCTCAGATATGCAGGTTTCCTCACGATGTTTCCTTCACCGTTAAAGTAAGCAATAATTAACTATTAATATACACGTAACTTAGAAAAGTTAGAGGTGTATGCTCTTTGGGCTGGTTTCGAACCTGCGACTTTCGTCTTGACAGTCCGTACCACTTCCCGCTGGGCTATCGCTGCTTATGAGCGCGTTGCCGACCTTAAAAAAAATCGATAGTTAAGGAATTGGGAAGAGGAGTGAAGTCTCAGGAGATCTCACTCGCACGAAACGAAACAGCAAGCCGCTACTTCACGTTGGTTTTCTGTGAGACAGTGGTAACGATCCGGTCGAGCCCCTATTCATGCTGTAGACAGCGTGACTCTACAACTCTAAAAAAACATTCGTGTTGTATTTCAAATTTCAAACACACGTGTTGCCCAGGATTGGGATGGCAGAGCGATACTCACACTATTTTATAGTATGTGGATGCATTTTTTTAATTAGTCTAAATGACAAAACGAGCAAGTCACTCGTCTCAAGGTAACCGATATGTCTTCCCATAAACAGACACAAAATTAAATACAATGTCCTTCAATTTGCTGCTGGCGGCAGACATATACAAAGCGATGATACCAACCAAGACGGGCCCTCGCAAACATGGAACATACCACCTTGTAAACACATTTTCATAACCTGTCTACCCCTTTGTGAAGACAGACATGTGTGACGTTGATATAAAATTCAAATGATTTTTATGGTCTAAATTACACGCAGATATACCGCACACAAAAAATAATATAAACTTTTGAAGAAACATATTACTTTGTAATGCTTGTGTAAATGCGATCATAAAGCATATAGACAAACGCACTCACGCCTGTAATCTCCGAATGGATAGGCAGAAATGCAACCCGTACACCCACATTTCGCCGAGATTATATCCGTCCTATTATCTGAAAGGGGGCGAGCCTACCCACGCCGTACAAAATTCCAGACGCCGGGCTGAAATAGCATTTCGTGATAGAAAAACCCAATTTTACCCGACATGGTTATCGAACCTGACACTATAGCACAGCAGTCGTACCGCATACTATAACTGTGCCATAGGGCCATTCGATCATAATGAATGGGGATATTTGTAGGGACCTTGACATGTTGCAACTAGGGCAGCCGCAGTACAATACATTTTTATAGCTTCCACAAGTCACCTTGTGTGTATATTTTTTATTACGTTAATACCGCATAATACCATAATTTCGATGTCATTAATAGTGATTTAATACTCGAATTAACATAATCCTTGGTAATAAATAAGGTTCTAATCAACTTAATCAAAATATTATGTCTCGAAGTATTTTGGTACAATGCATGGCGTTTTGTATGTATAGTAGGTATAAATAAAAATGTTGATTTTGAAAAACAATACTTATAGTTTTTTTTATATAGCGTACAATTTTGTTTATTTATTTATATTAGACAACTCGTACGATGTCATGCGACAGAATGTATGACACCTTTAATTAGTATTAAATTATATGATAAGTAAAATGTAACAACACTTTTAAAAATTAAATATAATCTTAATTGATATATTTTTTATTTAGTCTCAATTAACATTCCGTTCAGAACCCAAGCCGCTCCTTACAATAAAACAAAAGGGATCAAATATTTTAAAAATGTTTTAGGAGGCATCGGAATCTATGGGTGCGTCGGTAGGAATGCTTTAATTAAATTAATGGTTGGCGATTTTGATAAAACCAATAAAAGTACAGATATAATTCTTGACGTTAATTAGAATATATTGCTTTAAAAATAACAAAAAGTTACTCTGGATTAATTAAATTGTTAAAATATACGTCGGATGACGCGTCTTTTGTATTAGTATTTTGTATAGAAATACAATAATAATATTAATATTAGCCGTGTATTATACTCTCCCACTGCTGGGCATGGGTCTCCCTTACGAACAGACGAGGGTTAGGTCTTCGCCCACTACGTTGGGCTAATGCGGGTTGGCAGACTTCACCCACCTCGGAATTTCTTATGGAGTAGTAGTGAATGAGCGGAAATAAATTTATATTCTTTCTCCTTTTTTTTTTAATTTTATTTACGATAACAAACAGCAGTACATTATGAATTACACTAATTATACACAAATTGAAATTAATAAATTCTCCTTTCTTCTATTTCACGTACGTTTTCTACGAGACGGAACTAACTTGGTCGAGCCAGCTCATCATGTTGTAGACAAGTGTCTCACATTCACGCACAATGGCCTGAATTTTTACAGGCTAAGTGCGGGAAAAGGAGCCCACAACCAAAAGTGTCTCACATTATACCTCTGCCACTTAAACACATAAAACTAATATAATATCCGCTAACCATAAATTACTCCAACGATCAGATCAAATAAATTAAAGCTATAAAAATAATCGCCTCGGAGCTTAAGTGTTATGGCAGCATACGTAAACAGTGAACCGCGACATGAGTTCGATTTCCAGGTCGAGTAAACCATTGTGTGAGTTATTGCAATTACAAAATATAATTTACCCGAGATTGAATTTGTGCCCTCTGTGTCGATCAAAGAGTACTTTCTTTCGTATTGAAAGTCAATGGATTCGACCATATGAAGTTATTTATCTACACTAATATTATAAAGAGGAAAGATTTGTATTTTTGTATATAACGAATAAACTTAAAAACTACTGAACCGATTTGAAAAATTCTTTCACCATTAGAATCCTACATTAGCCCTAAGGAACATAGGTTACTTTTTATCCCGTAAAAAGCAGATCACACGGGTGGAGCCGCGAGTAAAAACTATATTAGATATATTGGAATATTAAATATATATCCTACTGCCGATACCATCTGTTTTTTGGAAGCCTAGTCAAGCCCTGTTCATCTAGTAATAACGCTTAATCCTAGATGGTTGTGACGCTCGACACATAGATGTCTGTTTAGCTATTTAGTGTCAGGTTCAAATAAATTTGAATGGTTGCCTCTTAGTTCTTACAATAATACTAATGTAGTAGATGTTCTAGAATTAAATAAAGGAATATTAAAACAAAACCTGTATTATAAGACTAAGTTTATATGCTTTGCCAATCTTCGTCTATTTCGGAAATGCACATTTCCACGTGATTATGATAGTCTAACTCATAATGTATAATGTATTATTCATTTGGTCTAAGATCCCGCGGAACATTGACCTTCACCCATCTGTTTACCGGATGAAAATAGTATTTTAGGGTATAAAAAGTGTTGCTGAACATATACAAATAGGGTTGCCTAAAAAAATATGGTCAAGGATAGGTTTTGCGAATAAAAAAAAAAAAGAAGATATTATTTTACTGACTTGCTCACCAAATAAATGAACCTTCAATGAAAACCTACAATGTATACTACCTGCAAAAGCTAGGAGCTAGATGAGCGCAATTACCACTTTTTAGTTACCTGTTTGCACACGGCAACCAGGTAGTAGTGGCCAGAAAAACTTAGGCAACCTATTTTTTGCAGATAGTATACATTGTACACTTTTCATTGAAGGTTATTTTTTTTGGTAAGCAAGTCAGGGAAATTATAAAAAAAAAAAATATTTTTTAAATGTTAATTAATCATATCCTTGACCATATTTTTTTAGGCAACCCTATTGGTATGTGTTCAGCAACACATTTTATACCCTAAAATGTTATTTTGATCCGGTAAACAGATGGGTGAAGGTCAATGTTCCCCGGGATCTTGTACTAATTCTTACATCATCTTCGATGTAATGACTGGCATGACGCGGATGGCCGAAAAATTATTGCATATTTCTACTAATCCGTAAATAGCGAACATTGTCAAAGCGCATACAAAACATGGTACTGTATTTATTTTTATGAAAAATAAAAGTTTAATCTCAGAAACTGACCAGCCAATTTCAAAACCTTTAATATTATAAGAGACTCCCGGGATCGTAACTTGTTAGAGACCGGATTCCTAGTAGGTATAAGTTGATATATCGACTAGGGCAGAGGCTTAAGCAATAAAGTGCTTCTATTTACTTATCCCAAAGGGATTTGGGCCATCTTCTTGGTTTATTGGTAGTAGGTACATACTTGGCACTATTAGTTGGTAGGTCTAGCGTAAGGAAAAGTCAACTGGATAGTTGTACGAATCACGGATTATAACCATATTGTAGGATATTTACGTTTTTATCGGTCATTATTGTGGGAGTGTGACTGCCTAGGTGGCGCTGTCGTGTGTCGTATGCTGAGGTCTCGGGTTCGATCTTCGGGTCGGGCAGAAGTGGTATTGGGCTTTTCTATCATGAAATACTTGAGTATTTCAGTTGATATCAGTCCGGAGTCTGTAATTGGGCCCGGTAAGGCGATATGCTCGCTCCCTATCACAACATGGGACGGAGATACGTTTAGCGAAATGTGGGTGTTCTGGTTACACCTCTGCCTACCCCTTCGGGCATTACAGGCTTGAGTGCGTGTGTATGTATTGTGGGGGTATGAGAAAGAAATGTGGAGTAGAGTAATACTCGTCTTGAGAATTGCATTAAAAAGCTTTTCGCTTTGTTTGGGATATCAATCTTCAGTTCGCACTTCCAAAGACATTACACGTATTTATTTTATGAATCCACGACGTAAAATAAGACTGTTACTAGTTTGGCCCTTTTATCTGTCTGAGGATGTGTATACTTTATGACATCCTGGTGCATCAAATCGACTGATTTTAATGAGGTTTTCTTGATTTTTCTCGGTTTTGGTGGTTTAATCGAGATTCTTGGTTACGATTAAAGAATAAATGATAAGTTATTACAGGTGTTTTTCTGATTGACGTCGGAGGTTATTAGTGGTTACGCTGGACCAGTTATTAAATCTGCAGTGTGAGTAGTCTTAGTTTTTTTTACTAGCCCTGTATTATACTGTATGTTCCACTGCTGGGTACGGGCCTCCTCTACAGAATGAGAGGGATTAGGCCTTAGTCTACCACGCTGGCCTAATGCGGGTTGGTAGACTTCACATACCTTCGAAAAATCTTATCGAGTTCTCAGTTGTGCAGGTTTCCTCAAGGTGTTTCCTTCACCGTTAAAACAAGCGATAATTAACAATTAATATACACGTGTCTTAGAAAAGTCAGAGGTGTATGCTCAGTGTTATATTTATTTATTTATTGGTACAGTTACAGACAACAGACTACATTTTACATAAAGTTATACTTATAGCAGACAATATGATATAAATCTGGCGTCTATCAGCATTCAAGATAGACAGCTTCGTAGTAAAATAAGAGAGAGAAAAAAACAATAGTTTTAAATCCTTTTTTAAATTAAATAGTTTTTAATTTTATTAGTTTGAAATCGGCAATATCGGGTTCATTTATTTGAAATTAAAAATGATTTTTTTTTTATCCGTGCACAGAAAAGTGAGTGCAGAAGAACAATATCTATAGGTCTCCTTGAAGTCGGTGCAATTACAGTAGATTGGCAGCGATACAAGCACTTTTTGAGGTCTGTTTTTATGTTTAATTTAAACATTTTATTTTCGGGTATTTTGTACTTGTTTAAAACTACGAACGGTCATCTCGACTACGGAGTTATATGAACTTGGCCGGTTTTTTAGTCGATTTTATTGAAATTTTTAATCAATAAAAACTTTTTATTGCCCTAGCTAGAGATCAATCCCAAGTACTCACAAAATTCCCAGGCTATGTAAGTAGAAAGATCACTAACAATGTTACAGAGAACACGACCGTCTCTATAAATTAGAGGAGTATATCAAAATACATATACTTTACGATTGAGTTACCATTGGTATGTAATATATACTGCGTTGCACGTTTAAGGCGCATTACCGTCACTTGTATACCATAAGACAAGTTTTTAAGAGAAATTTGAGACGCATAAACGTGGGCGGTGACGCTATCAAAAAAAAATCTCCACGGTGGTCTGTGTTTAATTACGCAGTTCTGTATCTATAGATGTAAAATGGTAATTTTAGTTTTATCATGCCGAATTTAAAAATAAGTAATCACTTATTTTATTGACAGCCTCCGTGGCGCAGCGGGCGAGTAGCTACGAAGCGAGAGGTCGTAGGTTCGATTCCCGCAGCGAGACAATATTTGTGATCCACAAATATTCGGAAGTTCCTCGTAGTTCCTGATACCCACGATACAGGTTAAACCTAGTGTGGGGGCTATGTGTGGGACGGTTGTACGGTGACGGTGTATTTGTTTATTTATTTATCCTTTTTACCTATAGTTGGATATTGAAAATGTATAAAACGGTATTAGGTATAGCTATTAACTTTCTAGACCTATAATAGGTCTAGAAAGTTTTGATGGTTTTAGATAACGGTGAAAAGTTTCTTTTTTCCAAACTAGCTACTATACTATCTTTTGAAGCTCATGGTTCCGACCGCGTGAATCGTTTTTTCGGGATAAAAAGTAGTCTATGTCCCAATCCATGTCATGGACTACACGTTTGACAAAGTGTAACTGAGTCATATACATCCGAACTCACAAATAGTCTATAATATTAAAAGGATTATCAAAAATAATTTAAATATCGCCCTTGGCCCGGTCACATATTTATAATATACATTAGACGTGAGTCAGTCTATGACGAGACCAATTAACGCGTTCAACGGCCCCACACTTGCTTCCTAATGGACAATTAAAAAAATCGCATCGTATTTCGTCCATGAGCAATTCGAGTATTAAAAGCAATTGAGCTGATCGGCTCAATTGGACACGGTTGATTAGTTAAGACGCTGTAAGTGGGACATGGCGGAACATCAACTCCAGGGATTTGAATGGGCTTACTGGATTGTTATAGGAGAGTACTATTAAGAGAGCCAGGCTTAAAAGTATGAAGGCCCTGGACAATGCAGAATTAAGTGCGCGAATTTATTTATTACTAGCTTTTGCTCGCGGCTCCGCCCACATGATCTGCTTTTCCCGGGATAAAAAGTAGCTTATGTCTTATTCTGATGTATAAGCTATATTATTGTAAAGTTTCATTAAAATCCATTCAGTAGTTTTTACGTGAAAGAGTAACAAACATACATCCATCCATCCATCCATTCTTACAAACTTTCGCGTTTATAATATTAGTAGGATAGGCCAGGCTTAAAAGTTTGAAGGCCCTGGGCAATGCAGAATTGAGGGCGTGAATTTATTTATTATCTAACAAAAGACTGCCTCGGTGGCGCAGTAGTATTGCGTACCTGGTACGACTGCTGTGCTGAGGTCTCGGTTTCGATTCCCTAGTCGGGTAAAGTTATCAGTTATTTATTTCTTTATCAGCAGGCGAGCGACATGCTCGTCTCGTCTGTTAATTAAATAAAATATAACAAATAGATTAAGATCTGATGATGGAGTTGCTACGTGGTAAAAAAAAAACTTATCAACGGATATCAGTACATTCGTCGCGATTATATTAATTCGTCGTGATATGACGGTGTGTTTGGTATTATATTATGTGGGGCGACCCGCCATATGAACCCGCAACGGAAAACAAGTTTCGCCATTGCCTCGTGCGTTAACAGCAGAGTGACCACCTGCAGGTAGTTTGGCTTTGGCCCTGAGATAATAAGAAATATTATAAGACTTAACATCTTATGTCTCGGGGTGACGAGCGCAGTCCAGTGTCATGTAGTGCTTTGTAATTCAAAGTTCTGTATGGTGTTGCTTCTGTTTATGGGCAGGCCTGGCGCTTAGCATCAGGCGAGCGCCTAGCTCGTCTCGTGATTCAATGAAAAAAAACTATTATATTTTTAAACTATTCAACGGATTTTAATGCAGTTTTCAGCAATAGATAGAGTGATTTATGAGGAAGGTTTATATATGTATAATACATACATATTATGGTACAGAAAAGCCGAAAAATTCAAAGATTTGTAATGTGATGTGGTAACAAATACATTTTTACCCGTGCGAAGCCCTAACGACCCGCTAGTAAATGTATAATTATTGTGTCTATTTAATCTATATTTTCAGTAATAAGTGTGGGACGTAACTGAGGGAAACTATTTCGTGGTATATTATATATCGTGGCCCACACATCGTTTAATTTATTATACAGCGTCTCGATTTAAACGCGACCATTTAAAGCCATTAATAATTTAAACATAAAAGCGGGTGAGCTAATGCTGGAGTCGGAATATAAGTGAAGCCAAAGTTGAAGGGCACTTCTTGAAGCGGCGAATGATGACATTTTTAAACCTTAAACACTGCAAACTGAAGTAATATTTCGATGGAGTTTTTATTATAGCGATAGTTTGCGATAGTTCATCGATCATCCGCCTGTCCTGTCGCAGGCCCCTCGATTTGCTTCTTCCCTCTCCGAAGAGGGAAGAATACAGGCTGGCATGACCTGTCTGTGACTCCGGTGACCACCTATAAACTCATTGTTTGTCGGTGGTCGCTGGTTTTTTAGACTGCACTACGTTTACCATCAGGTATAGTGCAGTCACTTTGCCGTGCTCTGATTTAACCTGCAATTAGGTTTTTCAAGGCATAGACCGGCAAACGAGCAAGTGGGTCATCTATAATACTAGAAGAATCATCGACGCGTTGCCGACCTTAATAGGAAGGGATAATTAAAGGATTGGGAAGGGGATGGGGACTTCGGCCTCGGGACATCTCACTCACCGCACCCAACAGCAAGCCGCTACTTTACATCGGTTTTTTGTGGGACTGTGGTAACGACCCAGTCGAGCCGACCCATTCATGCTGTAGACAAAACTGTCAAACCAAACCACTTAAAATTATTTATATTATTAGGTATAAATTATTAAATCTAATCACACACCCATACACATACGCAACAATCTTCGTTGTTCATAATCACATTAACGCATCTATCATGCTATCAAACACAATAAACGAGGCAGTTTCAAGTCATTAGCTGATGCGTGGGCGTCAGCGGGCGAGGGAGCGGAGGCGGTAGCGGGCGCGGGGGTGGAAACGTTTTGTCTCGTCAGCATCGTCGGCCTTGCCTCAGAATTGATTGATGACAGTGAAATAGGTTATTTTATTAACGGACAAGTGAAAAGCTGCGGTTGGCTTGGATTTTTTTTAAATGTCCTTTTGTATGGTTGGAATTGGTCTTAATTGCCTAAATATTTTATTTTCATTGATAGGCGCTCGCCGGATGGTAGGCGCAAAGCCTGCCCATAAACAGAAGCAACACCATATAGAACTTTGAATTACAAAGCACTGCATGGCACTGAACTGCGCTTGTCACCCCGAGACACAAGATGTTTAGTCTCATAATGCCAAGTAATTTCACTGGCTTCAATATTTGGTATTAGTTGTAGTAATATATTGCTTAATATTCTGATGGCAGCGTAGTTATGCTGTGAAACCGTGAGGTCCTTGGTTCAGGTCAGGCAATAGAAATTTGTGTAGTTTGAGATTCGAAAAATCACGAGAATTCCTTGGGATTGGAACTTGTGACCTGTGACTGATATGGCAATCGATACATGGTGGACTGTGAGTGTACTAGTTGCAAATCTGCCTACGCCTTTAGGAACACAGGCTTGAGCTGCTCTTCACGCTTATTATTACCATTGCAAAATTACTTGGTCTTATTATTTACCAGGTGGTAGTGTTTAGTAGTTGGTGGTAAGTCCCTCGTGTCAGAGACCGTTTGGGTAGATATTACCGCCTTTATCTATTTCTGCCACCAAGTAATGTGTAAGTAATGTTGTATTCCGGGTTGAAGGACAATGAAGCCAGGGAATTACTGAGCATTATGAGATTTAACATCTTATGTCTCGGTAAGACGAGTGTAGTTCCGTGCCATGCGGTGTTTTATAATTTCAAGTTCTATGTGGTGTCGCTTCAAATAGGCGAACAACCTGTTCGCCTCGTCATACAAATAAAAAAAACCTATGTTTTAGCAACCCAATAGAAACTAATTTCGTATTCCTCAGTCGTGTACCAATAAAAAGTCGGGCAATTTGTTAACTTGTCTTCCCGAGTGGAAAACTTCGACTCGACAGAAATCCGATCTCATTCATAAAGTATGTATTGGAAATCATCGCGTGTCTGCATCGAATATTTCATTTACGGCAGTGGCTGTAGTAAAGGCCTGTTCAGAGGAACACGACCGAGATAGGGAGCCCGTAACGCGAGTCAGGTGAAAACGACACGTATACTTATTTATTTATTTGATTGAACGACGAGACGAGCAAGGCGCTCGCCTGATGGTAAGCACCACGCCTGCCCATAAACAGAAGCCACACCTTTACAAAATTTAAATCACAAAGCACTGCATGGCACTGAAGTTTGTTCGTCACTCCGAGATAAAGGATGTTAAGTCTCATAATGACCAGTAATTTCACTGGCTTCAATGTCCTTCAAACCGAAACGCAACAGTGCTTACACACTGTTGCTTTGCGACAGAAATAGACAAAGCGGTGGTACCAACCCAGACGGCCTCTCGCATGCGAGGGACCTACCACTTTGAAACGTTGTATGAAATTGTACAGAAACAGTTACGCGTCGCTCTCTCCTGTCTGGGTCGCATGCCTTAAAACATACCTTAATATGGTCTCTTTTTACACAACATCAGTCATTTGTAGTCCATAAGTTTCAATAAATTGTTTTCCTTTTCCATAAGTTGTTATAATTAATGTTTCCTACAAAATTTATCAGCTTGCACATCGGAAATCTGTAAATCTTTTATAGGTTTTAGTCAACAATCGTGCAAGTAAATCTGGAAACCTGACATTAAATTATATTTACAGCCCCGATTCCAAAAGAATCATTAATGCGTTGCTGACCGTAAAGTAAAATAATGGGGATTAGGAAGGGGAAGAGGGAATTGGGTCTTCGAAAATCTCTTGTTACTGTGAGCTTGCTGTTGTAAGCATTTACTCACGTCGGTTTTATTTAAGACAGTGGCACCGCCTCGGACCATTCATGCTTCAAAACTATCTACAGCCTCTATCACTTATATTAAAGCCAAAAACACAGGTGAAACCAAGTTATTAGTTAGTTATATATTTTTCCCATTTTTCTTAAAGAAACCTATCAGAGTATTAGTTTTTTATAAAAAATCTATCAAATTCAATATTTATCACTGAACTTAGCCCTCATTCACACTCAATTTCAGATGGGATAAATATTTATAAAGATTTCCAAGCGTGTAATAACGGAAAAACATTCGTTTGTCGTCGATTTACCAACACGGGTGTGGACAGAATAAAGTTATTACACATATATTATACGGTTTATTGATTTATAAGGCTGTGGACAGACGAGATTTGCGGTTTAATGTCTAACAAGCCTTAGATCGGTCAAGTGATTCACGGTGTAGTGTTGTCGCTACCTAACTTTAACCACAGAATATCTAACACCTCAGAGACGTCAGTGAAGTAATTATTTATTTGAACTTTGTTGTACACAAGGAGTGCAGGACAGAACAAAGTATATTTGTCATTTCGTAAAATTAAGACTTATAGACGCTTTTTCCTGTAACGAAGAAGTAGTTCGGTTTTAAGTAAGGAAGCATAAAGCATTTTCTGTAGTAACTGAATATAATTTGAAGGTGGACATTATTTTATGACATTTGTGTTTTTGACGTAATATTAAAACCAATTAGATTAGAAAAGTTATAATTTTATAGGATTTGAGGAAATCACTAGATAAACATTGCTATTTTCACCATCGCAATCTCAGTGGCACAGTGGACTAGAAGTCGGCTGCAAAGCGAGAGTGTGGGCTCGATTCCCGCACCGAGACAAATGTTTGTGTGATCCACTAATAGACAGGGAGCCCTCGGGTAGCTGATCCACTTGACTACTATCAAGCTCATTTTCCGTGAGTAGCTTCGTTTCGATGAGACGACCAACTATTCCCTATGCGAAAATTCTCTATTGTGGTAGCTAACAGAGGTAGCAAGGATAGAATATTTCGATTTGATGATACTCAAAAAATTATTATTTTATTTGTAGGACAATATGACAGTTAAATTATATAAATATTAATTAAGTAAAAACAAAAAAATCTGCTGGTTAGTAATCATACCTATTGGAAGGAGGGGCTTCCAATAGGTATCGATAACGAGGTCATAAGAATGATTACTAACCAGCTGATTTTTTTGTATTTACTTAGTTAATATTTGTATAATTTAACTGTCATATTGTCCTACAAATAAAATAATAATTTTTTGAGTATCATCAAATTGAAATATTCTATCCTTGCTACCTCTGTTAGCTACCACAATAGAGAATTTTCGCATAGGGAATAGTTGGTCGTCTCATCGAAACGAAGCTACTCATGGAAAATGAGCTTGATAGTAGTCAAGTGGATCAGCTACCCGAGGGCTCCCTGTCCATAATATTTGTTTCGAGTCTGAGTGTTGTGGGACTGCAAGTTCCTCGTAGTTCCTAACACCTAAGATAAAGGTTAGCCTAGTGGGGGTCAGGACTATGTGTGTGACTGATGGGTGTATTAATTTATTTTATTTATTTATGTTAATTATTATTTGGATTTACCTACAAATCTTGATCATAATCTACTCCGGCCTAGTAGTAGTAGTAATTATACGAATCCGTGCGTGTATAAGCGTGCGGAATTTTGATGAACGATCTTGTTAAGTCATAATTAATCATGCAATGCCTACCTAGGATTTAAATTGATTAAACTATAAGCCAGTGTGAGATATTTTTTTCTATCAAGTAAAAAACGTACGTCTGTTTCCCACCTAAAAATTTGTTATTAAACCTCAAAGAGGTTTGAGTCCAGTAAATGATCGAGTGTAAATAGGTGTGATGCCGATATTATTATTAAAATGTAAATCGCTCGACACACGGACGGACCTTAATCTAGGGTTTATACATATTTACGATCAATAAATACTCTTGCAATCGTTTTCGGAGCAATGATTGTGGATTTGTTCAAGTATTATGAGAGTTTGTTTCGTGTATTTCATTTTTGAGATGTGCGCGGGCGTCATTGACTTTTTTTATGTATCCGTTGACGGATATTTATCTTAACTGTTTTTTATTATAAAATATATATCCATAGCTTAGTAAGGCTTTGTTGAGTATAAGTTGTGGGCCACAAAACACGACATAACACCTAACTAACGTAATTTATCGAACATTTGTTTTTATTTTCCTTCAAAAATATGTGTAAGCACTGTTGTGTTTCGGTTTGAAGGCCATTGAAGCCTATGAAATTACTAGGCATTATCAGACTTAACACTTTGTCTCATGGTGCCGAGTACAGTCCAGTGCCACGCAGTGCTTTGTAAATCTCAGTTCTGTGTGGTGTTGCTACCACTGTACCATTGCTGTTGTTCTGACCTAGTCGAGCCGGCCCATTCATGGTATAAACAAAATTAAAGCGAGACTCTACCACTCAACTATATCATCGATGTAATTTCAACATCCCCCTTTTTTCTTTTCTCTTTTCTTGTGGGGTAAAAATACCTCTCTACTCTCTAGACATACGGCATCTAAAAATATAGAGGTACCTATATAGGTATAAATATTTTTTCTCAACACAAAAGCAATTATTTATGTGATTCATACAATGAAACTACAGCCCTTATGTTAAAATATGTCCCATTTATTTCCACACTTGACCTAATTTACGAGCAATATAAACACTAGACATATGGCTCGAATTAGGACAACATTAAGACATATTATAAAAAAAGCAATTAGTAACATGTGACATTTGAAATAAGAATATTTTTTTGTACTTAAGGCCCCATTCACACGGGGAGAGTTTCTCGTACGAGACAATATAGCGGAGAACTGTTGTGGTGTAATCGTAAGTTTTATATCAGAAATTTCAATAAATGTCTACTCACTTTTCTATTATTCATATTGTTTTCGATATAATTAATGTGTCATAATAAATAAATTATTGAAATATGGTTACATAATACGTATACATTTCTGATGATTAATTACATTTTACGAGATCACGTTAACCAATTTGACAGCGAGAATCGTATGATGCGGCTTTGTGTATCAGAGTTTTTTGTATTCTCACCTATGTCGTCAGAGAAATTATATTCGTGTAATTAGGGCTTAACGCAAGTTACGTTTTAATTTAAAATGTTGGAATAATATTACTTTAATTCTTTTTTTATAAGAATAAATATAACAACAAGAAGGTAGGTGTTTCGGTTTGAAGGACATTGAAGCCAGACATTACATATGTCTCGGGGTGATGAGCGCAGCTCACTGCCATGCAGTGCTTTGTAATTAAAAAATCTGTGTGATGTTGCTTCTGTTTATGGGCAGGCGTGGCGCTTACCATCAGGCGAGCGCCTTGCTTGTCTCGTCAAACAAACAAGTTATAAAACCTCCTCATTTGCAATCACATCGGTCCAGGAACAGACCAAATTACGGTACACTATAACAGAACCACATGTTCAATTGATTGACGCGTTTAACATTCATTTTCGCTTATCAAACTACAAGACTAGCATCTGTTAGTCTCAAACCAGATAACGTCCAATTATTCAGGTTTCGCAACTCAAAGTCGCAACTCAGTCGGACCGATAACGAAGTGGTTTCCGCGTCTGTGTTGATCCGTGTACTGATAACAAGAACAGCAAACAAGTCCGGTAACAACTGCCAGCGGTATCGGACATCGACCTTCGCACAGCTTGAAAGGTGCAGACTATATGGATGCAAATATGCAAAAACATTTCAACTCACATTAAGTAAAAATGGATTGTTGATTTTATTTTGATAAATTAAATACATTTAAAAGCAGCGATAGCTCAGCGGGGAGTGGTATCGACTGTCGAGACGAAAGTCGCAGGTTCGAAACCAGCCCCAAGAGCATAAACCACTGACTTTTCTAAGTTACGTGTATATTAATTGTTAATTATCGCTTGCTTGTTATCGCTGCATACCTGAGAACTCGATAAGATTTTCGAAGGTATGTGAAGTCTGCCAGCCCGCATTAGGCCAGCGTGGTGGACTAAGGCCTAATCGCTCTCATTCAGTAGAGGAGGCCCGTGCCCAGCAGTGGGACGTATATAATACAGGGCTAGTAAAAAAAAATACATTTAAGTAGGTTAAATTCCGTGTTTTACAAAAAAAAACATTAATTAAACATTTCCCACGTACAATTATGCAAAATAGAACATTAAATTATTGGTGGAAGTTATTGAATTTAGCAAAATAAAATTGACATCTAAATTTTTAGTTGATATGGGTTGAAGTGATATTGCATTCTTGCATCCATACCTATAGGTTACGCGAAAGACGTATTATTTGGACGGGATAATGCTGAAATATAATGTTCATCTTTACATATATATAATTTTATTTGAATAAATGACGAGCAAGGCGCTCGTCTGATGGTAAGCGCCTCGCCGCCCATAAACAGAAGCAACACCAAACAGAACTTTGAATTAATTACAAAGCATTGCATGGCACTGAACTGCGCTCGTCACCGCGAGACTCAAGATGTTAAGTATTATAATGCCCAGTAATTTCACTGGCTCCATTGTCCTTCAAACCGAAACACAACAGGGCTTACACACTGGTGATTGGTAGCGAAAATAGACAGAGCGCTGGTACCAACCCAGAAGACCTCTCGCATACGAGGGACCTACCACCTTGTGAACCTACCAAATTCAAAATAAACCATAATCATAATTTAAATATCTTTTAAAGACGAACATAATACATTATTTTGCGCCTCCGTGGCGCAGTGGGCTAGTAGCCGACTGTGAAACGTGAGACCGTGGGTTCGATTCCCGCACCGAGCAAACATTTGTCTGATCCACAAATATTTGTTTCGGGGTCTGGGTGTTGTGAGACCAAAAGTCTCTCGTAGTTCCTGATACCCTCAACACAAGACTCGTATCTTACTGTGGGGTCAGGACTATGTGTGTGACTGTTGGGTGTTATTTATTTATTATTTTAAACAATAGACGCACAATCACCCTAAATTAAATTTCCACGCTCATACGATGAATTTCGGTGCGCAAATAGAAAAATGAATTTATCCGTGGCCCTCATTTTATATTTCCCATACGTGCTGTAGGAAGCTGTGCGGAATTAAAATTTAGCTGGCGATCGTCAAAAGTGTCATCTGTGAATGTAGACGAACAGCCAACAATGACAGTGATGGCCGTATTTTTTTATAGCAAGAGGCAAGAAGGCAGATGCCGACAAACGAGTAAGTGGGTTACCTGATGGTAAGTGATCTCTTTTACAATGTTTTTTAGTGGTAGGACCCTCGTATGCAAGGGGCTTATGGGTTGGTACCACCGCTTTGTCTATTTCTTTCTATTCTATTTCTTTTTGTTGATTCTGTTTATGGGCAGACGTGGCGCTTGCCATTAGGCGAACGCCTTGCTCGTCTCGTCATTGAATAAAAAACAAAAATGCCTCCGGCATTAAGTCGGCCTTATATATTGTATGAAGTGTGTAAAATAAATAAGTAGTAATAGTCCCTTTACAGTTTTTATAGGAGAATAGATTAAGAGCAAGAGAATAAAACATACAGCTCCTAGCTAAAATGCATTTGTTGGTTTGTTCAATCGTGCATTCTCCCGACCCTCGTCCTAATGGTTTTATCTCTTATGCCAACGGTCTCGAAAACGTTGAAGAAACTCCAACGAGCTGCTAATGGTGTTATTATCTTTATGTTTGTGAACTTTTCTTTAGCATGGATTGGTCGTCACTCCTAATTTATATTTGCAATAATTTCATAAAATTCTAAAGGCTTACACAATATTCTTCTACAATATTCGAGTAAAACTTTACCACGAATTTGCGTATATGACAGCTGTTTTTAAAGTACTTATTAGGCATGTTTATTTACGTATATACCTTGAATCTCTTGAATTTGAACGTGTCATAGGACAGCCTTTTACTGCCCTAGGGGAGTAGTCGGCTGCGAGGCGACATGCCGTGGGTTGATTGTAACACCGAAGAAATGTATGTGTGGTCCATAAATTTATCTATATATGTTTCGGGTCTGGGTGTTGTGGGACCGCAAGTCCCTCGTAGTTCCAGATATTCACGATACATGTTAGCCTAGTGTGAGGTTAGGACTATGTGTGTGACTGTTGGGTATATTTTTATTTTATTTATATTTGATTTGGTGTGTAGCATTTACTCAGAGTTGGTGAAAAGTTGATAATTATTCAAAATTATATAGACGGCTCATTGCCAAAGCTTTGGTACATTTTTATATCCTTTGTATTATGTGCGTTAACTGTGAAGTTCTATTTTATTATAGAGGGTTAAAAATAGAGTTTATTTCACACATCCATAAATTACTCCCATTCTTCTTACTAATGGATTACAGACACTATCCATTAGTGAAAATCGAAATAAAGTCTATTCAGTATAATCCGAGACAACGGTGAAAATGAGAGAGTTTAGGTATTGTGCTATGTATATTACTATTGTAAAGAGTTGAGGAGTTTGTGAGTTTGACTTGTGTTTAATTTAAGCATATCGAACATGGAAAAACATACGGATTTTAAAAAGTATCAATTTTGATATATCGAGAAAATAATATCGATATATTGGCTTGACGTCTGGATGACCTTTTTTGGCATCTTAAACATTTTTTGTCCACATGTTATGGCATCCTATTTTAAAAAATATTGATACATAGATTCAAATTATATCGTCAAAAATATCGATGTATGACAAAATAAATATTGATACATCGATATATCGCTATTTTCAACAAGCTTACGGTGATTTATCTTAACTATCTGATCTGATTTTGAAAATTCCTTTCGACTTACTCTACATTATCCCCGAGTGCTAAAAAGCTATTTTTCATTTTGATAAAACTGGGCTTTCACTAAGATAAGCGAAATGCTAAAATCCTCGACGTCAATTGGAAAAACTTCTGTAACTTTTGAATAGCTGAACAAATTTCCTTCAAACAAAGCTAAAAATCACTTCGATAAAGACGGTTTCAATAAAATGAAAACGCATTCAAATTGTTTCATTAGTGTAGGTGCTAGAATGCTACAGATAGTACCCTCGCAGACATACACTTACACAAGCATACACGCATGTACACACACAGACTCACAAAGGGGTCAAACTTGTAACGCACCTCTTTTACTGACAGAGTAAAAGCCTTATGTAACAATTTTTTAGTTAACAGTAATAATACACCCAACACAATCATACACTTAGTCCTAACTCCTAACCCCATACTAGTTTAACCTGTATCGAGTATCAGGAACTAAGAGGGACTTGCGGTCCCATAAACCCCAGACCTGAAACAAATATTTGTGGATCACATTAACATTTGGTGCGGGATCGAACCCATGGCCTCTAGCTTTGCAGCCGATCACTAGCCAATGGGCCACGGAGTTAAAAAGAAACCACAAATATTTGCGGCTTTAAAGGAAGACTTGTTTGTAATAAGCCTTCTGTGGTTAACAGTCAAGGGACATGATCCTCTTTCTACAGTAAATACTGAACAAATTGATATATCGAGTGTACTTTGAAAACAATTACTAATTAGATTTAAGCTAATCTAGATAGTAATCGTTATTATTATCAGGCTGATATCAAATGACGATCTATGTAGAGTTTTAGGCCGTATCTTAAATACAAAATATTACAGAATGGTGTGGTCTTGTTTGGACGTAGTTACGCAAACAGGAACCAACCCACAGCAAGTTCAAATGGAGATACTGATCTTGTTTTGCTAAATTCACCGTATTAACACCAGTATTCAGGAACAACACTCAAGCTCTTTCCTAAACTGTGTAGATTTCTGTATTGATTTCTATGATTGGTCCGTTTTGTTTAGCGCCTAAACGAACCAACCACGCATACAAAAATGGCTACTGTGCTTTTACAAATACTATGAGATCTCATAATTTATTTTTTATTTATTTGCACTTCATATACAAAATATGTATATAGGCGGACTTAATGCCGGAGGCATTCTCAACCTTATAATGGTGAAGAGATAGACAAGGTAGGTGTATCAAGAAGCAAGGAATATTACAAAATATTGTGAAATACATATTATCATAACATACAAACAACAAGTGAGTATAATATCATACATCATATAATACATACTTACACATATATAATTTTATTATAACAAATTAACTCTTCTGCGTCATTCATCAGCAACTGATGTACCCTCATTTTGAAGGCATACCGAGTGTTAATAATGTTTATGAAGCCGGTTCTGTATTTTTTTTTGTTTTCTAGAAACTTAGACCTAAGCCGGGGGTTAGCGTCATTTTCCAGAAGCAACAAATAAAAATAAATGGCTTGAACTACATCGTCCGAGAAGCTCACACCATAGAGGAACATTAAGATACATCCATTAACAGTTTACGAGGCGTACGGCAATACATAGTAAATCGTAGAGCAATCGTGGCATAATTATCTAATATTCTAAGCTAAACGCTCTGGCGAGTCAAATTCTAAAAGTCGAGGTATTTGTCACGCCAACTTCTCGCACGAGACTTGTTTTTGATATAGAAAAGTCTGGAAGTGCTATTTGTTGTATATTAACGACCGACAAAAAATAGGGGTGTTAAGTTTGTCATTTTTGTCGCTTTGTGTATGTGCTTGCGTGTGTGAGTGAGTGCGTGCATACATGTGTACGTGTATCTGTGTGTGGCACTGTAGTTCCTAAGCGAATAGACCGCGTTGAATGCGATTTTATTGTCTGATTTATGTTTAAAGACAAATTTTAAGCCGTTCCAACGTTATGGATGTGTTTTCATGTCAACAAAATTACGATTAAAATTAAGTTTAATACCGTGTACTCTATGTATGTAGATTTTGTAATAGTTTAATCCCGATTATAATCTGTTTTGTTGGTAAATAAATAATAGATATTAAAAATATTCAGTAATTTTATTTCTTGGTTATGAAAGCGGAGAACGGGTACCGGTATTTATCAGTTGCTATTTATCGTAACGGCTTTCGCGCCTCGCTCCTAAGTAGCGCTTCAGCACTTACCTGCGAACCTTATCTACACAATACATATTACACTATTGTTACACGGAGAAATTGCATGCGGTTATAATCTAAACTTCTAATTACTTCTTGGGTGGCTTATGTTTTGATAACAACTAATTTAATAACTATTCAAGATCGATATAAGACGTTAAACTACCTTGTAGGATATCGAATAGATTTAGTATCTATTATAGTTGCAAACCAAATACCAACGTATAAAATATACAATAGCGTAGGACGGAGCATTATCTTCCATATTGGTAAATACTTCCATAGAGAACAGAGGAGTGCAGAGAAGAGTTGAGTAGTGGAGGACGGTGCCTGTGTCGCTGCCGCTCAACTGAAATTGCAGCGACTCCAAAGAGACCTAAAGTTATTATTCACTATTGAATGTTATTTTTTTAAGTATGTTTTTTAAGTTTTGTTAAAACTATTTTAACTTTCAATTTTCAGTGTTAAGTACAGCTTAGCTAGTATGTAAACAATCGCGACGACTGAGCTGTTGTCCGTTTAGGAGTTTCATTTTTTTACTCCGTACTCCAATATCAGATCTTAATCAAATTTAAAAGAAAGAAATCGATTACACAACATATATAAAAAAACAAGAAAATAAAGAAAATCGCCGAATTGAAAACCTCCTCCTTTTTTAAGTCGGTTAAAATACTAACACAAGGCGATACATAGTCTTTGAAAGCAACCTCATGTTCTATACGACTTCATAAATCATTTAAGATTTATTTTTAAATCAAGATACAAAACTGTTACAACAGACTAAATAATATTAAGGAAATTACAAATGTCAGCAAGTACATAGCGTCTGAAATACCTTTATAAGTGAATGAATGTGAAGAAGAAAGAAAATGTGACGGAATATTCATTGAACATTATAGCATGAGATACTGTTTACTGACTGGGGAATATGAAAAGAAGCCTGTCCGAAAATAAATATTACGGTAGTTGGTACGTATAGATGTGAGTTGTTTTGTTTTGATATTAAAAGGATTGAAGGTTTGAGGTCCCTTCAAAGTCCAACAATTTACACAGCACAAAGCGGCTTTTTTATCTTGGCACGGTAAAGTGACTACTGTACCTGATGTTAACTACAGTGTAGTCAAAGTAAAACGTCGATCGTCAAAACTTTGCGTCCGTCGACGGTCATCAGAATTATGCCGGCTCGAAATTACACTGGCTGACCCCAGAACGCGACTTGCCTGAACGTGCGTCCATGCGTGCATGTGAGTCTATAAAGATATTATATTTCGGTACTTCACACTGAAGTAAAATCTTTATAAAATCCTTATTGTCTATTACTTTCATCCCACACCGAGGCACAAAACATCTGCATCTATAATATAGAATGATCTAAACAATGGTTATATAGTGTACACTCGTCTTCCTCCCGTTGTTCACACGAGCTGAGTTGCACACGTGTCGCGTGTTCCCACAAATATGTATGACGTATGTGCCAGCAGTGATGCGGGTGCATTCTGTATAGATTGGAGGGCCTTCCATGTTTGTGGATGAGTTACATGTCTCGGGATAATATGGTGTTAAAGATATAAGATTGAGTTGATAATGTATAGTTATTTAAAAAATACGAAATTTAGTTTTTACATTTACTTGACATAGATTAGTAAGTTTTCAATACCTAATTTTTAAGAAATGTGATATTATTTTGGAAGTACAATTCATTGATCTGCACTATGAAACGTAAAATCTTTGTACAATTATGATAAGACTATCATTTAGTTCTTTCCTTCAAGTTAATTTATGGTACCCAAACTTCAGATAAGCTAGCAGTATCAGCTTTAAGACTTATAATATCTGTACTAAATACGGGAATAATATTTCATTACATTTCTTGGCTCTGCCTCTTCGCCATATTACGTTGATTAATGTTTCTTACTCCGTACAGGAGATAGTCGCAATATGGCATTAGAATTATAGTACTCATTTATTGGCTTCTAGTTTGGTTCATTCGCTTCAGCTGTTCATTCTGGTGGCTTTTAAAGTTTTGTGTAAATCTTTAGCAAGTTTCATAAAAATATACCTAAATTATTTGATATTGCGAAAGGCGAACCCTAGAATTTTGAAATGAATTTCATGACATTGATTGTCCAGCCCTCTGCAGTAAGGTTTTATTTAGAATTCTGCAAAGAAAACCATATTTAATCCTAGTAGTTTCTTCAAACTACAGACAAAATACCTACATCGTGCGAGCAAGCAGGAATTTTAACGAAATTTGCAAACAATTCGACGTTGATACTTTTTCTACAACTGCCACTAAGGCGAGATGGTTTCTAGGTCTTTCTTTTTTGCACATAACCTAAAATGGTACTTAGGACTTTAAAAGTGTATATCTTTATGATCTGTTTCTCAAACTCACCTTACTTTTAGTATACGTGAGAACCAGTAAATGGCAGTTAGTTTCTAAGTTGTAATTTTATATTATATTTAGCTATCTGTTTTCCAATGAAATAAAAAAATCGGATCACACTTAAAAAATGGGATCACTCTTAAAGAATGCAGGTTATCCATAAAAAATAACTAATATACCTTGAAATTGAAAACCTCCTTACCTTTATCTCGTCGGTTGGACATGCTTAACATGCAATTCTGCTTACTCAAACTGCTACAGGCGTTAAGTTATGTTACGTTATTAGAAATTTAAGCGCAATATCCGAGGTCTCCGTAACATGACTGAGCACTTACAAGCAATTTGATGCGACGGCTTTGGGTCATGTATGTACACTTACGTAGCTCCTGACCGCAGCATTTGTTGCGTAACTGGGCCAATATTAAACAAGCTAACAAGCGAAAGGCAAAATTTCAAACTAGATTAATTTTATTTTGAAGAACGACATTTATTTACACATTGAATCCTATTTAAACACCTACCATGTAAGTATTTTTTTATACAACCACTCGGTTGTATACGCATAAATATAGTTTTGTTCCCATTTGGAATCTGGTCTTAGCTTAGATATCAGTATTTGTTTTTAAGGTAGCGCACCTAAAGGGTATCGAAGGAACCCTCTTGCTAAACCTACATCCTGCGTCTATCAGTCCTCGTTTTAAAGATCGTCTTATGAGCTATAATAGGTAGCCAGCTAAAATGTTCACATGATATGTGAACATGTGTATATTATGGCTTTCTTAACAACTAATAAAAAGACTGCCTCGGTGGCGCTACTATATTCAATTAAGTTTGCAATTGAGTTTTCGATTTTTCCTATCGAAAACTCAATTGCCCAACCTGAGAATTTAATCCAGTACCCCACAGTTTTCAGCCTCACTACGGTACTATTAGACCCATGGGGGATTTATCAATTTCAGTGCTGTATTTATGTAACCCTATATTAATATGTTTAATATAATTAAAATTAAATTGTCGTAGTACATACATATCTACGAAATAGGCAATCAATGAATTCGAAATGAAATTTGTAAGACATTACTGAACATTAATAATTGTTATTAATTTATTACAAAGAATATAACTTTGCAATAATAAATCTTTCATTTCGAAATTAAGCAAAATTATACGCGCCGCGAGTGGTTCCGTGATTTATGACAGAACACACTTTTCGTTGACAAAGTAGGCTTATATTTAGATAATTTTAAAATATGGTTGAAAATATTCCCTGATTCTAGCTACTACTAGTCTTACGGCATCATAATGTTATGATAAAAGTATTTAACTTTGATTTCGTTACTTATTATTTTTTCTTATGGTTTAATACTGATGTTGATGGCTTTATATCTAGTGTTTTAGTTAAAGTAAAAATTGATTTATATATTTAACGAAATTATAATTAACAGGATAATGCCGTTTACGGTGGTGTATGATGCTCAATCGATTACCACAGCACTACTAATGACTATTCCAATTAATATTTCCAATACTTTTTTATACAATCTTATAACCCATTCACGTGCTATGAAAAAGGAAAGCCGTTGTAGCAAATTCGTTAACAAAACTCCTTTTCCTCCATGTAAAAAGAAATCGAAAAAAAGTCAACAAAAGCCGATAGTTGCTAAACTCAATTTATGGGAACATTTCAGGCGGGACGGACATTATCTAGTTCAGCCTAGCTGGACACTAGTGAGCCGGGCGGGTAAATTGCCAATTTTGACTTACACTGCTCTGCGCGCCGAGTACGAATAACTTTAAGGTTTTGATTGGACATTGTTGGAATTAATTGAATGTAACAATGTGTAATAAGTGTATAAAATTGAACTGTGCGTTAGATTCAATAAATGCAATGCTTTTTGTTTACAGTGAATAATTATTCTGCATTATAAGTTTAATCAAAAAATATATAATTTGATTTTTGACTTTTGAGATATACCTACCTACGCTCTAAATGGAGCAGCGTCTGCTTTTTCGAAGTCGGTTAAAAAGGGACACCGCATGAGTTAATACCGATTTTCCTCCTAAAGCAGGAACTTCAAAGCTGATCCCTACAAAGAGAAAACAATCTTACAAAACGGTAAAGACAGTACCAACCAAAAGTGGTTGCTGGTGGGAGGATACTTGTATCCGACCGGATAGCGACCACCGTACTCTGGTGCTAAAACCTGCCATAGTGGCCCACCTTGCGTGGGTCGCGTTCCAGGGTCAGCCAGTGTATATCCGGTTCTCCCCAGGGGGTTTGCCCCCTGATCCTAACCCTTTTCCCATCCCTGTTTCCTTCCTCTCCCCCTTGGTCCTTTGGCAGGCCGGCATAATCTTGCCGACCTACGATGGACAAATTGTGTATCGTTGGTCGACACTATTCTTGGATTGCGTTACACTTACCATCAGGTGTAGCGTAGTCACTTTGCCGAGCCAGGATAAAAAAAAAAAAAAAAAGAAAAGTACCAAAAGTAAACCAATAAGCCTTATGATGTCACATATGTATGTAGTATTACATGCATAAATAGAATAGTAATATTATGTAGGCGACAGCGGAAGTGAGTAAAGTGTTTCGTTAACTCAAAACTATTTGATGTGTTCAGAATACAAGCATCGACGTTGTAAATCAACCACCCGGTGTGACCAGTCAGATCTTAAAGTGCGTCCCCACTTGTAACATTTAGCTATGCAGAGAAACGTGACTGCTATAAACACGCGTGACAAACTCTCAATTTTGGAGTAATTTTACGACCCAGCCTGAGCCTAGTTAAGTTACGGGGAATGGTACAACACATCTTACAAAATTCGTTCACATTAGCGTATCAAGTGCCTGTGACAGCGTGTGCCGGAATGACACAGAAGTGTGGACGCACCTTTAAGTATAAGTGATTTTTTAACTGGAACGGTATGGGGAAATTCCATTCATCCATTGGTCGAGACCTCTTATTTAATATCTCAGGAAGACCCGTTGGCAAGTTAATATGACGAATATACCTACGAAACTGCAAGAAGCGAAACAAAAATCCCCTCCACAGTCTTGTATTTGGCAATTCTCGGTACCTATGACTAACCCAGTGTGTAGAGTGGGTTGAAACCTGAAGGTTTTTGAGACAGTTTTCATGTATTTTCTGAAATTTTTGATTACCTCGTATTGTCTCAGCTAATAAACCACACAGTATAACAGTAATATGGGGTCTGGTAAGTTCATTTCTCTGTGGATGTAAGTTATTGTCGATCGGTGAGCGGCACAAGGCGCCTTTCATTACCCGAGGTGAACGTTTAATGGGAAAAATACATTAGAACCAAGGCTGATGGTTTTAGGTAGGTACTGTATGTTGTTGTAATTAGTTTACAAATAAGCTCGTAATTTTCTCTTTGACTGGTAGAGCCAAGTTGTAGACAGTTTTGCCTACAGCATGAATGGGCCGGCTCGACCGGATCGTTATCCCTGTTTCACAGAAAACCGACGCAAAGTAGCGGTTTTCTGCGTTTCGTATAGTGAGTGAGATATCCGGAGGCCCAAACCACCCTTCCCAATCCCTAATTATCCCTTTCCTTTAAGGTCGGCAGCGCGCCCATGATTATTTTGGTATTTTGAGCGTATATGGGTGGTGGGGATCACTTGCCTACCATTAGGTGACCAACTTGCTTATTTTCCGGCCTATGCTATAAAAACAAATACGCCATTATATATAAAACACTATTTCGCATAACAAATAAGGAGGAGCCTGGAGAAGCGAGGAAACAATTAAATATGTGTTGCCACACTCTCCGTTGGATTATTCAGCTAACTAACAATGTCATTTCAACCTCCGACATCAATCCCAAAAAAGATCTGTAATTTCGAAACAGCCGATTTTTTTTTTAAAGGGTCAAGATTATGACACTTCCCTTTTTGTGCGGGCTAAAAATACACCATAAAACCGCCATAAAAACAGGCACGTGATCAAATTCCGTGAATTTTATCGCGCGTCTTCAATAAAGATTTAATTATAGGTTTTTATTTATTGTTTATGATGTCCTTCAGCTGGACGATAGAAGGGTCGTACACTGGACATTTGTACTGTATGTCCAGCGAGGCAAATAACGAATGACGATACACGAATGCAGACAGCACTCAACGCACTTACAGCGATATCAAAGCCTTTGTGAACATTGCACAGTTGCTAAAGGCGTATCCAACTGAATACTTGTGATATTTCATAGAGTATCATTGTAAAATGTATGACATATGCAACGTGAAGAAATTCATTACTTTGAACCGTGATTTAAGAGTAGCCAGCAACCCGTATATTATCTACTGTTATTTAAATATATAGAGAATAAAAAACAAAACAAAATGATAGCTAAAATTTTTAAATATAAAAAGAATGTAATCTTATTCTTATCTTGCTGTTATACTCCAAGACGTATATGTATATACGTGTATACATATAACTTATTTTAGGTAACCATTAGCTGTTTTTTAAAAATCCAATATTTCTCAGGAAGGTTAATAAAGACTATTTTTGTATTCGGTACCTAAAGCATAAAACATTTTGGATAGTCAGTACTTATTGTAGAAATAATCTAATTCCTGCTCCTAATGACGTTTAAAGTAACGTTTCTAAGTACGAAAGTTGTTTATTAAGAAAATTAAACTAAGGGAGTGATCAGGTAATCTAATTGGAGTTTCATTAAGTAAGGACTTAAAACAACTAACAAAGCGCAAATCGATGTTGATGGACGGAAGTTCGCTATAATCAAATTGGTAATTACATCTTTGGGTTCTTTTGGAGAAAGCCAACTCTTAAAATAATTACTGGGTGACATAAAACAATGTTGTTTCTAGCTGACGTAAGATTAATGGATGATAATTTATTGGCCATTATTCACAATCTTCTACACTATATTTTAATTTTATATGTTCTTTTATAGTAGATGTCGGCGAAGAGAAAGATGATGATTTTTATCACCTGATGGAAAGTGATCTGTATCACCCGTCAGAACTAACAATAATGGATCATGCCAGCCTTAAAGAAAAGAATAATTAAGGGACTGGGAAGGGCAGGGGGTTTGAGACTTCGGATATCTAACTGGCCGTATGAAAAACTCCAGCATGCGGCTAATTTACGTCGATTTTCTATGAGACAATGGCAACAGCCAGGTTGAGCCGACTCATTCATGATGTAGACAAAGAAATCCACAGTGTAGATAGATTACTGTTTAATAATCATGTTTTACGTAGAAAGTACATATTGAGAGTCAGTACAGTTAATTTCTATTCCGTGTTTTCATATCTCTTCTATTAGATTTAGTCAGACACCGTTAAATGTGATACTGTCAAGCTGCAATCTAGAATGAAGCCACAGTTTAATATTCAAGACACATGGGCTTAAATTAAAACCCGACTCCAATCGGAGCAGTAATAACCAAGCGCACCTCACTGCTTTGTAGGATTGAGTCCTGACGTTTAAGATGTGACAAACGCATTTGAACATAGTCCGTGTTATGCATTATTAAGATTCTTCATGCGTGCCTTGTTCCCCGCTTTTAGAAACCGATGGTATTCTACTTACTGCTCTGCTAGAAGTAATTACGGTCGAAATTCGGGTGGTCGATGTAAGTATTCTTATAACGCGGTAAGCCTTTCAATTTCCAACAATGCTCAGTATGCGAAAATTGTTGTCGACCTTTGTACGTGTTTAACTCCACAGAGGCATCGCTCTTTATTACATGTCTATGTCCATAGGTGCTTCGGAATTCACTTTTCTTTGTTATTACTGTGTAGATGTTATAATAGGTGACTTGGGGATTGAAGATTTGTTCTTATTTAAAATTCCTTTATACTTTTGATGTCTAAAGGTGGAGTCGCTCTGGGAGATGCAGTATGACTGTTTACTGGTACTGTCTAAGTTGGTTACAGATTCCATCTTATAAGGGTTGAAATACGTTATCTAGGTTTTCATTTTTAATAAGATTTAGAGGATATCGATTATGAATATGCGAATTCTTGATATTGGTATGTAGTTTTACATCACAAGATAATATGAAATCAGAATATTATGTTCAATCATCCTATACTTACTAAGTCTACAAGTCAATGTCAAAGTTAGAGAATTGAAATAATATTGACAGCAAAAACATCGATAATACTCGTATGTATTTCCTGATTAATCTATACGTCTTGTTTAGAAGAGAAACGTACAAAATATACATTTGAGTCGCCTTATTTGGCTTAATCCATCAGTTCGGTTGCGGCAGCTCCATGTATTTATGGCATTCTTGGCTCGAGAAATCCCACTTCTAGGCACGTGCTGCGTACGTGATTGTAAAACATGTTATGTTAATACATTTCGATAAAAATAAACTGTATGAATAAACTATTCATGCGACGGCAACACAATGCATTCACGATTCTAGTAAACCCGAAAGTTATCCGAGGAGTAACATCAGATGGTAAAGTTTATTCACGCACAATTTCCTATTTAGTTTGGAAAATAGGTTAATAACATCATTGTCCCCTTGCAGTCATCAATCTTATGCCCAGTAAGGTGATTAGATAGGACGCTTTTATTACATAATTGTATATATTGACGAGGAGCGGATTAAGTATATAAATAAAGGGTTATTTATCAAATCCTGATCCACACAACTGAGAGCGCAGAGAATTTGAGCCTAGAAAACGCATTGAGCCTGAGCAACCTCAGAGACGGTATAATGAACATAAATGTCAATTAGCCTTTTCTTAGAATTCGTTTGCTACTCAGAGATGTCAATATACTGAGTACCGGAGCATAGAACAATTTCTGTACTCAGTAACGAAGCATATAGCATCAACTCACTCTGAGTTCCATACTCATTATAATATCGGATTCTATGACATTACTAATTGACAGTTAAATTTGTTTGACGTATCTGAGTACAGCAGTTTTAAAATGCACTGATCATTCGTTATTCCACCCAAGAAAGGATGCTCTTCTTTCGGCACATATATTCCAAATCACTTAAATTTTCATCGTCATATTCGCCAACCAACCAACACGGTCTATTATATAGCTAGTCTTCGGTCATTTAAATCGATTAATCCATCGCCTAAATTCGTGCCTGTACAACCACCCACTCGACTACGCATCGCTAGGCTGCTCCCGAAATCAGTATCGATAAATTGACCACAGCTTTAATTCGAATTTGGGAGATTAGCGCGGCCGCATCGATCATCAACTCGAAGTTCCCGACTTTGATTTTTTTATCAGCACTAATTGGGGAACATTGTATTTTTTGTGGTCATAAATGTGTTCCGTGATCCATTAATTCGGTTTTTAGTTTTGAAGGTTTATTGCTATGAAACTTTGATTGCGTAAATTGCAGAGAAATAATTTGCTTAATTGAGTTATAAAAGTGATTTTGAGATATGAAAAAAGAACTCAATAAATGCAGCAGATGTGAATATTAAACTTTTTTTTATATCAACATCAAGAATGTTAAGGTGGAGATGTATGTGTTTAACCCGCAACAATTCTCGTCAAATTTTGACAATTTAAGGCGATTATACTTTTTGTCACCATTAGTTAATTAGGATAAGAAATTGGTATATGAAAATTCATTTACCATGTTTTCTGAGACATTTCAGCTAGCTAACTATTACAGTTCAAAAGATAATACTATATATATATATATATATACAGACAGGTAGACGACATAATATGTTGGCTCTGTAATAAGGTTCCGCTGGTACCTTTTCCCTTTGGGTACGGAAACCTAAAATATAATCTGACTTTAAACTAAAATATCTTCACAGAAGTCTAGGTTTTATCCATTTTTATTTATTTTATTGTTATGCTTGTAACTTTTGTTCACAATAATAATTCAGTCTATTTAATTCTAATTCATTTTTTTGTAAATGATACCAACACTCGTCCGAGTCGTAAGATGGGAAGTGATCGTCAAAAAAAACCACAACTATGGATGCGTTGTCGGCCTTAAAGAGAAGAGATAGGTAGGAAAGGAGGAGTCGAAAGGATTTGGGCTTCCGGAAATCTTACAGACCAAACAGAACGCAACAGCAAGCTACAACTTCATGTCGGACTTGTGTGGACAATGACAATCTTGATCGTGCTATCCCATTCATGTAGACAAATCTGTCTGCAGCGTGGCTCTACCACTACACGTGTTATTATCGTGTCACTAAACTAGATATCTAAAATTGTATTACTCTGAGGCGAGAGCGCGGTCTATTATCTGACGCATACGTTGCGATGGTATAGTTGCTATGTAGTAGATGCGAAATTACCGGTGTCCATAGGTAAGTAGCAGGTCTGCTCGAGGGCATCTCGTGAGCGGACACGCCCGCTATGCCAGTGCATAAAATAAACAACTGCACTTAGGCGCTGGCTAGTTTTCTGATTTATTTGTAGAAGCATTAGAACGATTAGCTTTATTTTGAAAATAGAACACGTCCGTGTATTCTTTGTATCATGTCTAATTACCGAGAACGTATCAATAAACCACTATAATCAGTTGCACTCACAAATGTTGTTTTATTCGCTAATCGTGGAATTATCTCCAAATAGACCAGATAAGCCGAAAATTTTGAAAGATACAAGCTGTATTCGAATTTTTATGTCACTTATACTACTTGAAAATTGACTTACCGATTAGTTAGAGCGAGTAGCTAGCTGTGAAACGAAATACCGCGTATTCGATTCCCGCACCGGGACAAATGTTTGTGTCCACGAATATTTGTTTCGGATCTGGGTGTGTTTCCTATAAGAGGTTGACGTTTGGCAGTCGGCCGGTCGTAAAAAATACAAGCCAACACTTTCTGTAACATGACGAACACGTCATACTAAAAATGCAAGAAAAAAAATGCAGAAAAGTAAAGTTAAAACGCATCTTACTTGTGCTCACTGCGAGTGGGCTAATGACAAGATAAGAAGAACATAAGATTAATAAAGATCACACATATAATAATTCGGTTTTTAAATAATTCGGAATTTAAATGCATTTTGAATTTATTTTGTAATTAAAACATTTGCTATGTTTAACGCCTAAGCAATCGAGCAGAGGTTAGCGCGCGCCGCCAACGTGGCGTGTGTCTGAGCCTCTGGACAGCTGCGTTCTACGCTTACTCAACATGTGCCTTTTTGAACGTGGAATTAGAGATTTACGATAAAAACCACATTTATCAATGAATATAAAATTGCTCATGACATGTTTTATCGCAATTAATTATTGAAATAAAACTAATTTAAACGGATTATATCGCGGTTTTTGGTTTTAATTTTGGTTCCGATGTTTCGAAGACTTTCAAGCTTTCGTGGTCACGGGGTGGACTGTTTAAATTAGTTTTATTTCAATGTGTAACATTCGCGTAAACGTAAAAAATCATTACGAAATGAATTAGTTTACGTTCTCTTTATATGTCTTCATCTCTGTTTTTTTTTGTACATTTAGTGAATTAAATATTCAGCTATTGGGTTTTCTTATTATAGGACTGATGAGTCAACCCACTACTAAGAGGTTCCCTCAAAGAATGATCCATAACTCAAAGTTACGTAAGCGATATGAACTAGCGAACGTTTTATTTTTCGCAAATAATACTGAATTAGTATTTAAATTGATCGATAATAAAAAAGATTATTTTCTTATATCTATTGCTAAAATTTGTAACTGAATTCTTATTACGTGTTCAATCGGCGAAGATGAGAAACGAAGATAATAACATAATAGGCATTCGCGCAACCTGTCCAAAGATATTCCGATATGTCTAAATGAAACAATGATAGAACGTGTTGGGTAGAAATCAAATTGGCCTAATCGGCACGCCCGATATTAGTAACACAGAGTGGTGTTACATTGTCGGGTTGGAATCATAAATAATACCAGATAGTACAAAGTAATGTGGCTTTATTTAATTTTATGTTTTTACAAGACGGTAGGTTCCTCGTATGCGACAGGCTGTCTGGGTTGGTACCACCGCTTTGTCTATTTCTGCCGCCAGGCAACAGTGTGTAAGCACTGTTGTGTTTCGGTTTGAAGGACATTGAAGCCAGTGAAATTACTGGGCATTATGAGACTTAACAACTTATGTTTCGGGGTGACGAGCTCAGTACAGTGCCATGCAGCGCTTTGTAATTCAAAGTTCTGGGTGGTGTTACTTCTGTTTATGGGCAAGCGTGGCGCTTACCATTACGCGAGCGACGTCTCGTCATTCAATCAAATAATTTAAAAAAATGTATATTGAATCTTTGAAAACACATATGATGGCAGGTGTAATATTATAATTTCATTATTAACAGGTCATTGGGAGTTAAATAAAAACATACATATGCTCACGCCTGTACCTTAGATGTGGTAAACAGCTGTCCTACTACAACTATGCTTTGCCGAGCTTATTGTAGCGTGGACTTAGCCATACTTCTTAAATTCATCAACTAAGAAGCTGATTTTGTTAATCAAAAAGTTTAAAAGAAAAGGCAAAATTTAAAAAAAAATGAAAAAACCCACGACGGTTAAAATGTTATTGAAGGATAAGATAATTTAAAAAAACTTGGCTTAAATAATTAAAGACGAGAGATAATTTACGTAAAATAACAAAAGCATATACCGTCTCCGTTCCGTCATGGGTAAATTAAAATAAAGGAATATAAACAAATTCTGGAAAGTTCTTTTTAATAAATATTAATTCGATATTATTAATTTAATATAAAACAATCCAAATTTAATTAATAATATGCATTTATGTTGCTAGCAAGTATTATTCTCACTAATCACATTAATTGAATTCGTGTATTCAATTAATCAAACCGCGCTATCGTTGTTTTGGATGTTGAATCAAATATTCTGCACTATTTCCTATTATCTATGGACAGTGAAAATTTATTCATTAATACGTTAAATTATAATTTATAATAGATTTAGGTATCATAAATCACAAAACGTGCTCTCTTAAAAATATTAGTCTTTAAATTAATTCATTGAAATTAAATCGAAATGTACTCATTATAAAGCTTATATAAAGACAAAAAATATAATCAGAAATAGATTATATATTTATTTAATTTTTAAACATTTGTAATTTGTCCTTGATAAGTTGAAACGTTCTAAAACGTTTTTATTAACACAAATTTAAGTTCGCGATATCTCACGTTCTTATTTAATTAGATTTTATTGCTTCATCTAATGCTTCGGCCAATCCCAACGTCTAGTCAATAACATTTTTTACTTGTATTTCCCATTGCGGTTTGAAATGAACAGAGCTAATTTAATCTTTGATAACGGACGCCGTTTTTGACAGCTCGCCCACGGTCAACTTTATGTTTAATGAATGAGACAACCAGTTTAGAGCCCACAAATCTGATTTCTAAATGGTGATGTTGAATTGTGATAAATATTAGTAGCAAAATTTGTACTAGCTGGTAACGTTGCGTTGATTTTGTTCAGAATGATTAAAGGCTAGGCTTGGCTAGATAGGCATGCAAAATTGAGATCTTATGGTAGATGGGTTACGTCATTTTGTATAAATGTCTAATATTAAAGTTTAATAAGTGTTGCTTTAGATCAGGTTATAGTGTTTTGATTGCTTATACCGAATGCAATAGTTATTGGGATAATTATCATTCATTTACATACTAATTCCATTTTAATTATTTAAATTTTTGTTAATACTGCATCTTATTTCTTTGGTTGAATTTGATAAATTTTACGTCCTATCTTGCGTTTCATATGTGTTTTTTTTTTAATATTTCAGTATTAATAACATATTAATTAAAGAATTATGGATTGGAAAAATGCTAGTTCTATTTGGAAATTAAATTGTAATCTTTTTATAAGCTTGAATAACTAGTCGAGCAGGTCACTCGCCTGATGGTAAGCGCCACGCCTTTTTTTTTTTTTATCCTGGCTCGGCAAAGTGACTACGCTACACCTGATAGTAAGTGTAGCGCAATCCAAGAATAGTGTCGACCAACGATAAACAATGTGTCCATCGTAGGTCGGCAAGATCATGCCGGCCTGCCAAAGGGCCAAAGGGGAGGGGAAGGAAAAAGGGATGGGAAAAGGGTTAGGATCAGGGGGCAAGCCCCCTGGGGAGAACCGGATATACACTGGCTGACCCTGGAACGCGACCCACACAAGGCGGGTCACTATGGCAAGTTTTAGCACCAGTGTACGGTGGTCGCTATCCGGTCGGATACAAGTATCCTCCCACCAGCTAAAACGCCTGTCCATTAACAGAAGCAACACCACATAGAACGTTGAATTACGACTACATGTCACTCGACTGCGCTCGGCACTTCGAGACACAAGTTGTCAAGACTTATAACGCCCAGTACCTTTATTGGCTTAAATGTCCTTCAAACTGAAACACATCAATAATTACACATTGCTGCTTGAATAGACATATCCAATCAGAGTGGTACGTATACAAGGTACTTACCATTTAATATTCATAGCTTAAGTTCTCCGGGCAAAAGGTATTAAGTGAAAGCCAAAAGATTTTTAATGTATTACAAGACCAAATATAAATTACACTTTTTATTTCCAAACGAAATACAGTACTAAAACGGATCGAGTCGTTGTATTTAAAGTAAATAAAAGTGGCTGCAGTTACTAATGATTAGTTCAATTAGAGTGACCCAAATACGGTGAACTATGGGGGCGGAGACGTTTGGTTGACGGCTCAGTAGGCAGATAATCTCAAGGGGTCACGTACACTGTAGAACAGTTATGATCATTGGAGTAAATTTGTAAAGTGATCCAACTGAGAACTAAGCTATGACAAAGAATCAGTAGATTCCCGGTGGTCATAGTCACTCACTGATCGGTAAACGATTAGCGAGATATGCAACTTTTGGCGTGGCCAGTTTATGGATAGGTGACCATTTATGGGATTTCAACTGAGCGTCTCCGTGCTTTAGAGGGCACTTAAAAAGTTGATCCCAGCTAAGTAATAATAGTCGCGAAGCCAAGTTGGATGCTTTCGGGCGGCTTGAAAACTTTGACACTATATTGACTAATCATTCGAAATAGAATATTATAGTAAATTGAGAGATTAACAATGATGATATAATAATATAATGAATTCAGATATGATCATTAGTCAGTTTAAAGACAAAGCTGAACATAATGTAATCATTAAAGCTGATCATGACGAAATGCTAAGATCAGGCGCGGGGAGACTCGAAAGTTCAATTATTTAACGTGGTTATCGAAGATGAATTAAATTCATGTTACTTCATACTACATGTAGCCAATAAAGATGAAAACCCCGTTTTTGTAACAAAGGCCGGCGAAGAAACCACCTTAAACATCTACAATACTAGAAGAATCATCGACTCGTTGCTGACTATAAAATAAAGGTATAGTAAAGGGATTTGAACCTCCGGAAATCGCACTGACCATACGAATCGTAACAGCTTGCTTACTTTACGTCGGTTTTATGTGAGACAGTAGTAAAAACTCGGTCAAGCCGACACATTCATGTTGTCCTTCGCCGAACTCAAAAATTTGTACATCTAAAACAATCTATTTTTGCGGCAGCAGCAATATACAAGTACAATTTTGTTCCGGTTTGAAGGACATTGAAACTTAGGAAATTAATGTCCTTTCAAAATTTGCTTATTGATATAAGCAAATTACATAAAAAGCAAAGACCATAATATATTGCTTTGTAGTTTAAAGTTCTGGGTGACACTAGTAGTTTATGGGTAAGCGTGGCACTTAACAATAGGCGAGTAACCGCCTGGTCTCATCGTTAGGTACAATATAAAAACATAATACGAGATATGAATCTCCTCAACCCGAATTTGGATGGATATGAATATTCTTTGGTGCTACTGTTTTTATTTTCCCATTTACATAAATACTTGAACGTTGACAAGTGTTAGTTAATGGCTTTTCAAGTGCTCGTTTAATATTTTCTCTTTGTTTTGGGCTTTGTGTTTGTTCTTGATATATGTATTTTTAGCATAATAGGCTTGAGTAGAATAAGTTAAATATTCTTTTTTAGTAAGCAATTGAAGGTTTTAGGAAGCTTTTTGCTCTCAAGATAGATAAGATATCTATCTGTACACAATTACACATTTTGTCATTATTATTGTATATTATTTTATTTTTTGTCTCTTTATATTTTTTCCATACTGTGTAAAAGTTTAATTAGCACAGGCTGTTTCCGAAGGTGGAGGCCTGGTGACCTATAACACAAGGTGTTAAACCCTAGATCAGGCACCAGTGTCCACAGTTTTTATGTCTCTTCTTATGTTGTGATGTGCTCATTTTACAATAAAGTGCCCTTTTCAATACTAATCTACCACCATTACTGAGAGTGTAGAGTCATCAAGTGACATCAAGTCAAGGTTCACGGGAGAGCCGGATATACATTGGCTGATCCTGGAACGCGAGCCACACAAGTTGAGCGGGTCACTATGGCATGAATATCCTACCAACAGTGAAAGTGGAATTGAAGTAGTGTTGGCTCTTTCCCGTACCAAGATGAAAACATCTACCATATCACATACTCAGTAAGGAGTCTCAGAAGAGATAATATAATATTCTTCTGCACATAAATGCCACCTATTCTGTAAAATGTAATTAGTACAAAGATATACAAAGTCCGGGTCAAAAGTCAGTCATGCAATTTTGACTTGGGGCATTTTTCACAACATGTACCACTCCTACTAACATTTGTAACAATTATAATATAATTAACATTTAATTAATGCGCATTTTAAATAGTGTTTTGTTTTTCTTTAATACAAGCATTGTTATCTTTAGAAAAAGTTGATACATGTGGAGATTGTTTTAATAACAATAATTTCACACACCAGTGGGCAGTGAACACTTCCATACCGTGGGAGCGGATTCTCCGTCTTTGTCGAACATAGTGTTACAAGTATTAGTTGTACTAGCTTTCTATATTTTAGCTTGGCAAATTTATATTAATTGTGAGTCTGCTTGGTGAAAGAATTTTCATACTTAAAGAGGTACAGCTAAGCTGTAGACAATTTGTCTACAACGTGAACGGGCCGGGGCGACCGAGTTGTAAGTATTGTCTCAAAGAAAATCGACTTGAAGTAACAGCTTGCTTTTACGGTTCGTACGGTGAGTGAGATATGATGAGGCCCAAATCCACCTTCCCTTACCAATCTCACAAATATTCCTTTCCTTTAGGGTCAGCAATGCATCGGTGATTTCTCAGGAACTATGGATGTTCATGGGCGGTGGAGAACACTTTCCACCAGGTAACCTACTTGCTCGTTTGCTGCCTAAATAATATCTACTCAATAATAATACAGAAATGTTATAGTTGCATTAATCACAGCCGACAACTCCTATCTCTCAAGATTGTATTTTTCCTTTCTACTAAATTTGTACAATTTGTTGACACAATGAGAACACATTTTTATAATAGTATAGGCCTGCAAGCGAGCAAATAATCATATACGAAACGCAGCAGTAAGCTGCTACTTTACACCGGTTTTATGAGATAGTGGTAAGAGCCCGGTCAAGCCGACCCATTCATGCTGTATATAAAACTGTCTGCAGTGTGGCTCCGTCACTCGAAAAAAATAATTTCTCTTTGTTATTCAAGTATTAAGGTTAACAACCCATTATAAGCGAATGTTCCATAAATTATAAGGTCCAGTTGAGTCACCGCACCATACAAGGATCCGTGTTGGTCAACAGCGGAACACTCCTACGCCCGCGACACCCCGGTCACGGTTACTTGCCTTTGAAAGTGTTTGTGTTTTAGTATATTTATTATTAAAATATAAGCTCTGTTTGTCCTTCGGGGATATTTTTTTTATTTGATTGAATGACGAGACGAGCGAGACGCTCGCCTGATGGTAAGCGTCACGCCGGCCCATAAACAGAAGCAACACCATACAGAACTTTGAATTACAAGGCACTACGTGGCACTGAACTGCGCTCGCCACCCTGAGACTTAAGATGTTAATTATCATAATGCCCAGTAATCTCACTGGCTTCAATGTCCTTCAAACCGAAACACAACAGTGCTTACACACTGCTGCTTGACGGTAAAAATAGACAAAGCGGTGGTACCAACCCAGACGGCCTCTCGCATACGAGGGACCTACCTACTACCTTTTATAGTTGTGTTGAAAAGAAGGAGATGGTGGGACGAACTGAATTCGTTTCTTGCGAACTAGCGAGAATTCGCAATGGATCAAGACCAGTGGAAGGAAGTGAAGGAAGCCTTTACTCAACAATCAGACATAAATGGCACAAAATGAAAATAAATTGAAATTAGTTTAGTTATTTAGTTAACTGCACAAGAGATGTCCCCATTCATGTCCACCGTTCGTATGGCACATGCGCTGTGAGCTGAAATTATTTCATAGTCTTGACACATGACCTATATGTGCATATACATGCATGCATCAAAGAAAAATGCAACAGGAAAGACACAGAGTATGGCCCTAACACATGTTTACACTCTGTGTCTTTCCAGGTCACATGGACCTGATGATAAGTACAGTGCAGCCTAAACATAATGTCGACCCTCTGTCGAATGTCTATTACATTGGGACCCTCGACGGTCGGCAAAATTATGCCGGCTTAAAGTTACTGGATATACACTGGCTTATCCCGGTACACGGTTCGCCTAAACAAGCCACTATGGCGGGTTTTTCACCATGTGTACGTTGGTCGCTATCCAGTCGGGTACAAAAATATTAGGTACCCTCCCATCAGCCAGATACAGATCATGCTCGTGGTTTGCCATTGTATACGTTTTTACTGCGAAATAAGTAGTTTTCCCGTACCGGCTACTTTTCTTCTTTGGTTGTGTTTCATTAATAGTTCAGAAGAGCATAAAACCAAATTTCATATTAAAACTAGACAAAACATTAAAACATAAAAAGACTTCCCATTTGTTTTCTAACTTTTAGAGACGGAATACAAAAGAAAAAACTACTTCTAAATCGAAGTCATTCAGTAAGTTAAATATTAAATCTATCGATTGTAGACTAGAATGGCGCACGATGAAATGCGCAAGATGGCGTTGATTTGGTCTTCGGTTTTTAGACTATACTGAACGCAATCATCAGACTCAATCATAGAACAACAATAATAATAAATCTAAACCATCAAAAATAACACATGCGAAGCTTCATAACGGAACAATGTAATTCAAATGCTGTTCTAATATTTTCGGCACCTCGATCGATTCAATATCGCAAATCATCGTCTTGATTGTTATTGAATTGAAATGAACGATAGCAAATTGTGATAATATCGCTTTCGTGTATAATAATTTATCGCTTTTGTTTTCGGATACACTGATCTGTGTCAGATTTCGATAAGGAACTACATCGATGTTTCGATTTGAGTTTGTGAGGTGTACACAATTTGAAAGTACTAGATTGGTATCAATCGTGTTTAAAAAGGAGGTTCTCAATTAGTCTGTATTTTTTTTTATATTACACGATATCTGAAATCAGATATCTCAAATGTGAACCGATTATGACGATTAACAGATTTTCTTCAAACAGCTAAGAACCATACGGATTAAACTAGCATTGAAACAAAAAAAACTGCATTCAAATCGGTCCATTCGTTTAGACGCTAAGTTGCACAGATAGATACACACTTAGACAGACAAAGGCGTCAAACTTAGAAACCCTTATTTTGTTGGGAGCTTATAAAAACAAATACACCCATCGAATTAAGAACGTCTTCCATTTTTCGATGGTTAAATATATAAAAAACGATGCCGTAAGGAGAATTTTACCACAATTTCTCTGATTTCATTCACCCGTACTGTTTCTTGCGGCGCACTGCACTTGATGTTTAAAACTCCATTAGTCAGTTGTCAGAACTTTTTGTTTAGAGTGCAAAAGTGCGCTTCATAAACCTAGGTTTCAGTTGGACGTATATTACTCGAGAAAATGTACCATTAATAGTTAATTTCAAACTAATGACGGTAGTTTTCTTTGCAGAGGAAAGAAAGAAAGAAAGAAAGCTTTATTTATGCAAATCTGTACACTACAACAAACATTAATATATTGTAGTACTATTAATACAATTTAAGATCCTGCACGTTGGAAGAATATAAGGAAGAATTTGGAACAATTTTTTAAACAACATGTCTTGTTTAAACAAAAGCAGAAATTAAAGCTTATTTATATGTGTTACATTTTGCTTTAGTTTTGAATCATTATAATAGGTCTTCTCTAATTTGATTTGATGTCATTCCAAATATAGATTTATATCAGCATGAATATTAGATTTTAGTTGTCAGCCTAGTGCCAGAGTTTGCGATATAACTGTTTGTATTTCGATTAGGCTTTCAGCTAAGTCAACTGACACTATTTCACAAAAACGGATCAATAATTAATTTGTTTGCCGTTTCCGTTCACAATAATCCAAAATACATACATACATAGGCTCACGTCTATTTTCCATAGGGGTTGGCGGAACGGATTTCCACTTGCTATTATAAGCCAAGTATAAAGTTAGAATACGTTTTGTAAATAAGGCATATGTAAATAAAAACGCAAAATAGACGAATAAAATTAGTAACATTAAGTAACCACAAAATTAAGTAACATAAAAAACACGTAAGTCTGACGGTTTCTTTGTCAGATACCAGAATAATTCGAAAGATTTGGCTTCGAAGTCTAGACTTGCTTATTTTTTTATCTTGGTACGGCTAAGCAACTACCTTAAAACTGGTAGTAAGTACTTATAGTACTTTTTCAGTCAAAATATCATAAAACTGGGCGGTTCTCAACCGTCCCTAGGACTATGATGCCCAATATAACTAGACATACTGATGACTCCGGAACGTTAACCGCCAGAAACAGCTACTATGACCGATTTTACCATATGTACGAATACGTGGTCAGGTATTATCACGAACCCTCGGATCAAAATAGCATAAAAATAATCATTTGTCTGGACTAGCCTCTGGTCACACGAAAATGTATAAATCCAATAATATATAATAATATCCAGCTATGTACACTATTTTGAATATGTTATTCGATTTCCTTTTCTTGTGGTCTTACTAGCGTTTGCTCAACTCTTTCCACGAAATGTTGTCGCCATCCTGCAATTTCCGATAATATTGGTTTTCTGCGCTTGCTGTGACTTCGATCGAGGGTTACAATTCAACGTTTTTGCCTGCTTCAGCTATAACTGATCTGTTTTGCTTATACATGACGATGCCCATACTGTAATAATCTAACTATTAGAAAAAAACTAGCAAGTTATAACCGGTTGATCAGATTTTCTTCAAACATCTCCAATGAATTACGTTTCGTATAAAAAAAGTTCATTCATTTATTTAGGCGATACAGTATCGTTCACGCACGCTTTCACGCACACACACACGAAGGAAAATATCAAACTTGTAATACTCCTCTTTTGTAACAGCGGATAAAATGTAATTTTGCTCTACTCCTAGAATTAAAAAGTATTTCTCGTCAAGCAGCGGCTTGGCTGTACCCCCTTGTACTTCTAAAGTCTATGTGTGAACTACTTACCATAATCTGATGTCTCATCAGATTATCAGCGTATAAAGAAAAGGGACCGAATTTATCAATAAAAACCATCATAAACTTATAATCTAAATATATAAAACTCAAAGGTGACTGACTGACATAGTGATATATCAACGCACAGCCCAAACCACTGGAGGGATCGGGCTGAAATTTGGCATGCAGGTAGATGTTATGACGTAGGCATCCGCTAAGAAAGGATTTTTATAAATTCTTCTCCCAAGTGGATAAAATAGGAGATGAAAGTTTGTATGAAACTTTGTCAATTTGAAACGTTCACGCGGGCGAAGCCGCGAGAAAAAGCTAGTCAGCGTATAAAGACAAGGAACCGAATTTATCAATAAAGACGATCATAAACTTATAATTTACAATTAGAAGTAGTATAGATTTCGGTACATGTACAAGATTTTACCAGTTAAAGTAGTTTTGACTGGAAAAGTGTTCGTGGTAATGTAAAATTCTTCACCAAAGAATTTCTAATTAATTTAATCCGAATATATCGTTTTGGATTTCGATACTTAAAATAGCATTTCTCCGCAATTAATTGTAATTAAATACCATTATTGTAATGGCGTGCAACATATCTTTTCGATATCAAAAATCCATTCCTTACCACAGTTTACTTTTAATCACCAATTTGTTTACATTTATAAAATATTTCACGCTCTTCCAGATAAATACTAATGTATAGATAGATATATACTTAAATTAGACAATTAATTCAAAGGCGCGTCACGCAACTAAGTTAAAGGCTCTAATGGCCCATTAACCATTGAGCACCGTTGATTCAGTCGGTTCTTATAACATTTTCACACCTATGTTATCATAATATATAGTGTTACAAGGGAATGTAATTATATATATAAATTTGTAACGAGAAACCCATAGACTCCCCGTCAACGTTTGTAGTTTATGGTTCGTTTAATTAGATATATTAGTGAATTCGACACCATTAATGACGTGCTGTGCTTGGACTTTATAAATGTGTGACATCTTATTTGCTTTAGATGCATTTCTGTATTCAATTCTTGGTATAATGATTTCTTATGTTTACGCGAATATTACTCATTGAAATAAAACTAATTTAAACGGATTTAACGAACGGATAGATCGATCGATCGAATCGATTGTGACTTTGATCACTAAGTATTTAACATTTGATGTTGGCTTACAAAAAGAGTAATTACTGTCTGTCATTAGTTACCATGACCTTTACTTTTCCTTTTTGTGCTTTTTATTATATAAATCTCTTATATAGGTCTAACAAAAAGAAGTATAGGGTCCCGCGTAAAAGAACATATAGCTGATGTTAAACACCGACGCTCTACGACGTCTGCGGTTGCTGAAAATTCAGAGGAAGACTCCAAACGTTATCTTCAATTTGACAAGCCACATATCCTTGCTAAAGAACACTGATTCCTACCTAGGATGATTCGCAAAGCTATTGAATTTAAAAAAGACATCCGAATTTCAATAGAGAAGATGAATGGACGTTAGCACAAGCCTAGGATCCGATTATACACTTAATTAAATCTGAACCCAAAAGACCAGCTGCCAGACCTCAAGACACTATGAGCTCCTTCTGCGTAGATCGGACAAACCACAAAAATTAATAATTTCAAATTGAAGGTAGATAATGTAACATTAAGATTTCGGGGCAATCTACACCTCAGTCCACCCCGTGACCACGAAGGCTGAAAAGTCTTCCAAACATCGGGATCAAAATTAATAAAAAACCACGACAAAATCCGCTTAAATTAGTTTTATTTCAATAAATTCTTGGTTTTATAAGAGTGTCTGTATTATTGCACGTTTTGTTTACGAAAATTGGCACGTTTAGGTATACAGGTCGACGTATACATTATATCCATCATATTGGCCGTGATCTCTTCTTATCTCGTTTTATAGCTAAATCACTCAAAAGATAGCATGTACAAGCATTGAAAACATCGTAAAGCGCTCTCTCTGATAAGGGGTAAACAGTATTTTAATATTAACCGATATTTCGCTATTCCAATAATTTTCGTTTATTAGGCCGCGAATACCAAATAGATTTTAAAGTTAAGTATTTGTAGCGTTAATATTTATTTTATACGATTCCATGTAAGAGGCGAGGCAAGCATTACGCCGAAATTTCTTTTTAACTGACGAAATAATGGAGGAATGCTGAATTCGACTCCGAGGAACATATCTGTGTTTTATGTCCACGCACAACATTTACAGAGTGATAAGCTTAAGTTTCAAGAAAACTGCATCCCTTAGGGAGTGAAATCAGGAATGAAAATATAAAACTTCAACAAAAGTACCAAATTCTATGATTCTTTCGTTAAAAGTTACAAAAAAAAACTTTAATCAATAACGCCTAAATTGATTCTCTTTATTTTTAGCTATTGGTTTTTCGTGCCGGTTTTATTGTTAATTTTTAAATACAACAGCTTGTTTGATATGTAACTAATCATAAATAATTAATTATCTAGTCAGACTTTCTGAAATGAAATAGTCTATTAATCATGTGGGCAATTAAAATAGCGCTTATAACAAGTCAGTACAAAACTAAAGAAACTTATGTAGAGATCAATATCAACTTAAATAGCATACGTAGCATCATGCACTAGGCAATCAGACTAAATCTATTTGTATATATATTAATTTTAAATGGCACGCGTTTTTTTAAAACTACTAACGGATTCAAAACGAACCATCTTGAAGACCTTCAACTTGAAGACCCGGTAAAACAAACTCAGTGGGCTTGTTCTCATACAAGAAATTTATCACACGTTTATAGAAAATAGTTTTTGGAACGTAGTTCCTTATCGCGCGTTGCGAAAGGGGGCTAGACGGAAAAAATTGGTACGAAAAGTTGGCACGAAAAATTTGTCACGACATAATTTTTTTTAACTTAATTTGATATCTAGCACACAAAGTTAAAGTCGAAATTCCGTTAATAAAACAGATGGTTGTGAAACTTATGACATTTGGAAATGTAGACGCGGTTTGAAATTTGAATTTTTGATTATAGAACACGGCCATCCGTTATTTTTAAGTTGATAAAAAATGCTATACAATAGCTTTACCGCGGCAGTCTCCGAGTGCCACACGTCTTTTTTTATTTCTATTTTTCTATTCTATTTCTATGTAATTTTATGTTGTCAAATAAAAATAAAGAGACCTATTTTGTTATTTCAGTTGATAATTTGAATTTTTTGCAATTTGTGTCGATTCTACATTAGCCGAAGGAACTTCGTTCCTACCTGGTGTCCCACGACACACGGGTACACTACAATAATACGACAAACTTTATTCCGATAGTCACAAATACGAATTTCAAAATACCGATTTTCATAATTCCGAATGGTTCAAAATTCCGAATTTAACAACTCCCATGTATCATTTATCCTATTTTTATAATTCCGAAATTTCAATATTCCTAACGTATATAATTACGATTCTCAAAATACCGAGTTTCAATAGATCGAATAACAAAAAGTCCGAATTAATGATAAGTCGAAACATCAAAAATACGAATTCCGATTATTAAAATACCTATTAATTAAAATTCCGAAATAAAAACGCCTTGTTCAACTGAATAGAAAGACAAATCAACACATAATTTCTTGTCAAAGAGAAATATAATAGTATGAGGAGGTAGAATTAAAAAAACTAATGTCAAATGCGTTTTAAATATATTTTCTTTCCAATAAAAATATTTTTTTCGCTGGTCACAATTCTAACCTAACCCAAATGATTCACCAACAATAGAGAGGATCTGGCGCTCGGCGGCCGCTGCCGCGGCACGCTCGCTGCGCTCGCTCGCCTTCGCGCTTAATTGTCACAGTTCTAACCTAACCTAACCCAAATGTATGTAATGATTATGACTGAATCAAAATCCTGATTTTAGCAATTTATTCGGAATATTGAAAATCGGAATGTGGTTTTTCGGACCGAGAACCTATCGAGCATTTGACTCGTCGAACATATAAAATTCGGAAAACAAACAGATCGTATTTACAACTTTCGGCAAAATCATTTTCGTAAATTTGAATAATAGACATTATAATTTTTAGGTATTATGAAATTCGGACTTTTGAACATCGGAACATCGAAATTCGGAATAAAATATTTCGGAGTATTTGGGTGTTCCCCACGACACACACCATTTTGCACACACGAGCAAGTGGGTCACCTAAATGGTAAGTGATCTCCACCGCCCATGTACACCCATAGTAACAGAAGAATCATGGGCGCGTTGCCGACTTTAAAGGAAAGGGATAATTGGGGATTGGGAAAGGGAGGGTGATTTGGGCCTCTGGATATCTCACTCACTTTACGTCGGTTTTTTGTGGGACAGTGATTAGGAGCCGGACGAGCCGACCCACTCAAGCTGTAGACAAAACTTTCTACAGCTTGGCTCTACCACTCATATCTTGATATGGCCGAAATTAATCACCACAGGCATACATTAATTTGTCAAGATGTTCCGTGCTTTGTTTCTCATTACTCATTATTAACTAACCTTATGATCTTAATGATAGAATGTAATAATTCCACGGCGGGATCATTCGTTATCATTATAGTATCCCAGCGTGATACTCGCCAGAGAAACTGTTCCTATTGAGTGCAACATTAATTATTTCATGTGTTTTATCGCGCTCTTTTGTTGTGAGCACGTTATTGAAAATTTAATTCAATTAATAGTGCTTTTATGTTTTCTGTAACGATTGTTATTAAATTTGATGAATCGTGCCGTGTAAAAGAAATTATTTTATGAAAGTAATTTATTTAAAATGTTATTGAATATTAATTTTCATCCAGATTTTATCACGTGTGATAAATTTTTATCGCGTGTAAGTCACGGTTGACTTTATAAATGTGAAAATTAAATTAATAGTTTTCTGTAGTGAGTTGTTTGTTGTAAAGTGTTATTTTGGCAAACCTTCGTGCAAAGAACAAAATAGGAGGTTATTAATGTACTTACTTAGTAATTACTAAGCGGTTTCTCACTAACAGCGTTTGAAACTAACAGTTGTACTATCTACTAGTGATAACAACTGTCGAAGAACAAGCCTAGAACAGTTGCTAAGTTTCTGCATCAAAACAGCAAGTAGGGCTGTAACTTATTAGAGTTAGAAATAGAGCAACAATAAAAAGGTTGCCTGACGTTAGACGATCGCGTCAAGCGTCAGACGTTAGCTTCAATGATGCTCTCGTATGTATACATAATATTTAGCTAATAATAAGAAATTATAATACTTTAAGACATTTTTTGCCTCGCACACTCTGTGGAACCAGCTGCCGCCGGCGGTCTTTCCGTACCGTTAGGACATGGGAACCTTCAAGAAGAGAGCATATTCTTTCCTGAAATATTGGCCGACAACGCATTTGCAAGCCCTTCGGTGTTGCAGGTGTTCATGGGCGGCGGTGATGACTTTCCATTAGGTGAGCCTCCTGCCCGTTTGCCTTCTTTTTTCCATAAAAAAAGCTAATAATACTCATAATAGTTAGCTAACAGCTAGTGGTGGCGTGTGTGTGGCGCTACTGTGCAATGGTTTCTCATACATTTTTTTTTTACTAGCCCTGTATTATACATATCCCACTGCTGGGCACGGGCCTTTTTTTTATAGCATAGGCCGGCAAACGAGCAAGTGGGTCACCTGATGGTAAGTGATCTCCACCGCCCATGTACGCCCACCACCAGAAGAATGATGGGCGCGTTGTCGACCTTAAAGGAAAGGGATAAATAGGGATTGGGAAGGGGAGGGGATTTGGGCTTCCGGATATCCCACTCACCGTACGAAACGCAGCAGTAACCCGCTACGTCGGTTTTCTGTGAGACAGTGGTAACGACCCGGTCGAGCCAGCCCATTCATGCTGTAGACAAAACTGTCTACAGCGTGGCTCTACCACTCAAAGAATGACTCCTCCTCCTCTACTGAATGAGAGAGGTTAGGCCTCATATATTTACATAGTACGTAATACTTATGCGCAGACACGTCATCTCTGACGTCAGTGAGGCAACCATCGGAAGCCTGCCTTTAAGGTCCAGTTCCTTACACCTTTATTTATATTCAGTCGATAAAGGAATAGAACCGTAAATCAGGCTCCACAGCGTACTTTACGAGATGCCTGTGCCAAGCTGATACATTTTGAATAATAAATGATTTTGTTTCCCGTCCCTGTACGGAATCTTAGTTAATAATAATTACTTTTAATGATAGAATCATCAAGATCGGTTAACAAGTGTCTAAGTTTTAGTCTTTCATACCCGATTTTACCCCCCCCCCCCTTAGGGATGGAATAATTTCTCCAAAAATTCGTATCGAATATAAAAATAATGATCAAAATTAGACCACTCTTATAAAAGTTACGCAAGGTTATATCTACCGTAAAGACTATACCGTACGCATTGACTTAGAAACCTCCTCCATTGTTTTGTCGGTTAAAATACAGAATTGCTAAGGGCGCATTTATATGACACGGAATCCCACCGCGTTGAGGCCGCGCGGGCGCCTCGCTCGAAACACTCGAAAAACTAATGTAAACTCTATTGACTAAGCCATAATGTTTAATTCTTCGCAACGCTCCAACCACGCGGCGACTGCGCGGTCGTGTAAACTAGACCGCGCGGCCGCCGCACGGTTAGTTACTCACAAAGAATTTCAACGTTAAGTCCTAGTTAATAAAACATACATTTGCTATGACTGAACAGTTAATACGCGGTCACCGCGCGGCCGCACGAAATTTTTCGCGACGTCTAACCGCAGCCTAATAGTTGCGCTAACCGAAGCATATCAGCAAACATTTCACCCGAGTCTGAGAACTGCGAGTAGTTATCTTTATGCAAAGCGTTCGAATGCTTCGCTTTTAAATAAATGGCCGATCGGAGGGAAGTTGGACTATCCGGGACCGCACACGAGCTCACCAATAAATATATTCTATTGGTTTATTGAAATAGAAAATTATTCAACTGAACTGACTAGAGGGATTGCTAAGAATTGATTTAAATCTAACATTGTCTATTGGATTTAATATTTTTTTACGTAAAATAATTATTATAACTAAGGAATTGAATACAGAATATAATTTTTATTTATCTCGTATTTATTTTTTTATTCAATTGAATGATGAGACGAGCCAGTCGCTCGCCTGATAGTAAGCACCACGTCAGCCCATAAACAGAAACAACACCACACAGAACTTTGAATTATAGAGCACTGCATGGCTCAGAATTGCGCTCGTCACCCCGAGACATAAGATGTTATGAGACATAATACCCAGTAATTTCTCTGGCGTTTATAATTTCCTCATCTGTTAAAGCATAGCGATTATTAAAAATGAATACAAACATAACTCATAACATAACTAACATACTCTTAACTGCCCTTTCTTTTTCCTTCTTTCATCTCCATCCCATGGTTGCCTGTAAGACATTACCCTGAGCGATAAGGCCGCCAATTGTACTTCTCATATTAGTTATATTTTAGTGTTCTGTCCTGTACTCCTTGTGTGCAATAAAGTTTAAATAAATTAATAAATAAATAACTAAGAAAAGTCAGCGGTGCATGCCCTTACGGCTGGTGATGAAGCTGCGCTGAGTTATCACTGCTTTAAAAATATTATCAAATTCATTCTGAATAAAAAACGCTTTTCCAGGTCGTGCGACCTGTATTCCCGAACGCCTTTAAGCTAGAAATAGGGGCAGGAAGCCAAACAATATTAAGATAGCGCGTTGACGCGATATTTCAAGGAGCTGATCGGGACAAGAAAAAATTGCCGCACCCAATTCGAATGTAAAAAATCGTCCCCAATATCCGCACGCCGTGGGCGATGTTCAAACACATCAATTCGTTTGAGAATACGATACGTGACAAACTTTTTATTCATACTTGTAATGTGTTTATCTTAACTTACTTTTAAAACGAGTACGCATACTTGGTGTGTAGATTTTTCATCCTTTATCGAGAAATTTGACTATGATAAATTCGGCGAAAGGTTACATGGTAGACAAATCCAAACAGTTTTTGGTTTGGCATATAAGCTGGACGGCAATTCATCGTCGGCTTTTAAGTTAAAATTTAGAAACGTTTTGACATATTATTATGATAGTAATTATGATTTTACTAGGTGGTAGGCTCCTCATATGCGAGAGCCCGTGTGGGTTGGTACCATATTATGGTATTTCTGATGCCAAGCAGCAGTGTGTAAGGTCTGTTGTATTTCAGTTTGAAGTACAGTCAAAATACAACGAAGTACGAACGCAATCCAATACCATGTAGTGATTTGTACTTTTTTATAGCATAGGCCGTCAAACGAGCGCGTGGGTCATCTGATGGTAAGTGATCTCCAGCGCCCACCTGATGTACACCCACAATACCAGAAGAATCATGGGCGTGTTGCAGACCTTAAAGGAAAGGGATAATTAAGGATTGGAAAGGTGAGGGGAATTGGGCCTCCGGATATCTCAATTACCGTACGAAACGCAGCAGCAAGCCGCTACTTTAGTCGGTTTTCTGTGAGACAGTGGTAACTAAAATGACGAGACGAGCAAGGTACTCGCCTGATGGTAAGCGCCTCGCTTGCCCATACAGAAGGAACACCACACAGAATTATGAAACACAAAGCACTGCATGGTACTGAACTGCGCTCGTCACCATGTGACATAAGATGTTAAATCTTATAATGTCCAGTAATTTCACTGACTTCAATGTTGGCAATACATAATAATATATGATTCTTTAGGTATTATGGACGTTCATGGGTGGTGGAGACCACTTACCATCAATTGACCCACTTGCTTGTCGCCAGCCTAAAATAAGACACAGATGCACACTAGCACGTTAAATTCTAACCACAGAATATCAAACGAATCAGAATGTACTTTAACATTCCTCAAAAGGAATAGCGAAGTTGAAACCGCATAGCCTATTAGTGGTTTTATAGCTTCTTTCGAAGACGTGTTCTAAGATAAAAAGTTTTAAATAAAAGTGATCGACGCTGGTACAAACGCTGCGGTTTCCTTACGTCCCACAGAGACTTCAATTTTAAGCTTGAAAGACTTACTTTTTGTCCAACAATAAAAAGGTAAAGTATTCCGTCGAATAATGCTATCTGAGTCAATGGTCCCATTGACTTTAAATTGTAGTTTTTGATACATCTCTAGGAAAGTCTTTGAAACGTGATATTACGACGATATGTTCTTTTACATTGTCTTCGTTGAAAATTGTATAGATTGAATGACATCAATGATATAGCGTTATGGAGTCCCATCACATGTATAACAGACTAAAGGCCACACACTACGCTTTCTTGGGTGTCACTTACGATGGATCAAAAGTTGTTTCTTTTGTTCATAATATATTTATTTATCTATTAGTGTGGACTTTAAATATTCCAATATTATTTTGTTATTAAACTGTAGTATGTGGTAGACCCCCACTAGAGGCTTTCTAAGTAGGTATCAACGCGTTCATTATTTATATATTATCTATATAATAAGATACATTTTCATATGACATGTACAGCATTCAATTTTAACAAATGTTATTTTACTTTCATCCAAAGTTTGTGCTTCTATTACACAAGAATTTTTGTCTCATTGAATCACCAATAAGAAAATGTTCGTCATTACGTAGACGTTCTTTGTAATGGAAGCTGAATAGGGAATATATTATAGAAACGTGCGTTAGAACTAATGTTGCTAATAACTTTTGCCAGTAACCCGCGCTTAACCATTACCGTATCGATGTAACGGCGTACACGATGCTTGGGGGAGATTATAGGCCGCTTTATTGCCAGGTAGTAATTCTAGGTAATGTTGATACGATAGGTTGATATTTCATTATATCGCCATAGTAATTGCAATAAAGTTCCTGTTTGATTGAGGTTTGAGTCAAATGTATGATATTGTACTGTTGAAGATTTATACGCAATCGTTTTATTGACTCAAAATTGACAATTTTAATCATTTACAATTTCTTGCTTATAGCTCTATTGCTTTAATCGGCAAAAAATAATCGCCAAATGAATATCGATTTGCATAATTATATATAACTAGCTTTTCCTCGCGGCTCCGCCCACGTGATCAAATAAACAAACAAACAATCAAACTCTACAGCTTTATAATATTAGTATAGATTTGATTTTGATTTGACAACGGAAGCCTTCAAATAATATTATTTTGGTAGCTTAGCAACGGAAGCCTTCAAATATGAATAATTTTCCCCGTTTTTACAACATTTTTCACTGATGCTTCGCTTCTAATGGTCGCAGCGTAATGTTATATATCCTAAAGCCTTCCTCGATAAATGGACTATCCAACACAAAAATATTTTTTTAATTCGAACCAGTAATTCCTGAGATTAGCGCGTTCAAACAAACAAACAAACAAACAAACAAACAAACAAACAAACAATCAAACTCTACAGCTTTATTATTAGTATAGATACTAGCTTTTCCTCGCGGCTCCACACGCGTGATCTGCTTTTTCCGGTATAAAAAGTAGCCTATGTTTATTAGGGATAATGTAGGATTCTAATGGTGAATTTTTCAAATCGGTCCAGTAGTTTTTAAGTTAATTCGTTATATCATCATCATCATCATCATCATCAGCCACAAGACGTCCACTGCTGAACATAGGCCTCCCCCAAAGATTTCCAGACCAACCTGTTGGAAGCGGCCTGCATCCAGCGACATCCTGCGACCTTTATCAGGTCGTCTGTCCACCTTGTAGGTGGACGTCCAACGCTGCGCTTGCTAGTACGTGGCCTCCATTCCAGAACCTTTCTGCCCCATCGGTTATCGGTTCTGCGAGCTATGTGGCCTGCCCACTGCCATTTCAGCTTGCTAATCCGCTGGGCTATGTCGGCGACTTTCGTTCTTCTACGGATCTCCTCATTTCTGATTTGATCACGTAGAGAAACACCGAGCATAGCCCTCTCCATAGCTCGCTGAGTAACTGTGAGCCGTCTTATACGGCCCATATTCAGAGGCCACGTCTCAGTCCCGTATGTCATCACTGGTAACACACATTGGTTGAAGACTTTAGTCTTCAGGCACTGAGGTATTTTGGACGAGAAGACCTTGCCAAGTTTCCCGAACGCTGCCCAGCCGAGCTGGATTCGACGATTGACCTCTCTCTCGAAGTTGGACCTGCCTAGTTGGACTACTTGTCCTAGATAGACATATTCGTCGACAACTTCGAGAGATGAGCTTCCAACAGTAATCGGGGTGGGCACAACATGGACATTCGACATGACCTTCGTCTTGTCCATGTTCATCCTGAGGCCCACCCGTTGAGAAACTCTGTTGAGGTCTTCGAGCATTGTACTCAGGTCTTCCAGCGATTCCGCAAGGACCATGATATCGTCGGCAAAGCGGAGGTGAGTCATGTACTCGCCATTTATGTTGATGCCGAATCCTTTCCAGTTCAAGAGCTTGAAGGCATCTTCCAGCGCGGCAGTGAACAGTTTCGGAGAAATAACATCTCCCTGTCTCACGCCTCTCTGTAGTGGAATAGCCTTCGTACTCTGTTCTTGTACTCGGACCGACATGGTGGCGTTGTTGTACAAGCACCTCAACACTTCGATATACCGATAGTCGATGCGGCACCGCTGGAGAGCCTGCAGCACTGCCCAGGTCTCGATCGAACCAAAGGCTTTCTCATAGTCCACAAACGCTAAGCAAAGTGGCAAGTTATACTCCTCGGTTTTTTGTATAACTTGCCGCAGCGTATGAATGTGGTCTATGGTACTATAACCTTTTCGAAAACCGGCTTGTTCGGGAGGCTGGAAGTCATCAAACTTGCGCTCGAGACGATTCGTGATAACCCTCGAAAACAGCTTATACACATGGCTCAGGAGTGAGATGGGCCTGTAATTCTTCAACAAGGTATTGTCACCTTTCTTGAAGAACAGTACCACCGCACTCCTGTTCCATGCATCAGGCGTTACGCCCTCGAGCAGAACAGAATTAAAAAGTCTCTGAAGGACTTTCAGTACCGGCGATCCGCCCGCTTTCAGAAGCTCTGCAGTAATTCCGTCCTCGCCCGGCGCCTTGTTGTTTTTGAGCTGTCCGAGGGCCATCCGAATCTCGCACAAGCTGATGTCCGGGATGTCTTCGCTGTAGTGCCGGACCAGCTCGGCTCTTGGGTCTTTAGCCGAGCTGGTAACGGGTTTGGCAACCGAGGTATAAAGCTGTCCGTAGAAGCTCTCGATCTCTCTCAACACCTCTGCCTTGGTCGACGCTACACTGCCATCTTCCGTCTTCAGCTTTGTCATTCGGCTTTGCCCAATAGACAGGTCCTTAGCAAACACTTTGGAGCCCTTGTTTTGCTCGATCGTCTCCTTTATGCTCGCAGTGTTGTGAGCGCGGACGTCGTGTCGCAAGGATTTCCATATCCGTCTATTGAGCTGCCGATATGCCTCAGCGTCATCGGAAGACTGCAGCGCCATAGATCGACGTTCGGCCATGAGCTCGAGCGTCGAGACCGAGAGTTTCTGAGGTCGATTTCTACGACGGGGTCTAAAGAATTTAGAACCCACCGTGTGGACAGCTTCTACCAACCCGTCATTGATTTCGTCCACAGTTACGCAGCTATCTAGGCAAGAGAAGCGGTTTGCCAGTTCAAGCTGAAAGCTCTCGGGGTTTTGAATATGGGCGCGAGTAGGGCGGAGCATAGACCTCATCAAGCGGCGTCTTTCCACCTTGACGTCAATACTCAATGTGCCCCTTACCATTCGGTGATCACTTCCGGTTTTCACCCTGTTGATCACAGAGACATCATTGAGTATCCGTCTCTTCGTCGTCAAGATGAAGTCTATCTCGTTCCTCGTAGAACCATCCGGACTCATCCAGGTCCATTTCCTGTGAGGCGGCTTTTGGAAGAAAGAGTTCATCGCGAAGAGTTCCTCTTTCTCCAGGAAATCGGCCAGCCTTTGTCCCCTGGGGTTTCGTTGCCCATATCCAAATTGCCCCACTCTCAGCTCCTCATCTCTTCTCTTGCCCAGTTTTGCGTTGAAATCCCCCATAACAACATTGAAGTAGGTTTCGGAGGTGTGTATGGCCCGACTAATGTCGTCATACATCTCCTCTACTTCCTCATCCGGGTGTGTCGAGGTCGGCGCATATACCTGTATGACCTTCAACGAATATCTCTCACATATTCTGAGTATAAGGTATACTACCCTGCTCGACACACTTTCGATGGTAACGATGTTGTTAACGAGGGACTTGTGGACGAGAAATCCGACACCACCTCGAGACTGTTGATCGCCACCCCGGTAGTAGAGTAGGTTACCAGACTTGAGGATTATCGTGTCCTCTCCGTTCCTTCGGACTTCTGATAAACCCAAGATGTCCCATCGTAACCTACTCATTTCTTCTTCCAGCTCAAGGATCTTCTCGTCAGTCCTCATAGTGCGAATGTTGTGTGTTACCAGGGCCAGTCGTCGTCGGGGGTGGTAGCGGGATCTTACCCGGGGATTCTTAGCACCCCCTGCCCCGCCGTTACCGTAGCTGCTACCAGAACTAGGAATAGCGGGGCTGCCGGGGACTGGGGGCCTGGTTCTTGTCTGTCTTATCATCATTTGGGAGGTTTTGCCATTACTCGCCACGCTTGGCAGGCGGGTTGGCGAGCGCAGAGGCGTAGCTTCTTGCGCTGAAGATGCTGCTGCCCATCATCAGCCTGTGGCATTTAGCTACGCCATCACTACGATGGTTATACCGCCATCAGCCGGTCGCCAGAGCCTCGTCCGTTAACCAGCAGGGTGCACCACGGGCAGGTGAGGTTGGCTTGGAGTCCGGAAGATGGTGGTTGGATCCCCTTACACCCCAATTCGTTATATACAAAAATACAAATATTTCTTCTTTATAAATTATTGTTTATTTGGGTAGCTTAGCAACGGAAGCCTTCAAATAATATTATTTGGGTAGCTTAGCAACGGAAGCCTTCAAATATGAATAATTTTCCCCGTTTTTGCAACATTTTTCACTGATGCTTCGCTTCTAATGGTCGCAGTGTAATGTTATATATCCTAAAGCCTTCCTCGATAAATGGACTATCCAACACAAAAAGAATTTTTCAATTCGAACCAGTAGTTCCTGAGTTTAGCGCGTTCAAACAAACAAACAAACAATCAAACTCTACAGCTTTATTATTAGTATAGATTATTGCTCGGAGTCATAGTTGTGGTAAATAAATGTGAATTTTTTGATCGACAATTCCAAAGTCAAGTTAAAGAAAAAAGTTAACTGCAATTTCTAGCGATCACCTCACGACACAGAACTTACTTCTGCGTACTCATCTATACTAATAATAAAGCTGTAGAGTTTGATTGTTTGTTTGTTTGTTTGTTTGTTTGTTTGAACGCGCTAATCTCAGGAATTACTGGTTCGAATTGAAAAATTCTTTTTGTGTTGGATAGTCCATTTATCGAGGAAGGCTTTAGGATATATAACATTACGCTGCGACCATGAGAAGCGAAGCATCAGTGAAAAATGTTGCAAAAACGGGGAAAATTATTCATATTTGAAGGCTTCCGTTGCTAAGCTACCAAAATAATATTATTTGAAGGCTTCCGTTGTCAAATCAAAATCAAATCTATACTAATATTATAAAGCTGTAGAGTTTGATTGTTTGTTTGTTTATTTGATCACGTGGGCGGAGCCGCGAGCAAAAGCTAGTTTATAATAAAGCTATTAATGATAATATCATTAAACGTACACGATGTGCATATGAATCAATAAACATAATTGAATCGTGAACAGGAACTGATGTGTTGCTCTTGCAACACGCTCAAGCTCTTGCTTTGGTTATTAATTAGTAAAAGGTTTAGTCATCGAACATGTCTTCTCGGGTACTTTGTAAGTGGCAGAGCCATGCTATTGTCCATTTTGTGTACAGTATGAATGGGCCAGATCAACCGGCACGGTACCACTATCACACAAAAAACAGTTTGAAGTGGCAACTCACTGTTGTATTTCAGACGGAATTATTGCTGGTGGTAAGATATTGATATCCACCCGGATAGCGATCACCGTACACATCGTTTTAAATCTGCCATAGTGATCCACACACTTTATGTGGATCGCAAAACCCATAACAGGAATTAATCAACAGAGTGTACCACGTGAAGATAAGGTTAGCTTTGGCTATCAGATGTTGGTAACCCAATCAGACTCCACGGCTATATCTGAAAATAGATATAAACTAGACATCACGGTCGGTGTTAAAAGCGCCAAATTTTATGATTTCAATACCACAGAACCTACTACAGTTCTGACTTCTGATAAAGTTAAAACTATTGTATTAATTATATCAAACATAGTTTAATTAAAAAAATAAAGGGAAATAAATGCTTTAAGAATCATAAATTACTACATATTATCGTAAATTTTAATAAGGAATGGTGCAACATCCGATCTCCTTGAACATGGATTGGCGGACTAGATTAGGTAATTCGAAACGATTTTAAATTGACGACACAGAAATAATTTAATTTAGGTATCTCATAAATGTAATAAGTGGTCGATAGCTGTACAATTTTCGAATGACATAACTATTCAAAGTGTGGCCAATATAAAAAGACTTATCTACAGCATTTATAGACTGGCTGGACCTGGTTAGTACAACATTGTGTTACAAAAAACCAACGTAAACTGGCAGCTTGCTGTTAGTAAAATTTCCTTTAGTGTCATCCATTAGCTTGTTTAATTATTTATTAACAAGGTTTGTAGGCTCATTAAAACCTTCGTTTGCCTTGAAATCTCTTATGAGTCAACAAAAACAAAAGTGACCACATCGAGTTTTGACATTCCACAATAATAAAATCTTTTAGATAACTATTGGTATTAAAAACTCAATTACGTATCACCAGCGGCTATATTTCTTAATGTCTTTGAAATGTTAATTTGTGGTCAAAGCAGAACACATTCAAGCACTTAGAATTTATGATCCACACATGATACATAACCATTGAAATGTGAATGTAGTCAAGCAATGCCAATTAATTTCATCTGACGTGTTATTGCTATCGACATCATTTTTATTTAGATCTTATTTAATTGATCCAGTTTGATTGTGTTGCAAAACAACCTTTCACGTGTTTTTAATAGTCTAATTGTACAAGTGCATAGAGCGGGTTTTAGCCACGCCTGTCTAGCCACTGATTTCTCCACCGTTAATTTTCTTGGTGAACACTTTATTGCGACATGGCTTAAGTCATAAGAGAGTATGAAAGAATAATTGCTCCAAAAATTGGTGCTAATTGTATATTAACTGTTTGTTTCGTAAGACTGATCTATTTAACATACTTATTCACGTCTGTAATCCCCGAAGGGGTAGGCAGCGCTGTATTTCGCCAAGAGTCCGTCCCAAGATGTGATAGGGGGCGAGCCTATCGCCATACCGTTATAGACTCCGGGCCGATACTGAGCATTTCGTGATAGAACAACTGAATATCACTTTTACCAGGCCCAGGGATCTTACCCGAGACCTCAGCATAGCAGACGTGCCGCGTGCGTAACCGAGGCAGTTTATTTATTGTTTGTAATCTATCCCTAGATTATCGACGTACATTCTCGGTAAATCGCTATGCTAATTCAAATGCACCCAGCCGATAAAACATATTTTTTTTAAAAATGATAATCAGAAAAAAATAGTAGATGTGAATGATAGATTCATGTAATAGATTTTTAATGCAAATACCAATAAAATTGATTTCTGAAAACTTGTTTTATGATCAAAACATACACTTCCCGTCTTTGCCAGGCTGAGTAGCATTGGTTTGGGCGTAATTTACTAGGCGAAAAAGTTCCCGCTTCGGTTTTCCTCAGCATATCGTCGATGAATTAGGCCAATAGTGAATTTTATTTACTTTAGCTAGGTATAGCACTTTCCAACGCTAATATAACGGTAACACTTAAGTCCTAGTAAACCGCAAAGATGTAGTTAATGAAGGAGGTTAACGTCGGGTTTACGATGTCATTTATTTTTACACCTGCCGAGGCTTATCGAAATGGGAACGGTGTGGCGACTCCCATAATAAAAGATATGGAATGTATACTTGTAAAGCCGGGATTTAAGTGGAACAACTGTCTTTAAACATAAATTATATGTATATACTTAAATGTTATAATGGTAATCCATAAAGTAATGATTTTTAAACGATTTAAAAAGGAAGGAAAAACGGGGTTTCCAATTTGCTAGTATTTTTTTTGAGCTCGTAAATTTCTATTTTTGTTAAAAAAAAATTGATCGATATCCTAGCATTGCATTTAAATAACCCAAAGCGAAAGGGTTAAAGTCGTGTCGCGTCCATTTTTAAATTGCCCCCCTTAACTATCAAACTGCCCCCCTGTGGGGCGTGGGCCCCTCGTTGGGAAACACTGATTTCGAGGATACATTAATATGATATTTAATTAAGATTATAACAAAATGCGTTAGGACTTCTAGACATCAAAGTTTTATGAACTTAATAGCATAGTTTGTACTAGCCCTTAGTCTTCAGATTACCAAGGTAAACAGAACTGATTGCATGACATGTCATACACGAAGTCAAAGATCGTATTGGTCTAAGGTCTAATGACAATTCTTTATGACTCTCATTTGAGATTTATGTCCTCAAATTTTAGGTAGTCGGTTTAATCGTTGTCTTGGTGAAGTGAAGTGCTCCGAGGTACTAACCTCTGACTACAGTACATTCATAAATATATCACACTCACAGGAAAATCAGTGCGGCAAAATTCCGCCGACTGCCGAGTGACGCAATATCTCTTGGCGGTAGACAATATATTTGATTATTACTATACTTAACAAAGTCGCTGGATGCAGGCCGCTTCCAACAGGTCGGTCTGGAAATCTTTGGGGGAGGCCTATGTTCAGCAGTGGACGTCCTGTGGCTGATGATGATGATACTTAATAACCAGGTCTAGTGCCTGCCGTGTACTCATTATGCCATGCCAGGATAAAAGATAACAATTTTAGTTTATTTATTTTACAGAAGCAAATCAATATTTTATTTAAAGAATATGCTAAAGAATGTAATTCATGAGTACCGGTTGGTGGATTTAGTACGGAAGTAGACCAGACGGCACACTCATAAAATGACGTAAAATTAATAAAATCTCCAAAGGTTTTTCGAATAAACATATTCTAAAGACACGCTCCGAAACTATAAAAATAAAATTTAATTAACATAACATTTCGTGAATTTAATTAACTTGCCGTCAGAAGGGAACAATTACTACCCTCCTTTGTTTAAAACTTTATTCTGTCTATCCAAGCCAGTGTCCGTAAATAGCTAGACGTGCAGATTTCAGCTGTTTATCTTTCTGCTCGGTTTATTTCGAATGAACTGAGACACAAGTAAATGAGGTGTAAATCTTCGTTCGTGTGTAAAGTCTATATTTTACACAACACTTGACCACCATTGCAACAGTAAATTATCGTTTCGCCTGCTTAGATCGGTTCATGACCAGAATGCAGCCGATCGCTATGCATCTGCTTAATTATGTATCCCGAAAGCAATAAGTATATCTATCCGCGGTTTAAGCTGATAGTGAAAAAGTAGGTATATAATAATTAATCTTAAGTCGTCGTTCCTTTTGTCACAGACAGTAAAAGCAGATGCTATTAACTTGCATTTATGGCCTTGGTAATAGTATTATGTACACATAGATTAACTTAAAACTTTAGGGTTGCATATGCTTGTTACTATGGTAATAACATATTTTTCAAGTGGTATAGCCGTATATACGGTCATTTGGCCCGGCTTGCCCGGGTTGTTACCACTGTCTCACAGAAATCCGACTTAAAGTAGGGGCTTGCTGCTGCGTTTTATGTGGTGAGTGAGAAATCCGAAGACTTAAATTCCCCTCACCATTCCAATCCTATAATTATCCCTTTTTTAAAGGTTGGTAACGCGTCCATGATTCTTCTTGAATTATGGGCGTTTATGGGCGGTGTTGATCACTTATAATCAGGTGGCCCACTTGCACGTTTGCCTTTCTATGCTAAAAGAAATCCATAAAAGTGTTATTTAACATTATGTTAGGAATATTTTTATTTTGACATCTAAAACTGATATAACTTTTGCAGTTTGGCTTGTAAATCGTTAAATAAATAAATAAAGAAAACGATCGCTATAAACATTGTTAATAGTTAAAATACGTTTAATAAAAATGTCGTAAAGCTATGTACATAACATATTTCTAATTTTAGAGAGGATTTTTTTATTTGATTGAATGACGAGACGAGCAAGGCGCTCGCATAATGGTAAGCGCTACGCCTGCTCATAAACAGAAGCAACACCTCATAGAATTTTGTATTATTATCACTGCATGTCACTGAACTGTGCTCGTCACCCGATACATAAGATGTTAAGTCTCATAATTCCCAGAAATTTCACTGGATTGAAACCGAAAGACAACAGTGCTTACACACTGTTTCCTGGCGGGAGAAATGGACACAGCGGTGGTACCAACCCAGATGGGCTCTCAGAGCCTTTTGAGGCCTTTTGAGTGGTAGAGGCACGCTGTAGACAGTTTTGTCTACAGCATGAATGGGCTGGCTCGACCGGGTCGTTACCACTGTCTCACAGAAAACCGACGTAAAGTAGCGGCTTGCTGCTGCGTTTCGTACGGTGAGTGAGATATCCGGAAGCCCAAATCTCCTCCCCATCCCAATCCCTAATTATCCCTTTCCTTTAAGGTCGGCAATGCGCCCATGACTCTTCTGGTGGTGGGCGTACATGTGCGGTGGAGATCACTTACCATCAGGTGACTCACTTGCTCGTTTGCCAGCCTATGCTATAAAAAAAAAAAGATACGAGCGACCTAGCTACCTTGTAAAACCTGGTTTTAGAGTAATCGATGGATTACGTCGATTTCGATTACTTGGATTTTACTTCGATTCGACTGCGCAAAAACTACGAAATAATCTATATATATAAAAATGAATGTTTGTCTGTATGTCCTTTATAGAATCGTAAACTATGCATTTGATCATAATAATATAATTTCTGAGTTGGTACGACCAATTTTCGACTGACGGCGCCACTGTCATTCCAATGAATTTCCTATATTTGTGGAATGTCTTTCCTTCAAATTTGTTTTAACTAACTAGTTATATACAGCTAGTTAATAATAATTCTATTGATACAATGTTTAGAATTGTTTGAAACTACAGTATTATTTTATGATTTACTTATATAAACACTGTCAGAGGTTTTATGCTAGGCTATTTACTGTGATCCCCACTCTAAGCTAGGCTTGTATTGTGGGCAAATGGTTGGTATATTTGCTACACTATAACACTTTCTTTGTATTCCAATTATGCAGTTTAACGCAATACAGTTGCGTATAATGCATTGAGTTTTGAAACACTTAGCGATCATTAGTCTGCAAGTTATTATTCTTTGTAAATATGTATTCTGCAAACAAAGATGTTTTTTGTTCAGTTTGTTTTACGCAAGCTCTATTAACGAGAAATGGGAGGAAATGGTGAATCATACTCTTATTTTCATACAATACTGCAACGTCTTTGTTACTGTAGAAATGATATAAGTACATGGGGCATGATAATTGGCCATGCAACGTTTACTAATTGACTGATGACTGATTTTCAAGTTGGTATGTCCCTCGTATGCTAGAGGCCGTCTGGATTGGTACCACCGCTTTGTCTATTTCTGCCGCCAAGCAACAGTGTGTAAGCACATTAAAGGAGATTGAAGCCAGTGGCGTTACTGGGCATTATGAGACTTAACATCTTATGTCTCGAGGTGACGAGCGCAGTTCAGTGCCATGTAGTGCTTTGTAATTCAAAGTTCTGTGTGGTGTTGGTTCTGTTTATGGGCAGGCGTTGCGTTACCATCAAGCGAGCGCCTTGTTCGTCTCGTCATTCAATCAAATAAAAAAAAAGAATAAAATTCAAAGAAACGCACATTCACTTCATGCGTATTCATCCGCCATCTATTGCCTTTATGACACGTAACGCGATCTCTAAAGGGACATTTAAATGTCCATATCACGCTCACATTTCACAAGTGGTTAGTATTCAAAGCCGGGTGGGGCCGTACTTTAGACAAAGAGTTACGACCTGTACAAATAATCGTTCCGTTTTAATATACGAGAGCGGCGGAGTGACCTTTTGGGTCATTTGTCATACGTCACGCACGGGTTGTCGCGGTTCCACGCGAATCTCCTCAATTAGGCATCGCACAACGGATCGCTATTAGAGCAATTTACAGAGCTAGTTCTAAATAGTTCTGATGGATCGTGTGCAGTGTATCATCAATCGTTGCCTTTGTGTTATTTATTGCGTGAACTGAAATGCATGTTATTAATGGATACGTTGAAACCTCGTGTCTCGCTCTTGAGGTTTATATTATTTATTGATTTAAGACAGTTAAAGTATATCCACATGGATATTGTTTTAAATATCTTATATTTATAGCATTGGTGTCTTCATGGACATACTTACATAAGCTTTCTTATTGCCCATGTAGACAGACGAGCATCAAGCCATCAGGCAAGCGCTTTTCTCGTCTCGTCATTCAATGAAATTAAAAAAAAACAGCGCCTTGTTGTAAGCGGTTGCCGCCGCCCATGAACGTAAGCAATGCCAGAGCACAGTTGTAGTCTACCGCAAATATCATGCCTGTATACTCGAGGGATAAGCAGAAGTGCAGCTAGTGCGACATACGACGACTCGTAGAGTTTATTTCCCTTGCATATCGTAATAGTTGAGCTAACTAATGGCCATATGGCCATATCTAGCACCAATTCAAATTCCGAGTAATTAATGTATGATTTTTGGAATCGAAAAATAAATCACGTTTTTTGATTGCCCAACCTGAGAATTAACTCTGGATTTAATTTAATCTTTCTTAAGATGGAACTCAATAAGATTTTTCGAAGGAATGTGAAGTCTGCCAACCCTCATAAGGCCAGCGTAGTGGATTAAGGCCTAACCCCTCTATTTCAGTAGACGAGATCTGTGTCCAGCAATGGGACGTGTATAATACAGGGCTTGTAAAAAAAAACCTGATATTTTAACCTAAGACCTTATATTATTCTCAAGTTCGCTGCCACTAAGACTAATAATGGGATTATTCATCGGTGTTTTATTTAAAAGCACTACTAATCTCACTTTCGAATCAAATACACTATTTCTTTACACTCAAGCTGCACTAAAGACGTGTACCAACTTTAATTAAACTCTTGTAAACTATCAACTAGGTACTAAAAGTTCTCAGTACCTCTCACATTTTGACTTGTATTTATTCCATCTATTTAACATAAACACGGCATTTAACAAGATCAAAATGTTATCGGCCGATCATTTGTATCCTTTCACTAGCGCCGGACAATGAGGCTTGCGCGCAGTGTTGCCAGTTAACTGTATCAAATCATAGATGTTAGCTTGCGTTTCAATGTAATTTTCGTTTTATAAAATTGGAAAACTATAACTGTTGACAAAATATTTTATAAGGATTTTAATTCACACAAATAGTAGTTCGATAACATAATATATAGTTTATTAATCTTATATGAAGTTATAATAAATGGAAAAATAAGCATTTAGAAATATCGTTATTAATAACCACTATGTAATAAATATGAAGGTTTTGTTTACTGTTTAACTTACTACCTTGTATATTTCTGCCAAAGTCTGCTAAGCATCAGTGTGTAAGTGCCGTTGTATTTCAGTTTGAAGTACATTAAAGCTAATAAAATTAACGAGCATCAGAATTCTTAATATAGCCTCGGCGTGACGAGCGCAGTACAGTGCAGTACTGTATACATCACAGTTCTGGGAGGTGTTGCTTCTATTCATGCTATCTATGGAGAGACATTGTGCTTACCATCAAGCGAGTGACCTCCTCGTCTTGCCATTTAGGCGAATAAAATATATCATATCGTAATCGTGGGTTCGATTCCCGCACCGAGCAAATATTTGTCTGATCCACAAATATTTGTTTCGGGTCTGGGTGTTGTGAGACCAAAAAGTCTCTCGTAGTTCCTGATACCCACGACACAAGACTCGTATCTTACTGTGGGGTCAGGACTATGTATGTGACTGTTGGGTGTTATTTATTTATTTATTTATATCTGAATATCAGTCGTGAATGATTTTATTTTATTTAATTCGGAAAACTTTACAGCTAGCATAAATCCAATGTTACAGAAATGTGAGTAGGTATGAAAAGGCCATTTAAAAGTTTTCACAGATAGAAATTATAGGTAATATTTTGGTAAAATTTATGATTATCGGGAATTTTTAGTCTAATCATAGCGGCTAGTAACCCTGGTTGCGCGTGCTCAAGGGTGCGGCTGTCGTGATACACCACACCCGTTCCACTGAACTACCGGTACAGATTGTCGATCTATTGCGTGCCCGTTTTGTCATGATCTGACGCTGGCGACTCGCGCTCTAGACGTTCACCTTTTGATATTTAAAATTAGATTTACTATGATTATTAAATTGGATTAAGGTGGAGCAGCTGCAACAGGCGGTTTGTTTTAGTGCTGTTATGTTTATTTACTATTTCATAAACGAAACGACATAATACTCATTCGTCATAGACAAATGATTTATTTATGTCTTAGTAATTGGACGTAGTTACGCAAAAAGGAACCAACCCACAGCAAGTTTATATGGAGATACTGATTTTGTTTTAGCAAATTCAATAATTTAATCTAATTTTATCTTGATGTTTTTTGGAAAATCGAGCATAAAATATATTCCACGTATGATTTTGCAAAAAATACGGTATTCAAATCAATTTACATTAATGAATTTAGCAAAACAAACTCAGTATCTCCATTTGAATTTGCTATGATTTGGATCTTTTTTACATAACTACGTCCAATTGAAATTGGATTTGATACTGCAGGGGTGGAATACTTGTACCATACACTACACGTTGCTTTAATATGACCACGCATTTCTGTAACATTCTATAATTTTTTAAATTGTGATTTAAGCTTGATGATTTTGGAGATTAACATGCTGATATTCCTCACGATATTTTCTTCACGTTAAACCATACACATAGCAAAATCCCGAGACGTATGCATGCTTTTGAGGTTGGTTTCGAACGTGCAATTTTTATTTCGGCAGTACGTACAGTCAACGGAGAAGTCAATGTCCACGTACAAAGTTCCCCAAATCGTATACACCTTAAGCTGAAGTATCAAAAGTCGCTTTTTATAGCATAGGCCGTCATACGAGCAAGTGGGTCATTTGATGGTAAGTGCGTTGCCGTCCTTAAAGGAAAAGGATTATTAAGGGATAAGGAAAGGCAGGGGGATTTGGGCCTCCAGATATCTCGCTCATCGTACGTAACGCTGACTCGGACAGGCCGTCACATTCGTGCTGTAGACAACTGTCTACAGCGTGGTTCTAACATGGTTGTCGCTAATCAGATTCCGCAACAAAATGCGGTGCCCACCCTAAAGTTCCAAATATCGGTGAACGCATAGCAGGAAAATTGCTGATCACACTTTTAATAAAAAAATTGGTGTGTGTCGTGGGACACCAGGTAGGAACGAAGTTCCTTCGGCTAATGTAGAATCGACACAAATTGCAAAAAATTCAAATTATCAACTGAAATAACAAAATAGGTCTCTTTATTTTTGTTTGACAACATAAAATTACATAGAAATAGAATAGAAAAATAGAAATAAAAAAAAGACGTGTGGCACTCGGAGACTGCCGCGGTAAAGCTATTGTATAGCATTTTTTATCAACTTAAAAATAACGGACGGCCGTGTTCTATAATCAAAAATTCAAATTTCAAACCGCGTCTACATTTCCAAATGTCATAAGTTTCACAACCATCTGTTTTATTAACGGAATTTCGACTTTAGCTTTGTGTGCTAGATATCAAATTAAGTTAAAAAAAATTATGTCGTGACAAATTTTTCGTGCCAACTTTTCGTACCAATTTTTTCCGTCTAGCCCCCTTTCGCAACGCGCGATAAGGAACTACGTTCCAAAAGTGAGCTTCTAAAAATTTAAATTAATCTTCTTCACCGACCTGTGTTGGATTGAGGTGCTCATGTGAGCATTTTTAGAGCTTCTAAATTACTCGATAAGTCCACCGAATAAAAATAAACGATTTTGATGATTAGGTATTTTTGTATTCTATAGATTTATCTAATAACTGATCTTGGAGGTACTAGGTAAAAAACAAAACCGTTTAATTTTATTTTTAAAAAAATCAGCCGTTGCAATTGAGTGTAAAATTTCATTATTATATACAACAGCGACTGAAATAGCAAGATTAAACTTAACCCATGGCTATTATATCCCCGATCGTCATGTAATTAAATTTTACAGTCGATTGTCTACCGCAAGCGACCCACCAATTTGCCGAGTCAGCTGATAAAATTAACCCACATATCACATGTCAAGACTGTTGATAAGGTCAGTGATCTCAATAATTCAGTATACAACTGATATTGGACTCGATTAAGACGTAAGAACTGATTATTGAAAGAAAGTCGATCAGTTAAAAAATTCAAATTTAATTTCCGTATTATGTAATTAGGCCGCCAAGGGCACTTTTACATATCATTTGAATCTACCGGTGCTTCGGAAATGACCACTGGTCTGAGAAGAAGCATCAAAAAACTCAGTCATTGGTCTTTTGTATTTTTTTTCCAATTAGGTATACAGAACATACACCATACGTAATTGATATAAGTTGTAAAACGTTCGATGAGGACCAACGTTGCGGTTAAAGGCCTTATAGATGCGAGGTTTATTGTGTTAATATTTAACCAGTTGCAATCAGATAGACAAACGAGATAGATAAACGAGCGACCACCAACAAACACATGAGTTAATGATGGTCATCAGAATCATGCCGGTCTGTATAAATGTTTCTTCACACTCCGAGGAGAGAACAAGCGAATCCAGGGGCAGGATAAACGAATGATCGATGGAGGCATGTGTGTTTGAATTCATCTTCAGTGTGGTCGGATATTTTTTGAATAAGATCAGACTTTCGCCGCAGTTCAATGATAAATGTACAAATTTTGCGAAACCCTAGTGATTTTTCCACGGAACCTACTTTAGGAATCACTAGTCCACAGTATTATATAGTAATAATGGGTAAGCCCAATGAAGGCAGAACACCTACGTGAAGTGAAAGAAAGAAAACATTTATTGGCATGTATTAGATGGTACGTGAACAATTTATGTCGAATATTTTTATAGTAGATGGGTACATAACTTTATAGAAAGCTTGTAAAAGCTTAATGTTCTGTTTTGACCGGTAAGTTAGATTTTCAGAAGTCCAAAACATCCATACCTATCCCTATTTATATTTTATGGTCAGTAATGCCATGATTCATCTCTTATTGTGGGTGTTCATGGGCCGTAGAGATCATTTACTATCAGATAACAGCGGCGTTTGCTGTAAAAACGTAATTTTGGCCAAAGTATATTTTTTATTAGCGTTAATGACCAGGGGAGCAGGTCGGTCATGGTAAGCGGTAGACCTAGAAACAGAAGTAACACCAATTAGAACTTCAAGTTATGAAGTACTGCATACATTCTAATGACACTGGAGCACAGCTCCCTACTCTGCGCCATAGGTTATTTAGTCTCATAATGCCCAGTAATTGCATTAGCTTCAACATCCTTAAAAGTGGAACACATCGTTGCTTGCATACTGCTGCTTCACGGCAGAAATAGACAAAATACTTACCGAGGCGGCCTGTCGCATATAAAAGAACTACCACTTATAGTATTACCTATATTATAGTAGTTACCTGTTATTGATTTTTTATTCAGGAAAATCTACTTTTTACTTCACCTAGTTTTTGGGTGACGGGTCACTAAGGGAAGATTGTAGAAAGCGGATAAATCTCGTCTACTTCCACCTGATCTTATCCCACTTGGAGTAGGGCCAGCGCAACACGCTGTAGACAATTTTGTCTACGGCATGTATGGGCCAGCTAAACCGGGTTGTTACCACTATTTCAAAGAAAATCGACGTAAACTGGCAGCCTACTATTTGGTTTCGTATGATAAGTGAGATATTCGGAGGCCCAAATCCCCCTCCGTTTCCCAATCCCTTAAATACCCCTTTCTTAAAGATAAAGATTTTCTTTCTTTAAAGATTTGGCTTGAAGTTTTTACGACCATCGGCCTGTTTGACGTCAACCCCTCTGGGGAACTGCTGATTCCAATCACTACAAATATTTGTAATTGGGAGCATCGAATTCATTAAACACAATAATTGCTTTGCAAATATCTATATTCAATTCATACCACCAGCCTCTAAAGAACCCAGATGTGAGTAGTTGGTTTGTAAAATAAATACGTCTTTACATGGTAGTTAACGTGTGCCTTAGTAGCCTCGGGCTAAGCAAGGGCACGCTTAATTGACGGACCGGTTTGCCAGAACAGTATAAAATTGATATTAACTTTTCTTGCATTTAATTATTAGGTTGAGAATGACTTGGTGGTCGTCAGGGCGTTTTATGTCTTTATGATATATTTCTTTTTTGGTTTTAACTACAACTTTTAACATTTTTATATTCATGAAAGGATGCTTGGAAGGGATCGCTTTTGGATGACAAAGCAGCCCATTATTTTACTACATAATATTAGTGACAATAAATGTTTTTCTATAATTTTGCATCTGTCGCATTGATATCTCAATTTATTTAAAATCTTCATTTTGAACCTAAATAAAATCACAATAAATACTCTTAGTCCTAATTCTACCTCTAAGAAAACTTATATCAGGAGTATCTGGACCTACGAAGGACTTGCAACCCCATAATACCCAGCTCCAAAACAAACATTTGTAGATCACACAAAAAATTGTCTCGGTGCTAATATAACATCTTACATATTAATAAAATAAAACAAAATACAACTTAATGTAAACTCATTGAGCACAGTTAAAATAACGTTAGGCTCGTAAAGAGAATAATAAAGAAAATAATAAAATTGCGACGAGGGAGCACTGATGTTATGGGTTCAAGAACCATTTTTTATTGAATGAAATGAAAATGGGCTTTGAAAGACTATTGACGATAATATGATTGTTATAGAATGCACAATGAACGATATACGATGAATAAATAACTATCGGTGACATCTCAATGTTAAAGGACACTGGCCTTTCATATAAGAAGGTTCGCTAGCTATAATAATGTCCATATATTATCAGAATAGAGGTTGAAGGGAATAACTGCAAAAAGAACCTGACGACCGTCGACCTTTCTTCTATGCCTCCCCAATTATGTACGCACTATTTACAAATCGCTAAATTATCAAGACGCATTGTCTGAACATGTACCCGCCTCATTTATAATATATATTTTGTAATCGATTTTAGAGGACATAAATATTAAATTATCTTGATCTTTAATTAAAACTTACCCAGTTTCCGGTCGAAACTTGCCCTAGGCGAAAATGTACATGGTTATATCCATCTATAAACGACGCCGCAGGGGAGGATAGCCGAATTAAAGGATAACAATTTTAATCTAAAAAACGTTCATAATACAGACAAAGAAGTAAAGTCGGTTTTACAAATGGGGAACCTTTTTAAATAGAATGTCATTTCTAAAGTAATGGGTCGAAGATCAACCGGCGCCCTTTGAAAGCTTAATTATGTTTATACGATACCATTAATTCGTGGACCAGTTTGGTTAACAGGTCGCTTACGGTTAATATTTGAAAGTCTTAAGATATAGCTAAGAGAATCGGTAGAGCCCTTAGCTCCGCTACCGTTGGAAGAAATAATGACATTTATTTTGATTGCTCGTAAAAACTTTTAGTGCAAGTTGCTGTGATAATAGGTTAGACACACTTAAGTGAGCCGTATCTGTATACTTTGATAACATAATTGATTTAACGAAACTCGATTTAAATGTACCGGACGGACGAGCGTATAAAAGGGCCAGTAATCGGCCCGAATACCTTTGCGGGGTTGGCCAGAACAAATTTGGAAGGAAGCCAATTAAGAGAAGTGACTGTGCAGTATAATCAAAAAGAAGAGTTGAAAGCCAGGTGCTACCGGGAGGAAATTGCCGAGACCCGCCATCGCGGAACGAATGAGCATGTCAATCAATTTAATTAATCATTGAAATTGCCACAATGTACATTTTTCTTTCCGTAAAAATTGGCTGTGGTAACCGTTTCTCACGGAAGTTATAGAAAGTTTTATTATCTGCGTATGCTCTTACTTCCTTGATCTATTACGTGAATTAGAAAGGATTAATTAATGTTTTCATTTATGAATACCTCTCCGCAATATAAACGATCTATACAATGAAGGGACTAATATGTTAATATCGCCTATCTACAATACTGTGCTTAACAATCGCTCAGCTTCAACGTTCTGTTTTGGTCATGCTGGTTTCGCATATTTTCAATATTCTGATTATTTTATTTTTGATTAATCTTTTACCTCTTTTACGAGAGGCTACGACAAATTTTTATTATGTATATTTTATATTTAGTAGTCGTATATTATAGTCAGCACGATGTAGATTTCAAACCAACGGTATATGACACAGCCTTTAAGCTATCTTCAGATTTACCCATAATAAATCGTTTTCTTGGTTACGATCCAATATGGTGGGGACGGTTTCCTAGAATACAAATTTCGTTGGGTTTTAATATTCAGTTTTTTCCTTTGAATTTGAATATAATAAAAACCTTATGAGTCCAAATGCTTAACTCGATTTCAAAAAACGCTTAATTTAAAAATCCTTACGAGGTTTTGAATTCCCTTTAGATTCCTTTTATGGCGGGTATAAAGTGCTCGAGAATGATTAATCCGTTTGAGTGTCGAAATGTAATGTTTTTACTCTATTTACAAGATGTTTTTATTGTGTATAAAAGAATGATTCGAATTACGTAAGGATATTCGTTCTTTTATTTCGATCCATTTTATAGAAGTCAGCAGCCACATAGACTAATTTGATTGCGAAGTTAGTAAAATTATCTTAACAAATAAAAATCTAGGTACCTAATATGAAAATGAACAATCGCATTTCTACTTAGGAATTATAGTTTGGTATTTAGTTACTTTATTTAAATATTCGGGCAAACTTGTATGACGAATCCTAATGATGAGTATATACGTAGAAATTTGCTTCATCTTTTACATTCTTTCGAGCTTGCATAGTGGAGAACTACCATCGAATCTTTTACCACGAACACTAAATAGTAGATCCATCGTTGTATGTCTGCCGCTAAGCAGCAGTGTGTAAGCATGATTTTGGTTTTCTGTTTTAAGTTTTTTTTTATCCTGGCTCGGCAAAGTGACTACGCTACACCTAATGGTAAGTGTAGCGCAATCGACCGATGGACACATTATTTATCGTCGACTAACGATAAATAATGTGTCCATCGTAGGTCGGCAAGATCATGCCGGCCTGCCAAAGGGCCAAGGGGGAGGGGAAGGAAAAGGGATGGGAAAAGGGTTAGGATCAGGGGGCAAGCCCCCCGGGGAGAAACGGCTGACCCTGCAACGCGACCCACACAAGGTGGGGCACTATGGCAGGTTGTAGCGCCAGTGTACGGTGGTCGCTATCCGGTCGGATACAAGTATCCTTCCACCAGCGCGAGTACATTGAAGGCATTGAAATTACTGGGCATTATGAGACTTAACATGTAATGTCCAGATTCTATGTAGTGTTTCATCGTGGCGCCTACCATCAGTCGAGCAATTTGCTCGTCACATCATTCAAGCTGGTAAAAAACTCCTCAAGCAGAAACATTGAAATTTATAATTTTAACAAGAGTATTGATGACTTTTAAAAAAGGCATATTACAGGCTCAATCTTTTCACACTAAAAACAAAAAAGGAAACAGTTTCTGAACTCACACGAAGCCTTTAAGGGAGGAATATTAAGGACACAATGACTTGGATATATATGTCCCCAACAAAAGTCCGGTCAATCAAGGTCAGACAATCGAATAAGGAAAAATTCTCGCACCACAATCACTTTTGCATGAAATCTTGTTAAGTATCTAATATAACAAGGTTCTTATCAGAACCAAGTAACGAAACAAGTGACACAGATTACTTAATTTATGAAATCGTAACTCGAATTAAGACCTCATTTTGCTTGTTGAGTGGAGGTTAAAGTAGTGTTCTTGCAAAATACTTTTCAGAATGTGATAGCTATTTAGATACTGTATCATTTGAACCATCAGAAGTATTGCATAATAACAGTGTGCAGTTTTATGGCCGCTCCTTATATTAAATTTACATATAGATTTGCTGACTATCAATAGGGTGTTGACAGATCTTCCATACAGAATGTGGCAATAATGTACTGCCAGTAAGCAAATCTATCGGCAAACAGAATCTTGGGAACGGCTTTTAGTCAATAGCCTAAAAGGGAGTGGAACGGACCGCTGAGTCGAGGTCGTGATGTGACGCCTACTTTCAGGGCATGTAATTCTGACTTTCCGAATTTACATATGTATTAATTGTTAAATGTCGCTTTATTAAATTCGGAAGTATATACAAACTACCCATTCGCAAAAGGTCTATGTATGAAAGGCTAAATGCTTCTCATTGGTTGAGGAGCTGATTCCATCAATGGGGCACATAAACTACAATATGGGGTAGAAAGTATTATTTATAGTGTTATGTACGAAAATATTCAGAGTAGAGACATGTATGAAGATAATATGAATGTAATTTTATATGTCTGGGTTAAAACAGGCGCCCTTTTTTATTAAGTTCGTACGCTCGAAGTAAAACCAGTATCACTTTGCATGATTAAATTTGAGGCAGAAACGATAACATTAAATTATGTAAATCTACGCACCAACTACTTTCGTTTTGATTTTGTTTTTTAATAAACACGTTTGTACCTTACATCATTTGAAAAGTATGTTCCTTTTTTCCCATGTGCCATGTGACATATTTACAACCGTGATAAAAAGCAAAGGTGTTTCTGTAATTAACAACGGTAAAAAAATCTGGGGTGGACAAATTAATAGATGTCGGAGATTGGTCATGGCGAGCAATAAAACGTTAGGCTAATTAAAATTTTAAAAGTGTTTATTTCATAAACAACTTAATTTACAAACAATGTCATAACTTTTACGTTTTGGAGACTTTTAAATACAACATTTATAGATCGTAACTATGAATAATTACAATTTTCATATACACTAATATCACAGATTAAGTGAATGATAAAACTAATGTAGAACTAAAGCATTTAAATACATTTGTTAATAGCATTACAAAAACAATTATATTTATAAAGGTTACTTCAGTTGTATACACATCTCATCGTTTAATATCACAACCTAAAAGTCATTACTTTAATTCTTTTTAAAAATTCTTGTTGAATGTAATTACGCATGATGGAGTCATTCATATAGTAGTTCGTAATTCACATTACGGGAACTATTGCACTAATACCGAGCTCATAACAATGTTTTTTAGAACCAGTGAAATTATAGATACTTTGAATTCTTATTCAGCGAGGCAGTTCCGTCCAGCCGCTATCTCGGACAAAACTTAAAGTGAGGGAACAGAAAACAATGCAGCGACAAGAACCTGAAATAAAAAATACTTTTTTATATTCCATTCACCAGATGCTGGAGAATTTAATTTGCTATATCAGACAGTGTTACAACAAGTTCCAATTAACTTGGACAAGTTTATAAAGTTGTTTAGATACTATCGAAATAACGAAGCAAACTTGAATCGTTCGATACTTTATTTATTTTAAAAGAACTTTCGAAAACTAAGTTACGAAATGTGACATGTAGTTTTAGAATCTGGATAAACTTGTATTAGATGCACTTGAAACCAGCTTTAGATTGAATCATTTCTCATGTTTTGATCAAACTGGATTTTATGGTTATAATATGTTAAGTAGCATAATTATATTAGTTTCGTACATTTTTTGTCGGCATTACTTTAGCTGCTATCATTATAATATACTAGCTTATATATATTTTGGGATAAACGTAGCCTGTATTCCAATCCAGGTCATGGTCTACATGTGAAATGATATCCAAATCCATTCAGCTGTTAAGGCGTGATTGATTAACAAACGTCCAAATTAACAAAAATTCAAACATCTAAATTTATAATATTAGTGGGATTATATTAGCACAAAAAGTACAATTTATAGCCTGCGTTCAAAATTGAAATAGTTGCTTGTTATTGATATTTTAAGATACAATCTTGTTAATGAAATCTTACCTAGTAGGATCATATCTGGTATCGAACCCTGGAACGTTGACTACATTCCACTCGTCCTTCGCTTTGGCGTAGCTGAACGAGATCTGGTCTCGGAATGTTTCTGGTGGCAGGAGCTTCATCTGCTCCAAGTGAGAATGAAACTCTGGTACGAGAGTCAAATTCTTCTTCATCAGATGTTCTGTAAGTATGGTGATCATTAGTTACTTGCCTATAGAAGTATGTCTTACACCTAACAAATAAGCTTATGATAAGACTTACTAAATTGTGTTAAAATAGTAGTTTAAACATACCAAGAATTGAAAACTTTAAGGCTCACTTGTAAAACAATCCTTCAATCGTATTTAGTCACTAAACATGTTTAAGAGACGTCAAATCATAAGAAAAGTTGACATTATTAAACAATACAATTATTATGGATCGTCGTGCAACTTGCAAGTTACCCTTAGCATAAGATCCTGCGATTAAAAATCCCATTTAAAAAATCTAGTTAAATATTACGTTAATTATTATATTAATTTTATTTATTACGTTAGACATCAGTAGTATCATAGAGTTATTCATCATCATCATCAGCCACAAGACGTCCACTGCTGAACATAGGCCTCCCCCAAAGATTTCCAGACCGACCTGTTGGAAGCGGCCTGCATACAGCGCCTTCCTGCGACCTTTATCAGGTCTTCTGTCCACCTTGTAGGCGGACGTCCAACGCTGCGCTTGCCAGTACGTGGCCTTCATTCCAGAACCTTAGAGATCGAAAACCTAATAACCATATAGTTATTAGGTTTTCGAATTAGGAATTCAGATTCTGAATTCGGTAAAGACTACGCAGACGTTAATTTCTTTTCATCAGATACAATTAGTACAGTGACGCCTTCGTGAACACACAGCAAATTGATGAAGACGAATTAATTGCAATTTCTTGTTTGTTTCCGTACTTGTCCTTTAATTATCTCATTAGACATCTCAGCAGACACCTGCTCCCAAGCTATGTCTTTTGAGTCTCTATTTTCGGTGTCGCACATTATTACTTCGTAAAAAATACAAGGACGTTCTTCAACACGGGGCTAGTGCGATTCTGAATCAAAATTCCGTGCGTACGCGGCGGCACATGTACAAAATGTATGTGAGCAGTGTGTTCGGGATGACGTCATTCGATGTTATTCCATCAATCGAATCAAGAAACTTTGCATGAGCGGCTGGTCTTTCCTATAATTTATTTATTTATTAATCAGACAGGCTGTTGTCTTGCAACTGATAGTGCCTGTATCCTGCATTTAACTATATTACTTGTGATTATTTTTATCTTTAGATTTAAGGTGATCTTAATCACCATACTTAGCATTGGACTGTTGAATGGCAGTTCAATGCGATTTTTGAACTGGTTTATTCTTTGAGCTGTGACTACGTTCTTTATTTACCACATAATTAAAATATAATTTATCAACCCATATACTAACCTATGATAAAACCCATTGAAACATCATCTGGTAACCGTATGCCCTCACAAATGCTGATAAACCTGCCTCCGCTGTAACAAAAACATTTTACACTAACAAAAATAAATAAAATCACGTAAGCAAACTTCTAGAGTCTGCAGCTGTAGGCATTTTAATATGGGCAAAGTTTTAAATACTAACCTCGCAACAGGTAGCATTTTGAGAGCTAAACTTCTGCTTATGCAAAATCCAGCTCCGCCGGTGGCGAACCAAAACGAGAACATCAACTGGAACAAAGTACAGTTTTATGCAAAGTTCTAAATCTACTGGCAGGATGGCAGGTTTTATTGGAATATTATGTGTTATGGCTCGAACGGGATAAGTTGATGGCTGTGGTATAAATATAGTTTAGGATGAAAGAAATATCTATATCGACGGCCTCCGAGGCGCAGTGGGCGAGAAGCCGGCTGTGAAACGAGAGGCCGCGGGTTCGATTCTCTCACCGAGAGTGTTTGTGTGAACACAAGCAACACCACACAGAACTTTGAATTACAAAGCACTGCACGGTACTGATCTGCGCTTTTCACCCCGAGACATAGGATGTTAAGTCTCATAATGCCCAGTAATTTCACAGGCTTCAAAGTCCTTCAAAATGAAACATAACAGTGCTTACACATTGTTACTTGGCGGCAGAAATAGACAAAGCGGTGGTACCAACCCAGACGGCCTCTCGCATACGAGGGACCTACCACCTTGTAAATTCATTTTGTAAAGGCATTTGGATAAATGATTTTGTGACATAAAACCATCTAATGGACGTAATTAAAAATATAAGAAACGAGGACTGTCGACCGTAACTTATGCCATATTATTTTACGAGTATCGCGATAAACAAAGATAGCGATGAAAATAGTTCCACGAAAAAAAATTAATCTCTCGTTTCTGGAATTTCTTGAAATATAAAATACCTTATTCTTCGGCTTCTTGTAAATTTTGACCGGCTCATAAACAGATGTCCGTCCGAGATACCAATCTTCTTGATGGTTGAACTTTTGCAACATGTTGACCAAACGCGGCACGTTCACGTAGTTGTCATCGTCGAAGTGGCAGAACCATCTGGTGTAAATGAAAAAAGACTTTATTATTACAATATTAAAAGTTAATTTTAGTTGAGCATTTGTAAAGAGATTATAAAAATAAATAAAGACCATAGCAAGATAAGAAACGATCATTACGTGAAAAAACATCATGGCGATACCGAACGGACGGCTAAAATGGATGTTATTAAAAAGGCAAGCAACGATCCAAACGATCTCCGGAAGGTACATGAAGATGCCGAAGTTATCAAGCCAACAGGATCCCTTGCTTCTTTGTAATTTTATAAGCTGATGTGTTTAGTTATTTAAATTTTGCTCGTTAAATAAAAATGATCTGAGATATTTCATGCGACATACGTTAATCCATAGCGTCCAAGTAAGCAAAATTCCAGATAAAAATTCCGGATTTTAGCAGTAATTAAAATGCTACTACACTATTTACAAAATGCCAATAACTTCATATTTCATTGATATGACTGTTGCGTCGCATAGGCCTATCATATTATCCGTATCCACATCACAAACGCACTAATGAGAAACGTTTGCAGGATCATTTCATGAATCTCGCAAACTATAAATCATGGTCACATAAATGGCGCGACAGCAGTGTGATTATGACATGGTATTGAAATTCTTTCGGCGTTCAAAATATCCAACATTTCTGCTTTATAATCAAGGCTATTTTCCATAGTAGGTGCTTTTAAGCACCGCCAGAGTCAATAATTAGCGTTGCGTTATAATTTACTGACATTACTGCTGGAAAATAACAGTTGCGCCCGCGTCGGTTGCATACTGCGGTACGTCGAACGACAAATGGGTCTAGGCGAGTTATAATTTAGATCAGGTTTCTGCATATCGAGTTTGCCTTTGCGAAATCGGATCGGTTTATGCGTGTTACGGGACACGTGTTTAATTGATTGTGCACCGTGTAAGCAGTTGTAACTTGGGAAGCACTTTAGTCTGGTGATTATAGAGGTAATTTAGTATTGCGGTGATATTTATATTTTATTGAATGACGAGACGATCAAAGCAGAATCTCATTCTTGAATGCATAAATTCGTAAAGAAAATTTTCAATGTTCACGTACCAAATTGCAAATTAGAATGTGTCTTGCAAACTACTTCACAGCAGAGAACATAATAAAGATTCAAAAACTTTAATAAAATTATGCATGTATGTAAATATTCATTCTAAAATTTATCAAGCGCGGGCAAGTTTTCCAAGCGACCGACCCGAACTTTGTAGTTGGACACAGATAAAATGTCTGCTGGAATACTGTATGCGAGAATCTAATTTAGCGGAGTAGCCTTTCATATAAATGCTTGGTACTATCATTCATTCTAGAAAATATTTCAAACATATGGAATGCCTTTATGTCTAGGACAGATATATAGAATCTGTACTTTGTCAACTACTTATAATATTTTTATTATATCGTGTTGCTTTACCTTCATTTCGGAGCATCTCGATTTCTAATAATCGGGGGCCAGAGGGGTTATTCTATAAAACTATACAAAGTTCGAAAACGTAGTCCTAATGTATTCTAGAATATATATTACAATAATAATATTTATAATATTAAATATTGTGACTAAAATATAAAGTCGTAAAAAACTTGTTTATAAAGGCGAACATCATGTCTTATTAATGCAACGTGTTATGTTGGAATTTTTATGAATTTTTTATTCTTTTTTATCATAATCTAAACCACAATAAACAGGAAAAATCAATAATTTTTCACACACATATTTAGTTACAAATTAACCGTTGTGATATTAAAATAAATTAAAAATATTGTTATGGAATGGTTATTCTCTACCTAGTGCCCTCTATGTACGAGTATGTTCCGAAATTTATTGTTTCGTTTCGGATTTATAGAATAGGCGCGCCTATTCTATATATCCTAGGCGCCCAGATTCTATAATAATGAAGTAATAGATCACTTAATTTTATAATTTTATCTGAAGCATATCAATAAATATGTATGAGCTAAAACTTAGCAATGCAGCGCAAAGCATGCCGCGACACAGGCACGTATAAATAATAATGGTTGATTGTAGGTATCCGGGATATGATAGTGCGCCTGGATAGATACAATCGCTTTATCTATTTCTGCCGCCAAGTAGCAGTGTGTAAGCACTAAGCACTTTTGTATTCCATATTAACGGACATTGAAGACAATAAAACGGCAAGGCATTATGAGCCTTAACATACAATACCTCGGAGGATCGAGGACAGTGAAGTGCATCTTTTGTATTTAAGAGTTCTTGGTGGTGTTGCTCGTAACTCTTAATATAAAACGAACGATCGGCCCGTCTCCCCATTCGGAGAAAAAATATCTTTACAATTTTGTAAGGCTGGGTTTATATAGTTGATTTATTAATTTACAGTACCAGTATTACCAGCCTCACTAAGTGCTCGATTAAACTCTTTACTTTAAATCTAGGGGTTTATCGGCATTCCGTTTGTGTATGAATAATTAATGTAGCTTCAAAGTCGTGGACTTCTAACGCGCGTATATTCGGATCGTCAAAGCTTAAGTACTCCTCATTAATCTATTACATATGTGGGCATTATGCTTGGAGATTAGGTTGCAATTAATAAAATCTAATGTTATATTTTGTTATATTGCACGACTGCGACCCCGGGTAGGGTTTTTTTTTATCCTGGCTCGGCAAAGTGACTACGCTACACCTGATGGTAAGTGTAGCGCAATCCAAGAATAGTGTCGACCAACGATAAACAATGTGTCCATCGTAGGTCGGCAAGATCATGCCGGCCTGCCAAAGGGCCAAGGGGGAGGGGAAGGAAAAGGGATGGGAAAAGGGTTAGGATCAGGGGGCAAGCCCCCTGGGGAAAACCGGATATACACTGGCTGAACCTGGAACGCGACCTACACAAGGTGGGCCACTATAGCAGGTTTAAGCACCAGTGTACGGTGGTCGCTACCCGGTCGGATATAAGCAACCTCCCACCAGCAAAATGAAAAAGTGAAATTGGGTTTTTTCTATCATGAAATGCTTAGTATCAGTGTAGCGTGATCGATATCACAGTGACGGTGTGGCCTTAGGCTCTTTTATTGTGATTATCATAGAGTAAGTGAAACCTTTTGAAATTTGTGAGTGGTAAAGTCACGCTGTAGACAGTTTTGTCTACAACATAAATAGGCAGTCTCCAGCGGATCGTTACCACTGTCTCACAGTGAAAACCCACGTAAAGTAGCGGCTTGCTGCTGCGATTCGTACGTTGAGGGAGATATCTGAAGGCCCAAAACTCCCTACCCTTCCCAATTCTATTAGTATCCCTTTACTTTAAAGTCGGCAACGAAGCCATGATTTTTTTGTTATTGTGGGCGTACATGGGCGATGGATATCACTTACCATCACGTAACCCACTTAATCGCTTACTGGCCTATGCTAAAAACAAAAAAACCTATTCCACAATACATGAATACGAAAACATATTATTCATATTGTTTACAATCTAATTATAGCGTTGGAACACGACTCTTCAATTTCCAGTGTCTCAGTTTGCTTTCAACCGTTTGCAACCGAGGGTCTAATAAAGGGGTGTATGTGATGGCATGGTAATAATTAAATGTCCGTTACTTTGATAAAATTTATCAAATGCCCATAAACTTGCTTCCTGGTTTATAAAATATCAACTTGCTCCTGATTTATGCAAAGGTCAGAAACATGGAAAGAGGGATTTTTAAAGCCAAATAAAATGACAAAATAAACGGCTTATAATGTACACGAATAAAAAAATCTTTATAATCCTTTCATCACACTAATATTATAAAGAGGAAAGATTTGTATTTATGTATGTAACGAATAAAATAAAAATAGCTAGACCGATTTGAAAAATTCTTTCACCGTTAGAATTCTACATTATCCCTGATGAACATAGACTACTTTTTATCCCGGAAAAAGCAGATCATGCGGGCGCAGCAGAGAGTTAAAGCTAGTTATGAATAAAACTGGCACATAATAATAATTGGCTGTGTATTATATGCTGTACAACAACAAGCCAGGAACAAACCAGGCAGTAGCCTGGCTTGTTCTGCCTCTACAAATTAAAAGGACTAGGGCACCTCCGTTCATCTCACTGGAATTCTCTTGTAAGGCGTATCTATATATATATTTTAAATGTTTATCACCCTAATCCTATTACTATCCACCTGGGTGCGATAAAAAAGAACCCTTCGATTCCTAAGTCGCCGTATATTTAAGCTCTTTAGTGTAAAATTTAGTTTTTTATGGAAAGAAAAAAGGGTTCGGGTATCGTGCTGTAACCATACGAGTGTTTTATTATACACTAGCTGTCCCTCGCGGTTTCACCTGCATGTTACTGCCCTGTTCCCATGGGTCATAGCGTGATATACATATAAATCTTCCTCATGAATCACTCTATCTATTGCTGAAAACTGCATTAAAATCCGTTGAATAGTTCAAAAGATTTAAGTTAACAGACAGCGGAAGTGACTTCATTTTATACTATGTAAAGATAATGTTTATATTATTCAACAGTTTAGTACAGGTGATTGATTATCCTGTAGATATTAAAATATAACCAGACTAATTATTTGATAAAAAAATTATGTTTTAACTCTTAATTTTTACTGTATCCTAATGTTGGATGAAATATTAAATACTCTAGGAGGAGGCGTTCCAAAACTTTTAAAGCTACGGAACACTTAACAAATCCATTTTAGTTTAAGGAATCCTACATTAAATGATCATTAAATTACCGTACAATAAATGACTTAAGATGTCAGAAGCATTTAATCTTCACCTCTAATGTGAGCTGATATTTTGTGAATCTGATCAGACATTTGATACAACTCAATGACAAATGCACCTAATTCACAGAACCCTGGTGATTTCTCCACGGAACATTTGTTCCGCGGAAATCACTAGCCTTATCCGACTCGCAGTGGATGCGGCGCAACATGCTTTTAACACATCATATAGAAAGATTTGGCTTGAAGTTTTTACGATCGACTGCTGCTCTAGTTAATAGGTGGATTTTAAACAGAATGTGTAGGATAAATTGCGTTTGTTAACTAGTGTGTTGATACCCGCGAAATTAAATTGTGATTACATCGGATCTCTTTTCTGCAACTGTAACTGTCAGTAGTAATTAGATACGCACGATTACAGAATAATACGGTGATAATTTTGTTTCCTTTATTAGAAACGTAGAAAAAACTGTAGTCAAAATACCTCGTCTCTTACATTTCCGAATTAATTAAGGCATTCGACGAGTTCAACAAACGGACTAATAAAATGCTTTGATTCACCATCACTTTAGTACCCTTATTTCTAACATAAAAGCGAACGAGCTGTTTGACCTTGTGACACTCGAATGATGCGGCTTCGGTATCATTCAAGCCTATTTTATTTGTAAGGATATTTCGGAAGAAGTGCCTACAAAAGAACACCACGGTCGACTTTTATTACGAACGTTTCAGTCTCGGTTTTATGGACAAATTGATGCGTGGGCAAATTGAAGCAAAGGAAATTAATGGGCTCGTGTAATGAGGCTCCGCGACGCGTTTTGAATAAACGTTCTCACTTAATCGCCGCCTCAATACAATACAACGTTTGGTTCCAATGTTTGCCATGCCGAATCGTTAATGCTGTTTCGCGTTCCATCCAAACTTAATTTGAAACGAACCTTTCTATTTTTGATTCCGCCGACTATATTTCACTTCTTTTACGCGTATGTTTATTTTGTAATCTCAACTCTTCCGTGGTACATGTAAAGCAAACTGTGAGGCGAAACAAAAAAAGGTTCTACAAAAACATTCGTCGTTTCTCTGAGTAAACGCGTGAAAATTATTGTGAGCCCGAAATAATATTGGGATTGCTCTTCAAAAACCATTAACGTTTGTTGTGTGTGTTCAAACATGGAGCTTGCTCGTTGTCCACAGATTAAAAAGGCCTACAAGTTGCTCAGAGTTTGGTGAAAACCCTCCAAAGTGGATGACTGAGCAAATTCTACAGGTAGCTTTTCAATGGCACTACACTTTTCTTTACCCGCGACCACATTTTATACTGGGCCTTGTGACAAAGAATTTTCTTTTGAATAGACTTACAGGGGAGTTTAATCTGCTTTTTAAATTGCTTCACACACTGCCGGAATGCGTTGTCTCGTGAGCGAATCCTTTGAGCCGAGATCTTGTGTGGTGTGCGCTATTTGCGCCAGAATGCCATTTCATACGTACACTCCGAGTGATATTAAATTCTACCAAGGTATTACCGTTAGAAAAATCTTATGAGTATTTAAACCAGTGAAAAAAAATGTCAAAGATCATTACCATTCCCAAACAACGTCGGTTAATATTTATTCAGAGATGCTTCTAAAAAAACAGAAGTTAAGAGCGCGTTGTTTTGAGTGAAAACATAAACTAACTTGTTCTTGGTTTTGGTTAACCACAGAGTGGGGTAAACTTTGTAATACGCTCGGTTAACTTTCAAACAAAATGTAAATCGGACAGAACTCAAAGGCATATAAATTCCGAGTATCATTTAATGTGTATTAATTATGATGCTAACTTTGGTAAGCAAATAAAATCAGATACGATTTAATTAAATATCCACTTAGGGATGTTAGATATCGCCGCTAGAATTAATTAAAAATAAACAGGGAGGGGTGTAAGGGGGTCCAACCAACTCCTTTCGGATCCCTCATATATTTTTTCAACTCCATCCTGAAAATAGGTAATTTCCCCGAATGGTTCTGCCATTCAATACATTATACTTCTGCATAAAAAAGGCACATAGATGCCTTTTTACACGCTTTTTATTAACTTCACCTGTATGTTTGTTTGTATGTTTGTAACCGACTCCTTTGGGCGCGATTTTGACCCACTTTAAACGGCCCGATTTCGTTCAAACTTTGTAGATTTATCGAGGACCGATGACAATACAATAATTTGATAAAAAAAATAATAATAATTTAATAATAATAATAATAAAATAATAATTTAATTTAATTAATTATTGATATTCGGGTTAGGAATTAAAATTGTACTCTCTGGATCTTCGTTAATTATAGGGAATATCGTAGTATCTAATAGTGTCAATAGATGGCGCTTTTTTGATGTTCGGGTTTAAAATTAAAATTATACTCTCTGCTACAATATATTTATATTTTAACTAAAAAATGAAAAATAAATAATAGTTTAAAAAAAACTAAATAACACGCTTTTATAGAAAGTCTAACTAAAAAATTGAAAATAAATTTGAAGATGTATTTTATTGTAAAAAAAAGCGTGGGGTGCTTTTTAAGATACTATCTAAATGATAATCCTTCTACTCATATGTGTCAATGTAATATTGATTACTATTGACACCATGCACCGCACGCTTTTTTTTACAATAAAATACATTGTTTTCTTCAAATTTATTTTAAATTTTTTAGTTAGACTTTCTATAAAAGCGTGTTTTTTAGTTTTTTTTAAACTATTATTTATTTATGATATAAATAATTACTGTCCCATCAGTCTCGTGTCCCACTTGTACAAGACTTTATAGTTCTTAACGTAAAACGTTATCCTAATTATGATGAATACTATTATTTCCATTGATATAATTCGTTTTGGGCTTTTACCGTTAGAAAACTCTTTAAAATACTGTATAATTGAATATTTAACCAATGTTAATAAACCATTTGAAGACCTTTTGAAGACTTTCCACTAAATTGCAAGCAATAAAAACTCCATGTGAATAATAGATATTCTTGTAAGGTTAATACGGCATTTGATGGATAGACAGCTTGATAAATGTCGCAAAGAACCATTGGCTACAGCCGGCAGGTCTGTGGGTTATGGATATTTATAAAATAAGACGAGTAACGTATCGCCCGGGACTTTATTGGTCGATCGACTACAACTGTAGGTAGCGAATATTTTTGTTTGTTTTAGTGAATGTTTTAAGGGATCATTTCATTAAGTTTGTTTAAATTTTATTCACCAAGTAACGCACCTTTAGGAAGTAGAAATTTGACACAAGCAAATAAAACTTTTAATTGTGCTTGATCCATAATATGCCTTCTATATTTTTCTACCTGCCCTTATCCCACGCTCAGACATGCCTTTTAACATATGTTATAGAAAGATAGATAAAATACAGAAAGATTTGACTTGTACTTTTTACGACCGGCCGCCCGTCTGACTTCAACCCCTCTGGGATGAAAAGACACCCAGAATCGATTTATTTTTGTGCATCACATAAGTATTTGTCTCTCACTTCACAGCCGGTTACTCGCCATGTAGGCTGTCATTCTTACCTTCTATTACCACATATAAATATTTTTGTATGTATATTTCTTCTTTTCTAATTGCATCATGATATATTCTTGTGTGTCAGTTGATAATTACCGTCTTCATTAATAGCAAGAGTATCATTTAGATCACAAAAAATAGTTTTGATTGCATTATAATTGCCCGCGTATGTCTTTCTGATGGACAAGGTAATTTATTCGTTCAATTACTGTTGTTCATCACCGTCGGTTAAACCACTACTGCTCCATAGCACTCTTAAGCCATTTTATAAGGTTTTCTCGAAGGTTCTCTAGAATCGTCTTGCCCAAAAGTTGACGATGACTTCCAAACGCCGGAGCCATAGACCACATACACACACGACGGACGGTGAACCGACGACTTGAAAAAGATGACGCGTTAGGACGATTGGTGGTCACCTAGGGAGACTTACATACAACAGTGGATAGCTGAGATGACCATCATTAGTAGTAAAAAAAAGAATGGTCTCACATGGAACTATCTATACAAATAAATAAAATTGGAGTGTTGGTACATATACCAAAACAACAATTTTTGTCTGTCTGTTTCGGTTAATCTCTGAAATGTCTGGACCGATTTTGACGGGACTTTCATTGGCAGATAGGCGATGTAACAAGGAGTAGCTTAGGCTACTTTTATTTTAGAATTAAAAATAGTTTTAGAGACTTTCTATGCCAGAAAAAATCATTCACACGGGCGGAGGCACGGGCAACAGCTAGTTAGTAACAATATTTAAGTACTTTAATGTGCTTTCTTGAAAACATGTAGATATTATATGCTATTGGCTAAACCGCGAATATAATGTCGGGTTGCAAAAATTGGCTGGACCCTTTTCAAATTAAGTTCAAGTTATGATAATACCGATTTTTTTATTTTTAGTCCCGTATTACTTCGAAAGGGATATATTATTTAACACTTTACGGCAATTTATTTTATAAAATGTTTCTTGTATTATTAGGACCTTGGGCATATTAATAATCGATTCTTATAAACAAAAACACTTTTTATAATTTGGTTCTACTTGAAATACCTTTTTACAAAAATCAACACCAGGTTATCTCTGTTATCTGTATCTTTCCGTTTCGTATATTTGAATAGAAATACGTTAAATGACGTCTTTTGAATTCCGATAATCGTTCTGGGGAGGTTTTGAGTAATTCGCGGATTATTGGAGGAAAATCTCTTTTGATGTCGGTTCAATACATATATTCAATTCAAAGTATATTTAGATTCATTTTGATATTGCTGTGTGTGCATTTTTAAATGGGAACGTAGATTTGATTTCGCTGACAGTGATGCGTTAGCCGTTTTATGACATTAAGTTTAATAGTAATAGAGAAGCGATCATTGTCTCTCTACAAACACATTGCAAAACGTGCAAAAACGATTCGAATTATCTACATATAGGTACTTACTTTGACCATATTTTAATGATTATCACACGACAAAGTAAGACAATCGAAGTTTGTAAACTTTGCAAATAAATAAGGAGGGTATCATGTTTGTAAGAGTTTGAGTTCAAAAATATCGAAAGCTGTCGAAAGTTATTGAAATAAATTTAACATTGAACAAACAAACACCAAAGCTTATCTTGCCGAGAGTCAAACCTTGATATAGATAAAGGTAAATAATGAACCTTACGGAGCATAACATAGAAATGAAAATGAAATAACAATAGTGAAAAATGGATACTCACTTCTTGCCGCTTTCGAGGAAATGATCGTATTCGACGGACGTTTTGCAACATAGATGTTTTCGTTGGTGCGACGCCGAACAGTTTGTGTTTACCATGTGACCATCTGCGAACAAAATTGTAACTTTTTATAAATGAAAACAATTAATTCTCGGATGCCGTATACAATTTTGCATGGGACTAAGATCCACCCGCGGGTTTGTATGTAGTCAAAACCAATTCTATTCCGTAATAGCTGTGCTCCAGTTCAAAGTAAACAGTAGTGAGTGGCGTGTATGGAAACCGCTGGTTTAAGCTAGGTTCTAATGAAAGAGCCATATAAACAAGACGTGCAAATCGTACGTGATGAAACGTTGATCAAAATTAAGTTCTATTGGGTGTTCGGTTTGTCTAGTATTCGAATTAGTAAATTTGGCTCTTACAAAAAGTATACGATTTTTTAAGGGTTCAATAAACACAAATTCGGCTTACTGAATTTTTGTATGTGGGCTTTTCAGGGGCGTCGATGTTCTTCAAACCGACCGACAAACCGAACACAACAGTGCTTAGACATTGGTGTTTGGCGGCAGAAGTAGATAAAGCGGTGGTACCTACCCAGATGTCCCTTGCATAGCCTCTTTACTGGACGAAAGGTACCAGATAGATTTATAATCTCAACTGTCGGGTCAGTCAGTGTATATCCAGTAATTTACCAGCATATTTCTGCCAACCATCCTTAACGGTTGATATTACATTTGGACTGCATTGTACTTAAGGTCAGGTCTTGTGGAGTAATTTTGCCGTGCCGGTATATCAAAAAATATTCCACTACATCGTATATTCACTTACTTGTTTGATTCTGATGCTGTCGGTTTTCCGTGTCGGTGAAGAACCACGTCTGTAACAAAGGAAATGGTCAATAAGTAAATTCCTGTAGCTACGCTCGACTTACGATTTATTAGGACCGCCGCGCCTGACAGTAAGCACTGGCAGAGTGCCGTAAACAGACTGCTCGGAATTTGAAAATTCATTTTACTATTGATAATATGCTTTGATATCTTAAATGATTTTGATATTTTTGAACAAAATTTAATTAATTTACCTTACCTATATACCTTAGAATAAGTTTGCGTTTTATCAGAAGAAGAAACGATATTTACGGCTAAAATATATAACAGGTGCAGTGAACACGAAACATTATAAAACAGTATAGTATGTTACAAGTGCCAGCAGTTATACGTTTATAAACTTCACAAATGTAACAATAATATTATGAGTAATGGAATCAAAATAAAGGCAGTAAAAACCCATTAATACAAGTGGTGTCAAACGAATAAGTTGGTCACTTGATAAGTAATCACTGTCTTCCATGAACGGTGACAATGTCAAAGGAGCATCTCAACAAAACACATTTTAATATTCAAATATTACATCCTATATAAATAAACACACACAAACAAACCATAATGTAATGGCGATACCTGGAACACCATGTGTAAATATTGAAAGTTTATTTGGGTTTCGTGCGAGGGAAAATTTTGCCTATTAAGCTTATCTAATATCTGTCGAGGTTAATACTGAACAAGTACTTGAGTATACTGTTATTAATCGTGTGGGTTTGCTAATTTATAATAGGAGAAATAAAATATTAATTATTAATTGGTTTCTAAATAAATGACGTATCCCAGTTGACTCTAATAATATCATCGCATCCTTTGGCGGCTTACTACGAAATATAGTCATAATTAAATCTGACATTCATTAAAAAAATATATTATAAATTAATAGACAATACTAGCACTAGTTTCGCCAACTCGAGTAAATGATACTTATCAAATAATATACGAAACGTTAAAAATGAAAAAAAGACACTGTGAAATGTTGCTTAGTAGAAGTTTCAGTCATTTAACCCGTTAAGAATGTCTTTTTTTCTTCCAATTTAAACGGGACACCCCTAGGAATATATATGTCTCCGGATAATAAAACGCAGTGCAATGCCACGCAATTCAAGGTTCTATGTAGTGTTCATACTGTTTCTATCCCTACGCCATTTTAGCCGAAGGTGGCCACCGTGGGGTTTACACCGGCATAGGATAATTAATTAGGGTCCTGATCTCCACCGGGAGTGAAACTCTTGGATGTAAACGAGGTCGGAAGGTTGGTTGGAGAGTCCGGCACAACCGTATGGAAGGTACCGAAGTTATTCGTAAGATAGATTTTCCCCACGGCAAAAAATGGCGTGGCGGTTTTGAAGATGTTAAAAACCACCACGCCACAACAAACGATTAGCTCGTTTAGTCATCCAGATACTTGTTATATTCATACGAAACCATTATCTAAAAGCACCTAATACTGCGTGTCGCAAGCAAGTTAATATTAGTATTTAGGTTGGAAAAGCCACAATCTTAATGCATGTTGACAGAACACACGCGACAGGCAATATCTTGCTTTATACACCTTAAACACAGAACTAAAATCACTAGAAGGGAATAAATCTATTTTTGTAGTAACTTTTGGATGTATTTTGCTGTTAAGTACTTAAATTCTGTAATAAAGTCTTTATGTATTGTTAGGAAAATTGCATGCCTAATAATTTTCTATAAGAATTTTGAAGATATATGAAATCTTCTAACCCATATGAGCCCGGCGTGGTAGACTAAGGCCTCATATTGCTCATTACTACGGGGCCTACTACTAGGGGCCGGTTCCCAGCAATGTGCCGGATTATTTATTATGTGCATATCGAATGGAGTCGTTTTGTTATTTTTGACCCTGAAGACATATTTTGTGTAATTTTATTGTTTTTATAAAACTTTTAAACTTTTTGGCTACATAAAATTTAAAATCTCGAAGAAGACCAAATTGTACTCCCATTTGAACGGCAAAAGACTAAATTTATTGTTAAATTTCAATTCGAAAGGAAATATTTTACGGACAGCACACCGGTCGTGTATAAATCTCCGTGGAACCAGAATCACACCCTAAAACCGCAGCATCAGCCCCGATTTATTGCTTAGAAAATTTAGAATTCGGACAAATAAATATATACATTACTTCGAGATTAAAATTTTGCAGAGTATTTTGTTTGTAAATGGTCACGTAAAATCTGATGTGAAAGAAACGAATATGAAAATTGATATATTATATCACTAAAGTGACAAAGAGAACTTTAAAGTAACAACAAACTGCTTCCGAGACAGAGGCAAACGTTTAAAAAAACATTGTTGTGAAAAAGTTTAGTTCAATAAAATGCATTGCAGACTAGGCATCTTCATATATGTCAAAAACTTAAAAATGCAAACACGTATATTTGTATGCGTAGATAGAAAATTTCAAACCACTTTCGCAAATTATGAAAAAATCTATTCAACGACTATAAACTAAACTGGTTGCAGGAACATCAATTACTATAAAATCTACCTATAAATGTACATCTATTTATAGTTCTAACAGAAACCCGTCTGTTCCAGGTGAAATTTATAACCTTAACCAGTTTTCAGGTTCATAAATAGCATTAGATACACTCAGTTGGCGACACGTTTGTAACGGTGCTGGCTTGCTTGATATATTACAAAGGTCCAACGGCTTCACATCGATTTCGGGTGTTTTCACCGAGTTTATACGTTCAGATTGTTGGAAAGGATGTTTGCTGTGGGGTGCTTTAATAGTGGTAAAAACAATATCAACATTATTTATTTTGGGATGTGAGGTGTTGTCAAGATAAGTGCTAAGTTGTTATTTTTCTCTAATTATGTACATGACTCTGGTCATAAAAACAGACTTATAGAAAATATCACTTCTTATAATAATAATTGAATCATTATGAACTTTCTAGCCTTGATAGAATGATTAAAATTATATTTTAGTAGATTTTAATCTTAGTGGAAGAAGTTGAAGTGTTAGGATTAGATTATAGATATTAGATTAATACACTGATTCCACTTCAACATTACATGCACTTACTTGTAATAAAACAATATTACATAATAGAGTAGAACCAAAGTCAGTGTAATGTGGTAGCACTATTTAATGTCGTCAAACGGATTTATCGTGACGATTCAAATCTCGGTTTAAAATTTCAATAACATCAGACTATGCTGTCGATTTCTTAGTACCAGAAAGTGATAAGCTTTTGAGAAATGCGAGATACGGAAATTAACTAGTTGGGCAAACAGAGTATATGTACACAATATGCCGAGCTCAAACAGATAACATCGTGTGAAATCCGAGAAACCTGTATTTTATGCTTTTGCTTGGCATTAATTGGATTAACAATTTATTCACTGGGCAGCCATTAATTTGATACCTCAAACGTTTTTTTATTAACTGCCTACACGGTCTAATGTTGCGTTAGTCGATACGCGTGGATGTTTAGGAGTATTTTTGTAAAATAATTACGGAAGCACACCAAACGTTAGAAAGCTAGTTGCGAAACTGGTTATTAAATTGGCATCTTGATATCAGAAAAAGGGGATTTAAATACAAAAAGTAACGGTCAGACGGATGAGTCACAATATATGAACAAGTAATTACATTATTGCCTTTACCTAGTATCATATTTATAAGAAATTAAAACATTTACAATCAATATAGCATCCTCATTGGACTAGTGGTAGCGGAAAAACGCTGCTGTCAACCTACTGTGCTTTTTTTTTATAGCATAGGCCGACAAACGAGCAAGTGGGTCCCCTGATGGTAAGTAATCTCCATCGCCCATGTACGCCCAGAAGAATCATGGGCGCGTTGCCGACCTTAAAGGAAAGGGATAATTAGGGATTGGGAAGGGGAGGGGATTTGGGCTTCCGGATATCTCACTCACCGTACGAAACGCAGCAGCAAGCCGCTACTTTACGTCGGTTTTCTGTGAGACAGTGGTATCGACCCGGTCGAGCCAGCCCATTCATGCTGTAGACAAAACTATCTACAGCGTGGCTCTACCACTCGAAGCTGCTATACTCGTGCTATACTTAGGCTCATATACCAGTAAGGTTCTGAATTCAAATGCCAGGCCGAAATATCTCAATACCGGCAATTTAGACGAAAGTTTATGAATGTATGTACTAATAATAAAGTACTGCTAGTACTTTAAAATATGTCCTTAATTCATGCATACATACGCACTCACGTCTGTAATCTTCAAACGGGCAGGCAGAGGTGTAACCCGTACACCCTGATTTCGCCGAGCTTATTTCTGTCCTATAATTTGATAAGAACCTACCGCCATACCGGGCACAATACCAAACTCCGGGATGATACTAGTATTTCGTGATGGAAAAACCCACTTTTATCCGACCCGGGATCGAATCCGATATCTCACAACAGTCGTACCGCGGACGCAATACAACTGCGTATTCCTAATTCATAGTTAATAAATTTGTATAAACATGAGTATTTTATTTTAAATCCTAACAGCGTGTTTACAGTGACAAGTATTACAAAAAAAGAACCAGTATTACACGAATCCATCAATTTAAAACTTAACGAACTTGATTTATAAAATAATCTAAAAACAAGTATTGTACAGAAAAGGGCAAGAGCGAACGTGGTGCGGTCACGTGGCGCGCGCGCGCCGTCGTCATGCCACGCGCTGCACCCGCGCAGACCCGTGGTCCGTGCACAATAGTTATTTATGCTGGTCCTTCGAGCCGGATTAACGGCTGATTATGCACGCTCCAGATTCAGGAAATGCGAGTTAAACGGGCGCTGCACGATTCCAACTACTCCCTATTGTTTGTTAACGTACATAAATAATCATTTGATGTATAGGCTTTCTACATTGTTGAGGCAATAAGTAGGATTAATGTAAAATGTATTTTTATGATTACTTCTTATTTTGGAAAATAGTATGTTACGAAGAATATGATAATAGAAAAATTATTCAGTATTTTTTATACCTAAGTACTATTAAGTTATGGTACAGTAAGATATTCTTCATCGAAAAGTTAGTAAATAACAAAAGCAACATTTTTCTAAGTCGTTGGAATTCGTCCCGATTACATAAATGTATAAATATCGAACAGAAAACAATAAAATTTGATTATTCAAAAATCAAGTTTAACGACATTTATCAAAGAATGACTTCACAGAAATATTTTGCATAATAACGTTGTTTCGGCTGTTACCTCTAATCACTGACACATCTAACCCCACAAAAGTCTTGATAGTGATTTTAAATGTTTTAAAAACGGGTTTAAGTCGTTAAACTAACTGGTCGGAATATATGAAAGTCGATACTATTTTATCTTTTTTAACTTCACCATGTTTGGTATAATCGTTATATCAGGTTTCGATTGCGACGTCCCAGTGTTCATTAATGTGTAATACTAGGGTATTTCTTTCTGTAATCTCTTTATTTTTAACTCATTATTGTGTAGGATAATTTCAGATGTCAGATTTTTGAACCGACTTCAAAAAAGGAAGAGGTTGTTAATTTGTATAGTTTTTATAATCGTTTACGTATATCACGTTAAATATTTGTGAAATGTGGACCGATTTGGTAATTATCTTTGTAAACGATATGTTACACCTAAAGGATGTGTTGATGATGTGTTGTGTGATATAGCAAATAAAGACAAATTTGGTTAAGATTTTAAAATGGAGTACGAGGAAAAGTTGGAAACTTCTCAACGAATAATAAAAATTCATCGATATTAGTTAAAATTATGATTATTGAACTTTCATAAGAAAAGAATCAATGCTACATGTATAAATTTTAGTTACCATGTACACAATATTTATTAATGAATCAGACATAGAGATTGGCTACGATATCAAATTTACTTTATAGTAAAAGTATTAAATTAGTTTTCGGAAAACTTTTTATGTATATTGGCTGTAAAGTCAAAGGCCACCAATTTGGAAACATTTAAGTATTTCTGAGATAATAATATTGCTTCAATACTTAAGATACCGTAACATTTGGGTCCCAATCATAACTCCACGGGTCGTCTCTTTATAGCCCTTTAGTTTATTATAATAGTAATGTAAGACGAAACGATGCTATCCAAATATCTCTCAAGCTATTTGAAATTGAGAATAAAATTTTATGTGTCAATTAGTGAAATACTGTTATTATTACAAGTAAGATGAAATGACCAGTATAAACTTTCTCAATTATTTAGCCGGTATAGTTTTAAAACTTCCTGTGAGCTGTTGATTGATCCAAGTCTCTAATTTTCTTATATCAATTAATATTAATCATTTTATTCATTGAGACAATCACTATGGTGTCATAGCAATAACTAGTAATAGCTGCATCATTATTGGAACCAAAACAAATATATCGCAAATCGGATAATAAAACATAATATAATACATTTGCAGCAATAAAACATACATTGCAATAAGACAACTAGTTACTAAAAGCACACAATAATTAACCCGAAGGCTGAATATTTCATTATTTTAAGATGTATCACTATTCTCTTTGCAGATTGGTTTAGGCTTTTGAAATAACATGTACTGAATGTAGTAAGAAATACAATGTCCAATAATTGAAGAGAATCACGTACATCGATTTGAATATAATGGATAATAAACATAACAATGTACGGTCTTGTATTATCGTTAACTTTCCTAGATTTTGTTAGCAAGTGTATATTCTTATTTAAAATACCAAATTTGAGTTTTAGTAGCAACTGGAATACACATTTTCACACTCTTACTGGTATTGCAATTGAAATTAGAATTATTAATAGACTCATTCCTAGTAACTACACGTAAAATTAATAACAGATTCAAATAGAAATCCAAATCTGTTCCATCTAGTATTAACTTTATCTCTCACCTGTTGCTTTGCCAATTGGAACCACGTCTTCAATATGATCGGCAGTCTCGTGTATTGGTAGTGTTTTGTTGTTTTCACACTTATAAAAATGTCATCCAGTGTTATGTTCTTGTTCAGTCCACTATCATCGATTGTTGTTTTAGTCACGGGCTCTATCGAAAGGTCAGACACTTGCACACCTCCCGGCCGAGTTTCTTGGAAGTTGAAATTAACACCCCCATGGTAAACTAATAAACTACAGTATCCCAAAGTTATCAGCACTGCTGCCGCCTTGATCATCCTACGCCCACCCATCCCAAGGCCGGCTGGCGTTCAGACGCCAAGAAGCTCGCGAAAGCTTCAGCACTTTTTCACTCATCTGTTGATATTATCGAAACAAAACAAACAGTAAATCGTGCTACGGTTACATACGACACATTCGTACCAAGAACGGTTACAAACTAAATAAATATGTAGCGCAGGCTGGCGGTGGCCATACGCCTGCGCTCGCGCTGCCCCACCACGTGGTGTGAGCGAGAGGAGAATTGTTTCCGTCTCTTTCTCACATTCAGAAGGGCCTACCTGCGCCGCGCCGCCTGCGCGTGCGCCTGTCTGTCGCCTGCATCGCCATCGGCTGTGACACCTTGTCAATGATTCGAGCTGGTTCACTTGAACCGTGAATTGTTGTCTACAGATAAAGTTAAACTATTTTTTTACTTTCTTCACCACAAGGCATCACATATTTTAACTATGTACCAAAGTATACATCATAACTTTGTATAAAACCAACCTTTAATGGCGAATATACATATTGGCGCCAATGAAATAGACAGACACTTCGCAGCTTAAAAAAAACTTCTAAACCAATTTAAATTTTGATGCCAATAACGAGCATTCATATTATACATGAAAGTATTTAACTTTTATGAGAATGTATATTTAGCTAGTGTCCACTGATGAAAGAAAGAAAAGACGTTTACTGTCGGAACAGTACTCAACAATGCATCAAGCATAGTAATTAGTAAAAAGCGGCCAAGTACGTCAGACGTATAGTGAAGGATTCCGTGGTCAGGATGAATGTACATAGTTAAAAAAGTACAATATATCTAAAATAAGGCGACCGCAAAAATAAATTTTAGCCATTTGGCTATGGATCCCTAGAAAAGAAGATGTCGCTCCAACAACTGCTCGCCTCATTCACTTGCATACTGCAGTATGACCTGAGTACGAGTATGAGTCGAGGGTAAACACCCTGGAAGGCAAATGATACAAAAAATTAAGTTAAAAACATCAAATCTCAACCACGGTGCATTTACTTTTATCCGTTGAAAAGCTTATAAGTTTTTCATGCGTACCACCGGATCTGAACTATATGGAACTTCTCTCGAAGTAATCGATCTATCTATCGAATACATAAACTCGCCAAAATCAGTCAACGTTGTTGAAGCAAATTCAAATTATTTGAAAATACAATGTCAAACGATCGCTTGCCTTCCAAGAAATATGATATCTAATCAATATTAGTCTCATTAGCCTCATCACCAAATTTACCCTAACGATCTGTAATTAGCTAAAATAGCGTGATGCCAGCTTCCCGTCGTCCACTGTAGAATTCACTTGTCATCGTCCTAATTTGTTTCTATGGCTGGACAATGGTCTTTTGTTGGCGCGACTGACGACCGAAAGCCCAACATTGCTAGACGTCATCGCGTCCGTGGGTGGTAATGAAATTAGAGGCGAGTCATTGTTGCATTAAATTAAACTCAAATTAAATAATCTGACCATGTTAGAAAACGATTTGGATGTATTTTTTGTAGATTTGATAGCAGTAATTGGTATGGTAGAAATCAAAGATGTAGATTTTCAAAACGTTGCTCGTTTGATAGAAATATTTTTTTTTGTTTATTAATTCAAATATGCATACTTTAAGACAACAACTATCTGTAGCAGTGTGTGTCTCTAGGATTCAGTATAAAATATATTAAAAAAGAATATTGTATTTTTATTCTAAGCACGGCAAAGCTGCGCCGTGTAAGGAAGTACATTGCAGTTCAATTGGCAACATAATATTATTATATCGAAGTTATATTTTTGATGGTTAACGGAATGATGTCAGCCTGGAGTAAGTGGGTGGATATACACTGACTGACCCCAGATCGCGATTCGCCGGAACAAACAATGCGTCGGATTTTTCACCATGTGTGGTCGTTTTCCAGTCCTACAAATATGTATCAAATTTTCTACCATCAAATTAAAATAAAGAGCAGCTTGAACCGCTCTGTAATATTATTGTGATGTTTATGGAATTGAAAACTTTTAAGGAACAGGAGAATCCCCAAAAATTGGTAGCGAAAAAGACTATCAAAATAAATTGCACGATAGTTGAAAGTTGACGGGCCGCGGGAAAAACGCTCGCATAATTAATTTAACTAATAATGGTCCATTGCGCACGTATTGTCTTCTATTGTTGTAAATAATCACACAAGGCCTTTTAATAGAACAATGTAGATTAAATGATGGAGTGGAGAAAGACAGTGAGGCGGTAATTATTCACTTCTTTTTCGCACCATTAAATATACACTACTATTCACTGGTTTGTGTAATACGAATTTGCTTGTGTGAAACTGAAATCTCATATTTTGCAAAGCCATTCTGAAATTTGTAATTGATAATAGTTAAGTTAAAAACAATACAAAATAAACTAGATTAGTTAGATTTTTATCAGAATCTTATAAGGATATGGTTTGTAAAAGTTGTAGTTTTTTTTGTTATTAGTCCGAATGATAAAACGATTAGGTCGCTCGCCTGACACCGCTCAGATTTTTTAATTACAAAGTACTTTATGGCTCTGCACTGCGCTCGTCACACCGAGACATACGAAAGTCTCATAAGGCCCTAACTGGCTTCAATGTCTTCAAACCGGAACATATTAGTGCTTACATACTGCTGCTTGTCGGATTTAATAATCTAGTATGTATTCAAAATCCCTCAAAATATCCATTGTTACATAAAATCGTCTGTTATCGATTGGCTTGTCAGCCATCCACACATTTATTCACTATTAATAAAATCCATAACCGATACGCGTGACATTGCAAAATTCTTGCGGTAAAACCCTTTATTTCCAATTACAACCTTCCAAAATGCTGCGTCAAACGAATGTAACCTAATTCGGATTTGAGCCCCATTTCACGAAAAGAATTTTTTGCACGTTAGAATCGATAATATAACAGAAAACTGACATTTACGAGACCGCATTATGCACATAAGTTGTGACAGATGTATTTTAATAATAATAATAAATTTCACAACATTCACATATAGTCCTGATCATACAGTCTTGTGTCTTGGAAATTTTAAACAAAGAATTTATGTCAAGAGAGAATCGTTTTTCTCCCGAGAGGAGTTAACGTCAGTTAGGCAGCCGGTCGTAAAAACTACAAGTCAAATCTTTCTGTAACATATGTTTTGAAAAGTCAGAGGCACGCTGTGTGTGTGTTTGAGTGGTAGAGCCACACTGTAGACAGTTTTGTCTACAGCATGAATGGGCTGGCTCGACCGGGTCGTTACCTCTATCTCACAGAAAACCGACGTAAAGTAGCGGCTTGCTACTGCGTTTCCTACGGTGAGTGAAATATCCGGAAGCCAATATCCCCTTCCCAATCGCTAATTATCCTTTTCCTTTAAGGTCGGCAACGCGCCCATGATTCCTATGGTGGTGGGCGTACATGGGCGGTGGAGATCACTTACCATCAGGTGACCCACTTGCTCGTTTGCCGGACTATGCTATAAAATAAATAAATAAAATAAAAACATATTCATTTGGGGCTTGTTTCGAATTTGCGACTTTTGTCTCTGCAGTCCCTGCCACTTCTTGCTAAGCTATCGCTGCTCACAGTGTATACACTACATACTAGCTTTTCTTCGCGGCTCCGCCCGCGTAATCTGCTTTTTCCGATATGAAGATAATGAAGGATTCTAATGGTGAAAGAATTTTTCTAATCGGTCCAGTAGTTTCTAAGTTTATTCATTACATACAAAAATACAAATCTTTCCTCTTTATAATATTAGTGTAGATTCATAAGATGCATTTTAAAACCTTATTTAGTAATATAAGCGGTGTTCATATACAAATTGTTTATAACTAATTAAACACCAAACTGGATCCGGTCAATGTTTACGACGTTAATTTTAATTGGAATTTCTCTAAGCCGATCAGCGAGCTAACTACTGATACGTGCCGCGGTTATAGCACCTTTGGATACTTTGTTTTTTATTATCATCCCACATCTGCTGGTATTAAGCGCAGGCACGGATCTAGTGTGTTTCGTTGCTCATTGTACATTTCTTTAAATTATTTGGAATACCCTATTTACTTTACATTTAGACACTATTTTTATGTCTTCGAAATTCAGAATTTATACGAGACGCTTGGACTATAAATAGTAAAGTGAGAAACCTATACATAGTTTTAGTAGGTATTTAAATTATTTGATTACTGGTTTTCTGTTCGGAGAGTCGCCACCCACGCTACGTTCAAACTAGGGTACCTATATTTTGAGAATACACAACATTTAAATTAGGTTAGAATATATTAGGACTATTTATATTGTACTAGCTGTGCCCGCGAACTTCGTTTCGCCATAAAAAAGTTTTCATACAAACTTTCATCCCCTATTTGGGTCCTTTAGGGTTTGAAATTTAAAGAAAAAAATACCCTATGTTTAACCCTGGGTCATCAACTATATTTATGCCAAAATTCATTGAAATCGGTTCAGCGGTTTAGATTTTTCATACAAACTTTCATCCCCTTTTTAATTAAATCCCATTCCCCTTCAGGGGTTGATTTTTGAAAAAAATAGTAGCCTATGTCCTATTCTGATGTATAAGCTATATTATTGTAAAGTTTCATCAAAATTCCTTCAGTAGTTTTTCCGTGAAAGAGTAACAAACAAACATCCATCCATCCATCCATACTTACAAACTTTCGCTTTTTTAATATTAGTAGGATAGGATTTAAGACCATACTTTGTACACCCACATTCTAGAAATTAAATTATTTGAGTTTTAAATCCTTTCTACAGTATATACTTCAGCTAAAAATATACGCTCTAGGTTTTGGAATGGGTAATTAGGAGTCAATCAGCATTTTGCATTTTATAACTATGAATATGAAGCAGACATAGATAGATGGAGTGATGTCTGCGCTTTTTGTGTTGTCTGAGGAGTCAATTCCTCAGAAGCAGGAGTTGGCCTTTGTTCAGGGCCAATTACGGCCGAAGGATGCGGCAGAGAGAAAAACACCGCTGGGTTTAGTCGGGTTTCGCTGATGAGTCCGAAACACCTCTAGCCCCGCCTCAGAGAGATCCGTAAACGCTGCCACCATGTAAACAAAGACATTGATCATTTCTGTTAGAGTAAAGCCGTATTTTTCAACCACGGAGTTATCAATAAAGTATTCTAAAACATGCTTCTATATCCTTTTCATATACCCACCAACTCACTGATCCAGCATGTGATATTATAACTGGTTTATTAAATGGAGTGGGGTCTAGTACCTCGCTAGATCCGTGTCTGTTTATACGCTGCAGAAATAGATATCTCCGTCTATTATACACTATAAACAAATGTTATGAGTCCGCAAACAGTCTGACAGTATAGTTAAACGAGCGTAATTACTATACTTGCACTTAAGCGTTTACTAATGAGTTTTTAGAAACGAAAATTGTTTCAATGATAAAACTTGCATGCCAAATAAATAGCGTTCCTAGAATTGGCGTTCAAAGTGGTATGAAAACGCTAGATAAAACATAAAGTTAATTAAAATTGAAATGCTATCTTTAGTATTTCAATTTGAAGATTGAATGAATGTAGTCTTTTCGGAGTAGGTAATGGTAGCCTTCCCGGTCAACGTTGACTTTTTTGACGTCGGTTATGAAAAAAATACATTTGTTGATTATAATATTGTATTCGACATAAACTATTTCGAAGAATCGTTTATGATCATCAAAATGAAGAAATTATGAATATTACCCAGATTTCCATACAGTGTCATTATACTACCTAACATTTACGGATAAATATCGTGTGGAGGTTTGGGGAGTGGGAAAGTTAAACCATATCCCATCGCTAATTGCGGAAGCATGTCGTAATGAGGATCGCACACGCCAATGCGTCGACCCATCGTGGGAACAATAACACGTTAATGCTTCTATTTATTGTAGACAACCCCATACACTTTTGGGAAGTTAATGTCTGGAAGTTAAATGGTGGGAACGGATTGTTGATGGCTTAATTCAAGTTGTGTTGCGAATTTGACGTGAGTTTTAGTGTCAAATTATTTTTAATCGACGTCAAACAATGGTGGTTATTTGACGCGTATTCTTTTCTGCATTTTCTTCGAAAAAAAATAATAAAGTATATCCTTAAGTTTAAAAAAAATTTAAACACCATCTTTAAAGATGAACATTAAAAAATAATGCCCAGTAATTTCACTGGCTTCGATGTCCTTCAAACCGAAGCACAACAGTACTTACACACAGTTGTTTGGCGGCCGAAATGGATAAAGCGGTAGTATCAACCCAGACGGCCTCTCGCATAAGAGGGACCTACCACCTTGTTAATGCTTAATGGAACATAATATCAACTTACAGCATACGGCTTAATTTTATTTTTAATTAACAAAACAACCATTGCTAACACGCACTCCGTATCTTATTATAGTTATTTTAATAATATCAGCGTATCACTTCCAGTTGTACGATCACGTATATCATTTAGGGGCCTTTGCTTGTCTAATTTGGATGAAGTGTGTCAAAACTTTGTGGTAATATTTTATATTATATGCCTTCAAGATCATTGGAGCGTTAGCGTTAATCTACACTAATATTATAAAGAGGAAAGATTTGTATTTTTGTATGTTACGAATAAATTTAAAAACTACGGGACCGATTTGAAAAATTCTTTCGCCATTAGAATCTTACATTATCCCTGATGAACATAGGCTACTTTTTATCCCGGAAAAAGCAGAACATGCGGGCGGAGCAGCGAGGAAAAGCTGGTCATAAGTAAACTTCTATAAATAAAAATAAAGGTAAAGATGTGATAAAGGTCGCAAGAAGTCGTTGAATGCAGGCCGCTTCCAACAGGTCGGTGTGGAAATCTTTGGGGGAGGCTTATGTTCAGCAGCGGACGTCATTTGGCTGATGATGATGAAATAAAAATAGGTAATATTTAAGAGTTGGTATTATAAACAGTGACAGACTAGGGAGGGTCGATCGGGTTGTAGATATCATAGTGATTGTACGGCAGGGCCCGCACAAGGAAATGAATCAAAATAACAGCGTGAGAAAAGCAACATATTGTATGGTTGTATGTGTTATGTGACATCTAGGTAAGGGTTGAAATAAATTTAATTAAAATGGATTTTATTAGGTGTATTGTTTATTTTTATCATATTTCAAAGTAAACCCTAATAAGAGAAATTAGTTCTACTTAATAAAATCAGAATGAGGATAAAAATACATTTTATTGCTTGACCTATTGCCTTTTCTAAGAAAACGTTGTGTGTGAAAGATAATAATTTTATGTTGTTGTTACAAAAGAGAAAAATAAATGTTATTTGATTTCATCTAATTACTCTGTCTTTCATTCATAGAAACATTAAGCAAAGCAAAGCATCTACAGCAGTACAAAGTATTAAATTATATAATTACGTTATCAATAAGAAATTGCTTATTGTTGGTATTAACATAATATCGACTGTAATCATATTATCTAGTACAATATAGTAGATGACTGATTTATTTTGTATTATGAAGTTACGTTACCCAGAAGCTATTGCAGAAAGAATTTTATAAATCCAAAAATAAATAAATTAAAAGTCGTTCAAATCTGATGCAACGGGTACTTGTCAAATAGGAAACGACGAAAACTTTGACGTCACCGCGCACAATTACCATTATGGTGCACGCGTGGGAGCGAGATAGTGAGATATCGCCCACTATACGTTATTCCTTTGCTCATAGCAATATTTAAAATCATAATTGTTGGATCGTTTTTGAAGCAATTTTTATTTTGTTGCAAGCTTTTTCATATTATTTTATGTTGTATATAAAATGATATTCCACATAGGAAACTATCCTATTAGACATTTTTTATCTTATAGTTGAATTATAATAATATATATAATGAGAGTGAAAGAGGCCAAATAGGTGTGAAGGTGGTGGCAGGTGGGAGTCTTGTCTTGTGGATTGTTGTCTTTGCCTACCCCTATAGGAAACAGGCGTGAATCTATGTATGTAGTTAAATTATATAGTTTTAAGCGCACCAATGTGATTATGTTATAGAAAAGCACTGAGATGTGAAAGTTCTCAATTGCCTCTGAATTACTAGCATTTAGCTAGAAGCCAGCAAATAGTGAAAGTCATCGGCTATTGATTTTGTTCAAATGGAAGTGATAGTAGGCTTGTAAGGTACGTGTAATTGCTTAGAATATGTTTACGTAAACAGTAGTATCGTAAAATGGATTGCCTTCATGGGAGCAAACGTGGGTCGTGATACAACGGTAGCAATGGGCTTTCTAAACTAATATGATTCTAGTTTCTCACTGTTAATTTTGAAACTGAAATGAATATTGGGTTGGGAATATTTTGAATTTGAATTATATGTCCCATGTTATATTAGGTAAACCATTACACCTGTCGCAAAGCAATATTGTGTAGATACTGTTATGTTCCTGTATAACGGATATTGGTGTCAGTGGAATTACTAACTTACAGTGGCATTGAGATTTGACATGGTTTTGTTCTTTGGCGCTTACCATCGCTTCCGTCACTTAAGCTAATAAAAACACCTCATTAGTATATTTATTATTGTATATGGCCTAACCCCTCTCATTCAGTATAAGAGGCCCGTGCCCAGCAGTGGGACATGTATAATACAGGGCTAGTAAAAAAAAATGACTACTTCGAAGTTCGTTAGGTACGTAACAAAACGCTAGGCAGCAGCCTGGCTGTGCCTTCTGGCACTGTTGAAGTATTTAGGTGAGTTCATCCACTTACCATGGTTCAAAACTACCAGGTCGTCTGCCATAGAAGGCTACTGAGCATAATAAGTTACCTTCTCCGACCATGAATATCCATAACAACCGACAAATCTTAAACTCTTAAAAGACAGGGTTGAGAAGGGCGGAGGGATTTGGGCCTCCGTATATCTCACTCACCGTACGAAACGCACAGCAAGTTAGTATTTTATGTCAGTTGTCTCCGAGACAGTAATAACCCGGTCAAGCCGGCCCATTCATGCTGTTTGTAGAGTTATGTCTATAGTGTGGCTCTACCATAACAATATGTAAATATTTGATTCCCTTCTTTTGGTATATTCAACAAAGCCTTACAATTTTACAAGTATAACCCATATGTACAAAACTTTGGCAAGTGAAAGATTAGAAAGGATTGTGTAAATTTCCAACGGTTTTCGCCGTCGGATGTCCAACATTAAGGGATCAAGGCGAACATTACACCATCCACTTATCGGCACTTACCGTAACACAGAGATTGGTGACGTCCGGCGCAAACGCAGGCGTCGCGTCGACGACCGGTTCGCCGACTATTATCCAATTCATACAATTTTGTATCGAGTGACGGTGATGTATATGTTCATTGACGTATGTCTAAAAATCTTGAACCTCAACTCTAAATGCAGCTATCGAATATCGTGTTGTTTTATGAAATTACGCAAAAATGATACTTAAAAATAATAGTAAGTTTATGACAGAAAACTGAAAATTAGAGGCTTGCTGCTGCGTTTCGTACGGTAAGTGCGATATACGGAGGTGCATATCCCCCTTTCCTTCCCAATCCCTTAATTATCCCTTCCCTTTATGGTCGGCAACGCGCCTATGATTCTTCTAGTATTGAGTGCGTACATGGGTGGTGGAGATCACTAACCATCAGGTGACCAACTTGCTCGTGTGTGCAAAATGTCTTGTTTGAGTAAACTTAGAAATAAGAGTAAAAATGTCAGAGTAGAAGAGAACCAAACTTGCGAACTTTAACAAAGCAGAAATTTAATAAATAATAGTTTTAAAAAATCTAAAAAACACGCTTTTATCGAAAGTCTAACTAAAAAATTGAAAATAATTTTGAAGAAAACAATGTATTTTATTGTAATCTTCCCGTTTAAAGTGGGTCAAAATCGCGCCCAAAGGAGTCGGTTACAAACAAACATACAGGTGAAGTTAATAAAAAGCGTGTAAAAACCAGCAAACATTTATTGTTTTTTTTTCAATTACGATACCGAAACGCAAATCGAAATTAAATGTAATGTTATCTTTGTTCTTTGTAATCGTATTAAGCGACGAATGGACGCAAGAAATTATTTTTAAATCCATTAAACTGGTCACGGAGGATTTGTGCCTTGATCTGTATTATCTGACACTAGGCTGACAGCCGCGTGGATATGTCATTGGGAATAAATTAACTGTGCTTAATTCTGTTATATTGATATTGCCGTGTATAACAAACAGTGATCTGGTACCTATGAATATATTAATATTTATCTTTTATATTTTAATGATGTATAGTTTATTATCAAACCAATATTTTCGATTTAATAACAATTATGCTGTTAAACGCCTAAAATGTACATATATTGGCATAATTCTGTACGGATAATAAATATATTATATGTCCTCTGGTATATAATATAGAGATCTTAATGATTATATAAAAGAAATCGTTGTAGTAGTAAAAAAAATCTACATCAAAAACCAAAGTTTCTTTTTTAAAATCTATACACTGTCTGTTTGTTACCACCAAAGTTGTTTTATCGTTTGAAGTATCTCATTAGTTATTTCTGACTATACTTACATCTCGGTTATTTATAAGAAAGCAAGAAAGAAATTAGTATGGAAGACGTTGTTTCATTTTGAATAATTAGTAAAGTACAAAAGGTGAATCGTAAATATTGTTATTTTATTGTGAGTAAATTTACAGAGACAGAAAAACCAAACGACGTTGCCAACCAATTAATTGCAGGTAATGTGAAAGGTGACGTTAACGGTGGGCGACCCACAGAGTTTAAGTTTCTCGGGGCAAATCAATTAGACGTGTACCCAGCGGGCGCTTCCCGTTGTTTTGGCTCTGTTTCGATGCTTCGACTTGTTTAAATTAATATTGTTAAAGTTATGATGCACCCAATTTCTGTTCTGAGTTTAAATGGATTACTTGTATCTTTGTTTTGTGGTTTTGTGGTAGTAGAAGGATCTTCATATATTTCGGTAATAAGGATGCGTCATGATACAGATCTGATAACATTAGATTATTTATTAATTTTTGAGTGACTGACTAAGCTAGGATGGCCATACATTATATTACATATTCTTAATAATTGGCAAAAATTAAGATTGTCTAAGTGCATTGTTCTGATCAAACTAATTGTGCACGGCACGCTTTGTAATGCCTTTTTCCTTTTTAAATAGGTACAGACAATATATAAATATGGCAATAATTTTCTAGAGTTCTTTAATTATTTCTTTGCTACAAAACATTTGACATCACGTACAATACTAACATACTAACGTTTCATCGCAGTCGGATGAATGTTATATGCATGCATAGAAGATAAACAAAGAAACATTTTTATGCATATACAAGATGTGTTATGTACAAATCTTTCTCCACATAATATATCTATAGCACTTAAAATATATCTCCCCTTTTGAAACAATTTCGTATGTTTTTCGTCTTGCATATCTCAGCTGGTCGAGTTTCGAATGTCAGAAATTCTAGGCCTTGGTTCGTCGAGCCCCGCCCACGGCGAGTTTCACAAATTGCTAGCCCGAGAATCTAAGACGGGAGCTATGTTTATTGGCTGGCCATGTCTTTGTTTTGTTTTTATGAGAACTCGATAAAATTATATACATAATTGGCTTATATTCACGAACTCTGAGTCATGGCTGGATTAGAAAATTCTGAATCGCGATTTTAAAACTTATATCTTGTTTACTAAAATGTTTAAACTTATAATTCAGATTTTGTTTCTTTTAGGAAAGCTTATGGACTTATTGCAACTTAAGGATGATAATTATCTAAACATAAAAAGTTGCCTACTATATGCTTGCACAAAATATTGTAATTATCTTTATTTTAATTTTTAATCGAGATTGTTATAATATGTATACTCTTTTGTTTTTTTTTACTGGTCAGTTCCATTTTAGTGACTACGGTTGATCCTCACTTCTCAAAAATCACATTAGTGGTCATGTGGAATTTAAAATATTGGGGCACTGTATCATATCCGAATCCAAACTAAGCGTATTCATGGATTCGGTACACAGAATAGAAATCTATTGTGCAAATATAAAAATTATAAAATAGTACTGATACCAACGGCTATTTTTATTAAGACTTAAATTTCTTTATTTTAATCGGGTCTAGGTCCAAGTAGTAGTGCGTAAACACTAAAGATCTTTAATTTAAGTTATGATACTGCACCATATAAATAACCTTAAAACTCTGACATATTTTGTTACATTTCATTAATTTTGTGATTAATGCGCGCAGTTTTAAACTTTGTAACATAACCAGCTCAGCAGGAATACATTTATTATTCCGGAACACAAAGTCGTAAGCAAATCTGATATTCTCTCAGCTATAATTTAACTTACTCAACATTTATTTTAATTGTAATGTTCGTATTTTACATCATGACATGTGATTAATCTAAATCATAATTACATTTTAATTTGCCTTGAACCGTAACATTAATAAGACACACTAGTTTGGATATGAAAGGTAAATAGTCTCATGGAAGGAGATCCAGAGCTATAATAATACATTTGGATTTACTGATACCACTAGTGCATTATTAATATCATATTACGATTGGTTATGGATTTCTTCGTTGGATTAACCGTTTGTCTTCAAAAAACTCGTGTAAAATTCCATTTGCTAGTGATTTTAGACAAATATTTTTTTATGTACATCAAAAATTTGATTGCATTTGAAAAATGTGGACTTAAAATGTGATTTTGAATTAGATTATTGCCAATTCCGTAAATAATAAATTAATATAAATTAAACCGTAGTAAATTAAATTTTCGACAGAGCAAAGCAAAGAAAGAGCGTAGAAGCTCAAACAAGAGTAGACGACGAACTTGAATGCAGTTGTAGGAAATACAAACTCAAACTTGGATCACTTTGTTTCCATAGAGACTACAGAAACTATTAACTAAACAAATTCAGAAGCTCTAATCAAATATGGTGCTTTATGTGCTAATACTTTGTTCTAATTGGAACTATAGGGGTATAATTGAATACTTTATTTGTGTAAGTATTATTATATCAACCGTGTATTGTATACTGTCGCACTGTTAGTCACAAGCCTTCTCTATTAATTAGCCTACACGCCAAGCCTAAGTCCACCAAACTGGTTAATACGTATTACTCATAACTTCGAAATTATTATTGAGAATGCTCGGACAGGTACTAAAGCAAGTTTTTTATATATTTTCCTTACCTATTAAAGCGCGTGATAATAATTATGAATGAATATACTCGTACGAGTCAGATATTTGTAGTGTGTTCGCTGGTGGCTGAGACCCACGACCGGTATCTCGGTAGTCAGTTCCATTCCTGTCTCCACACTAGGTTATCGTTTATCGTATCGTTTGTTCGTATAATCTTCACAAGAATAATCATAGCTATAATTCAACTGGTGGATCAGAAAGTGCCTAAACCATATTTCTCAAATATATAAGCCTGATACACTTAGCGGAAATGAATATCCTACCACCAGTAGGATATTCATTTCCGCCGGGATAACGACCACCGTACGCATGATGTTAAAACTTGCGATGCCACACACCTTGTGTGGATCATGCTCCAGGATCAACCAGTGTATGTCCGGTTTCCCGAGGGGCTTGCGATATGACTTGATGGCTGGTTAGGGCGGGTATAGGGGTAACATCCATGTAACCCTATGCCTGCATCGGTCATCCGCCAGTTCTGTCACACAGTTGTGTCTAAATTGTCTAGATTGTTTACTGAACTACTTTTCAAATATCACCTTTCATGTCGCCAACCCTAGTTGCAGAAAAACAACACGATGATGAATCTACAGTCAAAACAACGAACGTAGGTATAAAGTTGAATCGAATCACCGCTCGACTAAACGTTTTGTTCATTCAAGTTCATTCGGTTAAAAGCAACGTTGCCGATTTGTTTGTGCAGACAATGAATATTTTCCTGTGAACAAAACAACCGAAAGAGATTGATTCAACCATTGTAAATATTGGAGGTGCTATTTCACCATGGATTGTTTGCGAGCTGCTGTAACTTAGCATCTAGAGTTTTGTGACTGTTATTATTCTAGTTAAGTAATGATGAATTTGGTATCTAGGTTTCTTCATAAGGTATTATGTTATAGTACATTAAAAGGACTTCTATTTTTATTAAAAGATATTTGCTCATAATAATTTATTACCTAGACTGTATTGCCATCTACGCTTATACTGATTAAACCTTTTGTAGAATCGTACAATAAAATATTGTTGTAACGATGTAGACGTTGTTGAATTATGTACATATTGTATTTATGTTTTCGACAGGATTTATTTTTATTTCATTTATTTCATAAAGTACATAGTATTGCCAGATATTATGTAAGAATGGAATGTTGAAAATGTTCTTAATTTAGGTACTCTGAAGTTACTTTTCCCTTTTCGGCAACTGTATCGGAGCACGTAACGTTAATTGTAAACCACTCTAGTTTATAGCTTGTTTAATTGCTCCAGGGAATGAAAATGATTCCTCTGTTCGTGTGGGATTTTATATGAATTCCTCGCCACATTTTCATAGCTTGTATTTCTTTCATAATATGTGTTATCGTTGGACTAAAAATTAGCTGTTTTCTTTTATTATAGCAGAGATCAGCAAACGAACAAGTAAGTATCCTCATGTTAAGTGATAACTAGCGTCCGTGAACACCTATAATACCAGAAGAATCATGGGTGCAGTGCCGACCTTAAAGGATTGAATTGGTATGGGATATTGTTAAGAAGTGGGCGGATTAGGCCACCGGTAATCTCCCCCAACATACCAAACTCAACAGCTAGCTGCCACTTCACGTTGCATTTCTTTGATGAAGCCTCGACCGGGTTATGCTGTAGACAAAAGTATCGACAGAATCGCTCTACCTTTTATTCTTCGAGTTTTCTCTTTATTAACTTAGGCACTATGTGTATCTATCTAAAGCTGACAATTTCATGTGATTTTTCTTCAAATTTTTAGCTTATCTACCATCCATTCATCCATCATGATTATCATTTTATATTATTTGATAATAATTTCAATTCAAATAGTCATCGAGTGATAAGTTTTCTATAAAATCTGGGTGTATTTTACATTGGGTTGCTTTGTTACATCATATTTTATGAATTCACCTGTAACTCCTGTTTTATAGCATACTTAAATTGATATTCTTTTTATTGTACAACACTAATCTGCTAATGGTACAAAATTCGAATATAAACGTCCGACTTCCGTGTAATGGGAAGATGTATGAAGTCATTGATTTTACTTAAGCGCAATAAAATTTAATTACCGGCCTCCGAATCCCATTGTGTCAGCTAATCCGTTATTTATTGTCAAACGGAAAGGGCTTGTGGGTCTTGCACTAAACCTATCACTATTAATATATAGGCTTGTTTTGCTGAGTAAGTACTGGAGAGATATGGGAAGGAGTTTTATGCTTGTACGTACTCAGCAATATTGATATTTGTCCAGAATTTATTTAATGCCTACATATATTAGACTATGTTGTACAGTGGAATCTTTACAAGCAAGTTTTGACAGTCTTCGTGGCGCAGTGGGCGAGTAACCAACTGTGAAACATGAGGCTGTGAGTTCGATTCCCGCACCGAGATAAATATTAGTCTGATCCACAAATATTTCTTTCGGGCCTGGGTGTTGTGAGACCGAGTCTCTCGTAGTTCCTGATACCCACGACTCAAGACTTGTATCTAACTGTGGGGTAAGGGCTATGTGTGGCTAAGGGCTACATTTATTTATTTAAGTCACATTTTATTGCACAGATCGAAAATGAGCATGTTTTAAACTCGTCTTTTATTAAAGCAGCTGTCAGCATGTTTATTTTCATTGTCAAAAAAAAATGGTAATTGCTAGTTAAATATTGTGATGTTAAAACAAACCTGCAAAGTATAATGCGCTAGTCGCCAGTCGGTAATTGTAATTATACTGTGGCCTAACTTCTAATAGCTCATTAGTAATCGCACATTAGTTAGTCCCATTTCAGCTGCATTATACAATTAGACTGGCTTGTACTCCCTGTGGATATCATATGTGCCATTACACATATTGTTTGCGATTGTTGCCCCTGCCTCAAATGCGTCAAAATGATCGGTTCGAAGCTTTGACTAAAGACTCAGACTAAAGTAATTTTTGCATGTGAAACGAGATGTCGCTATTCTAATGTTAAACCTTGAAAATCTTTTGATAGCTACTTGTTTTGTTAATAAGAATGATGGATTGAGAGAAAAAAAACGAGAGCGAGAGAGATTTTTAAAAACGTATCGATTTTCGTGGTCAGTCCCATCGGACGGTAAAATGTATGTACCACACTGAAATTGGGAAGCCATTTCCACACTAAATACTATTTTACAAGGGGCTTGCTGCTACATTTCGTATGATGTTCGGAGTCCCAATCCCCCCCCCCCAGTCCAGTCCCTTAAATATCCCTTTTATTTAAGGTCAGCAATGAGCCCATGACTCTTTTGGTTTATGGGCGTTCCTAGGTCGTGGAGATCACTTACCATCAGGTGACACACTTCCTCGTTCTCCTGTATATGCTTTAAAAATACATAAGCATGTACTTAGACATAGCTGTATATTTCACCTCTCACAAGTAGCATGTACTGATTAATGACTTCGCTTCGTGACTATTTGTCAATGAAACCAAGCAAATAGATCCACACCCGATACGCGGCGAGATGCAGAGATTAACGAAGAATAATAGTCACCTTCAGAACTGTAGATTGACACGACCCGATAACATTTACTTTTAACTTTACAAATGTAATTAATTGATACGGATTGATTTTCAGTGTATTTTTTAGCTTGAATGACTAGAGGAGCAGGCGGCTCGCTTGATGGTAAGCGCCATTTTCGATACCTACTACCCAGATATTTTTATTATAATATGCTTTCTACTGCGTTCCTCATAAAATAAGTTAAGTCTCATAATGTCCAGTAATTTAACTGGCTACAATGTCCTTCCAACTGGAATACTACAATCCTACAATCCACAATCGGAATACTATAATTTCACAAGGTGGTAGGTCCCTTGTATGTGAGAGGCCGTCTGGGTTGGTACCACCGCTTTGTCTATTCCTGCAGCAACGGTATGTAAACACTGTTGATTTTCAGTTTGAAGGACATTGACGCCTGGGAAATTACTGGGCATTATGAGACTTATTACGTATGTCTCAGGATGACGAGCTCAGTTCAGTGCCATGCAGTGCTTTGTAATTCAAAGTTCGGTGTGGCGTTGCTTCTGTTTATGAGCAGGCGTGGCGCATACCGTCACGGGAGCGCCTTGCTCGTCTCGCATTGTAATCAAATAAAAAAAACACTACTTGTTACAATAACTTTAACAATAACCAACGGATGGTGCAATTTGTACTTAATTAAATTTTTTAAAGTAATACTTTCTCGATTTACCTAACATTAAATAAGCTGTGTTGAATAAATCCAATAACGCTTTTGATATAGAATATTGAAATAAAATATTCCCGCCGAGGAATGCATTGTCTAAGCTTGTTCATAAAATAGTAATATTTAAAAGTGCGCAAGCGAATATCTAAATCCACCCGTCTGGGTTAACAAAATCTTACTATCGCACATTTAGGGGCAATAAAACAGATTTATAGATCTAATTTTAAGTTTTTATTTCAACTACTGATCCTAGATAACATTCAATGTGTTTCTTTTTTCCCAAATTGTACTTATAATTCGAATAATTGTGTATCTGTAATATCACTGTTTATTTAAATTGGGTAATGGATTATTCAAAATGTATTCAGTACATGGATCTCAGTATTTTTATATACATAATCTTTACATAATGTAGATTAAAGTAATTTAAATATGTATATCTTTAACCGAGTTTATGTACGTATCTGCTACCATTGGAAAACTATTTATATCTTCCTTATGTCAGTTATTCTAAACTAACAGATAACATAATTATGCTAATAATATGCTTTATTCAGTTAAATTTTGCAGTAAACAATTCATCCAATCAAAAGACAAAAATATAAAACAAAATAAGGGAAGAAAAAAAAGCATATATTTTTACATCTGTATTTGAAACTAAGCATACCACGGTTGCTTTTGTCATAGATTTAAAGCGCTTTCAGCACATAAAGCGGAGCATACTGTAATACTAAATAATGTTCTCCGAAGATATACAATATAATATAGATAGAAGATTTTAAAAGCGCTTCAAAAAGTAAAGCGCCTACTAGAATCTGTTACGCAATGTTGCTCAGCGTAGTTGCTTGAACATTTTGAGTAGGCAGCTAATTAGCAGCAACCATTTTCATTATCGCTTTGATGTCAAAGTGTGTGTCCCTTTGTTACCTAATGGAGGAGGAAAATGTTTAATAATAAATCCGATAGTAGGTTTGTTAATTTCCGTATTACAGCATACAATCGCTACCAGTCTATGTAGTTTTAGTATGTATTCTATAAAGAATGTTTTGTGGCCAACAGAGTGTCAAAGATTTCAAGACACCCGAAGGTCTCCGACTTAGTTTAACGACTGCTGTTAGTTGTTAATAACCAGGATCTACTATTTTATGCTAACTGTGCGTCTCCGAAGAATGGAGACGCACAGTTGAAATACCACTAAGGGGTCACCCATCCATAGACTGACTGCGCCATCATTTACCGATTAGTGAGTACAACTGGTTCGAAAAGCGTTTAAATTTTCACTATCAATGACTTACGATAGAAATGCATGAGCAAGAAATACATTATATTAGCTACGTAGGTATTTTTTTACAATAATTCTATGATAAATCTAAGGGAAAATCAAAATAACCTTTTTTCGCTCATGACGGACCTACTACTTAGTAATTTATCACACCATGTCGGTTACGAATTAAAAATCCAAAAAAAGAAAGAACGAAAGAAAGCATTTACTGGCAGTCATTATATGCTACATGTACAATTTGATGGCTGGTTTGTTTTTGAATAGTACAACTCACACAAGGTTATCGAACATGTGTCATCCATTTCAAAGTCAAAGAACGCTGCCAGGAAACTACTTTGTTTTTTCAAGGACGCCCACTGCATGGTCTTAAGAACTAGTTACATGAAATAAAAATTTAAACTGAACATTTAAGGCCCAACAATAATGCATATGGCAATGTTAAAAATATCCATAATTATTATTGTTCCTGGCCGTGTTGTTTCATTCAATAACCTCAATAGTCTAGGGGCAGCGTTTTTAGGCTGAGAAACCGTGATATTTTGCGTTCAAATCCTAGGTCAGCCAACACAATTGGCGTTTGAATGTTCAATACTCAAAATCGCACATGCCTGGAATTGGAATTTTTTACTTGTATGGCGATAGGCTCCCCAACATCACATCATAGCATAGAAATAAGTTCGGTGAAATGAGGGTGTAACGCTCGTTGCATCTCTGCCTATACCTTCGGGGATACGGGCGTGAGCTTATGTATTGCTTCATGAGACGTTTATTATCCTACGAAAAATCCTACAGTCAATCACTCAAGTGATTGTGTTTCAAGTATGTATTAATCATCCTTACTGAATCAATGGTTTTTTAATAACTCCATAGCATTATCAATAATAGTAATGTTGCTCATATATTACGTTTTAGAGGCGTAAAAAAAATGAAACACTTTGCAAAAGAACGTGTAACCGCAACGTCCGTATGTAAAACACACTAAAATTTAACGTTTCAACGCTTTCCTAATCTTAATATCAGAGGCACCTTTGATATCCCCGGGGCGCCATTTATAAGAAACAAAGCGAGCGGTGAAATTTTGTAGGCAGCGGACGGCGACCGACGGCATGCCGTCCAATATTCAAAACAATCTAGCGCTACTTCCACAGGGATTAAGAAAAGAGATTTGTATTTTCCTCGTAAGAATAATGGAAACAGCCAGAGAGAATGATAAGGGTACAGGACAGGGCGCCAACGCGATAAGTTACCTCGGACGGCCGCATTATGTCGGCCTCGTTCGATACAAGACTTCAATTGGATTACTACATCGCACCTGGAATTAGTATCAGGTTGATCCGATTGTTTTCGTTACGTCCGATTAACCCATATTTTGTAGATACGATTGTTTGACGTCACGTTACGTCCTCGATTTTTCTATCAAGCCATGGGCGTCGGGTCACATCGGGTCCCGCCGGTTCACAAATGCACCGCGCATGCGTGCAAATTGCGCCAATTTCGCACGCAGCGGCCTCTGCCGGCAGTTCCAGTCCACGAGGAGCTCGGTGGAGGGATGTTGCATCGCGCGAGCCCATGGCCAACGGACGGAGTGTCAAAAATTTGAAAATGGAATAGTTTGAAAGTGATGCATCGTGGCACGGAACCAGCGGCTCGCTCCGATGTATTCGCGATTATCAACTTTAAAGACTAATTTAGTGTTGTGTGTTAGGTTAGGTTGCAGTGTTTGAATTAGGATAATTAATTGTCGGAGGATGGTTTTGTTGTATATATATTCGGTACGTGTTCGTGTAGGTTGTACGTAGGTGTATTTAGCATAAGTTTGATTGTAGTGTCCGCCGCGGTGTTATTGAAGTACCAGTAGGTATAACCTTGACACGTTTTCCCGCGCTAGCGCCCCAACCTTGTTTTTAGTTGCACTCTCTCTTGACATTTAACGCAAAAGCGTGTACTCTTTTACTAATTATAGACGACTATGTTTAGTGGCAAATTCTAATCGTCATTCGTATTTCAGTAAAATAATATACCTAGAAGTTTAGCCTGTGTGAAGTAAAATAAAATATAAACCATGTGTGTTAGGGAAAGTTGTAATGTTGTAAAATTCCAATTAAAGTAATTTGAAAATTAAATTCTACAAAACATTCATGAAGTTTGTAAACATGGAGCCCTTGTGACCACTTCAGTGAGGAGATACGTGGCGCTATCAAAATGAAAATTTTAAAAGGTGAGCCAATTTATTTTGTATTTTCTTTTTTCTTGTAAACTTTTTCAAACATCATCTCCGGAGTCAGAATAGTCATCATTGGTATTCATGTTTTTGAATTACGAACTAAAGATTCGACCGCATTTTAATTTAAAAGTGTACATAATAGAATTTGGCCAAAAAAAATATATTTTTTTAATTTTGTTAACCTATAATTTTCATCACGTCCATCAACAAGCAGCATTACATGATTGAGGTCCTGCTAGGGCAAAGCATGACAATGTGGTTTAAAAATCATCCACGGATTTCAGGTATTCTTCTCACTTTTAATACATATTCATAATATAGATTACAACTCTTAGGTAATTACATTAAATGAAATAAAGCCTACCGTAGTTAATTATCATAAAAAAACCTTCTTCGACTTTCATTAATCCCAGTGGGGTTGGCGCAACATGTTATAGATAGATTCTTGTAGTTTTTACAACTGGCCGTCTGTCTGACGTCAACCTCTTTGGGGAGAAGACACCCAGACCCAGAACAATAATTATTTATGGATCACACGTTTGTCACGGTGCGGCACGAACCCACGGCTTCTCGCTTCACAGCCGGCTTCTCGCCTACTGCGCCACGGAGTTTATCACATTATCATATAGAATACCATGTTATATTTAAATGTATCATTATTTTTCTTTTATTATACCTACACCATTCAGGAACGTTTTGGGTAATTGGTCCCTAAATGTAGTAACATGAAGGACAAGAGGAAAAATTACAAAATTTATATTATTTGAAACAAGGCAAATGCAAAACACGAAAAGTCACGAAATTTATGAGATATCCGGAAACTCAAATCCCCCAACCCTTTTCAATTCCTTAATTATTCCTTTCACTTGAGGCTGGCAACGCGCTCATGACTCTTCTGGTATAGTGGGCTTACCATGGGATCACTTACCATCAGGTGACTCCCTCGTTTATCACATTATGAAATATTAAAAATATAGCATAAGCCAAAGCGCTTAAGTAAGAAGACGGACCCTGGCACTAAGCCGGGATAACGCTGGGCAGAAAGAAAGAATAGCATAAGCCGATAAACTATATTATTTTATTATAATTAAGAATCGTAGGTACTACGCAAGTACGGTCTGTTTGCTAATCTCCACATTTTCAAATAGTGTTATATTAAATTTCATAACACTTTTGGCTTAATCTTAAAACGACTCATCAGTATGCCGCCCGTGCCCTGATATATCTGAAAAGAAACTTATTTTAAAGCATAGACCAGTAAAAGAACAAGTGGGTCACCTGATGGTAATGGATCCCCGCCCATGTACCTACGCTCACAATACCAGAAGAATTATAGGCGTGTTGCCGACCTTAAAAGAAAGGTATAATTAAGGGATTCGGAAGGGGAGGGAGATTTGGGCCTCTGGATATGTCACTCACCGTACGAAACGCAGCAGCAAGCCGTTACATTATGTCGGTTATCTGTGAGACAGTGGTAACGATTTGGTCGAGTCGGCCCGTTCATGCTGTGGACAAAAATGTCTACATAGTATTCCTCGACGTTCGATATTCTTCTTCTACCTATCCTTATCCCACTCACAGTGAGGTCAGCGCAACATGATTTTTAATACTTGTTACAAAAAGAGTTGTTTCCCTTGTATGCGAGAGGCCGTCTGGGTTGGTACCACCGCTTTGTCTATTTCTGCCGCAAAGCAACCGTGTGTAAGCACTGTTGTGTTTCGGTTTGAAGGACATTGAAGCCAGTGAAATTACTGGGCATTATGAGACTTGACATCTTATGTCTCGGGGTGGCGAGCGCAGTTTATTGCCATGCAGTGCTTTGTAATTCAAAGTTCTGTGTGGTATTACAGGTTACTTCTCTTTATGAGCAGGCGTGGCGCTTACCATCATGCGAGTACTTTGCTCGTCTCGTCATTCAATCAAATAAAAAAAGAAAATTTACAGTTAAATCCAGAGTTCGGTTCACCACGGGTTTCATTACTAGGATTACACATTAGTTAGTACAGTGTCATGAAATAATTTGTGATTCAAAGTTCTTAGATGTGTGGCTATTATTAAACATATGTTGCGGTTCTTTGCTTCATCTAAGTCATTCAAGAAAATATTCTGTTGTGTTTTTTTTTATAGCATAGGCCAGCAAACGAGCAAGTGGGTCACCTGATGGTAAGTGATCTCCACCGCCCATGTACGCCCACCACCAGAAGAAAAATGGGCGCGTTGCCGACCTTAAAGGGAAGGGATAATAATTAGGGATTGGGAAGGGGAAGGGATTTGGACTTTCGGTTATCTCACTCACCGTACGAAACGCAGCAGCAAGCCGCTACTTTACGTCGGTTTTCTGTGAGACAGTGGTAACGATCCGGTCGAGCCGGCCCATTCATGCTGCAGACAAAACTGTCTACAGCGTGGCTCTACCACTCTAAAAAACGTGACGTCACGCCAAACATAATTTCACGAGCAGGACTTGCCGTGGGCATTTTTGTTTCCAACAAACTTCTACGATTTCCCTAAAACGTGACCAAGCTATCTACGGTACCGGGGTTTATCATGTTGCGAAATTTGTTTCGCACCAAATAAGAAACTTATTTGTTAATTGCTTTTCTTTGAAAACACTGCTAGAAGGCATAGAATATTGATTATGTGATTAGCAATCTTTTTGAAAGAGAAGGTTTTCAATTCGGCGATTTTATTTTTGATTAATTATTTATGTATGTACGATAGCTCAACGGGGAGTGGTACGGACTGTCGAGACGAAAGTCGCAGGTTCGAAACCAGCCCCTAGAGCATGTACCTCTGACTTTTCTAAGCTATGTGTATATTAATTGTTTATTACCGCTTGCTTTATGTTACTTTAGTAACACAATATATCATCGTTATTATGTATTTACATTCAGTCAGTCAGCATATTCGTCGATGTAGTGGTATAGTATTGAAATTTGGAACTAGCGAAATCACTAGGCATTATGAGACTTAACAGCTTATGTCTCGGGAGGACCTACACAGTCCCAGTGCCATGCAGTGCTTTGTAACTCAAAGTTCTGTGCGGTGCTGCTTGTTTATGGGCAGGCGTGACGCTTACCAGTAAGGGACAGCGACCTGCTTGCTTCGTCATAACTAAGAAAAACTCTATTCTAAATTCAATAAGAAAATACCTGAAACTAACTCTAGAAAGTTCTAAAACTTGTAAATTAAAAGTATTTTCACAATAGCTCCGTTAAGGACTCGACCCTGCAACACAGCGCTTTAGAGGTTGTGGACCCGATTCGTCTGGGTCCACGACCCTGGAGCATCACCTTTGTCTAACCTCTGCAAGCAGGCCGTTACACTCGCCAAAACCTGCGTAATTTATATTCTAAGCCAATAAAACCTGCATGAATGATGGATGGTATTGTCTGTAGAAGACTGGATTTATTCGACTTTGTATTATCTATGTAAAATAGTTTGTTTTATTTTATATTGTTTTCTTGATGATAGAAACTATAATGATGGTGTGTGATGACGAGCCTGATTATCCTCCCGGCATAAAACATTTATACAATTTATTTTTTCTTTTTAGTTCGATTGCAATATTTAATATTATTTATGGGAAATATTACGAATGAAAATGATGTAAAGTGGAATTAAGGAAACATCGCGAGGAAACCTGCATACCTGAGAAGTTCTCCATAACATTTCAAAAGTATGTGAAGTCTACCAACCCGTATTAGGCCTGTGTGGTGGGCTAAGGCCTAACCCCTCTCATTTTGTAGGCCCGTGGACAACAGTGAGACGTGTATACTACAGGACTAGTATTATTATTATAGATACATACTCACGCTTGTAACCCCTGAAGGGGTAGGCAGAGGTGTAACCAGTACACCGACAGTTCTTCAAGCTTATTTCCATCCCATTATGTGATACAGGTCGAGCCAATCGCCATACCGGATGTAGTATACTCCGGGCTGATACTGAGCATTTCGTGATAGAAAAACCCAATATCACTTTTAACCCAGACCCAGCACAGTAATTGTTGTACCGCGTACGCATTACAATTACTGTGCCACTGATGCAGTCAATCTTCTTCTATAAAATGAAGTCGCTTCCGCTGTCTGTTCGCTTATATCTTTTAACCTATTTAACGGATTTTAATGCAGTTAGAGATAGTGTGATTCATGAGGAAGGTTTATATGTATAATACGTACATATTATAGTACAGAAAAGCCGATAAATTCAAAGATTTTTAATGTGATGTCGTAACAAACATATTTTTGCGAAGCCAGCGCGGGTCGCTAGTTTAATATAAAATCTAAATATATAAAACTCAAAGGTGACTGACTGACTGACTGGTATAGTGATCTATCAATGCACAGCCCAAACCACTGGAGGGATCGGGCTGAAATTTGGCATGCAGATAGATGTTATGACGTAGGCATCCGCTAAGAAAGGATTTTAATAAATTCTATCCCCAAGGGGATAAAATAGGGGATGACAGTTTGTATGAAAATCACGCGGGCGCAGCCGCGAGCAAAAGCTAGTAATATATAAAGTGAATACAAAAATGGAGTATTAGAACTCAAACACAGATAATGTTGAAGATGCGTCCCTCGGGCTCTATGAAAACAGTTTATTAAACCGTACAAACGGCCACCGCCCAGGAGACCTCTTAGTATGTTTAAGCATAATTCGAGCTCAGTATTCACAGTATCACTGTAAGCGTGAATACGTGAAGGACGTGGAATTATGAAATGAATTTACACATGAATCGTTTCCCATTCATGGAGAGTTGCGTGGTGCTAAGCCGTTCATGTTTTAAGTGAAAATGTGATGAGATCCTACCATTGTTACCATCTGCACATTCACGATTTCATAAAAATAGTGTTGCATAAATAATTCGAGTTCTGTTCAACACTGTTCCGTTTCGTTGACCCAGAACTTTGTACTTAAATGCGAGTATTTTCTTTGGGCCTTTTTATTGTATGTAAATGTCGAGTTTTCCTCCAATGATAATGGAGAATGTAATTCGGTAAAGTTTGTTCAAACGAGAAATGCCGAAGTTGTTGAGTACGTTTTTTTTTGCATTTCTTTTGCTGAAACGTATTGCGTCTCGAGAACTTTGCGCCGTATTTATTTTTTATTCTGGCTCAGCAAAGTGACTACGCTACACCTGATGGTAAGTGTAGCGTAATACAGGAATAGTGTAGAACAACAACAAACAATGTGTTTACCGTAGGACGGCAAGATCATGCCGGCCTGCCTAACTGCTTCTTCACACTCCGTTTAAAGGACCCCATATTTTAGGAAGGAGGGAACACGTGTGCCGGCAAACTATTCCACAGCTTAATGGTCCGGCAGAAGTATGATTTAGCGAACTTTTTAGTTCGAGCCGAGATGGGGGTTTTTAGGCGTGGTTCTGTTTAGGCATATTACTTCTTTTTCTGGACGGATTACCTCGGTGACGTAGATGTAATGTATACGCGGTACGACTGCTGTGCTCAGGTCTCGGATTCGATTCCAAATTGGGTAAAAGTGATATTGGGTTTTTCTATCACGAAATAATCAATATCAACCCGGAGGCCGGAATTGTGCCCGGTATGGCGATAGAATCGTCTTTCAGACCAGCGCACGAAACCTTACACCTATGCCTACCCCTTCGGGTAATACAGGCGGGGAATGCGTCAGGTGTCACATTACTTGTGGATATTCCAGAGTAATAAAATAAAATGGTGAATTTAATTCTTTTTAATACGCAGAAGATAGTGTAATCTTTAACATTTTATACACATATGAGACTTTCCATTAAAGTAAGTTTACTTACGATTTCTGGTTAGAAAGAGTTGTATTTCAAAGGTCGACGTAGTCTTGCTATTTTGCTACTACATGTGAGTAGGCGCTTACCCTCGGGCGACCGACTTGGAAGGAGCTTCTTTAAAGCGAATAAAATATATATCTAAATGAATCTAGTTTTTAGACTGTATGATGATACCAGAGATTATCATGCCAATTTCACGCCGTCAAAGATTATGATAATGGCGTTGCGTCCCGAGAAACCTTCAATATTTCGCCTTATATTTGTTTCAAATTCTTCTATTATATTCCTACGGCGTCTCTATGTGTAGGCATTTTTATGGGTATTGTCTGTGGATTTATCAATTTCTTTTTTCACAAAAATATATGTAACAGACCCGAAAAAATTAAAAACTCAAAATAAAACTAAACAATTTTGAGCAAGTTCAATCATCGGCTATTAAACTACACCCACATACTCAAAATGTTTAAAATATTTAGTTTTATATTTAGCATTAGTTTTGAAATTTAGCTCCCGTTGCAGCTTAAGGGGTTAGACGGCGGTCGCCTCATATCATAATATAATTCATTGATATTAAACTGAATATTTATTTATCAGTTCGTCTTCTATATAATTAATCTGATTGCAATGAAACTTTGATGAATTATTGGGCGCGGGCGCGGGCGAGTTAATAAGAATAAGAGAAAAAGAGGCGTGTTAACACATGCCAGGCACAGCTAGTTATTTGTAAAAAAGTAGAAGATATTTTTATTGCGAAGAAAAGCGTGATATTTATAGAATATAACTACGTGAGGCTATAACGCTTTCTTTACTTAAAACAAGAGAGAGGACTGAATAAATCTCTCTAACTTTATGAATTCTCGGAACTACCCGTAACAAAAAGGTATCCTAAAATATAACATATATTTCTTCTTTCTGTCTGCCTTATATTATCCCGTTTCAGGGCCAGGATCCGCCTTTCTTCTAAGACGCCTTTATTATAAGAAAGTGTTTTTTAAAAACAATAATTTTCTGAATTCACAATACACAACAGCTATTAACATCAATATAATTAAACCGGGATAATTTACCCCAAAAAGATATTTACACCAAAAGAGCTTGTAAATTAATAAAATTTGATTAATAACCCATTCAGCCTCTTATCATTCCACGAACATCAAACCAGTGAGGTGTTAAATTAAAATGAAATCCGCGCGTGTATTGTTCCGAAACGATACATTTACGATTGTACCCCGAATATATTACACGAAAATGTGTACAGGACAAAAGGAAAAACGGCTAAACCGGCATAAACTCCCATTACAGGAATTAAAACGCTATATTCTAATTCTGTTTTGCCGTGAGAGTCAAAAATTTATTTATTTTAGGGTCCAGGTAGCTTGCTCCCTAACGCTGTGTAATTGTCCGTGTATGTTGCAATTTAAATATTCCATTATAATAAGATTTTATGGATATTATTGTTCACAATACCAACATACGTTTCATGCAATTACAAGTAACAAGGTTTAATTAAGTGGACTGCGGTGTTAGAATGTGGCGTAAAAACACGAAACGAACGTTTGTGCCGTTTGATTGTGATTGGTCGAGAGACTGACGTGCGACGTTTTCCGATATAAATCTGAGACGATGTAAAGGAGCGTTCCGTTTTTGAACTTTTACTTTCTAAGGGGGCTGTTCTGGGTGCCAAAAACTTCTGAGTGTGTTGGTTTAATTTTCTTATACAATCATTGAGGTCGTAGTGTGGACTCAGCGAAGCGATTGGGGAGTAATAGCAGGTGGTTTTACGGTGAGGTCTCATAGTCACGCTGAGTTAGAATAAATCACAGCCCATGTGTTTTTATTATGGTACTGCAAAGTGACTATACTGGACCTTGATTGTAATTACTGTACAGTCTAAAATACCGTTGAGAGACATTGCGTCCGACTGTAGCCAGAATTAACCTGGCCTGAAGTTACTGGATTTACACTGGCTGCTTTTGAAACGCGACTCGCCTGATCGAGCCACTATTGCGGGACTTTCACCATGAGTACGGTGGTCGCTATCCAGTCGGATATAAAAATGTATCACCTTCCGCCAGCTATCATTTGGTATATGAAATTACCTATCAATTGGTTCTCGTAAGCACAAAAAGGATTTTCAAGGTATTGATCTGAATAACGGAACCGTTTTTTTTTTCTTTTTTTTGTGTTGACGCTTGCTGTAAGCCTGACGAGAGTCGGCTGTATATAGCTTCACCGGACTTTCGGGTGAGCGCTTGAGGCGCTCTCAACCCTTGAGAAGCTCTCAACCCTTAAGGGAACCTTAAGGTATTAAGGTTCGGAAAAGAGAACAATGCAGAGTGGAATAGGAATAACTTAATAACAATAATTAATTAACGCATATTGGAATGAAGATGATCCCCAAGACGTTTCATTCATCAGCAATTTAAGTACGGCCACTACTGTCAGCAAAATCCAACAAAGTGACGGTCCTAAACAATTTACAATCAACTAACCCAACCGCGTTGTCTAATAGTATTTGCATAAATACTAAATGGAACTAGTGAATCAACAGATAGGCAATTGATGCAGAAACCAATAATGTAGGCCACAATTCTACGCCTCCAATCAACGGCGTCCTACTTCAAAGCTGTGACGATGTATCTGGGGGAGACTGGGGATTGTATAAGTGAGCTATATTTTTCTGTAAACGTTAGCATTTTTTCCAATAGATTAGTTTGGTTATGTAACAATTGAATACTGCGTGGTGTTCGTTTGTTCTATTGTATTGTATCTGTAATCATTTATCTCGGTGCGGGGATCGAACCCGTGGTCTCTCCCTTCACAGCCGGCTACTCGCCCGCTGTGCGCCACTGAGGCTGTCAAAGTCAAAGTTTGATCCAAGGCCTGGGGTTACCCCGGTTTAATGCTATAGTCCGCCTTTCCATCATGATTGGATTGGTATTATGTGGGGCGACTATCCGTCTGACCCCCACCGGGAACCAAGCTTTAACATTGCGTCGTCCATTAACAAAGTGTGTAACGTGCAGGTTGGCTTTGGTCCTAAGATGTTGGTGACCCACTTACACTACACTTTTAGAGTGGTAGAGCCACGCTGTAGACAGTTTTGTCTACAGCATGAATGGGCTGGCTCGACCGGATCGTTACCACTGTCTCACAGAAAACCGACGTAAAGTAGCGGCTTGCTGCTGCGTTTCGTACGGTGAGTGAGATATCCGGAAGCCCAAATCCCCTCCCCTTCCCAATCCCTAATTATCCCTTTCCTGTAAGGTCGGCAACGCGCCCATCATTCTTCTGGTGGTGGGCGTACATGGGCGGTGGAGATCACTTATCATCAGGTGACCCACTTTCTCGTTTGCCGGCCTATGCTATAAAAAAAAAAAAACTACCAATATAATAAACGCTACATAATATAAATTAAATTTGAATTACTAATTAACATTATGACTACCTCGGTGGCGCAATTGTATTGAGCACGCGCTACGACTGCTGTGCTGAGGTCTTGGGTTTGATTCCAGGTCGGGTAAAGTGATATTGGGTCTTTTATCATGCTCAGTATTAGCTAGGAGTTTGGACTTTTGCCTGATATGGCATTACACTCGCCCTTATCACATCAAGGGACGGAAATAAGCTAAGCGAAATGTGGGTGTACTATATCTGCCTACCACTTTGGGGATTACAGGCGTGAGTGCGGCCCCATAATTTATACTTTATTATTCTGTTTTACTACGAAAGCAACAGATTTTAATTTCCTTAAGACTTAAATAAATAAAATAAAATCTTGCCATTCCTAATAAATGTATGTATTAAATAACTAATACGCTGTAATCACAGACAACTTAACCGGAGTAGTCTGTGGCTAGAACAGTTAACGCACTATAAATAAATTTTAAACAGACAATGAAGCTTAGCAATTATTATTAATTGTTGGCGAAAACCCGTCTAGCCTTGAGCGTTTCCAAAGTGGTCGACGGCTTTAGGCAGTTTCACCGGGATTGTAATGAAACATTTTGTCGAACCACCCCTAGGTTGTCGTGACGTCAGTTGGGTTAAGGCTTGTGTAAATTTTAATAACTGTTACTCCATTATGACTGAAATTCTATTTGTTTAAAAATGGTGTAAATGGTATAAATACAATTTACAATGTACAATTGTGCAAGATGAAAGAAACGTACCACCAAATGTTTCTTCTGAAAAGGTTTTTCTGAAAAGTCTAATTTTCCGGTCTACAATTTCTTTCTTACAAATCATTTTGTATCAGAAATGCAACGTATCGTATTATAAAATTCATAATTTGAAAACTGCCATCGTCATATTTTTGCCTTGGACAGGACGTTATTGGCGCAAAAGTAATTTCAAAGATTTTTATTCCGAATAAGTAATAAATAATGCGTTAGTTAATTAATTACTTCCATAATAACAACCCGATTCCATCTTCCGAATACTGAAACGCTAGTCAACTGGCCGTTGGGTAATGGCGACTAGTTTTCACACAATTTTGCCAACTAAGCGATCCTCAACATGTATAAAACGATCTTAAATGCTTAATAGCGCTTGAGTATTCGGCATAAGTCACGCGATTCAATTGTCACAGGGCGCGCAAGGCAAAAAAATAGCACCACAACAGAACTAAGAACTGTATTCACAAACAATATGTAAACTCTTTGCTAAGTCTAAATTTCTGAGCACATTATTCTGTTTTTATTTAGCGACCAAAACTAACCTATGAAATATACATGGCGAACGTTCCTAGATCAAGTCGAAGATATTCCCGAGAAAGCCCAGGTCAGAAGTACTCTCAACCGACGTGCATGCATGAAGAATGTAATGAGAGAGAAAGATGCCAAAGAGGTATGTAAGGATCATAGCAGCTGGAAGTTCGTTGTCTCTGCCTACCCCTATGGGAAACAGGCGTGCGTCTATGTATATACGTACTAATCTATGACTTATACAGACATCGCCACTATGTGTTCATGTGTGCTTTGAGGTCCCATAGTGACGTTTATAAATACGGCGGTAGAATAGACTATTACCTTGATATCGCATATCATTACCACACACATATAGCCTTAACCTTAGCCACGTCTGCATAAATGGATTTGTCCCAAAAACATGAGCGTAATCCAAACAAATGACGCAGCGAGTGATATTAAAGGCCTTGTTCCGCCGCCCAGAATTATCCTGCGCAGTACGCAGATACGTATGTATGCCGGCAAAGAGGCTCTACGACGCATTGTTATTGATTTCTTATGGTAACTTCCGCATCGCATTATCGTAAAATTTGTTTTATTTCATAAAAGTATTGTAAGTGTTTTTTGTTCTGGCATGGCATAGTAACAACACTGAATCTGATGGAAAAAAAATGCAGTTCAACATAATGTTGAAAGAGTTACCAGAATTGTTCTGGCCTGAAGTTACTGGATATACACTGGCTGACCCCGGAAGACGTCTCGCTGAAACGAGCCACGAGTGTTTTACTATGTGTATATGTATGGTGGCTAGCTTCATAGCGTCATTATGTTAATTAGCTTGAGTGTAATACTTTAATTCGTTGATTCTGAAAAATCAGAACTTGTCTATTTCCGCTTTGATTATTTCTACCGTCGCAGCTTTGTATAAGCACTGTTGTGTTTCAGCTTAAAGGAAATTGACGTCAGTGAAATGACTGGGCATTATAAGTCATAGAATTTATTTCTCGAAGTGATGAACGCCGTCCTGTGCCATGCAGTATTTTATTACTCGAAGTTCTGGTTGGTACTGCTTCTGTTTATAGGCAGACGTGACGCTTACCATCTGGCGAACGACTTTTTCGTCTCGTTATTATTCCTAATATAAAAATCTGTTCCTTAATGAAATAAAACTAATTTAAACGATTTTTTTAAATCCGTTTAAATTAGTTTTATTTCAATGAGTAACATTCGCGTAAACGTAAGAAATCATTCTGTTCCTTCATTTTTATTTTGAAATTCCTTTGAATTAAGTACGAGATATCAAAAGATCTGGTATACATCATTCCGTCAATTTACATTAATACCTACCTCTTTTATAGTTAGTATTAATATAGTTAATTTATATTTACATTAGCCGTTCCGCATGGTTTCACCCGCGTGCATATGTTTTATCTGCTCCGCTCCCATGTTTCATACAAAGTTCAAGCCCGCCTTTTACCCCCTTAAATTTTTTATTTCCAAAAAAGCCTTTCTTTACATTACGTACATTACATAAAATATAATCTGACCAAATTTCATGTTCCTAGCTTTAGTAGTTTTTGAGATAACATTATTAGTGAGTGAGAGATTTTTCGCTTTTATACATGGCTTCTTTGCAAGAACAGTGTGTTGTCTCAAATGTTTCGAAAATAATTCAGCTAAAATCGAATTAGTGTAAGTTCTGAAGGTAGCCAACGAGAATGCATAAGGACCGTTTATTCATTAAAGTATCCAAGGCGGATGCAGTATTTAGTATTTAACAGTGCGATAAAAAGAAGAAATAGAAAATGTTGGATTCCAAAGCTTTTTACTTTATCCTTTAGTTTCTTCAATAGCTTACTATTGCTAATTAACTTTGTTTCACAATATATCTCAGTGTGAGAATTTTAGCAATTTTATGGTAAACTAGCTTTTGCTCGCGGCTCCGCCCGCGTGAACAGCATTTTCCGAGATAAAAGTAGCCTGTAACCGTCTCCAGGGTCCCATCTATCCCTGTAGATAAATTCATCAAAACCGGTTCAGTTATTTAGGCGTGAAAGCGTAACAAACAAACTCACTTTCGCATTAACTTTCACCCCCCTTTTCAACTCTTATTAACTAAAATTTCCAAAATTCCTGAAACACGTATTTATTTGTTTTACGTCAATAACCGAAATACAAAATTTTGTTTATGTAACTTTCAAAATGACGGACTTTCATACATAAGATCATCCCCTATTTTGACCCCTTTGGGGTGGAGTTTTCTAAAATCCTTTCTTAGTGGGTGCCTATATAATAAAATGAATATACCGTCCAAATTTCATGCTTGTAGCCTTGATAGTTTGCGCTCGGCGATGATGAATCAGTCAGTCAGTCAGGACATGTTATTTTATAAGTATAGATGTAGACGAATAAGTGGGTCAACTGTTAGGCGATCTCCACAGCCTATTAGTAGCCACGACACCCACCTGTATCGAAAAGAAAGGAAGGGGTTTGGGCCTGAGTAAATTTATAGTTCATTTATTTTGAATTTATTTTTTCTTAATAATTATTCGTAAAGAAATGCTTTATGTATACATTGGTAATTACCTAGGTACGTAGAACATTACTTACACACCCCACAAAATTTATGTGGTTGCTCGTATTTTAAACGTATCCCTTTTAAATTATTTTTCGCCTACCCGCTATATCTTTGTTTAACTACCTGGCCTGATTAATTAAAAACCGTCTTCCCCATTGACCCTTTCTGCAAACACCTTTTATAAATTACATCAGAATTGAAGGAGTCCACCTTTTATTTGCTGTGACACGATTTCTCATTACCCGGTCTCACGTAAATTGTAAGATGGCTCCAATTTTGTGCCAGCACCTGAGTATCGTTTATGGGCTTATATCGTTTATGGGTTGATTACCTCATTCGTAACCAAGCTCAATTTATCACACAAACAATATTGTAACCGGCGGTATTTCTTACGTGACCGTAAAAGCTGACGACCCTGGAACGACTTTATGGCATTTTTCTGCGGTACAATTTTGTGTTGTTGTATCGATTCTTATTTTTTCGTTTTCAATACGTTCGGATCTATTCGGATTCATATTTGAATATTAGAGGATTTGAATGGTTCGATTTTAGTTGATCACCTGCTACATCGTATGCGATTTGAACCATGTGAACTGACTTTCAATGGAATTTATCAATAAACACCATAAAGTTTTTATTGTTTTCAGTTAGTTGAAAATTGGACCTTGTGAATCCTATAATATAAACTAAATTATTTTAAGGTTGAATTATTTTAATTTTAATTTGGCTGTACATAGAGCTATCAAAGGTTACTTGATTATCAAATAATAAATTCATAAAATATTTCTGAAATATTAAAATGCCGCCGTAGAGATAATGGTGGGAGGATACTTGTATCCGACCGGATAGCGACCACCGTACACTGGTGCTAAAACTTGCCATAGTGGCCCACCTTGTGTGGGTCGCGTTCCAGGGTCAGTCAGTGTATATCCGGTTCTCCCCAGGGGGCTTTCCCCCTGATCCTAACCCTTTCCCATCCCTTTTCCTTCCCCTCCCCCTTGGTCCTTTGGCAGGCCGGCATGATCTTGCCGACTTACGATGGACACATTGTTTATCGTTGGTCGACACTATTCCTGGATTGCGCCACACTTACCATCAGGTGTAGCGTAGTCACTTTGCCGAGCCAGTATAAAAAAAAAAAAAAAAAAAAATCAATCAAGAAGTTAATATTCAATGCTCTGTAAAACACCCTACAACTATTTATAGAAATTGATATATGAAATATCTACAAAACAAGGTTACACCACAATAGAAATAGCTTCCCGTTTACATTACTATCAAAGCTTCGCCACAAATCCATCTTGTGTGTAGTTTTTGTTAGAAGGCTGGAGCTTAGTCGTGGCTCTAACGCAATAAATAAAAGATTCGTGAACTATTCTGCTGCATTTTTAAAGTTCTTTGCTTTTTATCTGGCACCATTTTAACCATTTTAACATTTATGGGTTAATGTTCATTCTCTATTATAGAAGATTTTTGTTTTAAAATTGAGCTCTGCAATATGATTCATTAATTTCAATCAGAATTTCTATTAAAAACTGTTGATATATAATTTTAAATAATTTAATAGATAATTTTAAAATGTTTGTTCATTTATTTGAAACAATTTTCGTATTTCATGAGACTACTTCGTTTATTATAAAAGTGTTGACGGTTTATACTAATCAATCCCACCCACACTTCTGGTTACCAAAACTATGTCAGCTTTTTGGTCACGAAAAACTTAATGTAAATATTTTAACGCAACCCAGTTACACAAATATTATAATTTAAAATTTGGAGTCGTCTCTTAGCTCCCCACTTCTGTTTTCGTCAAAGAACTGAGAAACAGTAATTAGAAATTAGTGCATACTCAAATATCAAAGAAATACTTATCTTTATCAAACTGGTACGCATGGGTGCCCACGGAATGATTACTCAGTAACTCCTCGAATTATATTCGAGTGTGCGATATTCGAATTCAGAAGGAAAATTTTAGGTAGAGCGTCATGAATATAAAGAGGCATTTGACGAGACGCTAATCTAAATAAACAGTCCTCGAGATACACACAGAAAATATTTGGGGTTTATTTGCGGCCCATCAGGGTGAATTTGTTGACTTCGCTCAAGATCATGTGCCGGCTAATGCAGATGCGCTTATTACGAATGGTATTATTTACATAATACGTTACGTCATTTACATAATACGCCTTTGTTGCTTCTCATGAGCTAATGGTTAAATGTATTGTAAATATTTTATCTTTAATAGAGTAGAGTTAATAGATTACAAATGAAATGTGTTAATATTTTTGTAATTATCGACCGATTTTTTTAAAATAATAACATAAATAGTAGCGCCAATAAATATTATGAAAATAATATTTATTGTACCGGGGATGCGATCCTGCCAACGGCCTGAGATGTATTAGAAGCAGATGTCAGAGCCAATAGTCCTATTACAGAGTATACTCAAGACCGAGCGAAGTGAAAGTGTCTAAGTAGAAATTCGGACCTTGACAAAAGTCCGAGGTAAAACCAGGCAGAAGAACAATATTATAAAATGTGTGTCCGCCTGTTTGTCTATTTTAGTAATTTGATAATTCGAATATAACCTCCCGTTAAAACCCACGACGTCAATTTATCAAACATATTATGTAACTTTTAAACAGCAGATTTTCTTGAAACAAAGCTAAGAACTATCTTGATTAAACACATTTTCAAACAAAAACCGCATTCTAATTTCAGATGGACGCCAAAATATTTTTCAATATTACGATGGTAATATAATGTTTTAATTTTAATTTTTTACATACTTAATTACTTTCACACTAGAACTCATATGTGCTGATATACGACTTGCTGGCGGCAGAAATAGACAGAACGGTGGTAGGTTATTTAGACGGACTCCATCTATGACTAAGTATAACTAGTTTGCTATGATATAAAATCGGATGTCTTTGAATTGTTTGATTTAATAGTTTTATGTTGTTGATTTCGTAAATAATATTCGTTATTTATTTTGATTCGATTTATAACTTCATGGAAATTATCTAAGGATCACGCTTCAAAGAAACGTAATTTTTATATTTACCTGATGTTTTTCTCTCCTCAGCTTCGTTAACACAAACTTTGTTTGAGTATCTTAGTGTGCTTGAATTAACTTACCGAAACCTGATGTTTGACCCAATTTTATTTGTAGATCACAATCTCTTCTTTAGCTTTGATGTTTTTCTTTGTCCTTTATTGTGTATTATTATTTTGGGTAGACTACATTTTTTTTTACCTGTAAGCGTAATTGTTTTTTAGAATGCTTACTTTGGTTTTAATTTCCTTTGCATACAAACTACGTTATTACGTAGATACTACCCTGATAATACTTAAAGATAATATGGTTGTTACTTAATTACGATTATTTACGAACATAAATAAAAATATATCAAATTTTATATTCAACTAAATTCAGTTTGAATTTATAATACCGATTATTAATAATATTATCTCAAACAATAATGGTAAGACCACAACGCAAAAGTACATGGCATAGCACAATGTGACACACTATTTTAGAGTAACGTCGAAGCTTCTATAAAGTCTAGTGGCAAAGTAATCCACACATATAACCCCAGTATGCAAACCTCAGGTTCACTCTCGTCTATAAACTAATTTGTCTAATGTAAAGGCTAGAGCAGTGGTCGGAAACGACAAAAGTGACATGTAGCAGTACAGGAGCGGTGATTACGTAACTCGTTTTAAATTAAGTTAGCACAGTCACCACCAGTACTCTTGCGTTCACGGCAAAGCTATCAATGTTAATTAAAACCTTTATGTTACCAATGCGATGCTGCCGTATTTTTTATTTATATTCAAAACTAACGATTCCTTCGTTGAATGTTCATGGTATATCGTGATTGCGGCTAAAATAATATGTTTTGTTGATCTGGCTTTATTTTGGCTACAAAGTTAGACTACACAAAACTAATTTTAACATTACCTGCTACTATAAATAAAGTCTAAAGGTGGTTCGTTTCTTACTTATTATAAATCAGGTATAATTAATATTCTACCCTTATTAGAGCTACATATAATCGAGCTGCATCATATTCTATATTGGAGAACACCTAGTTAGCCTTCTCCTGGCAAGGGGTCGTAACATCACATTCCAAAATAAAAACATCGGGTAACCTATATAATATTCATTTTCTTTTCAATTCTTCAAAACAAATCCCTTTATTGGCTGTCATTTCAAAGACTGTCTACTTTATCACACTCGTCACAATAAAGCCAATGAATTTGAAGTAATTTATTACGTTTTGCCTTTTGTTCAATATTCGTCAAAATTTTCTTTTGAGTATTGATAATTATAAGGTTTTATTATTTATTATTTAATATCTTTGATTCTTTATTAAAATACTAATTGTCTAAGTTAGGGATTTCCAAAGGGGTATTCCATATTAACGAAAACCGCAAAGTTTTTAAATTGGTAATTATTTTGTATCAATAGGAAAAAAACTAGAGATAAGATTTTAAAGTAATTTGGCTATGAAAGTCTGAGGTCAATTAGTTCATTCTGGAAAAGGGGTCTCTTACGCAAAATAGTTTGAGAATCCCTGGTCTAAGTCACAAAAGCTAAAAATTCCCAAGGAGTCATTCTTGAGAATATTTAGGTCCCCAATGTGCAGTTACATCGTTCACCGGCTCATGAGCTTGGCCTTAAGTTCGAGAGGCAAACCTTAAACCGTCGTGAATTGAGCCCTGGGGAAAACTTCATCTAACATTCATATAACATACATAGATTAAATCAGCTAAGCATACACTATGGATATTGTTGAATATTTTTTTTGCAAAGTAGTCAAAGCTGGATAAGTAAAAGTTATTAGGACGATGTATCTTTAACAGAAAATAAGAATATTATATTTTTTAAATGTAAAACCTACGATGTAGACAATTTTTTTTACAGCTTGAATTGTCCAGTTCAACTAGTTTGTTTCTCCTATCTCACAGAAAACCAACGTGAAGTAACAGCTTTTTGTTGCGTTAGGAACAGTGACTGAGGTAACCGGAGGCCCTCAAGGCCGGAAGTGGCACTCCACTAAGAGGCCAACAAATTACAACATCAGCTGTTAACACTTGTTTTATTACCTAACTTGATAAAATGAAATATAAACATCCTATGAGAGAGGAATAAAGGCAGGCGTGGCACTTGCCATCAGTCGAGCGACCTGTCAGTTGCATCAATAAAGATAATAAAAAAGATGGAAATAAAAAAAAAGGGGTGGCTATGTTTATAGATAAATAAATATACACACACACACACATACATGATGGTACTAACATAGTGAGAGTTTACTGGGTTTATTGGTTTGTAATAACGAATATTGTCTTGAACTGACCGTATTATCCCAGATGTCAAAGATAGGCATTAATGTATTTTTATTGAACATTAGAAAACTCTAATCTAGTCACAACATTTACGAGTAATTTTAGAGACAAAATATAAACAAACTCATAGTTGGACCGTTGCATTTGCGAGGGACGTTGGTGTGAGACATGATTTGTACTCCATAAATACAGCATCCGTCACCATTGAAATCATTGACATATTAAAATGTTATTAACTTATGTACCATAAATGTTTGATCATCAAATAGATGGAAAAGGCAAACAAAACAGCTGTGCATAAAAAAATATTCGAATTCCTTTCAGTAAATTACAATTGGACTCCAATTGCGCATTTCGTTATAATGGTTGTAACATAACTACGCCTCACGTGTCTAAATCAATATATACGACAGGAAATGTTTTAATTAACATGATTAATGGAGCTGCGTTTCTCTCAATCGTTATTACGTCATGATTAATCCGATTCTCGTTAATACTGGAATGAGCTGTGATTATTCATACATTATGTACTTTAAATGAAAAAAAATGCACAAATACTAATAGATTAGTAATCGTATTGCCAATGGTCGAAATTCATCCAAAATTTGAACGAAATGGAAACAATGCTAAGTAGTTGTTTGTTTGCATTTCTTTTTCGTACATAATATTTTTCCGTGCAGAGAAAGCAATATACTAGTACGTATGTACGAAATGAGATGAACATATACAACAACTTCTTTAGTTTAAGTAAATAAATAACATTTATGAAACAAAAATCTATTTTCAGCATATTTAGAACCAATATATTACAAGGAAAATGTATTAATGTACCGCCTGGGGTAAGGAGGTGAGTGGGGTCTGTCCCATATATTGTTATCGATGAAAATAAATACACTAATGATAAATGACGGCGTAAAAGGGGAGAAAAAACATATTCTTTGCTTAAAGTTAGTGAATAGAACGCTATAACTTAGCACGTAGTGTTTTTGTATCAAAATGGCGTACTTAAAAAACTATATATGAAATTTGTACATTTCAACATTGATCAGTGAAAACTAGCATTTTTGCGTGATCCAGAAGTAAGGCAAGGATAAATTTGCATTTGTGAACACGTTGGCCATAATAGTAGGCCTTTGTGGCTTCGAGATTTCATGTTCAACGTTGGAGATTTCATATCTGATTCAACTGTTGGTTCCGAATTGAGGTCAATATAAAATGGATTTATTTCACAGAAAGCGGTAAATAAAATCTAGGATATTTTTGATGGAATACTGCGTACATCCACGCTTTGCAATGCATCATTTAATTTACCATGAACAGATTTCACAAACATGAAACCTGAAATGAATTCTGCGTTCGTCGGTATTTTAAATGCCCGATAGGAAAATATTTACACGCATAGTACTCTTTAAGTTTAAAAACCTATTTAACTTTTTTGAAATGTTACATTTATAAAAAAATAACAATTTAAAAATATATAAGTAGCACCATCTAATGGCGAGGCATTGCGACCTAAGCCTTCAGTGGTTAGGAACTAGGTTAGGAACTAGGAGAGTAAGGAAGCTACTCATAATGCGTGCCGTATCCAACAACATCTGACTCTTGACCCAACGACCAATTGGAGTGTTGTTTTATCTTTGGTACCAATCCATTAGCAGAAACGACTATCGCAACGATGATCGTTGAGTCTACATCCCACATGTCAGTAATATTGTGTGCCTGTTATTTGGACATTTTGACTTTTTCGGTTTTAACGAAGCTTTTATCACGCGGAATGGTGACAGTTATAAGTATTGTTTGGTACACTAATATCAGATATATAATAGATGTAATATCAGACTTATTGGCAACAATATTATAATAGATTGAACCCAAAATTATTATTATTCAAATATTTATCTATATATGTTAAAAACCTATTTTAGTATTATATAGGCAAACTGCCAAGCTTTGCTAAAAGCATTGACTATGCCTAGTAAAACATCGCAATATCAGTTTCTGTCTAAACTAAAAACTGGCTTAAAAACACATCAACTCTCATATCTTTTTAATTTTCTATAAGGATCAAATTGAAAGGTTTGTTCTTCCAAATCCCAACAGACGCGAACCCATTTGTAAATTGATTTTAATTTTTAAAGAACTTAAAATACAGGATAAAAAACATCACGCAATTTCACCTCTACGTAACATCTCGTAGAATGAAGAATATAAAAATACACATCTGGGGATACAAAGCCGAAGCTAATATATTTTATTATTCCGACAGCACCCATCGCGTCAGTTACGCGTTTTATTCAAATTTCATGCTGCTTGGTCGAAGGCTGTTTACGCTTAAACCTGCGCAAGTATGTCATGTTACTAACCGCATAACTTATTGTAATGAAACAAGAAAATAAAGCATTTTTCATTTTAACCATTATTTATATCGTCCTCGTTTGCAGCATAAGTGAAAAAGCGTTAAAACGGTTAAAAAATTGGAAGACTGAAGCCATAATAACTTACTTTTGAACACGCTTTTATTAGCTTCATACGTATGTTTGTATGTAACGAAATCTTTAAACATGATTTTGACCTCCTTCAAAACCGTTGGATGAAATCGAAATTTGGCATACTTATCAAGGACCGATGACAATGCAATATTAAAAAATAAATAAAAAAGTATTGTAAATTGTGTTTAATTTATAAATTGTGATGTGTGTAAAGTTTACTCATGGCGTCAATAGATGGCGCCAGCGTAATTAGATCGCAGTATGGTTTACTAGTTTATTAAGCTTTTTTATGAAGAACCATTTACATTTTTTCTAAAAAAAAATGTAATAATTTAAAAAAACTAAAAACACGCTTTTATAGAAAATGTAACTAAAAAATGGAAAACAAATTTTAATACATTAGAATGTATTTTATTGTAAAAAATGTATCTATACTTATAAAACATGTCCTGACTGACTGACTGATTCATCATCGCCGAGCGCAAACTATCAAGGCTACAAGCATGAAATTCGGACTGTACATTCATTTTGTTATGTAGGTACCCACTAAGAAAGGATTTTAGAAAATTCCACCTCAAAGGGGTCAAAATAGGGGATGATAATATATATGAAAGTCCGTTATTTTGAAAGTTACATAAGCAAAATTTTATATTTCGGTTATTGACGTAAAACAAATAAATACGTGTTTCAGGAATTTAGGAAATTTTAGTTAATAGAGATGAAAAGGGGGGTGAAAGTTAATGCGAAAGTGAGTTTGTTTGTTACGCTTTCACGCCTAAATCACTGAACCGATTTTGATGAATGTAGCTAGCTTTTGCTCGCGGCTCCGCCCGCGCGAACAGCATTTTCCGGGATAAAAGTTGCCTGTAACCGTCTCCAGGGTCCCATCTATCCCTGTAGATATTTTATTGTAAAAAAATGTATTTTATTATAAAAAAAGCGCCCCTAATATCGGCTTACCTCATATGAGCTGTTTATTAGTATTACCCAATATTGTACGTCAAATGTCGACATGTTACTCAGTTGATAAAAAGGAAAATGCTATATTTAGTCCTAAATACTTATATGTTATACGATACCATTGCACCATTAATAAGAATAAGATCTGTCAGGAGCATATCGAGATATGTAAAATACTAGTTTATACCAAGTTTATTATTTTATATTATGTTTGAAAATGTCTACGTATTTTTTCTTCCTGGCTGGTTGTGATCGATGCCAATACAATCTTTGATCATTTTGAAATCATTGGTTTCGAATAAGCATTTTTTATCCACCGCTAGATTTAAACCCTTATAAAAGTTCGTGCATTTGTTACTAACAAATTCGACGCTATACGTTTCTGAATAATGTTTTGTTTGTTATTTTTTAATCCAACAGCCAATCAACGCCAGTAGTTATGACACGCATAGTTTATATAAATAACACATAGAATTGTTACCGAAAAGTTATACAGTTTTAGTGAATCTGAAATTCGAGTGAACCCGTATTTTTATTTGACATAAAAAAGGGAGGTTCTCATTTCCGAAAATTTTTCATATAATATATTTTGCTCTTTTATGTTTGTACAATATACATCGATTTCTCCGCCTTGTGACGGAAACAATTTCATTCGGTAGAGTTTAGCTGCAATGTGGTCCTATATAAACTTAGTTAAGACTTGATAATGGAGTATTACAGAGTAAAAAAATGAAACTCAAACGTCAACGGACAACAGCTCAATCGTCGCGCTTGTGATATTGATTTGTATTTTACATACCATAGCTATAGTTAATACTGCCAATTTTTTTTTATAAGTGTTAACAAAACTCAAAATACCGACTTCAAAAACACTGAAAAGTGAAAAATAACAATTTCAGTTGACTGGCAGTGACACAGGCACCGACTCCAAAGAGACCTGAAATTGTTATTTTGCACTTCTTAAACTTCTTATTCGTCTTATTTTTTGAACTCGATTGTAAGTTTTGTTATATCAAACATAATACTACGTCTTGATAAAAGTTAAAAAAGTGTTGTCTTAACTGTAAAAGATTGACCTTCTCCCATACAGATATTTAAAAACAGTAATAAAATACCTGTCGGAATTTTCTATCTATTCTCGGCCGAGCAATTTACGCGAAGGTGCGAATACCGTTCAGGAATAAACTAACCTTTGTAATCACAATAAAATGTTGCGACCCTTTGTCTCTTATCGCTATTGTAGTTCGTGCCGGCATTCGGTCTGAATTTTACAAATAACTTAAAATTGATGCGGAAAGGTGGCCAGCGGCCTATTTCGATAATTGCCTGTCTGTATATAATAAATGAAATCCTTGTAGTCGGAATGGTAACTTTTAATATGTTTAGGGTTGGTTAGAGTAGCGTAGTGGACTTACGTGTAATCCCTCTCATTTGTAGAGATCCTTGTTCAGCAGTGGGTAGTATTTAATACAGGGTCTTTAATTTGTATAGATTATAATATATAACTTACAGTGATATAAAAGTGTTCACCTATCTGTGCCGTTCGCATTAATGCAGTCTTTGTAAAAGAGTCTTTACAAATCAATTATTTTTCTATAATCATAATCTTAGTATATATGTAGGTACTGAGTAATTGAGCCACGCTGTAGTCATTTACATTTAGACACACTTTTGTGTATGGGACGAATGGGCCTGCACGATCGGTTTATTACCATCTACAACTGTTCCGTAGAAAACCGACGTAACGTGGAGTGGCAGTTAGCTATTGTGTTTCTTTTTTTATTACATAGGCCGGCAAACGAGCAAGTAAGGTCACCTGATGGTAAGTGATGTACAACCGCCCATGTACGCTTACAATACCAGAAACATACTCGTAGGTGCGATGCCGACCTTTAAGGATAGGGATACCACCGTATATTTCACTCACTGTACGTAACTCAGCATCAAGCCACTACATTACCCTATCGAGCTGGTCCATTTATGCTGTAAGCAATACTGTATACAGCGTGGCTGTATCACTCAAAAAAAAACTGTAAAATAATCAAGACATTTAAGTTTATAAAATTACTAGCAATGGTGGTTTGCCTTGCTAACATTCTATAATGGTATAAATATTTTTACCAATCCTAATGAAACACATCCAAATATAAAATTTGAATTTGTAATATTTGTTCAAGTTTGACAAAAGCAGAATATATTATATTATACAGAATCGATATATTGCGAAGAAAACCCTATCAGCCAAAAGTAGGACGCCGTCCGGACATCGCAACAGATGTCTTGTAGGCCTGACATTTCCGTGACTGTCACAACTCACACCTACCAGTTGATGACTTTCTAGTAAGTTTCAGTTGCTGAAGCAACCAATAACCATCAAAAATTCGCAGAAATAAGGAGATTTAGTCAGAAGTGATGACAGTTTCTAAAGTAGTGCAGTATTCGTTGAGTGTTTAAAATTGTTTCAACTTATCGTTAGAAAAATCATTTATTTTTTCCCTATTTGAAGTCACGAGTATAGTTCTTAGCTTTCATTTGAGACATGATTCATGTGTATATCATTTTAAGGCGGATTCAAATCTTTTGTAAATTATACTATTGTTGAGAGGCCGTCTAGGTTGATACACAGCACTTTGTCTATTTCTGCCGCTAAGCAGCAATATGTCAGCACTGTTGTGTATCGGTTTAAAGGACTTTGAAGCCAGTGAAATTACTTACTGGGCATTATGAGGCTTTCAATATATTTTCCTTAAATATCCGAGTAAAGAACGCATTTCAGTGGTATGCAGTGTACTCGTAATTCAAATTTCTATGTTTAACCTGGTTATGGGGAGGCGTGGCGCTTTCTATCAAGCGAGCGACTTTACTTTTATCATTCAAGCAAAAACAAAAAATATATATGTATAAGTTATTGGAACGAAATTCCTTACAGCAGGCTTGGAGGGGATAGGGATTTCGCTGCGTGACCGAACTGAAAAAAATGTGATAGTAAAACCGTAAGAAAAATGCGTGGAATAAAAGCGTTAAATGAGAAGTGCGCAGGCGCGACAGTCGCATAACCAGCCAGCGTTAGTTCCATTTTTAAAATGAAATTCATTCAGCCAGTTACATATAGTTGAAGTATTTTTATATCTCCTTCGATTTTTAAAAGATTATTACATAAGTTGATAAAAAATGCTATACAATAGCTTTACCGCGGCAGTCTCCGAGTGCCACACGTCTTTTTTTTATTTCTATTTCTATGTAATTTTATGTTGTCAAACAAAAATAAAGAGACATAATATTTTGTTATTTTAGTTGATAATTTGAATTTTTTGCAATTTTTGTCGATTCTACATTAGCCGAAGGAACTTCGTTCCTACCTGGTGTCCCACGACACACACCAATTTTTTTTTTATAATAAAAATACATTTATTTTTATATAAATAAATATTATGAGGTTATCATAGTACACGTAGACTTTTACTTTAAAAATATTTAGAATAAACTAACACAATTTTTCCTTTCGGCTAAAAATTGCGAGTTTGTTACATTACTAATACCTACAAAATCCATTTGCTTTAGTGGAATAGTTTTTCTGTGATTTCCGCGGGGAGTTCAGCAAGGAATACGTACAATATCTTCGTGTATCCATTGTTGTAACTGTGTTTGTATTGTAGTATTCTAGACGAATAAAAACTTATTGCTTCGTTGGATAGATTTATAAATAAAGTAAATGTACATCGCTTTTAAATACAGTTTTATGTTGTAATCTATTCGGAATAATGCTTGTTGACTACGTCTGACCGACTGAGGAAAAACTATTAGAATTCTCAGTATTTTTTTTATTCGATGAATGACGAGACGAGCAAGGCGCTCGCCTGATGGTAAGCACCACGCCTGTCCATAAACACAAGCAATACTACACAGAACTAAATAGGTTGTAGGGTAAGGTTAATTAAGATTAAAAGAAAATAATGCCTGAAGGGATGTCGCGATCGTGGATTTCATAATTAGAACACTATGTTAATAACATCTTCAAGAAATTGATTCAAATATTTATTAAGCTAAATTAGGAATTAAGCAGCGAGAGCTCAGTGGGGAGTAGTATGGACTGTCGAGATGAAAGTCGCAGGTTCGAAGCCCCAAGAGCATACACAAATGACTTTTCTAAGTTACGTGTATATTAATTGTTAATTATCGCTTGCTTTAACGGTGAAGGAAACATCGTGAGGAAACCTACATACGTGAGAACTCGATAACATTTTTCGTAGGTATGTAAAGTCTGCCAACCCGCATTAGGCCAGCGTGGTGGACTAAGGCCTAATCCCTCTCATTCAGTAGAGGAGGCCCGTGCCCAGCAGTGGGACGTATATCATACAGGGCTAGTAAAAAAAATACGAATTGAAGTGAGAGAAAATTGCTATTTTTTCTTAATACATAAAAAAATTGTTAACCCATTTATATAAAATAGGTATTTTACATTCTTTGTCAAAAAAAAAGCTTAAAGCTATTATCCTCATTTCGTTTTGCTATTATATTTTCATACTTTTATTCAAAACCCCTTCAGTAGCTACCTGCTGTGTAATTACTAGAGCCTGAAAAGCTACTCAAATTAGCATCCAATTTACTTAATGACTGTAATACGAAGCTAACGTGTAAATTTTATTCGTTAAAAGCGACAGAAATATGCATTTTATTAAAACGCGCTGTTGATTCTTTTAATATGCATAAATGTAATAAGTAGCAATATTTCATTATTTAATTTAGTACTTTTTGGAAATTAATGCTTATAGAGCGATATTACAGAAATTTACTTTATACAATTCAAGTATCAGTCGTTTAATTTTGGAACTTAGATATATATAATAGCGGAGCTGTGAAGTACCTGATGAAATCACTAATTTTATTCACCTTTTAGTAATCTTAACTTCATAAAAGACACATAATCCAAAGTCAAAATTATCTTAAAATTTGTTAGAACAGTACCTGATACATTTTTATACTCGATTGGATTGCGACAACCATATACATGGAGAAATTCCTGCCACAGTAACTTATTTAAAAAAGAGTCATGTTCCCGAGTTAGCTGGTTTAAACTCAATTATTTCAGGTATAATTTTAGCGTCCGTCGAGTCTCCATCATATTAGGTATATTTTGTACTAACCTTATCAGTAATAATAACACACATTCTACAAAAAACTCAGCCGGCTACCGATTTCGGTTCAAAAGCCAAAGCCTTACGGTACGACCAACAGGCAGATGATGTTGGCTTAATAAGGTATCACTGGTATTCTTTAAGTATGGAATCCTAAAAAAATAAAATGGCGAAAGATTTTTTTATGCAATTGTAACAATACACATCAGAGCTTGGCAAACAGGTTCAACCTGTGTACTTTTATGAAATTACAACACAAAGCATACATTCGACATAACGCGAACATTACGATCGATGTGCGGCCTTCCGGTGCATGAAACCGCATGAACATGCGAGCGCAGTAAGCGTATATTTTGACAAGCTAAATCTCAGACGATGGTACTGAAAACCCGTATGCAAATAAATTTCATAAGATCGATCGTAAAGATATCGTTTTAATTACATTAAGTTCTTCTTTTTTATTCATGGCTTTCGCATTATTAAGTGTGTTAAGTATCATTTATTCTCAAGTTATTTTTACAAGAACGATGAAACACGGGTGCGGTCGATTTCAAGGTCTTGCCGGAGTTTTGGTGTAACTCCTTTCAGTGCGATACTTAATTCACTTATTTCAATGTTTCCATACACTGCTCATCACCGTCAATGTTTATTGAACAAATCCACATCACTTTTATACAACAAATACAACTCTAAACTAGTTTATGAAATAAATTAAAATAAGCGATGAACTGCACTGTCAGAGTTCCCGCCAAAACTCCTACATTAAGTTACATTGAATAAGTATAGGTTTTTATTTGTGACGAAATACGGAGGTGAGTTCATTAAAATCTACTGCAACAGTGACTAGTATCTATCGTAACTTTGCTATTCTGGCCTTTAGAATCAAATTCACTACATGTTACGTTCAAATGTGCTAAGAATATTATCAAAGGATAGAGCCTTCTCTTTCCTCAAAGGCAGGCAACACTCTGATGATTCCTCTGGTGTGGTAGGTGATTTTGGGCGGGGGTGATTACTTACCATCAGGTGACCAACTTGCTCAGTTACCTCCTATTCCATAAAAAGCCATGTTTTAAACGTGTCTTAAGCAATGTATTGAAGTAATTTGAGCTCACCTAAAAGGTTATCTTTCATAATCATATTTCTGAGAAAATGTGGAGGAACATTCAGTGTTTTAAAATTTACTGTTTTAACATTTTTAAATCTCTCTAATGTACGTGATAAGGGAAAAAAACAAGAAAATTTATAAATTATGCGAGATATTAAAAATATAACATAAAATATATTTTATAGATTGAAAATTGTATTACCTCGCTTTATTATGAAGAAGCTCGGAACCTGTTACCCTGCACCTTCTATTGTTTCCTTTGATTAAATGCCTTCCGGGACTCGGGGTTTTCCCTCGGGCCTGGTGTTACCTATCTCGTTAGCAAGATCTGTTTTGAAATATCTGAATAGCAAAATTCTATTTCAACTCCGCAATAGTTTGGTTATAGTTGGCAACATTTATTGAAGTATATTAGATCCGGCCATGTGGACTATTGTTTTAGTCGTGTGGAAGTTTTAGATTTGGTTGTACCGTTGATTAACAAAATGAAGTTTTCAATTATTATTTTTTTATAGCATAGGCCGACAAGCGAGCAAGTGGGTCACCTGATGGTAAGTGATCTCCACCGCCCATGTACGCCCACCACCAGAAGACTCATGGGCGCGTTGCTGACCTTAAAGGAAAGGGATAATTAGGGATTGGGAAGGGGAGGTGCTTTTGGGCTTCCGGTTATCTCACTCATCGTACGAAACGTAGCAGCAAGCCGCTACTTTACGTCGGTTTTCTGTGACACAGTGGTACCGACCCGGTCGAGCCAGCCCATTCATGCTGTAGACAAAACTGTCTACAGCGAGGCTCAACTACTCGTGAATGTGTTGCGAATCACAAATCCTACGCATTAACTTCAACGACGAACTCACAAAGGATTTAAGCGATCATAAAGATCTATCTAGAACAAAATAAAAAGCTGAAACTTAGCGCAAGAAACTGTGGACCACGGATAAAACCGTTTATGGCAAGTGAAAAGAAAACCTCTTTGCTACGAAATGCAATTTAGTAGCAAGACTCTCTGTCAGAATAGTCCACTATAATGTGTATTAGTTGCGTTTTGTGGACTATTTGAATTATAGTAGAGTTTTAAAAGTGTTCAATCTGAGAAGTGTCAGAATTGTATTACTGTATAAGTCGGCTGAAATTTTATTTTATTCTATTTGAACATCCAACAGCTTATGAACTACATTAACTAATATAATTACACAATAAAACTTCTTCGCCAACCATAGGATATCACTAGTTTTTAATGATCTAAGTTGAGAAAAGTTGATAGACTGTTTTGGATACGGATTTTATTTATTTGCTCGATTAATCGAGAGAGTTCTTAATTAGGTAGCCTTGACCAGATATTGAAGCCATCTGCAATTCCATATCCTCGAGAATTAATAACAGGGCACCTCGTGTTTGGACTTGTCAAATTGGTTTCGATGAATAGTTGCTTTGGTGATAAGGGTTTGCTGAAGAAGTAGGATTATTCCCTTGGAATTCAGTTTTATTTAAGGCATGACGTTACTACTTTTTAGTTACAAGTTCTGATTGGTGTTGTTAATGAAAAACGTGGTGTTTTCAATCAAGCAAGCAACCACGTCTTGTCTTGCGGCTTGTCTTGTCCTTCAGGCAAATAAATAAAAAAGGACCCTGTGTTTTATCACAACAACAAATTATATAATTTACTCACTATAGAAATTAAAACAGCCTTGCTAACAGTCACAAAGTAGTTAACACGATTTACACCCGCAATTTAAAAATCAAAATCTCATTTAAATTCGCACTTAAAATATTTAACACGAAAATCAACATCGAAGGTAGTTCACGAGCCCGCAAACCCTCGGCAAAGTGTTTGAGCGCACTTCGCGTTGCGTGGCAACCCTATTTTGCATTTCACTTTAGTGGTAATCATGTTTGACGTGCAAGTTTTTGCCCGGAATTCATAGTGTAAATTCTAAGAATTTTCCGCATTACCAAAGTGATTATTTTTCAGAAACATTACTTCTGAATGCATTTTAGTAGTAACTTTACGTGAGCTGGCAACATGTTTTCTTATTAACAGGGAAATGCGTAATTCATTCTGACGAAAAGAAAAACTTGAGTGAATGTTGTCGTAAACGCCGCGTAAGCACATAATTTTCTTTGCTTTTACTTTCGGTTCGTGAGGAAAAATGGGTGCCTAGATTGTTTTTGTGTTCATCATGTGGGTTAAGTGGTTTGAGGTATTAACTAACTTTTTTTAGAAAAAAGGTGACTATGAATTAGCTATTCGGTTAGGTTAGATTACATCATAATCCTAACAAAATATCAAGTTTTAGTATATTACTTTTTAAATGGTACGGCCACGCTGTAGATAGTTTTGTTTACAGCATTAATAGGCTGGATCGATTGGGTTATTACTTTTTTTTTTACAATTAATATAGATCCAAAATTCATCATTCCTTTTTCTTTAAGGTTGTCAATGTATCCATAATTCTTCAGGTATTGTCGAAGTTTACGGAAAGTGAAGATCACTTCCACTTGCTAGTTTGCCGACCTAAACAAATCTATAATTATGATGACAATTTTCTCACATAATTTCATACAATTTAATACGGTAAAGTTACTATTGTGTACCCGAGCCTTTATCAACAAACATAGTGTTTCTAATAGAATAGATTTCCATAAGGTGTGACAGTGATCGCTCTGAATGAATCCGTTATCACGTCCAAAATCACACATGTGCTTGACATGGGTCCTTAATAGATGTCATAAAGGCACTTCTGTTATATTTCTCGACTCAATTCTATATGACGAAAAGGCACAACGTAAACTCACGTTAACTAATACCGCTTTCTTCCACTTTGTTTTATAGAGCGTAAGGGAAACACTTCCAAAAACTAAAACAGGTGGTATTGCTGATGATTATGGACGTGATACTACTAAAAATAATCTTGAAATAAATCTCCCTATTTTTTCACGCAGTATAATATTTAGGTAGCTAAATACACGGTTATTCCTATCACAAAGTTACACATTTTTTTGTATTATTATGTAATGATAATAAAAAAAAAATGACGCTTGGGGTTAACTGTTTTTAGATAGCGCATACATGTGGTCGTAAAAAGAATAGGTTGATTTACATATATATTGTTACATAGGTCAGGCAGGTGGCTTAATCATTTCCATAAGCCCAGTTACCCAATTCACAAACACTGCAACTCAATAAACTATATTTATATCAATTGCTACAACAGTCCTACACCAACAGAAGGTGGTCCTTTTATAATGTATACAGGGATAGCCGTCAGTTGGTGTCCCCTCACAACATTAGATTCAATTTGTCAAAGGGTTTCGGCCCCACACACGCCTACCTAAAGTCCGGGATTCTATAGTCCCGAGATATAGTAAGACGTGTATAATAATAATATCATCCCTTAATTACTCTCCCAGTGCTGGGCATGGACTTTCTCTTCTTATGGGGTAGATTATGCCACTCTGGTTTAATACCGAATTGGTAAACTTCACATACCATTGTAATTCTTGCAGAGAATTTACAGATATGCGGGTTTCCTTACGACGCTTTCCTTCGAGGTTAGAGCGAGTGGTATATACCGATAAAGGACAACGTAACATTGAACAGCTAGACATTTGTGCTGCAGGGATCTAACGGAGAACCTCTGTCTCAGGAATTCGTTCTAGTCTCCGTTAGATAATCACCGCTTTTTACAATGCATATCTACAATAAAGAAAGTAAATATATTCGTCTGGTGTTCACTACGCCCTTTACCTCGACTCTTTATCGACATTTTTACCAATTTCTAATTGAACGGCCTCTATCCCCACTAATGACTACGCCTCGAACAATGCAGGGACGGGTGATTAATTGATATTTTTCCGCCTACCGAAAGACATTGTAGAGAAACGCTGAGTCGTGCCAACTGAACGTATTTTTGGAAACTTTTGCTTGTTCTGTCGCTTGCATAACACGGATTACGATGTAATCTATTGAGATATTAATATTATTAACTTTTACGTCACAACTTTAATTGGTTCAGAGTACGATAGTTTTCATGAAAAATCCAGCGATCGTCCTTAATGACTGGATAGCGACCACCGTACACATGGAAATACCGCAATAGTGGCTCGTTAAGGCGAGTTGCATCCAGGATCAACCAGTGCATATCCAGTAACTTCATGCCAGCATAGTTCTGGCGACCGTTGAGGGATACGATTTTTCTTGACGGTCGACATTATGTTTGGACTGCACTGTACTTAACATCAGGTCCAATGTAGTTACAATGCCGTGCCAGGAGTAGAACAAAAATAATGTGGATGTAAAATTTTGTGGTTGTTGAGAATTACCTTTATGTAAATAAAATAAAGAAAATAATAATATATCATATTAATATACTTATTCCTTAGGTGGTACGTCCCTCGTATGCGAGAGACTGTCTGGGTTGGTACCACTGCATTATTTATTTCTGCCGCCAAGTAGCGTGTGTGTGTTTTGGTTTGAAGTACATACCTACTGGCTACCTTCCAGCGAAGCTAGCGAAATTATTGGGCTTTATGAGACATAATACCTAGTCTCGGGTGACGAGCGCAGTCCAGTGCCATACAGTACTTTGTAGTTCAAGGTTCTGTGTGGTGTTTCGGCTGTTTATGGGCAGGCGTGGCGCTTACCATCAGACGAGCGACCTGCTCGTCTCGTCATTCAAGCAAATAAAATAAAAACATAAAGATTCGAATCCACAATATAAAATCATCAAGTTAGAGCATCATCCATTGCTATGTATGAGTTTTATTTCAAAGTTAATTCACATCCCTAGCCAGCAAAGGACGGGCCGTAAAGGATCTTAGCCGTCCCGTTTTAAATTTATTATTAGCTCCATTCAAACTTGTTCAATACAGGAAGATGGAAAGCATGAAAAGAGATCATTTAGACAGGCGCAAGCAAGATTGATGACAGTTTCGTTCTAAAATACTCGTATTCAACTGAAATACCCCGGGGATAATACTTTCATAGTTGGAAAGATGTGAAATGAATATTACACAAAATTCTATTTGAATTTTTTGTGTTGACGGTTTTATTTTTTTATAATGTATGTGTGTTTTGTATAATGAATATATTTAGGCTTGTGTTTGTGGCAATAAAACTAATTTAATTTTTGTTATAACAATTTCGTTTTGAATTGCTTTGATAATAAAATGTTTTAATACTTGCCGTTTCTATCGAATATACTACGTATATTATATTATGGATCCCCCAAGCTTATGTTTAGTTATTGCAAATTCGGTGTATCTAATTTTTACCCTTAGCAGAAAATACAAAAACTTATACTTTCTGCTACATGCTCATAACTTCATAACAACACAAAATGTACAAATATAGTTGTTTATTTTTTATTGCTTAGACTAGCAAACGAGCAAGTGGGTCACTCTAAGTGATTTCCACCGCCCATGTACGCCCACAATACTAGAAGTATCATAGGCGTGTTGCTAACCTTAAAGGGAAGGGATAATTGTGGGATTGGGACGTGGAGGGGGATTTGGGCCTCCGGATATCTCACTCAACGTACGAAAGACAGCAGCAAGCCGTAGCGGCTTTAGGTTGATTTCCTGTGAGACGGTGGTAACGACCCGGTTGGGCTGGCCCATTCATGCGGTAGGAAAAACTGCCTACAACGTGGCTCTACCACTCAAGTATATAACTGTACAATTAGCGCCTGTTCCACCATTCTGAGTTTATGAAACTTACCAAAGTTAAAAAACATGACACGTTCATTAATAAAATTATTGGCAAAGCATGCCTCAGGCAGTAAGTCTGCCTGTACATAAGGTTTAAATAAATAATTAAAAGTCACACTGTGGCATATACATGTCCACTATTTTAAAAATAGCTGTCTTATACGTTAATTGGTGGTTAAATATAATATAAATATTGTAGAACAATCTAATAATATCCTTTTTATTATATATAAATCAATTATTCATATAATATGGGATATCTTTGCTATAAACAAAATATTGACATCGATATTTGGCATGATATAAAAAGAGACCATAAAAATGAACACGAAAAGTCGTATTTTCCCAAGTATTTACGCAAAAGGTACGTAAACAAAAACAGTATTAAGTCTGCAAATGAAAGACAAACACGATCGGCCCAACGAGTTTACCTAAGATTCTAATCAACTAGTGTAACCCTACGTGCTGTCTCAGATGTTTGTTATATACGTTATTTTTGTATTGCTACTTTTAGAAATAAAGAAATGTTGTCAACATGTAAACATGCAATTTTAATATGAAGTACATTTTTAATAATAAGTATATGTATCATCATCATCATCAGCCACAAGACGTCCACTGCTGAACATAGGCCTCCCCCAATGATTTCCAGACCGACTTGTTGGAAGCGGCCTGCATCCAGCGACTTCCTGCGATCTTTATCAGGTATTATGTCCACCTTGAAGGTCCAACGCTGCGCTTGCCAGTACGTGGCCTCCATTCCAGAACCTTTCTGTCCCATCGGTTATCGGTTCTGCGAGCTATATGTATATGTATAGTTAGCCTAAATAAGTTGCACGTCCTCACGAAGACGAAGGTGGCATGCTCAGCATAATGCTGTGCTGTGGCGATCCACAACACAACGCTGATTTTCAGCAGCCACCTAAAGTGACATCCAGACGACAAACCAGCCTGTATCACAAAAAATTAAAACAACAATACCAATACCAATAAATAATTAAAAAAACAATACCAACTCTTTTAAAAGCAAACTTAGTGTTCATTTTCTTTAACTATCTTCTTCAACCTGCCCTTATCCCTCTCGCAGTGGGCTAGGCGCAGCTTGCTTTTTAACACAAGTTACAGAAAGATTTTTAGTTTTACCCTGTGTCCCCTCTACTGAATGAGAGGTCTTAGTCCACCACTCTGGTGTAATGCTGTTTTGCAGATTTCTAATACCCTCGAAATTCTTAAGGAGTAATTCTCAATGCAGGTTTCCTCACTATGTTTCCTTCATCATTAATGTAAGAAACAATCAATACTAAATACGCACGTAACTTTGAAAACATAGATATGTATATGGTCTGCTCTTGGGGACGATTTTGTGACTGTTTGTAATAAAAAGAAAATATTGCTAAAATATGGATAAATCATCATCATCATCATCTTCAGCCACAAGACGTCCACTGCTGAAAATAAGCCTCTCCCAAAGATTTCCAGACCGACCTGTTGGAAGCGGCCTCCATCCAGCGACTTCCTGCGATCTTTATCAGGTCGTAAAATAAATAAATATAATTATTAAATTAATTAATTAGGATAAATAGTCAACCTTAAATCTATTCATAATACATCTACGGTAAAAGGTATATAGAGAAATGCTTCCGGATAAGAAAACAGGTTGTAGTGCTGGTGATGATTACAGACATGATACCACTAAATAATCGCGAAATAAGTCTATTTTTTCATTTTATTTTTAACACACCATTCAAACTCAAATCAAATAATAATTAAAATCTTATTTTTCATAATAAGCTTTAGCTTAATGTATGTATTAGCTTTAGCTAATAAAAAACTGGTAACGCCCTGAATTAGCTGCGTTTAGGATTAGTTCGCATAACATTGCGGGCTTACGTTACCAAAATGGCAAGTTAACAGCAAAGGCGTAGTATTTTGCGTTTAGGTTAAGGTAGTGTTTTATTACCATTTCGGCTTCGGATGGGGTCCCCTTACATAAAGTAGGTTTGATACGGTATAATATAAAGTTTTATTAATAGACTAGATGACCCGGTGAACTTCGTATCACCTACATATATTTGTTTAAAATATGGTCAAAACTTGATACAAATGTTTCATTTACATTAAATGCAATTAAGTAAGGTACTGCACCATAGCACGTGAGGTAGCCCGTCGCATATTTAATTGACTTCGACGACCTAAGTCAGGTCGTCTTCCACCTCCCCAGTCCTGTCCCTGTCCCTGTCCTGTCCTGTCCCTGTCCTGTCCCTGTCCTGTCCCTGTCCTGTCCCTGTCCTGTCCCTGTCCTGTCCCTGTCCTGTCCCTGTCCTGTCCCTGTCCTGTCCCTGTCCTGTCCCTGTCCTGTCCCTGTCCTGTCCCTGTCCTGTCCCTGTCCTGTCCCTGTCCTGTCCCTGTACTGTCCCTGTCCCTGTCCTGTCCCTGTCCCTGTCCTGTCCTGTCCCTGTCCTGTCCTGTCCCTGTCCTGTCCCTGTCCTGTCCTGTCCTGTCCCTGTCCTGTCCTGTCCTGTCCTGTCCTGTCCTGTCCTGTCCTGTCCTGTCCTGTCCCTGTCCTGTCCTGTCCCTGTCCTGTCCTGCCCCTGCCCCTGCCCCTGCCCCTGCCCCTGCCCCTGCCCCTGCCCCTGCCCCTGCCCCTGCCCCTGCCCCTGCCCCTGCCCCTGCCCCTGCCCCTGCCCCTGCCCCTGCCCCTGCCCCTGCCCCTGCCCCTGCCCCTGCCCCTGCCCCTGCCCCTGCCCCTGCCCCTGCCCCTGCCCCTGCCCCTGCCCCTGCCCCTGCCCCTGCCCCTGCCCCTGCCCCTGCCCCTGCCCCTGCCCCTGCCCCTGCCCCTGCCCCTGCCCCTGCCCCTGCCCCTGCCCCTGCCCCTGCCCCTGCCCCTGCCCCTGCCCCTGCCCCTGCCCCTGCCCCTGCCCCTGCCCCTGCCCCTGCCCCTGCCCCTGCCCCTGCCCCTGCCCCTGCCCCTGCCCCTGCCCCGCCCTGCCTGTCCCGTTCTGTCCAAATCGGTACAGCCAGTCTCGAGTTTTGGCGAGACACACGCACAGAGCTATTCAATGTAAAACATTCCAAAATCAACAACTACTAATAAATTAAAAATTAATTAAAAAAACATTGTCCAGCGGACAAAATTGTGAATCTAAACCATTCTCAGATCCCCTTGAACACACACAAAAAATTTCATCAAAATCGGTCCAGTCGTTTAAGAGAAGTTCAGTGATATACACACTCACAGAAGAATTATATATATAAAGATTTATACACATCACCATTTATTAAATATGTTTGTCAACCATAATACGATAGTCGTGTATGATTCAGGCGATATACATTTTTATATAGATAGACAAAAATGACTAATACAAAGGGATATGAAAACAAAATTATACATTACATATGTGAAATGATATAATATTTATCAGTACATTCACGTACATCAGCATACATTATTCAGATGGATTCGAAAATAACTTCGTATTATATGGGACAGGGGAGAATGGGCATGATTTTATAATCATGATGTGACGTATATTCTAAAATATTTCGAACAAGGTTTTTATTAATAAGAAGTACCTACTATTAACAACTTTGGTAATACCGTCTTTATAGCCTTTAGTCAACATAAAGCTTTATTGCAAAGCTGTTTAGGAATTACTATTAATACAATTAATAATTGCACATCTTGTTTATTCAGATCCTTAGAACGCCCGACGATAAAAATAAAGAGCATTTATATATCAAAAGAGCTTTAATTCGGTATTTAAAGACAGAAAGTTCCTGAATTTTAACTAAAACAAACTTTGTCTGAAAGGCAAATTGGATCAGCAGTTATTTTTGCTTTTCATTTAATGTTAAAAGAAAATAATGATTTATAAATATTTTAACAAATAATTTCATTGTTTCAGGGTCAGACAACATCGCAAAAGCAATCGGTATTCTCACCATATGCCTTCACCTAACTGACTGTGATATAGTCACTGAAAAGCCGAGGAAGGATGCCAAAATATATTTGAGAGACAGTCCTTTATCCAATGAAATACCGGAGCCAGAACTCCTGCCAGTGTTGCACGTAAACGACACCAGGTGTCGCATATCAGAGTATTTGTGCCTGAATAAAAAATGTATACCGATAAACAAATTTTGCGATGGAAGCAACGACTGCGGGGACGCGTCCGACGAACCGAGGCATTGCACGCGTGAGTACTCGCTTTTCATTATGTGTTACATTCAAAATGAAAATTAATTTCATTGTAATTTCCTAAAATGTTTGAAATTAAAATATGTTTGGTAGGTAATTATATAATTGAAATTAATATATAATGATTCTGTAGAATACGGCCTACCTTTTTGATATTATCGTGCTCCAAGGCTGTCTCCTTGATTTCTTCAAAAAGATTTAAAGCGTCTTTGAATTATTTACTAATTTATGAATATTATTAGTAGAAATATTAATTCAGAATCACACAAGATACGCGCAAGATGAATATTTTTGCGTGTAAATCTTCAGCACTACTAGTTCTTCTGATAATAAAAATGTGACAATTCGGATGTTTGTGAATTCGGATGTTTATTAATCAATCACACCATACCACCTAAACGGATTTGAATGAAATATTCCACAAAAATAAGACCTGACTATCGCATACTTTTTACCCTGGTAGTACGTTCATTTGGGATAGAATACAAAAACACACACACATACATGCAGGCGATGCAACAAGCAAAAGCTAGGTCTACAATAATTCCAGCTAGGTTTAAAAGATAAATAAAAATGAACCGTATATACGCAATAACTAACTTAAATTATATATACCCTCTAAGAGCATTTTATCAAAAGTAAAAAGAAAGTGCAAACCAAAGTAGATTATATAATAAGATTCCTTTGCTCGTGGAATGAAAGCACTCAGAACATGCTAGTCCGCGTAACCGATTCGATGACGTGACACAAAGCGCAAAGATAATGTAATAAGGGAGTTAAATAACATCTATTTTATTTTACTGCTTTGAGATTACGAGAAAAATCTGACTTTATACTATATCCCTTTTATGTGTATGCGCTTTGGGAAGTGTACTTTGCAATACAATGGTACTACTTCATTGTTTTTTATTACCCATGTTCACTAACAAGGAAGTGTAATTCATTGATGTAAGTAATGTCAGTGTTTATCAGTTTCGAGGAATATTTTCCATTATATTGGATCCAGATACCTTCCCGGGTCTGGACATGCTGCTATTCATTAAGACTTGTTCCAATGTATTCCATTATTGTATCTTAACCAAATATATACAAAATTACCTTCGAGATAAACACAATCAAATAGAAAATGGACGGATCAAATCTGTCCATGTATGACGAAATGTGTAAAAAATAGAGTTGAATGCAGAACCTCCTTTATTTATGCCGATTGGAAAAGAAAAGCTTTGTTGAAAAACCAGTAAAAAATATTAAAGACAAACTAAAATTTCACATACAATATTTTATTAAGTACTGTTCTTATCATGACAATAAAACAACATTAATTTTAAATATTAAAGATAAAAGAATCCAATTCAGGTAAAAAATGACACATCTATCAAGGCAATAAAAAATAAAAAAAACTACTTAAATTTCAACTAGCACTTTCATAATCTTTTTCGTGCGTACTACTTATATGACGATGTAACAGCTGAGAGAGCAAGGTAAGGATATATTTTACCCTTCTGCAACCGACGGCTGTGGGTTAGGCATAGAACGGCTGGAAATGACGTTAATATAGTTGAAGATATTTATAGCTATCATATTCATTCTGCGCTTCATTTTAGGTTGTTCTTTTATGTAATATTTTATTTATTCTGTGGAACTCAACTTTTTATATTGACTATCGGGTTTTAAATTACCTACTTATTACTGCCAAATCTTTGTTACAGAACTCTCTAAACTAGACAAAAATCACTAAAATTAAGGTTGATCCTTGTTAAACGTAATTTTGTATTCTAAAATCAATAAGCTAGTATCAAGTGACAGGAATAAATCTTTTTAGATTGACGGGAATAATTGCTCGAGTTGAGCATATTCATATTAGTAATTCTGTTATTTATTTCTAGTTTCTTGCGTACATATGCATAGTCCGACATTCACACATCCATCATGGTCGCGCCTTTGTCCTTGACGGTGTGGGCAAAGGTGCTCTCTTTTCTTGTTTCTTTAATTTTAAAAAGCACAATATCATTTCAATTTAGTAATGTTAGTATCAAATCCAGTTCAGTCTTTTGTACCCAATATATAAATCGCAACAACAACATAATGGCATAGTCCAAATATCTAAACAAAAATGTGAGATGGTATAATTTTGTGAGGTGTACAAGAGTGTTTGACTGTTAAAAAATAATATATATTATACATCTATATGGTTATACATGGTTTTTACATAACAGCACACACATACATAGACTTTACGCGGATCATGTGTATCTTGGTCCTAGGCAGCGGATAAACTAAACGTAATGAAATAATTAAAATTAATTTCAAATTGATATGATTTTAAAATAGTATGAAATATTAATAAATCCTCAACGGTTCATGGTATTATAACATTACGATGCAATCAAATGTTCTCATATAAAGAAAACAAATTTCATTTAGTGTCCAATAGAGTAACAAGGAACACAAAAACATACGAAACAATAAAACCAATTATGCAAATGAATTTTCTTCAGTTCACGATGTTAAACGAGAACAAACTACAGCTGAAATTAACAATTTTAAAATTGTAACAGATCCTAATAATTAAGGAACAAGTAATAATGGTAATGGATTTTAAATACGCGGCCCGGGAGACTCACTCTCGAAGATTTAATTCGAACAGGATAAAATGTATGAAATAGATGTTCCGAGCAATTCCCAAGGAGAAATGTGCAATAACTCTTATTGGGTCGGAAACAAAATAATGAGACCAGTCGCTGTGGAGTGAAGGGTAAAGAAACTGAGGCGTAAGCTTTTATAAAGCTTAAGGTTTATGAAGGACACATTTAGATAACGAAATGGAAAATGCACTAAAAAGATACTGAAATATAAATTCGTTTACCTAATGGTTTTTCCTAACAGAATAGAAATATGCGATTAAAGTAGTAATTTTATTATTTTTAACATTTGAGCGTTTATAATTATAATTAAATATAAATTATGACATATACTTTGTCGAACAATCTAGTAAAATAAAAGATGCAGACAATATACAGACAGAATGCTTGCGTTAGACTTGCAAAAGAGCTTATTTGATTTAATTGGAAGACCTGGACTTATTTTATTCCAAACCACATAATTTCGAAAAACTTACTGTCTTGATTCTCTAACACTTAGCAATAGTATAAATGCAAAGGTATTTTCTGTGTTTTGTACTTATGTATATGAATCATGTGCGTATGTGTATGTGTAACTATGTATATGTGTATCAAAATATATGTATGTATATGTATTTTATTCTTCATTTAAGCCGCTCTATTTATTTCTTTTTTTTACCACTCTGTGAAAACATGTAATTAGTATATAGTTTTTCTTGGTCAGTTTTGCTTTTTTCTGTAACACTGTATGTTCCCTTAAATAAGTACATGTAGTTCTAAAGTGTTCATACTGCACAGTGACTGTATGAAACAATTTAGCAGTTCTTCAATATATTCCGGCTATTCCAAACCATATTAAATTCCACGCCAAGATACGTTCACACCACAGTGTCCCAGTGTAGCGGTCGGCCATTTCACCCGGAAACTCTCGTGATCATATAATGAAAATTTATTCCTAGTCTTTGATTTAAACTGTGGTGTAGGCTGATGATTTACGATTACAAATTTTGACTCTGAATTGGGGGAAAAGATATAATTAAATTTTATTCAATATTTATTTTCGTCGAATTTGAGTCGCCGTTATGGTTACTTGGGTTTTTCGTGGTTATATTTTATTTTTATTAGATAAAAGGCATAAAACAGAAAACAATCAATTACAATTATAAATACTTAAATACTAAAAACTTAATGCTCTAGATCGTCTTCCTAGGTATATGCCCTAATAAAAACACAATGCGGCAGTGTATCACTAAAAAAGAAAGAAAAATATAAATTTACACGCTACTTAGGTTTTTTTCGACACTACGCAAAAAAGGCCCGATCCTGCTGTTCATGATATCAATTGAGTTGTCTTTTGCATAAAGTTTATAGTAGACCGGTGATTATCCGGTTGAAAATGGTAAAAATAGAAACAAATTTATAGTAGAATCAAACCCATTGTAAAAGGAAGAGAATACAACAAAATTGATAGGAAAAATAAATTACCGGCGATCTGAGGTCGGGAAGTGGGAAGGGGGGGGGCTTTTAAGGGTAAAAAACGGTTTATCTCGATTTCCGGAAAAACTACAAGTGCTATGGAAAAAAGTTAAATCGCAAAGTTGTAGGTAATAAAAAGATCTACAACTTTTGTATACACACTTTCTTCACATAACCTCAAAATATATGTGAAAAATTCAAATAACCAAGTTTTTTTGTTTTTATTTTTATCTATAACATTAAATCATTTTTTTCTCACGAAATTTAATGAAAACTTACCTTTTTGTATCCCAAATACACTGTAATTTTTTTGATTTAAAATATTTATTTATGCACCTTATTTTGACTTAATATCGAAAAAGCAGCCTAATTTTCAAACGAAAATTCTCACGTCAAAATATGAGCTTTTTTAAAAAAGTCTGTTGGTTTCTTGTTCATTGAATTCTCTACTTTCTGATGGTGTAAAAAAATATATACATTACTATGGTAAATGTGCTCAGAAAATGTAAATGTGTCGTTTTTTCGTCCCATGATGTGAGCATGAGATACGTAGCATTTCGTGATAGAATAACCAATATCACTTTACCCGACCAGAGGATTGAACCCGAACTTCAGCTCAGCAGTCATACCGCGTACACCATACAATACAACTGCGCCTCCGAAGCAGTCTATATATGAATATAGTAGCTATATATAAATTTTATAACTTATTACGTTATATTATAGCTCGGCGTCAATGTGTTCGTCCGTTTGCCTAAAATGTAATTTAGAATGGCCTGAAATACATTTGGGCTAAACTTAGATCGTTTCTGTAGTGCCCTTTAAACACACCTACCTAAACATAAATAGCTTGACCTTACCTTTGATGGTGTTGATAGAATTAACCCGAGGTTTGAATGTCATACTTATGTCAGTCATTTTATAGTAGAGAGCATATTAATTACACCAGCCGGTACTTTACTATCCCACTACTGGTCACGTCCTCTACTAATGAGAGGGGTTAGGTTAGGTCCACAGCTGGCCAAATACCGGTTGGCGGACTTCACACTAAGTATTCGAAATTGTTATGGAGAACCTCTCAGTTATGCATATTTCCTCACGACTTTTCGGTCACAGTTTATAAAATGATGGATACACGCCTAATCCAGAAAAAACCAGAGGAGAGAGAACAGAGAGAAGAGAACTTGAGCTTGGTTGCGAACCTGCGATATTTGTCTCAGCAGTCCCTACTACTACTCGTTGAGTTATGATTGCCTTTTAAATCCTATTAAAATAGAATGAGTTATTGAAACATTAGTTATTGAAACTTAAAAATATTTTTTTTTTTTTTTTGGAACGAAGTTCCTTACTGCAGGCAGGCTTGGAGGGGATAGGGATTTCGCTGCGTGACCGAACTGAAAAAAATGTGATAGTAAAACCGTAAGAAAAATGCGTGGAAAAAATGCGTGGAATAAAAGCGTTAAATGAGAAGTGCGCAGGCGTGACATTCGCATAACCAGCCAGCGTTAGTTCCTTTTTTAAAATGAAATTCATTCAGCCAGTTATATTTGAAGTAGTTTTATATCTCCTTCGATTTTTAAAAGATTATTACATAAGTTGATAAAAAATGCTATACAATAGCTTTACCGCGGCAGTCTCCGAGTGCCACACGTCTTTTTTTTATTTCTATTTTTCTATTCTATTTCTATGTAATTTTATGTTGTCAAACAAAAATAAAGAGACATATTTTGTTATTTTAGTTGATAATTTGATTTTTTTTGTGTCGATCAATTTGTGTCGATTCTACATTAGCCGAAGGAACTTCGTTCCTACCTGGTGTCCCACGACACACACCAATTTTTTATTCTTGAATATGACAAATAGATATGGATAAAGTAGAAATAGAAAAGGTACTTTCTAGCATCTTTTTTGTTACTTATTACTATATAAGTTCGGCTTTATGTAAGACTAGTGTAATAAAACTATTCATAAGAAGAATTAAAACCCAAGTCACTGGTAGCAATCGTTTTTAGCTATAAAAGGGCAGATTTAACGATACAATCCTAAAAGTAAATTCCTTTTGGTACGAAATGGAAGGAAAGCGTTAAGAATCTCAGTACCTCGGTTGCTATCCGACAGACATATGGCTACCTTTGATCGTTACGGAGAGTAATGGTTCACTTTCATTCCACTTTTATTGAAAAAGCTCACCGATTCTTAATGTGATTCGTGTAATTTATCAGTTCAATGTCTTACTGTCTTCACTTGTAGATCCCTTGACGTCAACGTCAGTTGAATGGAACATTTGGTGAAATGTACTCATTAAACTCTATCTGTGAAAACTTTTAAATGGCCTTCTACTACCTATTCACATTTCTGTAACATTGTATTTATGCTAGCTGTAAGTTTTCCGAATAAAATAAAATAAAAAATAAAAATAATAAACTGCACTGATTTAATTACTTAAAATTTACAAGGTGATAGGTCCCTCGTATGCGAGAGGCCGTCTGGGTTGGCACCACCGCTTTGCTTATAAGCATTGATATGTTTCGGTTTGAAGGAGATTGAAGCTAGTGAAATTACTGGGTATTATGAGATTAACATCAAATGTCTCGGGTTGACGAGCGCAGTTCAGTGCCATGCAGTGCTTTGTAATTCAAAGTTCTGTGTGGTTTGCTTCTGTTTATGGCAAGCGTGGCGCTTACCATCAGGCGAGCGCCTTGCTCGTCTCGTCATTCAATGAAATAAAATAAAATAAATACAAATACAATATTACCAGGTGATTCACTTAGTTGTTGGTTGTTCACTATTATATAAAACGAGTCTTTTAATGATCTTAAATGATTCATCTATTACATAATATACTTGTTTAATCCACAAACTAGATGAATATAACTCTCAAAAGAAAATTAATTACATCGACATAGAAAAATATGTCTTAACCAAACAGAATTATCTCGCTGAAATATCGCATTCATCATCCAACATCCTACGCACAATGTCCACAATTTACGAGTCCTTTTCAGCGTTAGATATTACGCCAAACATAAGATAATATAAGTTAATTATACAAAACCCTTTTGTGTTCTTTGTGAATCCATTCCGTGGGGAGACCACAAATAAAGATGAAGCACTGAGACTTGAGCCTTCGAGCGTGACCGCCGCAGTGAATATAATAATTGAGTTTGGGACTGCGACACGAGGTCCCATATATCCATACATCCTCGATAAAGGATTTGCTCATCCTTACATGAAGATAGTTGCGAAGATATTATTATGTTGGTAGAATTTAGTTTCTATTGAATTCTCGAAACACAAGGCCGTATGTTTGGAACATATTCGGCTATTCTGGAAATACGGTTTCGGTTTTAGAATATTACCGTACGAACTACAATAACGTCAAACAAATTACTGTGCTAGGATGTGAAAGTGTCGTTGCATAATATGTATTTCTTTGCAGTATCCGTCTAGATAAATAAAAGAGAAAAACCACTCACTCAGTGATTAATCACGATATCTTAAAAATTACTAAAGCTAGGATCATGAAATTTGGTCAGCTGATAGTTTGTATAACGTAGGAGCCCACTATGAAAATATTGTTGGACATTTACATTTTGAGGGGGAAAGGGGAGAGGCGTTCAACATTGTATGAAATGTTTTTATGAAACGAAATACAGCTGTGAAATTGAGTACATATATTGCTTATTCGAAACGTGTGTTTCATGTTTCTGTAAAATTCTACTCGCAAAGAGTGAAGGAAGGAGAGCGAGGTTAAACTTTATATGTTATAAATTTAAAAGTTTGGATGTGTATAGATCAATCATGCCTTAACGGCTTAACAGATTTTAATAAGATTTGGCATACAATTAGATCATGATATGAGTTAAACCATAGTTATCTCAGATAATGACATTCACGCAGTCGGAGCCGCGAACAACAGCTAGTTTTTTGTATAGTAAATACGTAAAATTTGACTTTATCATAACCTGGCAGCGTAAAGTCGTATATAATGTGACTCCTGCGGAAAAATCATTTAAAGAAGAGTTTCTGTATCAGATATGGCTTTAGGAAAGTTTCAGGAGGGTCATTTTAAAATTCATTAATAATTTGATATTTGTTCAAAATACGGGAAATTTTAGTTTAATTAGGCGCATTACAATAAACTGATCTCATATTACTGAAGTACCGCGACTTGATAAAGTTAGGAAGCTCGAACATACAAATAATCGCAACCAAATTCGATTACCGTCGATGGGAATTTTCCAAAGTTTAATAACCTTCAAGTATAGCAATTACATCAAAATCCACGTTTCCTTTATCTATCCTGGCCAATCCGGGAGAAGCTACTCCTCTCAAAGAGAGCTCTATTAAATTTAAACCGGTAAGGCACAATGCCGCTTGAGCCGTAAGTAACCTAATGGCTTGAGTGAGGTGGCTAATAAGATCCCGCGGTTCGTTAATTTGCACCGACCCTGTCTCACAAAATTACCGAAAGATGGCTTCAACTTTTAATGAAATAAACTGTTTGTACTTAATGGTTTCCTGGTTGTGTCCAGCGTTGGAGACAAAGTATTATTTTGTTACGCTTATGAACATTAAAATTAAATGTGGTTTTATTTAATGCCTCTTTATTGTAGTGACAAAACACGTCGCCTGAGAGACGTGACCTGGTTTGGATTCTCAGTGGCTTCTTTACCTGATGGTAAGTACAGTGCAGTCCAATTATAATGTCAACTGGCGAAAGACATTGCGTTCCTCCGCCTTCTGCTGATTACGCCGGCTTGATACTCCTGAATACACACTCTAGAAAGTGTTTCGCCGGAACGAGCCACTATGGTAGTTTTATCACCATGTGTACGGTGGTCGCTATTTAGATGGGTGATATGTTTTAGGTTGTGAAAGTTTTTCAAAAGATTTCGTAGTAGATTGTGCTGCGACTGATGAAATTTTACACCAGATGGAGCATACGGTTTGGAGAAACAATCGAGCAGCTGAAGTATTTAGCTATTCCGATAAGTAGGTACAATTATGCTACGAACAATAATGCAATTATACCCATTATTGATACTGATCCAAAATCTATCACAGTTAAAATGACAATTCTGATGTTTGTGATGTGATGAAGCTACAAACGTCATTTTCATGTCGCTATAAAATCATATACATTAATTCACAATAAATAAATGCTATTTATTAGCTGCTGTTTAATAAAATATTGTTTACACAAATGTTTCCCATAATTGTCGCAGCTTACCAACACTTCATAATAAAAGAAGGTTGGATTAATTTTTTTTCCGCTAGCAACCCTAGGTCCAACAGCTGATTTTCGCAGTCCTTGATTAATAAATGTTTATTTATTATTTTTATCAACTAAATATCGCAGTTTGTGATTAAAGTTAAGTGTGTTATTACTGTTAAATCGTAAACATAGTAAGTAATAGTTATTGTACGAAATACAGACCTAAAGTGCTTACCGTAAAGTAGGTAGGTAGATATTAGTCACACGTTAGATTTTGGAAATTATTGTTCGTATTTGGAAGTTTTAAAGCAGTAATAATACTATTTGGGTGAGTTATTACTTTCTTTTGCCTGTTTCCCCTGATTTTCCAGTAAAAGCAGAGGTAAGTAGGTACTCAATACTTTGTATATCGTGCGGTTACCCAAGCACGAAGCTGTCAATCTTTTCCCTTGCACTTTGAATAACACCACTTCTAGTCTTAGTTTTACATTAAAACTCAGATACTAGAAAAAACCGCCGCGAAATGATGACACGTAGAGGCTTAGCACGCCAGGAGGAGTCCAAACTCCAAGTGGCACTGCAAGAATTAAAGATTGCAAGGGAGAGGTGCGATTTGCTGAATCGTGAGAGGGATGATAACGAAAAGGAGCTGTTGGAAATCCTAGATAAAAATGTATTTTTGAAAAACGAGTTAACAGCATTACATACTCAGCTGTTAACTTTAACTGATGAGCGGGACTATTTAAAAGATATTGTAGATGGGTTTGTTAAATATAGCGAAGAGTATGAGACGGCCTTAAACACCATCACAAGCCTGCAATGTGAACTACGAGAAGCTCATCATCACATATCGCAGCTGGAAGACGTCTCCCGTGCTCAAAGTGAACAAAAAACCCAGAACCTATTTGATGAACTTGTGCATGAGTCCCCCGCCCTTGTTTCTGTTGCCCCTAGCAATACCTCCCCTTTAATAGTAGACCTTACGAATGAGGATTCAATCCACTCAACCTCTGGAGGGAGAATTGCTGGGGCCAGTAGAAACAAACTTAAGAAATATATTAGAATAAATAGGTACATAAATAAGACAGAAAAATTAATTAATAAGCAAAAAGTATTTAATAAATGTGTTAATAATACAAAAGAAAAATTAGACTTAACTGAGCAATTAGATATCTATGCCTTACAACTAGAACAAAACAGGACTAAGTATGAAGCGGACACACAAGTACTGAACTTGGAGATCTCTAATTTACACACTTCCCTGCAATTAATGACCAGCAGGTATGAAAACGCTCAGAAAGAAATTGAGGATCACACAACAGCTATGACTGAATTAATTGAGTTAAGTAAATATAATGCTGATAGGTTTGATTCCTTGCAGAACCATACAACTGTATGTTCTTGTACATGTCTCAGCGACTCACAGCTGGTGGGTGAACCCTCAGTACAAACACCACCCAAGTCAATGCTTTGTGATAGCTTACATACAAGTAACCGTTCCAACAGCTCCCATGTTCATATGGAAACTAAACAAACCTCTCATGATGTTATCATTTACTGCGATGAGATAGGCAGGGACATGGGTCAATTGCTTGCTATGGACCTGGGAAAATTAGTATTTAATAACTGTATGCCTAATGCCTCATATCAGAATATAGTAAAGAGAATTTGCAACAGTCAATTCTCACCTGACACAAAATTAGTGTTATTTTTAGGAAACAGGGGCAATGTAAACAAAAAGCAGCTAGTGCAATGTTTTGACAAATTGCATGCTTTACCGGTAACTGAAATTGTAATGTTTACATTTCCTTATAGTAAAAGCTTGCCAGCGGAAGAAAATAATTTAAGATATAGTCTTAATTTGACAATGCACACTATGTCGTGCAATAATCATAAATTCCATATAATAGACACTAACAATTATGTTAGTAAAAAATATTTTTTGACAAGAGATAAATATTATCTGCCTTTATATTATAAGAGACAGATAGCTAATGCGCTATCTTATTATTTTATTATATCAGCCAAGAATTTGGCTAACAGACCTGCTTTTATTGAGCAGAATAGTAATGACTTAGATTATAGTAATCTGAAAACTTTGACATGTAATAATTTAAATTAAACCATAGGACAATAGAGACAACCTCTTGCTTTAATAATGGTACTGATATACAATTTAATTTAATAAATAAATGCAAGGACATCAAATTAGTACATCAAAATATTCAGGGGATCTCCAGTAAAAACCTTGAAATTGAATTGTTTATGAACTGTAATAACATTGACATTTTATGCATTACAGAACACTGGCTTAAAAGCCATCAGTTATTATTCAATTTCAATAATCATATGTTGGGTAGTTCGTTCTGCAGAGAAAATGCCATTCATGGTGGCTCATTAATATTAATTAACAAACAAATTACATTTAAAGAACGGAAAGATATTGTGAGCCTCTCTGTTGAGCGGATAATTGAGATAGCCTGTTTGGAGTTAGAGCGGCTTGTTGTATTGAGTGTATACAGACCACCATTGGCATTATATGATTCTTTTGAAAATGTCATGAATGAAGTGTTAGCAAAGATTTGTAAACTAAATAAAAACGTTATTGTATGTGGTGACTTTAATGTTAACTTGTTAGAAGAATCTTCCATGTGTCTTAGAATTAAAAATTTGTTTAACTCCTATAATCTCGAAAATATTTTCTTGGAGCCAACTAGGATAACTGCCACATCAGCAACATGTCTAGACAATATATTTACTAACATTGTTCCAAATATTAAACAAATTATTAATCAGCTAGACTCGGATCATTGTGGACAGTTAATTACTTTTCGGAAAGAAAGTAAAAATATGGCAAATAATGTTATAACTGTGGTACCTAAAACTACAGGTCGCTTGGAGATCTTCAAAAGTAAACTCTTAAGTAAATTACCCTCTTTATTGTACAGTGACAATCCTAACCAGCTGTACAATTCCTTTTTTGAAATGTATTGTGCAGAGTTTAATTCTACTTTTATCCCCAAGAAGATCTCTGTTAAAGGAACTACAACATTCAGTGAATGGGCTACTATTGGTATATGTAAAAGTAGGAAAAGGCTTTATGACTTGTATGAAGAGAGACACTATAATAAGAGTGATGCCTTTTGTCAGTATGTAAAAAAATACTCTAAATTATTTAAAAAGATTTGTCATGTAGCAAAGTGTAATTATATAAGTTTTAAAATAAAAAATAGTAGTAATAAAATTAAAACGACTTGGGACTTAATCAATAAGGAGACTGGAAAAGTTAAACATCAAACGAAGGACTATAGCCTTGCTATTGAAAATAAGACTGTCACATCAGATTCTGAAGTAGCGACTGCTTTTGAAAAATTCTTTACTGACATTCCAATCTCTACCACAAAATCTTTGAATTCGTCCCCTACTATTGCTGAATCACTATTGAAAGAGAATATAGATTGTTGTAATAATATATTTAAATTTCATTATATTAATGACATAACTATTATAAAAACATTTAATACCCTTAATGTTAAAAGAACAGCCGATCTTTGGGGTAACTCGGTTGAGCTTACAAAATCTATAATTACCATAGTAGCACCTGAACTAGCCATAATTTTTAATAAATGTATCGACTGTGGCGTATTTCCTGATTTAATGAAAAGTAGTAAAATTATACCGTTGTTTAAATCAGGTAGCACATCCGACCCCACTAACTTTAGACCAATTTCAGTGCTACCCACATTTAGTAAAATATTTGAAAAATTACTACTTGATCAAATGCAAACTCACTTTAGCATGAATAATTTGTTACACAAGAAACAATTTGGTTTCACAAGGGGTCGTTCAACCACCGATGCCGGGGTTGAACTTTTAGAAAATATTTTTAACGCCTGGGACAATTTCCAAGACGCCTTAGGCATTTTTTGTGACCTATCAAAAGCATTCGATTGTGTTTCTCATGATACATTGGTCAGGAAGTTACATCACTATGGAATTAGGAATACTGCTCTGGATCTTGTTATTTCTTATTTGGATAATAGGATTCAAAAAGTTGATATAAATGGCCAGAGATCCTTGGGATCCGTAGTGACTATGGGTGTTCCGTAGGGTTCCATACTTGGCCCATTTCTATTTCTCGTTTATATAAATGATTTACCTCATGTTATTAATGACAATCAACAGATAGTGTTATTTGCAGATGATACTTCACTTTTATTTAAACTCAAACGACAGCAACCTGTTACTGACGATGTAAATAATACTCTCTTAAAAGTAGTAAACTGGTTTAATGTCAATAATTTACTTTTAAACGAGAAAAAAACTAAATGCGTTAGATTTTTGACACCTAACGTTAGAACTATTAAGACCTGCGTTAGTTTAAATGGAGAAGAATTGGATCTTGTGGACACCACCAAGTTCTTGGGTATAACTTTAGACTCTAAGCTTCAATGGGGACCACATATAAACCAGTTGTCGAAAAGGCTCACCTCTGCAGCTTACGCAGTCTACAAAATTCGCCAGCTAACTGATGTAGAAACAGCGCGATTAGTTTATTTTAGTTATTTTCATAGTGTAATGTCGTACGGCATTTTATTATGGGGAAATGCTGCCGACATTCAAACTATTTTTGTGCTGCAGAAAAGAGCTATTCGATCTATTTACAATCTTAAACGTGGGCAATCTCTAAAGGATTTATTCAAAGAAATAAATATTTTGACTGTCGCTTCTCAATACATATATGACAACCTAATGTATGTAAAAAAAAATATTAATGTTTTTACAAAAACCAGCGACATTCATATGTTAAATACTAGAAATAAGAATAAACTGATATTGCCCATGACCAGACTTCAAAAAATTAGTAATTCATTCAAATGTCAAAGTATACGTTTCTACAACAAAGTTCCTAGCCATATTCAACAATTAAGTCTAAATAAATTTAAATTATTTATTAAACAGAACCTTTGCCGAAAAGGTTACTATAATGTTAAAGATTATTTGGAAGACAAAACGGCTTGGAATTGAGCCGCTCACTCCATACAAAATATGGCTGTCCATGGTCCTCTGGTAAATTATTATACTTGACTGCTCTTTTGGCGCTTTTTTAGTATTTAAGGTACAGATGTAAAGTTGACATTTTTAATATTTTTTTAAGAAAAATATTAAATTTAAATTTGTTTATTTCCATTTTTTTTATTTGTGAGTGCGAGTGCCATGTATGTTAGGTATACTCAGGACTATTTCTTTATAGTCAATCCTGGAATTCCTGTACATTATACTCGCACAAATCTAGTAAATCAATGTCTGGACATTAAAAGAGGCCATAACCCATGAGTTTGTTTCGGCATTTCTTCTCATGGCTAGCCACGAAATGCCGAAAAAAAGATAAATAAATGTATTATACTATAAAATTATTGACATGTAAAAGTGATATTTATGATCCAATTTACAGAATAAATGATTTGAATTTGAATTAAATCCGGAGCGACGCGATAGACAATTATTCGCCGAGCTGGCTGTACATCCGTTAATCAGCGAAAGAACCGGCGAAACATACGACAAAGGATTTTCAACAGTTTTAACATTAAACACATGGACAACGAACGGTAAAACCCAGCCTAGGGCGAATTGAATTTACCATTATTAAGTTTTAATGATGTCTGCCACAATACCAGGGCCCGAGGCGATAAACAAAGGATAATAGCCGTTACGTCTCTCGTAAGCAGACAAATAATCGCAATAGTAATACCCGAGCCTGGAATGTAATCTGGAGACGGTGAAATTAAATATGAGCGAGCTGCAAATGAATTCCTATCTGTAGGCGTTACGATCACTATTTTTGTCCAATACAAAGTGACCGAGCGTTGCCTGCGGGCGTTATTCGTTTGAGAAAATAATTCCTTTGTGTCGAAATTGCTTGCTCTGGAGGATCAAAGATGAAATTCGTTAGAAATTTAAGTTTTGGAATATAACTACGGCTGTAAATTTGTCATTATTATTTTATAATTTGGATTTTTTTACAAACGGACAAGCTATGAAGTGTCATCTTTGAGACATTTGAGCCATTTGAGACGATTTATATGTTACTAGCTTTTGCCCGCGGCTCCGCCCGCGTGATCTGCTTTTTCCGGGATAAAAAGTATCCTATCACCCAAGTCAACTCATACCCTATCTGTATACCAAATTTCATCAAAATCCGTTCAGTAGTTTTAGCGTGATTGACCGACAAACATCCAAACAAACAAACTTTCACATTTATAATATTATTATGATTGGTTTGTTTAAAAATAATCTCAGTATGGTATTGCAAAATAACAACTTGCAATAACATATATCTTTCCTGTTATTTAACAAAATCTAAATAGCATCAGTATTAAACCAATATTTCATATTTTGAAAGCATGATATCTTACTATCCCTAGAGAAAATACTCAACCAAACAGAAAAGCAGAAAATATTACTAGCAATAACCTATTTCGCTTTTTACAAGTCTCCATTCTCAATCATATCGATTTGAAATATCAAAGACGAATCGTTCGCGACGATATTTACGATTGTCAAATATTCTCGAAAAAACGGCACGTTACATCTTTACTGTTGTCGTAAAACTAACATGGACATTGCATTTCACTCTATTTCACTATTAATAGTTGTTTCCGTTCGCACGTTATTGGAAATAGTGGCCGTGACTATTTCACCGTGAGATAATTTATTTTTAACATCATTTTAACACATTGAACGGTTAATTGGTGGAAGTGTAGTATAATTAAAGTGTAAGTTTACTAATTCTATTAAAGCATTAAATAAACATAAGATAAACAATTAATAATTAAAAATATTTAGATAAACAAACAACAGATAACAAATATTAGGCATAGATTATTTTTTAATAGCAGAGGCCGGAAAACAAGTGGGACACCTGATGGTAAGTGATCCCCACTGCGCATAAACATCCATAATACCTGAAGAATCATGAATGCGCTACCGACCTTAATAGAAAGGGACCCCAAAAGTAAGACCAATATTATTTCCTTATTTACACGTATAAAATATCTCCAAAACTAGGTGATGTAAATTGAGCTACTGGTTCATAAAACATAAATCTACTTCCGAATCACTGAATCTCAAATCAGGAATCCGGAGCCTACATTTACTGATTAAAATCAACTTCCGTTAAGATCGGGAAGGCGTGCATGATTATTCTAGTATTGCAGGTTTTCATGGGCAATAGAGATCACATAGGTCTCCCGGTTTGCCGGCCACTGCTATAAAATATACAGTTACAATTAACAAGTAAATATTAATTGTCAAATAAATATTAATATTTTTAATAAAATACGATTGAACGCTAGCGAAGCTGTGCAAACTGTTTAAAACAAAAAAATCTATACAATATAGTTTGCTAAACAACCAACAAACTTCAACTTATGATCGGAAGTGTTTCGTTCCGTTTAATTCGAAATAGGTCTGATTATTGCACTGAACTTTTAAATTCAAAACATCGCGATTGCATAATTTTCGAAGTAGAAGTAAATAGCACGAACACGCTTGTAGTGCTTCCAGTGAGTTAATTAGGAACTGTGGTGTGGGGAGATTTGCGTGTTGTTTACAATACAGTTACTATTACATCACTGAATACACTTGAAGCAATGTGCTGAAAATTTGTAGAGAGATGTGATATGTATATAGTATTTGGTGCTTTTAATATGAATGCTATTGATTGTGAGGAATATGAAATTGAAATGATGAAATATTATGATGAAGTTTTAGTTACCGCCAATAATAATATTGGATTATTCGGCATCTTGTTCGTTAAATCCTATGTCAATAATAAACATTATATTTACCGCATTTGCGCCATGGTACACCACACAATTAAAAATCGGTTTGAGAGAGCATACTCTACAGTAATGCCGCGACCTCAAACCACAAAGCACTGATGAATGTATATTTTGATACATAAATAAAGATTTTGTGGTGTTTAAAAGTTAATTTGTTGTATTTATTTATTTTCCGTATGCATCGTCCTGTTATAACGTTATTTTATAGATTACTAGCTTTTGCTCGCGGCTCCGCCCGCGTGATCTGCTTTTTCCGGGATTTCCGGGATAAAAAGTATCCTATCACCCAAGTCAGCTCATACCCTGTCTGTATACCAAATTTCATCAAAATCCGTTTATTAGTTTCAGCGTGATTGACGGACAAACATCCAAACATCCAAGCATCTAAACCTCTAAACAAACAAACTTTCACATTTATAATATTAGTAGGATTCAGGAATTTGATAAAAAAAAATAACTCAAATTTAATCTATGGATTTCTACGTTTGTATCTATAAGTAATTATAACGAGTACGCGGCAATTGTCATTATTGGTATGAGAATGAAGTCACCTTCTGGTGCAAATGTAGTACAAAAAATAGTTTTGTATTATCCTTTCTAATTATAAAAAAGTAATTCTATGCGTGAAAATCTTGTTAGGAATTCTATAAAATCTGCCCTGGGCGCCTTTTTGGTTGCTCACCTCACAGAATAAAAGAGATTCCTTGGAACATTTTACGTTGAAACATTTTTGCTTTGATGAAAACCACGTATGCATTTTTGGAATAGTTTTGTATTAAAAAAATATTCTGTTTTTTTTAAATACGTTAAATGGAGCTTACGTTAAATGAGCTCTGAAGGGAGATAACATTCTGAAAATGATTATTTCACATTTTTAAAAGTAAATAGTGGATTTAACGCATTGGTGATTTGAATATTAAAAGTTTACGGACATTTGACTGCCTCCATAAGCCAGCTGCGAAGAGAGAGGTCGTAGATTCGATTCCTGCACAGACACTAATAACTGTGATACGAATATTTGTCGATACAAATATTCGTACAAATACAAATATTCGCGGTCTTGGACCCGATGGTCCAAGACCGCGAGTTCTTTGTAGTTCGTGTTACTCTCGATACAGGTTTTATCTAGTGTGGTATCAGACTATATGTTGTGTCTTATTTGGTGTATTTATTTCTTTATTTTATTTATTTTTGACATGTAACAAATAAAGCAAATATGTCACGATGTAAAAGATGGCACGGGAAAGTGACTACACTGGTCCTGATGATAAGTACAGTGCAGTGCAAATATAATATCGACCATCAAGACATTGCATCCCTCGATGGGCAACAGAATTATACTGGCCTGAAGTTACTGGATGTACACTGGCTGACCGCGGGTTTTTTACCGTACCGTCAATATCCAATCGGCTACAAGAATGATCAGCTCAGATCACTTGCTGTTAAGAGGGTTCTCGCAATAGCAACTTGATTAACTTAGGTATCTAATTCAATTTTAATTCAAACAAACATATTGAATATTTAGAAATCTTAAGGGAGAAATTTGTTATAAGTGTTATCCATATACTAAAACATTTGCTTTTATACAGTAGTGCTACATACAATATACTTGCTTCCTGTTGTTAATATGGGTTCTAGTAGATAGACATTACAGTTTTAAATTTATATTTACTCTGAAATAATGTAATAATGTTCTGGTGTCAAGTTCTTTTAACCACTAGCATTCATTGTTAATACATTGTTTATAACGCCTAGATTGATATTTCATATTACCATTGCATTATGTCTAAAAAATCATAAAATTTCCCATTCTTAAAAAATTCGTAACTCAGATCTAATTTAACTTTTATAATAACAGTCCACCAATTTCATTTTAATACAATACGATTTATATTCAAATTTGAAATTAGTCGCGCCTTCGGTTTCCTCATTTGCCACAAATAGCCTTTTATAATTAGGAGGAGACGTGATTACAGAACTAAATGGGAGTTGCTCTAATACGCAGTGAGTTCCTCGATCGACTTGTACCGGATGGTAGGTAACAGGCTGATTTGCATATACGAGGTCGGGGAAGTCTTCGTGATTATGTTTGATTGTGCTATGTGTCTAACTAATTACTTAAAGAGGGATAATTCGGTACGTAATGGAGGTTATGGAAGCAACGTTTTGGAAGTTATTGCAAACTCCGGATTAGTAGTGACTATGTTAGGCAACTTAATACTTGTATTTATCAGTGATGATTGTCGAAATATAGAACTAATTTTTATGCTTAATCTGAAGCAGAATGTTTAGGCATTGAAATGAAGTTAGTCAACCGACGAAAAAAAACGGAGGAGGTTCTCAATTGGACGCGTTTATTTGTTTTTTATGTATAACCACGCATAACTTCACCATATGTATACCGATATAGATGTTTTTTTTTTAATCGAACAAGTGCAGTTCAAAGATAGGCCCATTTTGATATCGAAAAGAAATTCCATAAGGGGGATGAAGGACTAAAACTACATCATTTATGCACAAAAAAAAGGATTTTTTTTTTTAACATAAAATAAAATCGACTGAAAAAACTAAAAAGCTAAAAATATGACTAAACAATTTTGAGTCAGTGGTATCAATCGTTATCTATTAAACTGCAGTACCACTGACTACACTGACAGACTCAAAACTGTTTGTTTTATTTTAGTTTTTTAGAGTCGATTTTATTTTTTAACAAGTTTTTGAAGTTCCGATTATTAAAATACAGTTTCACACTTGGTTTACATCCTATACAGGGTTAATTTTAAAACACCAGCAACCTCGCAGGACCAGATAGCTGACCTCATACGGAACAACTTTTGTTCTACGAGTTTGGATATAACTCAATATATTTAAAAAAAAATGATTTTACAAGTTTTTGTTGTGTCGTGTTTTTTTTCGTAGACTGCGGCGCGACGCGGCGTGCGCGCGCGACTCAAAGGCGCCGCTCAGCTGCTCGAGCGTTGACCTTCAAAGCCGCTAGCCCGGTTCCCCACGCTTCGCGTATTTGTTTGCGTAATCTGCGATGCGCGTTGTTAATATTCAAGACGGAAATTAAATGAATACTTATTTTTGTATGAAAATAAAATCTAACAAATTATCAAAAGTCGTAGAACAAAAGTAGTAGCTTATAACCTTAGGAATCTACCCCTGCGAGGTTGCTGGTGTTTTAAAAATAACCCTGTATATGTATATCCTGTAACAGATTTTTTAAGATGACCCAACGCTTGGTTATAATAATCATTCCGAGCAATATATTTTCAACGACGTACCACAGCTCTACAGTATTATACACTTTATATACAATATTCTATCAGAACCGTCCGTAGTTTCCTACAATTTACTGACGCGTGTTGGAGACGTAGTAAGGGCGTAAACATTGATTAGGTTCCGTAGCGGAACAGATAATAGCAAACAAAGTTCGTATGTTCACTTGGCTCGATTCCTTGAGGCATTTAAAGTTAGCGCCCACGCCCTAGTTAGCCAGTTATTCGATGGATCAATATAGAAGTTTATACGGTTTATTATTGAATTATTATCAGCATGATAGGGTTAATTATTTCAATTTTATTTTCTAAGATGAATCGGATTAAGCAGCGATAGTCCAGCGGGGATGGACTGTCGAGACGAAAGTCGCAGGTTCGAAACCAGCCCCAAGAGCATACACCACTGACTTTTCAAAGTTACGTGTAAATTAATTGTTAATTATCGCTTGCTTTACCTGAAAATTTTCAATAAGAATTTCGAAGGTTTATGAAGTCTACCAACGCGAAATAGGCCAGTGTCGCTACGCTGGCCTAATGTAACTAGCTTGCTAGCTAAGATATAACTCCTTTCATTCATAGAATATGCCCGTGCCAAGCTATGGGACATATTATTAATGCGGATATTATTAATTCATTTATTAACGTTATTTTTTCTGTGATTAAACTGCGCAATAAAAAATAATGCAATAGATTTATAAACACATTACCTCAGTTAAATTATATAAGATTTTTCTGTTAGCATGTAATAACGTAAGTGAATCTGAATCACCTCCTAGCTTTCAAGCACTTTCACCAATATCCATAATGATATGTTAAAACAATGTGCCATATTGTACAATTTACATGGCTCCCATAAAACCCAAACTTGGCCTAACAGAGCGAGTTTTAGCTCGTAACAAAGACAATATTCGGTGCTCAATATTCTATTTCGTAATTCGAATGGAATTATTAAAATGTTCTCTACTAGGATAATAAGTCAAAATGGGAATAATCGTTAGCCGCACAGCGAGGCGTTGGCATTAAGCCAGTGCTGCAACTAAGAGCTTTTATACTTTAATACTTTTTTCATCACAACTTAATTTGCGAACCGTACTGCGCCAGACTCTTTGATCGATATTTAGAAGTGATATTAAATTTCATTGAAATAAAACATAAGAATTTGTTATTAAATTATATTAAAATTTTTACGTTAATGTCATATTAACAAATATTGGGGATATTAAAATAGGGATGGCCGAGCTTCATCTATTTTGTGTAATAAAAAATTGGTGTGTGTCGTGGGACACCAGGTAGGAACGAAGTTCCTTCGGCTAATGTACAATCGACACAAATTGCAAAAAATTCAAATTATCAACTAAAATAACAAAATATGTCTCTTTATTTTTGTTTGACAACATAAAATTACATAGAAATAGAATAGAAAAATAGAAATAAAAAAAAGACGTGTGGCGCTCGGAGACTGCCGCGGTAAAGCTATTGTATAGCATTTTTTATCATCTTATGTAATTATAAATAATAACGAGCTAGCGTAATCTTTTAAAAATCGAAGGAGTATTTTTATATACTTCAATTATAACTGGCTGAATGAATTTCATTTTAAATATGTCTCTTTATTTTTGTTTGACAACATAAAATTACATAGAAATGACTGACATTAAAATTGACACATTGACTGAGTTTTGGCGGGAATTCTGACAGTGCAGTTCATCGCTTATTTTAATTTATTTCATAAACTAGTTTAGAGTTGTGTTTGTTGTATAAAAGTGGTGTGGATTTGTTCAATAAACATTGACGGTGATGAACAGTGTATAGAAACATTGAAATAAGTGAATTAAGAATCGTACTGAAAGGAGTTAACACCAAAACTCCGACAAGACCTTGAAATCGACCGCACCCGTGTTTCATCGTTCTTGTAAAAAGAACTCGAGAATATATTATACTTGACACTGGCTAAATGCATAATACTGCGAAAGCCATAAATAAAAAGAAGACACATTGACTGTCGCGCCTGCGCACGTCTCATTTAACGCTTTTATTCCACGCATTTTTTCCACGCAATTTTTCCACGCATTTTTTCCACGCATTTTTTCCACGCATTTTTTCCACGCATTTTTTCCACGCATTTTTTCCACGCATTTTTTCCACGCATTTTTCTTACGGTTTTACTATCACATTTTTTTCAGTTCGGTCACGCAGCGAAATCCCTATCCCCTCCAAGCCTGCAATAAGGAACTTCGTTCCAAAAAGAATACCAAATACACAACAAGAACAACTTATTAATTTGTAGCTACTTTGTGCTTTTCTACACTAATATTATGAAGAGGAAAGATTTGTATTTTTGTATGTAACAAATAAACTTAAAAACTACGGGACCGATTTCAAAAAATCACTGAGTAACATAGGCTGCTTTTTATCAAATCATGCGGCAGAAAAAGCAAATCATGCGGGTGGAGCCATGAAGAAAAGCTAGTTTAAAATAAAAACGTATATGGGTTTTATAAGCTAAAGCTTCTTACGATCCGCTTTTCAACATTATGTTACCAGATACGGGATTTATTTTGTTTATACAAAACCAGGAACATAAGTAGCTTACTTACAGTATAGACATTCAAGTTTATGCACACGTAGCAAATGAATGCACCGTTTTCACGCGTCGATACCGCAGCTTGAAGTTTTTTCAGCGGCATAAAACGTGCTGGATTTACGGCTTTCGAGGTGTCATGCGTTGCTTGTTAATAGGTAAACTTTGTCAGTTTTATAGCTTTGCAGAAGTGTGCTTGAGCGCTTGTATAGCTGAGATGTGGTAAGTTGATATTTCATATTGAGTGTATATTAACAGTTTATTAGCATTTTCCTTGTATTTTTATGGTAGGGACAAGAGGGACAATGTAAAATTTTGGAGTAACTTTTTCCAATTAGACAACATTATTCTTTACCCGGGAAAATTCGTTTACAGATTCGAGCCACTTCGGTGGTATGTCAGACTTACCGGCCTAAACAGTGCTTTCCACTAAAACCCCGCAGTGTTCCACTCTCTCCATTATATCAAAGGCCGTGGGGTACGCGTATGCAGCCGCAGCCCCAGACTTTTTCCAGAGCTCCTCTCGGTCAAAGGATTAGCTTCTGATGTACAGCAATAAAATACGCAAAACTGAAATTTCAATGTGCACGCTAACGGACTGCCCAAAGCGACGTCACCTGCAGGCCGACTTACTTAGGCTGGAGGTTATCTTTCTGGCGTAATTAAGCAACATTACACAGCTATCCAGCAATATCCTTTATTTTTTAATGTAGACATAATAAAATTTCATATTTCTGTAATGAGTAACATTAACTGGAATATTAAATACCCAGTTTCAACTCGTAATCATATCTATTCGAATATTAATTCTCTTTTAGCTTGCGTTTATAACGGAGATAGGTAAAATAAGTGACCTTAAATACTGAGCATAAAAAATTAAACCTATATAAGATGTATTTTAAGGATGCAACGCCGTTTCGAACAATGTATTTGATGATTGAAGTATGATTGAGGCAATTCATCTGAAAGGAAAATAACGTAAACATACTTCGTAATACAATTATACGGGTGTAACATGATCGATGGATCAACAGAAGCAGGGCGATAGAGGATTCCAATATCTATTGATTGATAGATTTGTATATATTGTTTGAGTTAAGATGAAATTTTGATGAAAGTCGACTTTTGGAATAAATTTAGCAACTATAGTTAACTATTAAGTCTACAATCATGATATTCTTCTCTTAAATAGTGGACATTTTAGACCACCATACTAAAAGTTAATAGTTTGCAATAACCGAAATAAACCGTAATCTTAAAAAATAACACCATAACTCTTCCTGGACTTGCTCTAAAAAGAAATTTTCCTTTTTTTTTTTACAACTTGTTTTAAAAACTGTGCATTCGTGAAGATTGAACACTCAAAAATGAAAGAGCCTCTTTTAAAAATGGACTCCAATATACAGGACCTAAAATCTTATGATCTTAAATTCACTAATTTGACTCTTTAATGAGCTAGTAAGTTTTTGCTTAATCCTAGTAAATATTTTTAACATGAAACATAATATAAATCAATTGTATAAATTATATAAAAAGTATTTTAAAGTAAATGTTTAAAATGCACACTATGGTTCACCTATGTAAGAAACTGTGTTATATGTTTACAATATAATAATTAATACAATATTCACAATACAGTGTTATATGTTTAATATTGACCAAACTTATTGAATTGATGCTTTGGTGCAAATAACGACATAATCTAGGATATGAGTATAGTTACGATAGTTACGATTCTACGATCTTACTGGAGTCCCAAATTGTTCCCCTTCCCAATTCTAATTATTTTCTTTTAAGGTCGCTAACGCTATGTCAACGCCACCCATCATGTCAGAATGTAAATCCACTTGGTCATTTTCTGTAAACAACATTTTAATTGAACTTACCTTAGCTAATAACTTAAAAACTTGAGCAATGCAACAACCATTCTTAAAATGAGTCAAAATCATAAACACCTTGTTTCGTGTATCGTAAAATACTGTAATTTCAAACTGCAGCTATATTTTTGTCAAAAAAGGTTCGAAGATGAATAACGCTGGCATTTGTTACGCTATCACATGAACCATAGCACGTATGGCGTCGGATAGTGGCACGGTTTAACCGAAAGGCCGTTTATGATCGCCCGTCCATACAGTTATGACTTCCTATAAAGTTTGTGGCAGGGCTGTCGTGAAATATTGTTAGCTGTGTAGTTTTAGTATGCCATGATGTTCAGGACATGCGCTTTTCATTCACATTCATTTTTAACGTAATTTAGCTTAATAGGTCGACAAACAAGCAAGGTTACCTGATAGTAAATGGTCTTCACCATCCATGAACATTCACAATACCAGAGGAATCATGGACGCTAAAATCACTTTTCATCAGGTGAGCCTCCTGCCCGTTTGCCCCCTTTTTTCCATAAAAAATCTTTATTCTGCCTTGCGCTATCCCAGTTTAGTGCCAGGGTTTGCCTTCTTATTTAAGAGCCGATACCACCTCAGTTAGCTTAGGAATTTGAGACGATCATAATTCCAATGAAAATAAATAAATGATTAAATTAATTGTCGTCAAAATGTAACCAATTGGGAACTTTTAAACGTCTAGAATAATTTGTCACATTCACACCAAATATTTGTTTTGTCAATGTTGGTTCATAGTTTTATAATTACATCAAGCGACCCACGGGAGCGGAGCAGTATCCTGCAAGCTGATGAATCCGGGATAGCTAGTTTTCAAACAAAGAGAAACACAATATGTTACATACAAATAATTTTTATTAGATAACCTACACTACAAAATAATGAAAAATAAAATATAACTCTACAAAGAAAAGATTTCATCAAACATTTTCCGAGAATACTTGTTGTCAACGTTATTAAAATAAGTACACGTTTAGTTTTTTACTTCCACTAAATTGTTCCATAAAAATTCTAATAACAGTTCTAATCAGGACGAACATTGCTTCATAATTTTACCACAAGCGATACAAATTTTATAAAATACGTTCACTTAATGCATTTTGCGGGTAGTTGCTTTATTATAGGATGCTAAATTACTCCAGGAGAGTAGATTGTGGAAAGGTCTGATAATTTCTCGATAAAGTCAACACTTTATTACTCACACAGTAACGACCGTGTGTAGATTTAGTAGGTTTTCCTACTACGCTATTAATTAGATGATATTATACAGGTTTCATAAATGAATTAAGCTTTAGTTAGAACGGCAAGAGGAGATTTAATATGTATAAAACAGAGGTCAGTAAACGAAAAAGGAAGATACCTCACGGTAAGTGATCCCCACCGCCTATTAAAACCAGAAGAATCATAATTATTCGCTACTGACCTTAAAGGAAAGGTTTAAGGATTGGGAAGAAGAGGGAGATTTGGGTCTCCGGAAATCTCACTCACTCTACCAAAGCGACAACAGCGAGCCCCGCTTCTTTTTTGTTTCTGTCTGTCCTTCTTAGTTTTCTGTAAGACAATCAATTATTACGAGACGGCTCATATATGGTGAAGACAAAAGTGTCTACAGCATAGCGCGTGTTTTATAATTGGTAGACTTGTCGCCTCATTGGTCTAGTGCCAGTATACTAAGGCTCAGAACCGTAATTCTGGACTTTTCCTTAGTACATATATTGTAAAATGAATAGATAAATAAATAGATTTAGCGTTAAAGCCGATAAAAGTGTATTTTGATGATGCTATGTATATTAGTTGATATTGACTTCTTTATGCTTCTTTTATTTTTTACCGGCTTGTCATAAGCGCTATTTTAATTGTTTACATGATTAATAAACTATTTCATTTCATTTTCTGCCAAATTATTTCGCGTATATAAATTATTTGATAGAACAGATTCTATTAAGTTTAATAGAATCTGTTCTATCAAATAATACTAAGGTACTAGTTAGTACCTTCTCAATATGATGGGTGATGGAATGGTAGATAGTAATAATATTGGTGCTCAATATTGTTACTGACTTTGAGGTACAAGTCTAGCATACGTATCGATGCCGTAAGGCGCGACGTCAGCGACACCTATGCTATGTATGCAATTGTAGGTAGGTTTGATGGACGCTACCGAGACGGGTCTACCATGCATAATACATTTCACATAATTGCCAACAGTATATTTATCAACTATATAGAAGAACAATTTTATCTTGTCAAATACCTCACACTAGGCTAGGTCTAAAGTTTACTCCTATTCAATCTAGATCAACACAACTGGTCAGGTAGTGGGCACATCACAAAGCGCTTGAACCGTGAAATGTGTCGACCGTAGCATGAAGATCCAGGTCGCCGGTTCAAATCCGCGAGAGTAATCCGATTTCGCCGCGTCCGGACGGAAGGATCGAAAGAACGCTTTGTAGCTTGCTCTATCGCGTGTCCTGAACTAATTCAATTACAGACGGCGGTGACCCGGTACTATAGACTGTTTAACGTTCGCTTAAATGGTCCCCGCTATAGTTCTTTTCGCCTTGATTGCGGACACTGAATTATCCTGTTTGCGCCGTATTGGCTGCTAAGAATGGTCAATTGAAATGGAGTATATCAATGAAATCAAATTTTACGTAATTTTGATGAGAGAGAAAATCATAACAATCGGTAAACATTTAAGGGAGTTATAGTGAACATACATAAACAAAACATAATATATTTATATTGACGAAAACCTCCATTTTGAAGTCTATTAAGACAAGTATATTATATAATATGTTGAATTAAGAATGTCCTCAGATTTTTTTTTTGTAAATAAATGCGGATGCTCATTTCTTGACGCTATTTTTAGTTTGTCATAGGTTTTCAACCAAACGTGTACTGGACCGGTACCTTATATTAGATACCATGTACAAAGAGACGAAACTTTCGAGTTCTTTTTCGGCCGAGATTAAATTTGCCAAGTCCGTATATTTCCAAGTGAAAACATCTGAAGTTAGGTACTCGAAGTTCGGTATTTCCTTTAATGGGAATGTTGTATACGCTTCCAGATAAATTGTTGAACTGCCGCACCATCGCGTCGCGTCACGTCGCCTTGCACGCTCTCGAGTTTAGAAAAATGAGTTTCAAACGTTTTGTTCAGTATTTTATTCATTAAGTTTCAAATGTTCTTGGTATTTATAGCAGAGGTCGACAAACAAGCAGGTTTTTATATTATTTAGATTAGGTTTTATAAGTATTTGCTGGTGGTAAGATATTCATATCCGCCCGGATAACGACCACGGTACACACATTGATAAAACCTGCCATAGTGACTTGAGTGGATAGCGTTATCAGTCAGTCTATATTCTAACGAAGGCCTTGTGACATAACTTGATAGTTGTTTGGGGCAGATATAGGCGTACATCCTTGTATCCTTGTGCCTGCATTGGTTATCCGCCTGTCCTGTCGCAGGCCCCTCGATGAGCTTATGTCCTTTTCGGTGTGTGAAAAAGGATATAATACAGGACGGCATGAGTCAACACGGCCCGCTATAGACAAAATTGGCTACAGCTATGGGCGCCGGCAGCAAGGTGCAAAGGGGTGCACTAGCACCCCCCTGTCAGCGGGCAGCGGGGATTCCCCGAGCAATACCGCCAACCATCGACCACAAAGATTAAGTATGCTTTCGATTAGCTGATCAATCAAATTGCGTGGTTTGTATTTGACATTACATTTATTTACATAATATACATGTATGATTCTATATCTTATATTAGGTAATAGTATAATGTGTAGATGCAGATGCACCTCCATGAAAGTAATCCTGGCAGCGCCCATAGCTACAGCGTAATATTTTTAGTAATATGTTGCTACATAATGTAGGTTAGTATGTATCCTAGCTGCCTTCGAATCGATATTTTAACTTGTTGACTGTATGGGTATAATAAATATGTGATTATAATAAAGTTTTTATATACTTTATAGTTCTAGTATTTATTCGTGTCTATTTACAGATGTACATATTAAGGAATAATGGACCTATTTTCAAACTAAATAGACAAATGGTAGTAATTAATTAAAACAAAGAGCTAATATGGTATAACACGGTACTGAAAAGGCTTTTGAATCTAACAATTATGAACTTATGTAAACTACGCCTCGGGGTAAGTCGAACTAATTTAAACGTTATTAGATGGTGGCATCAGTCAACATAATCAGTTAATAATGACGGCAAAGCAAAGACGTGAGGCCGTATTAGGCAATTTCATTGTGAAAATTGACGGAAACGTAATAGAATCTCTGAGTAAATATAAATGAGAACATCTAATTGTTTGCGCTTAGTGTATTTGTACTAGTATGAAATATGTATTACATGGTTTAGTTTGTCAGCAACTATGCCTGCCATTAACAACAAGTCTGCTCTTGAGAGTTAGTAGAGCGTGTGTACTAAATTTGTATGTAGCTGAGTTACTAACTGATATTTAGTTTACAGGCAACCACCAGAAAGAAAAATCTCTGCATAAAGCAACTCACTTTTGATGTCGTAGATATAAAATCCATTGTCTAGTAGCCTTATAAGCTCCTAAATTTATTACACCTGGCGAAAGTTACTCGTGTTACTCAGGATTAAAAGAGCTGAAGTCCCCAATAATTATCTTCCCCCCATGCCCCAATTCCTTTTTGTATAGCCAGCAACGCAGCTATTATTCAGCTAGTGTTTTAAGTAGTAGTTGGCAGTAAGTAGGTGGGCAGTAGAGGTCATCTGTACATCTGAACATATCAATTCACTGTTCACACAATTCACAACTGACTGTTAAAAAAGAGATATCGAAAATTATCACTAGTCATAGTAGAGCCTCTTGCTCGTTTACCAATCTTCTGCTATTAAAATGATACTCAAATTAATTGGTTATAGATGGGACGCGATAAACAGTGATTAAAGTAAACATAGTTAACAAAGTACGTAAACAGAACATTTTGCTCATACTCAGTAACGAGTTTAAGGATTTTAAACAAAGGAAAAACATCGTACTAAAGGACACTTGGAAAATGTTGTTGTTAAACTGTTACCAACCTCGTTTATTGTTTCAGTGAGATAGAAGAGTCATTAATTAACACCTTGAATGCTCAGCGTTTTCAGTAAACTGTTAATACTTATTCATTGTCCAAAACACACACAAAATATCATCGAAATCGGTCCAACCGTTTAGGAGTTTTTGCGAGACTAAGGAACGGCAATAGATTTTAATATATAAGATTACTGCTATATATTATAAGATACAATACATAGATAAAAGATAGATAAGTACAAGAAGTTATATTTTATAACAGATCCCGACACTTATTTAATGTCAGTACTAGCGATAAGAAAGCGTTGCTTTATACAATCTTTAAAAGTAGATTATGAAATTAAGCAATCACGAAACTGAAGACACAAAAAGAAATAAAGTTTCAGTTCTGAAATTTGAGCGCAAAAATGTCTTTATTTCATAAAGGCAGCAACGAATAGATATTTAATACAGCTGACGTTTTACACTAGGTAAGACGGCTTTTTTATTTTTGATCGTAAATTTTATGATGCCTGCCTTCCTCTTTCCTGAATAATATTTGATCAATCATATTTGGAAGATTAAGATGCATTTAAAAACTCCTCTGGATTTAGTTGACTACTTTTAAGTAATACACTTAAATTTTCTATCATGTTCTTGAGTAACTATCATGATAAAAATAGGTCCACTAATTCCACATTCATTCCACATTGATCCACAAATTCGAAATAATAAAAACGTGAATCTTTTGGACGGTATATTATTTTAAAGATATTTTATAGTTGACATGGCACGCAAATTAATTGTTTGTAAAACTCTAGTTTTCATTCTTAATATCAAATAGCTGATTTATTTAGTCACCTAGATAAATATAATAAGATAAAAACACATATTATAGAAAATATAGCTATAGATAAAGTTTTCAAATGAAATACTCAGTTTGATTTCAAAAGTTATGATGTCAAACTACAGGTAGTTTAATTTTGGTTGTCTGTTGTTGTGTGAATTTAATAGGTTAAACCCTGGCATATAGTGTTTCGCAAGACAACGGCGTACACAACTTAGACTGACTAAACTTTGGACTATATTTCGAAGTTGCTCTGTAACGATATCCTTAGCTATCTACAGATATCCAATGAGATTAGCCATAAAGTTTGCTCCAAGGCGAAAAGGATTGAGTACTTTGTTTTAACACTATCTATTGTCCTTCGGGATTTCTACTTTGCACTTAAGTTCCTTAAGTTTGCGGTGAGACGAATCGAGTTGTCTGTGGGGAAACATTTCGATTCTGTGTCGTGTTTCTAGTTTCACTCGTAGCACTGCTTGTTACGCGACTGTGTCGTTTGAGAGTTCGAGAAGAATGGTGAAATGAATTTAGCTTTTTATAAAAGCGGTCAGCATTTTCAGAATAGCCTCTTTACTACCTTTTATGATGTATTTTTCTTACTTTTTAAGTTTTTATAGTATTTACGGGTAGCGTTTAAAGTAAGTTGTTGCACTGTTCCAAAGTTGGAGAATTATTTCCTGCTTTTGCATTTAGATAAACTAAGCATTTCTATTTGCTTTTAGTTGAAATTGTAATTGCGGCATAGGCTATTATTCCGTATTTAACTTATATTATGGACCATGTTATTATTGTTTCTAAACTATTTTCTTTAGTTCAATTTTGCAACCGTACAATACTTTAATATGTATGAACATAAACTGTAATATGAAATTATTTAGTTAATTTATTTGACCAAAAACAAAATAATAAGATTATAAATACACGCAAGCAGCAATCTGTTTTCTCACATTTGTGTTCATAACATTGAGCGTTAATTTATTCCTTCTGGTCGGTGCTATGCAACATTAGCTACGGACGGGCGTGTTGCGTCCAACTGTCCGTGAATGATAGCGTCCAATGTTCCAGCATATTTTGCTCGCTGCACATGTACACATCCTGAAGGTAAAATGCGCTAAATATTATACAAAAATTCGAATTACTGCAATTGTTTACTTGTTTGGCTGGTTTTGCTAATCGGATAAACAATCTTCAATCATTGATGCATATATCATAGTGTAACTTTTGATCGAATTGGCCGATTAGAATTATATTTTTTAATATTAGAGACAGGCAAACAAGCAAGCGAGTCACCTGATAGTAAGTGACTCGGCTTATGGACGAGTTGCTGACCTTAACGGAAAGGGATAATTATGGGATTTGGGTCTCCAGATATTTCATGCATCATACATAATGCAACACCATGCTGCCACTTCAGGTCGATTTTCTGCGAGACAGTGGTAACAACCCGTACGAGACGGTGAATTCATGCTAGACAAAACAGTGTACAGCGTGGTGCTACCATTTATAAATATATTCACACCGTATTTTCTATTGTTGCTAAGATTAAGACTTATAATTTTATAATATCACGTCATTTGAATGGATCAGTAACATGCACGCGGGTTAAACCGTGATGCAGTTAGTTTTAAAAACATATTTTTAATCATCATCATCATCATCTCAGCTTACCACTGCAGCCACTGCTGAACATAAGCCTCCCCAAGTAAGCACCAACCATCCCGGTCTTGGGCAACCCGCATCCATCCGCTACCGGCCATCTTTTTCAAGTCGTCGATCCACCGAGTAGCCGGGCGCCCTACACTACGTTAATATAATATATAGATATAAAACATTGGTTCTTAAATTTCCTGAATGTCTATCCATTCCTGAATCTAAAACATGTTCCTTGCATATCGTGGAAAAAAGAAACTCGTTCTTACGACATCGAATAATTTTAAAACCACCCGATACAAGATCAATTTGCATAAGTTTGTTTTTTTTTTTTATTTAATTTAATTGAATGACGAGACGAGCAAGGAGCTCACCTGATGGTAAGTGCAACGCCTGCCCATAAACAGAAGCAACACCACACAGAACTTTGAATTACAAAGCACTGCATTACACTAAACTGCGCTCGTCACTCCGAGACTTAAGATGTTAAGTCTCATAATACCCAGTATCGAGAAAGATGTCTATTCAATATCGAGAAAGGAGGTTTCATCCACTCACAGCATTAATATTTCGGAACTTATTTGACAAACATCGTGAAGAACATCATCAACGTAGTAAATTTGCGAAACAGTTCCAACAACTGAGTATTACGTATCCGCTCAGTAATAAAGATCACGTAGTTGGTAAGTTAGCTGATATTCGTTCCCTCCTTTATTGTTTGAAGTTAGTCGCACAGCTGGTTAACGATCCAGAATAAAAGCGATCAAATATGAACGCTGTTCATGAAGGCACGAAGGACTGTTACGGGCCTAACCTACTTTTCTCAAATTTCCTCCGTCGGAAACTACAATATTTATATTTGTCGTAGGCGATCTTTCTTCGATTGGGTCACTTATTTCGTAAATTGTAAACAATCGGGTATCGAAGCGAAGATGTAACCAGTTTAAAATTACCACATCACTTCTAGAAGTGATGCGATAAGTTACAACTTGGCACAAGTGGTGTACCAAGTTGTAGCTGTAAAGTATAGTAAGTAATTATTTTACAAAAATGAAAACAACAAAATTTGCAATGGCTCATGAAGTTTGTGTACCATTTTTGATTATACATGAAAGTTCTCTTTTAATTTAAAAATTAGCACAGCAACGTTTAAAGTGTAAATATTTGATTATCAAAGTATTTCGGACAGCTGGTGGATCATTTTCTTCTTTGTGAATTCGACAAATTCACCCTCGAGCTAATTTCGACAAGTTACTCGAACTTATTACAAGTTAAATTGAAATTCTGTAAGACCTACGCCTATTCAGCCCTGTTGGCAATTTAAAAGGAAAAACTTTGTATTTACAGCGGGCAGTATAAGCTGTAGCGAAGTTTCGTGCTCATATTTCACCAAAAACGTTTTTAGAATCGTTTTAATTTTTACTTTTGTCCTGGAATATGATTTAAAAGGTTTTTGTTCTGGCCAAGTTGTTCTCTGTTAAGAAATATTTTGAAGCTTTTACAATGCTTTTCTTCGCCTTTTCCATCAACATTATTTCATTTTCTTAATTTTCTGATTACGACTGTAGGTATCTATAGTTTGATTAAACATTTAATAGTGGACACGTTGTTTTTATACTTCTAACAAAATATGTTCTACTTATTAGCTTAGAAGTTGAAACTCTTTTGTATGCGAAAGGTCGTTTTGGTAGGTACAATTGATATGTCCAGATCTGTCGACAAGCGAGTAAGCTTTCGATTAGAAAAATCACACATGAATTGCCCAAGATTAGAATTTGTTCCTATCACATCATGGGAAGAAAATAAACTCTACATAATAAGGTGCAGAACTAGCCGCACCTCTGACTGCCCGTATGGAAATAAAGACATGAGCTTATATTATTTATGTTTTTTTTATAGAAAAGCGGCATTGTATATTTTTGTGTTTCGGTTGCAAACACACTGAATTCGGTGAAATTATTGGATATGTACTGACTGATCCTGCAACGCGATCCACATAAGGTGTGTATCCACCAGACACACACACACCACAAGGTGTGTGGGTTTAAAACCTGCCATAGTGATCTCACTATGGCAGGTTTTAAACCTATATGTACGGTAGTCGCTATTCGGACGGATATGAATATCCTACCTCGAGCAGAAACGTAATAAATGTTCTACTATAATATTATTATATTAATAGATTTCTTGTTGCATAGTTTAATCATTGAGTTGTTTAAAGAAGGTGATCTTTAACAAAGGAAGATGTTTAGTTTTTGCAACTATATCGTTTATCTTATCGTCCACTCCATCCAACACTGTTCCTTCCCTATATATCAACTCGGTAACTTCTCCATCGCCAAGGCACCGTAAATTGAATTCCAAAGACAACATTTTACCTAAACTTCGATACAACATTAATTTCGCACGTCTAACATTTCGTAATTTCCAAGTAAAACAGCAAAGTCATCAATATCCCTGATCAAACTTGTTAAGCGCAAACGATCTGACTAACAAAGTCTCGCTCGGTCTATTTACAATGCACATCGGTTAAGCCACACTAGTGCCACATATTTGCATATAACGAGTTCCACACGAATTTCTTGGTCAGCAGTGACGTTGTTTGTTAAGAACCTTTTTCTTTTTAACTCCGATAAAAAAGGCGTGTTAGGTCTAAATTTGACCCCTTTGTCTGTGAGTCCGTCTGCCTATTTATGTATCTGTAACATTCTAGCCCCATTGTATCGCATAGTAAATTTACTCGAGATGTATATATCAGTATAATATATTCTTATTCCACCTTATTATTCATAACCTGTCAAGGATTGCCTTGAACGTATGTGGTAGCCAATTGTACGTCTTCTAAAATGTTTAGTAGTCAATGCTGTATTTTTCTAACTTGAATAACGAAACGCTCAGGATGCTCACTGATTTAGCACCATGCTTACCCATAAAGAGAAGCAACGCCATACACTACTTTAACATATAAAGCGCTGCATGGCAGTGAGCTGCGTTCGTCACCTCGAAACATAAGTTATTAAGTCTAATAATGCCCAGTAATTCCATTATTTTCAATGTCCTTCATCAGCGAAATAATGTGCACAGTCTGCTTAGCGGCAGAAATTGACAAAGCAGTTATGCCAACACAGACGGAATCTCGCATACGAGGGACCTAGTAAGTAACAAGCATGATATTTAATTAATTCTAATAGTATCGTATTCTATCGAAAATCTCATCGTTATAAATAATCTAAAACCTGTAAAAGTCAGCAAATACGCACTGGCATACAAAAAATAAGAAAGTATCTTTCGTAGTAGTAAGACCGACTTTCAAATAATAGGCCAGCTAAGCTTAGAAAAGATAAATTATGAACGCTGTATTCTATTGTAATACATTGTGATATAAAATAAAATAAAATGTGCAAAACAATGTGTCTTAATATGCTTGCACCTATAAAACGTATAAATCGGTTCGAAACAATTCACGTTTGATAACGCAGAAAAGAGCAGATATTTGTCTATTATTATTATGAACTAACAATAAACAAAAGCAACAATAACGTGTGGCTTCATCTTAGTAAATAATACTGGCATGAGGCATTATAATAATATCGTATATAAACACAGTATATCAATATAATAAAAATGATATCAATGTTAATATTACATAGGGAAGATAAACAGAGTCTATTCTATCTTTTGTTAGTAGGTTTACGGGAAACTTCCAATGTTTGCTAGGAGTTCAGTTCACCGTGGCGGCTCCATTACTCAGACAAGTTCTTAAGGATATTATCTTGTACGATTGTAGGTGTAAAGTAGATGTATGTTAATTGTTAGGCCTTAAAACTTCTTTAAGTCTTTATTTTGAGGTAGGGATTTATTTAATTTCGTCTGTTTTGACGATTTATTTATTTATTTTATTTATTTATTAAGAAACACTTAACAGAGTTTGACAATACTAATACTAAGTTGCTTAATATATTAGGTACAGTTCTAAAGTCTAATCAAAATCCAATTGAAAGTGTATACAACATTACTAGATTAGGTGACACATATGTACTTGTTTAGTTACAAAATTATAAAGAAAGAAACAAACATATAGTATATATATAATATTTAACTACCCCAACCATTCTTGAGATACTTGAATACGATTAATTATATTATTTAATACAAGAAATTAGTGTACTGACTCTAATATATTAATATAAACCACAGAATATTTGACAATTAACTAATGTTCCGATTTTTACTAGATATAATGCAAACACGGCCTTGGCATCATCTAAAAACGGAGATGCCAGAGGCATCGAAGACGCAAGAAATATCAAGTTAGACAGATTCATGTAGTCTACGATAAAACTACAGCAAAAGAGGCTAAGTTACAAAAGCAACAGTGGCTACAATTTATGAGTGAATCCATAGCCTTATCAGAAAGATTTCAGAAAGAAACTGTGCCTATTTTTTCCAATTCCACGAAATGTAATAGAAAGAACGATTCGGACAGCTTATTATATTATATTATTATATTATATCCAATGGGTATGTATGTTTTAAAAATAATAATGAATAACTTCAAATTTATATTTTAATAGTTTACAAGTTTAATTGTGTATAATTGTTATTGTTAAGACTTTGAAATAATTCTGGTAAAATCTACTCTATTTTCACTGTCTTATTATGATAAACATAGCTTACACATAAACAAAATATAATGGCACAAAAAAATCAGATTTTAAAGTGATAAACTATTGGCTTGCCTTTACATTATTCGTTAGGATGCGAAGCCACTACGTAGATGCATTACTTGTTCCAAAATATCTTACGTCAGTCGAACATTGTGAATACTGAAATAATAATAATTGATATCAATAAAACTGAAGGTCACCAGCAACAACAGTGCTAAAAACCTCTAACATTAATTCGAAATATTATTTAGGAATTATTTTGGCTGATTGCGATAACCCGTTCGCCAAATTATATGTTATAACGAAGTTGTGAATTCTTTACGAAACATGTTGAGAAAATTGAGTGATACGAGTTAAATATTATGATCATTAGAAACACAAGACAAAATGATTCCAATGCAACAAAAGCACTAGACGACGATGAAAATAGAATAAAACGTACGCCGCAAGAAAAACAAGCATCAAATATTAGAAAGGAAGTATTACATTTTGCTGACCCTAACAGCTACACAAAGCCGTATTAAATAAGAAAAAATAGGTCACAAAAAGCAACAATCGTGCAATCACTCCTAGATACACCACGTAATTGAAGAAGCTCCAATAGGGGGACGTAAATAAATAAAAGCACGAAATAGTCATTTTATTAGGACGATATCAAATAAAACTGTCATAAGCAGAGCGTGCGGTGGAGATAAACAGTGGGACCCCGAATAATGAAGACGCTTTACAAATAAATAAATAATAAACCTCCTTCCAATTTCAGTGGTAGAGGTTCTCAGTAAACACCATTACCAGGACCCTTCCTATAAACCCTAAGAGATAAGATGAATAGGGACAGCCGACCGTAAAAATAGATATCGAATGTTTTGCCTATCATGTCGTGTGAACCCGTATTGGCGAAAGTTTTAAAGCTTTTGTACGATACGGATCTTTGACTTTGTACAACATGACCAAGTGTTATGTCAAGGAATTTGACTTTGATATTGTTTGTCTGCTTTATGTTTTACAATTCATTTGAGAACCTTCTGGATAAACAAATAAAAATACTATGGCGTAAACATCTATTTCAATAAGGTTACATTCCGTTCAGTGTATAGTAACTTCATATTTCGAAACTGAAGATTAGCCAACGAAAACGGGTATTGGAAAAATCTGAAAACATCTCACAGGCGATATGTGTATTGACAAAGGTCTGTCAAACACAAAGTGCAAGTCTATTGTGCTCGAGCCGAGCGCGATCTGTTTGCTGGTAAACACGGTTCGTATCTCTCTAAACCGGTTCCTCCTTGCATCGGAAATCCACGGTCCAAATGCTAATGTGATAGCCAATTTCTTTGCTTGTTTTCGCATAGACATGTTCACGGTGCGGGAAATCACAAATTGTTTAACGATAGTAGCATTTATAGTTTGGGTTTATGCAAATTACCCAAACTATAAGTAACTAAACTATAAGTAACTGATGGTAAGTGTAGGCGCAATCCAAGAATAGTGTCGACCAACAATAAACAATGTTTCCATCGTAGGTCGGCAAGATCATGCCGGCCTGCCAAAGGGCCAAGGGGAAGGGGAAGGAAAAAGGGATGGGAAAAGGTGGAAAATGGTTAGGATCAGGGGGCAAGCCCCTCTCTCTCTCTAGTCGACCATAAGTTTATGAATAAGCTAGGCCTGTTCGAGCGAAGCGGCAGCATTGTTTATAGAAAACTGACTTGAAGTGGCAGTTTACTTTTACGTTTCGTACAGTACAGAGATTTGCGGAGGTCGAAATCATCCTGCTCCTCCCAATACCCAATTCTGTCCTTTAAGATTGATAGAAAAAGCTAGGCTCTACTACCCTAGTCGCAGTACTTTACTAGCTAGTAACTACAGTTCCAAAAAAGTATGGCTACAACCCACGCAGCGCCGCCATGTTTTTCGTAAAATTATTTGTAATCACATAGTCAATCTTAATCGGGAATAAAATAGTTGTGTCCTTTATAAAACGTGTGTAAAATAGTGTCTCTTTGAAGGTGTTAACCTAAATATATTCTCGGAATCGTTACAAAAAAGAAACCCAGCAACCATTTGTTGTTAGCAAGAAGTACGTTGCCTCGTAAATTCAGTTCCAGGAGCACACTGAAACTTGACTGTAACAAAGGGTGCCAACGAGTTGTGACTGCTATACACAAAATCGTAAATAACAAAGGGGTTGATGCGATTTGGATGTTCTGCTCTAGCGAGGTTTATCCTTTCCCCAGAATAGCTGTGTTTACTTAAAAATTCATAACAGCAGACAATTTGTTGGAAACTTTCAAGGATTTAAAACAAACGTTGGTTAGGTGTTAGAATTATTCAACGCTGCGTATTTTTCGAATGTGCTGTTTGTTATCCCGCATAACAAGTTCTGTTTCAAATATTTAAGCTTGCCGGTGCAAAACAAATAAAACCCTCTAGCTGTCGGAGTTAGCAGCATAATGTTTGGCAAAATAATCCAAAAAGTAATCTACAATATGACGTTTTATTGGCAGATTCGTGCATGTTTTAAAGTGGCTTAAAAGAAACAATGAATTCTGTGTTATGTTTAAAATAACTATCGAGGTATAGATACTAAACAGTATTACTAAATTGGTAGGATACAGATATTCTAAAATAGCTTGAGGATCCGACACTGTAATTACCTTATGTAATAAATTAAATTACCTTAATTACCTTACGTATACGTATCGTCAAATAGCCAAGTGATAATCTAATCATAAATATTACAACTTTAAATAAGCAGACGATATTATTAATATCGGGAGATAATTCTGAATTTAATTAGCATAGAACAGTACTAAAAGAAACTTTTCTTCAACAGTGGGATAAAACAAGGCTGTGAATGATGATTTTGATGAAACATTACTTTGATGTTAAAGCATGTTGTATCACCAGTTATAATATGTGTAAGTGTATATTTGATAGAAGTTTCAAATAATTTACATAATGACACGAGATATACGGAATTCTATGAAAATACAAAACATTTTAAATATTTAAGAGTAACATCTTAGCTAAAATAAACTACATAGAAACTAGCACGGAAATGCTAGATGAGTACTGAAATGCATCAACTGTAGGGTCCTTCTGCTGCCAAGAGCCGAGGCGTCGTGTCCCACAAACACTGAAACCCCCATGTATAGTACTAGAGTACACGTATCGGCGCATCAACGCGTACCACCGAAGTATCATATCGCCGCAATCAAAGAGAGAGCTTTTAGAGTTATGTCGGAAACCAAAAGTTACCGCTGTCTAACTTTTTGTTTCAGCATGGTGAATAGGAACATTTTGTACTGTTGTATTTTTAATATTTAATACATATTTAACAGCCACTGTGGCGCAATAGGCGAGTGACTGGTGGGAAATGAGAGCCCACGTGTTCGATCCCCGCACCAAGTCAAATGTTTATGAGATCCTTTAATATTTGTTTCGGGTATGGGTGTTGTGAGACCAAAAATCTCTCGTAGTTCCTGATACCAACGACACAAGACTCGCATCTTACTATGGGGTCAGGACTATTTGTGTGACTGTTGGGTGTATTGATTATTATTTATTTATATTATCATTTTCAAATTCCTCTTTAATTGATTGTACATAAATACTGGAAAATATATAATATCTACTCTCATTGTAGAAATTTACGAAATTAATTAGTTATATGAAAGCAGTTTTTATCAGTTTATTATTCGAAAATTTTCGTCTAAAGGGTAATAAAACAAGCACGAATTTTTGGTTAAAATTCGTGACACGGCATATGGGAAACATAATGAGCACGTTCGAATGATTGCGAATGTACAAATATAAATGTGTACAGTCCCCGAGTAAATTGAGCGTTTATCGTGTAAAACCGATATACATTCGGATCTGCGGTTTATAACAGGAAAAATTCCTCATTTGGTTTACTATTTTGTGGCTTATTTCTACAGTTATTTAGATAACATTTTATTTTGATAGCAGAGCCATACATCTTCGAAGCGCAGTGTATTAACTATCTACGGAATTCAGATGGTAGCATAAAATTAATTTCTTAAGTGCCTACACTACATTACATTTCTGTTTAATATACTCGCATAATTCTGTAAAATCATGTCTGGATATTAAAAGAGAACAAACCCATGAGTTTGTTTCGGCGTTTCATCTCATGGCTGGCCGCGAAATGCCGATGTAAATATAATATAGTTTATAAAATATTGACACGTAAAAGCATTTATGATCAAATTTATAGAATAAATGATTTTTTTATCAATATAGTTACTATCGCAGAAAATAAAACAATTACCTTCATTAATTGACTCTACTGTTTTAACAAACGAACAAGCTAATAGCATGAATTTCTTATAACAGAAAATATGTCCTTTTCGTAATACTAAGTTTAAGCCTCGTTTATATTTGACAAAGGACTTGAAGAAAATTTTGAATAATTTATTTACTTTCTTCAAAGCGACGTTGTTCTGTAATTGTTCAAGATGTTTAGAATTTATAGCATTATAAATAGATACCACTTAAGGAAATACTACGGTTATAATTAAGCATACATACATGTTTAAAGACCTTTAAATAACTTTTATAGCAGAGGCCAGCAAACGAACAAATCAGTCACCTAATGGTAATAATTTCTACCGCCCTTGAATTTTCGCAATACCTACAAAATCACGAACTCGTTGGTGATACTAAAGGAAAGCGACGATTGCTTTGCTAGGTGGTAATTTGATTCCCTTATATTCGAATTCGAAACATATAATCATGCGATACACAACTTGCGATACACAACTCATTTTCGTGCTATTGTTGTGCATTTTTGCCTGTCAGTTTATACGTTGATAGTGGCCTTAAAAATATCACACAATAGGCAAGATAAGCGATAACATTTTTAGGTAAAGGGGTGGGTTTGTGAGCTTGAAGATTTTTATGCGAAAGTATATATTCTACGTATGTGCTTAATGAGAGAGTAATGAGAAATCCATAATGAGAAATAATTAGTGGTCTTATTGATTTTTGTAATTGAAGTAGAGGAAGAAATATCTATAAAGTATAATAACCGACTGTATTAAAAACCGTACCTCATAAAATTTAATAAAATAGTGTCTGATAAAATAATTTCAACCAATTAAATATATGGCAAATTCGAAAAATAATACATATTTCATAATCATATACAACATTCATAATGAGTTTAATCTAAATAACCATTTAGAATATTTAATCAAACACAGAGAGAAGTGCCAGAACAGAGAGAGAGAAAGTGATTTGTAATGCGATATCCAATGAAAATCAAAAACGTTGTAAAGGCTCGAGTTAGACTTTACATAGCGCATAGTTTTCAGTATATAAATAAAATCTCTTGATGAATGTGTAATACCATATAAAACATGCTATGTTGATAATACTCACTTCAAAGAGTACCTTAATGCCGTTTAATATCAAAAGGTTTAACCTCATATTCAAAGTAAGCAATTTCGTGAGTTATTACTTTCCGTTGAGTTGTGTTTACTTTGAAATCATCTTGTGCTTCTCTTGTTCGATTTTCCAGTATATCTTTAGTCGAGACAGCTATGTAATGATTAGTTATTAGTGAGTGGCTTATGTTCGTAGCTTCACTCGCATCAATGTTTTATTTGAGTAAAAATTTCGCTATGTTCGTCCTCACAGTTGGAATTATCTGTCTTTATACCTAATTTTATCGAAATCGGTTCACTGTCGTAACATAGTAATAGAAAATTCTAAACTTCTAATGGGTACCTCCAAATTACATTAAAGAGGTTATAAAATCCGAGGAGATGTTCATATATTATGTTTACATTAGTACTAAAATTGTTAAATTCAACAGTTCTTCATTAAGATTTTTTTGGTGGTAGGATATTAATATCCGCCTGGATAGCAACCACCGTTCACGTTGTGTTAAAACTTTAGATTCTGTAGATTCATTCCAGGATCATCCAGTGTATATTTGGTTCTCTCGAGACACTTGCGACATGAATTGATGGTTGGTTGGGGCGGGTATAGGGTTAGGCTTGTATTGTGGTATCCTTGTATACCTACATCGGTCATCCGCATATCCTGTCGCAGGAACCTCGATTTGCTTCTTCCCTCTTTGTAGTGAGAAGAAGCATTTATACAGGATGGCATGATACTGGTGACCATTGTTCTCGGTGGTCACTGGTTTTTTTTGCGCTTACAATCAGATGTAGTGCTCGGATAAATGAAAAAGTGTTAATATAAGCCAAAAGAGCAGTCGACCCAGAAATATCATTATACATACACGTACACAATCATTGAGCAATCAACTTGAAAGCGTATGTTCGAGACTGACAAGTTTCGTCTAAACTAAAGTACAAGAACTTGCTGTCACAACTTACGCTACAACTTTGCTTTGTCGAACGACTGAAGGTAAACATTTTTCTTATTTCATGTGAAATATAGGTATACCGTCGGGTGTATTCAACTTTGTGTTAGGATAAGATATTATGTTTTTTATGTGTATAAAGGGTTATAAAGTAAGGAGAGGAGGGTTTTAAGACGGGCGGACTTTTACGTTCTTCGCGGCTCTATAATATCAATCTCTTGGGTGAATATTCCTTTTATAAATGGAAAAGTATTGAAGCATGTTTATGGATTGTGGAAACTATAATATAATCAGTTGTTTTATGTAATGTAGTCACCTAAATATTAGTAATAAAGTATAGCAGAGATAATTTCCCCTTTATTACAATATTCAAATTAGTTTTAGCCTCCGTGGCGCAGTGGGCGAGTAGCAGGCTGCGAAATGAGAGTCAGTGGGTTCGATTTTCGCACTGAGACAAGTGTTTGTGTGTTCCACAAATATTTGTTTCGGGTCTGGGTATGAGCAAAGGTGGGGACGTGGTGGCGAAATCGCACTACTCGCTCGCACGCATGCACCGTAATGACCATTTTACGCAGTGACGTCAAAATTTGCGTCGCGTCGTCTGTGTTTGAGAAGTTCGTCTCCGATTGTAGTGGATTCTAATTTATTCTTTTATCGAAGGATTAATTAAAGTCTTTCTTCAATAGGTTTTGAGTAACATAACTTATAAATAATAATTAAAAAAAAAAACAAGTCGACTAACCAATTTGTATTTTGTATTTTGCTGTTATATATTTTAGGTTACTTCGACCTTGTCAATTAGGCGCTAAATATTCAAATCAATTATTTAAAATATTTTAAATATTTTTCTTTGTTCGTCTGCAGGTTGTAATAAAACATACTACGGTGACATCGGACGCACGTATGAGCTGGAATTACACAGACCGCGGGAAGACCTGGTGCCTTACGTGTGTCTTCTTACCATAACTGCTGCTGGTGGCATCCACGGTGATTTGGTGCAGGTAAAAAATATTCAATAATATAATACGTTAATCGGCGCAAATTAAGGTGTAGTAATAATTTCGATTATAAGTTTTCATGTCACTCTTTAGAACATGACGCCTACACTGAATAAATTATGTGGTCCATTATCATTTTTCCAAAAACAACAGTAAAACTAGTATCTCATTCATGTATAATATTTCATCTTCCTGTTTTAGTTTTCGTCATTACAATACCTAATTTTACCTCGTAATATCAACACGGCTCTAGAAAGTTACGAATGATTTAGACATTTAATTACTTCATAATCATGTCTTTGAATAGCCTCACTCTGCACCGTAATAAATTGTGGAAGAATTTCGCTCGCCTCCGTGTCAAATAAGAGAAAAATATAGTTGAGCCTTTTTAAGGGCCAAGACTTACAAACGGGTATGAAAAATGTGATGTCAGAGAGTTCTTTCATAGCTACCTCGGAAGTGTAGGCGCCTGGTCTATTGTACATAACTTGTCTCCGCTCACCCGTGAATTTTCGTAAGAATGTAACCGAATTTCATATGTAGAAATATTTGAATTCGGGTGTGATGATGCATAAATTGTAGGTACTGTTACGTTTTGATATAGAAATCGTTTTTTTTGCACTGGGGAAGTATTTGCATGTATTTGCAAGGTCTCATATTTATGTTTATCGCAGCCTAGGGCCAAATTAATTCACACGCTTGCCTTGAAGAAGAGGTAAATCGATTTTTATTAGTAACTAGCATTTGCTCGCGGCTCTGCCCATGTGAAATTCTGCACCGCTGTACTATCGATATCGCCTATGTTCATCAGGGATAATGTAGGATTCTAATGGTGAAAGATTTTTTCAAATCGGTCCAGTAGTTTCAGAGCCTATTCAATACAACAATCAAATCTTTTCTCTTTATAATATTAGTTTAGATTAAATATACATATTATGCATGCAATACATTCAAAATTTAATATTATTGGTTTTCATAAAAGAAGCAAACAAGCCACCGACCCAGCACAAGTATTGGAAAAAGATATTAATAGATTACACACTCAAATAGTATTAGGTATTATAGGTTACGTCGACAATTCACACCCACATACTACCGAACAATACAGTACTGCCTGAACACAAAAGCTGAATGCTATTGTTGTCGGTTGCCAAATACTATTCAACACTTGACTTAGTAACCTAGTGATAATGTGCAAATTATAGTCAGTAGTAACAGCAGCTTACAAATGTCTGTGGGTATAATGCTAAGAGAATTGCAGAATAGAATAGATTAGGATGGAGATAGAGTTTCTTATGATAGGCCATAAATTAGGACGGAACTAGGGTCCAATGATGGACTACACTAGAAGTTCCTAAACGTTTTTTCTCATAAACCACTTTCAAAATTTAGCTAGTTCCGTTGGACCCCTCGCAGCTAAATTTCTACCATATTCTCAAAATTTCCCCATATTGTCACGCTAACGTAGACCTCTGTCGAGTATCCCATGGACCCCTGGGGGTCCACCTGGACCAGTTTGGCAACTAAGGGTCTACACACTCTAACACAACTTCTAAACCAAATACAATATTTCGTGTTTCACATATTAAAGGCAAAGTTCAAAAAAACTCCTTCACTTTCACCAGGTAACTTTAACTTACATAATTTCAGTGGCGTGCCACATTATCAAAGCCTATATTAAACCTATAGGGCCCTTAAAACTTAGCAATTATGGGTGTCGAGTATGGCCGCGCAGATTGACTCTTTGTATTTCGTTGGTACTTGGGATAACCTTCGCGTTTTTATTAGTATTGCTTCCGCAAACAGTAAAAGCGCCATTATGTTTTATGTATATATTAAGGAATTTAATGTGAGATGAATAATAAAAATAATAGGACACAATAATTAAGGAATTTAATGTGAGATGAGTAATAAAAATAATAGGTCACTAATAACATGATCACTTTAAACCAATTTATTCTATTCACAGAGAACAAACCTGTGTCAGGAGTAACCAATTGTAGGCTTTACTTTAAATGCACTTATATACTCACACTTAGTATGATTAACTACGACAGAATTACTACTACTGTAACGGTCAACCAAGTAAAAGGCTTGACTACGATAATAACGACCACGACGGTCCTTACTACGCGACGTCTGAATGCGAACTGTCCCTGTCGAGTCGTGCGCCACTCTTTTATACGATTTTAGGCGTATATACCCGACGACAATTTTATAAACACCGTTCGCAAAGATTAATAAAAATTAAAATAAAACTTAACACCTAACTCGGCCTCTCCTGACGCGTGCGCGTCCCGAGCACATTAGGTATTTACAGAACAGACAGTGAGTTTAGAAGAATACAATGCAAATTATTCGTTTCTAGACGGAGCCGGCTCTTAATGCCACTCCGTACCACCCACGCTGTGGTGTATTCTTCAAAAACCCTTGGGTTGCTGCTCAGTCGTTGTTCTTCACAGCTTCCATCTGCCTGCATGACGCACCCGACGAGCATCTCGCACCTCCTAGTGTAACAAAAATACACGGCAGAATCACATAGCTCATAGTCACACAATAAAACAGTTGTCTTGGGTGCGGGAATCGAACCCGCAGCCTGATGCCTGTTCGCTGTGTTGCGGAGGTCGGCTGTCGCCCGATACCATTGGTATAATCACATTTTATCCTAGGTGCGGGAATCGAACCCGCAGCCTGATGCCTGTCCGCTGTGTTGCGGAGGCTGACTGTTATCCGCCACCATGGCTATACCCATGTGACACTTTCTTATATTACAAAATTTCAGGAACATATTAGCTGCGCTTTATGCACCGCTTCGACCAATCCTGACTAATTTAAACAGTCACTGCTGGGATAGCCTTTGTGAACATTTCAAGTTAAAAAGCTTAATATGAATCCTAGCTTGGGATTCGACATTAATTTTACTTTTAGAAATAAAACAAACGAGAATTGGTTCACCATGGATACACATCAGTCCTTAGATGTCTTCAGCAGGGCGTGCAGCGGGCTGCTGCTTGACGCTAGTAGACGGCTACTGCCTGTCGTTGGCAGACGGCTGCTGCCCGTCGCTGGCAGACGGCTGCTGTGCGTTGTGATAACCGGCGCCCAGCACGAGATGTACAAAGCGAGCTCATTTAGCCGGCTCACCTCGTATTTGCAACATAAGGAAAAACACACGGAGAAAAATGGTTATACAGGTTCGTGTGTGTCCGAAGCATAACTTCTTAATATCTTATGAAGTAACAAATGTAGTTGATTAATCATCTTATAGCTTCGGACATAACACGAATAAATCTCAGTGTATCGTGAATGACACACTACCTCATGGACACTCCTAGCCTGCGCCGCCAGTACAGAAGGTATCTTCAAGGGGAAGGCATTCGCCTGTCACCCACATACCTTAGGACCAGCTCACATGACCCAAGAACTAAAAGTGTACATCGATGGTGCGACAAACGCTAGGCGACACACGCCGGGTGCGACATACGCTAGGCGACACACGCCAGGTGCGACATACGCTAGGCGACAGACGCCGGTGGTGCGACATACGCTAGGCGACAGACGCCGGTGGTGCGACATACGCTAGGCGACAGACGCCGGTGGTGCGACATACGCTAGGCGACAGACGCCGGTGGTGCGACATACGCTAGGCGACAGACGCCGGTGGTGCGACATACACTAGGCGACAGACGCCGGTGAAGCAGCAAACGCTGACAGACGGCTGCTGCTCGACGCTCGCAGACGGCTGCTGCCCGTCGCTGGCAGACGGCTGCTGCCCGGCGCTGGCACGACGGCCGCTGCGCGTCGCCAGCAGATGGCCGCTGCGCGTCTCAATAAGCGGCGCCCAGCACCACTTGTCACCACTGCTTCTGAAAACAATTACCAAAACGAGAAAGCAGGCGAAAATAAGTTTTATAAAATTCTCCCCACAGTAAAGTGTGCCAGACAGAAGCCTGATTCGTATTGGAAAATAAGTCTGCTAGGCCAGGGGCTCGAAAGGCATTTCGTTAAAAGGTTGAACTGTTTTAAGTTCAGCAGTTCTGCAAAACGATCGCAAGTGATAAATTTTACTGGAACACGATTGTACAGGAATTAACAGTCACACACATAATCAGACACGAGTCTTGTGTCGCAGGTATCAGGAACTATGAAATACTTTAAAAGTTCACAATAAATTTATTACTGCCAACAAGTTATTTTCAAAATATCTTGTAAAATGTAAAAGGCATAGAATTGTTAATAATTATCAGGTAGATAATTATTCATTTACATTTCTGAACACCATCAAATTTAGCAGTATAATTTGTTAATAATTATCGGGTAGATAATTATTCATTTATATTTCTGAACACCATAAAATTTAGCAGCACAATGATTTTACACTGAATGAATTATTCTATGACACTACTGCACCATGGGTCATCTTGATGATCTAACCAACTCACCACATGTCAATTTTATTGGCAATTTTTGCTTTAACAAAAATCCAATAAAATTGGAACAGACTCACCAAATACCTCGTAGACAGTCGCAGTCATCGCGCAGTTATAGACATGTCGCGTAGTTACCGACACAAGTGCATTTAAAGTTCTAGCATTAGTTATTAAGTAATGCCTTGAAAATTTAACTGTCAAGAAGATGATGATGGGCTGCGGAGCCCATCCCACTTCTGAATTAAGGAATTTAATGTGAGATGAATAATAAAAATAATAGGACACAATAATTAAGGAATTTAATGTGAGATGAGTAATAAAAATAATAGGTCACTAATAACATGATCACTTTAAACCAATTTATTCTATTCACAGAGAACAAACCTGTGTCAGGAGTAACCAATTGTAGGCTTTACTTTAAATGCACTTATATACTCACACTTAGTATGATTAACTACGACAGAATTACTACTACTGTAACGGTCAACCAAGTAAAAGGCTTGACTACGATAATAACGACCACGACGGTCCTTACTACGCGACGTCTGAATGCGAACTGTCCCTGTCGAGTCGTGCGCCACTCTTTTATACGATTTTAGGCGTATATACCCGACGACAATTTTATAAACACCGTTCGCAAAGATTAATAAAAATTAAAATAAAACTTAACACCTAACTATATTCTTTTTCCATTGCGTTAAATTTTCGGAACGTATCCCATAAAAATAAATTTGGAACTTGATTTAATTTCGCCGTTACAATTACACGTGTAATTTAGAGGACTTTTTATAACCGTTTTTATTTTTCACTGCGTGGACATTTCCTGTAAATATTTTTCAGTAATAGTAATAACGCTTTAGCGAAAATATTAATAACCGTAAAAAAAACGGAGGTGGTTCTTATTTTAAGGTACAGTTATAGCCACGGTTAACTCCGCCACATGCGACCTATTTGGATGATTCTTTTTTTTATTCGCAAGATTATAAGTTCAAAGTTGGTACCGTTCAAATTAGTGCTTTTTATTATACCGCTAAATTGCAAGATCATCCACATAAAATTGTTTGTTATTAATATTAGCTTTTTCTCTGACACTGTTTAATTTGCTAACATGTTTTAATGTGAATTTTGTGACATAACTTTCGTAATTATCTATTTAAATAAGAAATTGCAGTTATAACAATTACATAAAATTCTATATAAACCTTTATTTTTTATCTATTTCATTGTAATAGTTACAAGGTTTTAATAACTTGAATATTTTTTTATATATTCGCGAATTACCAAAAATTTGTGTAAATTTGAAGTTAAAAATAATTGAAATTCAAATTCAATTAAACATTTAAAGCCTATTGCCATCGTTTAAAAGCCTTTGGTGAGATATTGGGGCAAGTGTAATTTTACATTTTGTGCAAATTATATTGAATAATCTATACTAATATAATAAAGCTGTAGAGTTTGATTGTTTGTTTGTTTGTTTGTTTGAACGCGCTAATCTCAGGAACTACTGGTTCGAATTGAAAAAATCTTTTTGTGTTGGATAGTCCATTTATCGAGGAAGGCTTTAGGCTATATGACATTACGCTGCGACTATTAGAAGCGAAGCATCAGTGAAAAATGTTGCAAAAACGGGGAAAATTATTCATATTTGAAGGCTTCCGTTGCTAAGCTACCTAAATAATATTATTTGAAGGCTTCCGTTGCTAAGCTACCCAAATCTATACTAATATTATAAAGCTGTAGAGTTTGATTGTTTGTTTGTTTGTTTGATCACGCGGGCGGAGCCGCGAGCAAAAGCTGAAAGTGAACAATCGTAAATTCATTTTCAATTTGAAGACGAGCTAGAGGTTGTTTAGGGTTGATTTCGCTGTCTAGATGACTGAATATTTTTAGTCGTTTGACCCTATTCGTAAGTTTGATATACCACCTATAGTTGCAGCTGAAGATACAAAATATGTATAAAAAAAGAGATTTCTACCGCCTACACTTTTTTAAGGAAAATTTTCCATTTTGTCAAAATGCCTAAGCGATTTTATTATATTGCCTAGAGAGTGGCATGTGATTAGAACCCGCACAAGATCATTAATCACCAGAATGCACAGGATGAGTAATGACGATTGAAATCAGGTTGTATGTAGGACCTAGTTCTACCATACCGCAGTATGGCATATACAAATCCACCACAGCTACCCGGCCTCGCTGCTGGCTCATTAGCGTTTCGAAACATTTTGTTTTAAAGTTTCTCTTCATTATCCACTGTTTAATTTCGCCATTTGTTCGTTACGGACGCCTTTAATTTCCATATCATTAGTAGAACTATAATTAGTTATCGGATTCGTTTTTGTACGCTCCCAATGTGGCCTATATTTTTTGCTGTCAACAATGTTGTACAATTATTAAAATTTCGCTGAAAATATTTCTCCACGCAAATGAAATCTTAGATGTAAAATATTGCTACTATTACTCACAGAATATTTTGTAAGGCACGTTGTAAGATTTTCTGCATTTTGAAGCTGACGTTCATTTTTTATACGGTCTATTTCGGTATTTCTGAGTGTTAAATGTGTACTTACAAATGCATCCACATTACTCTGGTGAATTTATTTATTAAAAACGTCTGTTTCGTTCTTATCAGTACATTTTATAACCGATTTTCGTACAATAAGGTCGAGACGAGCAGGTCGATCACTTGATGGCAGCGCTACGCCTGCCCATAAACAGTAGCAATACTACTCATAAATATCGCCAGTGGGAAGGCAAAAATACTAAAGGGCCAATACATGAACTGTATCGTAGAGCATTTGAAAATAAAAGACGCAGGACCCTCGATTTGCTTCTTCCCTCTTCGGAGTGTGAAGAAGCATTTATACAGGCAGGTATGATTCTGGTAACCGCCGATAAACTCATTATTTGTCAGTGGTCGCTGGTTTTTTGGACTGCACTGCGCTTAACATAAGGTGCAGTGCAGTCACTTTGCCGTGATCGGATAGTAAAAAAGACCAGCGTGGTAATAAATAAAATTTCCCTACAAACAGCACGCGCACGGTCACTAACCGCAAGTGACTCAGTTCTGGTTTTTCAGCTTATATGAATGAGAGTATTTCTGCGGTCGTACATCCAATTTAAATTAATTAAGTATCTGTAGCTGCAATTATGTTCAGAACAAAACCTTAAATATAGTTATATTATAATTACGACAGAAACTGTGGGAAATTATATTTCGTCATCATCACCAATCACAGAAACGACAATCGTCACCTCGAGCACATTCCCGATGCAGTTTACTACTGCGGTTATGTTCAGAATCGCACCTTTATCATGCGGGTAAGGTAGTTGCGTTTCGTGACACCAAAACAGGTCAGCCGTACCGGCTACCTGCCATGCGGTGATCGGAAATAGTGTTTGTTTCTTCTGCTCGATAACGTTTACTTAGTCAATACATGTAGTAGCGTAATTGAGTAAAATATTGTATTTGTTTGTTCTGTGAGTTGTTTTATGTTTGTTTTCAACGAGCTTAATGGACGGTTTGTTTTTGGAAGTTTGTTATGTTGTTTTAGGAATAAAGTAGCATGTTTGGAAAATCCTGCCAATTTGTTGTTTGTGAGTTTGTAAAATTTTAAGTTATTGAAATGAAATTGAATCTTAAGTGTTAGTAAAGTAATCAAAAAATTTAGTTTAAAGATAAAAGTGACCGTATATAAGATATATCGGTGTTTTCACATGTTTCAAATTTGTAGTTCACAATACACAGAAAACGCGTGCACACACACACAGAACTATAAAACAGTTTTATTTAAAAATTGTAAAATGATCATGAAAAATTACCTATGACCGACGCAACCTAATTTGAAATCACATTTTCACATGAAGGCATAAGAATAACTACTTAAAATACTCGTAGATTCCGTAACTGAAAGGACTCGAAAAACTTTTATTGATTTCCATGAAGCGTAAAAGCGAGTGGTAAAAAAAATATGGAATCGTAAAAAACACTCCGACCTTGCGCCTGTTTCCTTTCAAAATTAATTCTTCCCTCGCAGGTAAATAAAAGTAGCGCTTTCGTTTTGGAGATCAAATATTTTTTTCAACCCTTCCTTTGTTCTGAGTTCTTGTTAAATGGCGTTTTGCATTTTCACTCTTTTTTATACCGCAAATGGGTAACGTAATTATGGTAAAAGCGAAACAACTTTCATTTTATCCTTGGTCCTGGCTCTGTAATTATGAACACATTATAAAATTATTTGCCCGAATATATAATACTAGCTTTTCCTTCCTTCGCGTGATCTACCCTGTCTCTATACCAATTTTCAACAATATCCGTTCAGAATTTTCGGTGTGATTGATGAATATCAAATGATTCCTGTTTTATCCCAAGGGAGCATTTAATCGGGACAAAAAGTATCCTATCACCCAATACCCATATACCATATACCAAATTTCATCAAAATCCGTTCAGTAGTTTCAGCGTGATTGACGGACAAACATCCAAACAAACAAACATTCACATTTATAATATTAGTATGATACGGTTACCTTTGCTATAATATGCAGCAAAGTATGTCAGCCACAGTCATATCTCCCAATCCATTAGTATATCAGGTTCATTCCAGTAAAGTAAACATAGACAGGCGTATTTTTTTATAGCATATACCCCTGGGTAGATGTCCCCCTCTTGCTACGTGAGGGTCGTGTAATCCGGCCCCTGCGGACGTGGACATGCAATCAGCAGTTCCATCGATTCCCAAGGTAAATAAATGTTTAAAGAAAACCACTCATTTATGCGGAATCACTGCTCTAATTTAGTCTGGATGAACACTGGGGTGCATAGTTAAACACATCGGAGTAGGATTTGGCGAGAGTTTTGCTTCGATCCCGCTAGATGTGCCTTGAGTTAATGCTGTTGAATTATTAATCAGGGATGTACGATGATGTACTTGGTTATGGATGCGTGATAAATTTGCTAATAGTTGGTGTGTGTTAGTTTTATACTAGCTTCATTATAGATTTGTTTATAGGTACGTTCACAACCACGCTGTTAACAGTTTTATCGACAGCATGTATCGGCTGGCTTAAACGGGTTGTTACCACTGTCTCACATAAAATCGACGTAAAGTGGTAAGTTACTGTTTCGTTTCGTACGATGAGTATCCGGAGGCCTAAATACCCTTTCCTTTAAAGCCAACAACGCATACATAATTCCCCGAGTACTGTGGGTGTTCATGTTATATAAAAAACATAAAGATCTTTAAATTTACTTACTAATATCATGGATATCATGTGTTGCTTCAATAATATAAAAATTAAATGTAACAATTAATGTAAAAGTTTTCAACTCATTGCATCTTCCAAACTTCTTTATAGTTCCTTCAAGATCCTAAAAAGAAGTTACCCGTCCAAATGAGACTTTCAGCCGAAATTCGTATATACTTTAAAGTTATTTAAAACGTACCTTAAATTTGGAGAACATTTCGTTAGTACGCTTTAAACTTATGCAAGATAGACTAATTTCAGAGGAGGTAAGTTAAATCTTTCTAGAACTTTCCGACGCACCAACAAACTGTGATATTTAAACAACCAAATAGGAGCTCCCTCATTAAGCTCAACTCCCTATACTATTTTAAACGGTAAAATTTCACTTTAAAATGCAGGGATATTTTACTTGGTCACACGAGCGTGTTTTAGTGCTAAGAGAGAACCCGGGTGCATAAATTAGCTAAATCCCGGAAGTACCAGTCCCATAATCAACTGCATTTTGCCTGCCAAGTGCTCATACTGCGCGTGATTTAGATGAATAGCGAGAGATAATTACAGCCATGATTACATTTCTTGTTAACTTTACAAGTTTTCCAAATGCTATGTGTGTTTTTTATCCTAGCACGGCATAGATATTGGATCTGATGTTAAATACAGTGAATTTCGAATGTAATCTCTACTGTTAAGAGACCATTTGTCCCTTGAAGGTCGGCAGAATTATGCGAATTGCTAGATATACTCTAGCTGGCTGACCCTGGAACGCGACATGCCAGAACGGCCCACTATGGGGGTATTTCACTATGTGTACCGTGGTCGGTATCCAGTCGGATTGTAAAATATTGGGTTTATTTCATAAATGCAATTCTCGTATGTTATAGTACGTATACCTGTATCGTAGCCGAATTCAAATCAAACGAAACAAAATATGCTGTTCTGAATAGTTCGAAATCTGATATTTGATTCGGAAATGATATCCATTCGAACCATTCGGCTAAATTACCAATAATTTCTGAATCGCAGCGCTGTTTCGCTAAATTATACTGAACAGTCGAGTCAGAGAGTCGAGTACAAAAAGCAGTTCAGTTCAGTTCTTGTTTATATGGCGTTTGGGATACAAAAAGCAATAATGGCTTAGTTGTTGACAAGATAAAAAAAACTTAAATGACTGAATGAATGAAAACAAATTATTCAATACTCCGAACCAAAAAATCAGTATAATAAATGAGCACACAGACATGCCGGGAGCGGGAATGGAAATTGCATTGACGTGGAATTCCGACATTTTATTGATGATCCTCGTCACTCAGAGTTTGTAATATCAATTGACGGTGCTTTAATGTACGTTTATTAAACTTATCGAAAATGTAAAAGGATGGCGAAATTTAAAAACAGAACCAGTAGTGACGTATTTTTGGTATTATTTAATGTTTTCTTATGGACTTAAATATTCGGGCGTTATTTTATATTTGATTTTCCCGAAGGCATGCATAGAATTTTAATATTCATAGAATTTTAAATTATGAAAATTACATAACCAATTAAAAAACAAGCAATGTACGATAAACCTACGATAATTAACAATTTCATACATTTATAAGTTTCATTTGACTTTATTAGTATACGTTACGAAGCACCTTGATAGTACGTCTGTACTGAAGTGTTCGAGTATTTTAAAACGGTATTAATGTCTAAAGTGCCTTGGAGAGCACTTGGTAGGCTTCAGCTACATTTCCTGTATAATCGTAGGCGGGCATGTCGTTCGCTACTATCCACGTGGCACCACTATTTGCATTCTTAATTACTTCTATTATACCATTGACTGCTGATTCGACCCTGAAAATCAAAATATCACAGATTTATTTTTTATTACCGATTAAATGCCGATATGGGCAGGTCGCTCGTCTGACTCTAAGCACTACGCAACACCACACAAAACTTTGAATTACAAAGCATTGCATTTATCGATACCTATTGGAATAGGTATGATTACTAACCAGCTGATTTTTTTGTTTTTACTTAGTTAATATTTATATAATTTAACTGTCATATTGTCCTACAAATAAAATAATAATTTTTTGAGTATCATCAAATCGAAATATTCTATCCTTGCTACCTCTGTTAGCTACCACAATAGAGAATTTTCGCATAGGGAATAGTTGGTCGTCTCATCGAAACGAAGCTACTCACGGAAAATGAGCTTGATAGTAGTCAAGTGGATCAGCTAGCCGAGGGACCCCTGACCAATATTGTTGTAGTATTGTTGTCGTGTCGTCAACTCTTCTGATGGTGCAAATTCGATTTTTTTTCTTTTTGATCATACAATGATTTCAGGCATATGAAGAAGACCTCAATATAAAGTTAAAATAACATAACTAAGCTAAAATTGCACCATTTCACACGTAATAATAAAGCATGATAATATAAATCTGTGAAATGAATCCCATTTATAACGAGAAAGATTCCGAGCACAAACTGACACAATTATAACACCTAAGAAATATCTTGTGCAGTTATGACAAGAATATTACCTCTGCCTCACGGGAACGCGCGATGTGAGGTGCTGCGTGGAATCTTTATGAAAGTTTTCCAAGTTCCTCCTGTTCAGGATCGCCGTGTCTGTCGGGCCGAGGCACACTGTCGCCACACGGACTTGTGTTTTCGAGAAATGCTCTTCCGACTAAAATTTAAAATGTTTAGGAACTCTTTAATGTTATTTTATTTTTGATTTAGATTTACACTAATATTTTAAAGAGACAAAGATATGGTATGGTAATCCCTGGAGCTAGGTACTGATGAAATTTTCAAAATGCCATCATTAACTGGAAGCTATATTATTCCAGGCTATGGGCATTCTTATTTTGATAAAAGTGAGTGTTCAGCCAGAATAAAAATATATAAAAAAATAGAAAAATAATTAATTTGAAAGACTTAATCGAAAACGTAGCCGTGAGCATAATTACTTTCTGCGCAGTAAAATATTGAATCTGTTGTTAAGTAGATATAACAGCGCAGAAAATAGTCAACTTGAGAGAACATTTTAGAGGCGTTTACAACTCTCGAAGGTTTATACTGTATGCTTCACTTTCTACTTTCAGAATCCAATATTTTGTTATTGACCTCAAAAAGAAGAGGTAATATATCTAATGCGTCTGTGAATTTTTGTAAATTTTAATCCATATTAACTTCCTCGTCAACTAGTATAGGAGATATTTCCTATTATATCCAGTAATAATAGCTTACACCCATTGCAATGCTGAATTGAAGAACGGCAGTCTTAGTTGCAGAATATACAGGTAAATAGCTTGTAAGATCCAATGCTAACAATGAAGATATGTTAACAATTACACCACCATTTCCTCCTTTATTCGCTCCCATTTTTTCTAAAGCTTTCAGAGTACTGCTCACAGTGGCTGTCTGTAATTAGAAAAAAAAATAATGAGCAACATTATAAATGATTACAAAATTTTCTATTTATCTCCCTCGTCTTTACATCTCTATTGTAGTCATAAGTTCCAATATAATTAAATATTTACGTTATGATTCCATTTCAATATTTTTTACTTTGGAACAAAATAATACAACTTAAAAAAAAATCCTACATCTTTCCGCTCTCCGCTCCAAAAACCCTTGCTAACACAATTTATTGGAATCTCGTCGGATATAGAAATTCAAGTACCCAACAAAATTCGGCAAATGTATACGAAACACGAAACGGCGCTCGTGTCTAATCGAATCATAAATCCGATAACCGAACTCGCAAGTTCTACACGCACGTATTTCCAACTTACAAAATTAATATCGATCATCCTCTTGTAATGTCTGTCGTCATCATTCAGAACTGCCGCGTTGTTAATAACCCCATCCAGTCTTCTGTATTTGTCTACAACTTGAAAATATGCGGCGGAAAGTTGATCTTCGTCGGCGACGTCGCCTTTTATGAACTTGGCTCTTAAAGGGCCAAACTTACTAAGCAGTTCAGTTTCCAGGGCGGCGCCTTCACGCTCAGCGATGTCAACGAAGGCTACGTGCTGTAATAATGAACAGTCGATTCGTTTAAGTGCTCTCTGTACTAGTCTAATTTCGTGGACGATGAACTCGCTGCAATTTCTGCTGCATGCTATATAATAAAACTTAATGGTAATGACAGAAAGGAGTGCGTTTCGGGTTTGTAGTTTCGAGTTCATGTAGCTAATATAAGCTCTAAGTTAAGTTGAATAATAACAGAAACCAAAATGTATCTTTGTATGCTTTAAACTGATGAAATTTGTCTATGGTGGATATGATCTTTCATATAATAACCAGTACTTTTGAATCCAGATGATTATTATTACAAAAAATGGATATTTTTTCTATTTCATATTAGTAAAAAATACCTGATTTAGTATAATATTATTGGTCAAATTAAATAAAATTATAATTATAGACGAAGATAAAATCTTAATAATTTAACCGAAAACACAATAAGGCAACTACTTTGATAGTGAAACATAAATAAACAATAAAGTTCACCTTGTATGTTATATATCTGTGCAGTGGTCAACTTGTTTTATTAACACATTGATATACATAATCGTTAAATACATTTATCAATTTGTAAATAAACCTAACACAATATTTTGTCACTTGTTTAAAGGTCACAAAGCAAATTAAGCAGTCACTTCTAGTAGTGTTATTTCTTACTAGCATTCGCCTCGCGGCTCCGCCCGCGTGAAATTCTGCATCGTTATATTATCGATTTCGCCTATGTTCATCATGGATAATGTAGGATTCTAATGGAGAAAGAATGTTTCAAATCGATCCAGTGGTTTCAGAGCCTATTCAATTCAAACAATCAAATCTTTCCTCTTTATAATTTTAATTTAGAAAATAAATAATAAATTTACAGAATCAATTACGTGCATTGAAATAGCTGATACGCAATTAGTTGGTAATAAAACACTGTTACTCTATGTGTGTATGTATCACGTAGATGTCAGGACTGTTACAAGAGATGTTAAGTATTGTCTACAATAACAGTTGCAAACAATTCCAATTAAATTCTGAATTGGATTATTTGATTTAACTTCCCTAAGCAATTGATTGTGTAAGTATTCCTTCCTTCCAACTATCCTTACCCCATCGCAGTGGGTGCTGCGCAATATGCTTTTGAACACACGTTACAGAAAGATTTGGCTTGTAGTTTTAACGGCCGGCCGCCTGGCTGACGTCAACCCTTCTGAGGAAAAACACTCAGACCCGAAACAAATATTTGTTGATCACACAAACATTTGTCTCTGTGCGGAAATTGAATCCGTGATTTCGCTTCACAGCTGCCTACTTCCTTGCTTCGCCACGGAGACTGACGCGTTAGTATTACCCTGATATAAACAACAATTTATTACAGAGGGATCATTCTGATATTTATTACCTCATAGCGCAGATGGTGAGTAGCCGGCTTTGAAACAAAAGGCCGCCCGCTCGATCCCGCACCGAAACAAATTTTGTACAATGCATAAATATTTGTTTCATCTTTATTTATACTGTTTTATTTATATTTTGAAGTCAAAAATATTATCTCCATTGTTATTTGACTTACTCAATCTATTTATATCAAAACTCAAAGCTAAACTGATAAGAATAGTTTTATATACTATGTTATAATCGATTTGATTTACCGCATTACCATAATACACAATACTCTTCTGTCAATTATTAAATTAAATTTAAAGAGTCTAACAATTTCAATAAAAACGAAGCAACTTGTTTGTTAGTGACTAGTTTGTGCCGGTAGCTCCATCCACATGAATGGTTTTTTCCAGGATACCAAGTATCCTATGTCATATCCAGATCACGATCTGCCAGATTTCATTCAAAATCGTTCAGCCCTAATTGACTAACAAACACACAAACATTCGCTTTTATAATAGTACAGTAGGATATTATTTATTCATAACTTAAATGTAATATTTTTTTTTAATTAACTCACCCTAGCATTTTCGGCCAACAAAGCCCTAACCACACCAGCGCCGACTCCCGCAGCTCCACCAGTCACCAAAAATACTTTATCATCAATATGCACAGAACGTTTTGCTATACTCGCAGCCATAATATTTAAAATTTCATTACGTATTAAAAATTAACCTTTTAAAATTGTGAAGCAAACGTCAATCACGCGGTAGAGCCACAACAACACTTTTATCGAACTAATTTTCGTGCGCCTGATACGTGCTATCATATGATAAAACGAGCTGTATACGATTGTTGCTGATTGTAGGATTGCCTCGGTAATTACTTTTGAAATTCTTTTCTTTGATTTTGACCTTTTAGATAATGGTATTGATATTTGCTTTTGGTTATATATGGTGATTAGAAACAATTCTACTATTATAAAATAGTGGAATCAAATTGTATGACCAATAATATATGGTTTGTCTTGTGTATTCTGTTCTAAACTAGCAAGTAGAAACATTTATGAGAAAACAACTCTTATTAGGGATAATTATTCATACTGTAATATTTAACGGCTTTAATAATAATAATCTTAATCAAGAGTGGCTTGATTCAATCGCGTAAATTATGTAATAACATTCTAATTAGTGATACTGCTTTATTAATCAACTATGGTTTTTGCTCGCGGCTCGGCTCCCATGAAAGTTTATTGTGGTTTAAAGCACTCAGTTATAGTACGAGTATATTATCTTTCTACTGGTGAAAAAATTTCAAAATCAGTTCAGTAGTTCGTATTACCACATACAACCTCACAAATTTTTATGTAAACTCTACCCATTTCCATATTATTTTTATTTTTTTTTCACAATACTTACTGCTAGTTTTGTTAATATTGAATAGTATTAAATTTCGCTTCATAGTCCTAAACGATGCATGTTTTTGCAAGGTTGCAAAACATGTGCATTAAAACTGCATACGGCTGCAGCTATTAATTATTTAATGCAAGCATAGTACAAAGAAATATTTACCTACATAGAGAAGTTTTATATTGTAAATATAACTTCTATGTTTGGTTCTAACTTTTATGGTTCTAGTTTATTTCTTACTAGCTTTTGCCCGCAACTCCGCCTGCGTGTTAGTCTTTTGCGGGAAAAATTATATGAATGAAATGATTGTAAATTTTGTCTCGATATTCTTAATGAGCAATATGTGTATTCCATTTCATAGTTGTACCCCATTTAAAACACAATCAATAAAGTTATAACCTTTGTTTATTTGTAACCTTTGTTTCTGTCTGTTTGTTTGTCTATACCAGTCAGTGGTGTGGCATCTAAACGAATGGACTGATTTATATATGTTTTTATTTGCAAGATGGTTTAACCGAGATGGATCTTAGTTATATTTGTAGAAAATATTTCCAGATATTGTTATATAATTAAGTAAATGATATACCTAAGTGTTAAATTATTAATTGCTGGAAAAAGGCGCAGTAAATTAAATCCAACCCAATTTACTCACAAAAAGGTACTAATCCCAACCTTCAAAACTGAATCTCCCAGCCATGCCAGTAGCAACCAGTTTTTTCTAATAAAATCCATCAACCAGCGTGCCTTTTTAAATATTACATGGTGGTTTCAAGGCTCAACGGCTGGGTACTTAGGACCCTCCGCCCGCGGCGACTCATTCTGAAGGGGTGACGCGACGAAGCGGCAAAAGCGCTGTTAAGTGTTGCAACCATTGACTAAGTAACAATAACGTCTGATAGCAGGGGGCTTGACGACGCTTTTTTGAGCCCCAGTCTTATAAAATGCTGAGGTAGAGCATTTTAGCTTATTTATTCTGCTTTTTATTTACACAAGTACGCACTCACGCGTGTAATCCCCAAAGGTAGAGGTACACTCACATTTCGTATTTCCGTATCATATCTTATTTCCGTCTCATGATGTGATAGTTGGTATCCTTTCTACATAGGCGGAGTAAACTGATATCCATAATGAATGTCAATTACTTAAAAAAGTGTATATCCTCCACAAACGAATTTGTTATCTATAGCTATAGTTATCACTGTTACCCGACCCGAGGATCGAACCCGAGACCTCATCACAGTAGCCATACCGCGTATGCATTGTAAACGTGTGTTTTACATTGGAGTTCTTTCCATTTTATTAACATATAACGTGGAAAACTGGCAAATAATGAAACGCGAAGAATGGAAAATACTTCGCTGATATACGCATATGAAACATTCAAAAATAAACCATTTTAATGTTAAACATGGAAAGGAAAGTTGGCCGTTTTAATTTGTTTTTTTATTCCTGTTGTATTTTACAACAAAAGAGCTCGATAATAAGGCTGGCCTTGTAAATATATCCGGAATTTCTGAACGAATAACGTCGGAATCGCCTACATTAATACTCCTCCACATCTCGAAATTTCACGCTCATTTTATTTATGTGTTCATTTTGCTGGTGGTAGGATATTCACATCCACCCGGATAGCGACCACCGTACACATGGTGTTAAAACCTGCCATAGAGATTCACACACCTTGTGTGGATCGATGTGTGGATCAGCCAGTGTATAATTTTTAAATGGCTAGAAGGAGACGACATTATTGTTCTAGTAAGTAGAACTTATAAAAGTTTATAAATAAGGCCCATCATTGTTAAGGTTTAAGAATATATGAATGGTAAGTACATTTTAAGGTATACGACCAAGACAGGTAAAGAATATAAAATATCGATACAGCAATAAGTCATTCAAGACCGCCGTCGCGTCGTTCCATTTGGTTATCAAATCGATTTTTATAAATCGAACGGTATATTTTAAGAAAATAGGTTACATGAAATTATTCATAAGTTTTTCCAACGTAAACCAAAAAATGTATTATACGTGACAACATATCATTTGAGTGGTAGAGCCATGCTGTAGACAGTTTTGTCTACAGCATGAATGGGCTGGCTCGTCCGGATCGTTACCACTGTCTCACAGAAAACCGACGTAAAGTAGCGGCTTGCTGCTGCGTTTCGTACGGTGAGTGAGATAACCGGAAGCCCAAATCCCCTCCCCTTCCCAATCCCTAATTATCCCTTTCCATGGCAACGCGCCCATGACTCTTCTGGTGGTGGGCGTACATGGGCGGTGGAGATCACTTACCATCAGGTGACCCACTTGCTCGTTTGCCGGCCTATGCTATAAAAAAAAAAAAAAAAAAATATCATCAAATCTGACGTAACTTTAGTTATAATTATTATCTAATGCAATATCTAAAATCAAATATTCATCTATCCGATGCCTTTATCTTTCTTTAAACTTATAAATTACTTAGGAATTTATGTAGATATATTATAACAATAGATAAAACTAAAACTAAAACAGATATAATAGATATATATTTAAAAGTATTTAATCATTGTGAAATGGGAGCAATAAAGTTTTTATTAAGGAGAAATGTGAAACTTTAACCGAAGATTATTTCGTTGCCTTTGTCAACTGTTGATAAAGTTGCAAATTGTTTGCTAATTTGTTTTGCACAGTGTAATAATTGTGCCATGACTGAAACTATAAGTTTTCATGAGCAGTAACTTCATATATGAGCTCCGCTTCACACTTCACACGAACTTGTGTTCAAGTTACTGCATGTAAACTTGTGTAAATTCAGTACACCACACCGGTTGCTAATTTTACAGAGGCAGCACCACTGTTCAAATAATGTTGGAGCACTGAGCCAGCTTCAAACAGAGGTAGTGTGGTTGGTGTGCAAACACTACGAAATGAGAGCTCTTGTGTATCCGATGTATAACGTGACTACACGTAAGCGAGTAAACAACATTTGTCTAAATTAACTGGTGCATTTGATAAGACTGGAATTTGTTTTAAAGTCGTTAGGGATGGTATTAGGTTTGTTAATGATATAATAATTTGAATACGTGTAAGATATAGTTTGTCAAGCTTCAAAGATAATAACTCTAAACCTGTATGAAAATGTTGATAAAAACTTTAAGTTCATATATATCTGAGTAGAGTTCTAATAGAGCAAAAATATTTCAATCGTCATCATCAACTATTTCTGCGTGAGAGAGATGTCTACGTTTTGGCCTTCATTTTTAGTAATTGCTATTGGATAATCGACATTGGTGAAATCATCGGAAATTTTTTGGAGCCATAATTTAAATTTAGAATAGAAAAAAAACTATGTCAGCTTACAATAATTGGTTTAAAAAATATGCTACCAGTCCAGTCCAGTTTTTTTAGTTCTTTGTCGAAAGTACGTGCTGTTTTACTTCGTATCGATCCTACAATATTATTATTTCATTATTATGTGTTATTAATTAATTAGTCATGCCTTATCGGCTCAGCGGATTTAGATGAAATGACATATAAACCATGACTTGCATTAGATTAAAGCATACTTTTTATCCCAGAAAAAACATTTACGGGGCGGAGTCATAAGCATAGGCTAGTTTAACTATAAATATTACATCCAAACTACACAATACTGAATACAAAACTGTTTAGGACTAATTGTAATGAGGTGGAAAATAAAATTCAGCTTCAACACAAAAAACAATGTAATGCACTTTCTAGAATAATTAATTAATTTGACAACTTAACATTATATACTTTTTCTCTTTATGGTTTTTAAAATAAGGTTCTAACTTATACAAAAACTTAATACTGAAAATCTTCGTAGATTACAAATGCGTCTAGAATGTTCTTTTGCTTTTGATTCAACCACACGTGAATGGAAAATTAGAGCAAACAAACGGAAAACATCGATGCAAAATGTTAGCAACTATTTGCTATTGAGGCAAATGAAACCTTTAACAATGGCATAGTCTAAAACAATCGCGATGAGTTCATACTGGTTTCGAAGCACCATCGAGAATGAATCTCGCCGAGGTATGAGTAAACGAATATTACGTTCCATAGATATCACGCCAATATTGAGATATGCGGTATGCATCGAATAGAGGCTGTTGTGAAGATTTATTATAGAGGATACTAATGCGACCAGAAATTATGGTCCGCAGAAGGTTAGGATACTACGGGAATGTATACGCAAATAAATTATTTTAGTTACTGTTAAAAAGAACAAGCGCCACAATTCATGGTGTACGAGTTAAATATGTTTATTAAGGAATTATTTCAGCAAAATAGTTACCTACGTGAAATAAATGATGAAGCAACTTAATTAATTTTCTAAAGATAGGGTTTTCTTTCTTAGTTATTTCGTTTTTGGCAAACGTCTCACAAAAGGGTTTAATAAATTATGCTCTAATAAACCTACATAAGAAACTTCAATACTCCTATTACAAAATTCAGCTCAAAAACGATTTCTTTAAATGGAACCTAATAATTTCGCTTTCCAACATAACAACAAAACAAATGAAATGCGACACTAAGCTGACGGATTAATTAAAATAAACCATATAACCAGCATATTCGTGTTGGTGTTGCTGTGAAATTCGTGTCGATTTCGTTTAGCCAGTTGCAATTTTATGAAATTATATGTCTAGACACAAATGCTTTTTGCACGTGTACCGTCGACGCATAAATTGAAATGCCACAACGTGTTTTCGTCGGCAGCGGCACATTTAAATTTCATCAAAGACCCGCGGAACATCCCTAGCGGTACGAAAATTGTATTTTCTGCTTGAGAGAAGCGTATATGAAAGGATATGTCTCCAAAATTTTCTGTCTCCGCTGTCGAATCGTGTTTCATTTCTGTCGACATGTGAGAAATGAATTTAGGTTCTAAGTTACACGTATTCATAGCTTCTTCACAGGGTCTTCACCTTCCTTTGTTCAAGTGTAATAAATACGACAAACCAATTTTTGTAGGTACAGTCAATCAAGGTAACTTTGACAGATCAAAACTATATTTTATAGCTCACTTTTACTCATGGTAAATATGAGACAAAAGAGTTAGCATAATCAGTGCTCTCAGGTTGGTTTTCATACTCTCAAATTATTTATGGCCTATAAAAATAGTAAATGATATTAAAAACTTGCAATTTTGTTGTGTGTCAAAGTTACAACCCCTAGATGGGTAACTTTGATACAGATGTTAATTATCACAGGAATCATAAATTTAAAAAAAATTATGGCTTCAGGATGGCATTGTTTTATATTTACAACAAATGTCAGATGCAATGGAGTCATAGTTAAGCCAATAAAACCATAAAGTTGTAGTTCTATCTTTATTTAAAGATAGCAGCACGATTCACGAGTTATCTGAAAGTTTTCCACTAAAAAAATACAACAATTGAGCGCAGTAACTTTTCGAAAGATTTTGACATTAACTTCGTTTAAGAGCTTCGTTTTTTTTTAGTGTTCATTTACGAAGTTTGTTGTGTACACACATTGCATAAATTCAATGTTATTGCACTTAACGTCGTCAACGTAAAAATTAAAAAGTAGTTGGCAATTTGACTGTCAAAGTAATTGTTAATCAAAGTTACCCCGATTGACTGTACCTTCGTTATTTTTATATCTGTTCTGTCTATTTTAGTATTTGTGTCACAATAGTATATCGATATGATGCGGGAAGTTTCGGGGAATCTCGGATCGTTCCTAACAATGACCTCATTACGCTATCTTACTGAAAAAATGTATTACCTATCTGGAAAGTCCGAACTTAATAGAGTATATAATTATGAAACAACATTGGAATTATGAATGTTATTGTTTAGATATTTTTTCATATTTCCAGTCTATACTTTTTGATTGTGTATTTAGTGACTATATGAATTCCTTTATATTTTCTCTACTAATACATGGGATGGAGTCTTAAGGTTCTGCGAGTCGGTATTTCTTCCATAAAGGTTGTGAGGTAATTACTCCACTGTTTGACATCGTACTTCGACAGTTGAGCATGATATAGATTTATCACACTATTGTCTACGGCTGTATAAAATCATAATTGTAAAATAAAAAGTAATTTGAAAGTTATGACTCTTAAAAAAATCATATTTCATCATTCATTTGTATGCAGTTTTGGGCGTAACATAACGAGTACGAAGTCTTCAAAACTAAATCCGTACAGACATAGTTACAGTATATTTATCCAATATTATAAATAGTAGAGATGTGCCGACTAGTCGGCGACTATTCGGTAAAGCCGACTATCCGGTCACTATTGTAGTCGGCAACTAGTCGGCGACTATTCGGCAAAGAGCGCCGACTATCCAACTTCTTACACTTCTTAAAAAATCCATACACGAGACTTTCTTTTTGACATGATAAAATTTTAATTGAGCTCTTTCACTTTAATAAATAATAACGGTATTATCTTTACACAAAAATATTTATTAATATATTTTTTTACACAATAGCACCGCTCTGACAATACAGAAGAAAAAATCAAGAAACAATGCGACGTAAACGAAATAGGTTCCGACACGCTCGCAGGCGGCGGTTGCAACTTGCGCGAGGATCAGCTGTAAACAAAGCGTCACGGATATCCCCGAAACGGTGATCGGCTCGGCCGACTAATCGGCCGACTAGTCGGCCTCTTTACAGCCGACTAATCGGCTAGTCGGCTAGTCGGCCAAAGTCATAATCGGCACATCTCTAATAAATAGCATTATTTTAAACAGACTAATTCAGTGATTTTTTCATAAAAATAACTCAGTTTGGGATCCCAAACTGTATTCTTTAATTTATATGTGCTCCATTGTATCACGAATTATTATGCATTTTACTCAAATGTTTCACGACGCATGATGCTAACATGACTACCCACTATCGAGTTGGATACATACTCTTAGTCTTAAGTATTCTTAATACATTTTCAATAGACTAATCGGTCTTAACCATACTCAATTTTATTTATTTTCGCAATATTGAACGCGATTTAGTAATTTTCCGTGAGCGAATATAACCATTTGTCAATAAGTAAAAAATGTTCGACACACATTAAAAGTATGAAATAAAAATTTGGAATTGGGACGGTGGAATAACTTATTTTCTAATTTAAATTATAATCTGATAAAGTGGTAGAGCCACGCTGTAGACAGTTTTATCTACAACATGAATGGGCTGGCTCGTCCGGGTCGTTACCGCTGTCTCACAGAAAACCGACGTAAAGTAGCGGCTTGCTGCTGCATTTCGTACGGTGAGTGAGATATCCGGAAGCCCAAATCCCCTCCCCATCCCAATCCCTAATTATGATTCTTCTGGTGGTGGTACATGGGTGGTGGAGATCACTTACCATCAGGTAAATATAAAAAATCATACTCTCATGATCTTTATCAGACATATTGTCAAGTCGCATGTGTTTTGACATACTTAATGCTACATCATCAACATATAAACGTTGTAATGTCAAAAGCTAATCCGATCATTGAGTTCAGTGCAGTCTCTTTGTCGTACCAGACCACAAATTCTCAATCTTTATCGACACTTTATATCCCGTGGATACGGCGCAAAGATGCAATTTGCAGCCTCAAATTGCATTTTCCGCGTTGCCTTGAAACGGCTACTAGCTGGATAAACTAGAAATTTCCAAATACAAACAGTTATGTACATATAAAATAAAATATGTTTTAGGAACAGTACGTTTGTTTTAATTATAATTGGTCAGTCATTAGAATTTTTATGCTAAAAAATTCTGCGATACAGGGTTATTTTTAAAACACTGACAACCTCGCAGGAGTAGATTCTTAAGGTCATTTGCTACTACTTTTGTTCTACGACTTTTCATAATTTGTTAGATTTTATTTTCATACAAAAATAAGTTTTCATTAAATTTCCGTCTTGAATGTTACAACGTGCATCGCAGATTACGTAAACAAACACGCGAAGCGTGGGGAACCGGGCTAGCGCCTTTGACCTCGGTCGCCCGAGCAGCTGACCGGCCGCCTTTGATGTCGCGCGCGCACGCCGCGCCGCGCCGCAGTCTACGAAGAAAAACACGACACAACAAAAACTTGTGAAATCATTTTTTTTTTAAATATATTGAGTTATATCCAAACTCGTAGAACAAAAGTTGTTCCGTATGGCGTCAGCTATATGGCCCTGCGAGGTTGTCAGTGTTTTAAAAATAACCCTGTATAGAAGAAATTTTTAGCAATTTTAATTTTTTACTTTATGTACAAAAATTTCTGAGTAAAGCAATAGTTTTCATTTAATATGCTAAATGTACCATAATAATTACTAGCTTTATATTACACGATCATCTACTTACTATGCATGAGAGGAATTAGGCTTTAATTCACCATGCTGACCTAATGCGGGTTGGTAGACTTCACACACCTTCGAGATTCTCCGAGAAAGGAGAACTCTAAAGTATTCAGGTTTCCACACGACGCTACGTTACCTTCACCTAGAAAGAACTAAGATGGATAAACATGAAACTAGAAAAGTCAGTGGTACCAGCTTGTTTAACTTTAGCTATTTTTATATTTTACAAAACTGACGAAGCCTGAAATGATTTTTACCATCTTTTTATTTCGAAATAACAACGCCGCATGGCATTTTCCAATAAATATTACATGTTTTGTATCCCAGCGGCCGGCCCGATAGTTGAATACTGTTTGATTTGCACGATATTATTTGCACGAAAGCCAACACGACCCGCTATGGCTCGATACAGTGATATAGGGAACTTTAGAAAAATATACACGATTTCTACATTCGCTATCATTCGTTTCTAGTATTAACAAAAACTGTTTTTTTTTTATGAAATAAATCTGTACACTGATCTTTTTTTGCGTGTTCTTCTGTGTTCCCCAAGGCTTATTTATTACAAAATGACTGATGTTTATAAGTGACAGTCATAAATTGATGACTATTATTGATGATTATTAACATATTGGTGTCGCAGCACCGATTACAAGAAAATGAACATAGTAAAGGATAATATAACGCTAATATTGATTTAAACTTATATAGCTGTAGCTAGTCATTTTATAAAGACCTTAAGCGATGTAGAAATCTTTATTAATGTCATTATTCACGAGTATATGAAGGTATAAATAAAATAAAACACGGACGGCCTTACATTATTTATTTCATCACTTCCAACTCTCTAATTTTATGCTATGCAAGACAGTTTCGTTTATATCAGAAATAAGTCTAAGCACTCCAATATTTTCTTTGCAGGTATTGTTTGATAGCTTCACTCTCGGTCGCTTCACTTCATTTACTGAAGATGGATGTCCTGACGGCTACATGCAGATCCAAGAGGCAAGTCGGCCACAGGTCGGCGGGTCTTGGTGTGGCACTTCATGGGGCCTTTCCATATACTATAGCGAAACTAAATCCATTACCCTCATCATTAGGCTGCTGCACCTTTCTAAGGAACAGAATAATTATAATTTTGATTTTCGTATGGCGTATAAAGTGTTGAGGAAAGAACACGCCACAGTACGTTATGGTGGAACCCCACCTTCCGGTAAGTGATTGAAATATTTTGACATAATTTTAATATGTTACTATTTAAGTAGTCTTTTGTACGAGAGTGTCCGTCCTTAGACACCAACGCTTTCTCTATTTTTGTCTCAAAACAACAATGTGTAGGCAGGTTAAGCACTGTTGTATTTTAGTTTGAAGAATATTGAAGCCAGTCTTTGATATTACTGGGCGTTATAAGACCTAATATTTCGTGTCTCGAAATTATGATCGCAGTTCGTCGCAAGTCGCAATTCTAGTTTATTAAAAGTGTTGCTACTGCTTATGGGTAGGCGTTGCGTTTACCATAAGGCGGGAGACCGACACGTTTTGTCATTCACTTGTTTATAAAAGACTGTTTTAGGAATGACAAAATAAATGGTTTTAAAATTCAATAGTAACATGCAGTTATGATCTTATTAATTGTAAATAAAGATATTGATCCTGGTAGCAAAGCTAATACTAAACTTCCCTGTACATCAAAAATATATTTTTGCTTACTTCATTTACTGTGTGAACAAATTGCTATTAAATAACATTTACGCAGCATAGGTATGCTTATAAATCCGAATGTAAACGTAATAAAGAATTTCCATTACAGAACGACCCTTTTTCAAACTCAGACCAATACCGTTCCCTGTAAACATATCACGCGGCGAGGATACGAACATCGCAAGGACGACAAAAAGTCCCGAGTATTACCTCGGGGATTTGATCTCGGGGACTTATTGCTCCCGGATATTCAGCGACTGCGATCGTAAAAACTGTAGGTTACAGTCGCCGAATTTCCCCGGCGTTTATCCGAGAAATCTGACCTGTTATTACGCGGTGCGACAGCATGAAGTTCCACAGGGCAAGCACGCCTTGATCGTAGTCAAGCAACCGAACGGTCAACTAGTTTCGATCAGGAGTCAAAAGGCATTATACGCCGCGCAACAAGAGCGAGGGAACAATGGCAGAGAACTGAAATTTTGGCAGCAGTGCGACGAAGTTCAAGACTATGTTACAGTTTACGATGGTTACACGACTAGAGACCCGGTTATATTGAGGTTTTGCGGCGGAGGCGTGGCCGTGCCTGAAGCGGTTTCTAGTGGCCCGGAATTGCTGGTCGAGTTTACCACATCGCCATTTGGTACCTTTTTACAACCAGCCACCTCGCAATCTTTACACGGATTTCAACTTGAGGTCGAGGTAAGTTACATATTATTTATTTTAAAGTTGGTGTGAGATTAAGACGATTTGGATTTTCATTCATAATTAATGAAACACCTTGGTATTTTTCAAAAGTCAACCTCTAATCGGGAGGAATGGGTGAAAGTGTATATAGGAAAACCAATTTCTCTGACAAAGAAATCTTTCATGCGGTCGACGTCACGAATAAAATTTATAACACGGACTATTATTATACAAAGCAGATTAGAAGAGGCTAGTAAACCGCGCTGGTCTAATTGTGTTTTATTAACCATTGAATTTGCGTCCGTTCATTTCTACCTTATCAACGTAGTATCAACTGTCATAATTTATAAAAGTAGTTGTTTATAGTATAGACCGGCAAACGAATAAGTAGGTCACCTGGTGATCTCTACTACCCATGAAAGCCCACAATACCAGAAATCATGGGCGCATTGCCCACTTTATAGGAATGCGATAATTTACTTAAGATAGGTACATACCTCGTGCATACGGTTGAAGTTGAATCGTTGTTTCGCTTGCGGTGTTGTGAGCCGGCGCAAACATACCTATCAAACATTATAATATAATGCGCTTGAAATAAATCAATATTGTTTGGTGTGTTCATAATATCTTGTATATCTTGTTTAATTTAGGTGTTAGTATTTATAATTTCCATAATTTCCATAAGTGTTTTGTGCGATTATAAGCAGTAAATATTAAATTTTTGTGTGCTCGTATAACGATGGTCACGCGACTACCTCTGAGCTCGTATGACGCAATCGGCTCGCTGCTGTATACTTCACAGACCATGGTAGAAGCGTACGAGATATAATGGTTATTGTTTTATTTGCAAGAAACAAACTTTTTATAAATATACATATTAAAACATATTATTTTGTGATACAGGCCAGTTTGTCACCTGGATGTCACTAGGTGGCTGCTGAAAATCAGCGCTGTGTGGTGGTTCGCTACAACACAGCATTATGCTGAGCATGCCACCTTTGTCATCACGTATTATCCATTAATAAAATTGTACTTTATATTTAAATTGCATGTATTCGTGATGACAATAAACGTTTCTTTCTTTCTTTCTTTCTTTCATAATTAAAGGATTGGGTAGGGGAAGGGAATTTGGGGCACGGGCTATCTCTCCCACCATAAGACCGACAGTTTTCTGTAAGACAGTGGTAATAACAACTATGGTGGTACAGTGGTAATACTACCTACAAAAATGTCTACAGCGTTGTCCTACGACTTAAAAAATAAAGTAATAAAAATTACTTATTTAAAAATACAATCTCAAATAAACTGCTTCATATATTGCAGTTTTCATTCTGAATCGGTTATGAGGGACACAATTTATTTTTCATTGCGAGATAATATGCAACATAATTTAAATAGGATGCGGTCATAAACATCGGAAATGGAAGTAAAATATTTTAGCTTTTCGTGGACATTTTGTGTGTGATAGTATCACACTTCTTATTAAAATGTTATTTATTGAACACGATGCTATTTTCGTGTTTATTTGTATTTTTCAACTGTTATATTAGATACTTTTTCATTGAAATAAAACGGATTTTATCGCGGTGTTTTATTATGGTGGACTGACACTGTCAGTCTTCGAAATAAATCAAATGTAATAAAAAAACGCGATAAATTCATTTAAATTAGTCATATTTCAATGAGTAATATTCGCGTAAACATAAGAAATCGTTATAATATTTTTTTTTTATTTTTTTTTATTTAAACCGCGCGGTCGCGTTTACACGAGTCGCCGCGTGGTTGGAGCGGTGCGAAGAATCAAACATTATGGGTTAGTCAATAGAGTTTACATTAGTTTTTCGAGTGATTCGAGCGCGGCGCAATCGCCGCGCGGCCGCGAAGCGGTGGGATTCCTTGTCATATAAACGCGCCCTTATTGTACACAAGGAATACAGGACAGAACACTAAAATATAACTAAGTTGAGAAGTAATTGGCGGCCTTATCGCTCAGGGCAATGTCTTACAGGCAACCATGGGATGGAGATGAAAGAAGGAGAAAAAAAGGACAGTCAAGAGTGTACAATAAGCTAATTTCAGAAAGTATACACAAATATTATAATAATCATATTTTTCCATTGATAAAGTCGATGATATAATAGACAGCCTCTGTGGCGCAGCGGGTGAGTTGGTAGGTGAGCCAGCTGTGAAGCGAGAGTCCGCGGGCTCGATTCTCGCACCTACACAAATATTTGTGTCATCCACAAAATATATTTGTTTCTGGTTTGGGTGTGTTCTTTCCCCAGAAGGGTAAACATCAGGCCGATCGTAAAAAGTACAAACCAAATCCTTCTGTAATATGTGTTAAAAAGCATGTTAATAAAGTTGGAAGTTGTCAATAAATTATTACAATAAACACTTTACTAAGACTGTCTGAAAGTCTGAATCTAGTGTTTAAATAAACGTGACCTTCAAATAAACAAAAGATATAGTAATATCAACCTCTTATTCATTTAACAATGTTATTTTCAATTTAATATGAGAATCGTTTTTGGTCTGAAGCCAAATTGCAATTAAAAGCGGCCAGGACTTTATTATTACATTAAGAACGCTCATCATTGTGTTTTATTCCTTTAAAATCTCTTAATGTTTTCTTGTATAAAGGTCTATTCATTATTAAGATGTAATTGCCTCAATAATTTGTATACATATTATAATATTTATTTAAACATTTTAATCGCGTATTATATAGTAAGTATAGTAAAGTAAGTATAGTAAAAACTTATGCTGGATCTAATTCCAAGTTGAATAATCGCTTACATTGTTAGACGGTAATTATTAGCAATATTGATTGTGAAAAAGTGTACAGGTAATTGTGAAAAACTACCTTTTGTAATTTATCGTATTCGGTGTTTAGCAGTATTGTAATGGTATGGTATACAGTATATTATATGTTAATATTTTCCATCTCATTGGTCTAGTGAAAGTCTACTTAGTCTGACCAACCGTGAAGGTCTGGGTTTAAGTCCTAGGTCGGGCAATCACTATATGAGTTTAAATTTTCTATACTTATGATAATTTACACATGACTTGCCCAAGACTGGACGCGTATCTTGGGATGTAAATAACCTCGGCGAAACATGGGTGCAACACTAGTCGAGTCTCTGTCTATTCTTTCGAGGATACGGGCGTGAGTTTATGCTAAGATTTTCTATCAAGGCTCCATTCAACAACCCCCATACTATTTGAAACTGACCTACATACGTACATACAATACGTAAACGTTGTTTCTACCACAATGACGCACAACCTTGTATAATGGAATAAAACACACTTGCTCCATAAATGCACATTTAAAACACTTTTCATGTACATTGTATGAACAAAAAGTTATGGGTCGCGACCTAAATTCATCAGTTAAACAATGTGGGTGTGTAGTTAGCTTGGTCCATTATAGTAACCATGCCAGTGTACGTTACTAATTACAGTTTGGCAAACGCCCAACCAACGCCTCCCGAACAACACTTGATTTATGATTGTTCACCCGGAACGAAACAATTTAAATAACACTTCATGATGATATATTAGTCCATTAAACAATTAGTATCTGTGATCGGAAATCTGTGTAGCAACGAAGCATGCCAAGCTGCGAGAGCTAAGTTAGTGTTTTCAGCCACAATGATAATAAAAACGTTAAATTATGCTAAACCTCCCAAACCGATAAAATCTTATCAACATTATAACGTTCCCGATGGCTTCTCCTGCTATTTCAAAGTACTAAATTGGTTTACCAAAACAGTGACTTGTTGTTTTTAATAAATAACTATCTTGTATCTATTTCAGGTCAGATTTGTCGATCAGCAGTCCCCTACGTACGCAAAGAACAAGAGAGCGTGTGAGTTCTGGATAAGAGGAACCGGTAGAGGAGTCCTAGAGCATCCTCAACACTCGTTACCACCAAATATCACGTGCCTTTACCATATGCAAGGAATTGACACCTCTGGGCCTTCTGGAAGGAACATTATTTATAGAAGACCATCCTTCTCAGCTCCGAGGTTCAGGGTCTGGTTTTCTGTGTTGAAGTTTTATGTGACCAATGCTTTGAATCCCAACTTACCTGAGGATGAGTATTGTGGCAGTCATTTGAATATATGGGATGGGCCCATGAGGATATCGCCTGGCTGTAGTGATATATTTTGGTATGTCCTTTTTTTCTATATTGTTTCGTCACATAAACCTTACCTACTCGAAATAATAAAATATTGTGTATATTTGTATTACTTTTCTATTATTATACCCAGTCTTTCTATTGTTTTACTGGGCAGTATGCGAGAGGCATTCTGAGTTGGTACCACCGCTTTGTCTATTCTTTGTCTGCCTAGCAGCAATGTGCAATAGCATTGAAGCCAGTGAAGTTATTGAGCTGACTTAACATCTTATGTCAGGGGGTGACGAACGCACTCCAGTATCATGCAGTGCTTTGCAAAGTTCTGTATGGTGTTGCTTCTGTTTATAGGCAGGCGGGGTGCACACATCAGACGAGAGACCTGCTCGTTTTATACTAAGCAAAAAATGTTTCATAAATATATTTTAGTCTTAAAAATATTTACAAAACTGAGTGCGACACTTTTGCTCTAATTGTTAAAGTAGGAGTACTAATTCTGGAATCATAAGCAATTGAGTTGAAAATAATACTTGATGAAATTTCATAGTATTTTTACGATCTCTACTTTGGTAATCATAATTTTATTTTCAGTGATAAAGAGCGGTCAGTGCAAATGTCAAGAGCTACGTCGCCACAATCTGTGATCGTTGGTCGTCCACCAACGAACGCCACGCTCATAGCAAGGTTTTGTCGTGAGAGAGCACCCCGTACTTGTGAACATGCGTTGTTGAAGAAGTCGAGAGCGTGTGCGAAAACTGAGAGTTTTTTGTCTAAGGGAGATTCTTTGACTTTGGAGTTGAAGTTGACTCAAGGGACTGCTTTAAAGTAAGTATTATATTCTAAATCATAATTAAAAAGGACATGGTAATGAAATATACACCACTATCAAGTAGAAAATATTATAAGCTACTTATTCACATGTATCCCACTAATATTGAAATAAGAAAGTTTAGAAGTTTGATAAATCAATCACGTTTTAACGACTCTACAGATTTGGATGAAATTTAGAGCGTAGAACATGACTTGCATTAGGATATAAGTTACTTTTTATCCCGAAAAAAAGATAAGCACGCGGGCGAAGCGACCAAAAACCAGTCTTAAATAAAAAGAACAATATTGCTTTGCTATATTTTATACTCCTTTTATGTTTTTATGTTCTGCTGGCCACAGGCCATGAAATTAGTTAGGCCCTAATCCACCACGCTGGTCTAATGCGGATAATTTCATATGCTTCGACATTTTTATGGAGGATTCTCAGGTATGCATGTGTCATCACGATGTTTTAAATTGCTTCATATATATTTGTTCTCTAATTCCAGACCAGTATTCTTCAAAGCGCTTTACGAATTCGTGGACCTCCATCAAGACGGTGAGCCGTGGGGTCGTGGGTCGTGTTCTAGAAAATTCTCATCCCGTTCATTTCCAGAAGCACCACCAGATCCTCCTATAAATTTTTCTTCACCGCGAGATGTGTTTTTGTATGGTAGAGGAGGAACAAGGAATATAAGGTTTGTTAATTACTGATAACATAATAATATACTGCTTTTTAAACGTATTCTCACATCTAAACTTACTGGAACCAGTTGGTTAGGTGAATGATACTTAGAGATGTGATACTCATAGTGCCGCTATATTATGATACCAAATACCTACAGCATTATTAAAATAACATTACAATCTCGAATCGCATATTAACTCGGCTAGCTTAACAGCAAAAAAGGGGCTTTTAAATTCAGATTTTATTTTATTTTACAACAAAATATGATAAATATAATTTTAAAATGCCCATTTTACTCTTCGTTCCAGCTGCACATATCGCTTCGAAGCCAATAAAGGGGAATTGGTAAGACTCAGGGTGTGGGGTGTACGCAGTGGTGGTAGACTATGTCGGTCAGTGCACTCCGCTCATTCTCCTTGGTACCGCTGCGCTGGCGATCCCACTGCTGCTGTCAGGATCTTTGATCGACCTTGGAACAATCTGGGCTCTGGCGTGCCGAGGGACTGTTTGTGCAGGTATTATATCAAAAGTTAATAAAACGGACGTTACGAAAATAAATGATTTAAAATTGACAAGGTAGCATACATATAACCAAAGAGCATTAACTTTATACTGCTTTATTGATAAACTTTGCTCTTTGAGTTTCTGTGACGAATTTTCAGCAATAAGTCTGCTATTCAGGCGAGTTTATTTGCTATTTTACTATCAAGCTGTAAAGATAGTAGCTGTTGAACCCTATACTAACTCCAGCCCTAGAAATTCAAATTAAGAATTCAAAGGGAAAAGCTATCTACCGCTTCGACGAAATAACATATTTTGAAAGACTTGTATCTTTCAGTGATGTCCTTAAAGTGTCTAATAAATTCATTCCAGCGACGTTGGTGACTACGAATTCATCTCAGTATCGACGGTGGCTGAATTAAAATTCGATGTCGTTAACATGTCTGCATCAGATGATTTTCGCTCTTTTGGCTTCGAAGCGTCGGTGGAGTTCGTCAGAATCGAAGTGCCGTGTGAGAGTTCACATCGCGTGTTTGGCGCCAGTGGACATTTGAAACTCGTGTCTTCTCCTAAATCTGAATCTGTAAGTACACATTTAAGCCCTCGAAACCGAAAAATAGGTATTTTTATTAACGAAGGTGCAAATGCAGAGGTTAGTGGATTTTGTGAATGAAACAAAATAAAATGTTTAAAATGGCATGATGAAAATTTTTTGAAACTTTTCTTCATTACGTCGTTTTTTAATATTCTATCTTATTACTATAAATCGATCTTTTTATCAACTGTACAAATCATAAATCAAATAGTTACAATATTTTCATTAAATAGAATGCTATAGAATCATCAAAATCTCAAGTCGATCTATATCAATATGTTTTCTTGATATATCAGATTCAATATCGATGATATTTGGACTTTCGGCATGCTTTAAATTGGTCTTGATCCCAAAACAAATATTTTTAATTTTGTATATTAAGAGCAAAAGCATAAAGCAATGCGTCTTTTTTTTAGGACCGGTGTGAACATCGACCGTGGTTAATAGATCCTTCTCCAGGGCGATATCTGTTCCTTCAAATTCGAGGCATCATTATTAAGGAACCAGCGCTGGATAACTTCACTCTGCTCAATAATATTACAGTAGCGCCTGATCTAAGACATCTGTGTAAAACAACGAATCGGATTGCTGTCTACGCTGGAGGATTAGAACCGATCTTTATATGCCCTGAGCCTCCGGAACAGGTTTGTAAAAATATTATCATAGTCACTCTCACAGAACTGTCTTTTCTACACATATGGCAATGCCAAGGTCTTTATACTTTATTTTAAAGAGCAAATTGTAATTTAAGAAGTTTAATGATTTAACAATGCACCAAAAAAGTACTGTTTTATCAGTTTAAGCGTCATTTGTTAAATATTCTACACTAAAAGATTTTTTTATAGATTTCCACGACTCTTCCTCCAATATAATTTCAAACAGTATTTATGATATAGTCATCATCATTCTCCTATGTTTATCCCTGTTAGAAACTGGTTGCCGCGGCATGTACTTAACTCTGGGGTGCTTACGACAATAGTCGAGGCTCTTCTCGTCTCAAAAACCCGGGACTGTTCCTGACGCTGTTACTAACGCCTAGTTAGGGACTTTGGTTGTTATTACAGGTGTTGGGTGTACCTATGTACAGGACTGACACTATTGTCAGGGCCTTAATCGGTGGTAGTTCGGATGTTGTTCATCTCTTTCGGGCAGCTTAACATTGGATTGTAAGATAGTTGAATCCGACCGAGCTTCTTAAACATAATAAAATGTTTATTTATTATGTTAATTGTAACGAATTTTATTTTTCAGACTGATGAAGACATGATAGAAGTATTCTCGGAAGGCTGGACGAAGGACGTGGATCAGTTAGCTCGACATATTCTGTCACCAGCGCCCGCGCCTGATCGGTTCGATCTCGACTGGCCAAGGTCTTTGTCCGTCGAGCTCATCTCTGCCGAGAGCGGCTCTTATTATGTTACTTGGCTGGAACTCTCCAGAAGGTGATATTTTTATTTGAATTTCTTTCATGCTGACGATGTAATTTATGCCCGTTTTAAAGACGAGATGGGAAGTCGGTCGTTACACAGAACTATGAATTTCAAAGTAACAAATGGCTCTCTTCTCTCAGTAGCTAATACCTGCCCTCGTTATCCTGAATCCTGAATCGTAAGATGTTCAGTCTCATAATCCCCTAGAATTATTTTGGCTTTAATTTGATAGCCTTTTTGATTTCTAAACAATTAGCGATGCATACAACGATAGGCAGCTGGTTCAATCCTCGCATCGAGACAAATGTTTGGTTCATCCATAAGAATTTGTATCGGGTCTGGGTGTTGTGGGTCCGATAATTTAGTTCATAAAACCCATGGCATAAGATAACTGTATGTATTTTGTGGTGTACTGGTTACACCTCTGGCTACCACTTAGGGGATTATAGTCGTGTATCGTCTATCTATGAGTGATATTTATTATTTACAGTACATCGACCGGTCGCGGCGGCGTGTTCGCTCTGTCCGGCTCGTGTTCGCACCGCTGCGCGTCGCTGGACGCGTGCATCGCGGAGTCGCTGTGGTGTGACGGCGTGTCGCAGTGTCCTGACGGCGACGACGAGCGCCTGGCGCAGTGCTCGCCGCTGCTGCGCGTGCCGGCGCACTACGCCGCCGCGCTCATAGCGCTCGCGGCGCTTGCTGCGCTCGCACTGGTCAGTATCTCATGCCACGAGATTAACGCTCAAGCATTTTTGACGTGAATACGTCTTTAAATTTGCTACAATACCAATTTCATCCGAAACCAGAAAGTAAAATTTGAGTGGTAGAGCCACGCTGTAGACAGTTTTGTGTACAGCACGAATGGGCTGGCTCGACCGGGTCGTTACCACCGTCTCACAGAAAACCGACGTAAAGTAGCGGCTTGCTGCTGCGTTTCGTACGGTGAGTGAGATATCCGGAAGCCCAAATCCCCTCCCCTTCCCAATCCCTAATTATCCCTTTCCTTTAAGGTCGGCAACGCGCCCATGATTCTTCTGGTGGTGGACGTACGTGGGCGGTGGAGATCACTTACCATCAGGTGAACCACTTGCCCGTTTGCCGGCCTATGCTATAAAAAAAAACCGCTCGGCCGTTAAGATATGACTGACTATCAAACATCATAATCATTTATAACAGTGGTAGATAGTCGAATTATAATTATTGTAGTAGGATAAGTAGGACTAGTAGGACGAGGCAGCTATACATGCAAAGGAAACATATTAACTCACTCATAAGCGATTTAATTTTCAACTCGCAGATAGCAGCAGCGAGGTCATGCCGTCGACGTCGCTCAGCTCTCCAACAGAGGCTGAAGAGTCTTTCCTCAGACACGGCCATATTCGACGAGAAAGAAGTGATTTGCTGACCAAGCGAGGACTCTGTGCGATATGTAGAAATCGATCGTGTCACCACCGTGTGACCGGTCTAGCACAGGGTCCAACAAACTACGTTCTATCAATGAAACGGTTATATCCGACAAACATTTGCGAAGTTTGACCAAACGTTGGTCGATTTGTCTCAGGGTTAACTCGACCAAAACGGGAGAATTGTTGAAAGCGAAATAAAATAGTTGAATCCGATGTTGAAAATGTAAATAATTGAATGTACGAATTAGGTGATTAGATCTAATTGTGTGTGTTTGGACCAAGCGCAGTCGATCGGTGGGCTAATGGTCTACTTGGAATCCAAGCTCAAATATTGGGTACGATATTTGATCAAATATACAGGTGCTGTTTTTCTTCAATTACTAAACGGATTCTTTGGATATGTTAAGTTTTTCGATTGTCTATTTATGTTATTTGATGTTAAGTTTTGCGGATTATGCATTTTTCTTATTTTTATCAGTTAATATTTTATTGTAAATAACATAAAAATAAAAACATAAATGGATATGAATAAAAAATAGCGCACAATTTGAATGTTTGTTGTGCCAGGCTAGACGACTGAAGGAACCATTTTAGTCGACATCGATTTGAAGCATGTTGTAAATAAAATTTGGTAGTTTTTATTCATTAATTAAAAGGAATAAGCGTTAGTAAGTTATTCGCGGCAATAATTTTCCTTTTTAAATTCGTATAAAGAAATGTTAAAAATCTGTGTTCTAATCGTTAATATTAGATTTGTATACGTGATATGGATACTGCCATTTTTGTAATAATGTTCACGATCAATTAAAATTATATACAGATAAATAAAACAAATTAGTAAACATCTTAAAATTGAATGGGATAGGCAGGGTATTTTGGCTGAGTTTGTCCATCGGAATTACTTTTTAGAGAGAAATATAAACGACGCAATAATCGTTCATTATTATTCGATTGTTAACATAAAACTTAATAAAATTTAATGGGTATGTTCTGGCTTTGCACACACAAAGTTCTGAGTGGCTAAGTTAACTCAGCTTACTCACTCAGTGCCTGTATCTAACTTTTACAACTTTGTTCGCCCGAACATGCCCACACAGTCAAATATGTACATGCTAAAAACTAACGGTGCCCTAACTTAACTCTGGCATTATGTCCAACATATGCCATTAACAATAAAAACTAATTGTGTTATTATTAAAGGTATTCTAATTTTAAATTAGGTTTATAACAGCCAGTTTGTATGGATTACCAGAGTTTGATTTTTGCTTCATCTTAGGCACATCAACGCTCACCATCAGGCGAGATAATGACCAAACGTATGCCTATTATGAATTAAAAAAAGAAATAAGACCGCTATTGTTTTCATGAAATTCGAATGCTCTTGCCTATCTCATTACATAAAACATTTAAATATTACAAATCTTTATTAAAATAAGTCCAGATTAATTTATCGATAACAAAAAATCCTAAAATAAATTCGGAGTTATAAACATCGTGTAATATTCGAGAAGTGCGATGTAAATAAATACTAAAGTAATAAAACTATTCATATCTTAGTGACGTATTAAAGTGATATGTGTTTGTTTCCAAAGGAAATTATTAAAGTTTATTATATCGCGTTATAATTAGTAAAAACGTAGGCGGTTGGATTTTGGGGGCGATCGAAATTATTCTAAATATATGGGTAATTGTTTAGTGGTGTACTTAACATTTAGCCAACCCTTATACATTTACAGCAGCGGCACTGTACGATGGTAGTTTGAAGTTCCGTAAATAATTCGTGTGAAAGAATAACTGTTACATTTCATTGTTGTAATAACCGTAACGATGACGTCATTCTAGAGCTATAATATTTCTAGACTATAGGGTGTTACAACGTGATTTACAGTTTTCTAAGTTCAATCGTACGGCGCCGCTACTGTAGTATACTGTAGTATATTTTTACATACGTTTGTTTAAATGGACCTCCCTAAAAGACGAGGCTACGGTTTTGTTTGTTTCCTACCATTATGGCCACGATCTTCCTATATTGTAGGAGAACAGCATGAAACGGTTCATTTATGTTCATCGATAGATTTAAAATAACTTCTATAATAATTTATTTCTTCTGTTTTTCAAACAATTTACCGCTATGGGACTGAATGTCTATGCTATGCATATTTCTTTATTCATCATCATTCATCATAATGAGTTATTACTGTAAATCCTTCAAATAATGGAAAGCAATTATGTCAATGCAATTAGAAGGCTATCGCGTTTGTATCCACAATGTGAATAAACATAGCATAATTTAATCCTGTATAGCGCATTGAATATATTCAACTGAAGTATAGCGAAGAAAATTATTTTTAAAGAAAATTAGGTGTCAACTTAAATTATCCTAGAAATTACTAAACAAGAAAATTGACGACCAGAACTTTAGATAGTATTTTTTTTTTTTTATCCTGGCTCGACAAAGTGACTACGCTACACCTGATGGTAAGTGTAGCGCAATCCAAGAATAGTGTCGACCAACGATAAACAATGTCCATCGTAGGTCGGCAAGATCATGCCGGCCTGCCAAAGGGCCAAGGGGTAGAGGAAGGAAAAAGGGACGGGAAAAGGGTAAGGATCAGGGGGCAAGCCCCCTGGGGAGAACCGGATCATTGGTGATGAGGTTTACTTAATACCTATATAACTTTACATATTTGGTGTACCGTTTTCAAAACCGAACTAAAACCCTACTTATCTTCACATAAAAGGAAAATTCTATTACTTTGCTATTGACTTGGCATTTGGAAATGTAAGCCCGCATTGTATGTCATAATTATGCTAAACTCGGGGTAAGTGACCTGCACGCATCACCGCGTGCCAATACTCAGTAGGTTCCCTGACATCCAATACTATATAATCATTTAAGTGCATTTTTTGTTACCATAATTTAATTTTAACGACTTGACCAATAATTGAGGTTATATTTATTTTATATATTATCTGTTTTGTCGAGACGATGGTTCGTAGGTATACAATATCACCCTACAAACCATATTTTTTTTTTATAATCCTGGCACGGCAAAATGACTACGCCACACCTGATGGTAAGTGTAACGCAATCCAGGAATAGTGTCGACCAAAGACAAACAGTGAGAATATAAGCGATAATATAATATATAACCTATATGCATATTGTTCCATATGAGCGGAACAATATGCATATAGGTGAGATGCGAGGGACTGCAATATTTTATTTATCATTTGTTACTACACAAAGTTTTCTTTCAATATTGTTTTAATATTTAACCTTAAAACTTGACAATATATTATTATACGATATTTTAATTAGAGATTTTCCGCTTTCGAGTCCATAATCTTTATATTTTTTTTTACTTTTTCGCAAGAAGAACGCAGTGTTCCAAAAAGTTTTCGGTGTATTACGAAACCGATACCGAAAAAACGATGATATTCTGAAAGAACTTTAGTCCATTTATGGAACGGACTAAGGTTTAGTGTGGCATATTCATAAATAATTAATGTTTATGATTACTGAACTCAGTGTCTATAAAACGTTTTACTAATATGTTACAATGTAATTACAATGTATTTGTACTTAATATATTGTAATTTAGTTACAATGTATTTGTTTTTAATTAAAAAATTGTGTTATTATATTGACAGGATGTATAAATATTACGCAGTTGGCTAAATGTTAAGAGATATTTTTTTAGTTTAAATAATTCTCTATCGTTATAAAGATTTGAGATTTTTAGATAGGAATTACATAAATATTGAAGTGTTCTTTATAAAGTAAATTTATACATTTTGTTTTGTAAGTTAAGTTTTGAATAGCGACGGATAAATCAGTTGGACAACTGAGTGAATATGTCGACTAACGTACAGTTTAAGTAATAATGTAATATAATTAGAAATGATGTAGAACGTTTGTATCGTCTTCCAATAATGTACGAGAAACTCGGATATTTGTTTTTCCTCCAATACGTTGCGCCATATCAAAATATATAGAAGGATGTGTGAAGCGGACGCCATTACCGAATCAGGTGTTATCCTGGAAGACAATAATGATGGATAATAGCTGTATAAATAAGCAGATACATAATTTACGTTCATAACAGTGAATACGAAGAGTTATGATATTACAAAAGTTTTTAAAATAAAAAGTATTTACTGCATGAAGTAGTTTTTTATTTCATTGTATCCCTATTTTGGATATGCTGGAATATTTTATGTAATTCACATATTTAACCGATTTAAAAGTGGAGGTTCAAAAATAGGAGGTTATTTTAGATATTTAAGAATGCTAGTTATCAGGTGGATATATGAATAGCTGGAATGACATTAAATTACAATTTGTTTTTTACATGACAACCTCGACCCACAGGTAAGGAATTCGTATTTTCGGGTCAAATGTTGCAATATGTAATGTTGCAACTAAAGTAGTTTGCTCCATATCCCGCACCATTTTTCGCCAGATAACTGCGTGAAGCCGGTGTTAGATCTTGTTTTCTTGTCAGTGGTGCTTGGGACGGCCTACTGGCTGTAGCGTACTTGGGATGGCCAAATGGTCCACCTACTTGGCCATCCCAAGTACGCTCGTTTTAGTGTCCGATACCCTCATCATCTCCAAGTGGGCAAGTCACCGAAGTCTATGTATCTAGTATCTGCACGGGAAACAAAAAATGCAATACAAAATACATTTTAATAAATGACTATTTCTTACACACCAAAACACAATTACAAAATTACAATTAATACTAAAGAATAATAAAAAACAATAACAAAATTATGTGAACACGCCTTGGCTCATAATGCTGTAAGCTTTTTTGACATTTTCCGAGATATCTTCAGCTGGTCTATCAGTGGTTATCAACCACGTACTGCCGCTGGCACCAGTCTTGTATGCGTCCAACAGGCCCCGTACAGCTGATTCCGGCCTAAGAGAAATTTATATCGTAACTGGTCAAACAAAAACAGAAAAAGAAGAATATATAAGAATATTTTAAAAAAAACACGCTTTTTTTACAAGAAATTACATATTTTTCTTAAAATGTATGTTTTTCTTTTTAGTTGGATTTTCTATAAAAGCTTTTATGCTGTTTTTTTAGTTTTTTTAAACTATTATTTATTTAAAGACATAATCAACATTGGTTCAAAAACGAGCCCACAATCAGAATTTTTGATATATTGGTATGAGCAAAGGTGAGCGTGTAGTGGGGACATCTCACACCATCAGCTTTGAATGACTTCTATCTTATTTATTTTTGGACGAATTTATAAAATTCTTTCTTCAACAAGTTTTGGGTATATATAAATAATTAAAAAAATCAAGTCATCTACCTTATTATGTTTCGATGCAAAAAATCACACATGAGTTGCCCTGGTTTGGAGTTTGTGGTCAAACATGACTATACCTTGGGGATACAGACATAACCTTATGAAATTAAAAATGATAATTTCCATTCTTACTTTTGCATGGGTAACCCTCCTATACTGTTCTCCAGTAGTATATCGGTCTCCTTATCAAATGCACCCATCTTGGTAGTGCTGAATAGTGTGGTGTCAGTGCAGCCGAAGCATAGGGTTATCACTCGCACACCAGAAAGGGAATAATGTGGCTCCATCTGGGAATAAATATAAGTTTCTTAAAGAAGAGATCGGAGAGCAAGCACGTAAGGAACCTGTTGTTAAATATTTTTTACAATACTATGTATACCCTATAAGACTAATATGCCATTGCCGAACTTAAAGGAAAGTAATAGGTATCGAGGAAAGGGGAGTATCGACTTAGATATAAAAAATATAACTCAAAACAAATAATAATATAATACTAGCCCTGTATTATATACGTCCCAGTGCTGGGCATGGGCCTTCTCTACTGAATGAGAGGGATTAGGTCTTAGTCCACCACGCTAGCCTAATGCGGGTTGGCAGACTTCACATACCTTCGAAAAATGTTATCGAGTTCTCAAAACAAATAAAAAGCTAAAAATAAAATCATATTATTTTAAATCGCTGCTATCGTAGTGATATGATCTTTTTGTTGGGTAAAGAATAGATAATCAAATTCTCTAGCACACCTTTTGAATCGTATTATATAACTTCTTTGTTAATAACTGATAAATGATGTATATAAAATATAAAGTGCATATCATAAACTTTTAAGTGCAATATAAACACGTGAACAAAACAAGATAATTGTGTATATCAGATATGAAACACTTGAAAATGAGCCGTATTCTATAACTTGTAGGCTATTTATTAATAACAAAATTTACGTGAGGCAGAGGCGTTAATGTGCCCTGGCATTGCTAAAGTCCATGGGCGGCGGACCACCAGACGGGCCACACGCTGCCTATCTATTTGAGCAATAAAAAAAGAAAATTTATTTCTGCTATGTAATTAGGAATATTTTATTGGCATCTTTCTAGAATGGATCCATCCATCCATCCATCAGCCTAGATTCGTCCACTGCTGGACATAGGCCTTTCCAAGTTCGCGCCACTCTTGACGGTCCTCCGCCTTCCTCATCCAGCCGCTTCCCGCTATTTCTTTGAGGTCGTCGGTCCAGCGGGCTCGAGGTCGGCCTACACTGCGCTTGGATAGGCGTGGTCTCCACTCTAACACCTTTCGGCCCCAACGGCCATCGTTGCGGCGACAAATATGGCCTGCCCACTGCCACTTCAACTTACTAACTCCATAAATCCATGGTCCATGATCCATGGTCATAAATAATTAATAGGTCTCCGTTAATCCAAAGCGTCATTTAAAAAATCTTTTAAATGGCATAACTGATTTTCTTCAATCATAGCTTCCAAACTAAAAATATTATTATTACGTATTATAATACCTGTATTGTATAACAACTTCGCTTATCTGACAAATAATGCTGTAAGCGATAAGGCCGTCATCAGTAAAGTAGGTAAATTACTTATACAATTGAAAAAGCAATGAACGTCATCGACCCAGTGGCAGCGCATTAAGTCTGAGAAGCCGTGTCCTCCACCTCGGTTCAAATCTCCGAATGGGTAATTGTCTCACAGTTTGTGAGTTTTCCATCCGAAGAAATATACATGGGATGTTCTGGGTACGAATTTGAGCTCGGAATTGCGATACGCCCGCTCCTATCACATACTGTGATGGAATTACGCGCGGCGAACCCTGGATGCACTAATTATAGCTCTGAATACTTCTTTAGGGATACGTGAGCGTATATTATATATTTTTATAGCAAAATCGGAACAACGACAAGTGGGCTACCTGATGGTAAATAATGTCCAATGCTCCTGGACACCCTCATTAACAAAAGAAGCATAGACGCATTGTCAACATTAAAAGGAAGAGATAATTTAGAGACTAGGAACGGAAGGGGACGGGGGCCTCCGGATATCTCACCCACCGTAACAACAGCTAGCTGTTACTTTCCATCGGTTCTCAGTGACATAGTGGTAACAATCTGATCAAGCCGGCCTATTCACGTTGTAGACATGGCTGTCTACAGCGTGGCTCTACTATAAATAAACAATGACAGAACTTACTCCAAGGCAATTGCTGAACTGTAATACTGCGCTCTTCGTAGCTGCGTAGATTGGTAGAAGCGATGCTTGGAATAATCCAACAATAGATGAGATATTTATAATAGCCCCACCCTTTCCCCCGTGGTCTTGACGCATCAAATTGTATGCCTTCAACGAACTTGTTATTAATGCTGACTGAAACAAATATTTTCTTTAATTAATTTTAATGTCATGACATCTCCCCAGATGACGTCAGGCAGGCGACCGGTCGTAAAAACTACAAGTATTTTTTTCTGTAGACTGTAATGTGTGGTATAACAAGTTGTGCCGACCCTACTGCGAGTAGATAAAGGCAGATGAAAGAAGAAAAGTCATGACAGGTGACTAGATTACTAGGTAGTAGGGTTCTCGTATAGGAGTCCGTCTGGGTAAACCTATATTTCTATCGCCAAGCACACGATGTACTAAGATAAAGACAGACGGACAGACAGCAGTGAGTCTGTTATATTGAGGATTTTAAAATCTAATCACGCATCACTTATAGATATGTGTGGGTTTTCCACACTAATGATTGTGTATATCAAAACAACCTGTATATATGAAAACGCAGTCGGTGGCCCCTTGATAATAATCATCTGCTGCACATTTGAACTTAATTAAAATGATAAGAACTCCAAATTAATTTTTTATCGTATAGTCTGCTACCAGCGAAAAAATATTACATATTTTTAAATTGGGTAGGTATTTTAACATTTAACATTTTTTTTATTTTTGTGAGTGGTAGAGCCACACTTTAGACAGTTTTGTCTACAGCATGAATGGGCCGGCTCGACCTGGTGGTTACCACTGCCTCACAGAAAACCGATGTAAAGTAGCGGCTTACTACTGCGTTTCCTACGGTGAGTGAGATATCCGGAAGCCCAAATTCCCCTCCCTTTCCCAATCCCTTAATTATCTTCTAGTCAAACAAAAGTTGTTTCTTATAGGGTCAGCTATCTAGTCCTGCAAGGTTGCTGGTGTTTTAAAAGTAACCCTGTATATAATATTTATGGGTGTCATGATTGTCTCTATGGACTCATGGACCCTTGATTTTCTCTATTTTAACGTCTTACAGTTTGCTCTTTTGTTAATCTGTCAGGATCCTTGTTGAATCATTAGTAGCACTACGATTACCATTCCTTGCGATCATTATTTACGCTACTAGGTACAATTATAATCATGTGCCAAGGCAATCTTGTATATTAAATTACTGCGAAAATTTAATAAATAAATACACCAAACATTCACACACATAGTCCTGACTCCACACTACACTAACGTGTATCGTGGGTATCAGGAACTACGAGTGACTTGCGGTCCCACAACACCCAGATCCTAAACAAATAATTGAAGCGTGGTGGACTAAAGCCTAACCCCTTTCAGTCAGTAGAAGAGGTCCGTGCCCAGAAGTATGATATGTATAATACGGAGCTAGTATTTTTATATTATTAATAATAAAGATTATTCTATCGATCTACATATATGTGGTTACATATAATTTTGTAAAAGATTTAGATATGCATTAGGTCATCATGATGCGTTTATATATTTCATCGTAACACTTATATTGCTACTGTTAACTCTAAAAATAAGATTTAAATTTAATTTAAAAATATTTAATAATACCGCGCTTACCACATTGATAGATATTTCCTTCAAGTAAGCGTTGGGCCGATCGTTCATGATACCAGCATTATTGACAACGATATCAATGTATCCATATTCATTGAGAACATTCTCGTAAGCAGCATCAAGATCGTTTGTGGTGACGTCACATTTGTAAAATTTAATCTTTCCCGGACCATATTTAGCGGTCAGTTCTCTCTCCAATGCTTGGCCGTTAGTAACATCGACATCCAGTGCAGCTACATGCTGGATAACAGGAAACGGTAAATTAAAAAGTCGAAAAGTCGGTTAAAAAATAGTACCATGGTCACCACCTAGGCGCAAACTGGTTCCATGGAAGTTACTACAACGTTGTAAACAATCTTGTGTAAAGTTGTATCTTTGCATCATCCTAAGGTTGACTTGTAGAGAATGCCTCTGCCATTAAGTCCGCCTATATAAATATTTTGTATATGAAGTGCAAATAAATAAATAAATAAACAAAACACATGCTCGGTATGTTTCAGTCGCTTCTTGCAACCGATTCGTTTGGATATTTTATCCTGATTTGGGATACAAAAGAACGTACAGTTAATGATACAGACTATCTATTAATATTTTTATACGAACACTAAAATTAACTATATATCACGGCTCAAATTAAATTATAATTTTTTCATATTTTGTACTTACTTTTGCATGTTGCTCTAAAAACGCCTCTACAACTCCAGCGCCTATTCCCGCTGCTCCACCGGTAACTAGGACCACTTTATCTTTTACTTCATACATGATAACGTTTTCTAAGCAAATAACCAACGAAGACGAGGTATTAATAACACTATTAATGATAAACTGTGCAGTTACTGATGTAAAGTTAGATATAAAGACGTTTTGTTGACAATTGTAATCAGTAACTAGAACAAAAATCATGAGCCCTTTCTCTCCAATAAAGAAGTGCTCATGCAAATAAATTAACACGGCAAAAAATTAGCAATTAGCACCGATATTTGTACGTAGCCGTGGAGGTTTGTTCATGGACTAAAACGATATTGGTAAGGTAACATACCCATGCTAGCGATTGCTCAAGAGTTCAATGTTAATGCATGCGAGGCAACTCGGCTTACCTTGGCACCCATTGTATAATATAGCATAGTTTATTCCAATATTATGTAGGACTTGATAATCACAGTGAGGCTTCAAGGATACGTAGGCTGTACGCATTGTGATGAGTGGACGTGAATTAAATAGTACATTAAATTTTATCACATTCAGTGGCTAAAATTGGAAATTCCTTCTAATTATGTAGGTAGTATCTGTAATTGATGAGGTATAGTACATACGCACTCACGCCTGTAATCCCCGAAGGGGTAGGCAGAAATAAAATAAATACACCTAAATTTCGGCGAGCTTATTCCGCCCCATTGTATGATAGAGGGTAAGCCTAATGACATACCAGACACAAAATCCAAACTCCGGGCTGATACTGAGCATATATCACGATGATATAAAAACCCTGTATCACTCTTACCCGAACCGGGGATCGAACCTGAGACCCCAGTAAAGCAGTCGTACCGCGAACGTATTACAAGTGCGTCACCGAAGCAGTACTACGAGGCGCTTATAGCCAGATGCACTCATTAATCAGTAATAGTACAAGATCCCGGGGAACATTGACCTTCACCCATCTGTTTACCGGATCAAAATAACATTTTAGGGTATAAAATGTGTTGCTGAACACATACCAATAGGGTTGCCTAAAAAAATATGGTCAAAGATATGATTAATTAACATTTAAAAAAAAAAATTTTTTTTATAATTTCCCTGACTTACCAAAAAAATTTAACCTTCAATGAAAAGTGTACAATGTATACTATCTGTAAAAAATAGGTTGCCTAACTTTTTCTGGCCACTACTGCCTGGTTGCCGTGTGCAAACAGGTAACTAAAAAGTGGTCATTGCGCTCATCTAGCTCCTAGCTTTTGCAGGTAGTATACATTGTAGGTTTTCATTGAAGGTTCATTTATTTGGTGAGCAAGTCAGTGAAATAATATCTTCTTTTTTTTTTTTAAATTGGCAAAACCTATCCTTGACCATATTTTTTTAGGCAACCCTATTTGTATGTGTTCAGCAACACCTTTTATACCCAAAATTATTATTTTCATCCGGTAAACAGATGGGTGAAGGTCAATGTTCCGCGGGATCTTAGACCATAACAGTTAGCGAGTTATACAACCTTTGGTATGTTTAATCTATGAATAATTGACCGCCTATTGGTATTTCAACTGACCGACTTCGTGCTTCGGAGGATACACAAAAGTCTGTTTTGGATATTATTAAATGACAGCAGTCGTTTAGCTAAGTCGGATATCTTATTGATTTTAGGCTTATTATTATTAAATGATTTTAGTCTTTCGCAATTTGTATATGTTTATAATCGGGTCTTAATCGCTGACGAGTAGTCAACCCCGGGACCATGGCCAATGTTGTAACGTCGGGAAAGAAATAAATAATAGGTATTTATACCCTTAAATACTACCCAAATATGATCAGTTTAAATAAATATTATAAGTTCACTCATAAACACGCACAACGTTTTTTAACAAATTAATTACTTTTTTGAGAATTATGACACTTGGTAGTAGTGTTACTTAAATAAGTGCGAGAGTACGTGCGAACCCACGTAGAATTTCTTAGAATTCGACTATTTCCAAGCCATATTCAGTTAATGTTCTAGGCTCCGTTACCGAGTACAAAAAAAATAATCTTAATTGGCTTTCCGATGAGACAGACAGTCGAATTGTAAGATTTAGTTAATTGTCGCTTTAATGTTATTGACACCTCTAACTGCGGCAATAAGAGGTTTATTAAAATTATTTTGGTACTATAGAGAAAATAATTTTATTGCTTTTAAATATATATTAGTATTACATGATTACTTATGAATAATTTATGCAAAAACTGGTGCAGATAATATTCTATAAGCCTCCGTATGCTTATCAGTGATATCTTCTACAGGTTTATCAGCATTCGATAACCAGATGCTTCCACTTGCACCAAGTTTATAAGCATCTACAACACTGCGAGCTGCAGACTGGACTCTGGAACATTAAGAACTAAATTAGTATCTATCATGATCTTGCACTCTACTCTTGCAGTTGTTTTACATTTCCGCAATTTTAATAAGAAAATATTAATATAATCGTAAGCCCCTGACTCTCGAAGGAATTAAAATGCAACTAGTGCTGAGCCCACAGTTCACTGTCTCTTAATGATGTAGAGAGCTAGCCTGTCATTATGCCCGGAAAAAGTTCTAAGCCCAGGTATGAAATGTGGAATCGAAGCTCAAACACGAATTGTGATTGCCCGACTAGATTTTGAAGCCATAAGTATGCCGTTTCACAACTTATGATAGTTGTCACTAGATGAATGCTGCAACAAAGCGAATGAAAGGAAAACTATAAAGTACATAGGATTTGAAAAAATGATTACTTTTGTCCAGGATAAATCGCGAGAGCCTCTGCAAGTCTTTTCTCTATGAGTTCATCAAACGATCCCATGTTTTCCAGTGCTATAAGTCCGGTGTCCGTAGCGCCGAAGCACATCGTTAATACTCGTACACGAGTTCTTTCATAATAGTCGTTTGCCTAGAAAGAGTGAATAATATTAGTACATACTTGCATAAGTATTGGAGTTTTAATTGGGCCACCAACATCTTATGCTCAAAGTTAACAGCTGAAGCTGATGTTGATTAATAGATGAGACGAGGCAAACAGGAGGATGAGAACAGGTTACGATTACCTAACCTAGGAATTGAACTCATGGCATCACAATTTCTCAGCCAAAGCAGGCTCGATATTATCACCAATCAGGTGATAATATTACAGCTTCGCATAATATATAGTAATACGGAACTTCTTAATTTCCTCTATGTAGAAGTACTTTCTCTTAACATATTTATAGCCCCAAACATTTCCAACTCTCTAAACGACATAATACACGAATTTTCCATAATGTATTAGTCCCAGGAACATATTTTTTTTAATGAATTAATCATTGTCAATAAAGACGATAAAAACGTTCCTTCTTTCAGCGACTTTTAATACCTATCTAACATCGATCGAAAGATGACTCAGTCTAAGAAAAAGAGTATAATGCAAAACATATGTCACGACAGCAATCGAATAATAAAATTTATACATACCCCAATTCCAACGCTAAATTGCATAACAGCGCTCTTTGTAGCGTTGTAAATAGGGGTGAAGGGCAACGGAGCTAGGGCAGCTACTGACGACATATTTATTATGGCACCACCTTTTCCACCCTTATCAACGCGCATCAAATCGAGGGCTTTTAGTGAGCCTGTGATAAGAGCGGTCTGTAACAAACAGTAAAGATTAGGATCCAGAAAATTTATAGTAATTTATATCTGCTTTTTTCTGTATATTTAGTTCCTTTCTTATAAAATAGGCCGGCAAACGAGCAAATGGGTCACCTGATGGTAAGTGATCTCCACCGCTCATGAACGCCCACAATACCAGTAGAACCATGGACGCGTTACCGACCTTAAAGGAAAAACAAAATTAAGGGATCGGGAAAACTGATTGACATTTGGGCCTCCGGATATCTCACGTGAGTGAGACGGACAAAATCATAGCGGCAAGCCGATATTTTATGTCGGTTTTCTGCGAGATGGTGGTAACAACCCGATCGAACCGGCCCCTCTATGCTATAGACTAAACAGTCTACAGCATGGCTCTAACACTCGTAAAAGTTTCTTTTAATTATTTAATATTTATAATAGATTTTGTCTTAAATGAAATTATAATATTAATTTAAACGTGTCTTATTCATGTAATATTTGAAGGTATAAATATTATCCCATATTATCCCATCAGAGTCCACCCGTGACCACAGCTAATATAACTCGGCCGAAACGTTGAGAAGAAAAATAAATAAAAGATATTTACACCTTCAAATCTTACTCGATTAAGATCCGTTTAAATAAATATTAGAATATGTATACAAATCGCAAAAGCATAAAATCAGAAGATGAAATTATAATTATTCGCTCGGAAAAATACAAAGAGAATTTAGTTCATCATATATAGATGATGTGTAATGTTAAAAACAAGAGGTTTTGCAACACTTGATAACCGTGTTAGCTTTTAAATCGATAAAAGTGTGATTTTATCAGCAACTTACCACATTTAGATCAATTTGTTTCCTGTAAGTGGCCCAACTATCATTCAGGATAGCAGCGGAGTTTATAACCACGTATTCATTACTTTTATCACTTAATACTGATTCGTAGTTGGATATTAACTGAGCCTCATTAGTGACGTCACATTTGATGAACTTCACTTTACCTGCACCGTGTTTAGCGTTCAACTCATTTTGAAGTGCTACTGCGTTCGTTTCGTCGATATCTAAGATTGCTACATGCTGAAAATACAAAAGGATCATAATAAGATAGTAACTTGACTCGGTTAAAGCTAGCAGTAAAGTTCTTTAATGATGAGACGAGCAGGTTGCCCGCTTTCAAAAGTATATATATTTAACTTGTTAAATATAGATGCATTGGCCATAACAGCTGATAAAAGCCCATATAAAATCATAACGGCGATAGCCTCGTGGAACGTGGAATGGATTACCAAGAATGATATTACAGAAGTAGCAGACTAACCCTGTCGAAGGCCCGAGGCGCCGAATAGCAAATCCAGCCAACCTGTAAGCTAGATAGCCCGCCCCGGCTAGCGAGCCGAACATTGCCACGGAACGTGTCATAATAGTAGTTTCATATTGTTTTTCAAGCCTTCACAGTTAGTTTCCAATATGTGGATCGAGAGTTTGGCTTGATTTGTGGAGGCTTGCAAGAGCTTCGAAAAGTCATTCCACGTTCAATGTACGCTGATGACATTAACGCTTGCTTGAAATCATCGTCATTGTGGCGTAATATTTATTATTTTTATTGTTTCACTCTTATACCACATCCCCACACACTAATAATAAGTTAATTATTTTTTATGTGACTACCAAAATATTCACTAGAAATAATTTATATGGTAAAACAACGTTTGCCGGGCCAGCTATTATTATATGAAAATTACCTTTACGCCTTCATCCAGAGCAATTCTTATTATGTTAGCGCCGATGCCCCTCGCAGCACCGGTGATCAGGACTACTTTGTCTTTCCACTCGTACACCATCGTTGTGTGAGAATATGTAGTGGAATAACTTGACAATACAGCCATTAATTCGTTTTTATTTGATCCTATCTTATCAACCTAAATCGATTCAAGTATATGATATTAAATATATTTATGATCCGTATATATTACTAGCAGACCCGGCCACGCGTTGATGTGGCTATTTTGAGGTATTTGTTAAATTATATTGTAGTAAATTATCAAACCAGCAGCGATAGCTCAGCGTGCAGTGGTATGGACTGTCGAGACGAAAGTCGCAGGTTCGAAACCAGCCTCAAGAGCATACACCTCTGACTTTTCTAAGTTACGAGTATATGCATTGTTAATTATCGCTTGCTTTAACGGTGAAGGAAACATCGTGAGGAAACCTTGATACCTGTGAAGTCGATATGATTTTTCGAAGGTATGTGAAGTCTGTCAACCCGCATTAGGCCAGCGTGGTGGATTAAAGCCTTACCCCTCTCATTCAATAGAGGAGGCCCGTGCCCAGCAGTGGGACATGTATAATACAGGACTACTATTATTATTATTGAATTATTCAAAACAATATGCGCCATCTATCTATTATATTACTTACTCAAACCAGTCGAGAAATTACCTAACACCGCTATCTGTTAGAAACTTATGGAACTCACAGATAATTATAACAAATAATTTGCAATAAAAAATTATTGCGACTATAAATTGAGATATTAACTATCCTATCTCTCAAGTTGGATCAAACTGCACCCAAAATTTGAGTAAAATCGGTTTAGTAATTTAGGAGTTCATCGCGGACAAACAACATGACATGAAATTTTTATATATAAAGATGATACGATAGCAGCGTCGCATAACATATTTACTGTAAACATCTCAATATCAGGGTATTATAGATACACTCGCGATTTCAACTGATATTTAGTGATAATATACTCGGTGGTGTCGAATTATTATCGAAAAGAATCCAGATACATCTGGCCTTGGATATAATGTAAGACTATTTCACTCTTATATAAGTTACTGCCGATTAGTGAGTGCAACGGGCTATGAATGAGCGCCTCAAAAGATTAGCAAGCTAAGCAACCATTGGCCCGGTCAGTTCATGTATGGGTGACTGACTGACTGCTTAGTGGTATTTTAAGTATATCCATGTTTCTGAGGCTAGATAAAAAGTCGGTCCCACCTGTTATCAACTAACAGCAATCGTTTAGCTAAGTCATATAGGCGGCTTGAAAACTCTAACATTAAAGATTTTTGGTTGGCCATTTGACATAATATACATACAATTATACAACGACATACCATTATTTAATGCATCTCCTAAGCCAGGATCGATAGTGTTATGTATTGAGGATAGTATTTAAGCTCAGTATTTTGGCAGGTATATATGGACTCTCACTCTTTTCCCATAAATATAACCAAAGACAATAGATTACCACAGAAACTCACAGAATTGAAAATCTCTTTTTGAAGTCGCTTAAAAAGTGTTCATAAATTGACTAGACTTGAAATGGATTTTGCAAGAATGGTCCATAAGTACAGTTAATGTTCGAGGCTCCGTTACCCAGTATAGAAAAATAATCTTAATTGGCGTTTCCGACGAGTCAGTCGAATTCTAAGATTTAGTTAATTGTCGCTTTAATGTTATTGACCCCTCTGACTGCGGCAGTAAGATTATAATTAAAATTATTTTGGTACTGTTTAAAAGTATATTTATTCTTTTTGAGAAAATAGTAATATTACATGATTAATAACGAGTCATTTATGCAAAAACTGGTGCAGATAATATTCTATAAGCCTCCGCATGCTTATCAGTGATATCTTCTACAAGTTTATCATTATTCGATAACCAGATGCTTCCACTTGCACCAAGTTTATAAGCATCTACAACACTGCGAGCTGCAGACTGGACTCTGGAACATTAAGAACAAAATCAGCATCTATCAAAACCACATATTGCACTCTACCCTTGCAGCTGTTTTACATTCCTGTTATATTAATTAGAAATATATTAATATAATCGTAAGCTCCTGACTCCAGAAGGAATTAAAATGCAACTAGTGCTAAGCCCACAGTTCCCTGAGCCTATTCCACGTGTGTTGTGATTCCCTTAATGTTATAGGGGGCGAACTTATCATTATGCCCGGCATAAATTTCAAACTAGGTGTAGGTAATGTATGGAATCGAAAAGTCAAATACATATGAATTGTGAATCCCCGAATGGGATTTGAAACCAGAAGCATTGCCACTAGATAAACGCTGCAACAAAGCGAATGCAAACAAAATTATAAAGTATATAGAATTTGGAAAGAATGATTACTTTTGTCCAGGAAAAGCCTTGAGAGCCTCTGCCAGTCTTTTTTCTGCGAGTTCATCAAACGATCCCATGTTTTCCAGTGCTATAAGTCCGGTGTCCGTAGATCCGAAGCACATCGTTAATACTCGTACACGAGTTCTTTCATAATAGTCGTTTGCCTAGAAAGAGTGAATAATATTAATACATACTTGCAAAAGTATTGGAGGTATAAGTGGGCCACCAACATCTTAGGCTCAAAGTCAACTTCAGCTGCATGTATATTCCACTGATTAATAGACGAGACGATGGCAAAACTGGATTTTCGTTGCAGATTTTTTTCTTTTTATAAGGTGGTAGGCCCCTCGTAAGTGAGAGGCCGTCTGAGTTGGTACCACCACTTTGTCTCTTTCTGCCGCCAAGCAACAGTGTCTAAGCACTGTTGGGTTTCGGTTTTGAAGGACATTGAAGCCAGTGAAATTACTGGGCATTGTGAGGTGACGCGCGCAGTTCAGTGCCGTATAGTGCTTTGTAATTCAGAGTTCTGTGTGGTGTTGCATCTGTTTATAGACAGGCGTGGCGCTTACCATCAGGCAGCGCTTTGCTCATCTCGTCATTCTATCAAATAAAAAATAAAAAAAGAATGTCGGGGTCAGATGGGTCGCCCCAAATAATACCAAATCCACCAGAAATTAACCATGAGGGGCCGATGGAACATGGCATTAAGCCAGGATAACACTAGGCAGAAAGATACATATCTACTTACATACATACTAAACTTTATGCTTGCATCCTCGAAAGGGTAGCCAGAGCACCCTCATTTCCATCCCACGTGATAGGGGGCGAGCCTGTTACGAAGCCGAATGCAAATTCGTATCCCGGCCAAAGCAAAGTGAATAGTGATTTTTTAAATCAAAAACACGAGCAAATTATGATTATCTATCCTGGGATTTGAACTAATGGCCTCAGTTTCCCAGTCTTAGTAGGCTCGAGACCAATAAGGTGGTAATATTGCAGCTTGGAGTAATAAATTGAAATTGAGAGCTTTTTAATTTCCTCTTTCCAGGAGTTCTGTCTCTAACATATTTATAGCCCCAAAATGTCCAAGTCGCTAAAGAACATAATACACAAATTTCCCATAATGAATTAGTACCATAAAGAGAAAAATTTAATAAAACTTGATGAAATAATATTTGCCAGTAAAGACGATAAAAAAAATTCGTTCCTTCCCTCAAAATGTACTATCGATCGAAAAATGACTGAAAAGACTGATTGACTCTAAGAAAACCTATGTTACTAACCTAACCTATGTTAATAATAAAAATCATACATACCCCAATACCAACGCTAAATTGCATAACAGCGCTCTTTGTAGCGTTGTAAATAGGAGTATAGTACAGCGGAACTAGGGCAGCTACTGACGACATATTTATTATGGCACCACCTTTTCCACCCTTATCAACGCGCATCAAATCGAGGGCTTTCAATGATCCTGTGATAAGAGCGGTCTGTAACAAACAGTAAAGATTAGGATACAGAAAATTAATATCTGTAAGAAAAATATTTAATATCTGCATTTTTCTGTATATGCTTATCATGTCTTTTCTGCATTATGCTGGTGGGAGGATACTTGTATCCAACCGGATAGAGACCACCGTACACTGGTGCTAAAACCTGCCATAGTGGCCCACCTTGTGTGGGTCGCGTTCCAGGGTCAGCCAGTGTATATCCGGTTCTCCCCAGGGGGCTTGCCCCCTGATCCTAACCCTTTTCCCATCCCTTTTTCCTTCCCCTTCCCCTTGGCCCTTTGGCAGGCCGGCATAATCTTGCCGACCTTCGATGGACACATTTTTTTATCGTTGGTCGACTCTATTCTTGGATTGCGCTACACTTACCATCAGGTGTAGCGTAGTCACTTTGCCGAGCCAGGATAAAAAAAAAAAAAAAAAAAAATTTAGCTCCTTTTTATAATATAGGCCGGCAAACGAGCATATGGGTCACCTAATGGTAAATGATCTCCACCGCTCCTGAATGCCTACAATACCAGAAGAACTGTGGATGCGTTGCCGACCTTAAAAGAAAAAGAACGTAACGGGGTTGGGATATTTTACGTTGGTTTTCTGTGAGATGGTGGTAACAAACCGGTCGAGCCGGTCCATCCATGCTGTAGACTAAACTGTCTACAGCATGGCTCTAACACTCGTAAAAGTTCCTTTTAAGTATTTAATATTCATAATAGATTTTGTCTTAAATGAAAATGATATTATAATATTAATTTAAACGGGTCTTATTCGTGTAATATTTGAAGGTGCACTCGTAAATGTCTATTACCTCATATTATTTAGAGTCAACCCGTGACCACGGCCGATGTAACTGATAATAAAATCCCTTTAAATTTGTTTTATTTTAAGAGTGCAGAATTTAGTTCAATATATATAAAATTATGTGTAATGTTAAAAAAAACAAAATCAAAATCTTTTGTATATCATGTAGGCTAAGAAAGCGCTTATGACACGTCAAGTACAGAACATTTATCATTAAAAGGTTAACTTAAAAATTAAGGGAACTTTGGAATAACCACCGCGCTATAGGCTGGCAGGAAAAGGCACACCAACAAGGATGGGAAAAAGGAGAGGATCCAAATCAAGAAGTTTTATCATCAACTTACCACATTTAGATCAATTTGTTTCCTGTGAGTGGCCCAACTATCATTCAGGATAGCAGCGGAGTTTATAACCACGTACTCATTACTTTTATCACTTAATACTGATTCGTAGTTGGATATTAACTGCGCCTCATTAGTGACGTCACATTTGATGAACTTCACTTTACCTGCACCGTGTTTAGCGTTCAACTCATTCTGAAGTGCTACTGCGTTCGTTTCGTCGATATCTAAGATTGCTACATGCTGAAAATACATAAGGATCATAATAATAATATAGAAACTTGAGTCGGTTAAAGCTAGTAGTAAGGTATTTTCTATTAATTTGAACAATGATACGAGCAGGTTGTTCGCTTTCAAAAGTATGTACATATTTAAATAGCCAAATATAGATGCAATAGCCATAACAGCTGACGAAATAAAATCTTAACGGAGATAGCCTGGTGGATAGGAGAACGGGTTACAAAGACTGATGTTACGGTAGTGGCGGACTAAGCCTGTCAGAGGCCCGGGGCGCCTGGTAGCATTTCCAGCCAACCTGTAAGCAGGATAGCCCGCCGCTGGATATCGGGCCTAACATTACTACGGAACGTATAGTGGTTTCATAGATATTTCAAGCCTTCATAGTTTCCAGTATGTGGACGGAGAATTTGGCTTGGCTTGTGGAGGTTTGCAAGAGCTTCGAAGAGCCGATCCGAATTGTAAACTTAGGTACACAATATCTAACTAATATACTTAGATAATCCACAAGTGTTTAATTTCAAGTAAGACCTTAACATTCCCTACAGTATTAATGTTTGGGTAAAATTATATGAAAATTACCTTTACGCCTTCATCCAGAGCAATTTTTACTATGTTAGCACCGATTCCCCTCGCAGCACCGGTGATCAGGACTACTTTGTCTTTCCACTCGTACACCATCGTTGTGTTAGGATATGTAGTTGAACAACTTGACAACACCCCCATTTATTGATATTTATTTAATCCTATCTTATCAACCTAAAGCGATTTAGGTGCACGATATTAAATATGTCTAGTCATCAGTATATATTATGATACGGTAGCGTTGCTAAAAATATTTACTGAAACAATCTCTTTATCAGGGTATTAGATATACGCCCTCGCGATTTCAATTAATATTTAATGATAATACACTCGGTGGTGTCGAATTATTATCAAAATCAATTCTGAAACCTCTGGCATTGGACATAATATAAGCCTATTTTATCCGTAAGCAACCTTTGGCGCGGTCAGTTTATATATGGGTGACCGCTTAGTGGTATTTCAACTATATCCGTGATTCTGAGGCCAGGTAAAAAGTCGATCCCAGTTGTTATCAACTGACAGCATTTGTGAAGGCCCGTCAGTCATATAAGCGACTTGAAAACTCTGGCATTAAAGATTGGCCATTTACAAAGAATACAATTAGTTATTGCATCTCCTAAGCCAGGATCGTCAGTTTTATATATTTAGCATTACCTTTAATTTAATAACTTTTATATAATTTTACCCAGACATTAATACTGTAGGGAATGTTGAGGTCGAACTTGAAATGAAACACTTGTAGATTATCAAAGTATATTGGTTATTAGATATTGTGTACCTAAATTTGCAATTCGGATCGGCTCTTCGAAGCTCTTCCAAGCCTCCACAAGCCAAGCCAAATTCTCGATCCACATACTGGAAACAATGAAAGCTTGAAAAATCTATGAAACCACTATACGATTCGTGGTAATGTTAGGCCCGGTATCTGGCGGCGGGCTATCCGGCTTACAGGTTGGCTGAAAATGCTACCTGGTCCCCCGGGCTTCTGACAGGCTTAGTCTGCCACTACCGTAACCGTAATCAGTCTTAGTAATCGGTTTCCACGAGGCTATCGCCGTTAAGATTTTATTTGGGCTTTTATCAGCTGTTATTTTTTTTTTATAGCATAGATCGGCAAACGAGCAAGTGGGCCACCTGATGGTAAGTGATCTCCACCGCCCATGTATGCCCACAATATCAGAAGAATTATGGGCGCGTTGCCGACCTTAAAGGAAAGGGATAATTAGGGATTGGGAAGGGGAGGGGTATTTAGGCCTCCGGATATCTCACTCACCGTACGAAACGCAGCAGCAAGCCGCTACTTTACGTCGGTTTTCTGTGAGACAGTGGTAATGACCCGGTTGAGCCGGCCTAATCATGCTGTAGACAAAACTGTCTACAGCGTGGCTCTACCACCATTATTATGACCATTGCATCTATTTTAGCTCAGTATTTTAGCAGGTATATATAGACTCATACTCGTTTCCCATTAGCATAGCCAGATACAACAGATTACCACTTGCATTGATCATAAATATACAAGAAGCAAAAAGAAACTCGCTGAATTCAAAACCTCTTTATGCTTCTTCTCTAAGTCGCTTAAAAGTGTTCATAAATTGACTAGACTTGAAATGGATTCACATGCAAATAAATAAATTGAACACTGCAAAATATACTTAGCCGCGGAAATTAGTTCATAAACTAAAACTGTATGATATTGGTAAGGTAACACACCCATGCCAGCGATGGCTCAAGAGTGCAATGTTAATCTATACAAGGCAACTTGGCAAAAAGGCTCTCACTTTGACACCACGTGTATAATTTAGCATAGGCAGAGGTGTAACCAATGCACCTAAATTTCGCCGACCATATTTCCAACCCATAGTAAGGAGGCTGGCCCTATCGATGAACACCGGGCTGATACTGAGCATTTCATGATATAAAACCCACTATCACTCTTACTCTACGCGGGGATTGAATCCGAGACCCCAATAAAGCAGTCGTACCGCGAACGTTTTACATGCGCGTCACCAAAGCTGTACTACGAGGCGCTTATAGCCAGATGCACTCATTAATCAGTAATGATTAGCGAGTTATACAACCTTTGGTTTGTTCAGTCTATGGATAATTAACCGGTTATTGGTATTTCAACTAACCAACTTCGTGCTTCGGAGGGTACGTGAAAAGTCTCTTTCGGCTATTATTAACTGACAGCACTCGTTAAGCTAAGTTGGATGTCTTCGGGCAGCTAAAAAACTTTGGTATTAGATTTGTCCACTAACCATTCGATAAAGATTAGTCCTACTAATATTATAAACGCGAAAGTTTGTAGGTATGGATGGATGTATGTTTGTTACTCTTTCACGTAAAAACTACTGAATGGATGTTAATGAAACCATACAATAAATATAGCTTATACATCAGAATAAGACATAGGCTACTTTTTATAACTGGAAAAGCAGATCACGCGGGTGGAGCCGCGAGCAAAAGCTAGTATAATATAATGGTAATATACAGGAGTGGAACAGTATATAAGTGCTGATGATATACAAAGAATTACTAGAGATTATCGCGTCCATACACCCACCACTGTAACTCCTGTGCACCAGGGTCAACAGTGGCATGCATTTTTGTTGACACCGAGCAGTGAAGCTCGGCGAGTATATATGGAATGCCTAAATGTCTTTGTTCCGCAACTAAATTAATCAAATAGAAGGTTAGGGAGGAGTTGGAAATATTAATTGTCCACTTCCCTCCATAGTAAATCGGGATACAAAATAATGAATTGAGGAGGTATTAACCTCAAGTGTAAGGACATTTACAGCTTGTATGTCATTAAGTGGGTCCTATAACGCAAGCTGTTACACTTGATTCCAATAATAGGTAAGGCAAAAACTCTGGAAAGCACGAAAGTTCTTTCCAGTCTCCACAAGATCCATATAATATACAACTCCAGATATTATTTGCATAATATCTAACATAATTCTATCCGAATAAAACCGCTACGCCGAATTCGGGGGAAAATGCCGTCAGCACTACATCGATTGAAGACTATTCATATAGATTCAACCGCTGATTTACACGCTTCTTTAATTATTTTATTTGATATTTTATCCTCACCGGAGGCTTTGTTTAGTGGCAAAGAATTAACAATATCCATAAACTGCTCAAAAGATAGGTAGGTAGGTAGGTCCGAAGAAGGCGTATTTGGTGGAACCGCAGCCCACATCCGTATTTGTTTATGATACTCGCTATCACGCACTACTGTATCGTCGGGTATTACCGAGTGTAGCAGAGCTTCTGTTGTCTCCTTAATACCACTCGTATAGGTGTCGCTGATTCTCATATTTTGTATGTAGGCTAAATTGATTGAGCTGTCCGCTTTAAACTCATGGTATAGGGAGCCACGAGCCCTCCTTTTTCAACCGTTTTACAATTTTACGTAATAAATCGCCTTTGGATTTATTACCCGCAGCCCTATAATGGGATCTGGCAACCCTGAGTGCATTAAAAGCAGCGGCAAATGCTTCTCCTGTTACACGACGTTATTTAAGTCAGTTAAACGTCCTACGAAACGTCCGGCGAAAATAGACTAGGTAGTTGTTCCAGCAGTCAAATCTATACAAAGAATTGTGTAACATATTTTATATTATTATATCTACTTTAGTAGGCCTCTACATAGCGTATGAGGTCTTCAAAGTCAAGTTATATTATCTTAAATCGGACGTAGAAAAATGTTCATAAATATTACAAATTACAACGTTTATTAAGTCCAACTGGTTTCTACTAGCCTTTTGTTTATCTACGTGTATCTTAAAAAATAGAGGTTTTATATGCGATACTTCAAGAATCATATTATAGAGTCTGGGTCAAGATATTGTACACTATTACACATAATGCTTACATTGATTTAGGCTGATAGATAAATGAATACAATGTAATGTTGTTTCCATGGTTGGTTAACCAATTAATTACTTTTTGAGGATTATGACAGTTGGTAGTGGTTGGTAGTTGTGCGAGAGTGCGTGGCTACCCACGTGTACATTCATTTCTTAGAATTCGATTATTTCCACGCTCATATTCAGTTACTCTTCTAGGCTCCGTTACCGAGTATAAAAAAATAATCTTAATTGGCGTTTCCGATGAGACAGTCGAATTCTAAGATTTAGTTATTGTCTGTTTGATGTTATTGACACCGCTGACTGCGGTAGCAAGATTATTATTAAAAATAATAATTTTAATACTGTATAAAAATATTTTTATTCTTTTTGAGAAAATAGTTAATATTACATGATTATTAACGAGTCATTTATGCAAAAACTGGTGCAGATAATATTCTATAAGCCTCCGTATGCTTGTCAGTGATATCTTCTACAGGTTTATCATTATTCGATAACCAGATGCTTCCACTGGCGCCAAGTTTATAAGCATCTACAACACTGCGAGCTGCAGACTGGACTCTGGAACATTAAGAACAAAATCAGCATCTATCATAACCATATATAACACTCTTTTATTACACTCTTGCAGCTGTTTTACATTCCTGTTACATTATCTGTACTATTATGAAATATATTAATATAATCGTAAGCCCCTGACTCCCGAAGGAATTTAAACGCAACTAGTGCTGATCCCACAGTTCCCTAAGCTTAGTCTATCCCTTAATGTGATAGAGGGCGAGTCTACCATTATGCCGCGCAAATAATCCAAACCGAGGTGTGATATGTGGATTCGAAGACTCAAACAGGAATTGTGATTGCCCGACTAGGATTTAAAATCAGAAGCATGCCGTTTCTCAACCTATGATCATTGCCACTAGATGAATGCTGCAACAAAGTGAATGAAAAGAAAACTATAAAGTATGTAGGTTTTGAAAAAAATTATTACTTTTGTCCAGGAAAAGCCTTGATAGCCTCTGCCAGTTTTATCTCTGCGAGGTCATCAAACGATCCCATGTTTTCCAGTGCTATAAGTCCGGTGTCCGTAGACCCGAAGCACATCGTTAATACTCGTACACGAGTTCTTTCATAATAGTCGTTTGCCTAGAAAGAGTGAATAATATTAGCACATACTTGCATAAGTATTGGAGTTGTAAATGGGCCACCTTAGACTCAAAGTCAACTTCAGCTGCACGTATACTCTTCTTATTAAAAGACAAAACAATGGTAAATCTAGTTAAGTTTAGTTTCCTGTTTTAGAATGTTTGGGTCAGATGGGTCGCCCCAAATAATATTATTTATTATTTCCATCCCATGCCGTGAAGAGGGCGAGCCTGATGCCATACCCAACGCAAATTCGAATGCTGAAAGTCAAATCAAAGTGAATTGTGATTTTTCAAATTGAAAACGCGAACAAATTATGATTATCTAACCTGGGATTTGAACTCATGGCCTTTCTCAGTCTTTAATCAGCCTCGAGACCAATCGGGTGATAATTTTACAATTTTGAATAATAAATTAAATTATGGATACTTCTTTTCGATTGAAAGATAACTCAGTCTATGAAAAAAGTATAATATAAAACCTATGTCACTACAGTAATCAAATAATAAAAATCATACATACCCCAATTCCAACGCTAAATTGCATAACAGCGCTCTTTGTAGCGTTGTAAATAGGCATGCAGGAGACTGGAGCTAGGGCAGCTACTGACGACATATTTATTATGGCACCACCTTTTCCACCCTTATCAACGCGCATCAAATCGAGGGCTTTTAATGATCCTGTGATAAGAGCGGTCTGTAACAAACAGGAAAAATTTTGATCCAGAAATATGTATAATAATTAATATGTACTTGTTTACTGTATAATTATATAGTTCCTGTTTTATAACATAGGCCGTCAAACGAGCATATGGGTCACCTGATGGTAAGTGATCTCCACCGCTCATGAAGCTTACAATACTAGAAGAACCATGGATGCGTTATCGACCTTAGAGGAAAAAGAAAATTAAGGCAATACCTTAACTGACGACAATGGAAATTTGGGCGTCCAGATATCTCACTCACCAGATAAAACACAGCATCAAGCCGATAATTTACGCCGGTTTTCTCTGAGATGCTGATAGTGATTTGATGGTGAACAACCCGGTCAAGCCGGCCAATCCATGCTGTAGACTAAACTGTCTACAGCATGGCTCTAATACTCTTAAAAGTTCTTTTTAAGTATTTAAGATTCATAAAAGAGTTTGTCTTAAATGAAATTATAATATTTATGTAAAACGGTCTTAATCGCGTAGTAGTATTTAAATTAGTAGTAGTAGTATCAATAAATTCTAAGAGTACAGAATTTAGTTCTAAGATAGAAGATTATAAGATATGATAATATAAGATACCTAATGGTTGCCTGGAAGAAATGGTTACCTGGAAGAGATCACTTTGTGATAAGGCCGCCACTTGTGGCACATCGATTTATTTGCTGTTTTTTGTTTATGAATGTTTTCTTTTTTTATGTGTATGTGTCTACAATAAAGAGTTACTATCTATGTATCTATCATCTGTAATGGTAAAAACAAGATGTTTTATCATCAACTTACCACATTTAGATCAATTTGTTTCCTGTAAGTGGCCCAACTATCATTCAAGATAGCAGCGGAGTTTATAACCACGTATTCATTACTTTTATCACTTAATACTGATTCGTAGTTAGATATTAACTGAGCCTCATTAGTGACGTCACATTTGATGAACTTCACTTTACCTGCACCGTGTTTAGCGTTCAACTCATTCTGAAGTGCTACTGCGTTCGTTTCGTCGATATCTAAGATTGTTACATGCTGAAAATACATAAGGATCATAATAATATAGAAACTTGAGTCGGTAAAAGCAAGTAGTAGGGATTTTTCTATTAATTTGAATGATGAGACAAGCAGGTTGTCCGCTTTCAAAAGTTTAACTAGCCAAATAAAGATTCAATGGCCATAACAGCTCATATAAAATCTTAACGGCGATAGCCTCGTATAAAGGGGAACGCATTACAAAGACTGCTGTTACGGTAGTGGCGGACTAAGATCGTCGAAGGCCCGGGGCGCCGGTTAGCAAATCCAGTCAACCTGTAAGCAGGATAGCACGCCGTCGGCTATAGGGCTAAACATTGCCACGGAACCTATCATAAGAGTGGTTTCATAGGATTTTCAAGCCTTTATAGTTTCCAATATGCGGACCGAGTGTTTATGCTGGTTTGTGTAGGCATGCAAGAACTTCGAAGAAGCTATCCAAATTTCGACATTTAGTCGTTTCCTGGCATTTATAAATTCGAGCGTTAAAGACTAGGCCGAAAAAGATTAATGAATGCTTAACTGTTATACTTTATTCGATTTGTTGCGATCATTTTCACTCTTTGTTATATTTTGAAGGTATTACTGAAAAAAATTAGTTATATCACCTCATTGGTTAGTGTGCCATCACACTAAGGCTGAGAATCATGAGGTGCTGAGCTCATTTTTTTTTATAGCATAGATCGGCAAACGAGCAAGTGGGTCACCTGATGGTAAGTGATCTCCACCACCCATGTATGCCCACAATATCAGAAGAATTATGGGCGCGTTGCCGACCTTAAAGGAAAGGGATAATTAGGGATTGGGAAGGGGAGGGGTATTTGGGCCTCCGGATCCTTTCTGTGAGACAGTGGTAATGACCCGGTTGAGCCGGCCCAATCATGCTGTGGACAAAACTGTCTAAAGCGTGGCTCTACCACTCATAAAATTTTCCGAATTATATGAAAATTACCTTTACGCCTTCATCCAGAGCAATTCGTATTATGTTGGCACCGATGCCCCTCGCAGCACCGGTGATCAGGACTACTTTGCCTTTCAACTCGTACACCATCGTTCTGTTAGGATATGTAGTTGAATAACTTGACAACACACCCATTTATTGATATTTATTTGATCCTATCTTATCTACCTAAGCCGATTTAGGTGCACGATATTCAATATGTCTAGTCATCCGTATATATTGTGATACGATAGCAGCGTTTCAAACAATATTTACTGAAAACATCTCTTTATCAGGGTATTAGAGATACGCACTCGCAATTTCTTCTGATATTCAGTGATAATACACTCGGTGGTGTCGAATTATTATCGAAAACTATCCTGAAACTTGTAGCCTTCGACATAATATAAGACTATTTCACCCTTACATTTTCATTTACAAGTTGGCATTAATAAGATTTTTTTAAATATATGTAATTATATTTTATATTAAACGTGGCGGTCGTGTCGCGTAATGGCGGCAACTGGTGCACTAATGAGAGTGTGTGCGTGAGGCCTGTATACGTACAGCGTAGCCCGGCACACTATGGGTGCTTTAATTTTATAAGACGCGGTGTCCTTCTTTTTTCTTAGTCGAGGGATTACTGGTCATTTAACGCGGAAATGTGTTAGCAAGTTGTGCCCCGGTTTGAGAGATGTTGAAGGCAGTGAAATTACTAGGAGTTATATGATGAGGACAATTCAGTATCATGTAATATTATGTTCCGAATATTATGGCATCTGTTTATGTATAGGCGTGGTCCTTACCGTCAAGCGATCGAACTGCTCGTCTCGTCTTTCAGTTGATAAAGTAAGGCATCTAAAAGGTAGTATGTGCTGAACAGTCTAGCGCACATCGCCTCGCCTTTCATTTATTTTAGAGTCAACTCAGGCGAATTTACATACGCGTTGAAAAAAAAACGGGGTAATTATACGTTTAATTTTGTTATGTCAAGCATTTAGTCGTTGACTAAATATGTTCTAATTTTAACAAATCCAGAGTAGATACTGATTCTCTTTAAAATTGTTGTAGAGACAATGAGTGGTAGAGCTACGCTGTAGAACGTTTTGTCTACGGCATTTATGGACCGGCTGGACCGGGTCGTTACGACAGTCTCACAGAAAACCGACATAAAATAACGGCTTGCTGCTGCGTTTCGTATGGTGAGATATCCGGAGGCCCAAATCCCCCCCTTTCGGCCTGTTGGCAACGCGCCTATGATTCTAATATTAGTAGTAGAGAGCGGGTACAATTACTAACTTCGGCCCGGCCAAGTCATATTGTAAGGTGACAAAATTGTAAACTCAAACTCAAATACTTTGATAATCTGTTTAATTTCAATAAAGTTTATTTTTAAAACCCATTATCGCATAACAAATAATATACATATTGTTTTAAACCAGTGTAAAAAATATCTGTGCCATTTTATATTAGCACATTCTCATTTAATATGTGGTGCACGCTGCACTTCATTCGTACATAGGTTCCGACATAATGCTGTATGCCTTCTGAATGTTTTGTGTGATGTCTTTCACCGGTTTATCGGCATTTGCCAACCAGGTACTTCCACTTTCACCTTTCTTGTACGCGTCCACCATTCCTTGAGCTGCTGACTCCAAGCTGAAGTAATAAAGAGTATAAATAATAACGTTTAAGACCACTATCGTCATAATTCTAGAGTAAAGAATTTTATATTACTAAGGGGTCTGTTTTAAAACGACCAACATTAGTTTCTTATCCGTTCTTTTATAATGAAACTGCAAATCTAAAGAATATAAAATCATAGGGATCCCATGAACATTTTATTTACCTAATTTAAAATGTTTACGATTGGTGTGGCTTCAAACTAATCAATGATAATCCCAGAGAGTAAACACGTTTGGCCGTGCCTTACAATTTATGTATTTAGCAACTTGATTGGCTGTTTGTCAGTTAAGTTGTTGCCAAAACCAATCAAACTAGGATATTCTTGCACGAATCAGTAAAAATACAAAATTGATATGGAAGAAATATGGCATTTAAATGATTTAATTATTATACTCAGAATCAAAGTAACACCTGATAATAAGTTTCTCTCTATGACGTTTCTTCTTCTTTCACCTATAATAATTATTCCATATACTTTCCCACATGTTACAGAAAGATTTTAAATGTAGTTTTTACGACCAAACGCCTGACGTCAACTCCTGTAGATATCTGGCCATCTATTGCGTTTGCTATTTGCAATTATTGTTACATCATTAAAAAAAGGTATAATAGAAAATCTCAAACCTTTGCCATGCATAATCGGCTTTTAAGCTCTGTTCCTGCGTTGCCGCAATCTCTTTGTCGAAGCTACCAAGCTTAGCTTCGCTTAAAAGTGGTGTTGCAGTAGCACCGAAGCACATGGCTATCATTCGCACGCCGCTTTTGGAGTAATATTCATCCATCTACACAAAATCATTATTACAAAATAGCACACGGTTATAAGCTTATCAGCTCACACCTTTTTCCCCGAATGTGTAGATTGGGGTTTAACTAGTATTGCACCCAGATTTCGACGAATTGATTTCCGTCCTATAGTGTAGTAGAGAGTGAGCCTATCAACCATACTGGTCACAAGTTCCAATCGCAGACAATTCAAGTGTGATTTTTCGAATCAAAACTCCAACAAAAATTATTTATTGCCCGATTGGAAATTGATCCCAGGACCTCACTGTGTCCTTTATTACGCTTCATAAATCTTTGAAGTAGGTAAATATAAAATATGATCTTACAAAACACGTTGATAACTTAAAACTATAACTTTCTGCATACAAGTGGATAGTCGTAACCATTATTGAACAACCAACTATGGAACAGGTCATAAAAGAAATGTTAGAAAATGAAGGGCATTAAAGCCAGTGAAATTACTTAGTTACTTAGTTTATTAGCCGGCGTGGTGTTCATTATCAGGCGAGTAAACTGCCAGTCTTTGTATTCAAAAATAAGAATTGAATAAAACAAATAAGATTAAAACTAAGAAAAAATAAAAATAAGGCGAAGCTTGGTTTTACGTGATTCACCAAGGCATATTACACCGGAATGGCGTTGAATGACATAAACACAACCTACCGCTTCTGATCTCCGGCGTTATGCCGGCCTTTAGCTAGGAACCGCCTTCCTACTTTGCCCGGTCTTAAGCATCATCCGTACTGGGACCATTGGCTTACATACCTTCCTCTCTTAGTCACGGCAGCCCTTTTTTATAACATAGGCCGGCAAACGAGCAAGTGGGTCACCTGATAGTAAGTGATCTCCACCGCCCATGTACGCCCACAATACCAGAAGAATCATTGGCGCGTTGCCGACCTTAAAAAAAAGGATAATTAGGGATTGGGAAGGGGAGGGAGATTTGGGCTACTTTACGTCGGTTTCCTGTGAGACAGTGGTAACGACCCGGTTGAGCCAGCCCATTTATGGTGTATGTACATCGGGTACTAATAATCGGGAATTAATATAAATACGTACCCCAATACAGTTAGTAAATTGAAGTACAGCACTTTTAGTACCGAAGTATATGGGGATGATGTGAGATTGTGACAGCGCAGCCACTGATGCCACGTTGATAACTGCACCACCTTTACCTCCCTTATGTTTTCCCATAATTTCCATGGCCTTCAAGGTGCCAGCTACAAGAGCAGTCTGAAATTAAAGAATATTATTTAATTTTAGCGCTAGAATTTCCAATAAATATTGCAGCACAAAGATTTAAGTTATGCGTTATCAAGTAAAATTGCTAAATCACTATGACTTCACTATTTTATGTGTCAAAATCTTTATATATAAAAATATCGTGTCACGTTGTTTGTCCGCGATGAACTCGCTAAACTACTGAACTAATTATAATAAAAATTTTCAAAATGTGTGCAATTTGATCCCACTTGAGATATAGGATAGTTTATATCTTAATTCATGGTCGCAATTGTTTTTATTGCAAATTATAGTTATATTAAGGTCACAGGAAGTCGCTGGATGCAGGCCACTTCCAACAGGTCGGTCTGGAAATCTTTGGGGAAGGCCTATGTTCAGCAGTAGACGTCCTGTGGTTGATGATGATGATGATAGTTATAATTAACTGTGACTTTCATAAGATTCTAACAGATGGCGGTGTAAGGTAATTTATCGGCTGGATTGAGTATCTGTATTGAATAGTTTACTACAATATAATTTAACATATACCTTAGCCACAGCAACGCGTGGCCGGGTCTTCTAGTATCATTATAAAATAAAGCAATTAAAATTACTATTTCTTGACGGTCGGTACTCTTTAAATTTATATTAAAAATACTAAACTAAACTTATAACGTTACAAAATATAATGGTTATATAAAATTTTATCACAAGATATCTCAAATACTAAAAATAAAATAAAAATATTTATTGATCACGTAGGTTATAAAAGGCGCTTATGACAAGTCAAAACAAGTCAGTTTACTGATAATAATTAATGCTCGATAAGCACAGTATCTAGGTACAACGTGCAGTATTGATTCCAGGTGGTCCTGCTGGTGGTAAGATATTCATATCTGCCCGGATAGCAACTCCCTTCACATGGTGTTAAAACCGGCCATAGTGACCCACACACCTTGTGTGGATCCCGTTCCAGGATCAGCCAGTGTATATCCGGTTCTCCCGAGGGGCTTGCGACATCACTTGATGGTTGGTTGCGGTGGTTTAGAGGTACATACTTGTATCTCTGTGCCTGCATCGGTCATCCACCTGTCTTGTCAGTTGTCGCAGGCCCCTCGGTCTCCGAAGAGGGAAGAAGCATTTATACAGGCTGGCATGACTCTGGTGACCACCGATAAACTCATTGTTTGACGGTGGCCTCTGGTTTTTAGGACTGCACTACGCTTACCATCAGGTGTAATGCAATCACTTTGCCTTGTGCTCGGATAAAAAATAAGACTTCCATATCGTTTAAATAGTCTAGTACGTTATAATAGGTTCTTGAAATTAAGGATCGTTTCGGGGTTAAATTTATTTTTCGGTCAATTTGTTACTTTGGGTAAAACCCAGTTACATTCAAATGTTATCTACATGCATGTTTTCGAGAATCGTTATCGTGTTATGTAAGATTATACAACTCCTGTGTAGAATCAGTTTATTTCATAAGTTATTTGTATTATCAGTTATGATAACAAACACAATAACAATAGCTTTGTGTAATACAGTCTCAGAGCTGAAAGCTGAGCTTGACAATTATACATTATTTTTTTCTCAATAGACAATAATACGAAAAAGAAACCCTTTTGGTACAATACAGTCAAGATTGATTTAGAAAATAAGCCTGCAATTATGATTTTAAATGCTGCTATGAGCAAAGGTAGGCGCGTCATGGGGACACTTCACTATCTCCATACAATAACATTAAAGTTTGCGTCGTCTGTTATTTAACAAAGTTCCGCTTAATCAGATTTGAATGGCATCTAATTTATTTTTTTATGGACGGATTAATGAAATTCTTGCCGCTTTCGATTTTGGGTACAACTTATCGACTTAAATATTTTAAAAAATTAAGTTCAGTACCGTATTATGTTGGAATATTATTAAGATAAACATACAGTTAAAAAAAAAAAAGTGTGCGTCTCGGGACGCTCGACAGAAGTGATAACTTAAACTAATGTGGGTTAAAGTGAGAGCGGCGGAGCCGGTCAAAGTCCGGTCGAAATCCGGTCAAAGTCCTGTCAAAGTCCGGTCAAGGCCCTGTCAAAGTTTGTCAAAATCCGGTCAAAGCCCTATCAAAGTCCTGTCAAAGTCCGGTCGAAGTCTGGTTAAAGTCCGGTCAAATTCCGGTCGAAGTCCGGTCAAATACCGGTCAAAGTCCTGTCAAAATCCGGTCAAAGTCCTGTCAAAATCCGGTCAAAGCCCGGTCAAAGTCCTGTCAAAGTCCGGTCAAAGTCCTGTCAAAATCCGGTCAAAGTCCAGTCAAATCCCTGTCAAAATCTGGTCAAAGCCCGGTCAAAGTCCGGTCAAAGTCCTGCCAAAATCCGGTTAAAGTCCAGTCAAAGTCCTGTGAGTCTTGTCAAAATCCGGTCAAAGCCCGGTCAAAGTCCTATCAAAGACCGGTTAAAGTACAGTCGAAGTCCGGTCAAATACCGGTTAAACTCCTGTCGAAATCCGGTCAAAGTTTGTCAAAATCCGGTCAAAGCCCTATCAAAGTCCTGTCAAAGTCCGGTCAAAATCCGGTTGAACTCCGGTCAAAATCCGGTCAAAGTCCTGCCAAAATCCGGTTAAAGTCCAGTCAAAGTCTTGTCAAAATCCGGTCAAAGTCCGGTTGAAGTCCAGTCGAAGCCCGGTTAAAGTCCTGTCGAAGTTTGTCATAATCCGGTCAAAGTCCTATCAAAGTCATTTCAAAGTCCGGTCGAAGTCCGGTCGAAGTCCGGTTAAAGTCCGGTTAAATACCGGTCGAAGTCCGGTCAAATACCGGTCGAAATCCGGTCTAAGTCCGGCCAAAGACCTGTCAAAGTCCGGTCAAACTCCGGTCATAGCCCGGTCAAAGTCCGGTTAAAGTCCGGTCAAAGTCCGGTTGAAGTCCAGTTGAAGTCCGGTCAAAGTCCGGTCCAAGCTGACTGGTCACTGTGTGACGCCACCTGGGACTTCGAAATAATCGATGTTCCAGGAAGGTCGGCTAACGCTGGCTGGTCGATGGAGCGCTCGCGTTACGGAACGTTTCGGTTCACCCTCCCATAAGAAGTTTTCACTTCAAAAATGGAAATAAACAAATTTAAATTTAATATTTTTCTTAAAAAATATTAAAAATGTCAACTTTACATCTGTACCTTAAATACTAAAAATGCGCCAAAAGAGCAGTCAAGTATAATAATTTACCAGAGGACCATGGACAGCCATATTTTGTATGGAGTGAGCGGCTCAATTCCAAGCCGTTTTGTCTTCCAAATAATCTTTAACATTATAGTAACCTTTTCGGCAAAGGTTCTGTTTAATAAATAATTTAAATTTATTTAATTGTTGAATATGGCTAGGAACTTTGTTGTAGAAACGTATACTTTGACATTTGAATGAATTACTAATTTTTTGAAGTCTGGTCATGGGCAATATCAGTTTATTCTTATTTCTAGTATTTAACATATGAATGTCGCTGGTTTTTGTAAAAACATTAATATTTTTTTTTACATACATTAGGTTGTCATATATGTATTGAGAAGCGACAGTCAAAATATTTATTTCTTTGAATAAATCCTTTAGAGATTGCCCACGTTTAAGATTGTAAATAGATCGAATAGCTCTTTTCTGCAGCACAAAAATAGTTTGAATGTCGGCAGCATTTCCCCATAATAAAATGCCGTACGACATTACACTATGAAAATAACTAAAATAAACTAATCGCGCTATTTCTACATCAGTTAGCTGGCGAATTTTGTAGACTGCGTAAGCTGCAGAGGTGAGCCTTTTCGACAACTGGTTTATATGTGGTCCCCATTGAAGCTTAGAGTCTAAAGTTATACCCAAGAACTTGGTGGTGTCCACAAGATCCAATTCTTCTCCATTTAAACTAACGCAGGTCTTAATAGTTCTAACGTTAGGTGTCAAAAATCTAACGCATTTAGTTTTATTCTCGTTTAAAAGTAAATTATTGACATTAAACCAGTTTACTACTTTTAAGAGAGTATTCCAAGACAGAAGAAGAAGACAAAGTCCGGTCAAAATCCGGTCAAAGTCCGGTTAAAGTCCTGTCAAAATCCGGTCAAAGCCCTGTCAAAGTGCGGTCGAAGTCCGGTTAAAGCCCTGTGAAAGTTTGTCAAAATCCGGTCAATGCCCGGTTAAAGTCCGGTCAAAGTCCGGTCAAATACCAGTTGAACTTCGGTCTAAGTCCGGCCAAAGACCTGTCAAAGTCCGGTCAAACTCCGGTCATAGCCTGGTCAAAGTCCGGTTAAAGTCCGGTCAAAGTCCGGTTGAAGTCCAGTCAAAGTCCGGTTGAAGTTCGGTCCAAGCCGACTGGTCACTGTGTGACGCCACCTGGGACTTCGAAATTATCGATGTTCCAGGGAGGTCAGCTAATGCTGGCTGGTCGATGGAGCGCTCGCGTTACGGAACGTTTCGGTTCACCCTCCCATAAGAAGTTATCACTTCAAAAACAATATCTAATCTGATGTTATCGACGGGTACTTAGTATGCGGATTACATAAGTAGCAAAAAAGAGTTGATCACTATGACTTTACATTTTTCTCTATCAAACAACTGCACCATTTTGAGTGAAATTTAATCTAAATTATTTTAAATTCTTATTAAACGATAAGTTTATTTCTAGAAATTATAATAGGTAGGGCTTATAGTTACACTCGCGGCAGCTTTGGACATCGCATGCAAACTTCAAAAATGTTGCTTGGTCACGTTTTGAGGAAACCTCAGGAGTAAGTAAGTAAACAAGGTGGTAGGTCCCTTGAATGCAAGAGGCCACCTGGGTCGGTACCACTGCTTTGCCTATTTCTGCCGCAAAGTAATAGTGCGTAAGCAATGTTGTGATTCTGTTTAGAGGACATTAAAGCCAGTGAAATTACTGGGCATTGAGACTTAACATCTAATGTCTCGGGGTGACGAGCGCAGTTCAGCACCAAACAGTGATTTGTAATACAAAGTTCTGTGTGTTGTTGCTTCTGTTTATGGGCACTTACTATCAAGTGAGCTTATTCGTCTGGGCATTTAATTAAATAAAGATGCCGATCGCATACTTGAGTCAGATCGTAACAGGGGTACCTACGACAGACGTGAGCGGCTAAAATCAATGGCGTATTAGACGAAGACATGAGAGCCAATAGTCTCTATGTGGATGATGCTTTATTTCTGGCGAAGTGGATGACTGTTAGTAGGAAGGCGGACCCTGACACTAAGCTGGGATAACGCCAGGCAGAAAGAAACGATAGCATAATTTAAATAGAACTGTAATATTATAAGGCAATTTAAAAGGGCAACCTTTTGAGACCACGCTGCCCGTGATAAACCTAATGAATGCTGACACATTTGTAATTGTTTTTTTTTATTTTCTAGTATTATGTTTCTTGTTTAGTAGTGTGTCTCAAAAATGTCCGAATAAATGTTTTTTTTATCTTTACGTCTCGGGGTGACGTTCTGTGTGGTGTTGCTTCTGTTTATCAGCAGGCGTTAGACGCCATGATGCGAGCGATCTGCTCGTTTCCTCATTCAAGCTTATAAAAAAAACCACACAGTACTTGAGAATTATTAAAAAAAATAATTGAATGTATATGAATTTTACCAACCCGCATTAGGACATAGTGGTGGAATAAGCCCTAACCCATTTATTCGATTTAAAGACCCGTACCCAACAGTAGGACACTGATTCAGGGCTGATGTTGTTATTAATAACGATATTTTATCGAAATAAAACTAATTTAAATGGATTTTATTGCGGTTTTTTATTTTAATTTTGGTCCTGACGTTTCGGAAGTTTTTCAGCCTTCGTGGTCACGGGGTGGACTGACGTATAGGTTGTCCAGAAGAGTTAATGTTACATTGCCTACCTTCTGTTTACAATTATTTAGTTTTATTTCAATGTGTGATATTCGCGTAAATATAAGAAATCATTATGTAAACGATACTTTTTTTTTAATGGAGTAAATATTTATGTTATTAGCAAGGTCTAAGTACTAGTTCAGAGATAATTATTTGCAAATCATAAAGTGACCATAAATATACGTTTTACCATACCGTTACTACTATAACTGTCACGTAGCCGCAACATTAGTAATTAAGCTACCAAATAGGCTAGGAGCTAGGAGCTCTGAAGCTGTTTAAAACAAGGCTAATGTTATTGTTGACAGCCTCCGTGGCACAGCGGGCGAGTAGCCGGCTGTGAAGCGAGAGCCCGCGGGTTCGATCCCTGCACCGAGACAAACATTTGTGTGATCCACTAATATTTGTCCCGGGGTCTGGGTGTTATAAGACCGAAAGTCTCTCGTAGTTCCTGATACCCACGACACAAGACTCGTATCTTACTGTGGGATCAGGACTATGAGTGTAACTGTTGAATGTATTTATTTATTTATCTTGAATGACAGAAAAAGACATTATTTTCAATTATATTGATCCTACACAAATGTGTGTAGACAGTTTTGTCTACGACATGAATGGGTCAGCTAATCGGGTCGTTAGCACTGTCTCCCAGAAAACCGACGTAAAGTAGCGGCTTGCTGTTGCGTTTCGTAGGTGAGCGAGATATCCGGACGCCCAAATCCCTTCCCTTTAAGGTCGGTAACGCACCTATGATACTTCTAGTATTGTAGGCGTATATGGGCGGTGGAGATCACTTACCATCATGTGACCCACTTGCTCGTTTGCCGGTCTATGCTATAAAAAAACGAGTTTTATAATGTTACATAACACGATAAAACATCTCGAAAACTTGCCTGTAGATAACATTTGAATGCAACTACTACTTGCGATATTTTGTGATAAAATAATATATACTTATCTAATCATAATATTTTGTACCGATAAAAGTGCAGTCTAGCATCTTAGAGATAACTTTATCGTGTGCACCGACAACTTAAGTTGTGTTGTCTGTGATTGTCTACCAATTGGTTGAATGATATAAATAAATATACCCAACAGTCACACACATAATCCTGACCCCACAGTAAAATATGAGTCTTGTGTAGGTATCAGGAACTACGAGATACTTTCGGTCTCACAACACCTAGACCCCGAAACAAATATTTCTGGATCACACAAATGCTTGTCTTGGTGCGCGGATCGAACCCGCGGCCTCTCGCTTTACAGCCGGCTACTCGCCCGCTGCACCACGGAGGCTGTATAAGAGAACCGTCCAGAAATGGCACTTATAATCGTTCCATTTTATTTTTTTTTTATTTTGGACACATAAAATATTGTGATTTACCGATTCAATTTTACTTCATAATCGATTTAATTTTAGTGTACATTAAATTTTATATTCGTTTTTACGTATAATTTTTTTTACATACAAACGTTTACATATGTATGTCCAAAAGGGTAGCCAGATATGCAACAAGCTCACTTCTTTCCCCTGATCGCCAGGTCAGTGGGCTCGCCATACCGGACACAAAACAAAAAACATCGAAACTGTAAACAGGTCATTGTGTAAAATGCAGTTTTTGGATAGAGTCAGTCTTCTGTTCAATGTGCGAAATGTAACAGCCGTCTATTTCGTCTTGGGCATTGTTGATTTAAATTATGCGCTTCGACAATCTTCGTATTCCGATCAGACAATTAGATTACGAATATGCAAACAATCTCCGGCTTTCCGAGCGTCGTGAGGCACTTAGGACTTAATATAAATACAAAATTTAACATTTTACCTGCTCTATATTTCTATGTGGTTGGTCCACGTTGAAGATAGTTTTGTCTACAGCATGAATGAACAGGCTCGACCGAGTTATTACCACTGTCACACAGAGATCAACGTAATGTGACAGCTAGCTGTTGTTTTTGTAAGGTGAGTGCGATATTCGGAGGTCCAAATCCCCTTCACCTTCCCAATCCCTTAATTATCCATTTCCTTTAGTTCCCTCCTTAGGTCGGTAGTGCATTCATGATTTAAAGTAGGTTCATGGACGGTGGAAATCACTTAACATCAGGTGACCCACTTGCTCGTTTGTTGGTTTTATTTTATAAAAATATCATCATGATACTACTTTGTTTTCCAAGTTTAATGAAAGATATCCAAAGCGCATAACTTTATTTATTGTAGGTACTATACCTAAATAGTTATTTACTCACGAAACTTACCACATTAACTTCAATTTCCTTCTTATAACTTTCATAACTATCGTTCATAATGCCTGCATTGTTTATCAACACGTCCAAAGTTCCTTGTTCTTTTACCACATCATCAAAAATTCCCAGGAAAACATCGTGTTTTGTTACATCACATTTATAGAATTTGACTTTGTTTGCTCCATATTTGGTGTTGAGTTCGTTTTGCAGTGCAATCCCAGCATCATCAGCTATATCCAAAACAGCTACATGCTGTGAATTAGAGAGAAAAGAAGAATTTTCACCAACGTTGTCTAGAATGTTTATTTTAGTAAATATAGCGATATCGCTTTAACAGTGTAGCGATAACAACCAATCGCAGGAACTATAAACAAGTGCTTAAATAATAACAACAATATTTAAATTAATTAAAAAATTAATTTTCTGAATATCATCATAAACAAATAGTTTAAAGATAAGTAAAGATATTACAAAAATAAAATAGTGCGCGGGGCTATCAGGTATATTAAAATTTATGAGCTCTGAGTGAATACAACAATTATGCAGATAAGCACAGGATATACAGAGTGTAACATTTTCGGTGGATCGATGGAAGTAGGTCCATAGAAGACCTCAAAACTTGTGATTGTAATGTGGTTCATGTTTTTTTATATCCGAGCACGGTAAAGTGACTGCACTACACCTGATGTTAAGCGCACTCTACTCCAATAAGCGTCCACCAGAATTATGCCGGCCTGTATAAATGCCTCTTTACACTACAAAGAGGAAAAAGCAAATCGAAGAGCCTGCGACAGGACAGGCGGATGACCGATGCAGGCACTGGGACACAGGGATGTATACTTATACTCGCCCCAACCAACCATCAAGTTCCGTCGCAAGCCCCTCGAAAGAACCGGATATCCAGTGTATATCCGGTTCTGATCCTAGTACGGAATCCCCACAAGGTGTGTGGATCACTATGGCAGGTTTTAACACCATGTGTACGGTGGTCGCCATCCGGGCGGATGTGAATACTACCACCATGTTATTGTCCACATGTTGCCGTTATATGAGTTGTTCATTTACATAAATATTTGGTCCACTTTTGATCTTAATATTTTTAATACTTGCTATTGAACTTGACATTGAAAATCGATGGACCCATAATCTATAATTAGAATAGAATAGAAATTAAAAATAGGCAGAGTTTTGAATAAAACGCCAACGAAAACAAAATCCAACAATTAATGCTTTGATGCGAGTACTGTTCGGCAAACAGAGACAGTGTCTCATTTTGAAAATTCGAAACATGTGGTTGATAATGTTATTCATGTAGATTCAGATGTTGGATAAAGATAAAGTATTCACTTATTATAAATTACATTATTGGTTACAGCCATTCTAAAATTAATGTAGCTATTGCGCAAGTTGTGAATAAAGATATATTTTATGATGTTAATATTGATAATGATTTAATTATAAATAAATTAATAATAGTATTCACACTAATAATTGTGTTATATATATTGGTTGTGCCGTCCCTCAAGGGCCGTATGTAGGTAGGTACTTGAGGTACCTACAAAGAACAAAAATTTATAAAAGCTTTTGCTAGACCAAACCATTTCAAAGAGAAATCAAAGATGAATGACGGCTCAACTATGGATCATGATAAGTGTTTATCTAATTTATTTCAGGTTTCGTATGGATTCTGTTTACATACATTGTCGTAGTTCAAATTGTGGGTTTCAGTGATACAGCCTGTTCTTAGTTTAATTCATTACATGTTTCATGATACGGAAATCAAATATCTGAAACGATACGGTTTAATCTTGTTACATTAATAATATTTTTGTGTGTCATTGTAGAACTTTCAGTTCGTAGTTTTATTTTTAGAATTTTCATACGGACTTCAAATTGTCTTTAAATAAATAGTATATGTATGTACAGATGTACAATAAAAATGAAAATGACATCAAATCCGATACGAATTATTTATTTAAAGACAATTTTTCGCCGTATGAAACTTGGAAAAAAGAAACTAAGAATTGAAACTTCTTGACTCGCATAAATATTGTTAAAATAAGGTTTAAAGTATTTTTGATGTAGTAATCTGATCTCCGTATAAAACATGGAATGAATTGAACTAAGAACAAATTTCTCCTCTGAAATATGCACATTATCGTGCGACCCCGGGATGGACGGCAGCATGGGTGGTAGGCCTCGTGCTGTCGTTGACGCCGAGGGTGTCCTTCGGTATGCGGGGGGTTTCTGAGAACAAGGAGACGGGCCGCAGGGCACCGCGCAGGGGCGGTTTCGGTAGCTATCCTTGGCTTATTCAAGGATACCCCGGGGACGCCCCACATGCGCCGAAGAAGGTCACCGTGGGATTTTTAGTTGGTATTTGTCGGCATAGGGTGTACATAATGTAGGGACTCGGCCGGGCGGTCACCAGGATGTTTTCCATCTCTCCCGGGCGGCAGAGCCCAACATAACCAACCCGCCTCCCCCGGGGCGGGGCGGTAGTCATAAAACGCTTTTCCCCGCGACAAAAAAAAACATTCCCAATACAATAACTGCGACGGGTGAGCTTTTTTTTATCCTGGCTCGGCAAAGTGACTACGCTACACCTAATGGTAAGTGTAGCGCAATCCAGGAATAGTGTCGACCAACGATAAAAGATATGTCCATCGTAGGTCGGCAAGATCATGCCGGCCTGCCAAAGGGCCAAGGATGAGGGGATATACACTGGCTGATCCTGGAACGCGACCCACACAAGGTGGGCCACTATGGCAGGGTTTAGCACCAGCTGCTGTTGTCCGTTGACGAGTTTCTATTGTCACTCTATACCCTATCAACATATCTTAAACAAATTGATATGGAACCCCATCGCAGTCAAATTCGAATGAATGATTTTTTTCCAATAAAATTGATCCACATTTCCCAAAGAAATCAATGATAAAAAAACACAAAAAAAAATAATATACGCCCCGAATTGAGAAGTTCCTCTTTTTTTGAAGTCGGTTGTAATATTAATACAGATATATTGAGGGCCTCCTTATATTTTAAAGTTGGTTAAAATTTTTATACCTTAACACCTTCATCCATTAAAATTCGAACCACTCCAGCACCAATTCCAGTTGCTGCTCCAGTAATTATCACAACTTTATTTTTCCATTCGTAAACCATCTTTACAGACCTTTACTCGAGCGATACAAATGGCAAATGAACATCTGCAACGGCAACTTGTTTTTATATTTCTATGCCGAAACGTATATAGAATACAAGCTTTTCTCGCGGCTCCGCCCGCATTAAGTGTCGGTTGGGTAGAAAGTTAAAAAAAAACAATATAGCGAACGCTTCTCGGTGGTGAATAAGCTGAAACAAACGAAATGACTCACACTGCGTAACTTCCTTCCAACGCTCTCCATTTGTCTTCGTTGTCACACTACATTGTATACAAGGTGTTATACCAAAGATTTCAAAACTACTACAAAACGCGGGAGTTTCACAGCTGAAAGAGAGCGGGAGAGATGTTCTACATAAGTGTAAGCGAGATGGTAATATTGAATTACGGTCAATTGACCAACTTAGTGGCGCAATTTCTATGTAGTCTCATTTTTTCTTTTTGAGTAAGTTACATTTTTTGGAAAATAGTTTTCATTTTACTATTTTTAGTGAGAGTGTGATCAAAATTGAATTTTTCATCCCCGGTTTTACCCTGTTATGGGTGAAAATTCTTTAAATTCGAGTAGGAGCAGCACCGTAGGTAAATAAACACTATAAAATGTTGAATTTAGAATTAATCGTGACTTATTTTCAAATAGTATCGGAAATAACATACAACAGTTATTTTTAGTGGGCATTATAATAATTATCTTTTTCACTATATTGAAATTGTCTCAGATTGAAACTTTATTATCAAGCAAGCAATCTGTGGATGTGAATTTTGTCCTTGATTTGTATGATAAGATACCATCTGCCATCACTATTTTAAATTATAAAATAAAGATAGTAAACTATAAAAACTACAAAACTTGTTCATTTAATGGTAGCCCCAAACGAACTTTACGTAAATTATCTCTCGTCACATTAAGGCCATACCCCAAGCAAAACGCCGCGTGATCAAGATTTTTAGAGGCTATCTAGTCATTACTTAAAATAAATTTTGATTAAAAAAATATACAATATATTTCTACAATCTGTCAGCTTTACTTTGTTCGATTCAAATTCATGTTTATGTTGATACATTTCTTTAAACTGTCGTTATAAATGAACCATAATAATGAGAAAAATGCAAAGATTCCGTGCGTCTCCTTTTAAAGTACAGATTGTTTTCCTATGAGATTAACATCACTAGATAGGCAATTTAATAACGAATATTTTGCCTGTTTTAAATTTTAGAAAAGACCAAAACCTGATTTTCTAATTCAATTAGGTATTCGCTAAATGCGTGCATATTCTGCACGAAAAAACACCCGCCGAGTACACAAGTCAGTATGCCTTGAGTCAGTCAAGGTCATTTGCTCACGGAAGGGCCTTAATTATTTCAGTCGGGTTTTTTTTAAATCATTTTATCCCTTTTCAATAAAATTATAACCGTCGTGGGTTTTTTCAAAAAAAAAATATTTTGTAAAAACCAAAAGGGTGGAATGGTACTTCCTATGATCAATAAGCAGTTATTGTTTACGAGCAAATTATTTCCGTGTTTAATTATCATATGATTAAGTATCTATATGTAATAAATAAAAAAACACAAAAAACAATTGCGGGCTAGTGCTGACATTCTGATAAACTCTTTGTTGCTAGCGAGCGACCCGCCCCGGGTAGAGTAGAGCATATTAAGCTGGCATGTTTTGTCTGTGGGCAACAGCGGTGGGCGAGGCGCGAGGGTGATCGCATCAAGCGAGTCCCGGTATCGCTGTGAGAAATGCGCTTGAATTCATTTTATATAGCAGAACCGGCCACGCGTTGCTGTGGCTGAGGTATAATGTTAAATTATGTTGTAGTAAACTATGCAATACAGCATGCGCCATAAATACTTACACAATCCAGCCGATAAATTACCTTACATCTGATAATGATGATAATTGATAATTATAACTCTTTGTCATATAATAAACAAATAATTTGCAAAAATATATTACGACTATAAATTGAGATATAAACTATCCTATCTCTCAAGTCGGATCAAACAGCATACAGTTTGCAAAATTTTATTAGAATTGGTTCAGTAGTTTAGGAGATCACGGCGGACAAATAACATGACACTATTTTTTATATACAGGGTTATTTTTAAAACACCAACAACCTCGCAGGACTAGATTCCTAAGATTATAAGCTACTACTTTTGTTCTACGACTTTTGATAATTTATTAGATTTTATTTTCATACAAAAATAAGTATTCAGTTAATTTCCGTCTTGACTGTTACAACACTGCGCGCATCGCAGATTACGTAAACAAACCCGACCCGAAGCGTGGGGAATCGGGCTAGTGCCTTTGACCTTGACCGCCCGAGCAGCTGACCGCCGCCTTTAATGTCGTGCGCGCACGCGCCGCGCCGCGCCGCAGTCTACAAAGAAAAACACTACACAACAAAAACTTGTAAAATCATTTTTTTTAAATATATTGAGTTATATCCAAACTCGTAGAACAAAAGTTGTTCCGTATGGGGTCAGCTATCTGGTCCTGCGAGGTTGTTGGTGTTTTAAAATTAACCCTATATAAGATATGTATGGTGTAAAGCCTACATAGACAATAGAAATATGTAATAACTATAGCTAACTAGATAAATTCATATGGCTTCGTCCCCGTGGTACATCTTCAGTCACGGTATTATGGATCGCCGGTTACCGCGGACTTTTTTAAAACCTTACTACCCGGGTGGTTAACATTGGTGGCAGCGGAAAAGGGATACTATTTCCCTCGGTTTTGCCCTCGATAACTTCAGCTCTTGACCAGTTTCTGAAGCTGAACGGTTGCGCTCAGCTCGGTCCCGAAATCAATTCCTGAACAGAGACATCATCGACTACAACGACTAATCCACTGGATCCGGATGTTTAGTGACCTGTCAGGGACAAAAAAGGGACCTTATCCTGGAAAGCTCTACTACGTTCCTGACTTGTTCCCGTAAGTTATTTCTTTCAATTACTACAGTTTTCAAAGAAAATCGGTGCTTAATTATTTATTATTTTTAAATTAACTAACATATTTTATGAATTTTATTAATTTCGACCATGATACTATGCATACTAATTTTTATTATTGTATCTATGTCGTACTACTCATATTTCAATCTTATTAAAACAAGTGTTTATCAGCCTAGTGCGCTGAAATCAAAACATCGTGGCCGCTTATTACACCGTAGAGCTGTTCAGATAATATAAATAATACTAGCTGACAAAAAGAAAGGTGACCTAACTGGCAAATTAGTTTCTATGGAAGACCTAGTAGCCTCGATTCCTTCGCAATGGGCCTCCGCACTACAATCAATGGCATGATTCGATTCCGGAATCACCCCATTTGGCCGCAATTTGTGCATACAGTAATGTTCGAATACAATACGGCAGTTCACTCGACTACAAAATACATTATACCTACCTAATATAGTAATTCTTAACAAGGACATCGACATTTTAGCCTACTTCTTTATGTACCCAGTGTTTTCAAATTCAGTAAGTATAAAGTTAATTAGGGCGAGCGAAGGGAGCCCTATCCCTATCCCATAATCTGGACAGCTTAGTTAAACACTTTACCTACTAACTAAAAAAACACTTCACTAACTAGAAAAACTATCACGACTAAAGATTTAAGTTTTAACATAGTAGGTAATTAAACTTAATATCTAGATGTGCAATATGTTAAAAAAAATATTAAATTTTATAACCATTAAAAAATATGAATATTAACAATTTAGTATTCATTGATGTTATTGTACTACTAACGCCATCTGTTAGAAACCAAAGACAACATCGCTGCAGCAGAACATACATCGTAATTATTCTACTTAATACTAGATGACACTACTAGAATCAAAAACTACAATTAAAAATTCAAGTCAATTCTTTTATTTTAGAACAAGTCAATTTTGTGTTTATTTCGGCCGTGAAACAGAAATACTATTTATTGGAGTAATTGCGAGATTTAACATGTTTTAAAGTGAATATTAGATGAGTACTTACAAAAAAATAATAGAGAAATGCTATCCAAACGTGAACGATAACTTTGTGAAAACCAGTAAAAAACCAGTTTTTTTATAGCATAGGCCGGCAAACGAGCAAGTGGGTCACCTGATGGTAAGTGATCTCCACCGCCCATGTACGCCCACCACCAGAAGAATCATGGGCACATTGCCGACCTTAAAGGAAAGGGATAATTAGGGATTGGGAAGGGAAGGGGATTTCGGCTTCCGGATATCTCACTCACCGTACGAAACGCAGTGCAGCAAGTCGCTACTTTACGTCGGTTTAGTAAGTATATGTAGTAAGTATATTAATGTTATTGTTACAGCTAAACAAAGAGTACAAATATTAGAGTCTGAATTCTACTAAATACAGAAAAGACTAGCAGATAGGCAACGGCCAGGCAAAGCACATGATTGCCTTGGTACACTTTCAAGAGGAATTTCATTGACATGGCCGTGCAATACACTTATTCGGAATGTTTACTTCTTTAGATTATTGAATGTTCATGAGATTTTTAGTTACTTATGTCGGGAGAGACTTCATTTTTGTTTACTCTATACACCAATGAGAATGAAATGAATAATTAATACCCACTATTCTTGAGACGTTCCAAATAAAACAACATATAGATTAATGACATTTTATTAGTTATCTTCATTTTCTAAATAATGTCTTATTCATATTTTATTCAGGAATGATGCCGGTATTTCTATACTCTCTTGGTGCCACAGACCAATAGAATGCTAACGCATCTTGGTGCCGAGTAGTTTATTTGTCTCTGGTGCCGAGCCCGACTTAAAAACAATAACGTTTAATGTCAGCCAGGCGACATTCCTTAAAAAATTAAAAATTACAGATAACACACTATACCAAGTCCCCGTCACATGGTGCGCGTGTTCTGCACGTCACGTTGAAGCCGGAGTTGAAGCTGAACCGCGTCACGTCAGTTCTCTAAGTAGTCTGTGGTAGTCTGTGACCGCAGACCGCGTCCGTGTCAAACAATCTTATTAATTAAAAACAAAACGTATCTAGTCTACCACAAAAGGCAAATATCTTTTAATAAAAAACGAAAACTGCGACGATTTCATGGCATGGCACATTTCATGGCATCCAATTTAAATAACATATATAATTTCGGCATTGAAAAAAATATCAATACATCGATATAACATTAAAAAATATATTGCCAATATATATCGATGTATCGCATAAAATATGTCGATATTTTTTCCAACATCCCTAGTTTAGTATCGTTATTTTAAAAAAAGAATATCGACGTCGATATATCGAGGAAAAAATATCGATATATCGGTAATTTTCAAAAGTTTTTGCGTTTTAAATTTAATACTGTATTTAGCTCAATATACAGGGTTATTTTTAAAACACTGACAACCTCGCAGGAGTAGATTCCTAAGGCATTTGCTACTACTTTTGTTCTACGACTTTTCATAATTTGTTAGATTTTATTCTCATACAAAAATAATTATGAATTTAATTTCCGTCTTGAAATTTACCTACGCGCAGATTACGTAATACACGCAGCGCGCGCGTCAGTTCAATGACCGGCCGCGCCGTGTCGATCGATAATACCTACACGTAGACGTACGAACAATAACAATACATAACAAAAACTTGTAAAACCATTTTTTTTCTTATGTATTGAGTTATGTCCAAACTCGTAGAATAAAAGTTGTTCCTTATGGGGTCAGCTATATAGCCCTGCGAGGTTGTCACAAAAAGTCACATTACAATTGGTATTATTACCAATTGTAATTTTTATACAAAGTGTAAAAAATCTCAATAAAAATGGAGGTAATAATTCCAAAAATATCAAAAACTAAAATGCTATCTTTTATCTAATATTTTATTGTATCAGACAAACCAGTATTTGTCCGATAGCGAAAGTAAAATAGCATGCAAGTATTGGGCACTGCCAGCGAATGTCATTTACAGAGCGTACATACGCCGCTAGCTCTGTCACCCGTCTTCTGCCACTGTCACAACTGACGCTTTCCCTTGCGGTGTGTGACCGCAACAGGTTGCACTTCGGGAGTGCCGCCAGAAGTGAAACCTTGAACATTAAGGTTGTGCATTTTTGAATATTTTGGAATGGTTAGGGAATAATTTCGCACGAATTGCTTTATTTATCAGTATACAAGTATTATCATTTATGTAGTTAAATACAATATTCATTTATTGCGCTATCGTACACAAAAATGACAATTTATATTACATAATAACTTAAACTAATGTGGTTTAAAGTGACAGAGGACTGCTCGCGTTACGTTACGAAGCGGTTTACCGACCCATAAGAAGTTTTCACTTCAAAAACTCTGCCCTTTACATGTTCCGCTGTCACAGTCTCCTATTGTTAGGAACCGCCAAATTAACGGCAGAAGCCACTCTCTCTGAAGGTACAGAAAAGGCCGTAGGTGAAAAGTATTTAAATGCCAGATTCGAAAGAACTGGGGTAAAGTGTCTTAGTGATCACAAACACTAATGCAAAGTCGATAGATTTGTAAGCTATTAATAGTTAAAATGTTAACCGCCAGATGTCATGATCCAATTGGTCAGTTCCCAATACAGTTACTTTTTTCGGTTCGTTCCTATCCATTACGGTTTCGGTTTCTAGTGACTTTAGTTAAATAAATAAAAAAATATGTGCGTGTACTAGTGTACACACGTAGGAAGTGAAACTTCTTTATGACCTTATTTTTCGAAAAATGGTCTACTATATGCAACTTTACAGAAATTGGTTAAATAAAGTTAAATTAGATAAAGTTTAAACAAAAGCCTTTTATTAAGGCTATTATGTCTCGGGACGCTCGCCAGAAGAAGTCCGGTCAAAATCCGCTCAAAGTCCGATCAAAGTCCGGTCAAAGTCCTGTCAAAGTCCGTCAAAGTCCGTCAAAGTCCTGTCATGGACCTGTCAAAGTCCGGTCAAAATCCGGTCAGTACTGTCAAAGCCTGGTTAAAGACCTGTCAAAGTCCGTTCAAAGCCCTGTCAAGGTCCGGTTGAAGTCCGGTTAAAGACCTGTCAAAGTCCAGTCATCTGGTCAAATTCCAGTCAAAGCCCTGTAAAGTCCGGTCAAAGCCCGGTCAAAGTCCTGTCGAGGTCCGGTCAAAGTCCTGTCAAAGTCTGGTCAAATCCGGTCAAAGTCCAAAGACCGGTCGAAGTCTGGTCAAAATCCAGTCAAAGTTCGGTCAAAGTCCGGTCAGTCCGGTCAAAGTCCGGTCAGAATCCGGTCAAAGCCCGGTCAAAGTCGGGTCAAAGTCCGGTTAAAGTCCGGCAAAGTCCGGTAAGCCCGGTCAGAGTCCGGTCAAAGTCCGATGAAAGTCCTGTCCAGTCCAGTCAAAGTCTGGTCAAAATCCAGTCAAAGTAAAAAATGTGACGCGTGCCGCGTAACGGAAAAATGTGACGATTTTATTTTTCTAACGCCGATAAAGAAGTTTCACTTCAAAAATATATCGTTTTGATACTGTTTTCGATATTGATTATTTTTTATCGACATATTGGATCAATATAATATATCGGCTTAAAATATCGATATATTGAATTAAAAATATCGATTAATCGTATTATTTTCACAAGCCTAGTAATCTGTGGTTAATCTCTGGTTTGTTGTGTCATTGTATAGCTTAGATTATCTATTCCATAGATAGGACCATCACAGAATGATTTCCCTGCAAAACGAGATAGTTATATAAGTAATTGAACGTGTTAGACAAAGATGCCTATATAATATTGCTGTCACTTTCAGCGTAGCCTATAATTTTGTGTTTGTCACGGTGCGAAGTTTGCCAAACAAACCATAGCGTGATTGTTTTCTGGACTTCCTGGCGTTTTTAAGGTGTTTATAGCGATTATTATTAGTGTTTGTATTAAAATAGTAATCAAGTCGTATTCTAATGATGGTTGGGTGTAGTATTTTTGAGTTTAAAAGCCGTAGCGAGCGAAAACATCCTGGTGTCACATTTCACATGTAAGTACCTTATAAAATCTGTTTCTGGGAATTAAAATAGTTTCAGATTGTTGTATTGGCGAGTATTTTCACAAGATTTTGGTAAAATTGTTACGAAAATCTTATTTTAATGCATAAATCTAACTTTATAACCTAAAAATAGTGTTGCCGGTTACTAAAGCTAAATGCCGATAAATTATTATTAAAGTAGATAATACATTTTTATAATATGTTATATAATACTCAATACTTATTTCCTGAAAGAAGTGAAATTTATCTTCCGTTTTGTCTTATTTGCAGGTTTCCTAAAGATCCATCACAAAGAAATCGGTGGATCCAAGCGACCGGTGGAATCAATTGGATACCAACTAAAAATGCTAAGATGTGTTACATGCATTTTTCAAGGAGTATGCAAGTCACCAAAAAATAAAATTAAAAACTGATTTCGCAAAAGATAGAACGTATCAGAAATTTTCATACAAAATTAGTTAAATTTAAAGGTCAATGAAGGGGCGTGTTAGCATAACGACGCGCTATTACTCTCTCTAGCACCGAGGGTCGCAATAGAGCACAACAGGAGCTTCGCTTTCAGATGTCATTAAAAACTAGACATCATATAATATCACGTTAATGCCGACATGTTACTCATTAGAGGAAAAAGAAAATGCTCTATTTATGTCCTAGCAATGCATTCACATGATTTGGTACTACAGTTGAAATACTTATATCGTACACTAGTACTTATATTTGCTTCAATTTGACCACACCTTAGAAAGTTATTAGCCCGTGTATCATAATTTGTGTTAATAAATAAATTAGATAAAGAAGACAGACAGTCAGACGACCTGATAAAGATCGCAGGAAGTCGCTGGATGCAGGCCGCTTCCAACAGGTCGGTCTGGAAATCTTTGGGAGAGGCCTATGTTCAGCAGTGGACGTCTTGTGGCTGATGATGATGATGATGAAATAAATTAACCATTCACATCTTTTTACAAAAAATAAGTGAAACCTAACATTTAATTCACTATCCCGTAATTTTAATAACACTAGTTGGTATTATGAATAATAGGATATTCACACTATTCGTAGGGTACACGCGATTTTTTTAATTATTTTAATATTTTAATTAATGTTGCATATAAAATAATGTGTAAATAAGGATATAGGGCAATATACTATAAATAGCCTTTAATAGTATTTTATTTTACTTTTAAGAATCTTCACTAAAATATAATAAAAAAATAAAATAATTATGGTTTTTTTTTACATTCTGACAACACAAGCGCTGGGTCTCTCTGTCTCACCACAGGCTACGCTATGGCCGTAGTTCATATTTGATCTGAGTTGTATAGCTAGTTTATTTGTCTCTGATGTATAGGCATTCTTTGTGTAGGTCATAGCCATAGTAACGTCAGTTCTCCTAAGTAGTCTGTGGCCATAGTGGATTTGGTGCGTTACAACAAATTAGTCGAAACTTGAGATATCTTTTATATAGGTTGTCAGTGTGTGCGCTCAAATAATTTTTAGCCATGAATCCATACCAGCAGGTGAGCCTTTCAACCTTTTTGTTTGAGTTATTTAGAAGCCTATGTTATGTCTATTGAGATTTCTCTGCTGACTGGGAAAGATCGGATAGATATTTAGTGCCAATGCTATTTCGTTGTTTGATGAAAACGTGGTATTTTAACTCACAAAATATATTCAACCTGATCAATAAAACTAACTGTTCAATTTACCGTAGCTGGTATGTAGGTATGTACTATTTTATTGCTTGTTATAATAAATACCGTGTTATGTATATCACAGAATATACATTCTATTCAGTTTGTTTATTAAAGGTAACTAAATTAAGTTAAACACAAGATTAAATGGAAAACATATCTGACAATGTTGTTTTGCTTATACACTCCTTTGCAAAAAAAACGGGCGGGTTTGATTTTTTAACATTATTGGTAATAATTTAGTTCTTCAGAGGTTTTAATAGCCAAACTATGTTACTGGCACTTAATAAAGAGTCTGGGTATGAAAAAAAGTTCAAACCAAATTCAAAACTTTTGTTTTTTAAATTATTAATCCCTTTTTCATTTTGTGACACTTTTCGCGGGTTTGCGGTTAAAAGGTTATCAAGCAACTAAAAGTAACTTTTCGTTATTTTTAGTACAACAATTTATGTTTATCGCATAATTCTGCCTTATTGTGACTTAAAACAGATATCTTTGTGTCTATCGTAATGGCAGAAAAAGCAATGAGAGCTAGTAAGATAGACTCGATACCAAGAGACAGGTTCCGTTCAGAGAAGGCAAGGTTCTGGGAGAAAACGTTGCACACAGCCGCGAGACGATCGCTTTTTAGTGACTCAGGCGCTGAGGAACCGCAAATGCAGTTACATAGACCTCAAAAGAAACCTTGAAGAGGTACGAGGAGCACAAGTTAGCCTATGGACTGTGAGGAGAAGACTTTTAGCTGCTGATATACGTAGTCGACGACCAGCGCGGGCCCCCAAGTTACTCCGTGAGCACCGGATTGCGCGGTTGAGGTTCGCTAGAAATTGCCTATCTTGGACACCAGGTAACTGGAGTAGCGTACTCTTCTCCGATGAGGCTCGAATTTGTCTGCATGGTGAGGACCGACGTCGGCGAGTGTTACGAAGACCAGGGGAACGCTATGCCGATGTGTGTTTTGAAGAAATCACCCCTTATGGTGGAGGGTCCGTTATGTTTTGGGCGGGCGTAACTTCCAACTATCGTACCGAGATAGTATTCATAGAAAATGGCTCACTAAATGCGCATAGGTACATAACAGAAATCCTTTCTCAAAATGCACAACCCGCACTGACTGTAATTGGTGAAGATGCCATTTACATGGACGATAATGCTCGGGCCCACCGTTCTGGCGACGTAGATGCTTATATGCAAGAGGTCGGTATTCGTCGTTTGGATTGGCCAGCGCGGAGCCCCGACCTTAACCCCATTGAGCACGTTTGGGACCTCCTAAAAAGGCGAGTACGATCTGTCCAACCACCTCCACAAAACATCAGAGAGCTTAAACGTGTAATCTCGACTGAGTGGGAACACATTCCACAGGACACCATCAAAAGCCTGGTGGGAAGCATGCCAAGACGATTACATGCCGTAATCGCTGCAAGAGGAGGTCATACTCGTTATTAATTTTTATTTTTTAATGTCTCTTTTATTAAAATACCATAAAAATACTCGTAGTCTTAATTTCATTATACCCATAAAAATGTCCATTTTAACACGGCTCTCTGTTTACATTGACTAAAACACCGATACCAGGATAAAAGTGTTAAAAAACTAGATTCTCATTGATAATAAGAAATTTCTAGTCATCCAAGCTAATGACATACTAAAAATATAATAATATTTACCCATAGAAAAGCTAAGGTAAAGTGTGTGTGTAAGGTGCCCGTTTTTTTTGCAAAGGAGTTTATATACATAGGTTATGACTTTAAGTTTTACTTTATGAGCGCCTTGGTCGTCTCGTCATTCAATAAAAAAAAGTTCACGGTTATATGCCCAAGGGATTAAGCATAGATACTCTACCCAGAGGTGTTCATGTCAGGCAGCCAGCCGGTTTAAAAGAATCTAGCCTAATCTTTTTGTAACATGTGCTTGAAGCATGTTGCCTTAGAACAAACATAATATCAATAAGGTTGTTAGTACTGTCACAGAAACATAACATGAAGTAAAAGCATGTGTTTTGTATGATGAGTAAGACATTCTACAATACAATACAATCTCATAGTGAGAATATTGTTACAGTATCTAAATACTTATCAATGGCCTCCATAACATCCGTTTTTATAATTAAAATATATATCACAGGATGTTCTGGTCTAACGGTGGTTATAAACATAAGCATAATAAATATCATTTAGTATTCTTTTGCTAATAAGCAAGTTATTTAGAGGCAGAGTTATAATTAATCAGATAATTATCCCATAATTTCAAACTCTGTTAAGAGGTATATAGTTATACATTTTATAAGCTATATTATGCATGAGAGTAGTCAAATTTGTGTATGTATAGTACCTCATGAAACTAATTACATAGATTACAATCTAGGATGAAAATGTGACTAGGTTGTAATTTCACAGTACAAAATCACAGGGGTCCAGAGTACTAAATTTTATAAATATACCTATATAATTGAAATAAAACAGGTTTTATCACAGTTTTTTATATTAATTTGGGTCCTGATGTTTTAAAAACGTCAGCATCCCATCCCAAACATTGGGGCCACAATTAAAATAAAAAAAACGTGATAATTTCCAATAAAATTAGTAGTATTCCAGTGTGTAACATTTACATAAATGTAAGAAACCATTACTATTATTGTTATGTTCATTATGTTGTTTCATGTGTGTTTAGTTATTTCTATACCATTGTACATAATATCAATGTCACCAAGTTTTCATACAGAAAATAGATAGATAGCTTATTATCAAGTAAACAAAAATTATTGTTTAGAAAATGTACAAAATAGCAATCTATTTAGTACATATAATATTTTTTTAACTTACTTACGGACTTAACCACATACCATAGATAAGGTAATAGACCTCGTTAGTATTTTAATTTGTACAGATATGATACAAACCATTTTGTTTATGTACACTATGTGGTCACTAAGGGGGTATTCTGGTCTATAATTTGAAAAAATCTAATTGTTGAAAATGCTTATTTCGAAATAAAGGAAGGTCCAATATATGCAGCAGGAATAAATAAATATAATAATAAATACACCCAACAGTCACATACATAGTCCTGACCCCACAGTAAGATGCGAGTCTTGTGTCATGGGTATCAGGAACTACGAGAGATTTTTGGTCTCACAACACCCAGACCCCGAGACAAATATCAGTGGATCACACATATGTTTGTCTCGGTGCAGAGATTGAACCCGCGGCCTCTAGTTTCATAGCCGGCTACTCGCCCGCTGCGCCATGGAGGCTGTCAAATAGCATGTAAATCCAAAATATCACTTCAGGACTTAGACTACGAGATATACGATTCTTCAATTGCATTTATCTTGCAACTATATTTTTTAAAACAATACCCACGATTTCTCAAGTTCTACTGAACCAATTTACTTAAAATTTTGTGTAAGTCTTCTTCATAGACTTCTCTATGCATTCTTATTCTATCGCATGAACTGTCCTCATCCCCAAATTTAAATTTTGACAAATTACGCATTTGAATTATTATTATTTTTAATAAATTCGGAATACTCAAGAAAAGGGGTACAAAAATTATTATTTTTTCATGCAGTCACCATTTTGTAAAAAAAAAAATTTTCAACTTTTACTTCCAACGATTCAGGCATTACTCTAAATTAATAATCTTTTTTCCTTTTTTTCTGATTGCTAGGAGGGTTGGAATTGTGGGTATGGTCGCATGCCAATTTTTAGAAATCCCTCACTTTGTGAATTTTTTTATTTTTTTTACTTTTTTTTAATTTGTTGTATTCTTGAAATATTAATAAATATCCTATAGAAAAATTAATAGTAAAAATATTGATTGCCTTTTTTTACGGCACTTCGAAAATTGCCTTAAATCGTGCCTCTAAACCAGAATACCCCCTTAACAACGTATATAGGTAGGTTAGGTTATGAATGATAAAAAAATATATGTTTTCGTTTCATTTTAAGGGCCAATCACCATACCCACAACAGCAATATCTACATAATGTCGGATTTAGCAACAGTGCCCCACAATCTTTCGGGAATCCAATGCCCATGCCCGGGTTTCCTACTTTGGGCTACCCGGCGCCTCAACCTGGCTATCCGAATGCACCCGGCTACCCCCAGGTACCGCAGGGTTACCCCCAAGCAAGCTCTGGCCACCCTGCCCCGAGTTACCCTCAAAATACTGCTCAAAACCCGCAACAGGGTTACCCACAACCTGCTCAACGTGGTTATCCACAATCTGCCCCAGGTGGGTACCCGCAATCTGCCCCAAGTGGGTTCCCGCAATCTACCCCAGGTGGATATCCCCAATCTACTCCAGGTGGGTACCCACAATCTGCTCAACCAGGGTACCCACAAGGTGGCCGTCAACAATCAAGTCAATGCTATCCACAGTCCAATCAGTACCAAGGATACGCGGCTCATAACCAATCGCATATGCAAAGTCGACAAGTTTACACACCATCATCCTCTGTGCCTGCAACGCCAAAGGTACGTCGAACTTGGCTTTATCATCTCTGTCATATGTCTTAATTTTATATACAGCACTCTAATTATCTTGGCATTAGACTTCATAATGAAAGGTCTAATGTTGGGCAAGTTGTGGGTACCTACTGTTGAATCAGTCATGAACATAGGTTGAATATTGTGTCTAACCGCCGCTAAACCGCGCCCGCTGCGCTTTCATTATGGATTTTTTTCTACTAATTTCGTATTTTTATGCTAAACAAAGTTTATTATCACACAATTTACCAAATATGTATTGTGATAAACAAAATGATTGAGCGCTTCTTGCATGACACCTTATACGCTTTGTTTGTGCAGTACCTAGTTTGTAAATATTTGATTCTGATTATATTGCGTACCATATTCGAGGTAAGTGTTATGGTAAAGACTTATTGCTGTTTCATTGACAGACTGTATTATTTTAGACTGTGTAAATAGCAATACGAGCAAAACTCCGTCATCAAAGGTTGCCTGCCTCCTAAGAAACATCAATTAACTTTGTCATTAAGTTATTTATTAGAATTCAATTCAATTATTCCTCTTACACGTCAATTAAGATTATTTCCGTGTCAAGTAACGGCACATAAGGTAATTAACTAACTGGATTTGATTGTAGAAATAATCCAAACCTAAAAATATTTATTAAAAGATTTATTTGCAGTCTTTAATGATGGTTTTTATACATTATTAAACGGTATTCGCTCCCAGTAGCCTAGTGCCAAATTATATTTTTAGCAAACAGGAACAAGTTTTGGATCAGTGTAGTAGATTTCGCAACGTCTAGGTTAAATTTCTAAAACAATAACTAATGATTCGCAACTTTTCATATTTGTACCTTGTTTAACCATATGAATTTCCCTTGGACTGCCCAAAAGAGACGGTGGTTGGACGTTTTTGATGGAGTATAAGAGCTAATGGTCTCAATACGAAGGACGCTCAAGATTGGGCGTAGTGGAAGCGCTTATATAACACACCGCAAACCACTGCACCGGTGCAAATGTCGAAAGAACGCAAAACGAAAGAAAATATTAATAATAAAGTATGTAACAGTAATAGCAATAGACTAATACGAAGCTCATAATCAAATCGGATTCTCTTCATGCAAATTGTGTCAATAATAATTATGATAGAATTGGTAATTGTTAACAGTACCGATACCACAATAATCAAAGCTGAAGTTTTAGTCGGTCCCAAGAACTGATCATAGGAACGCCATATTGGGTCTCTAATGACCGTATTTCTGAGTTGCACAGCTCTAAAGTTAGGTTCTTCTGAGAGTTTCTGGTCCCTAGTGTCAACGGAGATTCACGAGTTCAGTATACAGAAAATAGACACCCAGGATTAGCATTTTAATATTTCATGAATAAAAGACAGAAAAAGCCTGATATAATGTCCTAGTAAATCATGATCGCTTCAGATGCCTATCGTACGATCCTGGCTCCGATTTCCATATAAATTGATATATTATATGCCATCTTTCCCTAATAAATAGCACACATGGTGGTAGGTTCGCCTTTTTATTTTATCATCAAATACTTCTGAAAAAAAATTGGTGGACTCGGAGAACATCTGCCAACCAGAAAGTTTATGACTGGTAAATTACACCTAATGCACAATGTCCATTTGATCAAAGGAATTGGATGATTCATCAGATTTTGACACAAGTTACACACAATTTCCCTCAAAGAATTTTGATTAAATATAGGACAATATATTTGATGAGTGTCATTTCACCCGTCGATAGTCAATAAGTAGTAAAAAAGGTGATTTTTTTTCCAATAACAAAGATTCCCCCATAACTACATGTCACACATGACTCGCAACACAACGAGAGTAGTTTCGTACCTATAGCCGTTGACTCTATTCAAGGAACAGTTTGCTGCAATTACATTGTTATGCTCACTTCGCCACTGACCAACGAATCAGTCTTGGCATTGGTCCCCACTACAATGGATGTAGACCGTACGACATCTACTCAGACGGTTTTACCTTAAATGAGGTACAATTTTTGGATGGTGTTTGGTGATGTTCTAGTGACATTTTGTTCGTACAAAAGGAATCAATTGAAATGTCCTCGGTAACATCGAATTCAAGTATGCGCAGCGCTTATCGGGCTACAATTGGCCTACGACGTGGATTCAAATCGTTTCGTCACACGGTATTTATTTGCAATGTATTCTTCTTTTATGTGTACGGAGAACAAGGGGTCTTTTTATAGCTGTTCTTTGACGATTGTGGTAGAGTCGATGTTGATTTCGCCGCAGTCAAAACGACAGGATAGTTGAAATCAAGTCGTAGTCGCGTTGCCAGTTTTTTAAAACAACCGACTAATATTATTGTTTAGTACCAAAATAAGAGTGATGACTTTACTTGTATCATCTATATGACGAAGTTTATCGGGTTTTTGTTTTCATCGATCAAATCTTGTAATTAACGAATGTTTAATTCAGGGTTTAAATTTAATTTCAATAAGGTACGAAATAATATTTTTTAGTGATAACACCCCAATGGAATTAATTAAAATGCTTACTAAATAAATAGTTCCAATCAGGGTTCGAAAATATCCGATATTTATTATAAATATCAAAATATCGGATATTTATGATATATATCCGATATATATCAAGTTTGATATATATCCATTTTGTATGAAAATCGTATTATTATTTTATTGTTTTATTTATGAATACTGTTTGCATATTGCAAAATCTACTTTTAGATAAGGCATAATCAACTAAAAAACATAAAATCTTTTACGGCAGAAGTGTTGCCATTAATGGGTTAGAACTTACCATTAGGGAGTATGTTTTAACTCTACTCTCAAGCCATCTACATTTGGGAAGTAGAAATGCAGTAACAAACATTTGATAAGTATATCCATTGATATATATCGTCAAAACCAGTTTGATATATATCGGATATATATCAAGATATATATCCATTGATATATATCCTCGAACCCTGGTTCCAATTAACACAAATAGACCATCCCACGCCAGGATCTCTAATGTCGTCAGATTTAGAGTATTTGTATATTTAGTATTATGTATGTACTCGGATTACTACATAAAGTTACTTTGAATAGTTTGTACTATTTAATTCACATTTTTATATCTTCTGTTGGTTATTAGAATTTCTCTAGATCACGGTCTTTCCAGTTCTCGGCCGATTTTAACTACTGTACCTTTGATTTTAATTTAGTTATTTCGCAGGATCCCCGATTTTTCTTATTATTCTATGTTTAGGTTTATTTATTGTAGAAGAACAGTTACTTTGTTATTCTTGTATAAAGCACTTTAATTTATTAGGACTTCGTTTGTTGCGGATTTGGTCATACGCTTTAACATTTTATGGAATTTGTATCACAATGTCCGTTGCTACATTATCCCACGCATTAATTAAACTAATATCAGTGTGATACTTTCCATATTTGTTGCTCTTGCTTTTGTAAAATGACTCATGCACGATCCTTTCAACAGAAATTCCTTGTTACATGTCCTGACTGATGCATCGACGCCCATGCCAAACCGCTAGAATTATTATTTTTTAATGTGGATAGCCTTTGATGACATTATTATATTTTTAATATTCAATTTCTAAATGATGATGAGGATGGGAAACCTTGTATGGAAAAAACTACTTTAAATCCTAGAAATGACTGACGGTTGCAAAGTCGTGAGCAAAAGCTAGTATTTTTAGTACATTAGTACTTAAATCATATGGTTTTCATTAAGATACACCACGCTGATCCAGTACTAGCTACTGGGCTGAGTTTAGTCGCCAATCTCAGATAATTCGTTCTGCTACAAGTATTTGTTGCGGTTCTGAGTTGAAATCCATCCATAAATATATCACAAAACCTATTAGAGAAATGATACTTACTAAGTCTGGACTGTTAAAATCAAAATCTGATCAAAAGGGCAAGTTCTTTTTTGTTTTCAAATCGACCTCTATAATTAAGAATTTTTGTATTAATCTTGTAACACGTGAAAAAGTAACGCTTAGCTTCTAATGTAATTAATCCTCGACAATTTAGAGTAGAAGCTCTAACCGTTACGAAAATCGAATCCATGATTGAGCTTCCTTGGCTTCTTTTCAGTCCAAACCCACGGTGGTGCCGGCCAATCCATTCGACCCTCGCGAAGATGCAGCGATACTCCGCAAGGCTATGAAAGGCTTCGGCACCGATGAGAAGTCCATCATCCAAGTCCTCACGCGACGCTCCAATGAGCAACGTCTACGAATCGCTTATGAATTCAAGACTTTGTATGGAAAGGTAAGTTGTTCATATTGTTGGCTTTACATGTAAAGGTTGTTCAAGCACTGATTTATTAAACACTCTTATGTCTTTTTCTGTCAAAGCAATTTATAAAGTTGCTACAAAGAGACAAAACAGCGTTTGACTAAACTGTACCCTGAATAACGTTTATAACTTTATAAGTAAGGATGTATGTGGGTAGTGTTCCGCTGCACTGATCGTATGGTGACGAGGAGGTGAAACCGTGCACTTTAAAACATTAATGAATTCAAAGAGAATGTCAAAACGTGTTTACTACACTGAAATCTGCCGCACGCATGTGCACAGTAAGCGTAATTCTGAGTAAGTTAAACTTTCAGTATTCAAAAAGAATAGTTCAAATGGGTTCTTACCAAAGGGTAATTTTCTATGTACGTGGTTCGATCTTTTTTGGTATCTCTAGTGCATACCATCGGTCCTGACGTCAAATCAAACGAGTACGCACGCCGAAGTAGCGGGTTCACACGATCCAATTTTAATAAATAATCTGACTCGAATCATTAAAATCTGTATGGTTTTGTTGATAAATTTTATTGAAAGTCTGTTCAGGCGGTTCTATTCGTATGCGATTTAGCAGTTTATCAACTAAGATTGTAACCGTGCAGACCCGCTATCACATAAAATACACTGTTTCCGATTGACATCGCACTGCCAGTTCCGAGTTCCGAGCTACGGTCATTTCTGAGTGCTTTAATCTAAGTAGGCACAACAATATCATAAAGTAAATTATTGGCTAGTCTTCTGACAGCCATTTTCGATAAAAGATCATACTTTGATTTTCCGCTAAAATGAGCCAATCAGAATATAGTTTGAAGGTCGCGCTTACAAATTATTTAGTCTAGTTGATTTTCGGGATCTATCGGGAAGGTTTATAAGAAAGAAAAAAATAGCATTTTTCAACATCCATTGTATGTGATATACGAGTTTTTGAATAGCGTCACTCACTTTTTCCAAGTGGAACACAATATACAATCCACCATTACTGTTATTAGGTACTTAGTTTTAATCTAAGTAAAATGTTTGCCTTTTACGCCCTTCGATCCGCCTTTTTTAATTCAGTTAATTGGGTTATGATGGGTACCCATGGGCCGTATGTATTTTTAAAATAATTACCTATGTGACAATGTATGTGCTTGATATGTTAATTTACTTGTATACGGCAGAATGTGTTTAAATAATAATGATGCACTTCTTTACACGGATAGAAGTAAATATTAAGAAGATCTAGATGAAATAAATAACACCGAATAGTTGTTTTCGCCGATTGGGGATTTCGTGGCGAAAACAATGGACATAGTGATATACCTTATAATGTTATAAAGGCGGCCCTCACTCCCATTCGACTCCCAGTGGCGGTAAACCCACCTGATCATTCACGAAATACAGCTCCTGTTGATTATAAATAGAATTATGTTATTGCTCTTGCAATTCCAGTGAGGATGCCGCAAGGAGTGATATGGAACTAGTATATTATATGAGTTATTCTTGGTTATAGCCACCCTTGCAAATTAGGAAAAAATCAGTCTTGTCCTAGATCTGGATAGATATATATTATAGTTCTAAGTGTGAGGAATAGCAGGTGGAATAGCATAGCGGCGTCTCAGACCGACCATTATTCGCATAGAGCTCAAATGAATGTGCGCAAACCTCGCATTGTTATAATTATGCAGGCTTTAACTTTGTACAATGCACAACGTTGCATCAACCCATCCGCACTTGATAGAGAGCTGTTTTGGTATAATTTGATACGGTCAATAATAATGCACCGGATCCTCTCTCTTTAATTGAGGGAAGTACCAGGCGATTGCTGGTCGACTCCCAATGCGTGGCAATTACCGGCTGCGCCTGCTCTCCGGATCACTGTTTAATGTGAGAAACCAACTCTCGAGCGATAAGAGGCACATTGTTTCGGGTCGGGATGTTGCGGGACCGCAAGTCCCTCGTAGTTGCCGATACCCACGATACAGGTTAACGTAGTGTGGGGTCAGTAATATGTGTGTGACTGTTTGGTGTATTATCATTGTATTTTTATCATACTAATGAAATTATCTTTGTAGAACTCATGTATGTGGGTTTTCTGACGATATTTTCCTCCACCGGTAAACAGTGCGAATGAACTATGAATACGCACATTATAACTTGGAAAATACAGAGGTGTGTGCCTCCAGGCATATGCCTACGAGATATGTCGCGTGCGAGAGAGAAACCTTTGTCGATATCAGTTAGTTTCGCGTTTATACCGTAATGACACAAATGATAATAGATATAGAGATAGCAAGAGAAAACGAGACGGCAACATTTTCTCGTGGATTGAATACCGGGCCGGCAATTGGCATGTTAGCTTAGATAGAGTTAGTTGGAAAAGGTGTACGTCCAAGCCGAAAGGAAATAAAAGTACTCGTCATTCTAAACAAGTACTTTTGTAAACTCATTGTTTGTCGGTGGTCAATGGTTTTTTTATGCTTACCATCAGGTGTAGTGCAATCACTTTGCCGTGCTCGGATAAAAAAAGAATGCATATCAAGACTTTTCAATCCAACTCGAGTAATTCGTTGATTTTGACTTCTTCGAAAACATCAATCAGACGTCGCATTGATATCGGTCTTACTTGTCTTGGCGTCCGTCCAAATGTGCAGACGAAATTATTGCGATCATCTCTTTAATGAAGCGAAGCTTCAAAGTTCGTGCTCAAAATCTGATGTTTTTTTTAATGTAACATTTAAAATCCATTCCGAACTAAACTAATGGACCGTCATTACATTCAGTGTACCTTTCCAAAAGTACGTAAATATAGTTAACTTTTTTCGCTGGGAAAAAACCATTTATCGCTACCACCTATAATCGACTCCCTGGTTTTGCGACCCAACATTAAACCGCCTGGAAGTGATGGACATTGTACATACACTATACGATGCAAAATCCCGCGGTAGCACTTCAGCGCATAAGAGACAGTCCCGTGTACCTGAGGTGAGAAACGCCCCAGCTTCTGCGGGAACCGAGGAGCAGGATATTGGTAGTATTTATTAGTTTAAAGCAAATTTAATTTATAGTTCCAATGTTTTGTACTATAAAAACTGTACTAGATCATTACTATGGTTTGGAAGTTGGCAACATTATTTGAAAAAATTACATCTAAATGTGTTAATTTACCGTGTTATTACAATTAGAGGGGTTATGCCTCACCTCGCTTAATACAGGTTGGTAGACTTCGCATACCTTCGAAATTTCAATTAATATTGATTTATTGTCTTTTCATCTCGCTAAATTATTAATATCCTACTAATATTATAAACGCGAAAGTTTGTAAGCATGGATGGATGGATGTATGTTTGTTACTCTTTTACGTAAAAACTACTGAATGGATTTTAATGAAACTTTACAATAATGTAGCTTATACATCAGAATAAGACATAGGTTACTATTTATCCCGGAATAAGCAGATCACATGGGCGGAGCCGCGAACTAAAGCTAGTCATTAATATTTTTCTTACTTTTGAGAAGCGGCTAGAAGCCCGTATTGGCCATAAAACAAGCTGCCTATTATGGTTTACTCAGGGAAAACAAAAATAATAATTATTAGTAGGTGCGCTTTCAGTAAATTTCCAAATTAAACTATCTTATTGGACAAATTCGTTATAGTTTCGTATTAATATTTCGTTAATTAGTAGCAATGTTTCACAAGTTGATAGCAAAGCCACACCTGGTTCCAGGGACTGTCACGCAATGTCTTCGCCGAACTGCGACAGCAATACGACCGATCATTTATTTTAATATTGATATCATTGGACACACTATAATGGTAGCAAAATATTTACTTCAGTAAAACTTAATGTACTTACGCCCTTATGGGCTTTTGTTAGTTAGTTAGCTACAGTTAATTTGTTACTAATATGTTAAATGCTTGATAACTTCCCGAGTGCTAATAAAATCTTTTTAAAAATCCCTCATAAATGCATAAGCGCATGCCTGTATCTCCAAAGGGGGGGGGGTGCAAATGTATAATGATGATAATACGACTAGTGCACCCATAGGTGCGAACTGGTTTGCCGAATTTATTGTGATATTAATATGATATGATAGGTGCTGAAACTTTGGAAAATGCCGGCTGATTTATGTGTCATTTGAACCGAAAACTTTTAATTCAAAATTGTCATACAAAAGCATAAATAAAAATTACTCTACAAGATAAGAGATATCACGAATAATTTTGATTTACATATTTTCGCATGTCCTGGCATTTGAACCTCACAGATTAAGTTACCCAAGTGTGCTGCTGCGAGACAAATGAGACGATTGTACGAAAACCTTTCAGCGAGAAATGCAAATTTGCAGTAGTAATAGAAACCGTATCTAACTTGATTACTAATAATGAGTATTATTTCTCGAACTAGGGCATGATCAGCACGCTTCTACGCCAAGGTTTCATCGATTTATTTAACACTAATTTTGAGTGTCTGCTATTACAATTTTATGCTCAATAATCGAGAGCACACTCAGAATCGTCTAGATAAGATTGTGACTTTTCACTTTCTGATTTTTTGTCATTTGTATTTTTTTTACAATTGTGAAAAAATAATCATCAAAATCGGCGCATAAGTGCGGAAGTTTCAGATTTTCATCCCCGATTTCACCTCCTATTATAAAGCCATTCCTAGGTTTTTTTTTCTCCAAATATAAATGGAACCAACTTGCGCTTTTACCTATTATAGAATAAAAAATAATTATTAAAATTAGCTTACTGTGTGAAAAGTATATGCACATATTTGATATATTTTGAGTACTTGAGTAGGTACTTCTTTTTTCCGCCGTGTAAAAACTAGTTTCACATCTTTACGGAACGTATAAAGTACCACGAAGGACTACAAAAAGTTATAACACAAAGTAAAAAACAGCTTATCGCTGTTCGCAGAAACTGGTAATGCAGGTGCAAATGTCACGTAGTTTATTTCTGCAGTGACCTTTTATTGCTTTATTTCTGTGCCAGGATCTAGTGTCAGACTTGAAGAGTGAGACCAGTGGGAAGTTCGAAGACCTACTGGTCGCGTTGATGACCCCACTTCCACAGTTCTACGCGAAAGAGCTCCACGATGCCATCGCTGGTATCGGCACTGACGAAGACGTGCTCATTGAAGTCATGTGCACCATGTCCAACCACGAGATCAACGTCATCAAGCAAGCCTACATGGCCAGTGAGTATTTATTGATTATGTTTAATAAGGTTTCTTTCTTGCTAGATTAATGTATCTTAAGGCCATACCCCCAGCAAAACGCCGCGCGATCGAGATTTTTAGAGGCTATCTAGACATTACTTAAAATAAATATTGATTAAAAAAATATACAATATATTTCTACAATCTGTCAGCTTTACTTTGTTCGATTCAAATTCATGTTAATGTTGATATATATTTTTAAATTTAAACCTACTAGGATTCATGCGTAACGAAATGCGATTAGCATCAGAATTACCGGAATTGCTGTAAGCAAACTAGCAACTGTGTCCTTGGGGTTATGATCCTTTAAGTATTTGCTAAATGAATTGTTTCCGACGAATAATGTCGGTGTAAGGAACGTTGTTGAGCATATTTATACTGCTGTTGCTTCCAACCTTGTATGATTGCACGATTTTCAACCTCTTCATTTTTTTCCTTCCTCGTGTAGTGTTCTCGCTTGTCATACTAAAGTATACCTTATTTATCCTACCTTTAGTGCACAAAGACATCTGCTGTATTGAATGAAATTCTTATGTGAGCCACGGAACTTTATAATTAGTGTGATTCATTGAAATAAAACGAATTTAAACGGATTTTATCGCGGTTCTTTATTTTATTTTGGTCCCGATGCGACGTTTCGAAAGCTTTTCATCCTTCGTGGTCACGGGGTGGACCGCGATAAAATCCGTTTAAAATCGTTTTATTTCAAGGAGTAATTTTCGCGTAAATGTAAGAAATCATAGTGTGATTCAGGTATGGTTTGTCATACATGCCTCTTGTCTGTCCTAGTTTCCGTCATTGGGTAGGATATTTAAAAACCCGAGGAACAGCGGGAAAAAAACAAAGGCTATTATTCTATTAATTAACATATGTATTAAAATATAACGATATGGATAACAAGTGGGATTTTACGCAGGAAATGTCCAGGGGATTTTGAGGGTTTTTCTGAAATATAAAATAGGTATAATAATAAACACACTTATCTTAGAATATACATTATTATTATATTACTATCTGCGGTAGCTCGTAATTGGCTTATTCATTGTATTCATTTCATCAAATATTACTGATAGCTGTGAGGCATCCAAATAAAATAAATAAATTTTTATACTACTAACTTTGGCTCGCGGATTCGCCCGCATATGTCTTTTTCTCGGAATAAAACGTGGCCTATGTCTTAACTCTTAATCTAGATAATGGTTTACCGTATGCCAATTTTCATCCAAATCGATTTAGCCGTTAAAACGTGATTGATTAGCAAACATTCACAAATCACAATCATCCAAACTTTTACATTTAATTTTGTAATATTAGTTTGATAAGAAATAAAAATTATTAGGAAGTAGGTTAGAATTCGTAAACCTATAAGCGCAGTGGGCGAGTACCCAGCTATGAAGCCAGAAGCCTTGGGTTCGATTCTTGCACCGAGTTACCGAGATAAATGTTTGTGTGATCCACAAATATTTATTTCGAGTCTGGGTTTTGTGGGACCGCTAGTCCCTCGTAGTTCCTTATACCCACGATACCGGTTAACCTAGTGTAGGGCCAGGAGTAAGTGTGTCACTTTTGGGTGTGTTATTATACATTTTATAATAACACACCCAAAAATATCACGTTTAAAACTTTTAAAGTCGGTTAGTTATATTTTTTAGTTTATGTCTTTAATATTCAGTTCAAAAGTTTTAATTTTTTTTATTTTTAGTAAAATACTACGGCTCAAGAAAACGGGGAGTGCAGTCTGACGAAATTATTTTCTTTTAATTCTTTGTAATCTGCTATTAGCGGCTAACTGACTACATTGTTTCAAATACCTACCAAGGGCCGTGTGCCAAAACAGTCATAGCCCGCGTCACTTTTCCCGTAGCTCATTACAAGTGTAAATTAATAGGAAAGTGGAACGCCAAACAATATTTCATTCTTTAGTTCTGATTGTACAAAAACAATTCTTTACGATTTCGACTCAATCACGAAGTTAAACAGCATTCTCAGCATGCCTTATCGTACAGTCAATCAGAATTTGGTACTTAGAGAACACATAAACCTGGAAATATCGCATTATTCAACACTTGTAATGAGACAATCAGCTCTTGTATGCCAGTTTATGGTAGTTATATATATTATTCGTTTAGTACATTAGTTCCTAAAGTGGTCCAGGAGTCCACGGGAGATTCGACGGGGTGTACGTTGGCGTGACAAAAAATGGGGGTTCAAGGTAGATTAGGGGGAATGTGGTAGAAATTTAGCTACAGGGGGTCCACCGGAACAAGCTACATTTTGAAAGTGGTCTATGCGGAACAAGTCTGGGAACCTCTGGTTTAGTAAATTATAAGATTTTTATTCGTTCATAATAAACAACGTCTTTTTATGTCGTATTGTATGAGGAAAATACTATCGCTCGGACGCCGGACGTGGGGCTTACCCCGAGCACATGTTTATTTCCTTTTGGGATTTTTATAGTAATTTTTTTCGGTATGCTGCTTCATTATCGCTTGTTTTATCTGCAAAGTGTACAATGTAAACAAATTTATTTTACTTTAGTTTTACAAGTGACACAGCCACGGTGTATGTGTGTGTGTACAGTTTTGTCTTCAACGTGAATGCGTCGGTTCAACCGCGTTGTTATCTCTGTCTCACAAGTAGCAATTTGCTGTTGCGTTTCGTACGATAAGTGAGATATTCGGAGGCCCAAAATATAATTTTCGCCATCGTGATCCCTCGATTATCTCTTTAAGATCTGCAATGCCTTCATGATTCTTCAGGTGCTGTGGGCGTTAATGGATGGTGTAGACCAATTACCATCACATAAGCCGCTCGTTTGCTGACCTCTGATATAAAAAAAACAACTTATTACTCAATACCTTTTATTATGATGTTAATAAAAGTAGGGACGTATACAACTTAGTTTTATCATGATATGGAACTATGCCAGCCAGCATTAGGTACAAATCTTATGCATGATATTTTTTTTTGTGCTTATAATGAGCATAGATATATCCGAATACGGCAAGTCACGACGGGAGACTTGTTGCCAACTTATAGCTCACTATAAAAGCCGGAAGCGATCTGACGCATTCAATCATTAGTCGGTATGACGCCATCGGAGGTCTATTTTATTTACGTCACTACCATAATAAAGCAATTTTTCGGAGAGTAATGGTGCTGCCACACCGATGTTATAAAATGTTTACAAACATTTTCTAACATTAAAATTGTTACATTTTGTTAGGAATTGTTAGATGTTTTAAGTGCTCCCACACCGACGGAAAATGTTTGCAAACATTTTCTAACATTTTATAAAAAAAATTAACATTTTATAACATTTGAAAACATGACATCGGCCCTTCTTCTTCTTCTTCTTCCCTTCTTCTTCTCTTTCACCATAAACCTCGCTACTGGGGTTGCCAACATTTTTTTCGGATGAATATAGTAATTTTCAAAATAAGGTATAACAAATACATTACACCAGAAATATTGTAAAAGATAAAAATATATGATAGTTAGTTATTTATTTAAAGTTTTTTTTTTACTTGCATCAATATAATAAAAGTATCGTATTGTGATTTATTATATTCAAAATTTAAATGTATCTACATACAGTTATTTGGCGTCCATTTGAGCATTAACATAAATCATAACTGTTGACAGTTCGGATTTGTTGTTAGATTGTTGTTGATACTATATATTTAACTGAAATATAGTTGATTTGCGTACTATATATTTTTCTAACAATATAATTATTACGTAAACCCGAAATATAGTACAATCCTCCTACTATCCTACTAATATTATAAACGCGAAAGTTTGTAAGTATGGATGGATGGATGTATGTTTGTTTGTTACTCTTTCACGTAAAAACTACTGAATGGATTTTAATGAAACTTTACAATAATATAGCTTATACATCAGAATAAGACATAGCCTACTTTTTATCCCGGGAAAAGCAGATCACGCGGGCGGAGCCGCGAGCAAATGCTAGTGTCTATATAATTATATCTCCTATAATTACTTAACTAATCTAAGATACAAAATTAAGTTAGATGTACAGAAGTAGGTCACTGGGAACCCTTTAATACAGCTATAGTAGACCTTATAGGTTTAAATTAGTTATTACTTATTGAAATAAAACAAATTTAAACGGATTTTATCGCGGTTTTTTATTAATTTTGATCCCGACGTTTCGAACCCGTTTAAATTAGTTTTATTTCAATGACTAACATTCGCGTAAACGTAAGAAAACATTAGTTATTACTTAGTTTCTTAAACAGCCTTTATGCTTCTTGCGTTGGCATAGGATAAAAAGTTAATACTTGATTTTCTTTCGCAGTTTACGGAAATTTGTTGGAGGACGACCTGCGCGGCGATACGTCTGGCAACTTCAAGAGGCTGATGACGTCACTGTGCATGGTAATTATACTCTCACACAATGATATATTAGGTCACGTTTACAAGGTGGTGGATATAGGTGGTAGAGCCACGCTGTAGACAGTTTTGTCTACAGCATGAATGGGCTGGCTCGTCCGGGTCGTTACCACTGTCACACAGGAAACCGACGTAAAGTAGCAGCTTGCTGCTGCGTTTCGTACGGTGAGTGAGATATCCGGAAGCCCAAATCCCCTCCCCTTCCCAATCCCTAATTTTCCCTTTCCTTTAAGGTCGGCAACGCGCCCATGATTCTTCTGGTGTGGGCGTACATGGGCGGTGGAGATCACTTACCATCAGGTGACCCACTTGCTCGTTTCCCGGCCTATGCTATTAAAAAAAAAATGTAGATGGCAGGTATTGGATGGATACGGGTCGCCCAAGGCCGGGATGGTTGGCGCTCACTTGGGGAGGCTTACGTTCAGCAGTGGACGGCAATAAGTTGAGATGATGACATCCCTCGTATGCGAGAGGCCGTCTGTGTTGGTACCACCGCTTTCTCTATTTCTGCCACCAAGGAACAGTGTGTAAGCACTGTTGTGTTTCGGTTTGAAGAACATTATTCAATTGTATTACATCGGTTTAGTGTCTTGATATACACCTGAGTTATGCCAAATTAAACCAGCTTGGCATCGACTGGCTTCCTCGAGGAGATTGACCCCCTAGTTTGAAGAACATTGAAGCCAATGAAAACTCGTTAGAAAACAAATAATATATGTACATATTCAAATAAAAAAAAACTATTTTTCTGTAATCCAGGGCAACAGATCCGAGGACTTCCATGTCGATCAAGAAAAGGCGAGGGGAGACGCAAGGAGCTTGCTTCAAGCTGGTATGTGTGCAGTTTTATTCATTCCTTAGTGTCTTGTTAAAAATATATTAGCCTTTTTAACCGAATTTCGAAAAAGAGGAATTCGGCGAGTTTTTTTGTTTTTTTTTTTACAAATTTAATTGAATGACGAGACGAGCAAGTCGGCTCGCCCGAAAGTAAGCGCCACGCCTGCCCGTAAACAGAAGTAACACCACACAGAACTTTGATTTATAAAGCACTGCATGGCGCTGAATTGCGTTCGTCACCGCGAGACACAAGATGTTAAGTCTAATAACGTCCAGTAATTTCACTGGCGTCAATTTCCTACCAACCGAAACAACAGTGCTTCCACACTGTTGTGTTTCGCTTGGCGGCAGAAATAGACAAACCGGTGGTACCAACCCAGACGGCCTCTCGCATACGAGGGACGTACCACCTTGTAAATGTACATCGATTATTAACACTCGGCTAAATAACACTTACCGCCTGTACAATAGTGTACCTACATCATTCTATTATAAGGTTAATCTATTGTTTTGAACTACAATAACCTACATACAACATACGTACAATATATGACTGTACATAGTGGTTTGTTTAAATAAAGCCACAACTACAAACAATGCGATTATTATATATACACATCATTAACATGATAATGAAAAAACATCCGTCCTTAAGTCAGACTTCCGATGGTCGCGTCACGGGCGTTAGTGAGGACGCGTTATCTTTACATATGTAGTATAAAATGAAGTCGCTTTCGCTGTCTGTTCGCTTAGATATTTTAAACTATTCAACGGATTTTAATGCAGTTTTCAACAATAGATAGAGTGATTCATGAGGAATGTTTATATGTGTATCACGTTATGAATAATTTTTTTTTATCCTGGCTCGGCAAAGTGACTACGCTACACCTGATGGTAAGTGTAGCGCAATCCAAGAATAGTGTCGACCAACGATAAACAATGTGTCCATCGTAGGTCGGCAAGATCATGCCGGCCTGCCAAAGGGCCAAGGAGGAGGGGAAGGAAAAAGCGATGGGAAAAGGGTTAGGATCAGCGGGCAAGGCCCCTGTGGAGAACCGGATATACACTGGCTGACCATGGAACGCGACCCACACAAGTTGGGCCACTGTGGCAGGTTTTAGCACCAGTGTACGGTGGTCGCTATCCGGTCGGATACAAGTATCCTCCCACCAGCAAAAGGGAGCAGGGCAGTGACATTCAGATGAAACCGCGAGGGACAGCTAGTAACTTATAAATATACGTTCTATGTAAATCTAAGGGGCATCATTCAACGTTTGCGTTACGTCACACGGCGTCATTGGTCGTCAACCTGAATTCTTGTATTGTATTGACTGTTGACAAATGAGAGCGTCACTGCACTGACGCAAAAGTCTGACGCGAGCATCGCAAGTCTGCCTTAACTAAGACAAGAATGAATGACTCACCGACCGGTAATATTGAGCAATAATGTATGATAAACGAATGAGTCACGAAATGACCGAGTAGACACCTAACGCATCAAACGTCTATGTTACGTACTGAAGTGATTCATTATCTTTAGAAACATCCGCCGTGAGTCGCGACCTTATAGTATATTAATAATGAATATGAACTAACCGTCCGTCTAGGATGTTTCTGCCTTGCTGTCGTGCGTCATAGCGTGATATACATATAAAGCTTACGGAACAAATTCTCTGTCCTCGACAAACGAATAGTTCCGACCTGATAGCTATCAAGTTATACAAAATTGACAGTTTCTGAGTATTTTAAAGGACCTATTGATTGTCGAAAGTATAAATTGCATAAAAAAATGCTACATAACATTTCAGCCCACATCACTTAAAACCTTTTTTACTTTTGTATTGATTCGTCATAAGCGCTATTTCAATTGCCTGCATAATTAATAAACTATTTCAATTCATCTTATAATTAACTTAATGATGGCTTGATCATTGATGACTGATCGATTACGCTCCCAAAGTTTTCTTCTCGGAGGGAGAGTCGTAATTTATTTTTCCCCGCTCAGCATGGGAACAGGATTTGTACTTTATGGTGCTGCCACACCGGTGTTAGAAAATGTTATATAACATTTTATAACAGCGGTGTGGCAGCATCATTTAGTAAACATTTCTTAACAATTTGTAACATTTTGTAACATTTATTAACATTTTTTACCCGCGGGCGGCGGTACTTTTGAGAGCGGCGCCGTCAAAGAAGGCGTCAAAGAAGCCGTCAAACAAGGGCCGATGTCATGTTTTCAAATGTTATAAAATGTTAGAAAATGTTAAAAAATGTTAGAAAATGTTTTTTTAACATTTTATAACATCGGTGTGGCAGCACCATTATAAACAAAGAAAATTTTTCTCAATTTTGAGGTGGCCCGCTCGAATTTTAAATAAATTATCTATCAAATAGAGTATGTAGTTCCAACGGATTTTTTTATTTTGGTCCAAAATCGTAAAAAGCATCCATGAAAAATTGTCGGATATGATTTTTTTTAATCCTCTTTCATTCTAATAAAATAGTTAAAAAAAACTAAAAACACGCTTTTATAAAAAGTCTAACTAAAAAAAAATAGAAAATAAATTAAAGGAAAACAATGTATTTTATTGTAAAATAAAGCGTGGGTGCTTTTTAAGATACTATCTAAATGATAATCCTACTCATATCTGTCAATACAATAAATATAACTATTGACACCATGCACCCACGCTTTTTTTTTACAATAAAATACATTATTTTCCTTTAATTTATTTTCTGTTTTTTTTAGTTAGACTTTTTATAAAAGCGTGTTTTTAGTTTTTTTAAACTATTTTTAATTTTTAATATTTTAGTTAAAATAAAAATATATTGTAGCAGAGAGTATAATTTTAATTTTAAACCCGAATATCAAAAAAGCACCATCTATTGGTGCTCTTAGATACTACGATATTCCCTATAATTAACGAAGATCCAGAGAGTACAATTTTGATTCCTAACCCGAATATCAATAATTAATTAAATTAAATTATTGTTATTACATATTATTATTAAAATATTTTTTTTTTCAAATTAGTGTATTGTCATCGGTCCTCGATAAATCTACAAAGTTTGAACGAAATCTGGCCGTTTAAAGTGGGTCAAAATCGCGCCCAAAGGAGTCGGTTTCAAACATACAAACATACAGGTGAAGTTAATAAAAAGCGTGTAAAAAGAAAGTGCATTTCATTTTAAGTCAAATGTACTTTCTTTTGTTTTTTATCCTCTTTCATTCTAATACAAAAGAAAGTGCTTTTCATTTAAAACAAAAAAAAAACTAAATGTACTTTCTTTTGTTTTGTTTTTTTTTTCGACCCACCCTATTACGTATCATTGTCCGTTTGCAGGTGAGCTCCGTCTCGGCACAGACGAGTCGGTGTTCAACGCGGTGCTGTGCTCGCGTTCGTTCACTCAACTGGCGGCCGTGTTCAACGAGTACCGCTTCCTCACCGGACACGACATCGACGACGCGATCAAGGCGGAGTTCTCCGGTGATCTCGAGAAGGCACTCAGGGCTATTGGTGAGTGTCCTGTTTACGCTGTTGTCTTCTTCGATCTGCCCTTATCGCACTCGCAGTAGGGTTGACGCAATTTTTAACACCGCTTCCTCACCGGACACGACATCGACGACGCCATCAAGGCGGAGTTCTCCGGTGATCTGGAGAAGGCACTCAGGGCTATTGGTGAGTGTCCTGTTTACGCTGTTGTCTTTGTCTTCCACCTGTCCTTATCCCACTCGCGGTAGGGTTGGCGCAATTTTTAACACCCTGTGTAATTTAATGTTTGTTTGTATGTTGAGGGTAATCTATGGTACTGGACTGGAGTTTAAAAAAAATAATATAGTTTTTTTACTCAATTGGCGCTAAAATGATTAACCAATAATTATTATTAATCCATTCATTATCATATATTCATTATAAACGTGCAAATGGGTCTGATAAATCCGATGTTCGAATCCAAGGGGTTGCTTTAGTATCCGGTTGCAAGCGAAATAGTGCGGGAGGGGTGGGAGGGGGTTGAGGGGGGTAGGTACAACCCCCCCTGAAAGGGGGGAGGTGCGGAAATCAATAGTTTAGGAGATATGATTTTTTTAAATTTCCAGGTTTTTGCTTACAATATTTTAGCACATATTGATATTTTCTATGTGGTCACGGGCTATTTTTCATCGGGAGAAGGAGGAAAGTCACAGTTTACTTTATATTCAATGTTAAAAAAAATCTGTAACAAAAATTGCTTATGAAGCAAGTAATAATAACAAGGCGTAGTTGCCGGGGCTACTACTTTTTGGGTGGTTTAAAAAAAAATAACCACGAAGGGGATGGCAGGGTCTGCTCGCTCGCTTCGCTCGCTCATTAGACCCTGCCATCCCTTTCTAACCTAAATTGTCCGAGTCGGGGTGCTCCAAATCCCGAGCTCGGTTCGCTCGCTAACGCGTGCATAAGCCTCACATAGTCTATGGTGTTGTAAAGAAAAAAATGTTCCAGTAACGCGAGCACAATATATTAAGCGTTTAGTTTTTATATAACTACTTGCCAGAAAGAGACAGAATTAGTCGCGTTCCACGTTCAATGACATTTGTCTCTTTCTAATTCAATATTAGTATGTTTACAACTGTAATAACCTACAAAACTTTAAAAATTAATTTCACGAAAACTATGCATTTCCGCATAATAAACTGCTAGCATTTGTTAATACGGACTAGTGTCTAACGTTTACCATAAAAATTATCAGCAAAATCCTGCACCCGGATACTAAAGCCAACCCGAATTCAAAAACCGGGTTGTTACAACTGTCTCACAGAAGCCTAATCTAGATACAAAATATGTCAAGAATAAACATTTTTTTTTATTTTAAACACCCAACAGTCACACACATAGTCCTAACCCCACTGTAATGTACCAGTCTTATATCATGGGTATCAGGAATTACGAGAGACTTTCGGTCTCACTACATCCAGACCAGAAACAAATATTTGTGGATCATCATCATCAGCCACAGGACGTCCACTGCTGAACATAGGCCTCCCCCAAAGATTTCCAGACCGCCCTGTCGGAAGCGGCCTGCATCCAGCGACTTCCTGCGACCTTCCTTTTTTTTCCTCGCCAACCCGCCTGCCAAGCGTGGGGAGTAGTGGCAAAACCTCCCAAATGAATCATTCATGCTATAAAAAAATTGGCGATAGCGCGAGTCTATCGTATGCATTATTTTACGCCATATTTATCTAGCCTATTTTTATTCCTGCGACCTGTATCAGGCCGTCTGTCCGTCTTGTAGGTGGATCAATCGAAACAATTTTAACCCCCGTTTATACAAGTATACTTATCAACATCAATGATTTTTCCAGTGAAAATAGTCCGCAACAAGCCGTTGTTCTTCGCCGAAAGCCTCCACAAGTCGATGAAGGGTCTCGGCACAAACGACAGACAACTCATCCGCATCATGGTGACGAGGTGCGAGGTCGATCTCGGGGACATCTCAGACATGTTCCAGAACAAGTATGGTGAGACGCTGCAGAGCTGGATAGAGGTACATATTGTATACTCTTAGTAATGACTTTTTCGAAATAATTCGTATTATATCATTTAATAAGGAAACGCTGATTTAAAAAAAAAAAGGAACTCGATGACCTTAATTCTTTACCTTTTTTTTACTTTTATATTTACCATAAGTTTGTTAAACTTTATGGTTGCTGAATTTCGTAATTGAATAGAGGTACATGTTGTATACTATTATATAGGAATACATCCGTTATATATATATAGACTGCCTGGGTGGCGTAGTTGTGTTGCGTACGTAATATTTACCACAAGTTTGTTAAACTTTATGGTTGGTGAATTTCGTAATTGAATACATATTGTACATATTGTATACTATTATAATATAGGCATATATCCGTGATATATATAGACTGCCTGGGTGGCGTAGTTGTGTTGCGTACGCGGTGCGATTGCTGTGCTGAGGACGCGGGTTCGATCCCCGGGTCGGGTAAAAGTGATATTGGGTTTTCTATCACGAAATTCTAAGCTATCAGCCCGGAGTCAGGAATTTGAAAATGCTATTATAATTGATGCGCACCGCTGATAATTTGTAGAGCGACGCTGTAGAAAATGTTGTCTACAGCATAAATAGGCCGGCTCGACCGGGTCGTTGCCAATATCTCACAGAAAATCGACAGACAGCTTGCTGCTGCGTTTCGTACAATGAGTGAGATATCCGGAGGCAAAAAAGGATGCAAATATGCAATAACATGTTGAGAAAAAGACGTTAAGTCTCATAACGTCCAGTAATTTCACTGGCTTCAATGTTCTTCAAACCGAAACACAACAGTGCTTACACACTGTTGCTTGGCGGCATAAATAAACCAACCAAACAACCCAGACGGCCTCTCGCATACGAGGGACCTACCGACCACCTTGTACATCGGCGGTTCTTAACGTGACAAGACGATTGTTTATTTGTTTATTTAAACATTTGTGTACTTTGTTTATTTAAACATTTATGTACTTAGTTTATTTAAACATTTATGTGCTTTGTTTATTTAAACATTTATGTACTTTGTTTATTTACAGGGCGACTGTTCCGGTCACTACAAGAAGTGCTTGCTGGGTTTGTTGGGGCTGTACTAAACTCTCAAACTCATTTATTCTCATTACAACTATATTTACAAGCATTAAAACGTTTAAGATTTATAATTAAATTGGTTTACGCCGTCCGCTTGATCTGGTGTTTCGAAAATCTCAATAGAACTTGTATTATACAATTATTTTTTTTTATAAAATTCTACAAAAATATTATTAATGTGTATCTCATTTTTAAAGTTTAATTGAATTTGGTAAATGTGAATGAATAATTATGTAATGACTTTTTCGAAATAATTTGTTGATATTTGTATTAAGAGCATCATTCAATAGAAAAACGCTGATTAGTTAAAAAAAGAAACACTCGCTGACCTTAATTCTTTACCGTTTTTTTTACTTTAATATTTACCAGAAGTTTATTAAACTTTATGGTTGGTGAATTTCATAATTGAAATAATAAATTAATTTCATATTCTTTTTTAAATTATAAAATTCTGTATTCAATTTAGAAATTGTTCACAATAGGACGTATGCGCAAAAAAAAATTATGCATCTTAATTATTGGATGATTAAAAAGTATCTAAAACTGTTTGATAAATGTAAAGAAATTATTCTGAAAATTTCGGTTTGATCCGAAACATATTTCATAAAACTTAGGTTATTTTTTTGATAACGGCAAAGACCTAGCCCTCGATATTATGTGTTTGCTATTAGTTACTGCCAAGGTGCCGATATTTTCTGATAATACCATTTTATAAGAAAAAAATAACTATTACTTATAGAAAAATCTTTATACGGTAATAAACATAGTATGATTTAAATCGCTTGTTTCGCAATGTGTAAGTAAACGTTACTTTTCAAGTAAAATATTATAAGACAGTAAAATTTAATTGGCTGTCTTATACGTTATTTGTATGTCTAGTACGAGTTACAAATACGTTCATAGTTTTAAAAAAAATACTATTGACGAAGTATCAAACTAGTAATACAATATACTGTAAAATAGGAAAAACAGTCGCTAGAAAAATAATCTCGTATTCGATTAATATGATATAAAATCAACCATACTAGCAATTTTTATTCATCATAGTTCCCACAAATACATAATACTTCTTCATGTACGGAGCGTAAACGACAACTGTCACAGTTTTAGAAAACTATCAAAACTTGTACTAGGCTTACTGGTCGATAAAAAATTATAGTACGTTGTGAAACAAGCAATAATCAAAACAATACTTATGTCAATAATATTCTTATGAAACAAATTATGTATCGGTTAGTTTATAACTTATAGACTGCGTTTTCTCTTATAATAACTATTAGGCTTTATTTTTCAAAATTTATTAAACCATGTGTTTAAGTACATTGCTATAGGTTACGATTTTACATTTAAAGTAATCATTCCCGCAGTTCCTTCAGTGTCTTATGTTTACTAAATAGTGCCTTTTAACAAATCGTGCCTGATATACGCAATTAATCAAGAATATGTGCCTTAAACCCCATTTAGATGAGAGTTCATCGCATGGCGCAGACAAGAATAGATAGATAGTAACTCTTTATTGTAGACACACACATAAAAAAGAAAACAATGATAGACAAAAACAACAAGTAAAATAATTAGAAAACTTGATTACGAGGCCCCGTCATATAGTCTAAAAAAAATAATCATACGACGCGACCTTCTAATTACAGTTTTGTTATTTTCTCACCTATGGCGTTCGAGGAACTTGCATCTAAATATGGCTTATCAGGTCAAAATATTTTTTTCGCGATATTATATTAAAACGCTTGGGACGAAAAATATGACTCGTACAGGCGAATAGCGTTCCAGGGTCAGTCGGTGTATATCCAGTGACCTATGACCGGCATAATTCTGGCTATCGTTAAAGACGTAAATTATCGCGACGTTCGACATTATTGCACTGTACCTAGATTCAGTATGGTCACAATGCCGTGCCAGAATAAAAAATACAATTAATACAGGACAATACGCCCCAAGTAACCATAAAAAAATAATCAAATGTAATGTTCTTGATCATAAATGATTCGAAGAATCTATCGGACCAGCTACCTACTCGCCGCTCTCAGTCTTAGCTAGCGCTATCACTACTAAAATGACTAGCTAGACTAACATTACTATGATAAATTATCTCGATTAAATCTGACTAGCTATCGGCCTAGTCTCGACTAGCCAAGATTATGCGACTAGTTCTTCTTTTTAATTTATAGCTTCGCATTATTATGCATTTCGCAAATGACAAGTATGATTTATTCTCAAGTCTTCACAAAAAAGATGAAATATGGGTGTGGACGTTTTCTAGGTCATGTTGGAGTTTTGGTGAATTCGTTCCAGTGCGATGCTTGATTCACTTATTTAAATATTTTCATACATTGTTCATCACCGTCAATGTTTATTGCACAAATCCACACCACTTTTATACAACAAACACAACTTTAAACTAGTTTTTGAAATAAACAAAAATAAGCGATAAACCGCACCATCAGAATTCCCGTCAAAACCCCATGAGACTAGTTGCAGCATAAATCATAAGTCAGCGCATAAGCGGAATTATGGAAATGTATTTTTACTAACTAGATTAAGAGACTGCCCATCCTTTTAAATGCGAGTATTTTTCTACTTGATGTATATTGAAGCGAAATGCGACGCAGCGCAATTGGTAAGCCAAATTACAAAGGCAGACTTCCAATGGCCGCGTCAAACGACAGACGCCCACGTCAGTGACGTCAACATGTAAAACAGGGAGACTATTCATCGCTTACGTCATTACTGACTGGCGTTTTCGGTTGACGAACGTCCGCGTCAAACTTTTCCCGCCACAATAAGAATATCCATTTAATAAATAAATAAATACACCTAACATTCACATACATAGTCCTGACCCCACACTAAGATACGAGTCTTGTGTCGTGGGTATCAGGAACTACGAGAGACTTTCGGTCTCACAACACCCAGACCCCGAGACAAATATCTGTGGATCACACAAATGTTTGTCTCGGTGCGGGGATCGAACCCGCGGCCTCTCGTTTCACAGCCGGCTACTCGCCCGCGGCGCCACGGAGGCTGTCAAACTTTAATATTATGAAAGACCGTTTTTCCAATGTTTCTCGTAGAAAGTTGTTCAGGTTTATGGGAAGAATACACCTTTAGCTGACTCCATCGTCTTGCAAATCATATTGCCAGATATTACGGAATCTTCTTTGCGTACAGTGCTTTGTGACTACGCGTCAACATACGCCTCGCGTTTGATCGGAATATAAATCTATACAGATTACAATACGTCACAAATATGTGCCAATAACGAACAAATATGTACACTGTACAGTATACTATGATTAATGTTGTGCTTCAGAAATGTTCTATTACAAAGTTACGAACATAACATTGTGATCTATTATAGATCTGTTATATTAGTTGATACTATGTTCTCTCTGTAGGGACTGACCAGCCTTGGACGCCTATTGTTTACATATACAACGTGATACAGAAAGATCATATTTATGGGTCGTTACATACACCTGAAAAACAATCTAGACATCCTAAAATTTCACGATTATTTTAATCACTCGTTTATTATTATCGATAAGATAGATCACATTACTATAAAATATGTGAAATGCGTAAGCGAGAATGACAATGCTAGAGAGAGACAAAACCTCATCTATATTTAATATTGTCCAAAGTTGCGAGTCAAATAACGACATGCTACTCATTCTATAAAAAAGAAAATGCTATGTTATTAGGTTTTATACTACGGGGTGTGAAATACAGTAATACCCCGGACTTACGCGATAGGTGGGACCGAGCTATAACCGTGTAAGTCGAATTCGCGTAAGTCGGGGTACAACTTTGCATGCACTTTTGAGTGACATCATTTGAGGTTATCAATAAAACACAACGTACGTAAAACAATTCAATGCGGAACACGTTCGAACCTGTCGTAAACGGACCACTAACATGGCGAAATAGGAGAGCTGACGCGATCGGCTATTAAAAAGAATAACCGCGTATCTCCGAATTCGCGTAAAACGGGGTAGCGTAAGTCGGGGTATTACTGTACTTTTATCGTGTATTTTAAGTGGCTTATATTTTACCACAAATTTCTGTAACACGCTGTATACTAATTCGTAAAATATTAAGATTGTCGAGGTGCATAATTTTAATATCGTTGTATTGTATATTTTATATAAATATATTTATATATGTTTTCTATATGATTATTCATTTAATGGGTGTTTATCTGCTATTGCTAAGTGTTCGGAGATTAAATTTTTTATATTCTTGCTACATCCCACCAAATGCTCGTATAGGACCCATGGACAGGTCCGAATAAATTGTTCTCATGTTTGCATGAATGTTGGTATCTGTAATTCCTAGTTTAACCACCAAAACCTGCAATAATCATGCGAGACCTCGTCCCATTCACAGATGTATATCTAATAGATGACGCAAGTAACTTACGTAAACGTACTTCGCGACAAATCGGAACGAAGTCCTAGTGGTAGGGGAGCCCAAGCGGGGATTTCGGGATTTACTAAAGCGCGACAGATTAATATACAGGGGGATACCTTGTACCAGGTTAAGTACCTCCACAAAACATGAGACCCATATAAGGCCGCCCGTGAAGGATACAGGATCAGATTAGTAAAAAAAAATTGACCATCAGAAATTCTCGAGCGCGTCAGATTAAGGTAGGGTGAGTTAATTACATCCTAAAAAGTGTATATTCCACTAATCTGACAATTTGAGAGTGACGTAAAAAAAGCGGAGGGCAACAAAGTTGTAAAAAAAAAACGTCATCTCGACATTCTCGAGCGTAGCTAAATTTTTTTTTATTTTGAAGGAAATAATTGAAGAATAATGAAAAATATATAATCTGACGATTTCCGCAAGCCGAAATAACAAAAATTCGTCGATAAAGTTAAATGCGTGCAGTTGCGTGATGCCTACATTTCCTTCTCCGCGTTTCTATTCCTCTCTCACTCTTTCTATATCTATTACTCTCTCACTCCGTCCCCACTCTGGTTTCTGTTGCCATGACGCCATCATTGATCATAAAGACTCGTGGCATACTGTTTACAACGTGTTTGCAATATAATTTTTGGAATAACTTTTAACCGGCTTTATCGATCAACTTCAAAAACTAATCCGCCTTTGAGCTTGAAAAACCACGTCGATCGCCACCAAGCTGGTCAAAAGCGGTTGATTCGTTCGAGAGATATCGTGAACGAAAGAAACCCGAAAAAGTGTTTTTTCGGGATTACTTCGAAATTTGTGGTTCGATCAATTAAAATTGCAAAATTACTTATGAGGATGATAAAACTGCATCGAATGCCGCCAACCGCGTGAAAATCGGTTGATCCATTCAAAAGTTATTGCGGATTGAAAATTCCAAAAATAGTGTTCTATGAAACTTCTATCAGACTTTCGAGCTGGGAGAGCTCAAATGCATAGAAATATTATTTCTTTGAACTCAGCGAGCTCAAAATATCACATAAATTATATTTTGAGCTCAAAAACGTCATAAGTACAATTTTAAGAGCCCAGGAATGGAATTAGCGGGAAGTTGCAGGGATGGCCTTTAAGGTGAACCGTTTTTCTAATTTTTTTTTGTCAGATCAGGCCAATCCCTCTAGATAATCGTCAGATTATGAGGCAGTACGTTTAGAACATAAAGATGAACTATATATATCTTAATCTGACGCGCTTGAGTATTTCAAAATGGCGAATTTTTTTTGCACATTATGAAAATGGCCGCGAGTTTGCGTCCCATCGAAATCATCAGATTAGTGAATGAGAGCTTTTTTTTGGTGCACTTAACACTCCCTTAGAAAATCTGACGCGCTCGATTAATTTTTTTTTTTTTTCATTTTCAACTCTTAAATACAACCACCCGCATCATGCAAACGATCAGATTAACATACGTACATTGTTAAAAATACGTAGGGCATTGATGCTATCAATATCTGACGCGCTCGAGGATGTCCATGCAACAGTTTTTTTTTACATATTTAAAAATCTATAGCCGCTTCCCCCACCGATGTAAAGGTATATATCATATAACATTTTTTTCTTCATATCATCTAAGCTTTGCATCCCAATAGGTCTCTACGCCTCTCGAGTAAATCCCCATTTAGCATCGTGGCCTCCCCTACTATAGGCAAAGTCCATTGAAAATTTCCGTGGCGCAGTTGCCAAGTAGCCAGCAGTTGAAATATCGCGAGTTCGATCACAACGATTAAGACAAATGTATATGTGATCCACAAATATTTATTTCGTGCTTATCCGTAACACCCTGGTTGTTTCTAAAACCCACGATACATATAAACTATTTTAGAAACTATTTTGTAAACTATGCGAGTTACTGCATAGTTTACAAATTATGGTCAAATGGTTCCGTCTTAAATGTTCACTTTTTTATTTTTAGAATATGCTCCATAATAACACATATAATGATCTGTGAACATTTCGGCTGGCTATATATTAGTGTTCAAAGTCCTTTAATGGTAGAACGGACAAACGCCATAGCCCTACTTCCGTTGGTACCCAAAAAATGTGGCACGCTTGGTTTTCATTCTGGTTGACAAACTTGCGTCGTCTATTTATATCTATGCCTATGGTTAAGTTAAATTTAATTTTTTAATTATACAGTTAAGCATTTAATTATTTTCTTATGAAAATGACGCTGTACTTTAGTTTTAAGTAAATAGTAATTAAATTACATACTTACTTTTTAAACGTAGTGCGTACGCTTTGGCTTCATATTACAAAGGAAACTAGTAATCGCCAAATTATTTACATAAATTAAATTTTATATGTAAAGGCTTTGTGGATTTATACAATTGTATGTGCTTTATTCTATGTTCTCTGAAGATAATGAGAAATAAAATATTCTTATTAAAATTATATTATTGTTTTTCTTACCCTTCCTGATAGAACTACTTTCTTCCTAAGTTAGAACTTCAAAATCCGGATAGCATGCATTTATATACATTAAGGAATTTCAAGTGAGATGAGTAAAAATAATAGGAGGAATGATCACTTTCAAACTAATTTATTTTACTCACAAAGAACAAACTCGTGTCAGGAATAACAAATGGTAGGCCTTGCTTTAATTGCACTTGTACACACTTAATATGATTAACTACGACAGAATTACTACTGCTGTAAGAGTCAGCCAAGCAGAAGGCTTGACTACCATAATAACGACCACGACTGGGACTAAGGTCCTTACTACGCGATGACGGAATGCGAACTGTCCCTGTCGAGTCGTGCGCCACTCTATACATTTTTAGGCGTATCTACCCGAAGACAATTTCATAAACACCGTTCGCAAAGATTAATAAAAATTAACACCTAACTATACTGTATGACCCCGACTGACCGACCGATTGAAAATACATTTATTTTTCAATTCAAAACATTGAAAACATACTCCTAAATCTTTACATAAAATGAAGTCGGTTCCGCTGTCTGTTCGCTTAGATCGTTTAAACTATTCAACAGATTTTAATACAGTTTTCAGCAATAGATAGAGTGATTCATGAGGAAGGTTTATATGTATATCACGTTATGATCCATGGGGGTAGGGCAGTAAAGTGCAGGTGAAACTGTGAGAGACGGCAAGTAATTGATAAAACGCAATTACGTCGTTCTTTTGTGTGAGCGAATTATATTAATTGATTATGATAACTTCATGACTTCGAATTTTTCATCGAGAATTCACTTAGGCGGCTTCCTCGACGATTTTCTCAGCTATTAAATCTAGCCATTAACTCATTACTGTTATAAATCCAGCAGCCTGACAGCCTCTGTGGCGCAATGGACGAATAGCAAACTGTGAAACCTGAGGCCGCGGGTTCGAACCCGCACCAAGACAAATTTTTGTCTGATTCACAAATAATTGTTTCGGGTCTGGGTGTTGAGACCGAAAGTCTCTCGTAGGTCCTGATATCCACGACACAAGGTGTGTAGGTTTACTACGGCAGGTTTTACCATCATGTGCACGGTGGTCACTATCGGGGCGGATATGAATATACTACTACCAGAGACAGTAAGGGTATCGAGAACTATGAGGAACAGACGGTTCCACAAACACCATAATCTTTATTTCTAAGCCTTAATATGCTCTTAAATAAATTACGTTAAAAAAAAATCATAGCGCATTTTAGTTTCTCTCCAGCAAATTGCCCTTTGAAGGACATTTAATTTTGTTGAGTGACACTAAGAACTTAATTTTTACATAAGAGCCTACACATCACTAATCAATCGGTAAACCTTAGGTGAGCTATTTATTCCATTCAGGCTTATCAAGAGTTTTACTTTACAATACGTAGATATTAAATTGATACTGGTATATTCGAAATATAAAACTTGTTTCTCTGCAATTTTTACTTAAGAATGCTTTATATAGGTGCGGAGGGATTTCTTGCACACTAGACGTTGCGAGATCGTAAATAGTTTTAAGTGCTCACTTCGGCTTAGGGAATGCACAGGAAGTACTAGAAGTGCAGATAAAAGTGCCTAGATATGTAGGTAGGTATACTATATTATACCTACAGTAACTAGTTACGGGTACGTTTTATTTAAAATATTTTTTTTTATCCGAGCACGGCAAAGTGATTGCTACGTAGCGTACTGCAATCCAAAAAACCAGCGACCACCAACAAACATTGAGTTTATCGGTGATAACCAGAGTCATGCCGGCCGATATAAATGCTTCTTCCCTCTTCGGAGAGGAAAGAAGCAAATCGAGGAGCCTGCGACAGGACAGGCGGATGACCGATGCAGGCACAGTGATACAAGGATGTACCTCTATATCCGCCCCAATCAACCATCAAGTCGTGTCACAAGCCCCTCGGGAGAACCGGATATACAATAGCTGATCTTGGAACGCGATCAACATCAGGCGTGTGAATCACGTGTGGACATATTTTCTATGTGGTGACTTTTTTACTTGGGTTGGTACCACCGCTTCGTCCATTTCTGCAGCCAATCAATGTGTATAGGCTTTGTTGTATTTCGGTTTAAGACATTAAAGCCAGTGTAATTAATTGGCATGATGAGAATAAGTCTCATCATAATCATACTTATGTATCATGATGAATGCAGTCCAGTGTCATGCAGCTCTTATATGCATGCATCATTGACTTTTCTAAGTTAGGTGTATGTTCATTGTACACTATCACTTGCTTCAACCGTAAATAAAACTTCGTGAGGTAACCTACAAACCTAAGATTGCCTCTATAAGAATTTCGAAGTGTGAAGTCTGCACACCCACATTAGGCTAAGTTGTGCACGGTAGTGGACCGTGTCTATTACAGGTACATATTTTCATTGGAAACTATAGCGCCAATATGTGAACTTTACGGTAGAGCGTTTTAAAGATTTTTTCCGATAAAAAATCACATAAATTTACCTACTGGATAATTTTCAGTAAACCTTATATTTTATTCAATCGATTTTTCCTTATTATCCTACTAATATGTATTATAAATGTGAAAGTTTGTTTGTTTGGATGTTTGTCCGTCAATCACGCTGAAACTACTGAACGGATTTTGATGAAATTTGGTATACAGACAGGGTATGAGCTGACTTGGGTGATAGGATACTTTTTTATCCCGGAAAAGCAGATCACGCGGGCGGAGCACCGAGCAAAAGCTAGTTACAAAATTAAATAAACAAACACGTAAACTTCACGTATTGGCGCCTTAATATTTGTGTCTAGTGAAGATTTTATTATTATATCTAAACATATTTTTCTTTGCGATGACCAGTTTCACCGTGGCAATAAAATGTATTAATTTTTTTATTGAACAAATACTGCATAGTAAACATATAGTAAGTTACTGTATAATAAAACGATAGTAAGTTTGATTTATTTTATTTTATTATTAGTTTTATTCTGATTAAAATCGTATTCACAAAGGTTTGTTCAATCAGAATCGAAATTGTTTGATTGATTTCAAGTTATTCCACTCGACGCGACCAAATGGACGTTATGCGGTAATTAACATTTCGTTTACTAATTAGGTCTGACATCGAACCCATAATGTATGATTGGAGTTTAATTAAACGATTGTCGAGATTGGGTAGGGAGTGATTTGTGTATTTTGGAATTCTACTAAGGGTCTTTCACAATGTGTAAATTAACTTTAATTAATAGATAACGTACTTATTCGAAAGAAAATAATACGAAAATAAAAGCCTTTTGTTAAAACACAATTCAAATCGGTTCAACAATGAGCCTGCAATTACGATTTTAAATATTAGTACAAAATCCCGGGGAACATTGACCTTCACCCATCTGTTTACCGGATCAAAATAACATTTTAGGGTATAAAATGTGTTGCTGAACACATACCAATAGGGTTGCCTAAAAAAATATGAACACGGCCGACGTAACTCGGTCATAACGTGGGGAAGGCAGTAAATAATAGGTATTTATACCTTCAAATATTACGCAACTAGCTTTTGCTCGCGGCTCCGCCCGCGTGATCAGCTTTTTCCGGGATAAAAAGTAGCCTATCACCCAAGTCAGCTCATACCCTGTTTGAATACCAAATTTCATCAAAATCCGTTCAGTAGTTTCAGCGTGATTGACGGACAAACATCCAAACAAACAAACTTTCACACTTATAATATTAGTAGGATTACGACCCGATTAAATAAATATTATAATATAATATATATAATATAATATGTATAATATAATATATAATTATTTTATCTTAACTACACGAAATGCTATAGATTTTTCATAACTAGTTATCGCTTTTGTCCGGATCATATTTATCAAACCGTTACGTTGTTATCTGATATGAATACAATACATAAACGATAATGATATTTGTTCGTAATAGCCGATCAACCTATAAAGAACTAGTAATCAGTACGATCTAGATCATGGTGTGGTAGGGGGCGAGCCTATCGCCATACCGGCCACAAATTCCAATCCCGGGCAAGTCATGTGCGATTTTTTTAAAATACTAATAACACCCAACAGTCACACACATAGCCCTGACGAGTCTTGTGTCGTGGACATTAGGAACTACGAGAGACTTTCGGTCTCACAACACCCAGACCCCGAAACAAATATTTGTGGATCAGACAAATATTTGCTCGGTGCGGGAATCGAACCCACGGCCTCACGTTTCACAGTTAACTACTCGCCCACTGCGCCACGGAGGCTGTCCATGCATGCAAAATGCAAACACGTTATATTGCCCGATCTTGGATTTGAACCCAGGCCGTCAGGGATTGTCAGCTTAAGTAGGCTGCTTCTAAACAATGTGGTAATTCTGCTTAAAACTTGGTAATAACGACGCCTGGAATCCAAAACACATCCCTATGACGTCTAGGATTTCTTGGGGAGCGTAAAGAGTTTGCTTTGGTTAAAAAGGCAAGCAGTAATTATCTAGAATGCCTCGTGTGAGAGAAATAAATGTGTCATTCATCTGAAGCAATTTGCTTACAAGTCACATAGGGCTGTCACATAGGAAAATTGGAAGCCATAACTGGATATAAATTTGAGACAACAATTATGTCTCTAACATCAAACGGATATCGAATTTGAGGTTGCTTCTACAAAATGATGCGTTGATAAAAGTATATTCTTTACAGAAATTACTTAATTTATCGCCTTTGTTTATTTTTTAAAAATGATAAAATTCAATGAAATTTTCGACATTGTCGATTGTTGGTTATACCAATAATGATTTTCTAAAAACGCCATGAAACAACATTCCTATAAGATTATAATTAATCGTTGCACGCATATTTACGTACAACAAATGTTTTTTTAATGAGGGAAAAATACTGGACTTTTCTGGTGGTAGGATATCCATATTCGCCCGGATTGCGACCGCCATGCACATGGTTTTAAAACCTGCCATAGTGACCAAAATACCTTGTGTGGATCGCGTTCTAGGATTAGCTATTGTATATCCGGTTCTCCCGAGGGGCTAGCGACATGACTTGATGATTGGTTGGGGCGAGTATAGAAGTACATCCTTGTATCCTTTGTACATAAGTCATCCGCCTGTATTGTCAAAACCCCTCGAATTGTTTCTGCCGTCTTCGAAGCATTTATACAGGCCGGCATGCTCCTGGTGACCACCGATAAACTCATTATTTGTTGGAGTTCGTCGGATTTTTGGACTACACTGCGCTTACTATCAGGTGTAGTGGTCATTTTGCCGTGCTCGGCTCGTTATTTTTTTTTAAATCACCTTTACATTTATCGTAAAATTTCTTCAATATGTACTCCTTATAATACACTATATTCATGAAAACAAAAGGTATTTAAAAAGATCATTATTTTTGCATTATATTGTAATGTTATCATTACTTCTTAGCGACCACTAACAACAAGAATCAAATTAAAATGATATGATAAAGATAAAAGATGTGACAACCTTGATTCACTCACGGCATGATTAATGTAATTCTACTAAAGAGCTCGCTCACACGCGAAAATAAATCGTGTACTATACATAACAAATATAAGATGTTAATAAACATGATAGCCGTTAATTAATGGTATTCCGGTGAAGGTACTGACGGATTGTTTCATGCTGACATAATGGGTATTTGGGAGTACAGCTGGCTACTTTTCTTTTTTTTCTAAATCAACTGTAGGCTCTTTTTTAACTAATTTTGATTTTGTAGCGCCAGGCGCGCATTAAGTAAAAACATATTGAAAGTGTACTGTGGACCTACCTACAAATAATTCCTTTTCTATCCAATAAAGTTTAATATATAACAAATTTTAATCTCACTTTTTTCTTGTTAATAACTCTTTGTGTTGTTAATAACTCTGTGTGCCGGGTGTATGTTTTAACACAATTTTGACGTCACTACAGAGTTTGCGTTTTTTCAACAAAATGTATGCAAACGTGAAAACCGCCTCCTGGTGGCAAGCTTAGTAAACTGTAGAGTAAAATCAAATCCAAGATTGGCATTTTTTTATCAAAGTGGGGGCAAACGGTCTTAGAGCCACTTGATGGTAGTTACGCCAATGGACACCATAAATTGTCGGTGCGTTGCAGGCCTATATTTTCTTAGTTTTGAAATTAAATTGGACTTTACGTCCGCTCTTAAATGAAAGGAATGGGGATTGGGAGAGAGAGGGAGTTTTGAGCCTTTGGTAATTTTACTCACCGTATCACCGGAATGCAACATCAAGCTACTACTTTAAGTCAGTTTTCTGTAATACAGTGGTAATTAAATCCAGTCCAGCCAACCCATATTCCCTGTAGATAGAATCGTCTACAACGTGGCTCTACATATTATTTTTTACAGCATGGATTAAACCAGCAAATGTGTAAAATGGCAACACCTGATAGTAAGTAACCTCCACTGTCAGTGATCGCTTATAATATAAGAATCATGGCCGCGATACCGGGATAAGAAGTTGTAGATCTGCTATTATTTGAAGTAAAATATATTTCTTATTGCGGTAAGTTATATACAGTAATACCTCGACTTACGCTACCCCGACTTACGCGAATTCGGAGATACGCGGTTATTCTTTTTGATGGCCGAGCGCGTCAGCTCTTCTATTTCGCCATGTTAGTGGTCCGTTTACGACAGATTCGAACGTGTTCCGCGTTGAATTGTTTTACGTACGTTGTGTTTTATTGATAACCTCAAATTATGTCACTCAAAAGTGCATGCAAAGTTGTACCTCGACTTACGCGAATTCGACTTACACGGTTATAGCTCGGTCCCACCTATCGCGTAAGTCCGGGGTATTACTGTACAATAGAAACTCGATTATCCGGAATAATTGTCGTTATAATCCAATATATGATGAAAAGTGGGTTTTGTGCATATGTAGTACATAATGTTTTATGTTTATTAAAAAAAACATATACATATCAACAAAAATCAATGTACTTATTTTTGTACATACATATTTTCTTACATTACATACATACATACTAAAATACTACAGCCTTAATCATGAAATAAAATTATAAGTTTAATTTGGTTTAAAATATTTGGTAATTTTCATTTGACGCAGTAAGCCACTTTTGCTCTTCATTGCTGCATCTATCACGAATTTGTTTCAGCTGTAGTAAATTCCCAGTATCACTCTCTGTTTGTTTTGCAAACCACTTGAGAGCTGTTTCCAGGGCATGACATGCTTCATCATGAGATGGTCCTGCATCATTTTCCACGTATAGATTTTCTTCTGTTTCATCTTACATTTCCTGCTGTTCATTTATCTGCAATATGTTTCCTATGGTTTCGTCATCTGACATTCTCTGAAAGCCTTGATCATTACTGTCACAAGTGATCAACTCTTTCATATCATCATCACAATCCTGGCATATTTGTATCTTTGACACACATTCATATCCTCCGTATAGTATCATCCGTATTGGTTATTGAATTTTTATTCTCCCGATTAAGTACTGTTCCAAGTTTTATTTAAAGATGCAGTTGGTGGTCCAGATAATCGAGTTTCTACTGTAATTGTAAACCGTATATCATATGAATTCTTTAATATTACCAGCTAAATAAGAAATTTGGACCGGCTTCATCAATTGCCCATTTGAATTTCTTACGTAGTGTCTCAGTGTAAACGTTTTCTAGTGGTATATCAAACCTTTCGCACCTGAAAGCAAACAGTTTTCAATATTACGAAGAATATTACATTAGCCCATTTATAGCATAGGCCGGCAAACGATCAAGTGAGTCACCCGATGGTAATTGATCTCCACTTCCCATGTACGCTCACAATACCACAAGAATCATGGGCGCGTTGCCGACCTAAAAGGAATAATTAAAAGATTGGGAAGGGGAGTGGGATTTGGGCCTCTCAATATCTCATTCATAATTCGAAAAGCAGTAGCACTGTCACTTTTCGTCGATCTTCTGTGAGACAGTGGTAACGACCCTGTCAAGCCGGCCCATTCATGCTGTAGACATAACTGTTTACAGCGCAGCTTTACCACTCAGACACAGGTACCCTACTGGCCACGGGCCTTCTCTACTGACTGAGAGCTAGGCCTTAGTCCACCACGTTGGCCAAATACGGACTGGCAGACTTCAAATGCCTTAATTCTTATGGAGAACTTCTCGGGTTATATGAAAGATTTTGCCAGGTATTTGTTATTATTCTATAGCAACGGGTTTGAATCCAGGGAGAAAATAGTATTCTGCTACATTAAATAAACATTTTGGTATTTATATGAAAAACTGTTCATAGAGATATAGAGTATCTGTTGATTGAATATAAAATGGTAACATTTTGAAAACCAAACGTACCACAGTTCCGACGACTCTATTACAAAAATAAATATTTTAAATTATTCTATACATTCAAAAACGCTCCCTTGTAAGCAAATTCGAAAGTTTGCCGTTAATATGACGATAAATATAAAATGCAGTTCTTACCAGGTAACCACGATCCGTGGATCAATATAATAGGTCAATGAAGTATTGGTTGCATATATTTTATCGTCTGAAGAATTTTTCTTCATTGGTGTTTTTTTTCTTCTCGTCTCTATAACCAAATATATTGTTAGCATTTTAAATATAATATATCCATGTAAAAACCTTTTCTTATTGCCTATCTTATTATTTACGTACTCACGCCTGATGTTATATATCCCCGAAGGGGATATATAAAGATATTTTGAAGTTATACTTCTTTAGGCGCGTTATGAAAAAATGATGAGAGTGAAATTTTAAGATGCGCGCGCACCTGTGACACAAAATTAACAGTATGAAGCCGTCTGCTTAACCGCTCATTAAGTCTCGAAAAAAAAGCTACCAACAAAATAGGAATTGAACCATTAGTCGCGCATGTTGGTACGCTCGTCACCTCTGATCACTGTTTTCATATTTATAATATTTATCAACATGTCTCTAGTTTATACATTCACAACACGTGTTTGAGTTTCATACAAGTGCGAATTATATATGTGCTAATAAATTATATTCAGTAGTGATTTAAATTGAATATTTTGATTGATATTACTTACTATTTGTGAATATTAGTGAAAAAAATTGTGCTTATATACTTTTTCAAGTGCTCCAATATAATTGAGGTTAACTATCCGTATGTATTATTTATTGATATAAATTAAAATACTTTTATTTAATATAATTAACACTAAATATTATTAAATTATTAATGTTAAATACTTATTATTGGTTATTTAATGATGCCAAAGAAGTATAACTTCTCACGCGCGTACATAAGTACACGCACCCATTTTTTTTAATATATTGTTCATGGTAAACTATCGCATGCGGTTGAAATTCGCTTTACTAACGTAGAACGGACCGGTACGCGCGCTATTCGTAACATTGGCAACATTTTGCTTTTTCGATTAGAGATTTATTGGAATTTTATTTCGTTTGTTGTTGTGTATACAAGATTCGAGAAAATTAATTTACCATTCGAATTTTTGCACTAGAGAACCGCCTTGAGTGGCTGAGATTATTTCGAGGGAAGTGAAAATTGCGTATTTGGTCCTAACTATTTTTATTAATTCCACCTCAGGTCCTGATGATGTTCTGATTCAAGTTCTTTAAAAACCCTGGAATGACTACTACTAAGCCCATCGAGTCATAACGAGTTCTATTCAAAAGGCAAAAAATATAAGATACGCAATTATACAGTTTATAAAACGCACTTTTCTATGTAAGGATATACATATAGTGCAGCAACTATGTTGGCAATGGCAAATGTTGGGATTTATTGATAATGTATAGAATTATCTGTATAAATTCACTGTTAATTTAATAATTCTCAACCCTGATTTAAATAGGACCAGTTTTGAACTATACTCTATCGAACCAAAACATATAAGTATGTGATTAAATTAAAATCTGAGTAGATATTATGTTTTGTTAAAAATATCACACTTATTTACAAATTTCTGGAAGTGTCATTTCGAATCATAAAACGAGCACACCTTGTTTATAATTTCTTGAGCCATCATTTAAGATGATGGATTTACAATTCTTAATACATATATATCTACTCATTTGTATTGGTCTTCAGTATCACTCAGATTCATATGGGAATTAGGAAAAAAAATATTAAATTTATTAATAAGCTCTAAGACGCAACTTATCTTCTCCGAACGAAGAGAACTAATGACAAAACGCAGCAGTGGAAAATGACACGATTACACAAACATTTATCTACGTGCGGGGATCGAACCCGCGGCTTCTCATTCCACAGCCGGCTACTGGCCCACTATGTATAAAAATAATCTGATTTAGAGTACATAATTGTCCAGTGCATTGTTGATGATGCTATGTATACCTACATTAGTGGATATTCTTCTGCTTTTTTATTTATGGCTTTCGCATTATTATGCATTTCGCCAGTGTCAAGTATAATTTATTCTTAAGTTATTTTTACAAGAACGAGGAAAGACGGGTGCGGTCGATTTCAAGGTCTTGCCGAAGTTTTGGTCTTAACTCCTTTCAGTACGATGCTTAATTCACTTATTTCAATGTTTCCATATACTGTTCATCACCTTCAATGTTTATTGAACAAATCCACACCACTTTTATACAACAAACACAACTCTAAACTAGTTTATGAAATAAATTAAAATAAGCGATGAACTGCACTGTCAGAATTTCCGCCAAAACTCCTACATTAGTTGATATTATTTCTGGTATACAATTTTCTTTGATTTTTGTACATAAGTACTCGGGTATATAAAAATTACAGATGAGTTGCTCGGAATTGGAATTTGTGCTCGGTATGGCGATACGCTCGCCCCCTATCACATCATGGGACGGAGATACGCTCGGAGAAATGTGGGTGTACCAATTACACGTCTGTCTACCCCTCGAGGATTACAGGCGTGAGTGCGTATAAAAAAAGTTTAATTCTTATATAATACGTTACTTTTCGTTTTCTTGTGGTTAAGTAATTTAGCGACTTCCATATTTGCTTGCTTAAAAACTTCTACCATTCTCTTTTTATCCCGGAAAGGCTCACTATATGTCAATTCACTCAGACGCCTTTCAAATGTTGTGCATGCTAAATATGTTCGAAAGACTTTTGCAGACAAATTTGACATTTGAGTTTTCAAAAAATCATTTAGTTCACTTGTTTCTAGTTGGTCAAAGAGGTCATCATCCTCATTTTTATTTTCTATAAATGAGTTGATATTATTGTACACAGGTTCCTCTACAAATACATTATTGTTATATATGATAGAAGCTTTGCCAATGAAATTAATCTCAACCTCATTGTTTCCACGGCATTTAACATGTTTAACTTTTAAACTGCAACAACCCACTGTATCTGCGGCCTTATTATCTTCTATTTCATTGCCTGCTCGAAATCCGAATGAGTCTATAAAATATAAAGCAACTCCTCGTTGACGATGTCCACTATCTTCAGCTTCCCAATCAGCACGATAACGTTCTCTGAGTTCATCAATGTGTTCATGTAGTTGTCTTGCAATTTCATATTTATTCCTCTCAATTATTTGTTTTTGATTAGACTTCTCGTCAAGCAAAATATACTTGATTTCGTCATCGATATTGCTTACCCATGAAGCGAGCCAAAAACACGTATTAATATGTTTGACATCTTTCCAGCTATGTCCTGTTGGTGCGTTAGGTATATTGTTGGCTGAGCAGTTGATTGTGACTTCTTCAGGTGTGATACGTTTCTTTATTTTCCCCATTAAAGGACTCTCGCCTATTGAGCAAAATATATCTGGAGGTTCTATTTTGTAGTTCTTAATTTTTTGCTTCTCACCATCAATAATACAGTACCCGTATTTCTCATCATTTTTCTTTGCATGCTGTTTTTTAATATAATTTAGTTTATCTTTCGTTTTTATATAATATTCCTGAATTGCTTTAAAGTCACACTTAGAAAAGTCCTGAATCAATGAATTTTCTGTTGAGGTCATCACTCCACGCCATGAATTAAAGAAGTTATTATTGAAAGTAGCCTTATTAACACAAGGTAAATGCAACTTCCTGGCGTAGAATCCTGCTACCTCTTCAGCATTTTGAGACAGTTTTACGACTTTGCCGTCGTATCTGAAGTTAACAGTAACAGGTAGAGGTTCATACAGCGGTGTAAATACAGGTCCATTATGTTCCAAAGACTCCCATTTTTTTTTCTTCTTCACCTAAATGAATATGAAAAGTATTAGCGCAATTAGTAACAAAGCAAAATATTATAAACAAGAACTACAGTTTATTTTGTGCGTTTTAAGCAGGACCATCATCATAGCCATGAAATCTTTGTTAATTATTTCTGAGCTTCAAAGTACATACGTCATGTTGCTACACTCTACATTTGACAGCACCGATATTTTCCCGCCACAGAAACGATTGTATAATTTTTGATATTTACAATTGTTTTGTAAGTATGTATGTAAGATATACGGAAATAGTTATACGGGAATACGTACGCGTGTTAAGGATTTCAATTGATGTTATTTTAGAATCCATGTTACGACTCCAACCCCAAAAAGATCTCTATGAATAATTGTTATTTTTGACTGTTCAGTGTTACACATTTTACAATATCATGTAATATTACTTTGTAATATTATAATACGTCAATATTACTCGCTAATAATATTATTACATTGTTATTAATTACTGTCTAGGGATCACGCGACTGCTATCAATAAACACTTTCAGTATGAACACTGTATGTTTCTATGACATACGTTAGTACATATACATACATTATATTTAGGTTACTCACTTTTGAATTAGCGCTCATATTCTTCACTTAATAATATTTAATTTTTTAGTATTTCACCTTGAAAAACGTCACGTTTTTATCGCATTGGATCACAGACTGTTGCATCAATGTAGCGGTACCAATTTAATAATAAACTGTCTATCAGTATGCGTTCGGCGACTTATTCATTTTCCTGTTATCGCGTTTGCCTAAGTGATGACATCATTATTTAAATAACAACCGGTCAAGTGCTCGCGTCCTGAGGATTTATATGTATTATATTTTAAAAATATTTACACATATTCATAATTTGTGTACGTCTTTTAGAACTTCGTTTTGTAGTAGTTTATGTATGCATTTCATAGGTTAGAATTGGGCATAATTCATGGTTTCTAAACGCAACCTCGGATGTAGTTTATCAGATGTTATTTTTTCCTTTTGACATAATATGTCTTATTTCTCTGCTTGCTGATGCATATCGCTGTACGTGTGCTTGTACTCTTTCTTTAATTAAAATCCTGTGAAATCCAAGCATGAAACGTTTTCTTTTCACCGAAATATCCAACAATAGGGTATTTGAAATTTCAAATTTGTGTCTTTTTTCTTCACTTCTACCATATATTCTCTCTACATGCCGGATAAGATGAACCAACGCAACTTACTTTTCGGTTGCGTTGTCCTAGAATCGATATTTTTTACTGGTTTAAAAATTGGAGTACTCCGTAGATATCTTAATTTAATTTTAATATTAACTTGATACCTCTACACGTTCCCGAGAAAATGGGTCCTAACAACCGGACAGACAGACAGGATGACAGGCAATAAAATGATCCCATAAGGATTCCGTTTATCCGTGTTCCGTTTATTTCCGTTACCTCAAAAGGTACGGAACTTTAAAAACTCATTGTAATATGTATGAAGTTATTACATTTCCAATAAAATCCGCTAGGGGCGCTGTTCGGGTTTGCATACATATTTTTGTAAATGCGGCCGACGCGACGTGATGGTATCTATCGAATAATTCATTTCAACTTGAAAGTTTCAACGTTTCTACCATGCCTGACAAGTATTTTTTGTATTACAAAGAATGCGGGAATTCGGGATCTAACCTGTGTCGGTCCATTCATAATGTAGACAAAAGTATCTACTCATAACGGAAGGACGTACCACATTATAAAAAAGAACACTTATTATACCACTTAAGGATGAATGAAGAGTCGAGTAGCAATTGTGAAAAAAAAAACAAAAAAAATGAATTTCGCGCGCTAGTACTAACGTTGGAGTATATTTACTGTATAGATAAAGATAATATATTTTATTTATTTTATACACACATGTGCACGCAAGATGTTAAGAAAAAAACCGGGACGATCATGTTTAGCTACTGCGGCGCGGCGCGGCTCGGCATACAAATATAAAACGTTTTATTAAATGCTGACAATGGCTCATTTATAAATTTTATATGGCAATATTAAAAAAACTTGAAAATGGAACACGCACCTTAGTTGGTGGGAGGGTAGAGTACCCGATTATTTTGAACTGGACTGCATAACAGCCGCTGTACACTTGATAAAAACCCGCCATAGTGTGTAAATCCAGTAAGTTCTGGCTAGAATGCCCCTTTCGACGGTCAAGGGACGCAACGTCTCTTGATTTATATACTTTATAGCATTTTTTGCGTGTAATGAAAGCATTTTGAATCGAATTAATTCCACATTTTTATTTTGTAAATCTCTACGTTACAGTATTCTTCGAATGTTATAAGGTACATTCTTTTCTTTTTTATTACGTTCATGGCCGCATGACCTAATATTCCTTTGGCTTTTCTACACGGGAAAGTATGTTAAAAAAGATATGCCAATAAATATAAACTGTATCTTCCATTTCTTTCACATCGCCTTATACGTATCCTCAGTTTAATAAAATTATAAAAATAATAATTAAAAGATGTAATTTCCACGAAGCAACACCCACGCTAACTTTTGTCTAAAAAATTTCGCTCGCAGTAAATTAACTGTGAAGGAAACTTGAGCTGCTTGTTAAGAATCTGGATAAATTGGCTGCATTTTGTTTGCATATCTGATACCCGATTCATCACGCCGTCTTTGGGCGGAGCGGTTTGCTTTGATTTAATTTTAATAATGCCTTCGGGGATGCGTCACATTGTTGGTGAAAATCGATCATTTTTCTTTTATACCGACAAACAACAAGACAAAACTGTCTACAGCGTGACTCTACCAGTTTATTAATAATGTCCTTTACTGGTTTTTGATATGAGGCAGTTGTCAAAATCAAATCAAAATCATAATCTTTATTCACAATGTAGGCTAAGAAAGCGCTTATGACAGGTCAAGTAGAGAATATTTGTCATTAATAAGATTAACTTAAGATTATGGGAACACACAACAAATATATGGAATAACCGCCGCGCTATAGACTGGCAGGAAAAGGCACACTAACAAGCATGGGAAGAGGGAGGGGATCCTTAAATGTAGGAATTCACGGATTAGGGTGGGGGATTTGTCAAACGGGACAAAGGCAGGGCAGTAGGGAGTAGGGCAAATTAACAATAATCTGTAAGGATTTTAAAGGAAAGGAGATGTGTCGTGGACCTTACTGGAATATCAGAGTCCCTAGCCTAGCTAACCAACCAAATGAATGAAATCTTTTAATGAATATACTATTAGGGATAGACAATTGTAAAGCGAGCGAGTGTATAAAACAAATGGGCCGCGTCTAATGAGACCACTTCAATTTTCCGCTACATGTAAAAACTTGGGATAATTCAACAAGCACCCTTTCAGTGGTTTCGACCTTTTTTTACAACGCCTTTGAAAAATTATACGTAAATTAGCTCCATATTTTTTATTACTGCACTTTATTAGGTTTTTGTTGAAATGTCGCGGTTTTGGTACTTTTCTCTCTAATATTTTTATATATTAATTTACACTTTACATACATTGTATAAAGGCGGACTTAATACTAAAGGCATTCTCTCCCAGTCAACCTTAGGGTAATGTAGAGATGAACGAATAAAAATATATAAATCTAACTATCTTAATATCTTGGTATAATATGTATGTATGATTCCACCGAACCGCGTACGCAATACAACTGCACCGACGCAATCTATGTAGTTATGAGTATTAATTTATTTATTTATTTTAGGGAAGCTTACAGACTAATTACAATTATGATAAGTAAAATCTATAATATAAACTAATAGCTAATTATTTATTTATTTATTTATTAAAGCTTTGTACACATGGTATACAGGCGGACTTTAATGCCTTAGGCATTTTTTCCTAGTCGACCTTAGGGTGGTGGAGATCATGACTGAGGTAGGTGCATAATAAAATAAATAAAAATTTAAATATACTAAATAAATATGTAACTAAATAATTTCGCATATTAATACATTTATATAAAAAAAATTACAAAATATATAACATATAAATAAATAATATATATATAGATAAATATATATTATATACACTAATATCTATTGTGGAGAATCTGCCACTTCAGCCAGCAATAATTGCCGAACTCTCATCTTGAAAGCCAGCCGTGTAGTGGACGTCCTGATTTCGAGCGGGAGTGCGTTCCAGAGGAGGATGGATTGGATAGCGAAGGAAGAGTGAACGAAGTCAGAGCTGTGAGGAGGACACTTAAGTAAGAGATTACTAGAAGAACGCAGATTCCTATTGTGTGTATCACAAAGGAAAGTTAGATTGGAAGACAGATAGGCAGGAGGGGTAGGAGATTTAAGAAAGGAGAAGAGAGTAGTAAGCGCACGCAATGAACGGCGCTGGCGAATGGGAAGCCATTTTAATTGCGTGCGGTGAGAAGATATGTGGTCATACTTGCGGAGATTAAAAACGAATCGAATGCAGTTATTGAGAAGACGGTCGAGTTTATTGAGTAAATCTGCATTCAGATCAAAATAGCACACATCACCATAGTCGATTACCGGGAATATTAAGGTTTGCACAAGCATAGTTTTGATCTTGGGCGGTAAGAAGTTCTTCAGACGATAGAGAGAGCGAAGAGTGCCGATGACTCTCTGACTAACAGAGGTTACCTGGGACCGCCAGCTCAGGGTGGCATCGATGTATAGTCCGAGATCTTTCACGGAGGAGCTCCAAGGAATGGCAGTGTTGTCATATTTAACCGGTTGAATATACGAAAAGTCCAATCTACTAATCATTCTAGGGCTGGCTATTATTATCGCCTGGCATTTTGCTGGATTCACGGACAAACCGAAACTGTCTGACCAGCTTTTGATATGCGCCAGGTCCTTGTTCACCCTATCTACAGCAGCAGACACACAATCGACGCCAGCCTGAGAGTACAACTGCAAGTCGTCAGCGTACAGATGGTACGCACATTGAAGGTTTTCTGTTATGAGATTAATGAAGATAGAAAATAACAACGGGGAAAGTATACCGCCTTGAGGGACTCCAGAGCCGATGTTGCGCCAATTTGACGAAGAGTCATTGAGGCGCACTGACTGCTGGCGCCCCTGAAGATAGGACGAGAACCAGTCCAGTGCACCGGGAGAGAACAAAAGATGGGAGAGGATTGCTAAGAGGATGTCGTGACTGACGGTATTGAAGGCATTTGAAAAATCCACCAAAGCCAGTACAGTGACTTTGGCGCCTTCCATGCCCGCTCTAATATCGCCAGTCACTTTGAGGAGCGCGGAAGTGGTACTGTGGCCAGGCCTGAAGCCAGATTGAAGTGGACACAACAAGTTATTTAGGTGCACAAACCTAGACAACTGCTTGTGCGCACAAGCCTCCAGCACCTTAGAGAGGAAAGGTAGAATGGATATAATTACAAGCCTCCACCAATTTATGACCATGTTGGTACTCCATTATTAATATAGAAACATTAAATAACTTATTATGGTTCTTTGTGTGCCATGTGTAAGGAAGTAATACTGTGTCAAAACATGTTTCACTTTAGGTATACTAGTGCAAAATAAGTCGATATCCAAGTTCCGATGCAATTGATTGAAACTTTTGGCACATCGTATTAGAAAAGCATTCTGTTTGTACTTTGTATTTACGGAAGGTGTGCACAATAAGGGTATATGCCTAAAACTTAACTGATTGGTGCGTATCGATAATTTTGAGAGCAGGTTAGGGCAGTCAATAGTCCCCCTGACCAATTTCATCAAGAAACATATGTCGTTTATAGATCGCCTTCGTGGTAGGAAGTGATACTTTATACAACGATGATGATAATCAGACGTCACTTGACGTGCCCTATAGTCTAAGTATCGTAGAAATTTCCTTTGTATTTGCTCAATCCAATTAATGTATATATTATATTGAGGGTTCCAGACTTGCGACGCGTATTCTAAGTGACTGCGTACGAATGAACAATATAAATTTTTTATAGGTTTTAAGGATCGGAAACAAGCAGCATTCCTCATAATAAAACCCAGGGACTTGGTTGCCTTACTTATTATTTATGTTCTATGTGCTTATCAAATATTAGTTTGTCATCATGTAAGACACCCAAGTCCTTGATGCTAGATATTTTGCTAATATTATTGTTAAAAAATGTATATTTAGTATTAACGTTATTTTTTAATCTAGAAAAAGTCACATGAAAACATTTAGAGACATTAAGCTGTAGTTTATTCCGAGTACAGTATTCTGAGAATCTACAAAGGTCATCTTGCAGCTTCACTGCATCCAAAATACTGACGATAGGCTTCATGATTTTCATGTCATCAGCGTACATAAGAACGACAGAGTCACGAAAGCATGATGTCACATCAGAAATCAAAATGTTAAATAGGAGTGGACCTAAGATCGATCCCTGTGGTACGCCTGATGGTATAATTTTCCATATCGAAGTAAAACCCTGTGAAACCACAGCCTGTGTTCGATTCTCAATGTATGATGTAAACCATCGCAGAAGATCTCCATGTATTCCAGCTAACATAAGTTTCCGCAACAGTACCAAGTGATCTATGCGATCGAAACATTTGCTATAGTCCGTGTAGATCACGTCCACCTGTGTGTGATTATCCATGTGCCCAGAAATTAGCTCGTTAAAAAGAACCAAGTTAGTTGTGGTTGAGCGACTCCTGAGGAATCCGTGTTGCTCGTCGCCTAGTTTAGCAGCTAATATGGTGTAGACTTCGCCGTGGACGATTTTCTCCAAGATCTTAGAAAACAGGCATAGCTTTGAAATCGGGCGGTAGTTGGATACATCTGCTTTATCACCCGCTAATACGTGAAGACAAAACTTTCGACCCCTCTAAAAACAATATACGCGCACCGCAGAGGAGAGAGAGAGATCGAGATTATGAGCGTGAGATTTGAAATAGTTAAAGTTTATACGTAAGACCAGTACAGAATGTTATTTATATATATTCTGTCCCTCGCGGTTTCACCTGCATGTTACTGTCTTGCTCTCATGGGTCATAGCATGATATACATATAAACCTTCCTCATGAAAAGTACTATCACACTAGTCACTACCTATTACTAAAAAGTACATTGAAATCCGTTGAATAGTTTAAAGATCTAAGCTAACAGACAGCGGAGGCGACTTCATTTTATTATAAAGATAATATGTGTTCCACACACATTAATTTAAATTAGATATTCATTGTTTACTCTCAATACTGAAAATGTCCGAATATCAAATCTCTCAGCTGACGTAATACAACAAAGTAAAAAATAGGTCGAATTTCGAGGATCACGCCACCACTAGTATGTATGAAAATATATGCAAACGCAATTATGGCTTTGAAGTCGTATTCCGAAGCATTTTTAATAATAGTACTAGTACTATATTATACACGTCCCACTACTGGGCACGGGCCTATTCTACTGGGGTTACCGGTTAGGCGTTAGTCCGCCATGCTGACCTAAAGCTGATTGGCATACTTCGCGTACCTTCAAACATCTTATTGAGAACTTCTCAGGTATACAGGTTTCCTTCACTATTACAGCAAGTACCTACACGTAAATTAGAAAAGTCAGAGGCTGCTCTTGGGGCTGGTTTCGATCCGGCGAATTTCATCTTGACAGTCCGTCTGACTACTGAGCTATCACTGCCTATTATTGGCTAAGTTTTCCGATCACTGGTCTATACCAACATAACGATATAAATCAGAATCATTTGACATCCATTTTTTTTTACTAGCCCTATATTATACATGTCCCACAGCTGGGCACGGGCCTTCTCTACTGAATGATAGGGGTTAGGCCTTAGTTCACCACACTGGCCTAATGCGGGTTGGCAGACTTCACATACCTTCGAAAAATCTCATCGAGTCTTCAGGTATGCAGGTTTCCTCACAATGTTTCCTTAACTGTTAAAGCAAGCGATAATTAACAATGAACATACACGTAACTTAGAAAAGTCAGAGGTGTATGCTCTTGGGGCTGGTTTCGATCCTGCGACTTTCGCCTCGACAGTTCGTACCACTCCCCGCTGAGCTATCGCTGCTTGACATCCATTGTTACAGTTAAAACCCAGAGACTATTTTTAGCAGACATTTCATTTAATTAATTAGTTAATCAACTTACTAGCGCCTACCATCTCATTGTACTCGAACATAGATAAAATCCTTTGGGTTATGTAATTTAAGGACAAAGGCTTTTTGTTCTTGTTAATAACATTCCTAATATGTCTCAAACTATTGTTCTACACACGTAATAAAAAGTCGTAATCCCCTATTTACAGCCAGCTATTAAGTTGATAGACTCCGTAGCGCAGCGGGTTCGATTAAGATTCACGAATATTTGTTTCAGGTCTCAATGTGTTTTCTCACCAGATGGGTGAACATCAGGCAGGCGCCCGGTCATAAATCTACAAGCCTTCTTTCTGTATCTGTGTGAAAAAGCATGTTGCGCCAACCCCATTAAGAGTGGGATTAGGGCAGGTGGAAGAAAAATAATCACGATAACTATTTTCTACTTACTGGGATAGATATTTAGAATTATGTTTGCATGTTTATGTGTGCGTAATCACTTTAATGGCATTTGATATCATTGGCGTTCATCGATGGCATCGGTATATTTTGGCCCGAGCTGGTATGTAGCTTTGATTTGTGTGATATCAACAATTCCAATGGATTTCATCTACTTTTTTTCTTTTTACCATTTTCAAAGGCTTCGGCACTAGTCTAGTTGTCTAAATTAGAAATTTTAATTTTGTTTTCGTTTTTCAACAAGTTATTATTATATAAAATAAGGGCACCTCCGATCCTCGCACCGAGACTTAATGTTTGTGTGATCCACAAATATTTGAACGAAGGTCTCTTGTAGTTGTAGTTCTTGATACCCACGGCACAAGACTCGCATTTAACTGTGGGGTCAGAATAATGTGTGTGACCGTTGGGTGTATTTAAGTTTTAAAAAATAAGAGCAAACATTGCAAAATCTACACACAAATGCATAGAACTATATGATTAAAAAAAACTCTCAAACAATTAAAATCCCAAAGTCAATTAGAAAAACGACTGTAGCTTTGAAATTGTTGAATAGATTTTATTTAATTATACCTAATAACCATCGCGATTAAATGAATGAAACCACATTCAAATCGGTCGGTTCGTTTAGACGGTATCATAGAGAGATATTCACATACACTCAGAGAGATCAGACTTACAAAATTCTCTTTTTATCGAAGGTTAAAAATAGGTCAGTGATGCGTCTATCTTTTGTCTGCAAACAGCGGTTAAGTTAGATATACGCATTTACATCAACTCCGTTCCCTCTGTTTGACTTGTTTTGACCTAGCCCCCGGATTATGGTCGTAGAATATATTATTCAACGACTGAGAAAAGGTCCGAGGCGAAGAGCGGTGAGCCATGCCGTTCTACGCTAGATAAATATGGCGTAAAATAATGAATACGATAGACTCGCACTATAGCCAATTTTTTTATAGCATGAATGATTCATTTGGGAGGTTTTGCCATTACTCGCCACGCTTGGCAGGCGGGTTGGCGAGGAAAAAAAGGAAGATCGCAGGAAGTCGCTGGATGCAGGCCGCTTCCAACAGGTCGGTCTGGAAATCTTTGGGGGAGGCCTATGTTCAGCAGTGGATGTCCTGTGGCTGATGATGATGAATGATTTGCTGCCGTGGGAGTAATAAATACACTCAACAGTCACACACATAGTCCTGTAGATATCAAGAACTACGAGGAACTTGCTGTCCCAACACCCAGACCCGAAACCAATATTCGTGGATGACACCGACGTGTATCTCGGTACAGGAATTGAACCCACTGCCTCTTGCTGCGCAACTCGCCGACTGCGTCACGGAGGCTGTCAAATGACTCGTACTATACCAATGTATAATAAAATAAAATAACTCCAGTAAAGATGTGTTTCGAGGTACGCGATCGAGATATAGAGACAATAATATCAAAGTAGTGGTAGAGCCACGCTGTGGACAGTTTTATCTACAGCGTTAATGAACCGGCGCGACCGGGTCGTTGCCACAGTTTCACATAAAATCAACGTAAGTAAGTAAGTTTTGTGGTAGGCAGCGGCTTGGCTATGCCCCTGGCATTGCCGATGTCCATGAGCGGCGGTGACCGCTTACCATCAGACGGGCCGCTTGCTCGTTTGCCTATCAAGGCAATAAAAAAAAAAAAAAAAAAAAAAAAAACGTAAAGAAGTGGCTTGCTGATGCGTTTCGTAGGGTGAGTGGACGTCCAAATGCTCCCTTCCTTATCCCTTAATTATCCCTTTCCTTTAAGGTCGGCAACACGTTTATGGTTATTCTAGTATTATGGGCGTACATGGGCGGTGGATCATTTCCCATCGGGTGACCCAGTCGTTTGCCGATTTATTCTATAAAAAAAGACCTACGGCTGAATTTCTTAGTACTTTTCCTCAGACCAGTGTGCATTTCTGAAGCATCGGTAAATTCAAAAGGGCATATAAAAGTGACCTTGGCGACCTAATTACATAATAAATGATTAGATTTTTTACGGGAACAAGTTTCGCAAGTGCCACGAAACGTACGTCGACTAGTGAAATAGGTAGATCATGTTTGGCCAAAAAGCCACAAAATTTTGCTTAAAAATCTTTTCATTCTCATTTATCTTTTCACATGCGATATAAGTGACACAAATTTTGCAATAAAACTCGAAGTTGCCTCTCTTTGCAAGAAGAGTCTTACTTTTTTCGGACCTTTGCAACCAACCCTTAAAATCCGGATGGTCTTACATAAAAGTTTTGAATTTGTATACATATATTTTTCTTCTTCTTGTATACCTAGCTGTATTCTTTTTCTTGTATACCTAGCTGTCTAAATCAATTAGGCACTGGTTCATTATCTCCTTCCATTAACGTGTTAATAATGACGTATATTATGTTATTTTTAGCCGCATGATAAGCGAAATACCGCAACAAGGTAATACGGATAAATCCGACGTCGTTCGGACATTACAATAAAGCATATTTCATTATGGTAAATTAAAATTGGACGGATTACATTCATTAGGAGTTTCGGGTAAACCCCTTTTATAAAATCAATGATTGCCATACAGTATTTTATTTAAAAAGGTGTTGCCAGCCATTGCAATAGTGTTTACCCCTTAAGTACGATTAACTCCAAAATTCCATAAATAGATAAAGAATTAAAAAAGTAATTGGTTAATGCATTTTGGACTTAACATCTTATGTCTCGGGGTGACGAGCTCAGTTCAGTACCATTCAGTGCTTTGTAATTCAAAGTTTTGTGTGGTTTTGCTTCTGTTTATGGGCAAGCGTGGTGCTTACCATCGTGCGAGCGCCTTGCTCGTCCCGTCATTCAATCAAATGTCTATTTTATTTATTTATTGTAATTTGGTAAGACTTATAGGCTAATAACATATATTGTATAACTTAATTAATAAATAATAGTTTAAAAAACACGCTTTTATAGAAAATCTTACTAAAAATAGAAAATAAATCTGAAGAAAAATGTATTTTATTGTAAAAGAAGCGTGGGGTGCTTTTTAAGATATTATTTAAATGATAATCCTTCTATTCATATCTGTCAATGAAATATTTATAACTATTGACACCATGCACCCCACGCTTTTTTTTACAATAAAAATTTTTCTTCAAATTTATTTTCTATTATTTAGTTAGATTTTCTATAAAAGCGTTTTTTTAGTTTTTTTTAAGGAGGTCAAAATCATGTTCAAAGATTCCGTTACATACAAACCTACTAACATACAAACATATGTCTGAAGCTAATAAAGACGTGTTAAAAATGACAATCTTGTTAACAATCAGTCTCCGCATATGTAAATAGGAGCTTGTTAGAATAACTACAGCATGTATATATTTAAAAAAATCCTACTAATATTATAAACGCGAAAGTTTGTAAGTATGGATGGATGGATGTTTGTTACTCTTTCACGTAAAAACTACTGAATGGATTTTAATAAAACTTTACAATAATATAGCTTATATATCAGAATAGGACATATGCTACTTTTTATCCCGGAAAAACCAGATCACGCGGCTGGAGCCGGGAGGAAAAGCTAGTGTAGAAATAAATTAAAATGTTGGATTATTAACACAAATACGCAAGCACGTAAATTCATCACGTTAAATCCGACTGGTGTGAATAAATCACACAATCACTGCTTGACTCGTTAATTAACTGTGTAATAACCGGACGACAGCTTCATTCGCAACTGTACTTTAATATTTGTCGACAGTGAATTGTGTGCCGCGGATTAAATTAACATTTCGTTTGTATTACAATGTTTTTGGACTTCAAATAGGCCACGAAGGGAGATTAATATTGGCGCTACATAGGGTTGGCAGTCTCCATAGCGCAACGGAGAGTAGGCTACGAAGCAAGAGTCCGTATGTTCGATTCCCGCACCGAGACAAATGGTTGTGTCATCCTCTAATACTTGTTTCGAGTCTGGGTGTTGTGGGACCGCAATTCCCTCGTAGTTCCTGCGATACACCACAAAGGTTTAACCTAATGTGGGATCAGGACTATTTGTATGACTGTGGGTGTATTTATTTTAATTGTTCTTTATAACTAGTCTATCATTATAAATTACTAATAGGCTACTATTGCAAGTGGATATTATGTAGTGTAAATTTGCTACCAATATCTTATCAACATCATCATCAGCCACAGGATGTCCACTGCTGAATACAGGCCTCCCCCAAAGATTTCCAGACTAACCTGTTATATTATGTTTATCTTATGCCCAAAGCCAACCTCATAACTTGTTTCCTGTTGCGGGTTGTGGATGTCAGACGGTCGCCCCACATAATACCAAATACATCGTCAAGTCGTGATGGGTGGGCGAACCCTGGCATTAAGCCGGTATAACACCAGGCAGAAAGAAAAACTATTATTGTAAGTATAGTAGAGACGCTGTAGACAGTTTTGTCTACAACAATGTATCGACTAGATCGGGGCAGTGCCTCGGTCTCATAGAAAAATACAAAGTAAACTTCAAAAGCCGACTTTAATACATTTGGGTTGCTGGTTTTCGTTCAGGAATTTCCCATTCCCTCTTTTACTCCATGATCACATTAAAAACTCTCATTGAAATAATACTAATTTGACATGTGGACTTGGGATTTGGGCTTCCGAATATCATACTTACTCTGCGATACGCAAGCTGCCACTTTGCATTGATTTTCTGTAGGACAGTGGTGACAACCCGGTCGAGCCAACCCATTCATACTATAGACCTGTTTACAGACAGAAAAGTAGTTGTTTCCCGGCATGAGCTATAAAACATACCATTAAACATGCAAAATTTTTATACCTAAAATTAAAATTCTGAGTACGATTTGTGAGATATGTCGCCTTTGAGAACACGGTGAGGTTCTAGGTTCGTATTCCAGGCGGGCAATCACTATTTGTGTTTGAGTTATCGTTTCGAAAAATTACACAAGCGTCGCTGGGGATTGCAATTTGCGCGAACGCGCGAAATGACACGACAAAATATATTATAGTTTTTGATAGGTAGATAGAAGTTTTATTTCGGCTTATGTAACACACCATACAGAGTAGTATAATTATAAAATAAAATAACATGGTAAGAATAGCTCTGTGGTGTATTTCGCCGAAATCAGGACCCAGCTCAGCAATGTACTTTGCTTGCTTGCTGGTAATTCTGCTGGCACCTTTTTTTCAAAATCGCATTCAAATCTATTGCTCATTTAGGCGTTATGATATACAGAGTAACATACAGCCAAAAATGGCAAACCAATACCACTCCCTTTTTTCGATGGTTAAAGTCTAATAATGAAGTGGCTTCTACTTATATTAATCGGTATCATTTTTCTTGAACATTTAACAATACGACGTGTGAATGGCTTGGGCTACCCAAGAAAAATATTCTAGAGCCACGGAAGTAATAACTAAGATAGATTTATTAAAGGGATGTGGCAATTTCATTATTTTTGAAGTGATAACTTCTTATGGGAGGGTGAACCGAAACGTTCCGTAACGCGAGCGCTCCGTCGACCAGCCAGCGTTAGCCGACCTCCCTGGAACATCGATAATTTCGAAGTCCCAGGTGGCGCCACACAGTGACCAGTCGGCTTGGACCGGACTTTGACACGACTTTGACACGACTTTGACACGACTTTGATACGACTTTGATACGACTTTGACACGACTTTGATACGAGTTTGACACGACTTCGACTAGACTTTGACACGACTTTGACACGAATTTGATACGACTTTGACAAGACTTCGACACGACTTTGATACGACTTTGACACGACTTCGACACGACTTTGATACGACTTTGACACGACTTTGACACGACTTTGATACGACTTTGACACGACTTTGATACGACTTTGATACGACTTGGGCACGACTTTGACACGACTTTGATACGACTTTAACACGACTTTGATACGACTTTAACACGACTTTGACACGACTTTGACACGACTTCGACACGACTTCTACACGACTTTAACACGGCTTTGGCACGACTTTGACACGACTTTGACACGACTTCAACACGACTTTGATACGACTTCGACACGACATTGACATGACTTTGATATGACTTTGACACGACTTTGACATGGCTTTGACACGACTTTGATACGACTTTGACACGACTTTGACACGACTTTGACACGGCTTTGACACGACTTCGACACGACTTTGACACAACTTTGACACGACTTTGACACGACTTGGATACGACTTCGACACGACTTTGACACGACTTTGACACGTATTCGACACGACTTTGACACGACTTCTATACGACTTTGACACGACTTCTACACGACTTTAACACAACTTTGACACGGCTTTGGCACGACTTTGACACGACTTTGATACGACTTTGACACGACTTTGACACGGCTTTGACACGTTTTCGACACGACTTTGACACGACTTTGACACGACTTCGACACGACTTTGATACGACTTTGACACGACTTTGATACGACTTTGACACGACTTTGATACGACTTTGACACGACTTTGACACGGCTTTGACACGTTTTCGACACGACTTTGACACGACTTTGACACGACTTCGACACGACTTTGATACGACTTCGACACGACTTTGACACGATTTTGATATGACTTTGACACGACTTTGACATGACTTTGATACGACTTTGACACGACTTCGACACGACTTTGACACGACTTTGATACGACTTCGACACGACTTTGACATGACTTTGACACGACTTCGACACGACTTCGACACGACTTTGACACGACTTCGACACGACTTTAACACGACTTTGACACGACTTTAACACGACTTTGACACGGCTTTGACACGACTTTGATACGACTTTGACACGACTTTGACACGGCTTTGACACGACTTCGACGCGACTTTGACACGACTTTGACATGACGGGCACGACTTTAACACGACTTTGACACGACTTTAAGACGACTTTGACACGACTTCGACACGACTTTAACACGGCTTTGGCACGACTTTGACACGACTTTGACACGGCTTTGACACGACTTCGACACGACTTTGACACGACTTTGACACGACTTTGACACAACTTTGACACGACTTTGACACGACTTGGATACGACTTTGACACGACTTTGATACGACTTTGATACGACTTTGACACGATTTTGACACGACTTCGACACGACTTTGACACGACTTCTACACGACTTCGACACGACTTTGACACGACTTTGACACGACTTCGACACGACTTTGACACGACTTTGACAGGACTTTGACCGGACTTCGTAAAGTAACGCGTTAAGGGAAGCCAGACAGAGTGGCGCCGTAACGTACCGCTTTACGGCGCCACTCTGTCTGGCTTCCCTTTCTCTCACGCATACGGTAGCAGTAAGCAGGTTCCTCCGCTCTCATTTTAACCCACATTAGTTTAAGTTATCACTTCTGTCGAGCGTCCCGGGACGCACACTTTTTTTTTTTTATAAGTTTTTAGTGTGGCTTTTGTATGTTTTAAAATATAATATATATCAAATTAAATCCAAATACTTTTGTTCTTTTTTGTGTATAGCATAGGCCGGCAAGTATGTAACTTGATGGTAAGTGATGATGTCCAGAAGAATTATGGGTACGTTGCCGACTTAAAGGAAAGCGAGTGAGAGTTTTGAGTGGTAGAGCCACGCTGTAGACAGTTTTGTCTACAGCATGAATGGGCCGACTCAACCGGGTCGTTACCACTGTCTCACATGGGCGGTGGAGATCACTTACCATCAGGTGACCCACTTGCTCGTTTGCCGGCCTATGCTATAAAAAAAAAAAATAAGCGATAATTAAGGGATTTAGAAAGGGTCGGCGATTTGGGTCTCCAGATATTTCACTCGCCGTACGAAACGCAGCAGCAAGCCGCTAGTTTACGTCAGTTTTCAGTGAGATAATGGTAAAGACCAAGTCAAACTGTTTACAGCGTGGCTCTACCACTCTAGAAAGTATATCATTAGAATATTATGATATTTCGCAAAAATATTTTTTTAGATATAATTAAATATTTTTTCCTTATTCTTCTGAACCAGAACCTTAATTTTTTTTCAAAAATTGAAAAATAATAAAAAAGAATAATTTCAAATGAAAAAAAAATCATTTGGAATTATTCTTTTTAAAATAACTTATGTAATTTATTTTATATTTATACAAATATTGTCATTGATTAATTACTACTTTGTACGATACCACATCCTAAATAATGTGGAAATCTGTTATTTTATAGATAGGTAACGCTTTACTTTGTAATTCTGATGCAATTTTATACATCGGTGTTTCTAAGTGCTTTCTCTACGTGGATGGGTCTTGTTACTATAGCATTTATATAAATAGTGCTGGGTAGAAATACTATACTCGAATGTTATGTATGTATACAGGGTTAGTTTTAAAACACTAACAACCTCGCAGGACTAGATAGCTAACCCCATATGGAACAATTTTTGTTCTACGAATTCGGACATAACTCAATACATGACAAAAAAATATTTAATGACAGACGACTGGCGGCTAGATAAATGGGTCTAGGCCAAAGGTGCTAGCGTTGCACCCCCTTCCTTATGCTTCGCAGGGGATTCTTTACGTAATATTTGCGATGCGCGTAGAGTTATAAACATTTAAGCCGGAAATTAAATTAATACTTATTATTGTATGAAAATAAAATCTAACAAATTATCAAAAGTTGTAGAACAAAAGTTGTTCCTTATGGGGCTAGCTATCTAGTCCTAGGAGGTTGTTGATGGTTTAAAAGTAACCCTGTATACTAAGAATATAATATATATGTTATTTTATGTGGTAAAGCCATGCTGTGGACAGAACTGTCTACAGTATGAATGGCTCTACCGGGGTATTCCCCCTGTCTCATTAAAACCGACGTGAAGGCAGTTTTTTTTAGTTTGGACATTTGTGCTAATAATCGGGTATTATTGGATATCCCTTCCATTTAATGAAGGTAACGCATCCATGATTTTTCTGGTATTGTGGGTGGTCATGCGTGATGGATACCATTTATCACCTACTTGCTCGTTTGTCCGCTTACGCTGTAAATAATATACATTCCGAACTGAAATTATAACACGAATTGCATGCAAAAATGCAAATTGCATTTCAACCCACGTCAAGTAAAAATTTAGTTATTAATAAATAAATAAATAAAATAAAAAAAAAATATAAAAACTTGCTAAATTGATTAACTTATATCAATAATTTAAAGTTATATTTTGCATAATCGTATATGGCAAATATTCTATTTATATTTTTTTAATAAAATACGGAATTTTATCCATTTTAATCCAATTAATTTAGCGAAATAAAATCAATATCTCAATTTTTACTTGATGTGGGTTGAAATGTTATTGCATTTTTGCATCCATTTATGATTTCACGATCTACAATTTGGTCGGAGACCTCACGGTTTCTCCTCGATGCCATTAAAATTAACGGAACTAAATCCTTTAAGATTCTCCCTATCCAAAGTTTTCGGGAAAGGTGGTCAAGCTCAATTTTCCACTTATCAAGAATCCAGACGCATTCGATTCATGTGTAAATGACAATAAGACACCTTTATAAATAACATTACTTCATGACAAAACTCATCAGATTGAGAATTAAATAAAATATGAAAATTTCAGCACGAATATAAAATAAAAAAAATAGCTCAAGGAAAATAATAATCGCCGTCATTATGACCAGGATTACCCTCTATATAATAATATTATAAACTGTTATTCCCCTGAAAATATTAAGACATTACTCACTTTTTAGGGTTACGTAGTCAAATAGTAAAAACGAAACCTCTTTAATTTCGGTATGCCCCTCTGTCCTTCCGTATGTCACAGGCATTTTACTCGGAGACTATGAGCACTATACGGATGAATTTACATGGTAGGTGACTATGTTCCGCTACACTTTATTGGAATTAAGAAAAAAAGATAATATGGAGGCTCAATACATATAAGTGAGGATGGTGCATAGACAGGTATAGTATCATTAGATAGGCCTTTAAAAAGATTTAGAGGTTGCAATTTTTTTTTTATATTTGCCTGAATGACGAGACGGCCTGCTCATAAACAAACACCACACAGAACTTTGAATTACAAATCACTATATGGCATTGGACTGCGATCGTCACCCCAAGAAGTTATTAAGTCTCATAATGTAATTTCACTGACTTCAATGTTCTCCAAACCCAAACACAATAGTGTTTACATATTGACGGCAGAAATAGACAATGCGATGGTACCAACCCAGACGGTTTCTCGCATATGAGGAAACTACCACATAAAGGTTATAAGTAATTAGTTTGGGAGATATGCGATATGAGATATTTTCGGTTACACAATATATTAGTTTAGCGATCCCAAAAATAAATTTGTCTTTCACAGTGTTTTCGAGAGATACGAACTTATTTTTTACGATCGTTTATATAAGGTATCTTATACTTACTTAAAACTATGAACGTTCATCTTGACCACGGAATCCTTCACTGTGCGTGGTCCAACACGCATTTAGCCGGTTTTTATTATTGTCATCTTAAACGTCTAAAAGTATCTCATTGTGTCCCTATCGTAGGTTTGACTTGAAATCGATTCGAATAATCGATTCCTGTCAAATAAGTTTTGTTTACTATTTTTAAACACTAGTGGTCCGGAGTCCCTCGGCCAGCTGATCCACTTGATTACTATCAAGCTCATTCAAATCATTTTTTATGACCTCGTTATCGATACCTATTGGAAGCCCCTCCTTCCAATAGGTATGATTACTAACCAGCTGATTTTTTTGTTTTTACTTAGTTAATATTCATATAATTTAACAGTCATATTGTCCTACAAATAAAATAATAAATTTTTGAGAATCATCAAATCGAAATATTCTATCCTTGCTACCTCTGTTAGCTACCACAATAGAGAATTTTCGCATAGGGAATTGTTGGGCGTCTCATCGAAACGAAGCTACTCACGGAAAATGAGCTTGATAGTAATCAAGTGGATCAGCTGGCCGAGGGACTCCGGACCATAGATTATTTTATTTCTGTAAAATTATATTATAACTATAGCATGGACCAATACGCATTAACTTACAAGTAGTAAGTACGGATTTATAACAATGCACAATTCACAATATCGGGGTGTTTTCTACGATTCGATATAGCAGTAAGAAAAAACCTTACCCATATTAAAGCGTTTAATAAAATCATATTATGCTAATCTAAAATAAGTTCTTCAGTGCTAAGTTGGAACTAAAATCGATTCACCTGAGCATAATTCGAATCGATTTTTCAGGTAGATTAAACGTCTCTACTCTGTTATTTTTGTGCCGTGGTTCGCAGGGATTAACAAACACTCTTACTTTGCCGCACAAACATTTAGGGGACCAGAGTCCCTTCTTGGTTGTAATAAATTATTGCTATATAAATGTGGAATTCTGACATGTATTTGCATCGTCATTTATTCATTCATATATTCATTCACGACACATAAGTTTTGTAAAAAATAGGTCACTAAATAAAAAAAAAAACTTGCAAATCAAAATTGCTATTGTTGCTATTCTAGAGGAATTTCTCATTTTCTTTTGTACTTCGTCAGGATTTTAACCAATTTATACGGACCTAACATCGAAGTAAGCTCTTATAAAACAAGAAAGAACAACATTTTAGCAGCGAAATCACGTTGCTCCATAAAAAAATAGACGAATTGAGCACCTCTTTTTGATGTTAGCTATAATGGCCATTACGCGAAACTAAAAATGTAATTGCCTTACACATTTAGAGGTAAACTTTGAAAGCAAACTCTGTAAAAATAAAAAATACAGCATTATGCTTAAAGTTATCGACTTCGGCAAAAATCGACTTTTACGAATTGATTGTACGTATTTGTAATTAATGCCATCCGTTATTCTATATATGCTATTCACTTTAGAGTAAACAGTCTAATGTAGCAAATCTATAATAAGGCCATCTTCATCACGCCTTCGTATTTCTGAAATAAATTTATTTCTAACACTGTTCCTATGTTTGATTGCGCGTTAACTTATCATAAGTTATAGGCAGTTATAGAAACATATGTGAAAATAAATAATTGCCTTCTTTTGTTCTTATCGCTCATTACACGAAAATAAAACTATTCAGTGTAACAATCGTGAAGACGTACAACATAGAGATATATATTTATAGGTAAATTGAGGAACGAGGCACAGTTTAACTAAAAGTCAGCTGTTCTAGATTTAACTCGAGATAATTATATAGACAAGTGGTAGAAGAGGGATAATATGATATGTGACTCCACATTTACTTATCTCTTTCCATATTATTTTTTATACCAATTCCATTTGCCACATTTTTCAAATTTAAAATATACAGCTATATTCCTAAAACCCTTTTAATTTTTCTTCTTTTAGTATGAGAAAAGCAGTGTTTGTCCTTCCATTATTTTCTTTACACATTATAGAACGTTATTGTTTAAGACTGTTGCTATCCTCAATAAAAAATGAAATAAATAAATAAACAAGCATAAATTTAATCCGAAAGACATGATCAAAATTATCTGAATTCAATTTTAAATAAAACAGAAAGATGTAAACTAAGTTGAAATTCAGCCAAACGCTTGTCGCTTTCTTTGAATTGACAAATATTTAAAGACAAGATTCTCCGTCCGCCCCACAATGGCAAGGGGGATGGCGGTCGAGCAAATAATACAGAGGGAAATAATTTTATTTTCATAACTTCTTTAGCGACGGGACCTCGGTAAAAGCTTATATCGAACGCTAAGAAATTGTTCGCGTAGTAGTTTCATGGTTTTTTTTCAGATAATTTATTTGTAAATGTATTTAAGTATTTTACAATGGATTTGACATTAATAATTCTAAGTCACATTTTACTTAAAAAAGTACACAATATCTTGGTTTATCTATGCGAGTAGCCGGCTGCGAAGCAAGAGGTCGTGGGTTCGATTCCCGTATCGAGACAAATGTTACCATTCATAAATTTTTGTTTCGGGTCTGGGTGTCGTGGGACCGCAAGTCGCTCGTAGTTTCTGATACTCACAATACAGATTAACCTAGTGTGGGGTCAGGACTATGTTTGCGACTGATGGTTGTATTTATTATTAATCATTTCCACTTTCTTCATATCCTGATTATTTCTAGTCAAATGTGGTTTACCATCGGCTTGATATATTTTTTTCGAAGGAAAATTATTATTAATGTTCAAATACAGCATGATTCATTTGATTAGTACCTAGTACTCTCTATGGTATAAATTTTATGTGAGGTAGAGCCACGCAGTAGACAGTTTAGCCTAAAGCGGGAATGGGCCGGCACGACCGGGTTATCACCACAGAAAACCAACGTAAAGTATCTGCTTGTTGTTGCGTAGAGTACGGTACGGAGATGTACGAATACCGGAGAATAATATGGTTCCATTACCTTAAAAAGGAAAGTACTTAATTACAGATTATACTCGCATCGCATTTCATGTTTTAGTAAGTTTTAAGTTTTAGTTAATTTCATAATAACATGTATTCACATTTTTCCCAAAATATTAAAGTTATGTAATGTACTTTACTCTCAATTATACCAAGTCATTTCGGTTCAAACAAGGTCTAAAAACATGTTTTACAAACGGACAAGCATTCTCAATTCTGTCATCAAAACTATTGGACATATAACCTAAACGCACATATTGAATGCAAATCGAAATGTTTTAGCCAAACGCTGTCATGCATGCCTAGACTGGAATGTGTTAACACCAAGAGAAATCGGATTGCGACAAAAGGTCCCATTGACCCCTCGTAAAAAGAAGAAATTTTCCTATATCGCACGGACTATCGTCTGCAAACATTTCTAACATTTTTCTCTGAAATATTCATGATATTTTGCACATAAATTCAATCGCGAAATGGATTTTTTACAATTTGATTAGTTTAGGTTTATGTTTGTGTTAATGGATGAAAAAACAAAATAGTAATAGCAATTCAAATATGTAGGTATAGTCGACTTGTGAAAAAGATATATTCTTGTCCTGCCTTTTATAAGAAGTACCGCTCCCTGTGAAATTTAAGTACTAACTAAAATGTGTTCATAATTTTGATCCCCAAAATACTATGAGGATTGTATTCTAGGGTAAATAGGGTAATATCACATCTTAGTTATCCATTTACAGTTGCAGAAACTTTCTCTCAACCATAATTGGGTACATCAAAACTATTCCACAATAGTTAACAGATCATGTCGTTATAAATGGCATAGAAACTTCTAATCCGCATCCGGTTGACATGTGACGCGAACTGAAGCGAACATTCGCTGGTCTCAGGCTCTACAAATTAGTCAAATTGAGTCAATTCAAGACGCTTGTCTTCCTTTGTCGAGATCAACTTGTAGACACATGCATTATCAGGGCTGCCACATTATGTCGGTTGATAGTAAGAATATAAAAAAGGGAAGTCTCGTGTTTGTTAACGGTGTGCGATGAATAATTAAGAATGAACATAACATAAGCTCACATCTTTACGACGGAGAAGTAGGCAGAGGTCACAGACAACTCAACCTAGGTTGAGTTGTCTGTGGCAGAGGTACAACTAGTGCACCCACGCTTCGCTGATCTTATTTCCGTCCTTTAATATGATAGAGGGCGAGCCTATCGCCATATCGGACACAAATTCAAATACTAGAAAAATGATATACTTTTTCGAATAAGAAAATTAAATAAAATTTTGAGAATGAAATTAAAATAAAATATTTTTTTCGATTTATTGCATCAACGAAGCCCAAGTATCAATGTATTCCACCAATCCTGATTAATTGCAGTTTCAATTGATTAACATTCCTATCTTTACTCGATTGATGGAACGGCGCTTTAGCGAGTTTTGTCTATAGAATGTATCGAACGACTCGGCCTAATTTAACATAGAATAGTATCCCTAATAGTTTTGCTGTTACTTTTCATTAGAGCTCCAATAACTCTCAAACGTCGGTAAAACATTAACGATTCTTTTGGGATTGGAATGTTCACAAGCAGTAATTACCATTCAACCACATAAGGTGCTCATTTGCCGTTGTTTCTGTAAAATAAAATGTATTTAATCGAGATAATATCGATTATATATCTTAGAATAGACCACCCACCTGACAATAAACTAAGAGGGCTGGATGCATTTCTTGGAGGTGCAAATAAGAATCCAGGTAAGTTTGAGACAAGTTGAACAGATTGAAATAGTTCCAGAACAAGACCCGGCTAGCATTCATTCGTTTTTTGTAAATGACCAAGCCATTGTTAATTACGCAGGCATTGCGGATTGCAAGGACGGGATGCACAATTTTGTTCCACGTCGTCGCGCGTCTGAACATTGAGATTTCCAGCAGTAATGCAACGTGGGAACAAGCCCGTGCAGTATTTCCGAATTCATGTTCTAAATTGCAGACTTTCTTTCTTCTACGTCAATATGCAGACCGACGTCAATATCTTCAGTACATTGATATTTGTAGACCACGAAAGAACATAAAATACGAAAATATTAAAGAATGAACGAAATATAGAAAAGAAGTTACACAAAAAAATAGACTTAACTAACTGGAAACATTAAAGTCATCATCGGATACAAATGTTACTCTAATGATGATGATCTATTATATTATTATATACCTGTTACAATATTCATTTATGTACGTATTTTTTTCTTGATTGACTGATAAAGGCGTATAATTTATGTACAGTACAACGACACAAATTACGCACTTCGGCAATGTTCGATTTTTAAGTATTAGTACGAATATTTAATGAATGACTGGAAATTCCAAGTTCGATCATTCATTCAGGCCAAATAAACTGAAACTAACTTAAACAAAGATAGTCTATTATAAATAAGCAATCGCACTTTATGATGGTTACAGGTAGAGGACCACTCAACAGAAAATTTAGACTTAAAAAAGTGCAAAGCAGTAGCGTAGTCATAACATAAAATAACAACCCAGCTTTGCTTAAATAAATTCTATTTCAAGGAAACGTTTAATACACTTTTGTTTAGAATTTTATTTTCTATGTATATTGCAAGCTATAAATTTAACAATAAAATGCGAAAACTCAAAGCAAAGCAAGCAAAGTTTCTGCGTTAGACTCCTTCGAATTAACTTCTTTTATTGTTCTTGCATAATTTTTGGAATGTACTCAAGAATCCTAATTTTGTTCATTTATAACAATGGACAAAAGTTTCAAAACCTATAAATTATCAACTTCATTCTTCATTCACATTTACTCTGGAAGTGTAAATAAGTACTTATTGTACATTTGTTTGGATTAATTGAAACATTTAATAGTGCGGAAAAATGTAGAATTGAAATAACAATTAAATAATCAAATAATAAATACATAAATACACCAAAAAGTCACATACATAGTCCTGACCCCACACTTAGATAAACATTTATCGTGGGTATCAGGAACTTCGAGGATCTTGCGGTCCCACAACTCCGAAACCAATATTCGTGGATCACACAAATATTTGTTTTGGTATAAAGTCTAACCAAGTAGTGTAATATGAAAACCAAATTATGTTTTGTCTGATTCTTGCAGGTCTTGCTATGAGTTAGTATAAACACAACAATGTATGTAATTGTTAACAATATAAGACGAGTGTTAACACTACTGTCACACTTATCAAAACTTCATATTTACAAGCTCAGGCGAACATAACAGTAAGAGCATAAACGAGACGAAATATATTTAGGTATCAAGTTTAACTTGCAATCTTATCTTCAGCACCTTCTTTGATACCACTACTACGGGGTCCTCGTTCTTCTCACGCAAAGAATAACGAAATGACCAACTTGTATGTTGGGTTGGAATCCCGAACAAAGTGTGTAGATTTTTTGCACCCAGGCCGCTTAACCTTAAGCTTATATAACCCGCATGCATGACGCGTCTATGGGACGGCTCCGATTGCTCGATAATTTGGATAGATTGCAACAATGGGCTGCCCGCATGGTGAATGAAGAATTGTTTTACCTTATCCAACGTCACCGTTCCTTAACAGAACCACAGCGTTGTAGTCACTTCCATTTCGGCTTGAACTAAGAAGTTCGCAAAATTTTACTTTTACTAGATCTCATGGTGTGGTGGAAGTATAAAAGTATCCTTTAAACAGAAAGATGCAATTAAGGAGGCCGACATAGTTTTGCCAACCTACAATAGATATATTGTCTGTCATTGGTAAACACTTCTTGGGTTGCTTAACATTTACCATCAAGTGAAGCGTAGTCACTTTGCCGAGTCCAATATTAGCCGAGTCAGCATAAAAAATTCACGCTGTATACAAAACCGTATACAGCGTTGCTCTACTAGTAAACTGTGAGAATTTATTATTTTATTTTTGTTATTTATTTTAATAAATTAAATTAAAGAATATAGACTAACATAATCGAGAATTCAGTGAATTTGTAAAATGTAGTACTAGACTAGCAGAAGTGGTGCTTCGCCAGACGCAATTCTCACCGCAATCACACGCCGCTGCCGACCACCAGTTTTAATAATACGTCAGTTTATTTGGCTTCATACACAACTAGTTATGAGAAAGTTTATTACGATCTACCTTGAGAGAAACAAATATTTCACACTTTTGTAGACAATGCAATTTTTCTTACAATTATGTGCTGCTATCCTTTTTCCGTTTATGTGAAATATTCACTCAAAAATGTGTATAAAAGTGTATAGGCCGGCAATGGAGCAAGTGGGTCACTTGATTGTAAGTGGTCTCCACCTATACGCCCACAATACCAGAAGAATCATGGGAGCGTTGCCGACCTTAAAGTAAAGGGATAATTATGGATTGATAAGGGGAGATTTGGGCCTCCGGATATCTCATTCACAACGCAGCACCAAGCCGCAACATTAAGTCGGTTTTCTGTGAGATAGTGCTAATGACCCGGTCGAGCCGGTCCATTTGTGCTGTAGACATATCTGTCTACAGCGTGGCTCTACCACTCATAAGCTCTAAGACTTATAATTTTAAGGTCCCATTTCCCAATGTTTGAGTAAGGTTTAATCACAAATAGCCATTAAATGCCTAATAGACGTCTTTCTTCCGGTAAACAAGCCAGAATGAATGTACTTCTATATTTGAACGTGATATTTTATTTTCTAAATAGCATTTACTCAGAGGTGATGAAAAATGGAACAATATCACCGCAAATTACCACTCTCACTCTTGAGTCTCAGGTCTCAGTAGTCGAGTACCTGCAAAACCAGAATCGTGGGTTTGATTAGTCTGCTATAATAATAATAATAACTTAGTATGGAATCAGAACTATATGTGTTGTGTGTAACTATTTATTTATGATATAAATAATTATAGCCTGAGTTTATTAAACAGTGCTCAAACTCCGCAACTTAGTAAAACAACCATACATCGACTTCAACAGTTAACAAACACGATCCATCAATGGCGACATCGAAATACAGAATTCGTGAAATGAAACAATGGAAAAGTTTCTCCACGCGCCTTGTAAGTAAAAACAATAAACATGTTTATACATTTGGCACAGTTATTGTTGTATGTTTGCTACAAACAGAGGGCGCTCGAGTCGAACAAAACAAACACTTGTAACGAAGCGAAAACTAGTTGACTGCTGCCGGCTTTGTAAATCATAATCAAGATGAAGATGCCTTAGCAACTGTTGCTCGAAATACTATTGCTGAGAATGCTAGCTTGTAACACAAGGTAAGTTATCGTAGCTTTGTATATGCTAAATCTATCTCCATTAAAAATGAATTGTTTTTTTATTTTTATTTGATTGAAAGACGAGACGAGCAAAGCGCTCGCCTGATGGTAAGCCAAGCCTGCCCATAAACAGAAACAACACCACACAGAACTTTGAATTACAAAGCACTGCATGGCACTGAACTGCGCTCGTCACCCCGAGACATAAGATGTGTATTATTATATTGAGTGGTAGAGCCACACTGTAGACAGTTTTGTCAGCATGAATGGGCTTGGCTCGACCGGGTCGTTACCACTGTCCCACAGAAAACCGACATGGTACATGGGTGGTGGAAATCACTTAACCTCAGGTCACCCACTTGCTCGTTTGCCATGTATGCTATAAAAAAACTATATACTATATTTGTTTTATGAAAAAATATGCCGATATCTCAGTGGGAACGGTACGGATTGCTGTGATGAAAATTGTAGATTCGAAACCGGCCTCGAGAGCATGCACCTTGGACTTTTGTAATGTGTTAACAGTTAAGTTATGTATATGTTCATCGTTGACTATCAATTGCTTTAACGGTGAAGAACCTGAGATTTTTTTTATTAATTTCGAAGGTGTGTGTAGTCTGCCAAACTGCATTAGCCCAGTGTGGTGGACCTTAACCCAATGCGAGTAACCCCCATTATACATTACACACTACATTTACAAACTAATTTGTACTGGTGAATCAAGAACAATGGTAACAAATTCAACCGCCAATCCTCTTCGCAAATTCGATCCTAATAATAGGTTCATACTAAATTGGTTTTGCTAAAGCCCCAATAACATTCAGAGATAGCAAAGCTTTATCATTGGCCTATCTGAATATTAGGCCAACGTTTTGGTATCTCAGTTTATATTGCTTTGGAACAGTTCATTGTATTTGTCTTTTACCAGTTGCCACATGTTTATCTTTCCAAATAATCCAGGGTATTCTAACAATGTACACTCTACAGTTACTCATTTGTTTTATTTCATTTGATAACCTCTGTGGCAGTTATCTGTGTAACCAAAGGGCATGGGTTCGATCCCTACACGAAGATAAATGTTTGGTGATCCACGAATATTGGAATCAGGTCTAGGTTGTAAGACTGAAAGTCTGTCGTAGTTCCTGATATCCACGACACAAAATAATCGTATCTTACCGTGATCAGGACTATGTTCGTCACTGTTGGGTGTTATTTATATATCAAAGGTCCTAAATAAATTTCTGTTCTTTGTTCCAAATGAATAGTCATTACAAATTCATTTGCGGTTTAAACACAGACTTAATACATCGCGCCCCGTGTCGTGGCTACATCGTGAGCGTGTGTCGGAAAAACAACTTCTTATATATTAGATACACAGCTGTTTTTGCTGTCCTGTTGCTTTCTCTGTTAATGGGAGACGTGATTTTGGATCGCAAATTAAGTTGGTAATCGCTATTAGATTCATTCGTTCATTTCAAACGGAGTTTAAATTCTTTCACTGCATTTCGCGCTGTAAGAGTCAGATAAACGTATCTACATTTTCTCAATTTTACAGGAAAGCAAAAATACTGTGAAAATTCGGCTCTTTCAACTTTACCAGCTTTTTAATACAGATAAAATACTGTCAAGAAAAAAATATTTTTTTGTATTGCCATACTCTTAGAGCTTTGAAAAAATTAGAAATTATTTATTTATATATGCTTACATAGACGCATTATATATTTTTTTAAAATTCGGTTGACATACATTAGTGTGGCCCTTAATTATTTTCAAACTTATGTTGTTATCAAATTTAAATACGTCATTTGTGAAGTTCCAAGTTGTTGGAGTTCCATCTGAAAACCCTTTATAAAACCAAAACAACGTATGTATAAGCTTTTACGTTGTTATGGTTTGTATAATATTGCCAAACAAACTATATTCTAAGAATAAAAATATTGTTTTTGGAAATACGTTCCTATAGCTCTAAAGAGGTAGGAAGATAATTAGAACTATTTAAACGGTATTCATAATACGTTTTTCTGGTTCCATTGAAAGTTATTCTTAAGCTATTTAGTTTTATTGGAATTTGATAAATATTGACATTACCGTTACATAGTTTTGGCAATTCATGAAGGACTATATTGTGAACCGTTTTATGAAAAAAAACGTTTTTTGATTTTTTTGTAGATACGTTCATCTGGTTCTTATAGCGCGATTTGCAACGGTCACTTCCAAATTAGCACATCAATTGTTTTAAATAACGCGAATGTTGTTCAAGAGTGAGTATATTCTATAAGTATATTTCCAAGAAGTCGCAGTGTTTTAGCTTTATTTTTGTTATTACTTCACGTATTTTATGAGATATTCTCTTTTGCGAAAATAATTCGCCTGTAATTTTGTTAATGCAGTTTGTTTTGACACTAATTTAAAATTAAAATTGTGATATTACTTAAATGATACGCTAAATGTGCATAATTATGTAATTAATTGTTTTGCTTATATTACACTCGACGTCGCAGAAACCAAGGGTTCATTATTATTTGGAAATATAAATGTGGGTTAAATGTGAAAGCACTCTGTCACCCACCTGAGCAATCTGGCATTCAAAATTATGGTCCATTTACACGAAGAGACAAATTTAGGCTGGTGATGATGTTGAAGATGATGCAGAAAGTTTATCGCATGACAGAGGTGAGATGATTAATGATCTCTTGTATGTTTCGGGGCATTTTATGTCTGAAGGCGACGAGAGCAGTCAATCAAAAAAATCAAAATAAAAATTTTGCATACCTATAGGCAGACCCTAATTTATTTATTTAGGATATATGCTACATTTTTATCCCGGAATAGGCCGTTCACGCAGGCAGAGCCGCGAGCAAAAACTAGTAAACACATCTATACTAATAATAAAGCTGTAGAGTTTGATTGTTTGTTTGTTTGTTTGTTTTTTGAACGCGCTAATCTCAGGAACTACTGGTTCGAATTGAAAAATTCTTTTTGTGTTGGATAGTCCATTTATCGAGGAAGGCTTTAGGATATATAACATTACGCTGCGACCATTAGAAGCGAAGCATCAGTGAAAAATGTTGCAAAAACGGCGAAAATTATTCATATTTGAAGGCTTCCGTTGCTAAGCTACCCAAATAATATTATTTGAAGGCTTCCGTTGCTAAGCTACCCAAATCTATACTAATATTATAAAGCTGTAGAGTTTGATTGTTTGTTTGTTTGTTTGATCACGTGGGCGGAGCCGCGAGCAAAAGCTAGTATCTAATAAAACAAGGTGTTCAATATGACATAAATTCAATTCTTTGCTATTCCGGAAATCAAACACAAACGTGAAACAAAACCTAAATTAGATGTCGGAAATTCGTAGAAAAAAAGATCAATTTAGTAGCAATTTTCATTTGGAGCGATTCCAAAAGTGTATTATATCGTACACCGCAAGGAATCCGCAAACATTGCTGGAGCAACAAAAAAATATGATTTACGCAGGTACTATCCCCCGGGTAGGGTCAGCGTGGTTTGTAAATGTACAGTCAGCATCTGTCTGCGGGATGGATGTCTAGATTAGAGGTCGGAATTTATCGGCACTGTGTACCGAATACATCTGTGCGGCCATTTTGGAAAATGGAATATAATTTATTCATAACTCTAGCCCACTTCGTTTTTATTTCCAGGTATGGACCTAGAGTACAGCCTATCGTGTGACTTTTATCACTCCCAATTGAAGACGCAACGTAAACGCATATAATAATATGAAAAGCACAATCTATACAGTATTTATTTAGTTTAAGAAACGGTGAGGTCATGGGTTTTTAACACGCTTTTTAGCTTCATATGTATGTTTGTATGTTAGTATGTTTGTATTTAACGGAATCTCTGACCATGATTTTGACCTCCTTCAAAACGTCGGATTAAATCGAAATTTGGTATACTTATCATCTTATATTTCTTATTAAGACCGATGTCAGTGGAATATTTAAAAAAAAAGTATTGTAAATTGTGATTGAATGATTTCTTACGTTTACGCGAATGTTACTTATTGAAATAAAACTAATTTAAACGGATTTTATCGCGGTTATTTATTTTAATTTTTGTTCCCGACGTTTCGAAGGCTTTTCAGCCTTCGTGGTTACGGGGTGAAATTGTCGTTTCGAAGGCTTTTCAGCCTTCGTGGTTACGGGGTGAAATTGTGATTAATTATAAATTGTGATGTGTGTAAAGTTTACCTAATGCGGTCTGCTCTTTTACACGTCAAAAATAGATTAATTTCATTGCAATGTCTCTACCGGTGCTTCGGAAATGCCCACTGAGAAGAAGCACCAAGAAACTCAGCCGTAGGTCTTTTGCATTACATTGTATTTTGTCCTCAAATCATTCATTTTTGACATCTCATATTATAAATATTCTATTGTAAATAAGTAATATTGCCATAAATCAATGCTGTGAAAAAAAATAGTCTTTGATATTGATGTAGTGTAATGAAGCCTATCGTTTAGCAAAACACCGAAATTTTCCTTCTAACGTTCTTAATTGAAATTGTTGTGAAAGTTTACGAACTCTTACTAATTATTGCAACTTGTTTAATATTTTTCGGCGTAAAAGTGTAATTTTTACTTTATATCGCGCGTTTTCAATTTTGAATTGTTTACAAGACTATGAAGGTTCAGTGTTTACTAAATAAATCGAAGGGTTGTTGTTGATCTTGTTATTTAGCAACTTATACTTTTAACAGATTTTAAATAGTTTCAATAAATATAATTAATTAATATTATTTTTGCTGTTCAACTAGTAATAAGATAACTTACGTAATGTAATGATTTCTTACGTTTACGCGAATATTAATCATTGAAATAAAACTAATTTAAACGGATTTTATCGCGGTTTTTATTAATTTTGATCACAGGACACTCCGTGACCACGAAGGCTGAAAAGTCTTCAAAACGTCGGGATCAAAATTAATAAAAAACTGCGATAAAATCAGTTTAAATTAGTTTTACGTAATGTACATACTTAAAATCGATATTTTATTGAAACCCACGTGCTCCAAATCATAAAAATTGCTGTCGAACACAAAACACACAAATTGTACAACAGAATATTATCCGTTTTCCGGTTTGCCGGGCAAAACAATTGTGTATTTCGCAAAACAAAGTTTCGATAGGCCCATCACAATTTTTCGGCGCATTTTAATATTTGCCTACTTTTTCGACGGAAGTAATTTTGCTTCGAGATTTCCCTTAACCTTATCTAGTAGTAATGATAATAAAAGCGATGCATTTTTATAGGATTGCGAATGGACAGTTTTGAGTGAGTTTTTTTCATTGAAATAAAAGTAATTTAAACGGATATTATCGCGGTTTTTTATTTTAGGTCACGGGGTGGACTACGATGGCTGAAAAGCTTTCGAAACGTCGGGACCAAAATTAAAATAAAAAACCGCGATAAAATCCGATTAAATTAGTTTTATTTCAATGAGTAACATTCGCGTAAACGTAAAAAATCATTGAGTTTTTTCTTTTTGCTTGATAGTTGGTATAGGGATGGTTCTAGTTTTGTTGAAAGAAAATATGTTCAGCCGTTAGCAATGTTTTGATATCATAGTCATCGATATCCCTTCAGGCGTCAATGCGTAATGGTTAACTAACGTCTAAATTCACAAACTCAAAAACATTCAAACTTTATTATTATTCTTTTTTAAATCTTTATTTAAAGTGCTTATTCGCAAAGCGAATATGCTGCACTAATATTACATGATATACCATAAGGTACAATACAACTATAATATAAAACATGATTATAACTAAAATAACTTCATCTACCGGACAAACCGCACTTGACTAGGTCTAATATCTTTTCTGTCGTTGCATTTATAGGAAGTGCCAAACATGAATTACATTGTCCAATGGAACTGCCTTGTAGTATTAACCGTCTCGGAGACTCATTCCTAACACACTCCATCAAGATATGATAGGCATCCTCTTTTTTTGAGCAGACGCGGCACAGTGGCGACGTCGCTTTACCCATAAGGTGCGCAAACATATTCAGTGGAATGTGTCCGGAGCGGAGTCGTAGCAGCAAAACTAGGTCTTGCCTACATAGACGGCTGTCGTCAATCCACAGCGAGTTTAAGGGCTGAGACTGGATGGTTTTGAACCATATTCCTTTCTCCAGGGACCTTTTGTCATAATACTCCTTCCATAGATTATGTCTCAGCAACTTTATTACATAAGAAAGAATGAGAATAGTAGGAAAATAGGTATACAGCTGATATCACTTTATTTAATTGTACACTTTGTGTACACAATGTTAAGGCATAAGTTTAAACCTGGCGGCAGACCGCAGCGACATTGTCGCTCAACAGCTGCACTAGACCGCAGTGATATTTCTAGTTTAATTAATGTGATTTCAATGGAATTAATTCCGAACGCGGCGAGTGTCGTGCGGAAAGACAGAATCCAGTACCCGCTGCAGTAGCTGTGGTCTGCAGTCTGGATCATATGTCTAAACAAATAGAATACCTAATGAATACGAAAAAATAAATGTTGGCTGACAAAAGTCTACGGATGCGATTCTTACGTGGTTTGCTAATAATAATATTGATATAATTAAATGAAAAAATTAAAAATGAACTATTAAGGCCAATACTTCTTCTTTTTTTTTATGGCTTTCGCATTATTATGCATTTTGCCAATGTCAAGTATAATTAATTATTCTCAAGTTATTGTTACAAGAACGATGAAACACGGGTGCGGTCGATTTCAAGGTCTTGCCGGAGTTTTGGTGTTAACTCCTTTCAGTACGATTCTTAATTCACTTATTTCAATGTTTCCATACACTGTTTATCACCGTCAATGTTTATAGAACAAATCCACACCACTTTTATACAACAAACACAACTCTAAATTAGTTTATGAAATAAATTAAAATAAGCGATGAACTGCACTGTCAGAATTCCCGCCAAAACTCATAATGCCAATACTTATCAATTTTAGAACTACACACCAAAGACAATAAAAAGTTTTTAAAATGTCTATGTCAATGGTGATGTACTACATAATAAAATAAAGAGGTTTATAGTTTAATTATTACAACATGGCTAAAGGTTTTTTTAGAGCCCAGGTTATTTAATCCGTCTAATAATTTGTCGTGTGATATAGGCGAGAATATAATGGGACACCGACATTTGCGAGACCGCGTCATAATATGATTCTTTTTTTTATTTCTTGATAGGCAAACGAGCTCATCTGATAATAAGCGGTCACCCCCGCTCATGGAAATATCCACTAAATAGACACAGCCATACCGCTGCCTGCCGATGAAAAACCGGAGAACCGTCTCAATTTGACGCTTATAGTTGTGTTCTTTGAACTACATGACGCGACTTAGTAAACTAGATATTTCTATTATATTCCTCTTTGTCATCCGCTAAACCTTCTTCATCTAAATCGAGCATTAGTATAGTTGTTTTCTTTCTTTCTTTATAATGTTGTAACTAAACAAGTACATATGTGTTTAAAATCAATTTTACACATAGTTTTGATTATACTTTAGAACTATACCTAATATATTAAGCAACTTAGTATTTATTATTACTGTCAAAATCTGTTAAGTGTATCTTAATAAATCTTTATATATATAATTCTTCTGTGAGTGTGTATGTTCCTGAACTTCTCTTAAACGACTGGACCGATTTTGATGAAATTTTTTGTGTGTGTTCAAGGGGATCTGAGAATGGTTTAGATTCACAATTTTGTCCGCTGGACAATGTTTTTTTTATTAATTTTTAATTTATTAGTAGTTGTTGAGTTGTCGTTGCGAAGCTTGCCGTGATGACGGGTCGTATAGCGTCTAGACTGGACAGGGACAGGACAGGGACAGGACAGTGAGACAGGACAGTGAGACAGGAAAGTGAGACAGGACAGTGAGACAGGACAGTGAAACAGGACAGAGAGACATGACAGAGAGACAGGACAGTGAGACAGGACAGTGAGACAGGAAAGTGAGACAGGACAGTGAGACCGGACAGTGAGACAGGACAGTGAGACAGGACAGTGAGACAGGATAGTGAGACAGGACAGTGAGACAGGACAGTGAAACAGGACAGAGAGACATGACAGAGAGACAGGACAGTGAAACAGGACAGTGAGACATTCTTTATATATATAATTCTTCTGTGAGTGTGTATGTTCCTGAACTTCTCTTAAACGACTGGACCGATTTTGATGAATTTTTTTGTGTGTGTTCAAGGGGATCTGAGAATGGTTTAGATTCACAATTTTGTCCGCTGGACAATGTTTTTTTAATTAATTTTTAATTTATTAGTAGTTGTTGATTTTGGAATGTTTTTTTAGCCGTGTTGAGCACTTTTTGGTAGAGGCTAAACTTGTTGGGGATCGGACTGGACTGGAGACCTGACTGGACTGGAGACCTGACTGGACTGGGGACTTGACTGGACTGGGGACCGGACTGGACTGGGGACCGGACTGGACTGGGGACCGGACTGGACTGGGGCCGGACTGGACTGGGGACCGGACTGGGGACCCGACAGGACTGGGGACCGGACTGGACTGGGCACCGGACTGGGGACCCGACAGGACTGGGGACCGGACTAGACTGGGGACCGGACTGGACAGGGCACCGGACTGGACTGGGGACCGGACTGAACTATAACTTATCGGCTGAATTGAGTAAGTATCCAATAGATGGCGCATACTGCATTGAATGGTTTACTACAATATAATTTAACATATACCTTAGGCACAGCAACGCGTGGCCGGGAGACAGGACAGTGAGACAGGACAGTGAGACAGGACAGGACAGGGACAGGACAAGACGGGGACAGGACGGGGACAGTCCTGTCCCCGTCCCGTCCCCGTCCTGTCCCCGTCCTGTCCGCGTCCTATTATATATATAAAGACTAGATGACCCGGTGAACTTCGTATCACCTACATAATATATTTGTGTTAAATGTGGTCAAAACTTAATACAAATGTTTTATTTACATTAAATGCAATTAAGTGAGGTACTGCGCCATTGCACGTGAGGTAGCCCGTCGCACATTTAATTGACTTCGACGACCTAAGTCAGGTCGTCTCCCACCTCCCTCCGGTTGGACAGTCCTGTCCCCGTCCCGTCCCCGTCCTGTCCCCGTCCTGTCCGCGTCACAGGCCGTGATGACGGGTCGTATAGCGTCTAGACTGGACAGGGACAGGACAGGGACAGGACAGTGAGACAGGACAGTGAGACAGGAAAGTGAGACAGGACAGTGAGACAGGACAGTGAGACAGGACAGTGAGACAGGACAGTGAGACAGGACAGTGAGACAGGACAGTGAGACAGGACAGTGAGACAGGACAGTGAGAGGACAGTGAGACAGGACAGTGAGACCGGACAGTGAGACAGGACAGTGAGACAGGACAGTGAGACAGGACAGTGAGACAGGACATTGAGACAGGACAGTGAGACAGGACAGTGAGACAGGACAGTGAGACAGGCCAGTGAGACAGGATAGTGAGACAGGACAGTGAGACAGGTCTTTATATATATAATTCTTCTGTGAGTGTGTATGTTCCTGAACTTCTCTTAAACGACTGGACCGATTTTGATGAAATTTTTTGTGTGTGTTCAAGGGGATCTGAGAATGGTTTAGATTCACAATTTTGTCCGCTGGCAATGTTTTTTTAATTAATTTTTAATTAACAATGAATACACAAGCAACTTCGAAAAGTCGTAGATGCCTTACTCTATAGATCCCTGTTAGATCGCCCTATGAATATACATAAAGAATTGTAAGTGTCAGTAAATCATATATTTGACTAATTGATTACAAAATATTATTGAATTTCTCTATTTATAAATTCAATTATAATGTCTTATATAATACTAGATGACCCGGTGAACTTCGTATCACCTACATAATATATTTGTGTAAAATGTGGTCAAAACTTAATACAAATGTTTTATTTACATTAAATGCAATTAAGTGAGGTACTGCGCCATTGCACGTGAGGTAGCCCGTCGCACATTTAATTGCATTTAATGTAAATAAAACATTTGTATTAAGTTTTGACCACATTTTACACAAATATATTATGTAGGTGATACGAAGTTCACCGGGTCATCTAGTAAGTAAATAAAAGTTGTAAGCTTTCCAATTGCGGGTTGTGGGGTCAGACGGCAGATCGCCCCACATAATACTAATTCCACCGTAAAATCCTGATGACGGAAAACATACCCTGGCATTGGGCCGGATTAACGACAGGTTCTTCCGTGAGTGTGGCTGTTAGCTATATCCTGAGTTGAACTTAATGTTGAAATTACTTAATCTAAGCCGTTTTATAAATTCATTTCAGTGAAACATCTCAAAAAGTATCCAAGTTTTAATTACCGTCAAACGCCGTCGCCACCTGGTTCTGCTCTCTGACACTTCGGAAACTTGTTAATTAAACGTAATCCCCACTAGTGCACTTTTTGAGAAGTAAATGCTAATAATAAATACTCTGACTATCACACTAATATCATAAATGTGAAAGTTTGTTTGTTTGGATGTTTGTCCGTCAATCACGCTGAAACTACTGAACGGATTTTGATGAAATTTAGTATACAGACAGGGTATGAGCTGACTTGGGTGATGGGATACTTTTTATCCCGGAAAAAGCAGATCACGCGGGCGGGCCGCGAGCAAAATCTAGTAACTAATAAAGGACATCACTATCAAACCATAGCCATTAATCCGTATATTTTAACCATTACTCAGGAGTTAACAATAATAATCAATTTGAAACGTTCAAACTGAAATGGTCCATAGTAAATAATGGCACAATTAATTAAATACAAGTCGGAACGAGTTGTACAAACTAACCTGACGTCAATTTAAAGGTTCCCCTGTTAACGTTATTGGGTCTGAATAACTCGGTAACTCGATTTACAAGACCCCCTGTTTTCATTTGCTTTCTAATTGTTTTTGCTGCACTAAAGTTGTTTTATTGTTTGTTAAAACGAATAAAGAAGTTTGTTTCGAGTCTTTAGTTTCGATACAATATGTGAAATAGTTAACTAACTGCTACTGATTATGACATTTTCGTTTTCACCATCTGTTCTTGTAATCTGATTTTTTTATAGTATAACAAACGAGCAAGTTGGTCACTTGGTGGTAAGCGATTTTCACCGCCCTTGTTCGCCCACAAACCAGAAAAATCATGGGCGTGTTGCCGACTATAAAGGAAAGGGGTAATTCAGGGCAGGCTGATTAGAGCATCCAGATATCTTACAGCCACTGATTTAAAATATGCGTGCCACTGTTGGCTGTCAGATTGCCGAACCGCATAATTAAAATCGTAGTACTGTACTTTGCTGGTAATATAGAATAACTTATCATTGCTGTAGATCGCAATTGCCATTTTTACAAGAATCTGGTTGGTAATTTTAATCTAAGACACAAGTCCTCGGTAGTATAGTGGTCAGTATCCCCGCCTGTCACGCGGGAGACCGGGGTTCGATTCCCCGCCGGGGAGGCGATATTTTTGCTTAAAACTTCATAAGCTTTATGTATTCATAACGGTGATTTTACTATGTTTATAGTACCTCGCTTTCTTACCCTCAATTTAATTTAATTTGGTATAAATACTAACTTTTTATGACAGGGCCGAGCAAATGTTTTAACTGATGTTAAGTGGTCTCTACCACCTATAAACACCATCGATATCATAAGAGCCGACCTTAAAGTAAGGGAATGGTGACTGGGAAGGGAGGTATTTGAGACTCCGGAGATATCAGTCACTGTGTGAAACGAATCAAAGGTGTCACTTAACGCCGGTTTTCTGTGAGGCAGTGGTACCGCCCCGATCAAGCCAGTCTATTCATGTTCTAATTAAAACTACAGTGTTTTATGGCTTAACAATAAAATACACATACAATATCTGTCGTTAGTCGACACTATTCTTGGATTGCGCTACACTTACCATCAGGTGTAGCGCAGTCACTTTGCCGAGTTAGGATAAAAAAACAACTAACAAGAATTTAAATTATTATTCTTAGTTTAAACTTTAAAGCAGTATCAGTTATCGAAGTGCGCTCAAATGAAAAACTAAAAGAAAGTTATGAAATCGGACGCTATAAAGTTGGTAAAGTTAAAGTATTTGAACACATTTCATTCGCTATATGAGTCAAATAATATTTTTAAATACTGCAGGATGGAATCTGGATGATCGTACATGAAGATATTCAAAGCCGACGGAATATGTTAGTAGAAGGGTACCTAGTACATATTTGTACCCGACAGCATAGCAACCACCGTACATATGATGAAAAACCCGCTATAGTAGCTCGTTGAAAGGAGTCGCGTTCCGGGGTCTGCCAGAGTATATCTAGTAACTTTCATCATCATCATCATCAGCCACAGCACGTCCACGGCTGAACATAGGCCTCCCCCAAAGATTTCCAGACCGACCTGTTGGAAGCGGCCTGCATCCAGCGACTTCCTGCGACCTTTATCAGGTCGTCTCTCCCTCTAGTAGGGGGACGTCCAACGCTGCGCTTGCCAGTACGTGGTCTCCACTCCAGAGCCTTTCTGCCCCATCTGTTATCGGTTCTGCGAAGTAACTTTAGAAGGACATAATTATGGCGAGCGTAGAGAGACGCCACGTTTTTCGATAGTCAACATTATTCGGACTGCTCTGTAGCTACTATCACGTGTAATGTTCATATTCAATTTACCATGTCATGATAAATAAAAAATAACTACGAGCACGACAAGCATGAACAATAATGTTATATGAGCGGTAGAGCCACGCTGTATACAGTTTTGTCTACAGCATGATTGGGCCGGCTCAACCGGGTCATTACCACTATCTCACAGAAAACCGACGTAAAGTAGCGGCTTGCTGCTGCGTTTCGTTAGGTGAGTAAGATATCCGGAAGCCCAAATACCCCTCCCTTTCCCAATCCCTAATTCTCCCTTTCCTTTAAGGTCGGCAACGCGCCCATAATTATTCTGATATTGTGGGCATACATGGGCGGTGGAGATCACTTACCATCGGGTGACCCACTTGCTCGTTTGCCGATCTATGCAATAAAATAAAAAAAATGTGTAGCTCTATAAAATACCTATTCCTATTACACGCCAATAGTCGTCATTGGCATATTTCCTTCTAGAATACAGTTGATATCTATTGCAGAATACAAAATTATGAATTGCATGCTCATCGGCAGTGAAGCAAAACATGTGATAAAACATGCAGATCCGAATGCACATGAGGGGCTTGTTTACAGAATTGTGTAACGGTGCGTTTAGAATACATGAAGGGGAAACGCTTTGTACATAAGTGATAGTTTTGTTAGGCTAATGGATATAGGTGAAATATTGACCTGACAATAGGTTATCGGATATTTATTGTGTAACTGGATAAACAAAATTGTATAGCCAATGGTGCGTTTTGGGATCTCACACAACGAAGTCTTGGCCATTATTTTCTATGTCGGTGAATATCAAATTAATGAACAGTATTCTGTTATTCTTTTTTTATTGCCTTGATAGGCAGACGAGCAAACGGTCCCGCCTCATGGTAAGCGGTCACCGCCGCTCATGGATATCGGCATTGCCATTTATATTTTTTTGGAATATAATAAAATAAACAATATTAATAACCGCCTTGCATTATATTACTGTCCTACTACTGGACACGAGCTTCCTTTACGTATAAGAGGGTGTAAGCCTTAGTCCACCTTGCTAGTTTAATGCGGATTAGCAGACATTACATTCCTTCAAAATACTTATGGAGAACTTCTCAGGTATGCAGATTTGTTAAATATTTCGATTCGAAAACTAACACAAATTATGATTGCCCAATCAGAGACTTGAACTCAGGACCGTGATTCTCTTAGTACGCGGCCAATAGACCAATGAACAATTTTTGCATCATCACCCTTTTTCACCTCCTATTCACAGTAATAATAAGAAATATTTCTTTATGTTTGTTTCAACGCCGATTTCTATATAATTTTCGACTCAAAAGCTTTGTAAAGGCATGTTTATAGGTATGCGACCGAGACAGAAGACCTTGACGCACGAACATTTAGACCGCATATAAAGCGACCTTGTCGCTACGCCTGTCTCGCGTTACGCGTCGCGGCCTCAATGCCTTCATCTGTACCTCTAAACGTGCCTTAACTTTTAATTTCGAACCCAGTATCTTGTTACGGGAGTACAAAGGCAAGGAACTTTGCTTATTTTCTCGTAATGCAAGTCGGACCCGTGTGGAATGCAAATGCAATTCAAGAATGTTTGTATTAGTATTATTCAGACGTAATGGTATTTGTAGGTGTTTGGTGAGAATTTGCGAATGAAGCAATCAAGGAATTCCAAGAATATTTCAAAAAGATTCTACATTCTGGATGGGAGGGAAACTCTTTTGAAAACAGGTGGTAGTGATTATATTTAGAAAGAATGAAATCATTTATTGACAAGCATTAGGTAATACACGTACATTTTATGTGAAACAGATTATATTATATTTTTTACTTGTTTATTTATAGACAGGATACCATTAAAAAATCGCATAATAAATCTACTAATACTTTAAAATAGGTAATTAGATACCTAATTATATTCTCGGAGTTCTTATGAAGACTTGTCAGGTAACGATAAAAATCAAAATCATTACGATACAATTCACAGACTCAGACAGACAGTCAAAGGGATCTAACTTTTAATACCCCTAGTTTTTGTCGGGAATTACAATTACCTAAACTACATGCCAAATCTTTCTGTAACATGTGTTCAAAGAAAGTTGCACCGGCCTCACTACGGATGATATGGATGGAAGGATTGAAGTAGAGTAACAAATATCAATTTGATCACCATTTTCCATGATGCATTCATGCATACCTCATATTCTTCCGATACTGTAATAACTAAATGCTTCTCATATTTCAGTTTGGTCGAATACGCAATCTCTTTCTCGACAGGATATTTGCATGAGAGAGTAAATTCATTTTTCATACATAGTCTTGTATAAGTAAGCCTGCTATATTTTTCGTTTGCGTTCAAACGCTTGAATAATACATGTATGGATATCAGTAAAAAATGTTTGTTATGTGTAGACTAGGATTCCATACCTTAATGTTTCTTTCTTCATCCGTCATTCCGACTTAGCGCTAAGGTCTAAATTCCTGCCTATGACGCTCCAACTTTGCCTGGTTGTATGCATCCCCTGTAGTGAAACCATTGGGTTCTACATCTTCCTTTAAAACGGCAACCCAGCGCCTTTAAGCCCGTCCGCGGAATTAATTGCTACTAACGTATTCTTGCGATAATTTCTAAATGTGACCAAACCAGATTAAGCGGCATTCCTGAGGTCTATCTGCCAGCGGACACCAAGGCTTTTTGAGTGGTAGAGCCACGCTGTAGACAAAACTGTCTGACAAAAATGGGCTGGCTCGACCGGGTCGTTACCACTGTCTCACAGAAAACCGACATAAAGTAGCGGCTTGCTGCTGCGTTTCGTACGGTGAGTGAGATATCCGGAAGCCCAAATCCCCTCCCCTTCCCAATCCCTAATTATCCCTTTCCTCTAAGGTCGGCAACGCGCCCATTATCTTCTGGTGGTGGGCGTACATGGGCGGTGGAGATCACTTTCCATCAGGTGACCCACTTGCTCGTTTGCCGGCCTATGCTATAAAAAAAAAGGCTCCCTCACATACATGTTACGAATACGATCGAAAGCTCAATTTAAATGGAGATAGATTCTCATACGTTATAGGTGTGAAATAACAGAAAATTGACTTTTACGAGACCGCGCCATACTATCCTATTTCAAAGTGTTTGACTCGCTTTCTTAAACAACAGTTTTCTGTTATTGCCTCGCCTGCGTTATATCATAAACTATCTTTGCATTTAAAAAGAGATCTCGTTGTATATTGTACATTCTTTTTCTTCTATAATTCTATAACTTAATCTACACTAATGTTATATTGTAAAGATTCGTATTTTTGTATGTAACGAATAAACTTAAAAACCACTGGACCGATTTGAAAAATTCTTTCACCATTAAAATCCTACAATATCCCTGATGAACATAAGCTACTTTTTGATCCGGAAAAGCAGATTTCGTGGGCGGAACCGCAAGGAAAAGCTAGTAGATAATAAAATTATATTATTGACTAGCTTTTGCTCGCGGCTCCGCCCACGTGATCAAACAAACAATCAAACTCTACAGCTTTATAATATTAGTATAGATTTGGGTAGCTTAGCAACGGAAGCCTTCAAATAATATTATTTGGGTAGCTTAGCAACGGAAGCCTTCAAATATGAATAATTTTCCCCGTTTTTGCAACATTTTTCACTGATGCTTCGCTTCTAATGGTCGCAGCGTAATGTTATATATCCTAAAGCCTTCCTCGATAAATGGACTATCCAACACAAAAAGAATTTTTCAATTCGAACCAGTAGTTCCTGAGATTAGCGCGTTCAAACAAACAAACAAACAAACAAACAATCAAACTCTACAGCTTTATTATTAGTATAGATTCTAAATTAATCAGTCTTAATTTGTATTATTTATTTGTACCTAATTTGGATAGATTATTTCTACTTATCTTGGACATAGTACGGCTTCTGCACTAGTATCAAGATTCGAACCAACGCGACGTAACGCTTGCTCGCACACCTCGCATTACCAAACCCTAAATTACTTTACCAATGATTTAACACGTCATCAAAATGTAATTGAAAATCGAGTAGCAAATCGAATTGCGCGCCACATATAAATCCACGTTTAATCTACTTTAAAGACATGCCTCGCCCATATTTCTGGGGCCACTCGAACGCCACTCGAAAAAATTACCTGCGTACCATTACGTTGGTACTTTTAAAATGATTTTTGTAATTTGCCCTCAACTCAAATCTGTCGTGGTGTAGACGGGATTTCTCATTTTGTTAAGTATACTCGAGTGTACAGACCTAAGTAAATATAGGTAAAGTTGCGGCTTCAGTTAACATGAGTGCCTATTAGAAAATTGAATAATGGACGCAGTCTTCTATCTGTTTTTATTATTAAATAAATAATCTGGGTAAGTACTTAGAATGTAAGTGAGTCTGGGAGTGATGGGCGCAGTTCAGTGCCATGCAGTGCTTTACAATTCAAAGTTATGTGAGGTGTTGCTTCAGTTTATTAGTTTCTGTTAAGTAGGTTTCCTTCTATAGCAGCTAACGAATAAGCACTGTTGTGTTTCAGTTTGAAAGACATTGAAGCCAGCGAAATTACTGGGCATTATGAGACTTAACATCTTATGACTCCGGGTGACTAGCGCAGGTCAGTGCCAGGCGGTTGTAATTTTTGTAATTCAAAGTTCTATGCGGTGTTGCTTCTGTTTATGGGCAGGCGTGGCGCTTACCAAGCGTGCGCTTGGCTCGCCTCGTCATTCAATCAAATAAAAAAGCTGCGAGTTTTTCGTCGTGGGTATCAGGAAATAGGGACCTTTTCAGTCTCACAACACCCAGATCTCGAAACAAATATTTGTGGATCACATAAATGTTTGTCTCGGTGCGGGGATCGAACCCGCGACCTCTCGGTTCACAGCCGGCTACATGTCCGCTGCGCCACATAGGCTGTCAACATTGAGTTCGCAATATAAACTCGTAAGTAACAGAAAACCAAGAGGCCAAGTTATGCAGTTGGAAAAAATATGTTCGTTCTGTTAAATTATGTATGTAACGCTTTATTCGTACAAGAAACTATCTCCATCAAAATACATATTCTTACTGGGTCTGCCAACCCACATTAGGACAGCATGGTGGTCTAAAACGTATCCCCTTTCATTTAGGCCCATGCCCAGCAGTGGTACCTATGTGTTGAATTATTACATATTCTAAAATACTTAAGAATCTAAAAAAAGAAATATTCGTTTTTATATCTAACATCAAAGATATACCTAAGTGCCATTTTATATAATTCTGTTGACATGTTAAAGCCTCAAAGTATTTTTACAAGCCGATGTCAGCTTCAAAAGTAGGCGTAAGAAATATCACTAGTTTCACGTTACATCAGAGGTATTAAACCAGTTTCTTTGATATGAAAAGGACGAAGATTTATGTACTTTGTAAACTTGTCTTTGAATACTAAAATATCTATTATAGCAAATAAAATTGATAAAGAAATGTGAAAAGATGTAGCATTCTCCACTACACGAAAGTACCTACGCTTTGATTTCCGAGTATCTTTTGTGTTATTATATCCTTTTATGGTCACTATAGGTGATATTTTGAAGGCCTAGTGTTCTTAAAAATATCGAGAATTATGATAATGTTTTGTGTTAAGTATTCTATGATAGGTACCAGAAAATTATTTTTATTTTACTTTTATTTTACTCTTACTTTTTATATACAGTGTTATTTTGACACCCTGTTACTAAATGAAACCACATATTCGTCATCGCCTCTGCTTACCCTGTACCAAACATGAGGCTTGAGCTTGTAGTAGTTTTGCCAAAAAACGTCATTTAAGTTTTGAGCCTTTTAAATCACGCTGTACGGTTTTTGCACTTAACTCTATTGAATAAAATGTCACAGCTGACGATGTAATTATAAAACACAAACGCTTAAGAAGGGCAACTTCATACATATGAAAATACGTCTCAGATTCACAAAGACGCTCTCGACAGATTCACTGAAAAAGTTGCGACAGCATTACTTAGTTCATTGATAATGACAAAACGTAAAAAAAATGTGTTTGGGAAATGCACATACCTATAAATAGGTAACACAAATTTGACTAAAAACAAATATTCATTATAAAAGTTACAAGATTCGATTTTACTTAGGATTTTATTACATTTCATAGGGTAATCTAATATTTATTTCAATTCCTAAATTACTATTTTGAGCCGTTTGCCTTCTGTACGCTTGGCGTTTTTATAAAGCGGGCACATTGACCTCGACGGTATAAAGCCTGCAATACATGTTAGACGTGTGTTGCCGAGTGATGACTAACACCAACGTATAGATAGTATTTTTGGGTATCAGGATAGTATCGTGGGTATCAGCAACTACGAGAGACTTTTGCTCTCACAACACCCAGCCCGGGGTCTGGGTTTGTTTCGGGAAACAAATATTTGTGGTTCACATAAACATTTGTCTCGGTGCAGGGATCGAACCCGCGGCCTCTCGCTTCACAGCCGGCTACTCGATTGGTTTTCGATAAACTTGCCGAACGTCTAGGCACTAGCGCTTGCCTTGTATTAATTTACCTACACTCGTGTTGGCCTTATCTCGTCCAACATGTATTGCTAGCTTAATGGTAATGTATGTGTGTGTGTCTCGTTCATTCGATGACGGGTGTGTATGTTGATTTTTATATGTGTGTGCGCGCGTATACAGACTGTTTAAAATTAATCTAATGTTAACGGCATTTAATTTGTTAGGAAATATAATTTTTTTATTTTGCCTTTAATAAGAAAGTGTCTTAGCTCAAAGTACTTGTATTAACGAACACTACACATGGTTTCATTTAAGTATAGGGTGTCAAAATGACACTGTATACCAGTCTGTTGTACCAGTACAAACTGGTAAGCTTGTGAAGAGCGACTGAACATCAAAACTGACCATGGTTCATTGTCAGCTAATTTTAGGTGTTTGATATCACTGACAAATTGGTATGAATCCCTCACAGATGCTCTAGTGTTTCCTCTTAGTGGTGAAAGCACTTTAGCTACGTGCTGAGCCAGTCTGTAGGTTGGTGTATCGACTTGACTCACGATGGGACGTAGTGGAGCATTCATTTTCATACATATTATATGAATAATTTTCATTCAATACATACATATTATTATAGTACAGAAAAGCCGAAAGATACATATTTTTACGCGTGCGAAGCCGGCGCGGGTCGCTAGTGTATTATAAGTATCACCCTCAGTTACATGCTTTATATGTATGTATGTCATTGACAGCCTTAGTGGGCGAGTAGCCGACTATGAAACGAAAGGCCGCGAGTTCGGTTCCCGCACCGAGACAAATGTTTGTGTAATCCACGAATATTGGTTTCGGGTCTGGGTGTTGTGGGATCGCAAGTCCCTCGTAGTTCCTGATACCTACGATACAGGTTTAACCTAGTATGGGGTCAGAACTGTATATGTGACTGTTGGGTGTATTTATTTATGTACTTATATAGCATACATTTTATCAGAATTCTTAATAGAAAATCAGTCAACTAGTACTTATTGTAAATCATAAACTTCACAGGGATAGACAAAAGGTACACATTACCATATCAAAGTTAACGAATTCACAAAGGTAACGGAACTTATTTATATTGCAGTTCTGAAATAAAATGGAATGGGCTCATCTTGGAGCCCCCGGACTTATAGAAATATATTTGTTATCCTTTACAATATTAATGGGCATAGATTATCTTTTAGTTAAGTATTGTTTTTACAAAATTATTTGAATAGATTTAATTGAAAGATGCGACGAGCAGATCATTCGCATTGATTGCGTCGCGCCTGTCCAAATACAGAAGTAAATCCAATAAGAATTTGGAATTGTGAACTGCATGGCTCTGCGCTCATCACTCCAAGACGTAAGACGTTAAGTCTCATAATGCACATTAATTTCACCGGCACTACGTATCTGTGGCATTATAAACAAACGGACCGATATAAACGGTAGTTTATCGACATGGTTGTTTACTATGTTTGAAGAAAATACTTTATTATCATTTAGAGATTATAATATAATATATTTTTCTAGTTTACGTCACGGTCTTTAACAGTTAGATATTCAGTCACTTTGATATTCAGTCACTTTCACTTCACTGTTGCTTTTTTTTAAATATATGCGTTATTCTATCAATTTATCGACACATGTGAATGTCTTTGTCCGGCATGAAAAGTAGCCTTTGTCCTAAGCCATAGACTACCTATGTTCCAAATTTCTTTCAAATACATCATTTCAACATCTAACTCCGCAAACTCACAAACATCCAAACTTTTACAACCATAATATTAGTAGGAAGAAGGACTAGTTAGGCAAGTCTCTAAAGTCTGGCTAACAGGTGTCCTTCTATAGCAGCTAACGAATCACTTAATGGGATGCAGATCGTTGAGTCACTGTTACCAACTCCAGTAGCTTACTTTGCAAGGAGAGTTAGGTAACTTAGTTTTGCTGTAACTTGCGACATATTTAGGCTAAGGGCTGGTCGCTGCCCCAGTTTCCATTCTATGAATAGAAAATCTTTCATAATTTATTTTCATGTAATCATAACGACTTATAACATCCTACTAATGGTTAATAAGTTGTGTGTGCCATGCAGTGCTTTGTAATTCAAAGTTGTGTAGTGTTGCTACTGTTTATGGGTACTTACTTACCTTACCATCAGGCTCCTTGGTCGTCTTGTCATTCAAACAAGTAAAACAACAAAAACTTATTCGGATTATAACGAACAATTAATTAATAACATTAGCCAAATTAGTGCAGTCGTTCTCGCGTGATGCCCTTAATGACGTCATCATTTCATAATTATATAAGTAAATTACTAAGCATTATTGTTACAACCTTGGCTGCACAAAAAAAGAATAAATTTTATAGACCAAAAATGTTGCCACAAAAATGTGTCAATTTTAGTTAATACCGCTAATTATTACGAGATTGCACCGTTTACAATAAAATACCAATAAAATACAAAGGTAAAATTGTGCCTGTTAAATTTCCCATAATTTAGATAATAATATTTTTTATTTTTAAGGATTTCACTAGTATAGATACTTTTTTAATTTTCAATTAGTTCAAAAAATTGCCGCATGCCCCTCGTAGGTACTAACGTCATTTAAATATCGTCAAAATGCATCCGATCCCACCAGATTTCTGACATGATAATTTCACACTTACGATGTTTTACACAAATGTTTTATACAGAAAGCATATGGTAAAGTTTATTAATGGCTGAAAAGAAGAATGAATATCCGCCAAGTGTGGAAGCAGATAGGCGCTTGCTCCCTTTCGAAACGTGGGAAGATTATTTGGACTCGCTGATCGAAATCTCTGATTTGAGGAACTTGAGAAGCATTGCATCAGCTAGGACCGTTGCAGCTCTTGGTTACAGGTATATTTTATAAGATGGTAGGTCTCTCGTATGCGAGAGGCCGTCTGGGTTGGTACCACCGCTTTGTCTATTTGCCCCCGAGTAACAGTGTGTAAGCACTGTTGTGTTTCGGTTTGAAGGACATTAAAGCCAGTGAAATTACTAGGCATTATGAGACTTAACATCTTATATCTCGAAGTGATAACCGCCTTTATTGCCAAGCATAATTCAAAGTTCTGTGTGGTGTTGCTTCTGTTTATGGGCAGCCGTGGCGCTTACCATCAGGCGAGCGACTTGCTCATCTAGTCATTCAATCTCAATAAAAAAAAAAAACTGTATAGTTTATTCTAGCTAGACTACGATAGCATTTATTGAATAGCAGACGTAGATTTCAATGCCTTTCGTCCATTATCTGTTCAAATTTATGATCGTTGGTATGAGCAATGTTCAGTCATCAATAACGGAAACCAAGTTTCAATGGATCAGTTATCTATAATGAAGGCGGTACACTCCAAAGTCAATAATCAATTACTTACTGGAGAGATTTTGATATCAATCTCATTTGTTTCCAGAGCTAATGGTGATACATTATCAGAGAAAGAATTCTATATTCGACGTAATGTGATATATGGAATCGTGTATCCCACTGTGAAGCCTTATGTGCTGGTGGGCGAAGGAGCTGACGTGGAAGATCCTTTCAACAGGGAACTTGCTGTAAGGGAGCGAGCAAATCGAGTTGGTATTCTGCAGGTAACATGCTTATTATATTCATGACATCACGGATGTATCCTCGAAGGCTCATAGGTGCTAGGTGCACTAGCTTATGCATTATTCATCGGTCTTATTTCTGCATGATTATGCAGATGTCAATAGATTTTTTATAGCATACGACGGAAAACGAACAAGTGTTTCACCTGATTGTGACATCCATCGCCCATGTACGCATAAGGAAAGGCATAATTAAAAGATTGAGAAGGGAAGGGTGAACCTCCACTGCCAGTTTTGCCTTTCCACTGTCGATTGTATCTTAAAATATTATATTTTTTAACATAATCTCACATATTCATGACAAAACTGTTCATCAAATCGTAAAACACAACCTAAATAGCGTTTCTTTCTCACCAGTCGATAATATTTATCCGACACTTCACAAAGGGCGGTTTCGAAATATCCGGCTACATAGACTATGCACATCGGTTGATCGCCGAGAATTGGACGCCGTTTTTCCGTTCAAACAAAATGCTTTGGCCACGGGACTCGGACCTCGGATATTATCATTGGAGGCACGGAACAGTCAGGAGTAACATCAGCAGAAACTATAAGGTATAAATGAATTTATTTTGTTTTCTTCGCATGAGAGTATCAAGAAAATTGGTAATATATTTATTATGGAATAATAGATAGTGATTTCTTAAGTTTACGCGAATGTCACTCATTGAAATAAAACTAATTTAAACGGATTTTATCACGGTTTTTTAGTTTATCGGGGAGTCCCCCCCCATGACCACGAAGGCTGAAAAGTCTTCGAAACGTCGGGATCAAAATTAATAAAAAAGCGCTATAAAATCCGTTTAAATTAGTTTTATTTCAATAATAGATAGTTTTGTACAATGTTTATAGGGTCTTCATCGCGTAGTATTTGAATGTTTGAGTTAACCCGTGGCCACGGCCAATGTAACTCGGTCGAAACGTCCGGAAAGAATTAAGTAATAGATGTTTATACCTTTAAATACTATAAAATAGTATTACGCAATCAAGACCCGTTTAAATAAATATTGTAATATGTATACAAATCACGAAAGCCTATCTTATATCAACCATATATTTTATAGTGTCAAAGCTGTCGTAACGTCAAATTTCTTTCTAGAAATATTGCTTCCACAAAAACTAGTTAACGCGATACACAGGAAACCGTGTCAACGCTTTTGTTTTCCTAATAAAATATTCCCTTTGCGAGTGAGAAAACATTTGTCCCCGACGTACAAATATTTTAATAAAAAACCGGTATCGCAAGCCCGGCTCGGTTCGGAAATGTTATTCGGGAAACAATGTCGATATCCACTCAACAGCCGAGTTTCAAAATGCTTGCATAGTTTGTTGACGATCTTGAGCAACTCCATAGTGTGTTTGTTATGTGAGATATTTGTATTATGTGTTAAAAGGTCACTGGATACTTTGATCGGTTGTAAAATATAGGATTAAAATAGTTTACAATATGTAATTTAAATTCTACGATTTTATATTGGTCGAGCAAAATGACTACACCAGATCTGATGGTTAGTACAATGCAGCACACATATAACGCCGGTCATTATGCCCTCCTTAAATTACTGGCTGTACATTGGCTGATTCCTGACGGCGATTCGCCTGAATGAACCATTCTTTTAGGGTTTTTTTATCATGTCTCCAGTGGTTGTTATCCAGCTAGATACAAAAATGTATATATAGATTATTTCCCAACAGCAGATATGTTGCAATGTTAAACAAATACTTATATACAGTGATTTTTATTCTCTCTATCATGTTTTGAATTGTTTTAGGCCTCGTATCTAATATTGTATAGGCACTTCTGCATTTACAATATTAGATACGATAAACTACTTCCGAATGGTCTACACCAGCTTTTTTCGGGATAACATCCTAACTCACAAGCCTACACACACTCAAACTGTCACATTTATAATAACACCTGATACTATGCTCTGTGACACTTTCAAGCGTTTCACAATTTGTAATTTTTTTTTCAAAAAATATAGTTTGTTACACAGTTCCTTTTTTGAGTTGTTTCGTGAATTTTATGAATAGTTGAAGATATTTTTTTTCGTAATAATAAATTAAGTGGCCACCAATTAAATTTAAAAAAAAATTCCAGCCAGTAATGGACCCAGACAAAGGGTTGCTATTTCAAAACCGTCACGACCACAAAATTGTATGCCCGGATCCTCAACAAGACCCTGGGCAGAACACAACGAAGCAAAGGATATACTCGCCGAAGTACACACAAATCGAAATTTACGATCACGTTGTGAGAAGAAAAAGTTAAAAGACCAAACAATAAAACAAACAAAACGTTGTCTTTTATTTTATTAAAATATATTTTTATCCTCTTAGCTGGTAACGATTAAATGTGAATATAAGTGAAATTAAACTTAAAACTGAAAATAATACTGGTTTAAAATCATTTATGATCGATAAATAAATAATTGTTATAAACGTGGCGCAAGCTGTTGGGATTATAAGGAAACTTAAACATGCCTCATAAATACTTTTAAAAACCTCCGACGTCTAGTAGAAAAACATTTAAACGTTAAAATGGCTGAACAGATATTATTCAAACATTGCTATAATTCATACCGATTAAAACAAAAACACATACTTACACACGAACATACACACAGATACACATAGAGGGGTCAATCTTATAATACCTTCTTTTTTCGGGAGTTAATAAAATAAAATTTAATTAATACACAATAAAGGCTATCATTAACTTAAGTATACAATTATACTACAAAGATGAAGTAAAAATTAATCTAGGTCACTGATCTGCTTCGGATATTAACTAATCACAGAAAATCTATATAATTAAAAATAAAATGCTGTTCGTTGGTAACGGCATCACTTGAGAACGGCTAGACCGATTTGGCAATATTTGTTATTACGAATAACCCGAATAAGATTTTTATGGGATGAAAAATTAATAAAGTTGCATTGAAATTTTTAAATTCGTGAAAACCACCAAAAAATATTTTATATGTAGGTATATTAATATCTACTTACTTACTGACTTATTAATAACAGTTTACAAAGCTTAACTATTAAATGCGTAGAACTAGGATTTAATGCAATCATTTAAATGTGCGAAATAATTGCAATGTTTTTGACATTATACAATTAATACAGATAATAAATAGCCGAGTGTCTTACGCAATATCCTTCAGTGCAGACGTGTATCTAGTACGAGTTTTGATTGTTTTCTCAAACCATTACAGTTTCCGTTTGACCTCCATACTAACGATGATGAAATAAAATTGATAGTATGTAATTTTATATCATGTTATTTGGCGCAGTTGGCGAGTCAGTTGTGAAACGAGAAGCAATGGGTTCGATTCCTGCACCGAGACAAATGTTTGTGTGATCGACAAATATTTGTTTCGGAGAACTATGTGAATGTGAGACTGACTTATTCATTTATGTATTCACTATATTTTTGGTGTTAGCTGTTGTACTTAGACAACTTATTAAGGCCTTATTCGACCAAATTTTAAATTAATTGAGTGTATCCATTCTTAAAGTATTTTTACTCGCTTTTTTATTTAAAGTATAAATCATTCGGAACTTTACCAAGCAAACCAGATATTATGCAATATTTAGAATAACACGATGGTAAAATTTTATAATTGAAACACTCGAGGGAACCTCGTTATTTAATGTCGGATAAAACCTTATTCTTGGTTGGTCGAATCGGGCAGAATATTCTTAAATCAACTAACACCAAACGTTTAGTAAAATTATTTTAGATCTTAGCACGAGACCTTAGCACTGGAAATAGGATTTTAGATTTACAGAATATCTTAATAATAGTTTCAGTCGATTGTGTTTTTTCTAGATCCTTTTTGGATATTTAAGGTTGTGATTGCAAGGACTCTTGTCTCGTCCGTTTTGCGAACTCTCTAGATGCACTATGGACTTCTGCTGTACGGAGGGTGATTCCAAATATGTCTTCGTGGTATCTATTCTCATCCTGAAATATAGATGGTGTTATTATATTGCTTTTTTATAGCATAGACCGGGAAACGAGCAAGTGGGGTCACCTGATGGTAACTGATCTACATCGCCCACGTACGCTCACAATACTAGAAGAAGGATCGGCTTGTTGCCGACCTTAAAGGTTAGGGATAATTAAGGGATTAGGAAGGGGATGGGGAATTGGGCCTCCGGATATCTCAATCACCGTATGAAACGCAACAGCAAGCCGCTGCATTACGAGGGTTTTTTGTGAGACAATGGTAACGAGCCTGGTCGAGCCGGCCCATTCATGATGTAGACAAAACTGTCTACAGCGTGGTTCTACCACTCAATAAAGAAGAAAGAATTGTCTTGTTAGAATTATGTGTCACATTATGTATTGACATATATCTGGACAATTTAAGTCGGAATGAGTCGAGATAAATATAATACTTATGCTGGGTGGCAGGTCTTTCGTATAATTTTTAATTGAAATACAAATAAAATATTTCTAGCCTATGTACATACGCAACTACTAGATAAATAAGGCGATTTATTAACTATTTATGAATCGGTTGCTACTCCAGAAGTTAGTAAGTTATTATGAGTAATAATCTAGTAAACAAATTGAGCAGGTTGGTTTACGTTCTATTATAAACCATCAAGGATAGACGGAGAATGTCATAGCATCTGATATTCTGGTACCGCTAATAAACGCTTACCATTAAACTGAATATAAATTCTTCGACTTCCTGTTCAGTCATTTTTGCGTTAATTTTGATGATAGATTTTAATTTTTGTTGCACTTCCTCTGCCATTTTACAATCTCCACATACGTAGAAGTGTCCTTCTTGTTCCACCAACAACCGCGTCACTTCTGCGCCTTCCTCTTCTAAAAGAGCTTGTACGTGTTTCTGTTTGAAGATAAATAAATATTTAATAATAAAATTATATACATACGCATTCACACCTGTATCTCCGAGGGGGTAAGCATAAGTGTAACCACAACACCCATTCCGCCGAGCTTATTTCCTTCCTACTAAGTGCCAGGGAGCGAACCTATCGCCTTAACTGGCACAATTCCAGACTCCGAGCTGATACTCAGCATCTCGTGTTAGAAAAGCCCAATATCACTTTTACCCGACCCGGGGATCAAACCAAAGAACTCAGCACAACAGGCGTACTATACTATACTAGATAATTGTACAAATACGAAGGCTAACGATCCGAGGGGTTCATACAAAATTCAATGGTTGTGCTCTAGTCTCTTTACGCTTTTATAAAAATACTTTCATAGTGCCATAGATTAGAATTGAATGATTTACTTTTATAATATTACTTACATCACTATCAATCATTACTATAAACATAACATCTGTCGTTGGTCGACATTACTCTTGGACTGCATTGCACTTGCCATCAGGTATAGCGTAGTCACTTTAAGGAGCCAGGATGAATAATTACATTAAAGACTACGTTCAAACATTAAATCATTAATATTACCAACCTTCTCAATTCCCTTTTCTCTCGAAAGAGCCAACCTGGTCTTAGTAAGTACACCTTCGTTTAGAGCAATTTCTTTCTCATCTTTATATAAATCCATTCCACTGTGTCGACATCCGAAGAACAGCCAGATGGGACCCGCGGACTTGTTGTTTGGTACCAGATTGTTTATCTGGTGTCGTCTGTGATGCCAGAATCCTCGGAATGGTGCGACTCCTGAACCTGGCCCGACTAGTATAAGCGGTGCTGACACGTCTTTAGGCATGTGGAAGCTTGGTGCACTGTAAATAGCACATCGAGTTAGTTTTATAGGAGAACATCGAGAGGTAAAGGTAGATTAAAAATGATGAGTCAAGGCAAGGTAAGATTTTAGATGCTACGTACCGTCTTATAAACACGAGAACTTCGTCGTCTGGTTTGAGACTTTTTAGATAAGTTGAACATACTCCGTAATGTGTGGGGCCTTTTCCATCTGAAAATGTATATTCATAAGATTATAATGCACCATAGCAACAAACTAACTTTGGTATCTCTTAACTCTTCGCTACTCAGACGTAGAAAAATAAAATGTACAGTATTGTATTAGTTCAGATATATTATATTATAGATAGGTAAATGCGATGCGATGGGCCCTCTGCGTTGGTACCACTGTTTAATCTATTTCTATCGTCAAATAGCAGTGTGTAAGCGCTGTAGTGTTTCGGTGTGAAAAACACTGAAGCCAGTGAAATTATTGGGCATTATAAGACAACATCTTATATAACGGGGTGACGAACATAGTCCAGTGCCATGTAGTGCTTTGTTATTCAAAGTGCTGTATGGCATTTTTTCCATTTATGGGCAGGCGTTACCATAAAGCGAACAACTGCTCGTTTCGTCATTTGGCAAATAAAAAAAATAATAACTCAGAAATACAAATACCAACAAAATCAACTCTAAATCCAGCAAATATATGCAGGATAAATTCACAGCCATCTAACCAAATATTCTATCGTGATCTTATTTTCAACAAACTTACTCTCTGTGTTGTACACGACGATAGCAACAGTGACATGTATTCTCTGGGGATGTGCCATCGGTGAAGACGATATGGAATAGAACCTCGGTTGTAAGGGAGGTAGTAACGCGGCTAGCAGCGACGCCTGCGGTCTGCATGAAGGAAATTGTGCGAGCACTTCTGCTAAATTTGGATAATGGAAATGCCTCCAGTCATCGTACTTGTTGGAATCCTGCAAATGAGTAAAGATATAGTTTTGTGTGTTACATTTAATAATGTTTTTATTGTCTTAAATTATTCAAATTTCTGTTATTATTTCTCTGTTCTTATTTGATTGTTATATTACATTAATAAATCGGCTGTTGTATTTTGCAATATTCAACGCATTTATTATTATTATTATTTTTAATACAATTTTTGAAGTAGTCTAATAACTTGATTTAATTGATTCATACAGCCTATTTCACAATATTTGAACAAGATTTTACGACCAAATAGCGTAGGTATAACAAAGCATTTTTTTTCAATATAAATGTCACACTGCGACTTTTGTATTTGAATCTATTTGGTAAAGTTTTTCTTGACAGCAGACGCGCAAGTGGGTCACCTGTTACTAAGTGATCTCCACCGCCTATGTAAGCCCACAATACCAAAAGAATCATGGGCGCGTTGCCGACCTTAAAGGAAACGGATAATTAAGGGATTTGGAAGGGAAGGGGATTATCTATCTCGAAACGCAGCAGCATGCCGCCACATTACGTCGGTTTAACTGTGAGACAGTGGTAACGATCCGGTTGAGTCGGCCTGGTGTAGACAAAACTATCTGCAGCGTGAATTTACCGCTTATAAAGTGGCATTTACTCAGATGTTATAGATATTTCAAGTATATGAATAAGATATGCATCTTTTTCTTCTACCGGCCCTTATCCCACTCGCAGTGCGACGCAACATGCTTTTAACACAATATGTCTCAGAAAGATTTGACTAGTATAGCGCATACAGTATTGAATAGTTTACTACAGTATAATTTAACATATACCTTAGCCACAGCAACGCGTGGCCGGGTCTGCTATATAGTGAACCTAAGAAACCAAATCGGGAATTAATGAATATAATTTTTTTACCGTAGCCAATTCACGGAGTTGTTCAGCTTCTTTTTGGTCGGTACATGAATTGGCGAGATATTTTAGAACAGTCGTCGAGGGTGGTGTTGTTATATCGAGGAAGCGGGTGAATATTTCGCGTACTGTAACAGCTGGGATTCTTTCGTGTCGTTCCCATGTCTTCACTGCGCCTGAAGGAATATCAAAACATGTATAAAATTGTATCTCTGCAGTTCTCTTTCATTTTGGATACATCTAAATTCATGGTTTATTTGAACTTTATATTACACTTGGTAATTTTGAACATTTTATAATTAAGATCAGTGGTCCGTGGGTGGATTAATTGTATCTCTATCTATCCTTCGGGACACACATGTAAGCTTATAATGTCATCATCGTTTTGCAAAAATCGTTTACTTTTTAGATTAATATCTGCCACGTAATTTTAATATATTTTATTGCAATAGATGCCATCGTAAACATCACTTATTTACGACCCACGAATGACAATTATCTAACTAAATTACAACGAATTTATATCTCAACTCACCAGTAGGTGTAAGAGTCTCCTTCATGACCTGCAATTGCACTTGTCTATCGTGATTGCCATCATCCTTCATGCGGCTCAGCACTGCATCTACAATTTCTTTACGATTGCACGCCATCACACCTACGTGGTCTCCCGGATCATATTTGAATTCACCCTGATAATAATAAGTATTTGATGATTAGTTTTATTATTCTTTAACTTTATTGGTCTCTGCCGCATTGGATCAGCGTGTTAGGCTTAGACCGAATAACTTATTATATTAGTTAGGGTAGTTGACTTGATTTATTATCTATATTACTATTATAATCATAAGTTACGTTACCCAAAACCTAATACAGATGGAATAGTATAAGATCCCGGGTAACTTTGACCTTCACCCATCTGTTTACCGGATGAAAATAATATTTTAGGGTATAAAATGTGTTGCTGAACACATACCAATAGGGTTGCCTGAAAAATATGGTCAAGGATATGATTAATTAACATTAAAAAAAAATTTTTTTTATAATTTCCCTGACTTGCTTACCAAAAAAAAATGAACCTGCAATGAAAAGTGTACAATTTTTTTTTATTGCATAGGTCGGAAAACGAGCAAGTGGGTCACCCGATGGTAAGCGATCTCCACCGCCTATGTACGCCACCACCAGAAGAATCATGGGCGCGTTGCCGACAAAAAGGAAAGGGATAATTAGGGATAGGGAAGGGGAGGGGATTTGGGCTTCCGGATATCTCACTCACCGTACGAAACGCAGCAGCAAGCCGCTACTTCACGTCGGTTTTCTGTGAGACAGTGGTAATGACCCGGGCGAGCCAGCCCATTCATGCTGTAGACAAAACTGTCTACAGCGTGGCTCTACCACTCAATATATACTACCTGCAAAAAATAGGTTGCCTACCTTTTTCTGGCCACTACTACCTGGTTGCCGTGTGCAAACAGGTAACTAATAAGTGGTCATTGCGGTCATCTAGCTCCTAGCTTTTGCAGGTATTATACATTGTAGTTTTTCATTGAAGGTTCATTTATTTGGTGAGCGTCAGTGAAATAATATCTTTCTTTTTTTTTATTAATAAAATATATCCTTGACCGTATTATTTTAGGCAACCCTATTGGTATGTGTTCAGCAACACATTTTATACCCTAAGATATATTTTTCATCCGGTAAACCGATGGGTGAAGGTCGATGTTACCCGGGATCTTAGACCAGAATTTAATAAATCCGTCCAAAATAAGTAAGTTGTCAAATAACAGACAACGTCAACCCCGACGTCATCGTGCAAAATGGCCAACTTATTGTGTTTTAACAAAAACGTTTCTTTTCCGTATTGTTTTCTATTGCGTATAGAATAATGTACAAAATTCAACATACGAAACTACCCTATAATTAAAGTCAATCAAATAAATTGTTGAATTGATTAAAAATTTACTAGTCAAACGTATTTAGTGATACATATTTTAATCTTAATATTTATTGAATATAAAAACAATTCTTACTTGTGGTTCCATATCAACGAATATGGTTGCTCGATCAACCGAATAGTCTCCCAAATGCTTGTTCTCTTTTACTTTACAAGCAATAAGCTGTTTCCTAAACCCTGCCTCGAGTGCTGCTTTAAGTGCCGGACTTGTTGTTGGCTTTCCAAATCGAACTGTTTCCTCCATCAATGGTACTGAGCCTAATGCTCTCTTTGCATCCCTAACCATGTCGTTTTCGTCTAAGCAGAATGTCTCACAGGCCACCTAGGACAAAATCACATTAAAAATCTTATATTTCATTCTGGTTACATTCATACAAATACAGTAATTCTGCTCTGAAAATGATGACTTCAAGGAAAAAAAAATACTCTCGTAATTGCTACGCCTTTTCATTCATCTTATTTATTTAGTTTATTCATTTTTCCGGAGACCCAAATCCCCTTGTCCTTTCAAATGCCCATATCTTTCCTTTAAGGTTGCCAACGTCCATAATTCTTATGCTGATATATAGGTGTTCATGTACAGTGTATATTACATACTATCACGTGACTGACTGGTAGTGACACTTCCTAATTTGCTGATCTCTGCTATAAAAAAGCGATTACTTAGAAAAACCACCGGTATAAGTCTCAGATTCGAAAACTCCCCAATTTTAAATGTGTCTTCAATAATGAGGAATTTCTGCAAAATTCACTTACATGGAATATATTCGATGACCAAGTCCTGAACTGTTGTTCCTGCCCATACAACTCATCACCATATGCCAATTCTAAAATCCTTTCGCCTCCCAAATCACCGAGAACTTTGTCGACAGTCTTGCCAAAATTGCAGAATTTTGGATATGCACTAGATCCTAATGCAAAGACCGCGAAGCAAACATTACTTAGAGGCCCTATCTGTTCTGCTGATGATGTACCAGCTACACTGCCTGAAAGAAAAATATTACTATGAATACGTAAATTAAATAAATTGGTATGTTTAATTATAATTCCCTTATTCACTTTGACAGCCTCCGTGGCGCAGCGTGCGAGTAGCCAGCTGTGAAACGAGAGGCCGCGGATTCGATCCCCGCACCAAGACAAACGTTTGTGTGATCCAAAAATATTTGTTTCGGGGTCTGGGTATTGTGAGACCGAAAGTCGTAACTTACTATGGGGTCGGGAATATGTGTGTGATTAGTAAGGGTTGAGAGCGCCTAAAGCGCCGAAAGTCCGGTGAAGCTGTAGAAAGCCGACTCTCGTCAGGCCAACAGCATAAACGCCAAACAGGAAAAAAAATGTGTGATTGTTGGGTGTATTTGTTTATTTATTTATTTACTACTTACTTTTATTTGATTCCAATCTTGTCAACTGTTTTTTATATTCGAAACTAGGTGTCATCATGCTATTACTTCTCATAAGAGATTTTGGTGTCGGTGCTTTGAAATTTCTGAAATAAATATTATTAACTTATTTGTACACATTATACTTTATTATTTTTAACATACTTCAAAAATGAGGAGAAACTCAATTCGTCTGTGTTTTTGTCTGGACCGATTTTGATCATATTTTTATTTTCGATATGTTTTACTTTGAAAGTAGTATAAGGGAATTTAAAAATCTCCTCAATAGAAAACAAATGCACCTCTATTCTAGTTCTGAAGTCTGTTTTGAAGTTTTTTATTTATAACAAAATATTGTAGAATATAAGTACAGTATATTTACCCTGAACTGAAATCCGTCTGGTCTTCTTGATTTTTAGACTCGTTGTATAACATTTGGAACAGATGTTCAGCGAAGTCCTGCGGATGAAATATTCGTGAATAATTTTACAATAAATTTCGATATTTAAGATAAAATATTCTGCAGGTTCCCAAATGATATTGAAAAGTAAATCTTTAGATACATGAAAATAAAAACAAAATTGGAAATCATATCTGACTTACGAGGACTCTATGAGGATCCTATAAAAGATATTTTAAATACTTACAACTCCGTTTGCAGGAGGTTCACCATTACCGAAGGTAGACGTCACAATCAAAAGTAAAGTCTCGTGTTCTATAGAAAACATGTCATACTCCGACATGCAATGGACCTGTAAATTAATTACTGTTAATTGCGTGTTAGGCATGTACAACCAATTTATTGTGTTTGACTCTTGTCAGGAAGTATTAATTTTTGCACAAGTATTTTAAAATTTATGCTTTTGTGCTCCAAGCTAAAACTTGTAGATATATATTGATTGGCAGAAATTTTAACGGTTTTAAAAACCTTCCTTAAGTAGTTCTTTTTCCACCTGTTTTAATCCCACTCGCAGTGTGGTTGGCGCAATATGATTTGTATTACATATTACACAAATATTTGGCTTGTAGTTTTTAAGACCGGCCGCGTGCCTGACGTCAACCTGACTGGGGAGAAAACACACCCAGACCCAAAAAACAAATATTTGTGGATCACACAAACATTTGTCTCGGTGCGGGAATCGAACCCGCAGCCTCTCGTTTCACAGCCGGCTACTTGCCCATCATAAATGCTGGACCTTCTTTCAGTAGTTATGAAAGAAAAACTTTAGCTAGCAGTTCAATAGATCTAAAAATGTCGCAGTCTACTTTAGTTCTACACTGACAAACTGAAGTAGGTAATTACAACTGCATTTAATCTAATTTCCTTTGAGGGTTTTAGCGAAGACTAATGTGCCAAACTCATCTTGACTTTCCATCTGAAGATTTTCGAGAAACGTACCTGAGCGTTGAACGCGTGGCCGAAAATAGTTCCTAACTCTTTGGCATATTGTTCAGATTTGCCTGTCTCTGTTGCGTAGAGGATAGTCGCCTTGATGCGCTTAGAAAGAGCCCGTCCGAACAGTTTGGAAGTAAACTTAACGGCACGGGCGATCTGTTTAAAATGAAACTTTCTGTGCACTGCTTTAGTGCCGTCTGACTTGGTCCACTGATGTGTCTTCCATGCGGGTTCCTAAAACATCATTTAGTTACAAAACGGCTACTAAATTGCTAATTATATTATGTTATACGCTGAGTACTGCCCAGAATGTAACAGTTTTGTCAATGTCATTAAACAAATGACTGGCAATATTGTTGTACTTCACGAAATTCTGCACAATAACTAGTAGGCTAGAGCAAGACTTATTTACAAACAAAGTTAGAACATTGCAATTCCATACATTATGGATTCCATAATGCTTAATAACAGTGTATTTATTACGCAACTATTCAAATAAATGAGACTACAAATTCTGCTATACGTATTTGTATTCATTATACCAGCTTATACAAAATCTTTCATAAATCCCCGATCATTAGTCATGTACCCTCAGATTTGCCAATTATTCGGGCTCGATTGCGGACCGCACCGGGGTTATTTCAAACGCAACCTGACACTGGCCTAACCCTTGGATTCCTTAATAAACTGAGAGCCCTTTATTAAACCCTTCGACCCATTCATAAAACAATATTGTTACGAGTAAAGGACAGCTGTGAAGATGTTAGGTTCTGATATTTAATCAATGTTGAAGATTTTTTACATATTAGAAATGTAAATTTTGAAAATAATCTTGCTCTTATTAATTTTGAAAAGAATTTTATGGAATATGATAATCCTTTATGATAAATCAAGTTAATTATCGGAAATAATTCACATACTTGGTAATCATACGATGGCCGTATGTAATACAGCGCCATTTCTTGATGAAATACTGATGTAAGTGATGAAGACATCGGTGGTACGATCCATATCCAATCAGAAGGACAGCCACCTCTAAAGAATGAAAATATATGTTAATATGTTGATGAGAAACAATAAACGCTTAAACAAATAGCCACTTATTCTATAGAAATTTCAACGATTACAGACTACAACACAGTTATACCCGCCATTTTAACACTTGTAAGCCAGGGTCAACAGCTGCACACATTTTTCAAAACTAAATAATGAAGCCCGACAAGTTCCTGGGAAACTATTTCTATAATTCTACAGGGTTAACTGAAATATCGATTAACTAGTTCCTTTTCTGTAGTAGTATTCTAGGTTAATAAGGCTGTTTTGTATCTAGCAATCGATTAGTGTCACTGGATCTGCGATTAATTAAATTCTCCGTGTCTATAAATTACTGGATTATACAAAACATGACAAAACACGATGCTATTAATTATTCAACGTCAATTTTTCTTTTATGTCTTAACTCTTGTAATCGTAGCATAATAATTATGCATTTTAATAATTTTTTTAGTATTACTTATGAAGGTGGCTTATGACTTTGCTGGTGGTAGGGTATTCATATCCACCCGGATAGCAACCAACGTACACATGGTGTTAAAACCTGCGTAAAATAGTGACTCACACACCTCGTGTGGATCGCGTTCAGCCAGTGTATATCCGGTTCTCTCGAGGGGATTACGACATGACTTGATGGTTATTTAGGGCGGGTGTAGGGGTACATCCTTATATCCTTGTGCCTTCATCGGCGGATGCCTATCCTGTCGGAGGCCCCTCGATTTGCTTCTTCCTTCTTCGAAGTTTGAAGAGGTACATATATAGGCCGGCTTGATTCTGGTGGCCATCGATGAACTCATTGTTTATTGGTGATCACTGGTTCTTTTGGACTGCACTGCGCTTACCATCAGGTGTAATTTGCAGTGTCCGGGTAAAAAATAAAAAAAGAAGACGTTATTTAGGTTGACATCATATTCTGCAAACTTTTTAATGTCAAATACTATTTAGGTTACACGATAAAGTAAGGTGGAAGAAACTCACCTGCTCTTGTTCTCATTATCCATATGCTTGATGAACTGCTCCGAAGCTGAGTGGTGGTCTACAATCGATACGTTGTCTCTGTGGTAGCTATGAAGCACTGCAATATTCACCTCTACTAGAGCCTTGTCTTTCCACAATGATACGAATGAGTTCGTGTCCAAGCCCATCTTCTTTGCTACATTCTATAAAAAAGAAATTAATATTATTTCTTGATCTGATGGAAATGTTCTTCTTGAGTTATTTATTTAAGGTGTTAAATTCGAGGTGGAAAATTTTCTAATTTATAATGTATTACCTGTTGCCCGTAACTCCTGAGTGAAGTTTTAGATACATATGAAGTAAGGCGTAAGCTAAAACAGTTTGTTTTATGCATAAACTTCTTTTCATATGCCTTATTAATATACGCTAGTATTATAAAGAGGAAAGATTTTTATTTTTTTATGTATCGAATAAACTTAAATACTATTAGACCGATTTGAAAAATTCTTTCACCATTAGAATCCTACATTATCCCTGATGAACGTAGGCTACGTTTATCCCGGAAAAAGCAGATCACGCGGTCGGAGCCGCGAGTAAAAGCTAGTTTTATTAAAATATCATGAAATGCTCAATATCAGTCCGCAGTCTACAATTTGTGCCCGGTATAGGCGATAGGCTCGCCCCCTACCACATCATGGGACGGAAATAAGCTTGGCGAAATGTCGGTGTACGGGTTACACCTCTACCTACCCCTTTGGGAAATACTGGCGTAAGTGCGTATGTATATATTAAAGCCTTCAAATTATATCTGATGTTATTAATTGGATTATCAACATGACTGGTGAGAGTGTACCTGATATCTTTTTATATTAGATTGGATAGCCACCTCTATACGAGTGCACAACTCGTCTTAGTGGCCGGTTCAGGAGAGTCGCGTTCCAGGCTCGGACTTTGTTTATCCAGTAATTTCAGACCGACATAATTATTACGACCGTCGAGGCCACAATCTGTCTTGATAGTCGACATTATATTTGGACTGCATTATATTACCATTAAGTAAGTAAGTGTAGTCGCTTTGCCGTGCCAAAATAATAAAATAAAACCTACACTGTTTATATAGGTATTTGTATCTTCGAAAAGTAACACAATATAATTATAGTCCTCTTAAATTGCAGACGCTTGAGTGCGATGTCGTGTTAAATCGACATTGACCGTCATTGCTCTTTAATTGAAGGTTCGTGTAGTTAGTAAAACTAATTTTATTATGTCACCACAGACCAGAGGTTCCCAGACTTTTTTTTCATAGCCCACTTTCAACATTTAGCTGGTTTCGGACCCCCTGCAGCTACATTGCTACCATATTCCCAAAACTCGACAAAAAATGTGAAAATTGTCATGCCAACATAGACCTCCGTAGAGTATCCCATGGACCCCTGGGGACCCACCTGGACCACTTTGAGAACTAAGGGCATAGACTCACAATCATTGGTCTTAATTATTATACAACAAAATAATGAAAACGTGAAATCTTTATCGAATGTTTGTAGCTAAAGAATTCTCCCAACAATCGCACCGCGTTTGTTTGTAACATTAAAATGTAAATACAATACAAGGTGGTAGGTCCCTCGTATGCGAGAGGCCGTCTGGGTTGGTATCACCGCTTTTTCTATTTCTGGCACCAAGCACCAGTGTGTAAGCACTGTTGTGTATCGGTTTGAAGGACATTGAGGCCATTGAAATTACTGGGCATTATGAAATTTAACATCTTGTGTCTCGGGGTGAAGAGCGCAGTTCAGTGCCATGTAGTGCTTTATAATTCAAAGTTCTATGTGGTGATTCTGTTTATGGGCAGGCGTGGCGCTTGCCATCAGGCGAGCGACTTGCTCGTCTCGTCATTCAGTTAAATAATAATAAAACGTAGATAACCAGTAGGATTTTTTTGGACATTCCTTTTTCAGAAGAGTGAAAGTGGCTGCAAATATTTTTAAGGATATAATTTACTAGAAATTTCGTATTAATGATCTTTAACATAATTAACAAAACATATATTTGAGAGTATTTCAAAATTCTTAATTCAGTCTTTAAGGGATGAAAAGGGTTTTCCGAGAAAAGACCGAGTAAAGTCGTGAGAAAAAGCTAGTAATGCAGTAATTTAATGAGCGCATTTCTAATTCAAATCCGCCTATTATATCCCCGGAGGCGCATAGTCCGATGAACCGGATATATTTTTTTTATAATTGGTACCTGCTGTACTAATGCATGCCTTCGAGTTATTAACAAGACAGAAACTTGTTGATGATTGATGATATAAAAATTGGGTTTCCAAAGCGAACACGGATATAAAACTATTTTACATATGGACAGAATTCCAAACAGCTGGTAGTGAGATATTGATATCCGCCCGGATAGCGACCACCGTACACATGGTTTTAAAACCTGCCATAGTGATCTAGTGTCTAGATCAGCCAGTGTATATTCTGTTCTCCCGAGGGCCTTGTGATATGACTTGGTGCTTGGTTGAGGCCTACGGGTACATTCTTGTATCCCTGTGCTTGTCTCGGTCATCCGCCTGTCCGCAGGCCCCTCGATTTGCTTCTTCCGTCGTCAGATTGTGAAAAAGCATTTATACAGGCTGGCATGATTATGGTGACCACCGATAAACTCATTGTTTGTCAGTGGTCGCTGATATTTTGACTGCACAGCAGTCTGGTGTAGTGCCGTTAATTGGCCGAGCTCGGATAAAAAAGTTTTCATCTCGAGACAAGAAAATGTTGTCATAAATACATTTATCGAGGCCAAAAATTGATTTCGGACAAAGAAACTCATGGGTTAATATTTGATTCCAAGATTGGAACAAATGTTTGTCAACATAAAACAAGCTTGCCGTGATTGACAAATGTTTGCGATAGTAGATGATATAGGAACGAGATGTACATACGCTACAGTAATAATTATTATTAGACCAAACAGGGTCATACGAAAATGACTTCATCAAGTATCGGCATGAGGTATAATTATGATGATATGAGATACATTTTATGTGAAAGATCTGCTTACCTAATCCTAACTATATATGTATAACTTTTTAAAACAACATTCCTAAAAGCCATTAAAAATAACATAACAACGACTCACCTCAACCATATTGAGACGATTGCTGTCGCTGAAGTTTCTACAGCCAATCTCCGTGCCCATGTACCAACCGTTGAAGGCAGTTGCTGTAAACTCTAAACCACCGCAGTCAAGCCTCATATTGGACACAGCAGGCAACGCATACCATTGAAGACCCAGGTCTTTGAACCAGTCATAACTGATAATAATAAAATATGCAATATAAATACCTAACAGTCACACACTGGTCTCCTTAAAGTAAGATTTACTTGCGTCGAAGGTATAAGAACTACGAGAGACTTTCGATCTCACAACACCCAAGCTGGAACTAAATGTTTGAGCATCACACAAATGTTTGTCTTTATGCGGGGATCGAACTCGCGCCAAGCTAAGCCAATGTTGAACTTAAAAACATTAATTACGGTAATTGTACGTATAATTTGTTGGCATTAAAAATACTCATGCAGTAACGATTCTCCAAATCATATGGTTTGGATGGGGAGCAACGAATATAGTTAGCAACCATTTGACACAAATTTATTAAGTCTACGCAATGTTTTTGTTATTCTTTCATATTTAAATAATTCGATTCGAAACTCAAATAATATTTTTTAAACCGATTCTCAACAGTTTTCGAATTTGCAACTCCATCGTTGGATAAATTTATTGGCGTTTTTACTACATACCAAAGCCACAATCACTTTCTAAATATTTGCAAATCGGAACCAATTAATTTGTTTATCCAACTCAATCTGTATCTAATTCAAACAACAGTAGGTTTTGCTCATTGAACCTAACAGTATCTATAATCGGTTAATGGCGTGTAATTCGTATTCATTTGTTACAGCTTCTTGCTATTGTTGTGTAATTAATTATTACTAAAATCAAATAAAGCAATATTCACCTTTTACTTTAAAGCAAGGACCTTAGTTCTATCATGCACTAGCAAAGTGGAAATAGGGGTGGGGTCTATAAACAGTTACTTCAACAGAGCCTAAAAAAATCTTTAAGAGATACGTTGTTTACATTGGTCAGACAAATTTCTATGCCAGCGATTAAAAAAATAAATTATCCTAAAATTATTTAAGCAGCTTCTTTTCAAAGTCTTTAAACAATTATTTAGCTTGGTAAAATTCAACTAGTTGCTCATGCTCAATTGTAAACGTGATTGTTTAATCATGATGAATTGAATTATTCAATTTTTATTAATAATTCGTTTATACGCCACTTACTTGGGATGTTCTATTTGCACTTCCATAACGATTTCCCGGGGTATTTCAAAGAATTCTGGGTCTTTTCCGTCAGCTGATAAAACTAATGGCAATACATCCCATGCTGTGCGCGCTGGTTTCCATCCTAATTTCATACACACCTAGAAAATTGATTTCATCAATTAATTAATATTAATAGTCCATAATACCAAATACTGTCAAATCTATGGTATATAATATGTACCATATAGGTACGAGAAGATGGGCTCCGGTTGGTATAAATCCACGAAAAAATAACGAATAATAATAGTCGCCTCATTGGAAAAGTAACAGCCTACTTCGGCAGACACCGTGAGGTCCTTGGTTCAAATCCCGAGACGGGCATATTGTGTTTGAATTTTGAATACAAAAAATCACACATGAATTGCTCTTGATTGGAATTTCGATAAGCTCGCCCCATCTTACATGCTGCGACGGCAATATGTATAATTATACATATTGCATAATTATACATATTATAATTATAATTATAGTATAATTATAACTAACATATTTAATAATATAATTAATGAAAATGTCAATAAGTTTTGACATTACAATTAGATATGAATATCTTCATTGGCATCAGAAAGTACAAGTAACTTGGAACCAAATAAAAAACAAAAGCAGTGTGCTGTATATTATTGTTTTGTTATGATAATCTCCAATTAATTAACTTATATGATATTAGTGAACACAATATGAGAATTAGTGTCACTGTTAGGCCTTTTCATTGTTACGAAAATAATAAAATTATTAAAGCCAGTTGAGACGTACATAACAATAAATTTCTTGAGAAGGCTTCTACTAAGAAATTGAGCAAATAGTTACGCTCCTAGATACTAAGGATGAAAACAAGGAAGGTAAGATCAAAATAATGACTCCAATTACCTCGGTGAATTCAACACGTGCAGGGTCTCCCAAAATAGTTCCATCTGGTTCTTGATATCCCGCATAACCGATTAATTGTGGATTCCATATTCGGTAGTCGTGTTTTCCGTCTGTACGTTGTGGGAATATAGTTATTGCGGATCTGCAATAAAACGCCATATTGGAAAAGTAGAACACAATTTTAACCAAATTCTAATTGAATTAAGAAAATAATAATCTTTGTTTAAAAGAAACAAATTTAAAGCAGTGTTAAACAGGTTTACAACTATAGCTTGACGCAATAAGTATATGAGTCATTTTCAAAAAAAGTGTACCTAACACAAAAGAAACACAGTGGAAATCATTTTTTTCGTTATACAAGGGATTATAACGTTACACAAAAGAATTTATAAAGAACAGTTCATTATGGGGCATTATGGGCCCCAGCCCACCCGACTTCTAATTCTAATTAATAGGTATTTACAGAGAAAAATAACAATAAATAAAACATTACATTGTTCTTTTTTTTATTTTCAAATGAAATACAATTATCAAATTATTAATAAAACTACAATTATTTTTAAAATGAGATCGTTTTCCTAACTAAGTAATACAACTTTGTCTCTAAAACTCAATCATAAAAAAAGTCCTGTCAAAGAGCGGTCAAAGTCCAGTTAAAGTCCGGTCAAAGTCCAGTTAAAGTCCGGTCAAAGTCCGGTAAAATTCCTGTCAAGTCCGGTCAAAGTCCGGTCGAAGTCCGGTCAAAATCCAGTTAAAGTCCGGTCAAAGTCCTGTCGAGGTCCGGTCAAAGTCCGGTCAAAATCCAGCCAAAGTCCGGTCAAAGCCCTATCAACGTCCAGTCAAATTCCATTCAAATTCCGGTCAAAGTCCTGTCAAAGCCCGGTTAAAGTCCGGTCAAAGTCTTTTCAAAGTCTGGTCAAAGCCCGATCAAATTCCTGTCAAAGTCCGGTCAAAGTCCTGTCAAAGTCCGGTTAAAGACCTGTCAACGTCCGGTCAAAGTCTTCTCAAAGTTCTGTCAAAGTCCTGCCAAAGTCCAGTCAAAGTCCTGTCAAAGAGCGGTCAAAGTCATGTTAAGATCCGGTCAAAGTTCAGTTAAAGTCCGGTCAAAGCCCGCTCAAAGTCCGGTCAAAGCCCTGTCAAAGTCCGGTCAATGTCCGGTCAAAGTCCTGTCAGATATCCTGTAGACGATAGTGGGGATGCTACGAAGAGTCGCACAAAGAAGAGACCGAGAACACCTAATATGTTCTATCTCATTCTCTCACCGGCTGAATCCTACATTTGTGTTTGTGTCTCTATGGACTTATTTTTTCGTTTCATCGAGTTTGAAATCACAACGATTCTAAAGAAGTATCACTTCAAAAATGAGAACTTCTTCCTTTTTTTAATCAGTTAGAACACTGACTTGTGCAATATGCTCACAGCTTTATACATTTTCCTTCGTGTAACGTTACACAATGTTACACAAAAGAACAACAAATCATGGCGTCAACACAGAGTTTAACAAATCACAGAAAAATATCTTAACAGAATTATTTGATTGCATAATGATTCTCTTGATACTGATGAAATGACATAGAAATATATCGTTTTTAAGTTATTTACAGGTACTTACGTACGAAATCCACGTTATACGGAGGAAACTTTTTAGCGACAAAAGTCCAGCATCACAGTCTAAGACAAAATGCCAGGAAACCAATATGGCTGCGTTGATAAATTGTTAGGTTGGCAGCAGTGTACAGTATGCCAGTGTTAAATAAATTAAAAATGCGTTCAAAATTAATGAAATATCTGTGATATCGTCGTTACACATAGGTGTTACACAAAGGACTAAAAAAGTGGACATGTATTTAAATTCAATTCTGCTTTACTTTATTATTATTATTACAATAATTTCCTTTTTTTTTCGATAGTTCAGTAACTTAGTCATAACACACTACACAAAATTTAATAATATTTCTTTGAAATAAGCTTCAATTAACGTTTTCGTCATCGAAAGCATTAGTGGACATTTCACATTTGTATGGAAAATCGATCGAATCGATTATGACTCTTTGTTTTTATTTATTTTTTTATTATTTATTAAATTGAAATGGAAGTAATAAAGAAGTAGAATTGATAAGTTATATTGTAAATAATATTTAGAACACAACAAAACCATTATATTAGCAATAGTTTTTTAACATTACGTTATTTTTCAGGTGGGACAAGACTTTGTGAGTGAAAAGTACACTTTTTTTTTAAATTACTCATATATTTATAATTGATCCTGCCGTCCCTGTACTAAACATAGCTTGTATCGCAGAAGCAGTGTCGCTATTAACGTTTTTATGTTACTGTTTAGTTTACATTACTTACATTACAATCAGGTGCAAAAAACGCACAACAAAAAATAACATACTTTACGCTAAACACTTAAAAATTATTATATTATAATTCTTATTTATTTTTATGTGTATGCAATCAAAGTTGGTGAAATCTAATATTTGAAATAGACGTATTCTTCAGAAAATTAAATTTCTCACCTGATATTCCCTTTATTTGTAGCGTATTTGATGTGATTACATAGAGCTTCAAACATGCCGCTTGCAGTCGTAACCTCCCTGCAGTCAAAAGTCTGAAAGTAAATCGATAAAAATTATTTTCTACCCTCAATATTTAAAGAAGAAGAAAAAGACTATTATAACTAAGTGCACTGGGACGATTATCAGGGGTCCGGATTGAAAAATTTATTGCAGCTAAATCAATTTCTGTTGACTTAAGTGATATTTTTGTGATATTTTGGTTTATATTCTTATATACAAATATTATCGGTAACAGCGCATATTAGCTGACGAAAAAAAACTACAAAGCTAATAATGATAATCAATTTTAAGTTGGTGTGTTCTACCAAAAATGTACGTAACTTACGATCACTTTTTATTTTTCGGGTCAATTTTTTATTTGTAATTTTTTTGTTTTAATATAACAATATTGGTATTTAGAACGGGAAATCATACAAAATGATGTGTTAACATCTATTCACCCGTTGAACAAAATATTCCTATATTTCGTTGGCTGATTTCTAACTAACTAAACACGCACCAAAGCACCTAAGACGGGATGCAAAGACGCCTAATGATATCCCGTTTGGCTCGTTATAACTTGTCTGGCTTTTCAACCCTAATTAAAAGTTTGTATGCGGTCCCCTTTGACACGTCTTGAGATTAAAAAATCATTTTTCAGTCCATTGAATCAGTTTATTGTCATTATTTACCTTTCTTTTTCAATATTTACTCTACTTACTTTTCTATTTCATAAATAGTTTCGCTAGTTCAGAAAGGGATAATTAGGGATTAGGAAGGGGAGGGGGATTTGGGCTTCCAGATATCACACCCACCGTATGAAACGCAGCAGCAAGTCGCTACTTTACGTCGGTCGTCTGTGACACAGTGGTAACGCCCCGGTCGAGCCGACCCATTCATGCTGTCTGATAAAACTATACTCTAACCTCCCACATCTATCCTTTTATATTTTGCTGATCTGTACAAATCTGCTTTAGATAAATAATGCTTGTTTTCAAAGTAAAGACACAATCGCGTGAAGCAAAAACATTTATACCATAACAAAAATACACCTATAATGTGTGTTACCTCTAAGTAAAATGCAAAGGGATTTTTGTTTACAAAACCTAATTTGGCTTTTTCGGATAACGGCTGTTGCTCTTAAAGGTAATGTCGCTACATCCTTTATGTTCCTATTACCCGAGTAAGAGAATTTAGTAAATTGGTTCAAACATGCGAGAATGGGCTTGAAAAACAACCAGTTCAGTGTGATGTATTAGGCCTGTTATTTGATGTTATTTGTGAGGTTCCATGAATATAGGTATGATTGTAGCAATTGTCAGTTATAAAATGTTCTGTATTTTAGTTAGTTAGTTTAGTTTAGCTGTATAAGTTATTTTAGTTATTTTTTTTATTATTACATTAACCCCTGTGACTTTTTGTCTGTCTATGTACCCTGTGTCAAACGTAATATAATAAAGACAGTTGATTTATGTTTAAAAAAATGTATCGCCTTCTTTTAGAAATTAAAGACCAGATTCTCTCTCATATCTCAATCATAGTATCATTCCATAGTTCATAGTAGAGTCTAGTAACCTAAGTAGTACATAGCCGTCTTCTTTTATTAGACTATTTAGTAAAGCGGTTAATATTTTATTATGTATACTAAAATTAAACCAAAATTATTACATAATTAAAATAAAAATATATATGAAAAAAGAAACATCTCAATATAAGTTATTTTATAGGTGTTTGGTACTAACTCTACAACAAAAAGAGCTGTATTTTAAAATAGTGCCAGAGCCTTAAAATACAAACTAAACTTTTTAACTTTAAAATTTCCGTTTATTTTAAGTTTTATCCGCAACGTCGCCCGCATTAAAATCTTGTTCTGGTGGATCAAAACAACAAAAAGAATTGTATGTCGTGTGCTTATTACCTTACTCGTGTGTCTTCAAATAATAAAGACAATCATTGAAGTAACAAATTGCACAATCCGCGTGAACACGGTTTATGTGCTAACTACCTGCTAATCAATTGATTAACAATGTATCGGGTTTCCTTGGATTTACTAAACGCATATCACTGGACACCCATATTTAAAAATGTTTAGCAACTTTCTGTAACGTATGTCGAATTTAAATTATGAACAAGCCAACGACGTCATAATGAAATAATTAATTGAAATTAACAATTGGAACACTCATTTTTTTTTGTGCTTCATAAGGATAGAATTCCCTATTGTCTCGAATGTAAATGCTGTTATAATAAGCATACAAATTGAAGACTGCTGATTATTTTATAGAGTAGTTTTGCCTCAGCTCTCAGCAGATAAGGTTTAAAAATATCGATTTTTAAAAGTCTGTATTTAAATAGGCGGAAACAAGGGCTTGTAAAAATCAAACTCGTGTAAATTTTGTTCTTTGGGACCCTAGAGTAGAGTTTCTCAAAATTACACTAAAATTTAAAACTAGTCGGGAAAACTTTTTTTTTATTTTCAGACGATTTTATATGGAATGACCCTACGTGAGACCTACGTAAATGTGGTAGAGCCACGCTGTAGACAGTTTTGTCTGCATCATAAATGGGTCTGCTCGACCGGGTTGTAACCACTGTCTCACAAACCACCGGCTTGCTACAGCGGTTTGTACGGTCATTAAAATATCTGAAGTCCATCCTCTTCTCTTTAATTATCCATTTCCTTCTATTCTCATTCATTTCATTCCATTACGCCCATAAGGTCGGCAACGCATGATTTTTCTAGTATTGTAGGCGTTCATGGGCAGTGGATATCACTTACCAACAGGTAAACCCACTTGCTCGCTTGCCGGCCTATACTATAAAAAACACCTAATGATTTCTTATGTTTACGCGAATGTTATACATTGAAATAAAACTAATTTAAACGGATTTTATCGCGGTTTTTAATTTAATTTCGCTTCCGACGTTTCAAAACCTTTTCAGCCTTCGTGGGCTGTGAAAAAACCCTAGTAAATTTTAATTTAGTTTTATTTATTAATATTGGTACCTGTAGTTTTGAGGAAACCACAGGAGTACGTCGGTCGCAAGTGCCTGAGCCAGATCGTACCGGGGGTACGATCCCGTGGACGGCCCAAAAAGCGTTGGCTTGACGTATTGGAGGGAGACATGAGAGCCAATGGTCTCACTATAGAGGATGCTCAAGATTGGGCGAAGTGGAGGCGTTTGAGTAGGAAGGCGGACCCTGGCACTAAGCCGGGATAACGCAAGGCAGAAAGAAAGAAAGAAAGAATTGGTACCTGTAGTTTCTTCCACTGAATTCGTCCGATGCACCTCGTAGCGTTTCGCCACGCCATTTTCGCTCCGAACACTAGTTCCGATGTTTTTAGTTGGTATGTGCCTTTATCTTTCAATTCTCTTTTTACCTCCTCCAGTCGGGCAGTGTGCGCCTCGGAGTTCTCTCTGGGAAATAAACGTTTATTGAATATGCTTGGATTTGAACAATAGAAAAAATACATAAAGAAATATGGGATTATTTTATTATGTAACCTAATATCGAATCGGTTGTAAGAAGTTTTTCAATTTTTAAACATAGATACGTACGCATACACGCCTGTAATTCCGAAGGAGTGGGCTGAGCTGTAACCCGTACACCCATATTTCGCAATTTAAGGTTGAACGTCAAAGAATATGAGGTTTACGTTTATAGTTCAACACTTCGTTTTAATGGTGGACTTTTTAACTCGACACTAATTTTGGCAGAATACTCGCTGGTAGAATTTGTTCAGGCATAAGATTTTTTTATTATTTCATCCAAAACCCTTTTGACACCGATACAAAAATACCTCAGTGGCGCAGTGGTTAAGCACCCTGCTGTGGAACCGGATTCGAACCCCGCAGCGAGACAAATGTTTGTATGATATACATATGTTCCTTGTCGGTATTGTGGAACCATTACTTACGATACAGATTAATCTAGTGTAGGGTCAGAACCACATCGTCACTTAAGTTCTAATACTGCGTAACTTAAAAAAAATATTTTTAGAAGTGCAAAAAAATATGATCTTTCTGTATTAAATAACTGTCAAAAGTATTTCATTTTGCAAAAATAATAGCTGCGTTCATACCTATTCTATAAATAATTATACGAAGCGTTACAAAAAGGTATGGTCATATTTAGGGATGGTTAGATACACCTTGTGTGTGCGAGAGTGTATTAATGCATTATAATGTATGATTAGGCTTAATGTTGCAATATTTCTGTTCTGTAAGGGAGTGACATAATCACTGTATGATTAAACTCCCATATAAAAAAATAAAAAGAAAAAAAACACCTTCTAACGAGTATTTATATACCGGATCTTCTGAAAATCGACATCCTAAAAATTTAAATTAATCTTAATCACTCACTTATTAAGAGTATCGATCACATCATAATAAATTATAAATGACACACACTCTTTAATATTTTTACTGTTTTTTTTATAATACAAGATTGAAATGAAAGGTCTGTAGTGTCACTGTTTATCATTTAGTGTTGTCCAAAGTTGCAAGTCGAATATCGAAACGTTTTCATTCGATTAAAAATAAAATATCATACACTATACGTTGCTTAGTTTTGAATATACCTTTTATAAAACATTGTTTGATATATTGATCAAACAATGCCTTTTTTAATTATCTATCTAATGTCGTGCGTAACTTAAAATTACTAATTTTTGAGTTACTTGGTTCTAGAACTTGAGTGACGATTTGTGACTAGGTGTATTCATGTTTACCTGCGTATAGAAGCGAAGTATTGTCTGAGGAAAGTCTGCGCATCTTCGAACACTTCTTCTGCAGATCTCGGATTGTCCCCTCTGTTCGGAATGTCCATGAGACTTGTCTGACACACTTTTTCTGTGCATTTTGTGTTCTGGAAAAGAAAAAATAATTGTTATTTTATTGCATTAATTAAAAATATGGAACAACAAATCACACAATTAAGGCTCAATTAAATTTATTAAACTGAGTATTCATCTTGGGGGAATCGAATGTGTGAGTGACGAGCGAAGTCCAGTTCTATACAGTACTTCATAAGGCTTATTTCTGATAGGTGTTTCTTCTGATTATGGGCAGGCATGGCGCTTACTATCAGGCGATTGACCTGCTCGTCGTTATTAACACTTATAATAATAAAATTCTACAAACAGTAATCAGTTTTAAGGAAAATAATATGTAAATATTGACAAGTTTGCATAAATAAACACAGCATTAATACGAAAGCAATAAAAATGTTTATTTATCTAACAGTTTTCACACCTATATGCGAGTAAATAATAAGGATAAAACCATATATATCGTCTCATTAGTCTAATAGCAGCGTATTAAAGCCGAAAACCCTAAGGTCTTTGGTTCAATTCCACGGTCGTGCAATCAAAAATTATTTCTTTGAATTTTCCATTGAAAAGTCACACTTAAGTTGCTCGTGATTGAAATGTGTGCCCTGCATGGCGATAGAGTCGTCCCCTATTACATCATAGGGCATAAATAAGGTCGGATAAACGTGAGTCCTCTATTTGTACCTCTGCCTAACCCTTAGAAGCTAAAAACTTGAATTAACATTCCCTATATAAATCACGGTTTTATGTTACATAATCGTTCATTAAAATTATTGACTAGAATGTTACATCATCAAGTTATGTTTTTGTGGTATGAGTAGTACGTGTAAAAACTGTCTTGTTATCATAACTTAAGGTGTTACGCTCGACATATGTTGATACGTAGATAACGAAGTACTGCGTAACGCAGATTTCTTAGTATACGATTTTTTTTTATAGCATAGGCCGTCAAACGAGCAAGTGGGTCACCTGATGGTAAGTGATCTCCACCGCCCATGTATGCCCACCACCAGAAGAATCATGGGCGCGTTAGGAAAGGGATAATTAGGGAAGGGGAGGGGATTTGGGCTTCTGGATATCCCACTCACCGTATGAAACGCAGCAGCAAGCCGCTACTTTACGTCGGTTTTCTGTGAGACAGTGGTAACAGAAGGAGAAAACGAATTGAAAATGGAACATCGTCGACGTATGTTGTTATTTAAATTGATTATTCCTTGTTATAAAATTAAATTATTAAATCTTACCACTTTACTGTATGAGTAGTTAGAGGAGAAGGTGGTAATGTGGCCCCCCACTTTGTTTTTGAGGTCTCATGTGAAAAATAAAAGGAAAACATATGTAATGAATACATCATTCGTTTCCTTATTTACTTGCCAATACACTACATAATACGGAATAAAGAGAAATGCAACGGATAAATCTGAAATATATTTATTAAAAAAAAATGGAAATTTTGCAATTTGAGATCAAGTGAGGGTAATATGGCACCTTACTGACTACTACTATGGAGAGACATTTCCATCACATCCCGATGAGTCGCTTTCAACTATTTCTTCATTATCGGAGATCATTACTGCTAGATGTTACGTCTCTTTGTTGCCAATTAAAACCGCCGGAATATCTGCTGAGCGAAAAGATTCATACAATTGGTTTTTCTAAGGTGACGATGTGAGCACCTTTGCTGCTGTAGTATTAGTTTTCTACCAAGAGGCTTATGCCTTGTGCATATCACATTCTTAGAAGCTGGAGACACTACACTTTGTCACGGCATCTATAAGTAAATAAAAAAATAAATATCACTCATGTATGTTATACAACCAATATGAGGGGGCCAAATTACCAATATTGTGGAATCTACAAATCAACCTCTAAAAATATGTAACATCAAATATTTTACGTACGTACCTTCAAAATCTAATAGGAAAACGTTAATCGAACACAATATCCAAATCTCAGATGCGTAAACTCGGTATTTCCAGAAATATGCAATTAAATGCAAAACAATAACAAAGTTTTTGCGAGTGCAAGTTCAAACTGGCTCGAATAATAAACGCATGTGCTGACCTCTCATATTTTTTTTGTGCTTAAAATCGAAATTGTCATTGATACTCCCCGTAAAAAAAAATTGCTTGATGACGTGATTCTAAGCTAGAAATATCGAAGGGGGCCATAATATCTGTGGGGGTCACATTACCACCTTCTCCTCTACTTAACAAATAAAATTTAAAACATCAAATTTATGAAAACGTAAGGAACTGTGTCAATCTAAACGGACTTAGTAAAATAGACCAATAATAATTTACTATTCTAAGCTATAAACATAAAAAAAAAACTCCCCAATTGGAAACCTCTTTTTTTGAAGTTGGTTAAAAATAGAATTACTGCTTGATATAGCAATGAGCCCATCGTCTATTTCACCATAGATCAGAAAATATAGTTACGAAATTCGGGCGAACTCTACGCTATTTTTTTATAGCTTAGACCGGCAAGCGAGCAAGTAGGTCACCTGATGGTAAGTCCACCGTCCATGTACGCCCACAATACTAGAAGAATCATAAGCGCGTGGCCGATCTTAAAGAGAAGGGAGGGGGGATTTGGGCCTCCGGATATCACACTCACCATACGAAATATAACGTAAGCCGCTACTAAGCGTCGGTTTTCTGTGAGACAATGGTAACGACCCGGTCGAGCCGGCCCATTCATGCTGTTGACAAAACTTATCTACAGCGTGGCTCTTATAACCATCCAATATTATTTAAATTTGGAAGGCCGAAATCCAAAATTATTTAATTTATCAACTCGTAACTTGTAGGTACTCTGCGTTTGTTACATCCACAACAGAGCATTATCTGCGAAGGTCAGTAATGGTACCGAAGCGTACGTATATCGTATCGCTATCACAATTTAAACTCTATCGACATAAGAATAAAAGCGATATTAGCATATGAGACAGACACCTGTTGCGTCGTAAGCATCTATTTGCCATACAATTAGATGAGTGTTAAAAAAAACGTCATCGTCATGATTTTTATTTGATTGAAAGAGGAGACGAGCAAAGCGCTGGTTAGCGCCACGCCTGCCCATAAACAGAAGCAACACCACAGAACTTTGAATTACAAAGCACTGCATGTCACTGAACTGCGCTCGTCACCGCGAGACATAAGATGTAAAGTCTCATAATGCCCAGTAATTTCACTGGCTTCAATGTCCTTCAAACCGAAACACAACAGTGCTTACACACTGTCGCTTGGCGGCTGAAGTTGACAAATTAAATAATCAAGTATGGTTATTAAAAAATGGCAATTTCTTAATTAAAACCTTCACTACTACCTTAATAATATCAAGTACAAAACCTTAAACGTAATAATAACAATGTCGATTAATCGAAATTAAAGTGTCAGTCACAGCATTCCATTCTTCGGAGACGTCTCTTCAGCGTGACTTCAGAAATAGACAAAGCGGTGGTACCAACATAGACGGCCTCTCAAATACGAGGGACCTACCTACCTGAGTGTTACAAAAATCTATCGATATGACGGATCCTTATAAAGCGATTCGTTTCAAGATAATGACCGTACTTTTTATCGTTATCAAGAATCTTGGTGAGTACTTAAACAATTTTACGGTTGAAAAACTCGATTATACTCCGTGACACAATGCCGTTAGATATTATATTTATAACCGGATCTTTGAATAAAAAACACCTCGGTAAAGAATAATTATATCACATCATCTATGCAATGCGTCACCTGTTGGCCATGGGTCTTTCCCGAACTTAAACATAATATAATTATCACGGTACTGAAAATATTTTTATATATCTTTTTCTTTCTGCTACCCTGGTAGTTGTTATTGAGATCAATACTATAAAGAGGAAAGATTTGTATTTTTTTTTATTTAAAAACTACTGGACCGATTTCAATAATTATTTTGCCGTTAGAAAGCTACATTATCACTGAGTACGATAGGCTACTTTTTATCCTGGAAAAAGTAGACTAGGCGGCGAGGAAAAGCTAGTTAAAAATAATATCGGCTCTATATATTTAGCCATAGCTAGGCACGAGCATCCTCTATCAAAGATAAGATTAGGCATTAGTCCACCACATGAGCCATATGCGGGTGCGAACTTCGCATACGTCTTGAAGGTCATTGAAGAAGTCTCAGGTACACTGATTATTAAAGCTAGCAGTAACCGACACCTAATATTCGCATACGAGTATATAAATTTGATAATTCAGAGATGTATTCCTTGGGAGTTGGGTTCGGACCCGCGATATTCATATCAGCAGAGTCTACCTAACCTAAGGTAGCTCTCGCTTTTATTTAAAACTACGATCAAAAACAGAACTATTCCAAAACCTACGAGCCGAGCCAGGATAACAAACTGGAGCTCATCAAACCTCCAAAACTACGACAAATTAGTACAGGAAAATTATTCAAACGAAATATTATCCAAACAAAGTGTGAAGCGAGTTTCCAAGAAACGTTATAAAAACCGGTTCCAAGATAACGTCTTTATAATTATGATGTCAATCCTCATTATGTTAACATAAGTTCCGTTGTAAATATATCAAATTATATCTATGTTACATCGCCACATGATATCATGTAAAACAAGGGACCAATAATATTACTTAAGGCACTTACGGTGAGAAATTATCTATAGAAATATTTATTGATTTGTTCGAATCTTGTTTAGGATAGCCTCTGTGCAGTAGCTTCTTCTTCGATGTAATAAATATATAATAATAATTCTTAAATGTAAACACCACTCGAAACTTTGAATTATTAATCTAATAATATAACAGCAGCGTTGGCTAAGTAATAAAGTTCCATTGGCACCTTTTGGAGATTGAACCCTAATAATAATCATGTATGCGCTAGAAACATAACCATACCATTTTTGACCAAAGTAATTGTGTATCATACACTAGAACATTTGATAAATGATAAAATGTTCTAATTAAAAATGTATCATAAAAATCGCAAACCTCAATAGTAGTCTCTAATGAAACATAAGATAAATATATGAACGTCAAATATTTACATTGGCCAAACTACTCTCCAGCTGCAAACGTTAATGTTTAAAAAAGTCTAGATTTATAAAGTGGCACTTAACTTTTTGTTTACTTAATGTGCGTAGATAATAATATAATTTAATGTAAAATTTTAAATTTTTAGCCACGCTTTAGTCAATTTTGTTAACACCATGATTGTCTAACAGAAAATCGAAATGAAGTAACAAATTTCTATTACGATTCGTACAGTCATTAAGATACCCGTAGGCCAAATCTACCTCTTTTTTTCAATGCCGTAAATATAGGGATATTTAAGGTAAGGGAGGGACTCTAAGGTCGATAACGCGTCTATGATTGATCTGCTACAGTGGTGTGCGCGGGCGGTGGAGATCACATGCCATCAGGTGACTCATTTCATAGGTTCCAGGATTATACTATTAAAAACAAATGAATGATGTTTACTAAGCCCTCTATTATCTAATGGTGCAGCGGTAGACTAAGCTAAGCCGCCGACATAGTTTATTCGTTGTAATGTTCGGTAGAACACAATTATTAATAAGATTCTAAGAATAACTACTATCTTTTTTGTACTGAGGCAGTACAATGTCCCACTTCAAATGAGGCTAGATTGAGTGGTAGAGCCACGCTGTAGACAGTTTTGTCTACAGCATGAATGGGCTGGCTCGACCGGGTCGTTACTACTGTCTCACAGAAAACCGACGTAAAGTAGCGGCTGGCTGCTGCGTTTCGTACGGTGAGTGAGATATCCGGAAGCCCAAATCCCCTTCCCAATCCCTAATTATCCCTTTCCTTTAAGGTCGGCAACGCGCCCATGATTCTTCTCGTGATGGGCGTATATGGGCGGTGGAGATCACTGACCATCAGGTGACCCACTTGCTTGTTTTCCGGCCTATGATTTTTTTTATCCTGGCTCGGCAAAGTGACTACGCTACACCTGATGGTAAGTGTAGCGCAATCCAAGAATAGTGTCGACCAACGACAAACAATGTGTCCGTCGTAGGTCAGCAATATCATGCCGATCTGCTAAAGGGCCAAGGGGGAGGGGAAGGAAAAAGGGATGGGAAAAGGGTTAGGATCAGGGGGCAAGCCCCCTGGGGAGAACCGGATATACACTGGCTGACCCTGGAACGCGACCCACACAAGGTGGGCCACTATGGCAGGTTTTAGCACCAGTGTACGGTGGTCGCTATCCGGTCGGATACAAGTATCCTCCCACCAGCAAGATGCTATAAAATAATAGTTTAAAAAAAACTAAAAAACACGCTTTTATAGAAAGTCTAACTAAAAAATTGAAAATAAATTTGAAGAAAACAATGTATTTTATTGTAAAAAAAGCGTGTGGTGCATGGTGTCAATAGTAATCAATATTACATTGACTACATATGAGTAGAAGGATTATCATTTAGATAGTATCTTAAAAAGCACCCCACGCTTTTTTTACAATAAAATACATTGTTTTCTTTAAATTTATTTTCAATTTTTTAGTTAGACTTTCTATAAAAGCGTGTTTTTTAGTTTTTTTAACACTATTATTTATTTTTCATTTTTTAGTTAAAATATAAATATATTGTAGCAGAGAGTATAATTTTAATTTTAAACCCGAATATCAATAATTAATTAAATTAAATTATTATTTTATTATTTTTATTATTAAATTATTATTATTTTTTTATCAAATTATTGTATTGTCATCGGTCCTCGATAAATCTACAAAGTTTGAACGAAATCGGGCCGTTTAAAGTGGGTCAAAATCGCGCCCAAAGGAGTCGGTTACAAACAAACAAACATACAGGTGAAGTTAATAAAAAGCGTGTAAAAAAAGCAAGACGACTTGAAGCTCGGTTGTTCATCTGTACTATGTTGTGGTTTTATTGCCTTTCAAGTGCGTTCTATAAGCGCGTTCCCTTTCACGCACACTAGCAGACCACGCTATGGGAATAGTAAAAGAGTAACGCCACATAAAACTTTTAGTAGTGCGTGTAAACATTTCGAGTCGTTCTTATTTTATTTCCTAACATAAATAATATAGTGCATGCCGTGATGCCTGTAATAGTGGCAACAATTATATATTTTAAGTATCTTTAATTTTGTAATTAATTGTAATTTATGTGTTTACATTATAATTAATAAAAACCTCGTCATGCTCATTTTTTTATTCTAGCTGATAAAACAACAAACAAAATCCATATACAATGACTACTATGATTAAAATAGGATTGATGCATGAACTTAAATTCGAAAATGGAACGCGTGTGAAATAAAATGAAGGAGTAGTGGGCCCATACATACACACGCGATCACGCCGCGCCTGTAGTCCCCGGAGCGGTAGGCAGAGGTGTGATTTCGCCGAGCTTATTCCCGTCCCATGATGTTATATTGCCATAACAGGCACAATTCCAGACTCCAAGCTGATACTAATTATTCGGTGATAGAAAAGCGCAGTATCACTTTTACACGACCCGGGGATCAAATTCGAGACCTCAGCTCGGCAGTCGTATCGTCTATGCATTATAACTGCGGCACCGATACCGTTAAATAAATACACCCAACAGGCATATAGTACAATAGTTCTGACGCCACACTAAGATACGAGTCTTGTGTCGTGAGTATCAGGAACTACGAGAGACTTCCGGTCTCACAACACCCAGACCCCGAGACCAATATTTGTGGATCACACAAATGTTTGTCTCGGTGCGGGGATCGAACACGCGGCGTCTCGCTTCATAGCCGGCTACTCGCCCGCTGCGCCACGGAGACTGTCAATTATATTATTATTCTGTTATATTATTAGTTGCAACGTTATAAGTATTCAGTTTGCGTTTCACTACTAATTATCGGGTATCGATTATTATTGTGTTCGCTAGAAGCAATCACGGTTTCCAATCAATCGTAACTGAACGTCCTTCTATGAGAGTGACAATGTCTCACAGAGATCCGGTTAGCGACCTAGCATTGAGGATGTAGAAAAACTTTTTGTTATGCAAACATCTATCATGAATGAATATGATGAATTATTTCTGTTATGCATAATGCGATCCGGTTTCTTTTTTATCCTAACACGCAAAATGACTACATCGGGCCTAGTGTTGTGCAGTCCGAATATAACGTCGATCGTCAAGATTTCGTCCTTCAATGTTCGCCAGAATTGTACTGAGCCTCGTGTTATTCGAGGACGCGTGTCCCCTGAACGAAACACTGTGGCGGGTTTCTACATATTTTTCGGCCACATAGCTCGCAGAACCGTTGACCGATGGGGCAGAAAGGTTCTGAAATGGAGGTCACGTACTGGCAAGTGCAGCGTTGGACGTCCGCCTACAAGGTGGATAGACGACCTGATAAAGGTCGCAGGAAGTCGCTGAATGCAGGCCGCTTCCAACAAGTCGGTCTGGAAATCTTTGGGGGAGGCCTATGTTTAGCAGTGGACGATGTGGCTGATGATGATGATACGGTGGTCGCTATCGAGTCGGGTACAAAATGGTCAAGTACCCTCCTACCAACAAAACATTGATACAGTTTACTTTACTTAGTCAGTCTAAATACATTTTAAAGACTGTAGTAAAAATAACATACATCAGGATAATTTAATTTAAGCACTATTAGCTTTGTAATGTACGTTTTGTGTGACTTTTTAGGAATTTATAATGAATAGCGAGCCATCCTGGTAAGGTCACATAAAAAAATAAGTACATAATCTAATTTTGTAATAGATTTGTACTGGTATTAAACCATCATAATCAAATTTCCATATTATCGAAATGTTCGAAGGTTGTTTTCAAAGTGATGGTGGGCAAAGTCCTCTATCATACAATAAAGTATGGAAACCGATTCTCTACAATCAAATTAAATAATCAAGTATAAATAATAATCCAAAATGGCAGTTTCTTTAATAAAACCTTCACTATTACCTTAACAATATCAAGTACAAAACCTTAAACGTGTAATTTCGTAATAACAATGTCGATTAATCGAAATTAAAGTGTCAGTCACAGCATTCCATTCTTCGGAGACGTCTCTTCAGTCTACCATTGGCGCCTAATCATAATAATTAAGTAGCCATTGTAGTGACAGGCGATCTATTCAAATATAAATTAATGCGGCTTTAATGCCACTACTGGCGGATTAAACGAGTTTAATACTGAGTGAAATGTACTTACGTTGGCTGTCATTAATCCTAGGAGGCGCCAAGACTATCTATGATATATACACTGTATACAAATAGTATACAACCTAACTGTTAAATTCTCCCGACGTTAATTAGAAAAACATCAGTAACTATCAGATAACTCGAATTTATATTCATAGTTGTGAACCATATCGATTATACCAACTTTTATAGAAAAAAACCTCATTTAAATCGATGCATTTGTTTAAACGCTATGATGCCACAGATTGGTATCTATCACCATAATAGGCACAATTCCAAACTCCAGATATACCCCTGGAGCGAAGCGAGAGACCGTAGGTTCGATTTCCACACCGAGACAAATGTTTGTTTAATCCACAAATGTTGGTTTTGGGTCTGACTGTTGTGGGACTGCAAGTCCCTCGTAGTTCCTGATACCCACGATACAGATTTAATCTATTGTGGGGTCAGGGCTATGTATGTAACTGTTTGGGTATATTTATTTATTATTTACCTACTTACGCCGAAAGAGACCATTTCGGAATGTTTAGTCGGTACAATGGCGTAGAAAAATTGGTCAGGGTCCCGATCTAGCAGTCACTCGGGTGTGAATTAGATAAGTCGGAAAGCTGGTGAGTCTGGCATAACCATCCCTCTACTCCCGGAACCTTACCATATCCGTGAAATGGATTTTCCCGCCGAAAAAAAGGCTGTATAATAAAACTTGATATGAATAAATTAATAAAAATATAATACATTTAAAATTTGGAATAAAGTTTGGATGTTTGAAAAGCAATCACGCTTTAACGGCTTAATGAATTTGTATGAAATTTAGAACATTGGTGAACTGCGATCTGAATTATGACTAGGCTACTTTTTATCATTTAAAACGACATTCACAATAAATGCGTGTTTTAGATAAGTACTTCAAAACTTAGTATCAAGATCGATAAATTGAGAAATTCCTATTCCATTGTTCAGAGTAATGCACTCATTAGGTCAATAATGGCCTAACACGGCCCACTGTGGCCGTTGACCTCTCTGTCAAATTGACCTTGGTCTGCATTCCGATATTGGCTTCGTTTCAAATCGATAGAATAAATTAATATCAATATCTAAAATATTTTATTTTGAACTATTTATACATTCGGAGCATTAGAATCAATTTGTTTATGGAATGTTATGGGGTACTACAGTAACACACGTGGTCCTGACCTCACACTAGGTTAACCTGTATCTGGGTATCAGGAACTACGACGGAATAACGGTCCAACAACATCGAGAAACGAAAAAAATATTTGTGGATCTCTCAAATTTTGAAAACTGTGATCAAAATTTTTGATCCAAACTTGAGAGATAGGATAGTTTATATGTCACTTTATAGTCGCAATATTTTTTATTGCAAATTATTTGTTATGACAGCCTCCGTGGCGCAGCGGGCTAGTAGCCGGCTGTGAAGCGAGAGGCCGCGGGTTCGATCCCCGCACTGAAACAAATGTTTGTGTGATCCACAAATATTTGTTTCGGGCTCTGGGTGTTGTGAAACCGAAAGTCTCTCTTAGTTCCTGATACCCACGACACAAGACTCGTATCTTACTGTGGGGTCAGGACTATGTGTGTGACTGTTGGATGTATTTATTATTATTTGTTTATTATATGACAATGAGTTATAATTATCTGTGAGATCCATAAGATACTAACAGGAGGAAGTGTAAGGTATTTTTCTGTTGGACTGAGTAAGTATCCAATAGATGGCGCATACTGTATTGAATCGTTTATTATAATATAATTTAACATATACCTTAGCCACAGCAACGCGTGGCCGGGTCTACTAGTAGAACTATAATAGTAATCACAAACAAATTTAGTAAACTTTATCGACTTGTTTATCTACTTCAATCTATTAATGTAAAAGCTTTTAGTCATTACAATCGTAACACAGTTATGATTACGATTACGTAACACAGGTTAATGTTAACATACGTAAATTAAAGCTATTAAAAAGCTAAATGTGGTTTGGGAAATAAAAAAACCTATGCGGTAGTAAAGCGTGTCTTGATCTTTTTGTATTCTATGTTGTTTTTACTTTTTGTATCTTAACAAGAGGTTAAAAAATAATAATTAATAATTATTAATAATCTATGATATAAAATTATACCGTATATGTACATATTATGAAAAATACACAGTGGGTAATTCCGACGAGACGGGTTCTCGGTTCAGGAATTAGATAGACATATAGGCCGGAATAATTATGGCAATCGAGGCGTTACATCTCTGAACGGAAAATCCAATATTAGGAATACGGATAGAGGGAGCGACATTCAACTAAAATTAGTAAATAAAAATCGCATAATCAAAAAAAAAAAAAATATTCTATTTGGAGCGGAGCCCTCTGAAAACAGTTTTTGGATTCTATGTAACTATAGAAAATATACAGTAGCCAATGAAAGTATGAAATTCTATCTTCACTAATATTATTAAGAGGAAAGATTTGTGTTTTTGTATGTAACGAATAAACTTAAAAACTACTGGACCGATTTCAAAAATTCTTTTGCCGTTAGAAAGCTACATTATCACTGAGTTACATAGGCTACTTTTTATCCCGGAAAAAGCAGATCACGCGGGCGGAGCCGCGAGGAAAAGCTAGTGTAAAATATAATTATTTCATCCACAAGAAAAACCGTTAAAACACCTTATTTCAACTTTAAATTACGTCGATCTTCTAAACAGGATGTTATAGGGGTCGAGGTCGCTACCCTTTCGATTGTTCTTTAATATATTTTTTATTTAACCGGACAATCACTTAATAATAAAAAATAATGAATTAACAACAATTATTCACACTTTTTCCCTTAATTTGATTTACCTTAGATTTGTCAATTGCTTTTAAAAGAAATTGACTATATGAGTTGTGGTGGGTAGGGCATGGTAAGGTCAGTAGTAGCACTTGTAGTTGACAAAAATTATACTTTAATAGGACTTCAGTTTACTTCTAGTTATAACAGGTTTTTTTTAATAGCATAGACCGGCAAACGAGTCTACCGCTTTGTCTATTTCTACCGCCAAGCAACAGTGTGTTAGCACTGTTGTGTTTCGGTTTGAAGGACATTGAAGCCAGCAAAATTACTAGGCATTATTACAGCTTATGTCTCGGGATGGCGAGCGCAGGTCAGTGCCTTGCAGTGTGTTTATGGGCTGGCGTGGCGCTTACCATCAGGCGAGCGCCTTGCTCGTCTCGTCATTCATTCCAAAAAAAAAACAATATTCTCTAGTTCTGGTGGTTTTTCATAAAAGTTTTATATGATTATTTATTTTTACACTTCTTATACAACTGTTAAATAAGACGGACATAATACCGGAGGCTTCTCTACCTGTCGATCTTATATGATGTAGAAATCAGCAAACCTAAATCGCAAATAACCTATAGGAAATTACGACATACACATAAAAAGTAATACATCTAAACAGGATACCTATAAAGTTGAGTTTGATTTTCAGTAAGAAATACTTTCACGTGTTTGAAGCCGCGAGCAAAAACTCCTTTAATAAAAACGTCCTTTGTAAACGGAGCCTTAAGAATTGAAGTACATGCGGTATTCCCCGTGTCCGGCTTGAACCTGATTGGATACGGGTCTTCTGTAAGTCATTGTAACTACTCTCGGTAATCATCCCGGACACGTCTGAATTATCAAGTAATTTTATCGAATTCGATTTATTCTTGCTTTTGTTTATTTAAGAGACTTTGAGTCGGTTTTGATTGTCAGTCTCATAAAAAGATTAATATTTTTTTAAGTATTTTACATGCACATACATATACTAACTAAGCTGCGTCCGATATTCGTAAATATTCTACATGCCCATACATATACTAAGATTGATCAGACGATTACCAGATTGTTCATGCTTATTTTAATATATTGTGTGCGTGCTTTTTTTATTTGATTGAATGACGAGACAAGCAAAGCGCTCGCTTGATCGCAAGCACCACGCCTGCCCATAAATAGAAGCAACACCACACAGAACTTTGAATTACAAAGCACTGCATGGCACTGAACTGCGCTCGTCACCCCGAAACATAAGATGTCAAGTCTCATAATGGCCAGTAATTTTACTGGCTTCAATGTCCTTCAAACCGAAACACAACAGTGCTTACACACTGTTGCTTGGCAGCAGAAATAGACAAAGTGGTGGTACCAAGCCAGACGGCCTCTCGCATACAAGCGACCTACCACCTTGTATGTAGTAGGTCCGTAAGTTACGATTTTTTACTAATTGACAACGTTTTTAATGAATAGAAGCGTTGGTTTACCGGTCATTATTCGACTTATGTATGGGAAGGCGGCTGACGCGTCACTCTCACGCAAATTAAAACAACATATATTTACAACCTCAACCTAAAATGGAGCGATCACTAAATTCATTCTATTGTCTCAATCATTATTACTCTAGTAGCTCCGCCGGCGTGAATATTTCGCTAGGTCGTAGGTCATTGTATGCGAGGGGCCGTCTAAAATGTCTTAATAACCGTAATTACCGTCGCGCTAAACTAATGAACCAATGACTAATCATTTGTACCGCAATAATGTATACAGAACCTGTTTCATAATGCTTTTTAAAGTACTAAATCACTTTATTGTGTAAGTTTATGTGAGCTAATTTGGGAAATATTCCATTTTACATTTTTCTTATTGTAGAAATGTAAGTGGATCGCACATTTTTAAATTTCTATTGTTAAAGTCAGCGAACTCAATGTTGCCATTAAAGTACCTAATAGACAAAATGGGGCACTTTAAAAGGCTAAAGAAATATTTAAAATTTTAGAAAAATGTACCTATAACAACACAAGTACATTTTTGATGAAAAACATTAAAGGGAATAGATGTTTCTATTCCCTTTATAAATATTTATAAAATATAAATATTTTATAAATAATATATTTATAAAATATTTATAAATATTTATATAAAGCATGTCTATCTGATTATCACTTTACGAAGTTTATTGATTGAAACGGCTTAACAAAAATTCTATACAATTAATTTTAATTCTTACAATCTCAGTCATAACTGAATCAACGGTGTAAACTAATCAGAGACGTTTTAACTATCTAGATTAGATCGTGTGAAATATGCTTTATAATGACTGGCAGCAAATGTCTATTGTTCAACGGGTAAAACCACTAAAGTGGCTGCGTGAGTGATGTAATTCACCCAATTAATGATGTTCCTTGGTTGTAATAAGACATTGAAGTCACTTGAGGTCGCCGTGGTTTGTAATGTCTTGTAATATTGTTATGCAATAATATATTATAATAAGTAGTTGTGGTTCTGACTTGCCTGGGCCTGTGCGGTCCTAGGTTTTAATTCCAAGCCGAGTAAATAGTGTTTGAGATTCTAATTAATTCTAAAATTGCACATGTTTTGTCCTATATTGGAATTTGTGGCAGGTATGGCTTCGCCCCCATTTCATCATCATCACATCATAGGATCAGTGATTTTACTGACTTCAATGTACATCAAACCAAATCACAACAGTTTTTACACACTGCTGCTTGGGAGCATAAATAGACAAAGTGGACCAACCCTGACGGCCTCTCGCATACGAGGGACCTCCCACCAGTAATTTTACTTTTACAAACATTACGAGGTAAGCGGTGATGGTCCAGCGGGAAGTGGTATGGACTGTAAAGACGACAGTTTTAGATTCGAAATCAGCCTCAGGACATATACCTCTGATTTGTCCAAAATATGCGACGCGTAGTCCAGTGCCATGCTGTTTATGGGTAGGCATTACGCTTACCATCAGACCAGTGACCTGGTCGAATTTTAATTCTCCCGCTCAATGTCCACGATACAAGTCTGGATTCACTTCATTATCTAAAACTTTGTTCGGGATCTGCATCCCAATGTAGTGTAATTATTCATATAAATTAAACTTAGGAACTGCCGTACCTGAATTTCGGAGCGGTACTTAGCAGTTAAATTGAGTTGTAGAGGACTAGCATTACTCGCGGCTCGGCCCGTGTGATTTTTTTTTTTTTTTTTTTTTATTCTGGCTCGGCAAAGTGACTACGCTACACCTGATGGTAAGTGTAGCGCAATCCAAAAATAATGTCGACTAACGATAAACAATGTGTCCATCGTAAGTCGGCAAGATCATGCCGGCCTGCCAAAGGGCCAAGGGGGAGGGGAAGGAAAAGGGATGGGAAAAGGGTTAGGATCAGGGGGCAAGCCCCCCTGGGGAGAACCGGATATACACTGGCTGACCCTGGAACGCGACCCACACAAGGTGGGCCACTATGGCAGGTTTTAGCACCAGTGTACGGTGGTCGCTATCCGGTCGGATACAAGTATCCTCCCACCAGCTTGAATGGCTTTTCCTGGATAAAAATTGGCCCCGCCCTCTTAGAATGCAAAAATTCAAAAACGAAACGTTTCATTACGTCCTGTCAGATTTGTGTCGGAAAATATCACACGTTTGTCTCCAGCCCACATCTATGAGCTACGATTATCATTTACCAGCAAGTTACCTCTCAGCTCATCTACCTTCAATGATCTACAAAAAGTCGAACAGCTCATAAAATCAAGCAAAACCTCTCAGAACTGAATGATAATGAAAACAATCTAAAGTGGTGTTTAGAGCCTTACTGTAGACAGTTTTGTCTACAGCATGAAAGGACCGGCTCGACCGAGTTACCACTGTCTCACATGAAACCGACGAAGTAGCTGCTGAGCCTGCTGTTACGTTTCGTATAGTGAGTGAGATATCTGGATAAACCTTCAAGGTCAACACAGCGTCCATGACTCTTCAAGCGGATGTTCATGAGCGATGGAGATCACTTATATAAAAAAGCGTAAAATATATGTTGAGTGTTGTTTAATCAGCAATAGGTGTTCAGTAGAAAAAAGGTAAACACAATGAAAGACAGTTATCGCCTTCTAAGAAATGTACTAGATGTTTTACCTCCAACCAAATCGAACTTTAATTTCTCATAGACGAGACTGCAGTTAACAACGAGTTCAACGATAAGGAAAATGTGATTGTCATTCCGGAACTAGAAAGTATGCATTGGAGACTGTATCATGTTGAAGCAAAAAGTGACGAAAAAAATAACAATGCAATGTAATGAAACCGATTTGATTGACTACATGGAACATTTCTATATTATTTACTAGCTGTTCCTCGCGGCTCCGCCCGCGTGATCTGCTTTTTCCGGGATAAAAGTAGCCTAACAGTTGCGCCATGTGTCGAAAATTGATCGTACCCTCTCAGAAACCTTCGTGGGCTCATGCACAACAACTATGCTAAAGATCATCACATAATCAAATGCATAGTTTTGTCGGGAAAGATTTGATCGTCTTGGTCGCGGCATTGTATATGATGATTCAAAGAGAAAACAAATTACTGATGAGTGATGATATTATCAATTACGTTTAGCTATCATTTTTATAATTGTCAAATTTTTTACCATACTTAACCAAAGACAAAATAACGTTTAGCTGTCATTTAAGTTTTGTTATTCCACTGTCATTTGCGTTTTGTGTCATGTCAGATATGTTTTTGTTATACCACGTTTTAGAGTGACTTGACTGAAACGCGGTCGAACGGGATAAAATGTATCCTATGTCCGTCTCCTGGTTCTAAGCTCCATCAATTTTCAGCTAAATCCGTTCAGCCGTTCTTGAGTTGTAAGTGGTGTAACTAACACCACTTTCTTTTATATATATATATAGATTTCTGTCTGACCATAATAAATTTAAGATGGATTTGGCGACCCGACAGACCCCCACAACCCGCAACAGTAACCAAGATTTGCTATCGCCTCGTCTGTTAATCAGCAGTGTTTCACATGCAGGTAAGGTTGGCTTTAAGTCTTGGTGGCCCACCTACACTCCATTTATAAATATACCTAACAGGCGCACACATAGTTCTCTTGTCACATTGTCTCGGGGTGACAAGGGTAGTCTAATCTATACAGTACTTCATAATAAGTTCTGATTGGTGTTGCTTCTATTTATAAGCAGGCCTGACGTATACTATCTGGTGAGCGTCCTGACCATCTCGTCATTAACGCAAAAAACAAAAAATCAATAAACACTAATAGTCACGTGAAGAATTCAGAGAGCAAGATTGTACAGAGTTATTGTGGAAAGGGTCAAGGGAAGCCATTCGACACAGGCAATAGACATATATTACTGCAGTATATGAGGTTTTGCTATTAACGACTTCCAGTTGAAAAAAAGTTGCTTAAAGAAATTGTATGAAAACATTTTATTCGCCACATACACACTACCAAATTTAATGCCATCTTTGACCAACTTCAAAAGGGAGGTTCTTTTTTTTATAATAGAGACCGGCATATAAACAAATGGATGTTTAATGGTAAGTGAACTCCATTGCACATGAACACCTACAATACCAGAAGAATCACTGACGCGTTGCCCATCAGAAAGGAATAAAGTATAAGAGAAGAGCAATTTAGGCCTCCGATAATCTCACTTACCGTACGAAACATAAGTGTACTTCACGTTGGTTTTCTATACGACATCGACTCGGTTGACCTGTTCATGGTGTTAACGAAACTGTCTATGGCATGATTTCACAGCCTCACCACGTATAGTTCTTTAATCATTATATAGAAATTACACTGAATATACCTGTTTTAGTGTAACTAGAATTTAAACGAATTCCAAAAATAAACATATACTCTAACTAATTACAGCCCAAAATAACTATCTAAAATATCATAATTAGTTTGTGCAGAAGAAAAATTCACCTTAATTTCTATTTGGCTCTAATTAAATAATGACTCTGATCGTACTATACTAGGTAACTCCAGCGTAAAATATATGGGGGAAACCAGAATAAAATTAGGAGATACGTTCTAATAAAGTGTGAATTGTACGTTGGCCGTACGGCTCGTAATTGACGCGTCTGTAAATGAAATGAAGTGAATTAATAATACAAATCATGAATTTAGATCAAATTAAGATGATTTTCGGCTGTTTTTGAATGTATATCGGAAACGTATGTAGTGTTTTGTTTTTCGCACATTATAGCAATGCTCCTCTAAATTATTTATCCTATGTTATTGTCCTCATAATTTTGTATTCATATTTTTTTTATTGCATAGGCCGGCAGAGAGTAGTAGGCATTACTATTATAATCTTTGGGGAGGCCTATGTTCAGCGGTGGATGTCCTGTTGCTGATGATAATGATGATGATTATTAAAATACAAAATGACCAAGTATATTTGGTAACAAAACCACCTGCTGCAAGACAACAGTTTGAACAATCACTCTAATAGTTGATTTGGTTACCTGAGTTTAACCTATTTGCATAGCTAAAACTACGACATAACTTTGTGAACATCTTTAGTACGCCGGACTATCATTCATACCGGAGATAGCTTTATATATTAATTACAAAGGTCAGGGATTAATCCAGAGCGCAAAAGTTGTACCACTATTGTTTAATTGTTTCGTATTAATGTAAAGCCTGTTTAACTGGTTTTAGGAGATAAATACTCGGTCTCACGTAGTGGAGGTATTAGCTGACTGAGTTACAGAACAACTATTTAAATCATCTATAAACCTTTTTCGAGTTGTTTGTTTCGTAATATTTGTTTTATTTCTTATTATTAAGCTATGTTGTCTAGGTCATGTTATTAATCGTTTTCTCGATTAGGTATACTTCTTAAAAATCATGTATCATTATAATCTTTATTTACGCCAAGGAATCAAAGAGATCTACTACAATAGTTTCTTATGGCATTTTTTACGTTTAGTATTACTTACTGCTATTTTTAGACCTCAATTGGACCATGTTACGCAAAAAGGAACCAACTCACAGCAAGGTCAAATGGAAATACTGATTTTGTTTTACTAAATTCAATAATTTAATCTCGTATTTTTTTTGGAAAATCGGGCATGATATATATTCCATGTACGATTTTGCAAAAATATACGGTATTAAAATCAATTTAAATTAATTTATTCTCCATTTGACCTTGCTGTGGTTGGTTCCTTTTTGCGTAACTTGGTCCAATGTAGGTCCAATTTACCTGTTGTTAAAAATGTACATCCACTCGAAATCAAAGAAATCATGGATGTACTGCCGACTTTAAAGCAGAAGAATGGAGAGTAGTAAGGTTATGGGGATTTAGGCCTCCGAATATCTCACGCACCGTTCAAAACGCAACAGCAAGACACTTCGCGCCAGATTTTTGGGACACAATAGCACCGGCCTAATTGTAAACAAAAATAATACCCTGATTGTGCTGTAGTCGAAACCAACCCTTTAAACAATAAAAATAAATCCCGCAAGAAAATTGTATCGAACAGTTAAATAGCAAGGAAATGACCGCCTTCAACGGTTGTTAATCTAACAGGTTGTGGGTTCGTGGTTCACGTGCGAATTCCGAGCAATAAATTAATAACGGCTCACTAACAAGTTGTTCGGGAAACTCGTTCATTAAAATATGAATGTTTGACTCGACAGACGCGCTTTGTTATTAAATTAACACGTTTATCTTCTCACGGCATCATAGTCCGTGAGATTTTTAACAACTTTATGGTTTTTTCATTCTGTGACTTTGTATCGCTCCCTGTGGAGCTGTTCGTGATTTTTAGTATGTCCATGACATCCATGACAATGAAATGGTGTGTTTCTATTATTCACCACGTTTGTTTTGCATTGTTTTTAGAAATGACCTTTTTGGACGCGATAGGAATTCTAAATATATTCTAAATAAACTAGAAGAAGCCTTGTTCGTTTGAAAAGATTTCCAACGGATTATAACTACAAGGCCTATAATAATAATAATATCAGCGCTGTATAATATTGTATTATCCCACTGCTGTGTAAGGACCTCCTCTATGAATGAGAGGGTTAAGGCCTTAGTTCACCTAAGCGCGTTGGAAGTCTTCATACACCGTCGAAATTCCTATGAATAATTTTCAGTTATGCAAGTTTCCTCACAATGTTGCTGTTATCGTGATAGCAAGCGATAATTAATAATGAATACAATATACATGACTTAGTTTAACGGTAATTATTTCTGATTCACTCTTCTTTAGCATGTATTCGTGCTATGAGTCTAAGCCTTTTGCATTGCACGTCATTTTGTTCCTCTAAAGAAGTCCTCATAATTTCTTTCAATCAATTATTTTTCGGTCGGTCCTTCTAATCACCGTCACCTTTCAGCGACCAGTTCAAGTTCTCAACTTCCAGTACCACTTTGCCGCATGTGCCATCTTCTCTGCGGTCTGTGGTGTAATGGTGGCATGCCTACCCATTTCGATTGTTTCACTAACGCATATTATTAATGTCTGCACAAAAAATCTCACTATTAGATCAGGTGGTAGGTTCCTCGTATGGGAGAGGCCATCTGGATTGGTACCACCGCTTTACCTATCTTTGCCGCCGAGCAACAGCATGTAAACGCTAATGTGTTTCGGATTGAAGGATTATTGGCAACAATTAAATTACTAGGTATTATAAGACTTACCATCCTATGTCTCGAGGTGAATAGCGCAGTCTAGGCAGTGCTTTGTATGATTATTGATATATGTATAATGATGATGATGATCTTAGTATGATTTGTTATATGTTAGAGTTCTGTGTGGTGTTGCTTCTGTTTATGGGCAGGCGTGACGCTTAACATCAGGCGAGCGATCTGCCAGTATCGTCATTAAATCTAATTAAAGAATCTACTTGCCAATTAACTGTAATACAATTATATCCATTGTTATACGAAATGAGCCATGTGGTGGCTAATACTCAATCGATAATTATGGTCGTGTTATGTTAATCGAACGTAGCAATGATAATTATAAAAACAGTTATTGATATTCATTAATTACGATTTGCATATTTGTTGACATCCGGGGGGCATCCTAAGGATTCTCGTAGAATAACAGCGCCAAGTAGATTCTTGTACCTGATAAATTCTGATGCTTCTGAGCGTCTGGCCTTATTGGTCAATCTTAAGATACAGACGGTCACGGGGCGGTGATGGATATACTTTAAATTTGAATGAAGTACATAGCATTGTTTACTGTTCTATTGTTTTTTAGTAATGGTGCTGCCACACCTGTGTTATAAAATGTTAACAAACATTTTATAACATTAAACATTTACTAACATTATCTAAAATTGTGATAAAATGTATCAAATTTTTGTTAACAAATGTTTAATAATGTTTTGTAAACATTTTATAACATCGGTGTGGCAGCACCATAACTGGCTTTATGCTACCTACTTACTTATCTTTTTTTTGTGTAACTTTTCCTTTGTAACTTTTTTTTTGTGTAACTACTGATCTCAAGTGTGTTCAAGGCACGGTGCATTTGTAATAGCACGATGATAACAGAAATAGTGTTTTCTCACTTGTAACTTGGTGATAATACGCACTACATACGAGATTTAACCTCTTCTCAAAACGCAACTAATAATAACTAGGGATGTCAGTTGCAAATCGGTACGAGCGCAAATATTGATTTTACAATTTGAGTGAAGATTTGAGTTAAGCAGTGGGATGTAATAAATGAAGAACTGTCGGAGAAATCGATCTTTACCACGTCAACTAAATAAAGGCCATTGTGAACTAAACTACTTAGGCCGCATTTAAAAATGTTTCATTAAATAAACAATAAAAGAAAATATATTATGGGATAATACAGGCTGTTAACCAACTCTGTAAAGATATCTTCATTTTCGAATTCAAATTAGAATGTTAAAAAAAATAAAAATATGTTTAACACTTTATGAATACTTAACGAGGTTGTGACAATAATTTAAAAAATAACCAAAATAAAATAAAGTAATCGTAAAAATTATAAACATTCCATACTGCACAAAAGTAAATTAAAGAAGTGAAAAGTATGAAACAACACCAACATCCAAAAAACAAAATTAAACTAATGGAATCCCACAAAAGCACATTTCCGTGAAAGCTTTCTTATATGTCTTCATAATAGGAATTTACTACACGATAGGTCCCTAGTATCCGAAAGGCCGTTTGGGTAGGTACCATTGCTTTATATACTTCTACTGCGAAGCAATGTATGCAATGTATGTCCAGTTTAAATATATAGTTAATGTCTACTGTCATTGCATCCCTCGAAGGTCGGCAGAATTATGCCGGCCTGAAATTACAAGATATACATGGGTTGACCCAGGAACGCCTAAACTGTCCTTTTTTTGGCGCGGGGAAAAGCGTTTTATCACTACAGCCGCGCCTCGGGGAGGCGGGACGGTTATGCTCTGCCGGCCTTACGACCAGCGTTGAGCCGCCCGGGTGAGATGGAAAACATCCGAGCGACCGCTGGGCCGAGTCTCTACACTATATAGACCCTATGCCGATCCCGGAACGCCTGAACTGACCTGAACTGACTCGCCTGAACGAATCAATATGACGGGTTTTCTGCATGTGTACGGTAGTCGCTATCCAATTAGGTAAGTTAAATGATCGCAGTGCAGTGCCGTGCAATACCTTATAATTCAAATTTCTAAGTGGTGTTACTGCTGTGTATGAGCAGGCGTGGCGCTTACCATCAGACGAGTGACGTACTCTTCTCATCATCAAAGCGAAAAAAAGGCTGATTATTCTATTATCAAAAGTCCAAAACTGTTCTAGTTAGGAAATCCTCATCTCAAAGTTATTGCAATGTTACAATATAACTTTCAAACGTTTATCTGTTACATATTAATGGTTCTATTGTTTGAATATCAGAAATGATCTCAACTTAACACAGATCGTTTCTTGATTGGCTCTTAAACAAGTAGACCATTAACAATAATTAATTATATGTCTTGTAATTATCTATATAATTATTAAGTCATAGTATTGTCTTGATCCAGATCGTACCAAGAGTACGATCCCGTCGACGGCCCAAAAAGCGTTGGCTTGATGTATTGGAGGGAGACATGACAGCCAGTGGTCTCACTATAGAGGATGCTCAAGACCGGGCGAAGTGGAGGCGTTTAAGTAGGAAAGCGGACCCGGAGCCGGGATAACGCAAGGCAGAAAGAAGAAGAAGAAGAAAGAATTATATGTGATGTAATTATCTACATAGTTATTAAGGCATTTGAAATTTTATTGTGATAGACCCACGCTGTAGACAGTTTTGGTTACAGCATGAATGGGCCGGCTTGGTTGACCAGGTAGGGTATCACTGCTGTGTGTAGAGATGGGGAGACGCAAAAACGCGGGTAGAGATCTCGGCTGTATGTTGGAGGCTTTAGTTTTCGAACGATTATTTGTTTTTTTCAGTAGGATTTTCTAGTTAGACACATTGTCAATAATAACTTTATACGATTTTGAAAAGTGTTAATGTATTTAATTTTATAACTTTATGGTGTTTTAAAGAATGCTCCTATATTAAAAAAGAAAATAAACGATTTTTTTTTTTTATCAAAATAAGTAAATACTCCAACAATTTAAAAAGTACCTGAAATTTATCTTACTATTCCTAGAATACGACTCATACTCATAATCGAGTCACTAGTTTCCCGCTTTAGGTAATGATAGAGGTGGAGTCTATTACCTAAGATGAGGATGGACAATTATAGACAAGTGTTGAGTACCATGGTTTATTCACGTCTCCGTATACAGAACTAACTAAGAACTACTTAAGAACTAACTCGGCGGGCAAAGCCGCCTGCTATAATATACATAGAAAAACTACAACTAAGCAAATATTGCATTCGTCACTCACGCACGCTTCACGCTAACTAGGTTATAGTTTACATGTGTGTGCCTACAGTACTCCCCCTCTTACAAAAAATAAACAAACTGCACAGATATGGGGTACTAAAACTTATACAAAATACAGGGACACACCACAAAATAAACAAAATACACAAACACATAGAACAATTAAAACACACATAAAAGAAAATAAAAGCAAATTACAACATTGTACAAAATGTTACCAGTAGGTGACCTACTAACATACATTGCATTACTAACATACATTTAATATACCTAACACATGCACTGTTTTGCTTACGGCGCAAAACGTATGGGCGTTTTGATAATGCGTCCACTCCGCGTCGTTTTCGGATGGAAAACTTTGCTAGAAGTGTCTGCGTTATCGGAACAAAAATTACTATCTCTAACAATAATATCATTATCACACATATTTGTAGCCTGTGAGTCGTTAATTACATACGCCGGCTTAATTCTATCTACCGAAATGGTCGTCTCTTTATCCCCTACCTTAATGACGAAAGTCTTGCCCTGCCTTCTTATGACGCTGTACGGGCCATCATAAGGAGGCTGTAGAGACTTTCGCATTACCTCGCTTCTCACAAAAACACTTTTACACGTAGCGAGATCGCTGGGAAGGAATAAAGAGCGTGAATTCTTATGACTAGGTGGCCTCGGTTTCAATTTAGCGATGGTGTCTCTGAGCTTACTTAAATATTCAGAGTCCGAACCACTAAATTTCGCGTTATCATAAAAATCGCCTGGTAGTCTGAGTGTTTTTCCATAGGTCAACTCAGCTGCGCTCACGCCACTATCACTTCTAGGTGCCGCTCGCAAACCTAGTAACGCGGCTGGCAGTTCGTCGACCCATGACGTGTTGCAATTTAAACGTGCCATAAGAGCCACTTTCAGTGCTCTATGCCATCGTTCGATCATGCCATTGCTTTGTGGGTGGTAAGGTGTAGTACGTAGTTTATGGATGCCTAAGTATTTCATTAAATGATGAAATAGATCACTCTCGAATTGTCTGCCTTGGTCGCTCGTTAGCTTCTCAGGGCATCCAAAACGAGAAATCCATCCTTCAAACACTACCCTAGCTACCGTCTCCGCTGTAATATTTCGTACAGGATAACATTCAGGCCATCCAGTAAAACGGTCTATCATTGTTACACAATATCGATAGCCATCAACTGATGTACTGAGTGGGCCCACTATATCAATGTGCACATGTGAAAATTTGTCCGATCGCTCAAATTCTCCTAGACCGGTTATGGTGTGTCTTGTAATTTTTGTTTTTTGACACTGCATACACGATCTTGCCCATTTCGCAATATCCCTATCCATGTCTGGCCAGAAAAATTTCTGCTTAACTAACAGTTTACTACTTCTAATGCCTGGATGACTAAGGTCGTGGACAGAACGAAATGCTACTTCCCTAAACGATTTCGGTAAATATGGCCTTATATTTTTTGTCGAAGTCTCGCAATAAATATTTACACCAGTGTTTGGTAAACATATTTGCTTAAATTGCAAATTACTGCCTGATGAGACTAACGCCTGCCGTAAATATGTGTCACGAGTCTGTTGTTTTGCTACCTCAGTGAAATCTAACACGGTAGCGCAATAAATGGTCTCAACGCGAGACAGCGCGTCAGCCACAACGTTATGGTTGCCACTCACATATTTTATATCAGTGGTAAATTCACTGATGTATGACAGTTGTCGTATTCTTCTCGGGCTCTCTTTATCACTATTAATCTTTGAAAAAGCAAAAATAAGGGGTTTGTGATCAGTAAAAATTGTCAATGATCGACCCTCTATTAAGCTTTTAAAATGCTTAATAGCCATAAATATTGCCAACAACTCTCTGTCATACGTAGAGTACTTATTCTCCGTTTGCGTTAATTTCTTAGAAAAATATCCGAGTGGTTGCCAAACATTGTCAACATATTGTTGCAAAACTGCACCAATACAAGTATCTGATGCATCTGTCATCAGCGCTAAATTGGTGTCAGGCAATGGATAAGATAATGTAGCGGCGCTTTGTAAGCTTTCCTTACATTTCTTAAATGCCTCGATTGCTGTATCGGTCCACTCTATAATGGTCTTATCATTTTTCTTAGTGTTATGCAAATATTTATTTAATTCTAACTGATATGCGACAGCCCTAGGTATATGCGATCTGTAAAAATTTAACATACCTAGAAATCGTCGCAGTTGCGCCACTGTATCGGGTCTCGGAAAATTAATGATGGCTTGCACTTTGTCGTCAAGTGGTCTGAGCCCCTTCGTTGACACTTCGAAACCTAAAAACTCAAGACTAGATTTACCAAAAGCACATTTAGACACATTAATCGTGATACCATATTCGTTGAACCGTTTAAAAACTGTGTTCAAATGCTGTTTGTGCTGTTCGAGAGTCTCACTGGCAATAATGACGTCATCGATGTAATTAAATAAAAAATCTAGTCCTCGTAATACCACGCTGTCCATAAATCTTTGGAATGACTGGGCAGCGTTGCGCAACCCAAAAGTCATCCGTGGGAATTCGAACAGCCCAAATGGCGTTATGATCGCAGTTTTCTCGACGTCGTCCGGAGCAACTGGAATAAAATGATATGCACGATTTAAGTCTAGCCTAGTAAATATAGTCTTCTTACCAGCTAATAAATATTTAAAATCGTGCAACCTGGGAATCGGATAACGATCGGGCTTAGTCATCGCGTTTAAGCGTCTATAATCGCCGCATGGCCGCAGTTCCCCGTTTTTCTTGGGTACCACGTGCAAAGGGCTTGCCCATGCGCTCTTAGACGGTCGGCAGATACCTAACTCGGTCATTATCCGGAATTCCTCCTTGACTTTAGCGTACCTATCGGGCGGTAAAGGTCTTGCTTTCGCATACACCGGGGGTCCGGTGGTCTCGATCACATGATACACGGAATGCTTAGGAGTATCTTTGTATGATACAGGCCTAGTCAATTCCGGGTACTTACCTAAAAGTTCATGCCATGTATTGTTACAATCTATTGTCTTAATTAATGACTCACAGCTAATATTTCTAACAACTGAAGTGAGGACATTTAGTTGAGTAATTTGATCTCTCAATCTCCGCGCGCTTAAATCAACTAACAAACCATAATGGCCTAAAAAGTCGGCACCGATTATGGGTTGTTTAACCGCCGCTATGATGAATGTCCATCTAAATGCCCTCCTTAAATTTAAATCTAACACTAACGTTCGCGTACCGTAGGTCTTAATTTCCGTGCCGTTTGCCGCGTAAACCTTATATGAGGAATCACTCGCGAATTTCCCGGACACGCACACTTTTGACACAGGAAGAACAGAAACGTCGGCGCCCGTGTCAATTAAAAAATTAAGTCCTGTTTTCCTATCGGTTACGCATAGGCGGTGATTAATGTTATCGATACAAGCCTCCACCCTCGGTTGTATCGCCTTCAGTTTCCCGCCGGACGCGGTGAGGCCTTGCCTTTCTTCCAGTTACACGGTTGGATGCATTTTTCGGCCTTAAGTCCATACCGGTAATGATAAAAGCAAAGCCAATCTGGGTGCTTACGATTCTTCCTAGCGTCCCGCGTCCGCGATCTTGAGCGGTTAATGTGTCCTCTTGCCCCGCCGCGACCTGTGTATTGATGTCTTGATTGCCGTAACTCGGCAACTTCGAGACTCAATTCCTCCAATGCGGCTATGAGTTCTTCTGTGGTGCTGGGGATCCGCGATATGTGCCTCGCGAGCTCCATCACCTCCGGTGGCCTGGGCGCCTCCATCACTGCTGACGGAAGGTGCCTATTCCACATGATGTTCCCGTCGCGCCAACCTCCATCTCGTCGACCGTGTTTCCGTGTAAATGGCGGAAACCGATCGCTGATGAACGCCTTTGCAAACGAAATTTTGAATATCCATTGTCTAACACTTATTTAACCATTGTCCACACTCGGTTATTGTCGGGTCACCAGTTTAGGTAATAATAGATGTGGCGTCTATTACCTAAGATGTGAGGATGGACAATGATAGACCAGTGTTGAGTACCATGGTTTAATCGCGACTGTATAAGAACTAACTAAGAACTACTTAAGAACTAACTCGGCGGGCAAAGCCGCCTGCTATAATATACATAGAAAAACTACAACTAAGCAAATATTGCATTCGTCACTCACGCACGCTTCACGCTAACTAGGTTATAGTTTACATGTGTGTGCCTACACCCGCATTGTTGTTTATTGGAATTAAGTCAAGAAAGTGATCTAATAGCTGTCATGCTGTGACTAAGGTGGAAAGTAATAGATTTTACGTACATTATATTAACTTTATAATGGTATTGTGGCACATTTTCTTTAACTTTTTTCTTGCTAATATTACGAAAATACAGTTCTTATAACGCATTACAACTACTTCACGTTTTTTTCGTCAAGAGAAGATTCAAGGAGGTTTGTCGGTTATACTTTCGACAATCTAATAAATCCGATAAAATATACACAAACTATGACAATATGAGTTGAACTATTCGATCATACCATTGGATAAAAATAACCTCGGCAAACCGTGCAGTACTAGCTGCACCTCTGCTTACTCCTTCGGGGAAACACGCGTAAGCTAATGTTTTATTTGTACTATAATTAAATCTACAATCTCGCTTACATATTGACGTACGATCAATTAACTCGAAGCATACCTATACCGGATAAAAGAAACCTTGCTCTTGACGTTATATCACTATGACAAGCTAATGCGTTTGACGTTAGGTAATGAGAACACAAATTACTATTCCTTTGAACTTGTTTTAATTTTAATTATCTCGAGTATCGATAAGAACAAGATCGTGACATGTATACATGTCACTACAATGAGTCGATCGAACGATCGATAGAGTAGGGCCGTGGAGTTTGAGAAACCGTTAGTATTAAAACTGGCTGATGCAATTTGGTTTCGAAAATAGAATATGTAAAAAAAAGAAAACATGAATTTTATTTATGCCTTTGAATCTTTTAGAATTAGGAAGTGCTTCGGTGTCGCAGTTGTATTGCGTACGCGTTACGACTGCTGAGCTGAGGCCTTGGGTTCGATTCCCCGGGTCGGGTAAAGTGATTATGGGTTTTTCAATCACGAAATGCTCAGTATCAAACTGGGATCTGGTTACTGGTACTATTCTGTTATAAAACACCTACAATTAATATTTAATCTTAGCAAATATGTACGAGTTAATGTTAATAAAAATCTTTTGTTATCACTTTCTAATAATTACATTGAGTTCTCAGTAATGGAACGACTAAATTAAGTCCATTAGATTCTTTTAATGAATTAAAATAATCACGTAGACATATTGCCATGTCATATATTATTGTATATATTCATAGCCAAAGTTAGTAAAACAAAAATTATTTACAATTATTTTATTTTAATTTTAAGTTGGTAAAACAAACCGTAAACATTAACTAGTAGAAGAAACAATGAATAAACATTAATTTTGCATAAGTCTTATGTAAATATTGATTTTTAAATTGCAAATGAACGTAGCTACCTTATCTATAGGCAAGTCGATAGGCCTAAATTACAAACCGATAGGTATCAAACGCCACTCTCTAATTTAATCGATTCATTCAGCCAGTCGAGGACAACGTAATTTGATTTTTTTTCAATTTTTTTACAATTTTTATATGACTTGAAATATATTTACATTTTATAAACAACATTCACAATTATTATAATATTTTTAATTTACGCTCTTTTGTTTATTTTGATGTTTTTAATACTGTCCGGAAAGATTTATTTTGGTATAAAAATTATATTTTCGCAATAAGTATCCACAATTTGAAAATAGAACGTATTACCGGGTCATCATTCGTTAATCCGTATTCCCATCTGTCCACCTCAAATCTAATTTCAAGAGTGAGCGAACGTAAAAATTACTTTTTAACAAATCCGTCCCCCTTTTTAGCATTTTTTGTCGTCACTATACATTTTATAATTGCGCCAAAATTGTTTTAAATTGAAGTTATTCGATTTTCAAGGCTAATTAAGTAGGATACGCATCGTTGTTTGACTTAGACTCACGCCTGTTTCCCATAGGGGTGGGCAGAGACAATGGACTTCCACCTGCTACGATCCTTACACGCCTCTTAGGCCTCCTTCACTCTTATTGAATTAAATTAATATTATTTGAATTATTCATGGTTTTTAATTTTCTATTGCTTGAAAGATGAGACGAGCAAGATGCTCGCCTAATGGTCCCGCCTGCACATTGAATAAATACCACACAGAACTTTGTATTATGGTGCTGCCACACCGGTGTTAGAAAATGTTATATAACATTTTATAACAGCGGTGTGGCAGCACCATTTAGTAAACATTTCTTAACAATTTGTAAAATTTTGTAACATTTGTTAACATTTTTTAACATTTTTCAACCGCGGGCGGCGGTACTTTTGAGAGCGGCGCCGTCAAAGAAGCCGTCAAAGAAGAAGGGCCGATGTCATGTTTTCAAATGTTATAAAATGTTAGAAAATGTTAGATTTAATGTTAGAAAATGTTTGTAAACATTTTATAACATCGGTGTGGCAGCACCATTACAAAGCACTGCGCTCGAGGCGTAAGATGTTAAATATTATCGCTAGAAAAATGAGGCGATATTTTATTGTTACATTTTAGAAATAACATTAATAGAATGGTAATTTTGTTTCATAATCATTTTTTATCGGTGTAATGATCTGCTATTGTTTCTTGCCAGCAATCGATCGGTGGGTGTCGTGTAAAAAACTTGTGGGAGTGAAAAGATTCCTACTGCATGACGATCGTAATACCTAATTAATAATTCATATTTCGAATTCAGCTACATCTTATGTTCTTAAAACAATATTAAATAACAAAGACCTGTATCGGATCTTTTAACCTACATCGAATTACGGGATCGGGTCATTTGCATAAATTACAATGTTTTACCTTTTTCGAAACTCAATTTAATTTTAAAATCGAATTTTGCACACTTGTCTTGTTTTTTAATTAAAAATCCTGAACATTAGCGATGTAATTAAAAGGGAATAGCGATGTAATGGGACTAAAAGTCTCATAATTTCTAATATTTCCATTAATTACCAGCCTATGGAATTTTGATAAATAATATGTGACTATTTAGTGTGCGAAAAACAGCGATAGCTCAGCGTAGAATGGTACGGATTGTCGAGACGTAAGTCGCAGGTTCGAAATCAGACTATGCACCTTTAACTTTTCTAGATCACGTGTGTATTCATTGTCAATAAAAGCTTGCTTTAATAGTGTACAAAATATTGTAAGGAAACCTGCATACATAAGAATTTCGAAGGTATGTGAAGTCTCCCAACACGCACTAGAACATACCGTCGAATAAGGTAATATACTGGTAGAATAAGGCTTAACCACTCTCATTCAGTAGAAGATCCCAAATCCCCAAAAGTATAGGTAGTACAACCAGTACACCCAGATTTCACCGAGCTTATTTCCGTCCCATAATGTGATAGCGGGCGAGTCCATCGCCATTCCAGACTCCGGGCTGACACTAAGCGTTACGTGATGGACAACCCAATATCACTTTTGCCCGACCTAGGAATCGAACCCAAGACCACAGTATAGTAGTTAGCGTACGCATTACAACTGCGCCACCGAGGCTGGTATCGTTTTCATATTTCAACTTTCATAATTTATTTTTAGCTATAATAAAGTCACAGCGAAATAGTTTGCCTAAAAATACTTAATGAATAGCTATTTATTCTCTTCAGAGTAAGGATGACACACTGCATTTTTGTAACTAACGGATACCGCGGTTAATTTTATAGCCGATAATAGTTAATAAAATCTATAAAAACTTCGTGACGGACTCTCAATGACCAAGGGACTGAATAAAGCAAGGTATAGTCGGACGGTTGTTTAAAGTTCCCAACGAATTATTATTAAAAATTTTAACTCCGAAGTCGGAATTTTAAATTTAAAAAGAAAATTTAAATAAATAGCATATATCACTACATAATTGTAAAAAGAACAGGATTTGAACATAAAAAAGAAAAAAAATATACTGAAGTATATTTGACTCCAAAGTTTACGAGACATATCCGAACAAACTGTGCTTATTTTATAGTTTATACTTACAGACGCGGAACTCTTCTTAACGTTAACTAACAATAAACAACTAAACACACACTACACAACTGTAAAACTTAACTAAAAAAACGAAACAAACTTAAAAAAAAACATAAAATAAACTGGTGTGTTTTAAACTGTTTTTTTTAAACTGATTACACGTACATATTCTTGGACTAGCAGATAGAGTCTTAAAACCTAGAATGTAGTGTTTTGGACATACCTTAACAATTTTTGCTGTGATTTCAAAATAACATGAATTTATACTTTAATATTATTTTCATAGTCCAATTCGAAAACTTATCCACAAAACATAGTTATCTAGAATTTCGATCGAATATACTACAGTACCTACCTACAATAATAACTAAACAAAAACTAAAAAATATAAACGCTGATTTAAATAGTAATCAGATTTTTTAAATTACGCTCGACAATATTGTTAGCAAGGTCAAATCTCTTAAATACCTATTAAAATTATTAGAGATTCATGCGTAAATAATAAACATTACAAATATTTAACACATAATAAAAACCGGCACTTCCTAAAATATGTATAATCCCTACAAAAAACGTAAGAACAATTTCATATTTAGAGCTGATAAAATAAAATTGAATAAACAGTACAATACTTACAAAACTAGTAACTTCATCAATTCGGGAATGTAGAGTGTCGAAATTCTCGTCGCTCACGAGATGATTCTTCAGTCTTATCGGTTGAGGAACTTTTATACGCAGATTGGGCTTCACTGATTTCTGATTGTCAACTTTCAACTCAACACTTGCACCACTGAAGGGACATTTCGCGGGGATGAAATGACCGTTGACCTGTTCCATTTTGCCAAGATTCTCCTTCACAGATCCAGTGGGATCCTTCATGCAGCAAATTTTAAATAAATTTGACATTTGCTTTCAGAACACCGAAATGACGCTCGCGTGCGTGACGGCTTGACTGACGGGAGTGAGTCTTACAGCATAATATATATGCATACCGATGGAGTTCCGAAGCAGAACTGACTGAAGCGAGTCGGTTGTCGCGGCAAACGTGCTGGCCATTCCAGTGTCCGCAAAAAGTATCAACAATGCGTCAGAGCAAGTTACGCCTGCCGCCTGCGCCGCGTGCGATGCCCACCCGCGACTGTTCGCGGATGTACTCGGATCTGATCAAGGTAAATTTGTAAGAGGCATTATCGCTGTGACAGTGAATGAGTGGCGTTTCCCCAAAATAGATATCTCGTTGAGGGCTTCACAAATCACTACTTATCTTGTGATCGTTAAGTGCGCATTTATGCTCTCATTATCTAAGATAAAGGTCAAAATTATAGATAAAAGTAGATTCAGCTGTCAATGAACCAATATTTTAGTTTGATTTTTGATCGATGGTTTCAAGTGTTAGTACAACCGTTATTGGTATATTATCGATGGTCTAATTCGTTTAGCAAATATATATGAATTTGTTTTTCTTCTAAGTATACTTAATGCATTTAGCAAAAGTTGGTATTTATAATATTAACAATAACACAATCATATTTTTTATTATCATTGTTTATTCAATATGTGGCAAACGGGACATCGGAAATCAGTTTTTATCACTTACAACCATACGAGCTATTAATACCAGAGGATTTAAATTAGCGTAAATGCTACAACGTCCATAAATTATGTATAAAAAATACACTAACGTAACTGTTAAAGACCAATTAATTAATCAAATTATACCTAAAGGCAGGTTCGTCGTAAGATATAATCACATTTTAATTACAGACGCCGTAAGGTTAATTCGACGATGAGATCAGATATATTGTTATTTATTCGTAAGATAATAAACATTGAAAACGACTCAATGATTTTTCAGTGGTGTCAACAAAGAACCACTTAACAAATTGAACGTGTCTACAATGTGCGCTGTAAAGTAGGCGACTTATAAATTACGTCAGAATTAGATATTATATTAATACTTACATTAAATTAAATTATAAGATCTTACGGTACTGTTAATTTACTACTAACCTTAAGTTTTCGACATAAATAAATAATAAATACACCTAAAAGTCACATACATAGTCCTGAGTCCACAGTAAGATAAGAGTCTTATGTCGTGGGTATCAGGAACTGCGAGAGCCTTTCGGTCTCACAACACCCAGACCACGACACAAATATTTGTGGATCACACAAACATTTGTCCCGGTGCGGGAATCGAACCCGCGGCCTCTCGCTTCACAGCCGGCTATTCGCCCGCTGCGCCACGGAGACTGTCCAAAATAACAAACCATATATCAATCATTGATATAATGATAATAATATCAGCTCTGTATTATACTGCCCCACTACTGGGTACTTCCTCTACGAATAAGAAGGGTTAGGCCTTAGTACACCACGCTGGCCTAATGCGAGTTGGCGAACTTCACAAACGTTCGAAAACCGAAAATGCAGGTTTCCTCACGTTGTTTTCTTCAATCTTAAAATACTCGATAAAAAACTAAAAATGAATACACATAACTGAGAAACGTCGATTATACACTTGGTTTTTAAATAAATTGTAGTACATACGTGGTCTATTTAGGTCTATGTCTATGTTCACAACTCATCCATTACACATCATCCGTCATTGCATTTTTATAACATTAATTTCTGACCTATCCCAATATATTGTACTACTGACGCCGTCACGTCGTGAAGCTAAAGCGTGAAGTATGTACTGCCACTTTGCACTTAATAGAAACGATGGAAACAGATATCAAAGGGAAATGCTAAATCCGAACATAGCGTTAAAGTACCGGCGCGTTATGAGTACAAATTTCACCTGCATAATTCATTTATAGATCCAGTTGATAGATATTTATAGATCCAGTTGATAGATCCAGTTCCATTGATATTTTTTGACGCTCGATTATGTTTGCGCGCAGGAAAAAACAAGCGTGATGGCACTCGCATGTACAGTTCTCGATAATGACAATTATAGTTTTCACATCATCGTGTATATCCGTGAGACCTTACTCAGCAGAGTAGGAATGTCCTATACACACAATAACCGTATCTCAGATTATGAGTACTTTCAAGGTGGCAGTCCTTCATATGCGAGAGGCCGTCTGGGATGGTACCACCGCTTTGTTTTAATCTGCCGCCAAACAACAGTGTGTAAGTACTGTAGTGTTTCGGTTTGAAGGACATTGAAGCCAGTGAAATTACTGGGCATACGCTTAACATCTTATGTCTCGGAGTGTCGAGCGCAGTTCAGTGCCATCTAGTACTTTGTAATTCAAAGTTCTGTGTGGTGTTGCTTCTGCTCATGGGCAAGTGTGGCGCTTACCATCAGGCGAGTGACTTGCTCGTCTCGATATTCATCATGTTGCATGGCGGCAGAAATAGACAAAGCGGTGGTACCAACCCAGACGGCCTCTCGCATACGAGGCATAAATTGCTCTATGGAACAATTTAATGTTCCATAGAGCAATTTAGAAAGAAAGTTTTCATATAAATTTCTTTTCCACCAACGTTGAACTATTCTACTGCTTTCTCAAATAAAATTCCGTAAACAATACACAACAAAATGCAGATAATCTTATTATTTATGTTGAAATGTACACCGTTTTCCTCTACTCCAATATTGACTCGTTACCCATCATTTGGATTTGATGCATCATAAAATATTGTGGTTGAGGGACTTACCTTACTCATTCACACATTGGTCCCTGTTTGCGGTAAAATGTCTGAAGAATTATTGGTTTGTCCATTTAAAGGGTTCGTGCGTAAGGACTACGGGATTATTTATATTATTCTTACTCAATTAATGCTTAATCACTTTTATTAGAGACTTGTTTTCCTTAATTGTGTCCTTAAGGTAAACTTACGCATTTCTGTATAAATAAATTCACATGACGGAGATTCCTATGTATGTTGTTTGTTTCAAGACGTTTAGGAAACTGAAAAACATGTAGGGGATTTTTCTGGCAAGGCAAATTGACTATACTGCATCTGGTGACAAGTCCAATGTAGTCTATATACAGAGTTACTTTTAAAACACCAACAACCTCGTAGGAAAGCAGATTAAATTAATCGACCAAATTATTTCGTGTTTATTAATTACCTATAATATATCTGCGTACGTGGTTTCTTATTTAAATTAGTAATTATAAAACTGTATTATTTCTTAAACAGTTTATATTTATTTTATCCATAACACGCTTTAACATTAAATAGTCAATAAATATTCCAACAGTAGCACTATATGGATTCAAGAAAATTGCTATTACTATTTAATTTAATGGTTATTATACCTCGTAAAAACTGTATATATTTTAAAAACACTTCATTATTAAAGAAATGTATTATATATTGTTATTCTTATCGTATATATTGTTTAAAACCAATTTGATTGAAATAACCAATTGATATTGAATGCGTTAAAATTAATCATAATAGTGCAATTTAATTTGCGACTGAATATTCTTATAGCGGGTTCACACTGTTCCATTTTTAGTTGATCAACTCCTAACCACATGAGATTTGAACTGCCTGAATAGATGTTCAATTGAATTGATCAACAATAATCATACAGCTTTAGCTGATTCAAACCAGTTGATCAATTGGAGTTGGACTGTGTGAAGCAGCTATTGCTTACGTTGTTTGTCCAGTCGTTTCAATGTAAAGTGACACGATTGGTTGTTAAGATTCATGCGGTCATTTACCCGTCATAAAGATCTATAGGGTACACTACAATAATACGACAAACTTTATTCCGACAGTCACAAATACGAATTTCAAAATACCGATTTTTATAATTCCGAATGGTTTAAAATTCCGAATATAACAACTCCGATGTATAATTTATCCTATTTTTATAATTCCGAAATTTCAATATTCCTAACGTATATAATTACGATTCTCAAAATACCGAGTTTCAATAGATCGAATAACAAAAAGTCCGAATTAATGATAATTCGAAACATCAAAAATACGAATTCCGATTATTAAAATACCTATTAATTAAAATTCCGAAATAAAAACGTAAAACTGAATAAAAAGACAAATCAACACATAATAATTTGCTTGTCAAAGAGAAGTATAATAGTATGAGGAGGTAGAATTAAAAACTAATGTCAAATGCGTTTTAAAAATATTTTCTTTCCAATAAAAACATTTTTTTCGCTGGTCACAATTCTAACCTAACCCAAATGATTCACCAACAATAGAGAGGATCTGGCGCTCGGCGGCCGCTGCCGCGGCACGCTCGCTTCGCTCGCTCGCCTTCGCGCTTTAATGGTCACAGTTCTAACCTAACCTAACCCAAATGTATGTAATGATTATGCTAACTGAATCAAAATACTCATTTTAGTAATTTATTCGGAATATTGAAAATCGGAACGTCGTTTTTCGGACCGAGAACCCATCGAGAATTTGACTCTTCGAAAATATAAAAATCGGAAAACAAACAGATCGTATTTACAAGTTTCGGTAAAATAATTTTCGTAAATTTGAATAATAGACGTTATAAGTTTTCGGTATTATGAAATTCGGACTATTGAACATCGGAACATCGAAATTCGGAATAAAATATTTCGGAGTATTTGGGTGTTCCCAGATCTATAATATAAATGCCGCTTCCAATTTAATCCAAATATGTTTTAAATAACCTCACAGAAATCGGCATAAGGTAGCGGCTTACTGCTGCGTTTCGTACGGTGAGTGAGATATCCGGAGGCCCATATCCCCTGCCCTTCCCAATACCTAATTATCCCTTTCCTTTAAGATCGGCAACGCGCCCATTATTCTTCTCGTATTGTGAGCGTACATGGGCGGTGGTCACTTACCATCAGGTGACCCATTTGCGCGTTCACCGGCCTATGCTACAAAAATATACGTTTGAATGAATATCCATTGCTGCATAGCTGTATTAACATCTATTTTTAACGCAATGTGCTATCAGAAAGCTATTTTATAAAATAAAAAAAACCAATTGAATCACTACAGAAAAAGTTCCGGCATGAGACACGAGTATTAAATGACATTATATTACCTTTGCCTATAGGATTTCACGAGACAAATGAAATCGTTGCCTAAAACTATCGCAATATTAAAAAAAACGGTGATCTGCGAGCTGGTCTCGCACACCAAGGCACTATGTGTTATTTTGCCTTAGTTGCGGACATGCCAGTTTTATTTTTTATCTTAATAGGTTATACCTTAATAAAGTATTCTAAAAAATGCCCGTTTTGATATTTCACTTAATTTTAGAGATAAAATTATTCTTGTGAAAGGTCATTGACCTCCATGAAACAGTTTTTCGTCTTTATTTCTTCAATAAAGCAATTGTCCCCCTTTGTAATAATACTGATAAATTGTTGGTTCGAAATATATTATGTGTAAAAATTGCGAGCCCCTAACGTTTCAAGAACGAGGGTAAATAATTATTTTGTTATATAACGAAAAAAATTAATATAAAATAAACTACTTAATGGTCGTGTTTTTTTTTGTTTGCATAATATTCTTATGTATAGTACCTTCAACTTGAGAAAATTCCAAACATGTATCTAGCGAGATCTCGAAGATATCGTGTTTCTAAGTTTTTTCTAAATTTCTATGGAAATAGGGCTGTCACAAAGTATTGAACATTTAAGTTGATTAAGTCAATCAATTTAATGACTTACACGGCAACACCCAAATACTCCGAAATATTTTATTCCGAACTGAATTCCGAAATGAATTGAATTCGAAATAGATGTTCCGATTTTCAAAAGTCCGAATTTCATAATACCTTAAAATGATAATGTCTATTATTAAAATTTACGAAATTTATTTTACCGAAAGTCGTTAATGCGATTTGTTTGTTTTCCGATTTTTATAAGTTCGAAGAATCAAACGCTCGATGGGTTCTTGGTCCGAAAAACGACATTCCGATTTTCAATACTCCGAATAACTATAGAATTAGGATTCTGATTCTGATTCAGTTAGTATAATATGCAGTTACGCATATATATTCAAAATCTATAAGTAACGTTTAATGTAATTTAAAACATCTACTTTGGTATTAATATTTGTGTATTAATATTTCTTGTGTTTTCTTCTTTTTCTTATATCTACCTGCGTCGGGTACCATCTACTGTTATTAAATTCTTTGGGGTTAGGTTAGAAAAGTGGCAATTAACGCCAGATCCCCTCTATTGTTGGTGAATCCATATCAATCATCCATATCAATCCAACCATATTGGGTTAGGTTAGGTGTAGCCTTGATAGTCTGCGCTCGGCGATGATGAATCAGTCAGTCAGTCAGGACATGTTATTTTATAAGTATAGATTATAAACGTTAGGAATATTGACATTTAGGAATTATAAAAGGGAACACCCAAATACTCCGAAATATTTTATTCCGAATTTCGATGTTCCGATGTTCAAAAGTCCGAATTTCATAATACCTAAAAATTATAATGTATGTTATTCAAATTTACGAAAATTATTTTACCGAAAGTTGTAAATACGATCTGTTTGTTTTCCGATTTTTATATGTTCGAAGAGTCAAATACTCGATGGGTTCTCGGTCCGAAAAACGACATTCCGATTTTCAATATTCCGAATAAATTTCTAAAATTAGGATTTTGATTCAGTTAGTATAATCATTACATACATTTGGGTTAGGTTAGGTTAGAACTGTGACCATTAAAGCGCGAAGGCGAGCGAGCGCAGCGAGCGTGCCGCGGCAGCGGCCACCGAGCGCCAGATCCTCTCTATTGTTGTTGAATCACTTGGGTTAGGTTAGAATTGTGACCGGCGAAAAAAATATTTTTATATTAAAGAAAATATTTTTAAAACGCATTTGACATTAGTTTTTTAATTCTACATCCTCATACTATTATACTTCTCTTTGACAAGCAATTATGTGTTGATCTGTCTTTCTTTTCAGTTTTACAAGGCGTTTTTATTTCGGAATTTTAATTAATAGGTATTTTAATAATCGGAATTCGTATTTTTGATGTTTCGAATTATCATTAATTCGGACTTTTTGTTATTCGATCTATTGAAGCTCGGTATTTTGAGAATCGTAATTATACAGGATGTCACAAAAAGTAGTGTCAAGCGGAATTCCAGAGATAGAGCACCCTTTGGGGTATCCGAATCACCCCTATGTATGTTCCGCGATTTAGCATAGTTTTCGAGTTATGATTTTTTTTATGTGTTTTGAGAATTTTCCACCTGAACAACTTTAAAAATTTCTAAAAAAAAAAGAAGAAGACTTTTTAGAATTTTTGTTTTTGTATCAGAATAGTAATAAGATGTACATTTCCGCTTAAAAGATTCAGCTTCTTTTATGAAAAACTAAGTGTAAAGTGAAAATTTTACGTTCTGAGAACTATGACTTCAATTTTCAACTTAAAATTAAAAATCTAAATAGGCAATTTTATGGTTTCTAAGTGGGGCTTAAAACTTCTTCAGAGTCTCAGCTTTCATAATCATAAAAGAAAAATGGTACTTAATGGGGCTACTTTTGCTAAAATTTGCCTTCAAAGACATCAAGGTAGAAAATTCTTAAAATTACCAATTTCAATAAAAAATATTTTTGTTCATATTATTATTCCTTTAAGGTTAATTAGTTTATAACGGACTCAACGGACTTTTCAAACACATTAATTTGGTGAGCTATGTCTTTTACGTCAAGAGACTATGCTCTTGTGCATTACTTTTATGGTTATGCAAGAGGAAATGCTAGTGAAGCAGCCAGATTGTACAGGGAGCAAGCGCAAAATGAACATGGACCTCAGCCCGAAATTTGGCCTGATCATCGTATGATTTTAAGAATCCATCACTATTACATGGATGGACGTCTACCAGGCAGTAGATCCGGGCGGCCTCAACAAATGCATGACCCAGATGATGTCGATTTAGTACGCGAAGAAGTGGCAAGAGATCCATCAGTTAGTGTGAGAACAATAGAACGCAGAATCGGAATTCCAAAATCACACGCACACCGAATACTCCGACAAGAGGGCTTTCACTCATATCCTATTCAAAGAGTTCAGCAGCTTAAGCCCGCAGACTACCCGAGAAGAGTTGGGTTTTGTCAAGAAATGTTGCGCCGCCACGCTGAAGATGATAATTTTTTTAACACTATTTTGTGGACTGATGAGTCTCATTTCAAGCGATGCGGGATTTTCAACATACACAATTATCATTCTTGGAGCATTGAAAATCCACACCTGACACGTGAATCCAATTTTCAAGAGCAATTCAGCGTAAACTTATGGTCAGGCATCTTAAACGGACAGCTGATTGGGCCGTTCGAATTACCTGACCGTTTGAACGGCGAGGCCTACTTGGAATTTTTAACAAATGACTTCCACGTCTTACTAGAAGACGTAAATCTGTTAACGCGTAGGAACATGATTTTCCAAAACGATGGTGCTCCATGCCACTTTGCAAGAATTGTCAGACAACATTTAACAGAAAGATTTAGAGACAGATGGATCGGCCGTGGAGGGCCCATTGCATGGCCACCACGGTCCCCAGACTTGAATCCAATCGATTTCTTTGTCTGGGGATATTATAAAGAAATAGTTTACGCTAAAAACATTAGCAACGTAGCGGAATTAAGAAGAAAATTGAGACAGGCAGAAGAAACAATTCAAAACAACAGAATAGCATTCATAAGACTAAAAAAAACTTTTGAAGACGATGTAGAACATGTATCGAGAACGAAGGTCGGCATTTTGAAAACCTTTTCGTTTTATTTATTAAATCTAAATAACCTCCAAATGTTTATTAAATCTTAGATCTTAGTTTTCCTGCAATCTTTTGGTTGGTTAACAAACTAAATAACCTTAAAGGAATAATAAATTGAACATATTTTTTTTTTATTCACGTTGGTAATTTTAAGAATTTTCCACCTTGATGTCTTTGAAGGCAAATTTTAGCAAAAGTAGCCCCATTAAGTACCATTTTTCTTTTATGATTATGAAAGCTCAGACTCTGAAGAAGTTTTAAGCCCTGCTTAGAAACCATAAAATTGCCTATTTAGATTTTTAATTTTAAGTTGAAAATTGAAGTCATAGTTCTCAGAACGTAAAATTTTCACTTTACACTTAAATTTTCATAATTTCCATCAAATTTAAAAAGCTGAATCTTTTAACCGGAATGGTCCAACTCATGACTATTCAGATACAAAAACAAAAATTCTAAAAAGTCTTCTTCTTTTTGTTTTAGAAATTTTTAAAGTTGTTCAGGTGGAAAATTCTTAAAACACATAAAAAAATTCATAACTCGAAAACTATGCAAAATCGCGGAACATACATAGGGGTGATTTGGATACCCCAAAGGGTGCTCTATCTCTGGGATTCCGCTTGACACTACTTTTTGGGACACCCTGTATACGTTAGGAATATTGAAATTTTGGAATTATAAAAATAGGATATATGATACATCGGAGTTGTTATATTCGGAATTTTAAACCATTCGGAATTATGAAAATCGGTAATTTGAGATTCGTATTTGTGACTGTCGGAATAAAGTTTGTCGTATTATTGTAGTGTACCCATTATAAAAATAGGATGAATGATAAATCGGAATTGTTATATTAGGAATTTGGAACCATTCGGAATTATGAAAATCGGTATTTTTGGAAAAAAATCCCGTCAAATATGTCGTATTCGAAAAAGTATAGAAGAGTCACTTCAAGATCAGCCGCAGTCAAAAATAATAAAAATTATGTCCAAAATTGTAAATGACAAAATCTGCGGTGAAAAACTGAACAAAAGCTCTGCGCAAGGGTTAGAGTTTGTAATTAATGAATGTCTAAAAAGTCCAACTCGTCCTAAAAAAATTACAACATCCATCAAAGAGAAAGTGGAACCTACACCATATACCCCTGATGAAGCCCTATCTTTCGTTATCGATAGAAAACTAACTGTGGAAGATTACACTTTCATACAGAAAGATTTGAAAGAAAGAGGTTTCTTAGCGTATCCTCCATACTATAAATTGCAAAATTGCCAAAAAAATGTATTATCCTGAAGAAGATATAGTTATTATTGAAAGAGAAGCAAATGTCTCAGTTCACAGTTTGTTACTACACACATTCCGCAGAATCATAAAATTATGTACCGAAAAAACATCACAATATTGCAAACAAAAGCAGAAAAACATTATCTATTGTATATTTGAGGGTTCTTGGGGGTTTGATGGAAGTACGGAGCAGTCTTTTTATAAACAAAAGTTTTTAGATGGTGATGACCAAAATGAAAATTGTTTATTTACAACGTCGTACATTCCTCTGCAACTAAAAACTAGTGACGGCTTTGTGTTGTGGTCTAACCCAAGCCCACAGTCCTACAGGTTTTGTCGTCCATTGAAGATCCAGTATCGAAATGAGACAAAACAACTAATTCTCGAAGAAAAAATGCGGGTCGAGGCTGAAGTAAGTCAACTTACATCACTTTACGGAGAAACTGATGAGGGTTAGAGCATAATATCAGATCCCAAATTATATTTAACCGCAATAGATGGTAAAGTATTTAATGTAATTACGGGAACAACTTCACAATTACGTTGCGCTTGTTGTGGAGCTACAGCAACTGAATTTAATAAGCTGGATAAAAGGCGGCCTTATATGTTATTTAAGACTAAACTATTTCTGTGCCAAATTTCATCCATATACGTTCAATCCTTCTGGCGTAATTGAGTAACAAACAAACATCCATCCATCTAAACTTTCACATTTATAATATGAGTAGGATTAGGATAAAAGTAGTGGACTATATTTATTACTTTATTTAAACTTAAGCATAACATTATACAGAGGCGGACTTACAGCCTTGGGCATTTTCTGCATGCAGAGAACTAAACTAAAAAAAATAACAGTAAATACATTCATACTAACAATATAACAAATTATATAACTAGAATGTGAGATAACAGTTAGATAATGAGGAGAAACCAACAAAAATACATTAAATTTGAGACGAGCCTGAAAACTTTAAGTGTTCGCCAGCCATAGGCTTAAAAGTAAACCGACTCGTTGCTGGCCTCATATTCCGAGGGAGCTCGTACGAGAGGAATACCACTTGGACCAAGAATGACGATTTTAGAAAACTCGAAAAACCAATACTTTAAAAATTTAAACTTAAACAAAATGTGCATAAAGCACAATTTTTCCATATAATCTTGAACTATGCACGAGATAAGTTAAACCGGTTAATATCTCAGTCAAAAATAATAAATCACAATGAATAATGTTTGTTTCAAATAAGTAGTTTACGTTGCATACAGGTTTAATTGACAACCCTAACTCACAACTTTAAAATTCAATATTTCCGAGATCCTGGGTTTGTTGAATCTGGTTTTTTTTGTGGTGATAGTTATTATAGCATACACCATTTTGACATTTAAAAAAAACACGACCATGAAGAGAATCTCCAGAAAAAAAATAATGACTAAATCATAGTTTTTTTGTTGTCCCACCTAATTAAGCAAGATTTTTAAAGTTTTCAAAATAAAATATGGTTCCTATACCGATTTTCTATCATACCTTAAAACATTTAGTGTGAAAATCCAATCCAAAAATGAAATATTGTGTTTCTATGGTTTCTATGGCTTTTTCTCATTTTTTTTTATTTCTCTTAAACTATTGTAGTTAGAACCGGCGGAGTTTTAACAAGAGTTTTGTTTGATTGTTAGCTACCCAAAAAACACATAAAACGAGCGTGTCACATGTAAGGCCAAATAACACACTGTGCAAGGGTTCCGTACTACCCTATAAAACTTTTTTTTATTATAGAGTAAAAGAATATAGAGCGGCGATAATTTATGGAAGAGGTACGGGATGTCGGGACGGATGTGTCAGGTTTGACACTAGCCCCAGAGAGTACATCTCTGACTTTTCGAAGATACGTGTGTATTTATTGATATTATCGCTCGCATTAACGGTGAAGAAAAACATCGTGACGAATCCTGCACAGTTATCTCAGAATTCTTCATAACAATAATTCCCATGGTATATAAAGTCTACCAACCCGCATTAGGCCAGCGTGTTGAACTAAAACCTAATCCCTGTAATTAGTAAAGAAGGTCTGTTCCCAGCTGTGCGATTATATAATATAAGGCTAGTATGTATTGTTATTCGTTAGGATATCAGCAATAATAATACGTATTCTGTATATCTTTTAACAGAATACCTATTACGGTTCAAAAGACAGAGTCTTTACATAGGACAGACAAATAGCGTAAGATAATAAGGTTCTGGAACATTGCATACGGAACCCTAAAAATATGTCGTGAGCAATATTAAAGTCCGTTAAATGTTTCTGCTTTCCTTTAATATCTAACTGTTTCCTCATTCAGACAGTTACTTAAGTATCTATTTAGTTTGATAGGAATCAAATAGTATTTCCTGGTTAATTTCTTTGAACATAAATGTCATAGCGTCATAGTTAAGTACAATAGAATTCTTATACTTCGGACGTAACCTCGGCATAAGTGTCATTGCTACCAAGAACCGGGGAATTAACATAAAGTATACGTGAAACTAAGCACATTTTCTCTTGGTTATTGGATAGAAATAAATAAATTAATAAATAAATACACCCAACAGTCACATACATATTATTGTATGGATATATTATTACATAGTATAAAATGAAGTCGTTCCGCTGTCTGTTCGCTTAGATCTTTTAAACTATCCAACGGATTTTAATGCAGTTTTCAGCAATAGATAGAGTGATTCACGAAGAAGGTTTGTATGCATATCACGCTAAGGCCCATGGGAACAGGGCGATAACATGCAAGTGAATCCGCGAGGGACAACTAGTTACATAGTATAAAATGAAGTCTCTTCCGTTATCTGTTCGCTTAGATCTTTTCAACTATTCAACGGATTTTAATGCAGTTTTAAGCAATAGATAGAGTGATTCATACGGAAGGTTTATATGTATAATACATACATATTGTAGTAAAGAAAAGCCAAAAATTTCAAAGACTTGTAATGTGATGTCGTAACAAGCATATTTTTACCCGTGCGAAGCCGGCGCGGGTCGCTAGTATTGGATAAATACGTCAATGATTTGTTCACTTATACCTTCATCGACGACTATCACCTTTCGTGTTTGTCATTATTATAATAAGTAGGTACGTCAAACTATTGTCATTCATGGTGTCATACAATGGAGTCCTTTTAGGGGCTATCCCGTTCACACATTTGCAAATGTAACTCTTATAAACCAGTTAAATAAAACAAATATAGAACCTCCTTTATTAAGTCAACAAAACAGATTACAAATGTTAGCCTTGACCCATGACTTGACAATCTTATCTTATCTTTTTATCTTATCTTATCTTCTTAGCCGTTCAAAATCCGGAAATGTTCATCGAATTATTAAATATATATTTCGGTTTGAAGGACATTGGGTACCATGGGATAATATGTTTCCGAGTCAAAGAAAACTTCTCAATATTCGAATCATATGACATTCGAATTTCAAAAAGTCCAGGAAAATCCGTCTTTTTATTACTCGTTATAAACCGAAAAATCATCGAACCTGCAGTCACCTTGTGTAGATGTCTTATTTAGCACGTAGACCTGTGTTTGTTATTGCTGGCTTATCAAAACCCACCAGTCGCAACATTACGGTATTCACTAATTATATTTCGATACCTAAATGTTTGGCGTGTTCAGCAAACATTTGTGTTTCGTGATAGATTGAGTGTATTACTGCGAATATGTATGTAAATGCAGAATTATGCCTCGGTGCCGCACTTCTATTGCGTACGCGGCACGACCACTGTGATGAGGTCTCGGGTTTGATCCTCGGGTTGGGTAATAGTGACATTGGGTTTTTCTATTACGAAATGCTCAGTATCAGTCTGGAGTAGGCAATTGTACCCGGTATGGCGATAGGCTCGCCCCCTATCACGTTATGGGACGGAAATAAGCTCGGCGAAATGTGGATGTACTGGTTACACCTTTGCCTACCCCTTCGGACACTACATGCGTGGGTGCGTATTTATGTAAAGCCCCATTTAGATGGAGGTGGCTTGTCTTAGGACATAGGTGTTATAATAACAGACAATTGTCACGTCCCATCATTCTATCCTTTTTCGAATAGAACGTAAATTATTTTTTTTTCAGATGACCTGATAAAGGTCGCAGGGTGCCGCTGGATGCAGGCCGCTTCCAACAGGTCGGTCTGGAAATCTTTGGGGGAGGCCTATGTTCAGCAGTGGACGTCTTGTGGCTGATGATGATGATGATGATGATATTATTTGACTCGAATCGACTCATCTTCATATTTGGGCACAGATCAGCGCTGCAGTATTACTTGGTACGTATTGCAACATCTAGCTGAATCAGAGGAACCATTAATGGAGTATTAAATTTAAAATATCATATATTTTAATGGAATCGTAATGTATCGTTGTGTCCTGCTAGAGCAGAATAATATGTTATTAGAATAATAAGCGTCTCTTTTTTCTTTCATTGTTATTTCACAATCATAAAAAAATAAAAACAATAATTTAATTTAATTTTAATTGTACTAAAAACTATCTAATAGAGTCATTCAGCTGTATATGTATTGCATATCTATTAGGGTCTCTTACGGTAAAAACGATAAAAATTCAAAATACCTTTTTTGTAAACCATTCAATTTCCTACAAAATAGTGTATAAAGATTTACTTTACGATCAATTAATGAGTGAGATATGATTTTTTTTCAATTGAACTCAGGACAAAATCAAAAACTGTATAATTCGGTGGACCTCCCTATTAAAATTAAGAGCTTATTTTTGGTGAGAATTTTGTAAAGGTGTATTGCAACCAATTTTCCAGTGTTGTTAATAAGAAAAATAGTTGATTTTTTGACGTAACCTAATCTCCATTTTTTTTTTTATTCGAACTAATCAGAAACAGCGCTATTTATGTGTTTTTAATTTCTACTGCTAAGTTGTTGATCACTCGCCTTATAAATTACACTTTTATTGATACCTTCTTTTTGCGACACCCTTGTTTAAATGGACATTAGAGAAACATGTTTGACAAGTGGATACACTTGAACCGTTCCGATGATGAAGTAGCGTGACGAATTCAATACGAAAACCTTTATGTTGTTATTGTCATAAATATTGTTTGTGAAATACGAGCGTTAGTTTGATATAAATTTAGAAAGTAATAGCGAACATAATACACATGAGAGTGTGGAAATTCCAATATGAAATACTGCTTATGTACACCTACATTTATTAATCCATACATTTCCTGCTGTTTAAACGGTGCCAGTAAATAGCTAATATAACTAAGCGACTATTTTTGTATTTATGGGGATATCCATGTCCGTAATATTCGTGACATCATATATCAAAATTATTTTTTTATGAAATCAACGAAATATTGTACAGTGTAGAGTAGTAGCGGGTGGTAGAACCACGCTGTAGACGGTTTTGTCTGCAGCATGAATGGGCCGGCTCGACCGGGTCATTACAGGAGTAACGACCGCTACTTTACGTCGTTTTTTTTTATTATTCGATTGAATAGTAAAAAAGCAAGGCGCTCGTCTGATGGTAAGCCACGCACGCACATCCACGCCTGCCCATTAATAGAAGCAACACAACACAGAACTTTGAATTACAAAGCACTGCATGGCACTAAACTGCGCTCGTCACCCCGAGACATAAGATGTCAAGTCTCATAATGCCCAGTAATTTCACTGGCTTCAATGTTCTTCAAACCGAAACACAACAGTGCTTACACACTGTTGCTTATACGGCAGAAATAGACAAAGCGGTGGTACCAACCCAGACGGCCTCTTGCATACGAGGGACCTACCACCTTGTAAAAGTATTTGTACCTTGTTTTCTGTGAGACTACTGTCAGAAAAAGACAAAAGAGTGTTTAACTAATCAATGCATAAATAACGTTTATAAGTAAGGCCCTTTGTCAGTAAAGGCCGACATAAGAAGCTAATTAACTTTTAACCAACGCCGTAAATAATTTGTAACAATACTTGATTGCTTAAGAGGAGGCTCCCTAAATTGTACGTTAGTTTCGATGACCATACTGCGTCAATTATATATCCAAGGAATATAAAACTTTAATATATGATTTTTCAGTCCTATTTCTTTCCGTTAATAAGACAGTTACACAATTGTGTTATTTTCCCTCGATACATTTTTATTCCGAAAACGATGTATTTTTGGTGGAATTTTTGCTGTTTCTAATAAATGGCTTGAGTTATATGTCTAAAATAAATATTCACAGTTAGTAAATATTGTTTATTATCCACTGCTAAGATATAAATTACCTAGATCAATTAAAACTCATAATATAAATTATAATAGATTTGCGACTTACGTCATTTACTTCTGTGCATTGATAAACGTCCGACGATGTGCGCAATATTCAACCTTATGTCATTTCTCATAGTGTGTTGAGTAGTGCACGGTAACTAATAATTAAAGCTATTTATCGTTAGTACAGCGCCGTGCTTCAAGGAAAGACTACGTGTATTTTATGCCGCGCGAACGCTCTGCCCGAGTGTTGAATCAGTTTATTATATTTGACAAACTATGCGAAACAAAGACAATAAATAATTTGTGCAAAAAAGAAAGAAAGTGAATCGTTTCAAAAACTTTGCAATCATTATGAGAGAAGCAAAAGCGTAAGTATTTTGTTAGAATGTTATTTGTACATTTTGAAATTAAAAGTATTATTATATATAATATAACATATTTTAATAATATTATTTCTAAAATAGAATTTAACTATTTACATTATTACATACATAATAATGCCTCGGTCGCGTAGTTATATTTCGTACGCGGTATTGCTATGCTGAGGTCTCGGGTTCGATCCCCGGGTCGGGTCAAATGATATTGGGTTTTTCTATCATGAAATGCTCAGTATCGGTCCGGAGTTTGATCCCGAATTGTGCCCGGTATGGCGATAGGATCGCCCGCTGTCACATCATGGGATGGAAATACACTTTGCGAAATGTGGGTGCACTAGTTACATCTCTGCCTATCCCTTCGGGGATTACAGTCGTGAGTATGTATATACAATCATTATAATGACTTATATACCCTATCTTTTTTAGAAAAAGAAATAAAGAAAATCGAATGATGGTTATCCGGAACAAAGAGTCAGTGGAGTCGCCTCGGCAATTATTTGATTTAGTTTCTACTTTTGTGATGCATGAAGAGTGAGTTACCCTAACATTATATTATACTATACTAATAATAAGATTATAAGCAAGTATGCATCTAATCGTCATGTATAATTACTAACTTGATATTGTAAGTAATATTTACTTTATCTTCTTCTTCACTAGGTGGTCGGTCCCTCGTATGCGAGAGACCAACTAGTTTGGTACCACCGCTTCGTTTATTTGTCCTACCATGTAGCAGTGTGTAAGTAATGTTGTGTTTCGGTTTGAAGCTAGTGACATTACTGGGCATTATGAGACTGCAAAATTTGTGTCTCGGAGTAAATATCGCAATCCAATATCACGCAGTGCGTTGTAATCTAAAGTTCTGTGTAATATTGTCTGTTTATGGTCAGATGTGGCGCTTACCATCAGGCTAGCAAAACGTTATTCATGCTAATAAAACAAACTATTACATATTTTATTGGCATTATTATATGATAATGGGTAATAACTACTAACTATGTATGTAATCATTTACATTAAATCGAATCTATGTTCTTTTTATTATCATGGAGAAACAAAATGACGATTATTTTGCTATGTAAAGAACCATGCTGTAGACACTTTTGTGATTTATCTACAATCTGAATAAGCCGGCTCGACTGTTATTCATACTTAAGTGATCTCCACTCATTGATGATTTATTTACATAATTACCTAAATCATTGTTACATTATTATTTAATCTATTTACATAAATCACCAATGAGTGGAGATCACTTACCATCAGCTTACCTACTTTTTGTCCTAGCACGGCAAAATGACTGCACTATACCTGATGGTAAGCGCAGTGTAGACCAAAAACTCCAGCGACCATCGATGAACAACGAGATTATCGGTGGTCACCAGAATCATGCCGGCCTAAAATAATGCTTCTTCACACTCCGGAAGAGGAAAGAGGCAAATCGAAGAGCCTGCGACAGGATAGGCGGATGGCTGATGAAGGCACAGGGATACAAGGATGTATCCCTATACCCGTCTCAACCAACCATCGAGTCATGTCGCAAACTCCTCGGGAGAACCAATTATACACTGGCTGATCCTGGAATGCCATCCACACAAGGTGTGTGGGATCATTATGACGGGTTCTTACACCGTGTGTATGGTTGTCGCTATCCGAGCGGTTAGGAATATCCTACCAATAGCCAATTCCTCAATTGATTACATAAATGGGTAAGGATGAAAATGATGATGATCCTGAGCTCTAACTTCTAGTGATGTTAAAAATATGATTTGATTATATGATGATGATTGTTGATGATGTTTTTGCAGACTAAACTTGATAAACCTTGAATCTAGCGAGAACACTGAAAACATAACAGCTATTCATCGTGCATATATTTCGCCACCTTCAACTCTCGGGGACAAACCTCCCATACGATGTCAAAGAGAACATTTCTCATAATATTTGTTCCATGAAAGCAAATATGACAATATATAGCCCTTACTTGATGCAACTGACATTGTATGGAACGTACTGTTATGTTGTTTAATTTACGATTTTTTTTTTATATAACGAAATGTATATTATTATGATGTCTTTCAGATTGATGTTGATCATGAAAAAATCCTTACGAGGTACAAAATATAAGGTGAAGATGTAAGATTTTGTTGTTTTATTTCGATCTTAAACCATTCTATAGACACATGAGTATGATCCTAATAAATAAATACACAGTATTTATTCCTTCTTTTTTGCACTTTTCGTTATTTCCTTTTGAATACACGTTCTAATGGGTAGACGTATCATCGACGTACAGTCATTTTTTGAAAAACAAAAGAAAATTAAACTATAGTCTATTTTAAAGAAAATTCATTTATTTTTTGTTTTATATACACATGGTCTGGGTTCCCTGGGCCATTTTTCCACTTGATTACTATCAAGCTAATTTTCCGTGAGTAGCTTCGTTTCGATGAGACGCCCAATAATTCCCTATGCGAAAATTCTCTATTGTGATAGCTAACAGAGGTAGCAAGGATAGAATATTTCGATTTGATGATACCTAAAAATTTATTATTTTATTTGTAGGACAATATGACTGTTAAATTATATAAATATTAACTAAGTAAAAACAAAAAAAAATCAGCTGGTTAGTAATCATACCTATTGGAAGGAGGGGCTTCCAATAGGTATCGCTAACGAGGTCATAAAAAATTATTACTAACCAGCTGATTTTTTTGTTTTTACTTAGTTCATATTTATATAATTTAACAGTCATATTGTCCTACAAATAAAATAAATAAAAATTGAGTATCATCAAATCGAAATATTCTATCCTTGCTACCTCTGTTAGCTACCACACTAAATAATTTTCGCATAGGGAATTGTTGGGCGTCTCATCGAAACGAAGCTACTCACGGAAAATTAGCTTGATAGTAATCAAGTGGATCAGCTGGCCCAGGGAACCCGGATCATGTGTATATAAAACAAAAAATAAATGAATTTTCTTTAAAATAGCACCAACACATTTGTTCAAACGAAAATATATTTCATTTAAATTTTGAAGAAGAAAAAAAGAAAAAACCCTCAAAAGGCGCAAATAACATTAATTTCTTTCATGAAACTACTAGAGTATGTTTTTGTAACCAGTCTACATTTAGCGGCATTATGCGTGAACATATAATAAACAAATATATTGTACTTTTTTTTTATAGCATAGGCCGGCAAACGAGCAAGTTTGTCACCTAATGGTAAGTGATCTCCACCGCCCAAGTACGCCCACCACCAGAAGAATGAATCATGGGCGCGTTGCCGACCTGAAAGGTAAGGGATAATTAGGGATAGGGAAGGGGAGGGGATTTGGGCTTCCGGATATCTCACTCACCGTACGAAACGCAGCAGCAAGCCCCTACTTTACGTCGGTTTTCTGTGAGACAGTGGTAACGACCCGGTCGAGCCAGCCCATTCATGCTGTAGACAAAACTGTCTACAGCGTGGCTCTACCACTCAAAATGTAATGTAAATGTATGTTCGCAATTCGTCTGTATATATATACCTCCTCTGTTTTTCCATTGGTTAAAAAATGTGAAAAAAGCATCAAAGATTCTAAGTTTGGAAATATGCATACAAACTGCGGTAATCCTGTTCATATTTCCATTCAGTGGGTTTTCGTGTACAATACACGCACAAACATACAGACAAGATAATTAAAAATATATATTTCTGTAATCGAATATGTTTATCATTACTTTTTAAACATATCAAATGTACAGACACAGCTCTGATACAATTTTGTTATATTATATCAACAAAACATTTATCTTTCAAAACAAAATATATTATTAAAAAAATATTTATGTACAGAAGTCTCCGTGGCTTTTATGCCCACTACTATAACGTCAAGCGACGCGCGAAACGACGCGTTGCGTACAAGTGCAGAGGGTAGCGGGGTGGATGGGCGGAGCTAACGCACGAAATATTTTAGGCAGCATGCTCTTAATCTCCAGGATATTGACCATATAAAAATATCATCAAAACATCACTCGGCTAAATTACGACCACATCTAAAAATAACCGGTCGCTCAACTCTCAATAATATTTTTATGGAGAAAACATAATACATTCAATCACCAAAGAATCTTTTTTTTTTCGTGTAGACAGTTTTGTCTACAGCATGAATGGGCTGGCTCGACCGGGTCGTTACCACTGTCTCACAAAAAACCGACGTAAAGTAGCGGCTTGCTGCTGCGTTTCGTACGGTGAGTGAGATATCCGGAAGCCCAAATCCCCTCCCCTTCCCAATCCCTAATTATCCCTTTCCTTTAAGGTCGGCAACGCGCCCATGATTCTTCTGGTGGTGGGCGTACATGGGCGGTGGAGATCACTTACCATCAGGTGACCCATTTGCTCTTTTGCCGGCCTATGATATAAAAAAAAATCACATAAATGAAATACATTATTAATTTTTCCGAATACGAAGGTACTTTATTTGACCAATAACAGACAAATATTCTCGTAAACCTCTTAAACAGTTCTTGTTACATGAAATAGTGCGATACAATAATATTTTGCGTGATATGAATTCGATAACATTTTTTCAATTCACAAATTTGAATGTGCCTATAATTTAGAAGATATGGAATCAGTAATTTGTAAATATCCATTAAAGACAGTAATAATGCATGATATCTTAATATAGAAATATTAGGTAACTTCAGAAAGACATTTTGTATATTAAATTTTTCATAATATGAATAATAGAAAATATGAATACATTTCTTAGACTAGTTATAGAATCACAAAGTTAACATCCACATCTAGTTGGTATTTAAAGATAAATCAATGGAATGAACATAAATTCATAAAGCTTCACATCTATTATAAATCTAATTCAATTATTTCGTCCATGGTCATTTAATTAGACTACATGAATTAACAGAACGAGCCAAATTAATTTAATCCTATAAAATAAATTATAATACAAAATAATGCGTTTATAATACTGAATAATTAAACTTAATAAAATACAACTTTATTTACAAACATGTTAAAAAATAACCACAACTTTATATTAAGCATTTAAATAGACATAAGTTTAATTTACATATTTTGCCGAACACTAGAAAATATAGTACAAACTAATAAAACGAAAACTGCAATGAAAATTAGTCCCGCCAATATGGAAATATAGTATTATCGGAATAAAACAATAATAGTTGTACTCTCGCTCTAAAAATGTAATAATACCTATTATTTAAAATAAACTCTAGCAGGCGTTTTTAAAAGTTTAAACATCTAACAAAAATATAATATATTTAAAAATATACACTTAGCAATAAACGGCCATTATCTGATGAAGTCAAAAGGGTAATTACACGTATCGTTAATATTAAATGGAATTTAATTATATCTAAATAGTTAATAATCTACGCAATTGTTAAATTCTCAAGTATTTAAAATTATTTTGAATTCATACATTTTTATAGAATTTCAAATCTGTTCAAAGGAAGTTGAGATAGCGTTGCATTGTGCGTTAGATAAATTCACCCTGCTTAAAAAGGATACTCACTAAAATTTAATTTAGCAGCCTATAATCATAAATCCAAAAATAATACTGAAATGGAATGCATAAATTTATATTTGAGGTTGATTGTTCCAATGCTAGTAACTATGTACAGTGTTCAAGACTTATGGACACAACCTCTGAAGTGAACAATTTAATGACACGACACTAAAAACGCCCCAACATACACAAAAACTTGAAGGTAAATAATTGACCATTTGTTTATGATGAAATCTGCAAGCAATTTTATGGTAATATTCAAGGAACTAACAGACAGCTCGTGAACGCAAAATATTGGAAACATATTTATTTCAATATACATACACTAGCATGAAGCTTTGAAACGTAATTTTCAAGTATTCAAGATTTGAGGCTTGCTGAGCGAGTTAGCATAGAAACGGGAAGATCGGCGTCATGGCTCCAAAGCGACGCGATTCCTACGAGCCGACTCCCGAGAGGCGCTGTGGACTTCTGCTGTACGGAGGGTGATACCAAAAATATCCTCATGATAGCGGTTCTCCTCCTGATAATAAATATAATCATTAATGACTCGAATAATTAAGTTACATTCTAAAATTTACAGTAAAAATCCATCTTAAAATTAAACAAACAACACAACAAACCGATGGAAAACCACTTTATATTCATGATACTTTATAACGAATGAGCCTCCGTTGAATATTAATAGATCTTAAATTCAACTGCTTTGTAAACCTTTAAGTACGTCTCAATAAATAGGATATAAATGACTCAGTTCAAAAGCCTTACAAATTTACCTTGAGCATAAACATGAAGTTCTGCACTTGTTCGTCTGACATGTTTCCATGTTTTTTCACTATTCCCTTTAGTTTCTGATGCACGTCTTCGGCCATCTTGCAATCACCGCATACATAAAAATGAGCACCTTTGTTTATCAACAAATCATGAATTTCTGCTCCCTCCTTCTCTGCCAGCTCTTGGACGTACATCTTAAAAGAATAATTCAGCAATCAAACTTGTTTTAATATATAAAATTTAAGCACTATATTAAAACTTAATTCGTCACTCACTTTTGGAATATCTTTCTCCCTTGACAGTGCAAGGAAAACTTTCGAAAGAACGCCTTCTTTTAGAGCTTGCTCCTTTTCTTCTCGATACAAATCCATGGTTCTTGTCCGACATCCGAAAAACAGCCAGATAGGTCCCGAGGTTGGGCGTGTGCGGGAATTTAGTTGAGCTCTGCGATGGTGCCAAAAACCGCGGAACGGTGCAATACCGGTTCCTGGACCAATTAATATGAGCGGAACAGACAGGTCTTGAGGAAGATGGAAGTTAGGAGCACTGAAATAAAAGCAATAGTATCAGAGCTGGTAACATTAAAAACAATATAAAAAAAATTGGTGCAAATAAATACCTTCGAATGAAAAGATAAACCTCATCACCAGGTTTACGCTCCATAAGATAGTTCGAGCAAACGCCATAGTGTACGGGTCCTTCGCCATCTGTAGATGTATGACATCATACATTTCTACACAATATAAATTTAATTTATGATTAACGTCCAATTAATGCCGATAATCTCAGCCATCACACATACCTCATTGTTTTAAACAGACACGTATTAAAATAGTTCATACCGTAAACATTTCAGTGGAATTCAACGTAACGTATGTATGTGGGAATGGGCAATAATAAACTATGAGACATTAATGCATTACGCTGTTTACGTAGAAGGCTAAAATTGTTTTCTAACCTTGAGTTTTGTATGTAACAACAGCTACTGTGAGATGTAATCTTTTTGGATGAGCAATCGGTGATGATGAGATTGAGTAGAATCTTGGTTGCAATGGAGATAGCAGTGCGGCTAGTAATGAAGCGCTAGGCTTTGTCGATGGAAACTGATCAAGCACTTCGGGCAAAGTTGGGAAATGGAAGTGACGCCAATCCTCGTAGGCCCCGGGGTCCTGTAGAGTAAGATTATGAATCAGTTGAATTTATCTGTTTTCTGTAGTCAAATATCAGCTATATCACAGCTCTCCTTATGAAGAAAATGACTGCAAGCTATAGTTACAGCATAGAAACACTTACAGTAGCTAATAAATTGAGTTGTTTTTTCTCCTCCTCGTTATCACAAGTTGTAGCTAAGTATTGGAGTAAGATTGTAGTTGGTGGTGTCGTAATATCCAAAAAACGAGTAAACAGCTCGCGAACGCTCAGAATTGGTAATCTCTCATGCGGCTCCCAAGATTTTACTGGACCTGTTCATAATATAATAAAAAAAAACTTTTTGTTAAATATTGTTGTTTTAAATATCGTAGTATATAATTCCATTGATATTATTTACCGCTTGATGTATGAGTCTCTTTCATAAGCTGCAGCTGCAATGGCTCATCATAATTATCCACATCTTTCAATCTCGACAGCAGACGCTCTACAAGCTCTATGCGATTACACGCTATTATTCCTACGTGATCTCCTGGATTATATTTAATCTCCACCTATACAGATATAATACCAGAATAATAATATAACAATATAAAAAGATCTAGGTTCGTTCTAGAAATATTCATTCTAAAGTAAAGAAGAAAGAAAACATTTATTTAACTTTGTACTTGTTAACATGTATAATATACCTTTGGTTCCATATCTATGAAAATTGTGGATCTTTCCGCTGACGCATCACCCAAATCCTTATTAGCTTTAACTATACAAGTGACGAATTGCTTGTTTAATGCTTTCTGCAAAGCAGCATGCAAGGTTGCAGGACGACAGCCGGGACTGTCGAATCTTACTGTTTCTTCGCTCAGTGCTACAGTACCCAAAGCCCTCTTAGCCTCTTGTAAAGTTTCATCATCATCCAAGCAGAAAGTTTCGCATGACACCTGTTTAATAAAATTATTTGAAGTATAATAAATATAGCCCCCATTGAGGGATGAGTTGGCATGGGAAGCGCACGGGACTTCCAAGAATAGTTAGTCGTTATAAAAACCGATCAAATTAGAAGTAGTATAATGACACTACATATTAGCAGATGTAACAATAGAATCAAGCTATTCGATACGGTCATCAATTAGTTGCGTATTATTTCTGGGAACTCACGTTAAAGACGCTTGAGGCCCATTTCCGGAAGGCCTGGTCTTGGCCGCACATTTCGTCACCGGTTGCAAGGTCATGAATTCGTTCCCCTCCGAGGTCGCCCAACAACTTGTCCACGTATTTGCCGAAGTTACAAAAGTTTGGATATGCGCTCGAACCAAGAGCGAATACCGCGAAACGAACGTTGCTTAGCGGACCGAAACTATCGACGGATGTGGCGTCTGTTGTGCTTCCTAGAATAAAATTACTTTTAGTCGACACGCTCTAAATATTTTACTATATATTGAGTAAGTACTGCCGTTTATATTATAATAACTATTTACCTTTACCTTTTAATGATTCGAGACGGCTCAGTTTTTTTGCATTACCAGCGCCGTATCTTTGTAAATCGCTGTTCGCCTTTATGAATGACTTCGGTGTCAACATTTGATTTCTGCAAATAAACAAGTATTGAGTTTTTAACCTACTTTAAAAAGAGCATTGAAATAATAATATGATATGCTATAATGTTACCCAGAAGCATCATCACCAACTTGATCAGCATACAATAGTTCGCAAAGATGTTCACCAAATTCCTGAGAGCAATAAAATTTTGTTTAATAAATAATTCATATAAAAACACACTTCAAAGCGCTGCGTCGAATTTGTGCGTCATTATTATTACTCACAACGCCGTTCTCAGGAGGATCCCCGTTTCCAAAAGTGGACGTGACAACAAGCAGAAGGGCTTCGTGTTCAATTGAAGTTATGTCATAATCCGCCATGCAATGTACCTACAAACATAAATTTTTATATCAATATCCTTTCCGGATCGTATTCGGGTCGTGAATTTGATTCAATATTCACCTGCGCATTGAAGGCGTGTCCAAATATCACTCCTAGTTCTTTGGCGTATTGTTCAGATTTGCCAGTTTCCGTTGCATATAAAACAGTAGCTTTGATTCTCTTTGAAAGGGCTCGACCGAACAGTTTCGACGTGAATTTGACGGCACGAGCTATTTGCTTGAAATGGAATTTTCTGTTTATAGGTCTCTTGCCGGTGATTGGTTTGGATTTCTGCCATTGATGAGTTTTCCATGCGGGCTCCTGATTAATACGTTAATTATTTAATGACAGTATATCATATCGGTTCTGCGAGCTATGTGGCCTGCCCACTGCCACTTGAACTTGCTAATCCGATGGGACAGAAAGGTTCTGGAATGGAGGCCACGTACTGGCAAGCGCAGCGTTGGACGTCCACCTACAAGGTGGACAGACGACCTGATAAAGATCGCAGGAAGTCGCTGGATGCAGGCCGCTTCCAACAGGTCGGTCTGGAAATCTTTGGGAGAGGCCTATGTTCAGCAGTGGACGTCTTGTGGCTGATGATGATGATGATGATGATGATGATATCATATGTTTCCAACATCCATTTATTTTACTGCTGCATTAGTTTCGTAACTAGGTTGTGTCAGAGACTCTAGCCTTTGTATTATTATCAATGCTTGTCTGTCAATTCTGTATGTATTTGCAGAAGCCGAATAATGGCCACAGTAGTCCCTAGTAATGCTTATTTATAAATAACAAACAATTCTCATTATAAATACCTGATATTCATAAGCAGGTCTCAGGTAGTACAGCGCCATTTCTTGATGAAACACGGGTGTAATGGACGATGACATTGGTGGTACGATCCATATCCAGTCCGCGGGACATCCCGACCTATATTATAAAATCTTTTATTATCTTCACCAATACAAAATAACATGTGCAACAATATATAAAACGACAACCTGTTCGCGTATAGCGATTAAAATGTATATTATTTGGTTTCGTAGTAAATATTAATTTTATGGTATTTCAATATTTGATAAGGCTACAGTTTTCCTTGACCATTTTGCTGGTGTATGCAATCAGTTAATCAATCTATTTAAATGATAATCATTTAATCAACCTTCAGCATCCTATACTTGTCCATTGCTATACATTACCTTCTCCTAATCTAGAACAAGTTTTATTTGGTAAGTCAGTACTTACAAGTTAAAACTATATGTTGATTAGAAGAAAGTAATGTCAGTTCCAATCTAACAATGTTTATTAAAGGGAAATACACTCACTCACTCACTTACTTGCTGACTAACTGATTGATCATGAAATCTCAAAAGCTACGATCACGAAATTAGATCAAATGATAATTTATGTAATGTAAGGGCCCGTTAAAAATATTTTTGACAATTTACAAACGAGGAAAAAGGAGAGTCATGAGGGCCAATCATTTTAAGCTAGTAAACAATCATTTTATTCAACCTCAAAAAACGTATAATTTTTTTCTTGGATTTATATTATTTATTATGTTAAATTAACAGGTATTAATTAACATGACATTAATAAAAAAATCGTTATTTTATTTTTAACAAATTGCTTTATAAGGAAAACGTAAGTTTTATGTATATACAATAACACCGCGTTGATTCACTTTATGAGTATTATGAATATTTCATTAAGTATTATTATACCTCGTACTGACTGCCTCGGTGGCACAACTGTACCAGTAGTAGTCACCGGTGTGTGTGTATACAACTGTATTGCGTACGCGATACGACTGCTGTGCTGAGGTCTCGGGTACGATCCCCGGGTCGGATAAAAGTGATATTGGGTTTTTCGGAGTCAGGAATTATGCCCGATATGGCGATAGACTCGCCCCTTATCATTTCATGGGACGGAGATATGATTGGCGAAAAGTGGGTCTACTGTTAAACTTCTACATACCCCTACGGGGCTAACAATCATGAGGACGTATGTATGAATGTATAAAATGAAATTTATAAAATACTGATATATACCACTACTATTATAGATGTGAAAAACTGGTTAACGGCTCAACTGATTTGAATGAATTTTGGCACACAGGTAGACTATGACCTGGATTAGATAATTTGTAATTGCTGAGTGTATTTTGATGATGCTATGTATACATTAGTTGATACTGATTTCTATATATAACTTTCTTTTACTTTCGTACTGACTTGTCATAAGCGCTCTTTCAATTGCCTACATGATAATTAAACTATTTCATTTCATCTTATAATTAACTTAATGATAGCTTGATCATTAATGACTGATCGTTTACGTTCCCAAAGTTTTCTCCTTTTGAATGCAGTTATAAAAACTTTACATGTATTAGGCCGTGGACTCGAAGTCAGCGGCAAGCAGCGGCGGCGCGGGTGCGGCGCGTTCAAAAGCATAGATTAAAAAAAACCCTCAGCATGGAGGCAAGATTTGTACATTATAAAAAAAGTTTTTAGTCAACATTTTGAGGTGGCCCACTCGAATTTTAAATAAATAATCGATCATATGGAGTCATCCTAGACTACTATTATCCCGGAAAAAGATATCCAACGTAGCGGAACCACGAGCAAAAGATAGTATGTAATAACACGTGGTTACATTGCGGTAAAATCAATTGACCTCGTCATCTATTGTTCTTTATTAGTTTTACTTCAGATGAACAATAAAAGTTTTAATTGTTACACAGAATACTCGCGGAAGCCAAATCCGACCAGATGGCGATTTGAAACAGCGTGTTATATTGTTTAATGTCGTAACCAGTAACTGCCGAAACTTCCCACTCGAGTAAGTCTAGTGCTCATATTGTCTAACATACGTTATTAATAACTTTGGAAATGTACCAAAGTGTACTCGTTGAAAGGAGGCGTGCCATAACCATTTTAGTATGGTTAGGAATCTAAAAAATAAGTATTAAAACTGGCCACTCAGTCTCGCGCGCCTAGGGTGACAGTACATCCAACAGTCTCACACATAGTCCTGACCCCACAGTAAGATACGCGTCTTGTGTCGTGGGTATCAAGAACTACGAGAGACTTTCGGTCTCACAACACCCAGACCCCGAAACAAATATTTGTGGATCACATAAACATTTGTCTCGGTGCGGGGATCGAACTCGCGGCCTCTTGCTTCGCTCTTGCTACTCGCCCGCTGTGCCACGGAGGCTGTCAAATATGGCATTAGTTTCGTTAGGAACTACGAAGGACTTGCGATCCCACAACACCCAGACGCGAAACATGTGTGGCTCACACAAACATTTGTCTCAATGTGGGAATCCAACTGTCGGCCTTTCGTTTTATAGCCGACTACTCGCCTACTGCTCCATGGAGGCTGTCAATGCCGCATATATCGCTTCCCATTTCTTTGTTTTTGCGTTTTTTTAATTATATTTTTTATTATCGCGAATGACCAGACGAGGCACGATCGTAAGCGTCACGCCCGTCCATAAACAGATGCAACACCAATCAGCACTTTAAATTATGAAACACTGCATGGTATGGGACTGCGCTCGTCACCCCGAGACATAAGATGTAGACTCATATTGCCCAGTAATTTCACTAGATACAGTGTCCTTCAAACTGAGTATTAGTGCTTACACACTGCTGCTGGACGGCAGAAATAGACAAAACGGTCGCCCCAGCCCAGACAGTATCGCATACGAGGGACCAACTTAGTTATGTTGATCATTCAGCCTAATAAAAAAAAAATCTAGGATACTTTTGATAGCACTCTGATCCCACTAGGTCAGTAAATATTCCTAAAACAAATCGTTTTAGCAAATGACGTCACGTTAATCTACGTATAACCTATCAGTGAAGACGCAAAGCCAAACAATCACACGGTTCGATCACGACATTGTTGTTTACAGATTTGTATCACACATGTTCATACCGTGAAGCAAAAATATATAAGTAAAAAAATACGGAAGAAGTGAAACTTCAGAACTATTAAAATAAATGAATTAACCAACGAATTTTAATACGCAGATGCAAAGAAATAAAACACGTGAATAATACACCACGTTGTTTATGACACATTTTCCGAAGGCTTCGTTCTACGCAGGCGCAAACACACGTCATAGCATACTTGTAATCTATCTCATTATCTCGCATGCTAAATCCTATTTATGAATATGTTTGTCTTTGTCGTGACGCATTTTCGTTTCATCGAGTCTCAAATCACGATTCTATAGAAGTTTCACTTCAATAAGATTTATTAAGTGGGTTACAATCATTTGCATGATTTTTAAGTCAATAGTAACGTTAAACAACTCTGAACTGAAAAGATTTAAACAGAGACGTGCTCTGAAATTTTGTGCAGGTTTATTTAATTTGAAATCGCTTTTTTGAAACGTATCTCCGATTGTGCAAAATAGATTTGAGTATCAGCCTATAACAGAGTAATAATATTCTAATATTTTAAAAGTTAGTTTCAATATGATGAATATTATTACAAAGATTTTTAGCCTTTGAGAATCTTGTGTAACTTTTTAACTGTTTAAAATGTAGGCCATTAAAAGCTACTGCTACAAATGAAAATGTTACTTATACATTTTTACCACGCCGAGCCAAAATATTTATCTATCGTTTGTAACACGTTGCGAGGTTCCCCCGATGACAGTTTAATGATCTAGACACAAGCCTGTTTATAATTAAGTTTTTGATTCTCATCCGCAGTGACGTGATTTTGTGGAATCATTTTAACTGTACTTTATGTCACGTACGCAAATAATACAAAACTTCCTCCTCGATCCTTGCCAGAGGGTTTGACGTCAGGCAAGCGGTCGGTCGTAAAACTACAATCCAAATCCTTATGTAACCTTTGTTAAAAAGCATGTTGTTCCGACCCCACTACGTTTGGCAGGTGGAACAAGAGATTTGCCTAACTAAAGAGACTAGCAAGTTGCTGGATGGTAAGCGTTACTCCTGCCGCTAAACAATAGCAACACTACTCAGAACTGTAAAATACAACTTCATGGCACTACACACACTAATCTCGCTGAGGTTTTTTCCGGTACGACAAACAAACAAACAAATACATTATCTCCATTTGAACTTGCTGTGGTTTGGTTCCTTTTTGCGTAACTAAGTCCAATTATGGATACATTATTTAATCTATATCACGATCATTCCTACGCTAATGTAATTACGAATAATTAAGCGTTAAATTATGATGTTAATTTGATTATTTTAATATCCCGGATCCGGATTTCCCAGTGACATTGTAATAACCGTTTAGTTTACAATGCTGGGAACTTGTTTTGACTAACGCAATAAAGTAAAAAATATATTAAATTCTTAGAGATTTCGAGTCGGTGCTATGACAGTCATAATGTGCGTCAACGATTGACAGAACCAACTAAACATTGGTAAGATCTTCAATATTTTCCTGACAATTTTTTGAGCCGGTTCTGTTTTTGACATACATTTAAGTGAATCGAGTCGAGAATTGATAATTAAATTATGATGCTGACCTGTAACTTAAGTCCTGGGTTTAAGTCCCAGGTCAGGCAATCAATCTATGCCTGTTTTATGTGGGTGTACATGCGGCCGAGGTCACTTACAAAAAGGTACCCACTTGATTGTTCGTTTAATCCCTGTAATAAGAATGGAAACTTACCGCAGTCTATTTTCGTTGTCCAAATGCTTGATGAAGCTCTCGGAAGCAGTGTGATGGTCGACAATGGTAGCATTTTGCTGTTGGAAACTGTGCAGCACGGCCACGTTGACTTCAACCAAGGCTTTATCCTTCCACAGGTTTACAGGCGTTCGGGTGTCCAAACCAAGTTTCTGAGCCACTTTCTAATGAAAGAAATACATTTTATCAATCTCTTTCTATTTGAAACAATAGTCTCACTGCGTAGGAGGCTTAAGATTGGATGAAGTGGAAGCATGTGAGCTAATAAGGAGTATATCGATGATGCTTAAGAGAAAAGAAGAGATAAGAAGAAGAGAGAGCCCATGACACTAAGCCACAATAACACGTAACAGAAAAAAGCTAGTTATATTTCTATGCATTTATTATGTTACTTTTTTATTATAGGATACTACGATTTGCATAAAATTATACGATTGTAATTCATAAGTCATTGACATAGTTCTTACATATCCTGATATTAAAAATGCTACCTAATATTACTTAAATCATTATTGGATTTTTTTTTATCCATTCCAACGGTTGATACGGATAAATGGATTCAGTATGCTTAATACAAGTTTTTTCGATAGCTGCCACTTCATTCATATACGATAAATATCTATGAAGTAAATACATTTCTCATACGATTCCCTAAGGAGGCGGTTTTACGGGCTTACTTACATATTTTAGTGAATACGGATGGCGTATTCTATCATAATAGGAACATAAGCTTGTGCCTTTTTTACCATATTCTTCACACTACCGTATTGCGGATATATCAGTAATTTTCAAATAGAAAGTGAAACATAAAGCATCTTGATAAACGTTTATATTCCTTAAGTGAGCCATTACAATTCTACGTGGCGCGGCGTCATGATAGGTTATAGCTTCTTTACATTCACTCTCGAAAGTACTCGCTACTACTGAATCCATCCCTTTAATGATATTAAAGGTCACTCAGCCGTGTTCGAGATTAAAATAAGGATATTATTTCATAAATGTTTAGTAAAATACTCCATTGCTCCTATAAATAATCAGGTCAGGGTCTTTTAGAAAGTCAATGATCAAATGAAACAAAATATCTGCGATTATGCATTTACCGAATACTTTAATGTTTATTTTCGTTATATTCAGAGCACGTTATCTTGTAAGATCTAATAGTCATTAAATTACGTTTAATATGATTATATTTAGTACAAGCTTATAGTTAAATTAACCTTGTTATTATATTATATGCCCACTACAAATAATTTAGTTGGATATAAAAGTAGCCAAGTCATAAATTCAATATCAAAGAACGTGAAAACAACTTTTAATTGAAATACGTCGTACATTCCTATAATCATGATTTAAGGAACTACTATGGAACTTGGCATCCATTCAGATCACAACATTTTTATCAGCATTGCAACTCTCTCAGAAGACTCATTAAGACTAGTAATCCAAGGTCAGGTAACAGTTAGGTAGGTAGTTAAGGCATTATTCTGGTGATCACCGATTAACTAATTGTTTGTCGCTGGTTTTTGTGGACTGCACTGCGCTTACCATCAGGTATTATAGTACAGTCACTTTGCCGTGCTCGGATAAAAAAAAAGTAGGAGTAAGAGCTAAAAGCAGATCCCTGACTCGCTAGACTGATATGATTAAAACGGCAACACAGATTCTACAATACATACAGCTAGATCTGCCTTCGCCGCCAAGAAGACTGACGACGTGAGATAAACTTCTGTGACGTCTTTACAACCACGACTCTTCTGTCAAGAGTACCCGACTAAGAAGAATGCAACGCAGACGCAACCCCTCTATGTTGTTTGTAGTGAACTTGTCCCTTTCAAATATGTCTTTGGTGAGATTTATTTACTAACCTCTAACATATTGAGTCTGTTGGTATCACAGAAGTTCCTGCAGCCGATCTCTGTGCTCATATACCAGCCGTTGAAGGCGTTTGCTGTGAATTCGATGCCGCCGCAGTCGAATCGCATGCTGGAGACGGCGGGCAGAGCATACCAGCGCAGCTCCAACTCTTCGAACCATTCGTGCCTGGTGTTTTATAATATTGTTAGTTGCATCGCCTGCATCCTAATTTTGTGGATCGACCAGCCCCAACCGATTTTGAGCCCACGATACATAGATGCACCTGTATTAGCGAAGGGGTAGACAGAGGTACATCTGGTTAGCCGAGGTTAATTCCATCTCGGAAGGTGACAGAGGCGATCGCCATACCGAGTACAGATTCCAATTCCGGCCAATCAATATATGATTTTTCAATCATTATTTGGGATTGAAGCTTGAACCTTACGGTTTCTCAGCCTATGTACGTCACCAGACCAATGAGGCGATGTATTTATTGATGAGAATTTTCATTTCGTATAAATTGAACTGTTAATTATTGAAATGTACACGAAACCCAGAACTTATATAATAAAAACACCAGATACTGATTATTTAAAAGGATTTTTTATCACAGGTACGGCATCCAATGTTATTTTAGTTGTGTGTAAAGAAAATAAATCGCATCTAAACAAAAGATATTTTAGTCTTTCATCCCAGAATAGGCTAACGTTTTACCACATCACGGGACGGAAATAAGGACGACGAAACGTCGCGTGGGTGCAGCGTTAGTTGCACTACAGCTGAGGTTAGCTGTGTCAGGAGTGTGTGCGACAATTATGTGTTAATATTTTTTTTTTATTTGATTGAATGACGAGACTAGCATCGCTTGCTAGTAAGTGCCAAGCCTGACCATAAACAGAAGCAAAACCACATACAACTTTGAATTACAAAGCACTGCATGGCACTGAACTGCGCTGGTCATCCCGAGACATAAGATGTTAAGTCTCATATAGCCCAGTAATTTCACTGGCTTCAATGTCCTTCAAACCGAAACACAACAGTGCTTACTCACTGGTGCTTGGCGGCAGAAAAAGACAAAGCGGTGGTACCAAACCAGATGGCCTCTCGCATACGAGGGACTTACTACCTTGTAAAATATATGAACATTTATAATTTTTATGCTATCCATTGTCGAATTTAAAAAAGCGACATCTCTTAATCGATACTAGAACTATTTTATTACAGCTATGTTCAAGAAATCTATACTTAACCCGCTACTTGTCACTTTACTCTTGATAACTTAATCAGAAAACTTTTATGATCAGACCCACCCTGTTTATCGAATGCAAGTTAATTAAACGTTCATATCGACGAGTGAACTTATACCAACACGTATCAAACTTAGTACATTACTGCGGTGACGTAATTACTGGATCAGTATTTGAACTATCGTGATCGCCATAGATCCAGGCGGGATCAGAATTTTCAAGAAGCACGAATTTTTATTCATAAGAAGGGTCAATTTCATTTTTTCAATTCAATTTTCATTTTCTTCACTTGTTGTTAAATAGACTTCACAACGGTTTCCTATGAAACAGTGGGTGTACCACATCGGTTCAGCAAGTCCGTTCAAGCTGTAGACAAAACTGTCTACAGCGTGGCCCTACCACTTCTAAAGCCTCCTCATGTTTGATAACGAAAGTCTCTTGTAGTTCGCGATACCGACGACACAAGACTCGTATCTTACTGTGGGGTAAGGACTATGTGTGTGACTGTTGGGTGTATTTATTATTATATTTAAAATAGTATTAAATTACGTTATTTCTTCTTACACAAACATATTCGTGGCATGCATTTCTCTTTGAAACAAAGCGCGTAAACAATTCATTTAGTGCATTAATTAGATTTTGTTATTTTCCTGTTGAATTTGTTAGATGAAGAATATTTCATATGCGTTTACTGTTTTAAATCCTTTTATTTTTGTTCCGACAATATTTATAGTATCTCGAGATTTCATATCTGTTGGGAATATAAAATATTTTCGAATGCAGCTCAGATGTACGATCTAGCGTTTACAACCTGACTTCGAGCAATAAAACTCAACGAGTCGCTTGAAGCAGACTGTAGCGTTATAAAAAGAGGTGCCATACATCGATTCAACAAACACTACGATTTCTACTAATGGTTTAAAATATTGTCTACTTTTTTAGCTTTTGCTAGTGGTTTCAACTACGTAAATGTCTTTTATATTATTATGACATGAACGGTTAGAAGGTGCTAGGTCCCTCGTATGCGAAAGGCCGTCTGGGTTGGTAACACCGCTTTGTCTATTTCTGCCACCAAGCAACAGTGTGTAAGCACTGTTGTTTTCGGCTTGAAGGGCATTGAATCCAGTGAAATTACTGGGCATTATGAGACTTAACATTTTATGTCTCGAGTTGACAAGCGCAGTTCAGTGCAGTGCTTTTAATTGAAAGTTCTGTGTGGTGCTGCTTCTGTTTATGGGTAGTCGTGGCGCTTAACATCAGGCGAGCGCCTTGCTCGTCTCGTCATTCAATCAAATAAAAAAAAATACCTATTCGCTCGTTTGCCGGGTACTGTTATAAAAAAGGTGCTACATGATGTAATGCGTATGAACGAAAAACCGCAAGTATACTTAAAACATATGACCATACCGCAGACATAATATCGCACATGTTAACAATATCAATATAAATAGCACATCGTTGAATGGCATCGAATTTACGGCCAATAAACACAGATTGGAGATCACTGGACCAAACTTTAGCAATAACTTAAGCAATCCAGTGTGGATGGGCCGCGTTGTTGCCTATTGGCGGTCTTTTACCTCGGCCGGCGTGTGTGTATACCAACTTTTTATGTTGGCATAAATCCCTGATAGAAAACGATACGAACGACGTGTTGCGCGCACTTTGCCGTGTAATACATAGTTGGGTGTCGTAAATCACGACCTTCTTTTCACCTTTTTGTGACGAAAAGTGTATAGAATCGAATATTCTAGAAAGTTCTTTAAACAAACGTGTACGTTAACGTCTTTAACTTAGTCCTTTCTTTTGCAAATCTTTGTTTTACAGTCACTGAGTTATCACGTTTCTACGCTTGCACACTAGTCACTTAGTTCTTCGTCCCTAATTTCCTTAATTTCTTTAATTTAAGAAAGAAATCCGGGGTGGGCAAATTCCAAAATAATGTTTAACTATCAAATTGTCTTATAATAATAATAATACTAGCCCTGTATTATATCCCACAGCTGGGCACGGGTCTCCTCTACTGAACGACAGGGGTTAGGCTTTAATCCACCACGCTGGCCTAATGCGGGTTGGCGGACTTCACATACCTTCGAAAAATCTTATCGAATTCTCAGGTATACAGGTTTCCTCATGATGTTTCCTTCACCGTTAAAACAAGCGATAATTAACAATTATACAATATACACGTAACTTAGAACAAGTCAGAGGTGTATGCTCTTGGTTTCGAATCTGCGATATTCGTCTCGACAGTCCGTACCATTCCCCATTGGGCTATCGCTGCTGTTCAATATCATATTGTTTCAGAATGTACAAATTCAGAAAAATATTTATTTATTTCATTATAGTTTGCATTTTCACTACACTATACATTGTTAACGTCATAAACTGTATAAAACAATTGGTAGTTTCGTACACTAGTACGAGATTAATACTTGCTAATTCTTTTTATATCGCCTTAGCTCGACAATTTACTGTGCAACAAAGTATCACTTTGTACTCCTTGAAGTTTGCGTAGTTTCTTGTGATTTGTAAAATTTATCACGTTTTAGCAGTGAAGGAAATTTTATGAGGTGCCACGTACGTCATAAACGCTTTATTCTTAATACGTGTGTAATTTGCCATCATTAGGCTAGTTTTTACGTCGTCTGCGAATTTTAAACTGAACCAAATTGTGCCAAACTTAGTTGTCACTTTATCTTGAGTGATGTTTAACGTTAGAGACAAGCAAAATATATTATCCCACTGTGCATACAATGTGAAACTAATGTTAATGTGAACTATGTTTCGTAATTTTGATTTGTTTTTCATTTATTACCCCAAATGCAGCTCAAAATAAGTTTTTTCAAACTGAAAATGAGACGTTTTTTTTATCCTGGCTCGGCAAAGTGACTACGACACACCTGATGGTAAGTGTAGCGCAATCGAGGAATAGTGTCGGCCAACGACAAACAATGTGTCTATCGTAGGTGGGCAAGATCATGCCGACCTGTCTAACTGCTTCTTCACACTCCGTTTAAAGGACCTAGAATACATCACGTATTGTAAAGTAGATATTAGCGAAAATAAAATTTTGATTCTATTTTTGAAATGAAGTGGATTCCAAAGACAAATTTAAATATTTATCTTGACTAAGTTATATATTTTTTTTTCGATTAATTTGACTTTGTTTTATTCAAAATAAAATATAATTATAAAGTAAAATTATTCAGGAATAAACGATAAAGCAATACGCAATATTGTAATATATTATATTCTACCAAAATGCGCGAGAATTTCCAGATTTAGTCATTGAAGCATTATGATTTAGTGAAATCAGTCGATCAGCAATAAAGATATCGCACAATGTGTAATGGCGTAATTACTTTGAATTGTTACTCTAGTTTGTACGAAGATGATAGAGCATTTCTGAGCAACATTTTGCTACAAACTGTGCGATAATTTTACATTATGTAGTAGCAAACAAACAAGGTGGTAGGTATTGAATTTCATTGAATGACAAGTTGAGCAAGTCGCTCGCCTGATGATAAACGCCACGCCTACCCATAAACAGAAGCAACACCACACAGAACTTTGAATTATAAAGCACTGCATGTTACTGAAATGCGTTCATCACCCCGAGACATAAGATGCCAATTCTCATAATGACAAGTAATTTCACTGGCTTCAATGTCCTTCCAACCGAACCACAACTGTGCTTACACACTGTTACTTGGCAGCAGAAATAGACAAAGCGGTATCAACCCAAACGACGCATACGAGGGCCCTACCTTACCTTACCTTTTTATTCAGATTCAGAATCCAAAAAGTCTGTCTGTTAAGGCGTTTAAAGAGCTCAATCTTCTAAAACATATTAGTTTGCCGACTGAAATTTCCACAGCATATTTTGCATTATAATGGTGGATATGATAAACAATAAATAAAAAGTAATAATTTAAGAGCGATACTTTGAAAGACTGCCCATAATCGTTTTTTTCCAAAACTCAAGGCCTTATTATAAAACGTATTCTAACTTTAAACTTGTCACTTAGACATTATAATTTTCACAAATATAATTCGTATACATTTTTAATTCAATTTAATTTATACCTATTTTGAATCATTGTGCTAATATGATTTTTCAATACAATTTCATAGAGATTTGCAATTTGTCTAAGAGTACGGTATAATTATTATAATGTAAATCTTAATATTTTTTTTTCTAAATCCACAATCCTGCGGAGAACTATCTCACGCTCATCAAATTGCTCAGCCTAAACTAGTGAAGTACTCACGTGGGATGTGTCATGTGTATCTCCATGACGAGTTCCCGCGGGATTTCGAAGTAGTCCGGGTCCTTCCCGTTGGCGGACAACACTAGAGGGAGAATGTCCCATGCGGTGCGGGCCGGTTTCCATCCCAATTTCAAGCACAGCTGTAAAATATCGAGTATTAACGATTATGAAAAAAAGTTGTGATTTAGCTTTCATCATCATCATCATCATCAGCCACAGGACGTCCACTGCTGAACATAGGCCTCCCCCAAAGATTTCCAGACCGACCTGTTGGAAGCCGCCTGCATCCAGCGACTTCCTGCGACCTTTATCAGGTCGTCTGTCCACCTTGTAGGCGGACGTCCAACGCTGCGCTTACCATTATGTGGCAGTGATTTAGCTTTGATCTGTTTTAATTGCTTGGACTAAAAACACCTATTATTGGTAAAAGCGTCCCGGGGCCAAAAATAGAACATATAAATCAGGCCTGATAGATATTGCTTGGCTATGATTTATTGGTGTGAATTGTTGAATCTTAGATTTATCGAAGGTTTAGCTCTACCTCAATCTGTTAGAAAGTCACATTTATAGCAGCCGTTACTATAGAAAGAATAATATTTGCCAACTTTATAAAACTTCTCTAATATAAGTGCAATGATAATAATTAGAAGAGATATAACAAGATTAGTAAAGTAAACCAATAAACACATAAGTAATATATAGAAAATATTTTAATTAAATAATGTATTTTGTGACAAACATTTGTATACACGAATTATAAACATTCAATGTTCATATTCATGCTGGTATAAAATTACAAAGATTTAATAAAACACGAAGCATGATTTTATTACACACAAAAGCACTCCCACAAACATAATACATCATGCGAGTTTCAATTAACTGACTACACGTCCATAGTTCAGTAGAATCAGGTGCGGACAAAATGAAACATGTCAATACGAAAAGATTTATACGCAATTCTCGTAAACTGTTTTTATAACATCCATTTTAATCGATCACAATATGCTGTATAGTAAAAACTAGCTGAAATTGAAGTGCATGGCGGAAAATTAAATGCGCATCAAAAATATGCGGGTTTAATGGAAGAGTATACAAAAAATGCATATTCCAAAAATGTATAAAGTAAGAAAAATAAATAGATTACGCTTATTACAAGTGACCTATGTTCTAAAGACATTAACAATTATGAACGAAGTTATATGAATGAAGTTATATTAACAGGACGTCCACTGCTGAACATAGCCCTCCCCCAAAGATATCCAGACCGACCTTTATCATATTACCTTGGCCGTTTGTCCACCTTGTAGAGGCGGACGCCCAAAGCTGCGCTTATGATGATGATATTGACAAATAAGAAACAATAAACAATAGGTTAATCTTTCCAACAAACCTCAGTGAACTCGCAGTGCATAGGATCTCCTAAGACAGTACCATCAGGCTGCCTGAATCCAGCATAGCTGATGAGTTGGCTGTTCCATATCCTGTAGTCGTGCTTGCCATCTGTGCGTTGCGGGAATACCGTTATTGCTGATCTGATAACAAATATATTAGTGTTTAAAATGGAGATTTTTGAGAAAGATTATGTCACGAGGAGATCGAAAATATATCAAACAAAGTTATATTATTTAAAGATAATTCTAGAATTAATAATAACAGATCAGGCGCACCGTACATTGTACAAAATACTATGTATGTATGTATGTATGTTTTAAAGTGATTTATATAATTTTTTCTTTCCTTTGGCTTACATATCAAATGGCATATTAAATCTAACAATGCTCGACTAAAATCATTCTCAATTAACTTAGGATCAGATAGATAAGATGAGGTAGATCAGAGAATATCAACAAGGTATTAATTAGTTATAAAAATGTATAAGTTAGGTACGAGGCCGAAATTCTTCCATAGAAATTACTGATTCATATCTTAACTAAATACGTGGAAATAAGATGTTTCTGTTTAATAATATATAAATAGGGAAAACACAAGTTAAAGATGTCGTTGACACGTTCAAGTTTCATTCCCAGAAGTCTAGCGACAATCACTTGATTGAGCCGATGAAATATTCCAGATATAATTTACAATAATTGATGTCAAGTGAGTTTATTGGACGGTATGAATATTAAATAACCTGGTGTAATTACACTTTGTTCTGATCATACTACTTTTACATTCTTCTTATTGGCGTTATTTATTGGGTTAATTTTCCTTGTTTTATTTTAATTATTTGTCAATGTTTATTTTTTCGTCTTATAAAACTTCGTTATGTTATTTGTAGTGAAACGTTTTGTTATCCACGAAATAATTATTATGCACGGCGTTATTGTTGTTAGATTTTTTATTTTTGATACTTAGATACTATCTTTTACCCTCTTCTCTTTATAAGGCATGTCCACAGAATAGTTGAACCGTCTTTAGCTTTTTCATGGCCTGACCTTTAATCGCTATATTAATGAGTATTGTAAGATGATTAACTTTATGTTGTCACTATCTCAGATGCCCTCTTTTTACTTACACAAGCATGGCCAGCAAACTTACTACAGTGCGATTAGTAACAGCGAAAAAGTTCCTCAAGAATTATCTAATATAATATAGTAGATTTTGTTCCATCTTTAAAACGTTTAAAACAACGCCAGTCTCCGACCTCATCTTAATTGCGTAGATCTCCTGGGCAATTATCCAATATAATAAAAGAGATTTTATTCCATCTTTAAAATGTTTAAAACAACGCCAGTCTCCAACCTCATCGGAATTGCGTAGATCTTCTAGGATAAGCTGTTGCTTGCTGTAGACTATTTTGTCAATAGCATTGAATCAAATTAACTCGGCGGTGCAACTATCTTTCAGAAAACTGACGTGTAGTATCATCTTGATGTTGTAGTTCGTCCGGTGAGCTATATTTCCGGAGGCTCAGTGTCCTCGCTTTCCCAATCCCTACACTGTTCCCTATAAGTCGATAACACATCAATAAATCTTCTGGTAATGTTGGTGTTCCTGGGCGATGGAGATCACGGAACATCAGGTAACAAACTTACTAGTTTGCCGGCTTTTGCTGTAAAACAGTACTTAAAAATACTTGTAATCTATCTAAAATAACACAGCCTTATCTAGGAATTTAACCAACCTTATATTGCCTTTATTCGTGCTGTATTTGATGTGGTTGCAAAGTGCCTCGAACATACCACTTGTGGTGGTCACTTGTCGACAGTCGAATACCTGCAACCAATGAGATTAAAACCCATCAATCAAGTCTATGTCAAAGTTCGGTTGTTTTTTGTGCAGATCCCATCAGACCATATATTTAAGGTTATAGCGACCACCAAACCAGTAGTAATAACCCCACATTGTCACATTGTTCATTCTGACCTGTCACATTCTGGGCACAGACCATTCCAGGATAAATAGTACGGTTTACAAACTACAACAGAATTATGTACATATTATTTTATTTTGTGTAATATCAAATATTTTATTGAAAAGTTTTACATAGATCGTCATGTTTATATTGCAATATTATCATCATGAGTAGTAAACACATTTGTTTGAATGAATAGCGAGGAATGAATACCGAAACTCATTCAAAACCGATCCAAATTAATAATTATTCGTTGTTTATTTTATAGTTTTAACATTATTTAATATAACAGCAAGCCTAACAGTGATAAAACGTAATAAAATAAAAACATTAACACATAAAAGTTCACTCAAATTGTGTTATCAATAAATTGACCTTTAAAAAACCTTTTCCTTAAACTTAATATTTTTTTAGATACTTTATCGACTTCCCTTCACCCTGCACTACGAATGTTAAAAGTCTCCTAAGGAATTTAGAAACGTACACCTAAATAGTGATGTAAAGGAGACATCCACACTAAAAGGTGTTAGCAACGATGTCAATGCTTACATCGCGTACAGGTACTCGATTTCGGAGTGCAAATCCATTAGTGTTAGAATGGAGCAAACAAATGCAGCGGGTAATCGGAAATGGGCACCAAGCTAGCTAATCGGCTTCGGCGCTCACTCAATGCAGAATTAACAGGCTGCTAACGAAGCGGTGGTTAGTAGCCTATTCATGATAGAAATAAAAATAATAATGGAAAGACTTTATTTCTTTTCAGTGGTGAATATAATATTTTCTTTTAACCGACCTGTATTATAAACACTTTTTTACTTCTGCTCACAGGCCTCGTCTTCTAATGAGAGGGGCTGGGTTTTATACATAAACCTTCAAATTTAATTTTAATTATAATACTTTAAGAAACTGAACAATTTAATAGAAAAAATCATAATTATGCCTAATTTCTCAATACCCAAGTACACGCTTTTACAAAATAAATTATGACTCTTTTTTTCATTCTATCTGGCGTTATTCCGGCTTAGTGCCATAGTCAGCATTCTCACACCATAGATTTCATGTTATTTGGTATTATATGGGGCGAGCCACTGTCTGACCCTCACGACCCGCAACGGGAACCAAGTTTCGCCATTGCCTCGACCGTTAATCAACAGAGTGTATCCCGTGCAAGTGTAGCTTTGGGTTTAAGTCTAAGATGTTGGTGACTTCTCCAACAACACTCCAAAAAGTATATACCACCAAAATACAACATTGTCACGCTGTTTATACACACAGAGAAGCGTGAGTCACATTGGTATTTCCTAAATTGGTTTCTTAATACGTAATCTGATAGATTACAACGGTCACTGTGACACAGGCCCTTAATTTAATTGTTGATGGGTCAGAGATATAATTTTTATTTTCCTTTTTTAAACGGCATATTCATTCCCTTTGATATAGAATTATAAATATCAAGACACTTTTACATCATCATCATCACAAGTAAATCTTCAAGAATAAGCCCCGCCACCGCGTCTTCGTAATCAAATCGTTCATTCCGATTAACCGGAGCAATCTATTTAAATGGCGCCACTATAGAATGTATTTGCGAACATTTAAAGGATTTAACCGTTTAGTACTTTGAAGCCGAGTCAGACTCAAGTCACTTCCGCGAACCACTAATGAAAGTGAATGTAAATTGAGGAATGAATAAAATAATAAATGAAAGACTAAAGTAACATCGACTGCAATTCAATCTTATTACTGAGATATCGAAAATTGATGAATTAAAGACGTCAAGAGTCTAGACACCAAATGTAGTATTTTTAAAACTTTTATTCGATTAGATTTTGGAGTAAAATTAATTAGAAGCAAGAATATCCTTTCAATTCTATACTAACATTTATACTCAACTCTACTTACTCGGATAATAAAATCTATTAAATGTTACGAACATTAAGGAGATAAACATGTAAAAAAATAAAGAAAGTTCCAACATGGTCTACTCTTATAATTTTTGTTCAACGTTGTCTCAACTGTTTAGAGGCAAAGCGTTTGTTTATTCACCATCAATTAAAAGTTTATTAACTTTGTATAAAATAGCATAATATGCTAGCTACATGATAATATATTAAATGCTCTACTAGTACCGATATTTAGTGGAGTAACAGAATTATTAATCACAAAGTGGAAGAGGACACTGACTTCTGTAACACAGGGTAATAACCTAATTTTAACTAAATATAACTACTCTTTAAATGTCCCCTACTTCAATCAGACAAACATCGGAACTTTTGAACAGCTGGGCAGAATTTTTTCAAACGTAGCTAAAGACTTCAAATAGACAAAAAAATCAAGCTTATATCACGCCAATTTATTTTTAGGTGGTAAAATACTTTAATATACAACGTGTTACAGAAAGGTGTGGTCAAATTTAAGCGATGAATGGTATATAAGTATTTCACCCGCCGTAGTACCAAAAGAGAGGTAGAGGAGAGTTTATAGAGGTAATCTAATCAATCGTAATAAACGAGTGATATAATTATCTTGATGTTTTAGGATGTCTAGATTTTGATAACATCCGCTACATAAACATTCATTGTCAGTATGTAATGCAGTTAATTATGACCAGACGATTCTTTAACACGTTGTAGAGTTGCAATTATCTTCCACTTTAGGTTCCCAATAAACCCCAATCGCAGTGGGATCGGCGCGTAACGTATGTTACGCAAAGATTTCGCTTGTAGATTTTACGACCGGCTGTCTGCCTAAAGTCAACCCATCTGGGAAGAAAACACACCGAGACCCGATACAAATATTTATGAGTCATACAAACATTTCTCTTCGCAGCCAGCTACTCGCCCACTGCGCTACGGAGGTAGATAGAGTTGCAATAATATTTAGCTAAATTGAAGGTGTCGGAAAGAAAATACCTTCATTTCACAGAGCGAGCAAACGACGAGTTAATTACGTAGTTTTTCCACTCAACTCAAAATGGGAGTTTTCTCATTAAACACGGTAAATACATTCAGTTGGTTATTTTTCTCATTAAATACAGAAAATTCACTTACTTGGTCGTTTTAGCAGTCCGCTGCATTTAGCAGGAAATGCTATAATTGATCCAAGTCTTTGAAGTCACCTCTTTTTTATAACTAAGTGAGAACTACCACGTAGTTAGCGCTAAATCACCTAATGCTGTCTCTACTGCTCATCAATGCTCTTAACACCAGAATTATGGGCGCATTGCTGAACTTAAAGGAAAGGGATAAGGAAGGGCAGGGGGATTTGGACTGCCGGATATCTCCCTCACAGTAAGAAACTCAGTATCAAGCCGTTACTTTTCGTCGGTTTGCTGTCAAACGATGGTAAAATCCCAGTCAAACCGGCATAATCATGCTGTAGAAAAAATTGGCAATACCGTCTGCGCTTACCATCAAGCGAGCAACTTACTCATTTTGTCGTTCAAGCTAATATAAAAAAAATGCTAGTACTGTTATAGGTAGGGGAAATAATCAAAGCCACTATATATTTTACAAATCGTAAATGCCTCATGTTGCAAACAGGGGCGTACATGGGCGGTGGAGATCACTCACCATCAGGTGACCGACTTGCTCGTTTGCCGTCCTATGCTCTAAAATAAAAAAAAAACCAGGGCCCTATCAGTCTCTTCGTCTTGGCGCTACGACATCACAAACACATCATCATCAGCCACAGGACGTCCACTGATGAACATAGGCCTCCCCCAAAGATTTCCAGACCGACCTGTTGGAAGCGACCTAAATCCAGTGACTTTCTGCGACTTTTATCAGGTTATCTGTCAACCTTGTAGGCGGACGTCCAACGCTGCGCTTACCTGGCCACGTACTGGACGTGGCCTCCATTCCAGAACCTAGTACAAAATTACATTCCACAAACACATAATTTACCTAAAATAATTTACCTGTAATTTGGACCACTGTATCCTGCCTATGCATCTGCTAGCGTTCCTCCAGGCCAGCTTGGCACCAAACACCAGCTCCGTGGTAGTCAGCTGATATGTCCCGGTCCTCGCCACCTCTTCTTGCACTGCCATCCAGCGAGCCTCGTGAGCCGGTGTGTTAGCCCTATGAATAAAAGAGAACGAATAAGAACAAAATTCTAATGGAGAGATTTTTTTATCCTGGCTCGGTACAGTGACTACGCTACACCTGATGGTAAGTGTAGGGCAATCCAAGAATAGTGTCGACCAACGATAAACAATGTGTCCATCGTAGGTCGGCAAGATCATGCCGGCCTGCTAAAGGGCCAAGGGGGAGGGAAAGGAAAAAGGGATGGGGAAAGGATTAGGATCAGGGGGCAAGCCCCCTGGGGAGAACCGGATATACACTGGCTGACCCTGGAACGCGACCCACACAAGGTGTGCCACTATGGTAGGTTTTAGCACCAGTGTAAGGTGGTCGCTATCCGGTCGGATACAAGTATCCTCCCACCAGCAAAACCAGATTAACTTTAGGCCGGCATAATTTTGGCGAGCAATGAGACGGAAAGTCTTCGACGATACACCTTGCATGGAAAGAAAGATAGGCTATTTTAGCAGACATTAGGTGGTAGTTAATGTGGAGTATTTTTACAAGTAGAAGGTGGGCACCGCACTGTAGACGGTATATGTACCACCACGACTGTGCCAAAAGGATCTAATTGAATATGTTTTTTTTTATTTAATGACGAGACAAGCCAAGCGCTCGCCTGGTGGTAAGCAACACCACACAGGACTTTGAATTACAAAGCATGGTACCGAACTGCGCTCGTCATCCCGAGACATAAGATGTTAAGTCTCCTAATACCCAGTGATTTCACTGGCTTCAATGTCCTTCAAATTGAAACACAACAGTGCTTACACACTGTTGCTTGGCGGCAGAAATAGACAAAGCGGTGATACCAACCCAAACAGCCTCTCGCATACGAGGGACCTACCGCCTCATAACACCAGTAGTTTAACGAAATCCATACATTAATGTCCAGTTACATTTCTTCTAAGCCACAGTCTCGGCGTTTTTAATTTACTTTAAAGTTTTATTGCTCATCTCTTATTTCGTCTACATAAAAGTTTAACTGTACGTCCATAAAAATTATTCAAGTTTGGGTAAAGCAAAGGTTTTTCTGGGTCCTAAAAAGTACGAGTGGTAATCTCGCAAATAACTTTTTGTATTATAGAAATATTATGGAAAGATCACTGTTCTCGCAAGTTTATGCATACGCGTCCTCGGTGTACTGCGTTTATTTTTATCCTTTAAGTTTTAACCGGGGAAATTTTCTTTAACTTTTTAGTCATTACCTCTAAAGTAGATCTTTGACTTGAAATATTATTGCAGCATTTTTAATATAAACGCAACCTGAAATTGGTTTTGCAAGTGGATATTTTTCTGGTTTTAAATTGAAGTAAGTCTTGAATAAGTTGAGGAATAAATTATTCGTTTGATGAAGCATATAATTCCGCATATTGGTTTGAAGGAAATTGAAGCACTGACGCATTGACATTGAAATTACTGGGCATTATGAGAATTAACATACCATGCTGTGCTTCGTAATGCTAAGTTCTGCGTGGTGTTGCTTATGTTTATGGGCAGAAGTAGCGCTTACTATCAAGTGAGCGACTTGCTCGTCTCGTAGTTCAATAAAAAAAAGTTGTAAAATTGAATTTCTGTGTATTCATGAAGCCGTGAGTAAGAGCTGATAATGGAACATGCTAAGAAACAAGCACTTTTACATACATACATAATGCATTCACGCCTATATTTCCCAAAGGCTGAGGTAGAGCATTTTAGCTTATTTATTCTGCTTTTTATTTGTACAAGTACGTACTGACGCGTGTAACTCCCAAGGGGCAGATCCAGTAAATCGCGAAGAATGGTAAAGCCACGCTGTGGACAGTTTTGTCTACAGCATGAATGGGCCGGCTCGACCGGGTTGTTACCACTGTCTCACAGAAAACCGACATAAAGTGAAAGTGAAAGCTCATGTTTGCCGCTATTGATGAAAAAGAGACAAATGTTTTTTAAATAGTTTTGCCAAAAAGAGATGAATGCTTAAGGGCCGTCCGTGAGCAAACGACCTTGACTGTCTCGCGCCATACTGAATCGTGTACTCGGCGAGTGCAGAATATGCACGTATTTAGCGAATAATTGATTTAAAAAATCAGGTTTTGGTCTTTTCGAAAATTTAAAACGGGCAAAATATTCGTTATTAAATTGCCTATCTAGTGATGTTAATCTCATTTGATAACATTCTGTACTTTATAAGGAGACGCACGGAATCTTTGCATTTTTCCCATTTTTATGGTTCATTTATAACGACAATTTAAAAATATATATCAGCATTAACATGAATTTGAATCGAACAAAGTAAAGCTGACAGATTGTAAAAATATATTGTATATTTATTTAATCAATATTTATTTTAAGTAATGACTAGATAGCCTCTAAAAACCTCGATCGCGCGGTGTTTTGCTCACGGACGGCCCTTAACAGCGCCATCTGTTGACAGTATAATCAACTAATTTTTTGTATTGCATTTACTTATTTCTACTTTATTACGTAACGGACCATTATCAGTGCCAAGTATTCTACGTGTCACCTAATTATATAATAAACTAGCTTTTGCTCGCGGCTCCGCCCGCGTGAACAGCATTTTCTGGGATAAAAGTAGCCTGTAACCGTCACCAGAGTACCATCTGTCTCTGTAGAAAAAAATATCAAAATCGGTTCAGTGATTTAGACGTGAAAGCGTAATAAACAAACTCACGTTGGCATTCACTTTCACCCCCTTTTTCATCCCTTATTAAATAAAATTTCCCAAAATTCCTGAAATACGTATTTTTTATTTTTTTTACGTCAATAACCGAAATACAAAGTTTTGTTTATGTAACTTTCAAAATGACGGACTTTCATACAAACTATCATCCCCTATTTTGACCCCTTTGGGGTGGAGTTTTCTAAAATCCTTTCTTAGTGGGTGCCTACATAACAAAATGAATATACAGTCCGAATTTCATGCTTGTAGCCTTGATAGTTTGCGCTCGGCGATGATGAATCAGTCAGTCAGTCAGGACATGTTATTTTATAAGTATAGATTACCTACCAGAAAGAAATTCGTATAACTAACATACCTTATTTCTCATTTACTTACCTCCATCCCATGGTTGTCTGTAAGATATTGCCTTGAGCGATAAGACTGCCATACTTTGTTTCTGTGCCTTTTCTGTTTTGTTTTATTTCTCTGTATATATTTGTGTAAAAATTAACAATTTAGTAAATAAATAAATACCTTCGTATAGACGCGAAGTACTGTCCAAGGAAGTCCTTGGCATCGTTGAGAACCTCCTCAGGCTCTCTTGGCACGTCACCCCGCCCGGGGATGGCCATCAGGCTGCCAAGACACGCTTTCTCGTTGCATAATGCCGGCTGAGAACAATATTCATTTATTTAATTATAATACAAGTAAACTCTTAGCCTTAATTATTATTGAGGGCGTAGAAATAAGCCTTTGGGTATAGGCCAGATTTTGTGCTTGCGGGATAGTTTTGTACCCGACTGGATAATGACCACCTCTCGCCATAGTGACTCTTTTGTTTTCATTGAATGACGAGACGAGCAATGCGCTCGCCTGATGGTAAGCGCCATGCCCATAAACAGAAGCAACACCAACAACTTTGAATTACAAAGCACTGCATGGCACTGAACTGCGCTCGTCACCCCGAGACATAAGATGTTAAGTCTCATGATGCCCGGTAATTTCACTGGCTTCAATGTCCTTTGAACCGAAACACAACAGTGCTTACGCACTGTTGCTTGGCGGCAGAAATAGACAACGCGGTGGTACCAACCCAGACGGCCCCTCGCATACGCATATATTACTCTCGATGAGTACATAAGACTCGTTAACATAACCGATATCCATTCTAGAACATGTTTCCAGAACCACTAAACATGTTGCCTACATTACACTTGAAACATATTTTTGCAAGCCACAGTCCCTAACTATTCACATGCCCCCAACTCAAGTTTAGGGTCGTCTAATTAGTTAGTTTAGACATATTTTAATTAACTACTAAATTGCTTGTCGTATTTAGAGGATTTATTTCTATATAAGTTTACAAAGATAGTGATTATAAAAAATAAAACAAATTGCGCATATATTCGATATTGGAAATGTAATGTTATCTGGATTAAACGTAAGAAAAGTAAAAAATAAACACAGACAAACAAAGAGTTTATCGGTAGTCACCAGAATCATGCCGGCCTGTATAAATGCATCTTCCCTCTACAGAGAGGGAAGCAGCAAATCAAGGGGCCTGCGACAGGACAGGCGGATGACCGATGCAGGCACAATAATACAAGAATGTACCACTGTACTCGCCCCAACCAACCATCAAGTCATGTCGCAAGCCCCTCGGTAGAACCGGATATACACTGGCTGACCCTGGAACGCGACCCACACAAGGTGGGTCACTATGGCAGGTTTTAACACCAGTGTACGGTGTTCGCTATCCGGTCGGATTCGAATATACTCCCACCAGCAAAAAAGTGACATGATATGACCTGGGGATCGAACCCAAGAGCTCCGCTAGGAGTCGTACCGCGTACGCAATAATACTGCACCACCGAGGCGGTCGTGGTAAAAAATATAACAATTATGATATATTTTTTAAATAATTTGCCGATAATTGGGTAAGTTCAAACATTAATGTTCCTCTTTATGATTTCTTCGTCACCTTCCAAGGATGTATGATTTGCGACTATATTCGCGTTAAAAACGCAAAAGCGAGATTATTCATATAATAGTAAGTAAATATTTATATACGTGACTCCAATACTAACTCATTATGACTATGAGCATATACACTGAATGTACTTATTGCTTCGCTTATGTAAAATATAAAATCCTTGAACCCATGATGATGGATACTTGAAGTATGTCCATACTTGTAGTATTTATGAGTGGGAGAGCCACGCTGTAGACAGTTTTGTCTACACCATTAATGGGCCGGCTCGACCGGTCGTTGCCACTGTCTCACAGAAAACCGAGGTAGCGGCTTGCTGCTGCGTTTCGAACGATGAGTGAAATATCCAGAGACCCAAGTCCCCTTCCCCTTCCCAATCCTTTAATTATCCCTTCCTTTTAAGGTCGGCAACTCGCCTTTGATTCTTCTAGTATTGTAGATTGGCAGTGGAGATCACTTACTATCAGAAAAAAAATTGTATATTACCCAATACTTAATGGTGTAAATATTTTTAGTAATAGGTGTAATTTTTTATATTTTTTTATTACAAGTTTGAATGACGAGACTAGTAGGTCGCTCGCTTTATCGTAAGCATCACGCTTGCGTATACAGAAGTAATACCATACAGAACTGTGAATTTCAAAGCACTCCATGACACTAAACTGCGCTCGTCATTATCAACCTAGACGGTCTCTTGCATACGAGAAATCAACCACCTAGTGGGTATATACCTAGTATACAAAACCAGCCATGTATACAAGTTAAATTACTATTGGTCACGTTTTAACGAAACTGCAGTACTGGTCCCAAGGGCCTGTGCCATTATACCTGGGGCACGATCCGGCAGAAGATTCAAATAGAGCTGCCTTGACGTATTAGAGGGAAACATGAAAGCCTATGACTGCAGAGGACCGCTGAAGTGGAAGCGTCTAAGTAGAAAGACGAACCCTGGTAATGAGTCATGATAACGCCAAACAGAAAGAAAAATACTCAATATTGTAAGTTGTTTTAGCTGCTATTCGCTTTAAGCATGCGAATTTGAAGATCTAAGATTCAGAGAAAAATTTAATTGACATAAGACTTAAGCTATTTGCTGGTGGGAGGATACTTGTATCCGACCGGATAGCGACCACCGTACACTGATGCTAAAACCTGCCATAGTGGCCCACCTTGTGTGGGTCGCGTTCCAGGGTCAGCCAGTGTATATCCGGTTCTCCCCAGGGGGCTTGCCCCCTGATCCTCACCCTTTTCCCATCCCTTTTCCTTCCCCTCCCTCTTGGCCCTTTGGTAGGCCGGCATGATCTTGCCGACCAACGATGGACACATTGTTTACCGTTGGTTGACAATATTCTTGGATTGCGCTACACTTACCATCAGGTGTAGCGTAGTCACATTGTCGAGCCAGGATAAAAAAAAAAAAAAAAAAAAAAAGTGAAATAGCCCATTCTTCGTTTCTTCTCTATATTTTGTATCGGGACACTTCTATAAGTTTTGTGTTAAAATGTATTGAACGGGCGCCACGTCTATACTCCCTCGTAGCTATACACCTCTTCTATGACCCTCGTCTACACGTCAGATTGAAGTTTAGTAAGACTGACCTGTCACGTGCAGAGTAAAATATTGAGGATTAGCGTTTGATCGCGGCACCGCTCTCGTGAATGTCTTTTTGCGGGATATTAATAGCCTATATCCTAATGCAGGATAAGGTGTACCTGTGTTCCAAATTAGAATCAAATCCGTTTAGTTGTAAGGCGTGATGAATTAAAGAGACAAACTCACTGACGTATAAAATCACAAACTTTAAAATGTCACATTTATACTATTTAGTACAAGATCCCGGGGAACATTGACCTTCACCCATCTGTTTACCGGATCAAAATAACATTTTAGGGTATAAAATGTGTTGCTGAACACATACCAATAGGGTTGCCTAAAAAAATATGGTCAAGGATATGATTAAATACCATTTAAAAAAAAAAAAAAAATCCCTGACTTGCTTCCCAAAAAAATTTAACCTTCAATGAAAAGTGTACAATGTATACTATCTGCAAAAAATAGGTTGCCTACCTTTTTCTGGCCACTACTACCTGGTTGCCGTGTGCAAACAGGTAACTAAAAAGTGGTAATTGCGCTCATCTAGCTCCTAGCTTTTGCAGGTAGTGTACATTGTAGGTTTTCATTGAAGGTTCATTTATTTGGTGAGCAAGTCAGTGAAATAATATCTTCTTGTTTTTTTTTTTAATTCGCAAAACCTATCCTTGACCATATTTTTTTAGGCAACCCTATTGGTATGTGTTCAGCAACACCTTTTATACCCTAAAATATTATTTTCATCCGGTAAACAGATAGGTGAAGGTCAATGTTCCGCGGGATCTTAGACCAATTAGGATGTTCGTAAATTATTTCGCATTGCAGTTTTTAAAAATGTCTTTTAAACGATAAATATCTCCAAAACACCATTCATTATTTGGATCTTGGAGTGATTGGAATCTGCACTTTGAAGTACAGATTACCGGTATGCTAATGAACTTGCATTACTTAAGGCCCTCCTCAATATTTGTTTAGATTTGCTCACTGGCAGTAAATTTTAGATACATTTTGTATGGAAGATCAGTCAAAACACTTTTGATAGTGAGCAAATCAATCTGTAAGTTAAGATAGGGAACGACCATTATTGACTGATAATAATGTCGCGTTTAATGAATAAATTAAACATATCATAACATAAACACTTTATAATTAGCTTAACAGGTGCAAATCAAATATAAAACAAACTGCGTAAAGTTATTCTGCTTTGCGCCAGGTAATTTCAAGATGTTGAATTTCTAATTCGCAATTTTCCGTTAATAACCTTTGTGGTAATTTCTTCTGTAAATGTTACGTTACAAGCGACGTAAATTTATTCTTATTTAATGTGTAACTTCGTACCTCTTTAACTTTGAAACTTAACACATTTTGTGTCTTGACATCATTTATTGTACTTCTCCACACGTTAATTTACAACAAACTTTGTTTTTATTTCTTTTGACCCCAGATTAAAAGTCAAAATATTTTTTCAATGTATTTTTTTTTATTTTTCTTGTGGTTTTATGTTTTTTTTTTATGGCATAGATCGGCAAACGAGCAAGTGGGTCACCTGATGGTAAGTGATCTGCACCGCCCATGTATGCCCATAATATCAGAAGAATTATGGAAAAGAAAGAATGTTGCCGACCATAAAGGAAAGGGATAATGAGGGATTGGGAAGGGGAGGGGTATTTGGGCTTCCGGATATCTCACTCACCGTACGAAATGCAGCAGCAAGCCGCTACTTTATGTCGGTTTTCTGTGAGACAGTGGTAATGACCCGGTTGAGCCGGCCCAATCATGCTGTAGACAAAACTGTCTACAGCTTGGCTCTACCACTCACAAAACCACTTGGGTTGGTACCACCGCTTTGTCTATTTCTGCCGTCAAGCAACAGTGTGTAAGCACTGTTGTGTTTTAGTTTGATGGACATGGCATCATGAGACTTAACATTTTATGTCTCGGGGTGACGAGCGCAGTTCAGTGTCATGCAGTGCTTTGTAATTCAAAGTTTGTATGGTGTTGCTTCTGTTATGGGCAAGCGTGGCGCTTACCATCAGGCGAGCGCCTTACTCATCTCGTCGATCAATCACATAAAAAAAATACAGAGAATGAAACATAATATTAATACAAAGTATTATCGGCATAGACTATATGAATTTTTAAATGAAACACTACACTCCCATCTAAGGGAGGCACTTCATTTGATAGACTTCAAATGAGCGCTACCTACTTAAGATTACCCACGTTCCTTGGAATCTATGTGTCATTAAATCTGATAAACGATGTATATTCCTTTTTATTTTATAACAACAGTAACCTACATTTCCACAGCCTGCTCAACATTTACGTGATGTGGCATAATGAAATAGCTTGGAAATTTTAAAATACCTCCACAAAGCAGTAAGTAAGGCGCCGCGACGTCTAGTAATAATTATGTACACCTGAACAGACGGGTTTATTCATAAAAATAAAAACCGTGTTAAAACAATTTAAACTTCTAATGATTTCTTACGATTACGCGCATGTTACACATTGAAATAAAACTAATTTAAACGGATTTTATCGCGGTTTTTTTATTTTAATTTTGTTCCCGACGTTTCGAAAGCTTTTCAGCCTTCGTGGTCACGGGGTGGACTGACCACGATGGCTAAAAAGCTTCCAAAATTGCGACCAAAATTAAAATAAAAAAACCGCAATAAAATCCGTTTAAATTAGTTTTATTTCAATTGAAACTCCTTATTCATTGTGTGCATGGTAGACTAAATGCTGTAAAAATATGTATATCCCTAAAGTGTGTCTACATTTGTGTTATATTAATGCACCGACACTCCGTTATTGTGACAAATAAGTGTGGACGGTTCTCATATATTGTGACCTAATGTCACCTGATGAAACTAATTAATATTTTGCCGGGCTATGTCATGACTAGAATACAAATAAAGCGTAAACATATACGTGGATAGCCATAGACTCTTAGTCCGATAAAATGCCACAATTTGCATGTACTTTTAGACCAAAAATCAACAGAAATTGCAATCAACCCTTCTAAAATACACGTAATATTTAAGTAAATAAATATTGCTTTAATCTATCTGTATTCAAGACGAAAAACTTATCAAATAAAGAAAACATCACTTTTTTCTTTGCTGATATTCATATTCGCCCGCATAGCGACCACCGTACACATGGTGTTAAAACCTGACATAGCGGCCCAACACATGGTGTTAAAACCTGCCATAGTGACCCACACACCTTGTGTGGATCGCGTTCAAGAATCAGCCAGTGTATATCCGGTTCTCCTGAAGGGCTTGCGATATGACTAGTTGGTTGGGGTGATTTTAGAGGTACATCCTTCTATTTCTGTGCCTGCATCGGTCATCCGCCTGTCCTGTCGCAGGCCCCTCGATTTGCTTCTTCTCTCTTCAGAATGTGAACAAGCATTTCCATAGATCGGCATGATTTCGATGTCAATTTTTTGTGAATTTTTTATCGGTGGTCACAATTTTTTTGGGCTGCACTGCGCTTACCATCAGGTGTAGTGCAGTCACTTTTCCGTGCTGGGTTAAAAAAAAATGTAAAAATGCAATGCTAAATTGCTCAAATCGAATTTTAAAAAAATATATAACATAATCTGACCCGCTTACTACATAGAGGCAAAGTTTTGGGCCCAGTAACTTCGGCCCGCCTTGAGGCGGTTACACGCAAACTTCCCGAAGTTCTTCGCAACGAGAAAATGCGAAATAAATATTCATTTTTACGGATGCACGAGTTGGTTATAAAGTTTAAAATTCTCGAAGTTTCACTTTGTGTCTATGATATTATGTGTTAGAATAAGTAATCGTTTTACTTAGTGGTAGGTCCTTCCTATGCGAGACGCCGTTTGGGTTGTAAACACCGCTTTGTCTATATCGGCCGTCAAGCAACATGTAAGCACTGTTGTTTCGCTTTGAACGAATTTAATGAGCATTATGACACTGCTTCGGTGGCGCATTTATATTGTGCACGCGGTACGACTGCTATGCTGCGGTCTCACGTTCGATCCCCAGGTCGGGTAAGAGTGATATTGGGTTTATATTGGGTGATATTGTGCGAAATGGATTTTATTGCTATAAAAAGCATTGTGGCAGATTTTCTATACAAAATGTGTAAAAAATTTACTACCAGTAAACAAATCAGTAAACAGAATATTACGATCGGCACTTAGTGTAGTCAAGCTTGAAGTATGTTTGATCTTACAACTCTGTGTTGATAAATATTGTTTCATGGATCTGTAACCTACATGTAAGTTGCATTTGTAATCCTTAAAATCATTATGATGACTTATTAAATAAAATAAATAATTAGTTTGCCTGCACGCAATAATCTAAACATAACTATATAATGTGAAATATGTTTGTGAGTTTATAAATTTGGATGTTTGTTAATCAATCCTAATGGATTTGGATGGAATTTGACACACATGTAGGACCTCGACCTGGATTAGAAGATAGGGTACTTTTATTCCGAAAAAGGACATTCAATCCGGGCGTAGTAGTTAGCAAAATCTAGTACTTTGTAAATTGTTGAAAAAAAAAGAAGTGTGTGTGCAATTCACACACGGCAGAAGTGAAACTTCAGAAAAGTAGCCTACAAGAGAATGAGATAAAAAAAGAGTATCAGTGGTATTAGGATAATTAAAAGGTTTATTATTTTTATAATACTTTTACCAAGCTAAAAAATTATTTTAAATTTTAATGCGAAATATTACATATTTTCATATATTTACATATGTACTTGAGATCTTGTTTCTTTCCAACCTCTTTAGTGACCAACCTTTTTCGTTTCATCAAATTTTCAAATCACAACGATTCTAAAGAAGTTTCACTTCAAAAAATCAGTTTTAATTCAACAACTTATGAAAAGACCATAATTTTTCTACGCCGTTTAAAAATGACTACATAACACGTGAAAATCACCGCTACCCCATTTAGATAAGCGGTTTGTTTTCAATATCTACATTTCAATCCTCAACAGTTGTAGCTTTGTTTGTTTTTTACCTGTAATAGCCGATAATATGGCCATTCGTTTATGAGCTCACACCGTTAAATGGTCGGAACGTACCTTACCTAAGGCAATAAAATCAGAAACGCTGCCGCCGCTCGACTCGCCGTATCTATGTACTGGGTATAGCGTACTGCTGGATAAGAACTTTATATGTGATTATAATGCAGCGCAGTTTTGACTCGACTATTAACTGTTAAGATTCGAAAATATTAGGCTTGATTGCACCATCTTACTTTAGCAATTACAAAATGTTAAAGTACCGGTTAAGCAAAAAATTATTTGCACCATTTGACAACTGTTAGATTACGTTATAAATTTAGCTGTTAACTATAACCACCCAAGATTCGCTGGTTAAAGGTATTGTTGAAGCTAAATATCTTTCAGATAGTTCAATTATAACCTCCAAACTGATATATCTCCTAAAGCGTCTGTGCTCCAAATCAGTATCATGTCCCTGCTTCTAGAATTAATCGAGGAATCTAGTAGTATCGGAATACGATGGTGCAACACATTCCGTAGTCAATTTTAAAGTCAGCGTTACTGCTATCGTCAAATTTGTAATAAACCTTAACTACAACTGCTATTATGGTGCAATCTAGCCTTAGATTGTAAAATTAATTTTATTTAAATCAATAAAAATAAATTCAACCAACTGCCACACACACAGTACTGGCTCCACACTAGGTTAAACCTGTATCGTAGGTACCAAGAACTACGATGTGCCTGCGATCTATTCCGTAGATAGCATTTTCCTCGAAATTAACTCTTAAGACCCAAAAGGTTTTGAGCAATATCATCAGGGGAGTAAAGCCGCGAATAACCCTACTATTAAACTTCATTTGACCTCAAAACAAAAAAAATAGCAAATATTGAAACAAATATTAGCGATTTCATTTTAAAAATATTTTTCCAATATTATAAATAGTAGTGGGCTTATCTTTTTATAAGCAATTCATTCAATGTTAAACTATTCAGCTAATTTTGTTCTTTGGCATAAAGACAACTCAAAGTATGAAGAAGGATGTCCGATTGTTCCACCTCCAGAAAATACAGATGTCCAAAAATACTCGACGGGCAAAAAGTAAAACAGATTATCAAATCATCATCATCATCATCATCATCAGCCACAAGACGTCCACTGCTGAACATAGGCCTCCCCCAAAGATTTCCAGACCGACCTGTTGGAAGCGGCCTGCATCCAGCGACATCCTGCGACCTTTATCAGGTCGTCGTCGATTATCAAATATCAAAACAATATTCGAGAAATGATTAAACAGTGTAAGTATCCCATGTTTAAATTCTTCATATTAATTACGGTTTTCACCGATCCAGATTTCACTTACTCTATGTATTTACAAAGTTGGCGCGTGCTTGAACCATCTGTAAATACGTGTAAGTATACAATGTTCGAGCTTATTTACATTCATAAGTGTAGTTTACATTATACATTATATTTATTTGTATTTATATTATATTATTGTGGGTTTCGCATGGGTTATTAACAATATTATGATTGCGACTTATTTACTTGGGCTTTTTATATCTGAAGTATTTTAGGTAATCACGTGACTTGGGTAATTATATAATCTCCTAATAATATATTTGTAAATTTTATTTATTTATTATTTAGAAATAAAATAAATTAAATGTGTAAAGGCTGACTTAATGTCAAAGGTATTCTGTCCCAGCTACCTGTAGATAATTTAAAAAAATAAACTAACAGGAAAGAAGTAAACAAGATAATAATAAGAAACCTTCTTATGTAATTATGATACAATATTATTTACATAAACACACACAGAAAATATATTATATATACAACACACATTAATACATAAATATATAGATATAGATATAGTGGGAATTCACTAAAGTTGTAATTCTGCTGCACCATCAGCCAAAAGTGTCCGAACTTTAAATTTGAAGTTAACCGGTTGGTAGATGTCTTAATTTCGAATGGGAGTTCATTGAAAACCATTATAGATTAGACAGTAAGAGTAATGAATGAAGTTAGAATTGTAAGGGATTCTATTAAATTATAAAATTTACATCGTCATCCCTATTGCATCATTTAATTATTTGATAATAATAAAACATTCATCGTATGTTTAACCCTTAACAAACTACACACCACGGTAGAATTTTTAAGAAATATCATGTGGTTATATTATTTCTCAGAAGACATTTATAATAAAATATTTTACTTACCACACGCGGACACGTAGTATCGTAAAGACGATCGTATAAATACTCTCTAGATTCATAATTCTTCAACACTTTCGGCCTGATAACTCTACGAACCGGTTTCTTGACTTCTTCCACTTTGACGCAGCAGGCGGGGACCTTTTTCCCATTCTGCACACCTGACTCATTCCCATTTGGAACAGTAGCATCGACTTTCCCATTTACAACAGTACATTCAATATTTCCATTTTGAACAGTAGTCCCAACATTGCCATTTTGAACAGCAGGCTCAACTTTCCCATTTGAAATAGGATCAGTCCCAACGAACGATACTGGGCACTTAGCTGCCGAACCCATCAACTCATTGATGAGCTCTGCATTATGTACTGGGGATATAGCGTCCAAAGAATCGGTAATAATTGTTTCTGAGTTTTGAATGACACCAGGGGCCATTGTATTCAATATAGTTTGTTTTTAGTTTTCTATGCGAGACAAAGAATTGTTTAATGAGGCACAGGCGTCCTCGCGGGCGCACTAATCAGCAATAGGTGTTTCTCATGTATTTATAAGCGTTTTATCTAACAAACCGAACTGAGACGCGTCAGTTTTTAATATTTGTTAAGCTTTAGCAGCTGACTACTGACGTCCGATAAAGCAAAGGCCTACGGTTCTATTTATTTGTAGGCCGTATGTTACATATTGTGCTATGGGTAAAACATCTATACAGCTATTGGTGTGTGATATTTGTGATTTTACATATATGTTTTAATAAATCATTGTGTGTACTACTGAGGAAATACTTGAGATTATTATCGATTGTTTAATCGTTTATAGGTAAGTTTACAAAAGCCACATATAATATTTTCTCGTTTGCACCATGTACATTTTTTAAGATAATTACTGCAATGGTGACATATTTATTTTTACAGTTTCATTGTATTTTGAGTGTTTGCTCTGTTACTGTTAGCGCCCTCTATTAATCCCTTTTGACGCTGTGTGTGCCTTTTAATTTTTTGGGCAGTTTTTTCTTGAATAATGTAAGAACGTAAGATGTTGTCAACTAGTAATCTCTATGTTGCATTAAAATTATTTTATCGATGTGTGGACTAGCGTATTGATTAATTCTATTATTTATAATGATAATTAATATAAATTAATAATCTAAAATTACTTTTAAGGCTTGATCGGTCGATAGATCGATTGTTCGATTAAAATCATCTTTTTCTGCTCACGTTACTACAGGGTCAAAAATATTTGAAATCTAGAACAATGTACGATTAGTTTTTCTCGCCTCACTTAGGTAATATGCAAAACAATATATCACATCTTAAGCAATGTCTCTGTGGCGCAGTTGTAATTCGTACGCGACACAACTGCTGTGCTGTAGTCTCGGGTTCGAACCCTGGGTCGGGTAAAGTCAGATTGGGTTTTCTACCACGAAATGTTCAATATATACCGGGAGTCTGGAATTGTGCCCGGAATGGTGATAGGCTCATCATGGGACGGAAATAAGCTCGGCAATCCAGAGTATACTTATGACCCCCCTGGACCGTCATCATCAACTGCGCCGAAGGAGGCCACCGCTGAGTTTCATGCCGGTATAGCAACGTAGGGTATATGGTTAGGGACCCCATCAATCGACAACTAGCTCGGAAGGCTAGTGAGTCCGGCTTAACCACCTATGCTCCCCTGAGGCTGAAAAGGTATCCATAAATAGGATTTTCCCCGCGGGAAAAAAAGAAAACAACGATGTGTACCTACTTGGACCGTCTGTCGCGTAGGATAGACCTACCATCGAGTAAATTAGCTTCAATCCGTTGTAAATACTCTGTATAAAAGTTGGTGATTCATTCGATTTCCTCTATAACAAATAATATTAAATAATCATGTTTTTTAAGGAAAATGTTGTTCGATATTATGAGGATAACACAACTATATTATCAAATTGTTTTAAGGAATACAAAACCGCATTTATTAAGAATTTAAATAAAATAATTAAAAAAAAAAAAAACAATCAATTCTTAACGCGTATACAAACTGCTTAGGGACATTATAACGTTTGTGATAAGGTTGAATTTCGGTACACACTACGATAATAATCTTTAGTTACATAATACAGAATTGATCAAAGAGCATACATGCAGTAGCAGTTTACTTGTTTTTTTTTGTTTTCGCGGAGAAAACTAATCTATCGCTATCACTGGAGGGAGGCGGGATGTTTATTTTAGACTCACTGCTCTTACAACCCAGCTTAGTCACCCAGGGAGAGATAGAAAACATCCAGACAAACGCTGGGCCCCGTCGCTAATACTATAAACGGTACATCGGCAATACCAACAACAACCCAGCGGAGGCCATCTTCGGCTCATTAGAGAAGGCCCCAGGTTCCTAAGGCGAATAGCGCCCCGGTTTCAGCCGGGACCGCTCCAGCTCGATGCCGCCTTCCGGCCCATCTCCATATGTGGGGGGACTCAGAAGCCCCCATGCTCCAAGCACGCAACGTCAACAGCAGCGACAAGGCCAACCACCCGTGCTGCCGTCCCAATCAGGTTTGCACGTACAAGGGTACAAAGGGCGCTAGATAGGCCCGCGCTGCGCACCTATGACCATACTATAGCCCTTATTAGTCGCCTCTTAAGACAGGCAGAGGACACCGTGGTAAAATTGTCGAATACCTCCCAATTTACAGGACGGAGCCATTCATGCATAACTCGAAACCGAACGTAAAATCTCGATGTATTATAAAATTAATTAAACTAATATTGGTACTTGAAAATATTATTTAATTTATTAGTTGATTATTTGCATGATAATATTATTGAAATAAAACTAATTTAAACAGATTTTATCGTGGATTTTTATTTCAGTTTTGGCCCCTCCGTTCGAAAGCTTTTCAGCCTTCGTTGTCACGGGGTGGACTGAGGTGTAGGTTGTCCCGAAATGTTAAACCGCAATAAAATCCGTTTAAATTAGTTTTATTTCAGTGTGTAACCTTGACGTAAAAGTATGTAATCATTTTAATAATATTCGTCAAATATTTTTTAATGACTATGGGCTTATGATTATTCCACCTGTCGCGCGCGATCGTGTTTGGACGCGTAACCGATGACAAATCGTGGAGGACAATAACCTCGAATATTGTAACGTGTGCGAACTGTACCTATTTAAGGAACTGTTGGCGTTTTTAAGACATGTGTTGGACTACATGAATGAGGATAGTATACACCAATTATGCACTACATTTTTTTCGGAAGAGGAGATAATATCAGCTAAGACACAGTTATTGGAATCGCTGCCCAATGCGAAAAAGATGTCTAATCGAAGGAGACGGGGCAACAAGAAAAGGTCAAAAAACTTAGAAACCATAATCAGTCTTTTGAAGAACACAAAATTAAATGAGGAGCTGTTTTCGTCGCAAAAGACCTATATAAACTCCCACCAGTAACTTTTGACCATATGGATGTGACCCGTCTTTTAAAGGATATATTACGTCTTCAAAAGAAATTAAGTATGCTGGAGAAAAAGTTTGTAATAACAGAGAACTATTAATTATTAGTAGAAGTAGATAATATGAAACACGCCTCGATAATAGATCACTTTTCTTCTCGTGTAAACATAAACAGAAGGAAAAGGTGGCAAATATCCACCTTTCACACGAATCAATATTCGATAAGCGGTCCAGTTACCTGCGCGCAAGCAACGGGCCTTACCCTACTAGCAACAAACAACTCACCTTGGTGCCACTGAGCAGTACCAGTATATCGAATGTGATGATTTCTTATATTTACGCGAATATTACACATTGAAATAAAACTAATTTAAACGAATTTTATCGCAGTTTTTTATTTAATTTTGGTCCCGACGTTTCGAAAGCTTTTCAGCCTTCGTGGTCACGGGGTGGACCCCACCCGTTTAGTCCGTGCAGTCCACCCCATGACCACGAAGGCTGAAAAGAACATACAGGAAATCTATGGATCAGCTATACTAAAAGATCGGTAGATGCTCTACGCGTCCAATACAATCATCATCATCAGCCACAAGAGGTCCACTGCTGAACATAGGCCTACCCCATAGATTTCCAGACCGACCTGTTAGAAGCGGCCTCCATCCAGCTACCACGGTTGATTCGAACGAAGAGTACTTTTTCCAGGTCATAAGTTTCATTTCTTACGTGTATACACTAGTACACGCACACATTTTTTTACACAAACAGCCTCCGTGACTAATCGTAGCCTGAGAAGCAAGAGGCCGCGGGTTTGATTTTCGCACCAAGACAAGGGCGCATTGCCGACTTTAAAAGAAATGAATAATTAAGGGATTGGGCTTCCGGATATCTTACTCATCGGACTTAACGCAGCAATAATCCGGTACTTTACGCCAGTTTTCTATGAGACAGTGGTAACGACCCGGCCAAGCCATCTTTTCGTGGGCAAAGCGATTTATTACTGCCTATACGAGCTGTACACAAAACTACTCTGTCTGCACTCTGCGTGGCTCTACCGCTCAAGTATTTTTTTTATTTAAGTAATTCTTGAATTTTATAATGGTATATATGTGTAGTATGTATATGTATATATTATGCATATATGTTTATATATTCACTTGTTGTTTGTATGTTATGATTATATGTATTTCGCTTTATTTTGTAAATATCCTTGTTTATTTGTTGAGTGGTAGAGCCACGCTGTAGACAGTTTTGTCTACAGCATGAATGGGCTGGCTCGACCGGGTCGTTACCACTGTCTCACAGAAAACCGACGTAAAGTAGCGGCTTGCTGCTGCGTTTCGTATAGTGAGTGAGATATCCGGAAGCCCAAATCCTCTCCCCTTCCCAATCACTAATTATCCCTTTCCTTTAAGGTCGGCAACGCGCCCATGATGCTTCTGATGGTGGGCGTACATGGGCGGTGGAGATCACTTACCATCGGGTGACCCACTTGCTCGTGATGATGATATAAAAAATGATATAAAAAAAAAACTTGATGCACCTACCTTGTATATCTCTGCACTATCCTAAGGTTGACTGGTAGAGAATGCCTGTTGCATTAAGTCCGCCTGTATACATATTTTGTATATGAAGTGCAAATAAATAAATTTTATAGAAAAAAAGCAGAACATTTTGTTCAAAAGCCCAAGTGTAGATAACTTAAGGTTGAGTAATACAGCGTACTAAAAAGGTTATCGCCATTTCACACACTACGGCCGACCCGTGCACCGTCCTCGATTCACAAAAGATTGAAAATCGATTCTCACTCGACTTCCTTGATACTTCTAGGTATTGGCAGAGTAATCAGAAGGCTAATTCTTGAAATTTAAAATGTACAAAATATAATTTCGATATAATCTAAGTGTGATAAATTATACAATTCTGTTAAAATATTAAAATCGAACGTGAGGTTTTATTAAACTGCTTGAAGCGTGACATTTTTGCAGATTATTTATTTTATTGCTTTTTGCTGATTGACTTTACGCTGTTAGCCTGACGCGAGTCGGCTTTTTACAGCTTCACCGGACTTTCGGGTGAGCGCTTTAGGCGCTCTCAACCCTTATATTTAAGTAACCTCGCTGAGGGCAGCCCTGTGGGCTGCCCTCAGCGAGCCTCAACCTCAGCCTCAACCTCGATTCAGGGCGATCACTGGGGGAGGGCCAGAGACATCTGCGATTGTTGGTTTGGGGATTTTAAATACTACTGCTACTACTACTACTCCTACTTGCTGGTAGGAAGATACTTGTACCCGACCGGATAGCGACCACCGTACACTGGTGCTAAAACCTGCTATAGTGGCCCACCTTGTGTGGATCGCGTTCCACGGTCAGCCAATGTATATCCGGTTCTCCCCAGGGGGCTTGCCCCCTGATCCTAACCCTTTTTCCTTCCCCTCCCTCTTGGCCCTTTGGCAGGCCGGCATGATCTTGCCGAGCTACGATGGACACATTGTTTGTCGTTGGTCGACACTATTCTTGGATTGCGCTACACTTACCATCAGGTGTAACGTAGTCACTTTGCCGAGCCAGGATAAAGAAAGAAAAAAAATACTATTGGTCATCATCGGCTCGCGGGCCGATACTAGGGTCAGGGTTGCGGGGGGATTTTATTGCTATGCGACTGCATCCTATGCTCGAATGACACTTCTGTGTCCGACCATTCCCGAAACATTATACGTATAGACGATATGTCTAATTGTGTGTTTTTATCATCTTAGTCAAAAATAGTATTTTATATAAAAAAAAATATTTTATTCGTGAGTTACCGAGGTACTATTTGAAAAACTTTTTAACAAAATATAAGCAAAACCGATTCAAAAATAAATAATATAATTAACATACACTATCGACTCAAAATTGTTTAGTTTTAATTATCTAGTATTGGTTTGTTTAAAAAGTATTTTTATTATTTTTAGTGAAAAAATTATCAAAATCAGTGCATTAATGACGAAGGTTGAGATTTTATCTGTATTTCTTCTTAAAATTTAAATGGGACCAACTTATAAATTTATCCACTATCCCGACGACCTAGGGAGATTCGTTTCACTCATTCGCCCTAGTTAGGACCCCTTACTCTTTTTACTTCCTGTTTCTATTACACCCAAGAAATTGGACTCGAGAGATCGTAAAACGAAATGGCGACTTCGGTAATCGCAAAGGGTCACAATTCTTTAATCCGTAGTACTTGCGATCATCAGTTTTTGCTTCAACTTTATTATTTATTTATTGACTATTTATTTATTTGACAACCTCCGTGGCGCAGCAGGCGAGTAGCCGGCTGTGAAGGGAGAGGCCGCGGAATCGATGCCCGCACCGAGACAAATATTTGTGAGATCTGGGTCTGGGTGTTGTGAGACCGAAAGTCTCTCGTAGTTCCTGATCCCCATGACACAAGACTCGTATCTTACTGTGGGGTCAGTGCTATGTATGTGACTGTTGGTTGTATTTATTTATTTTATAAAATCTTTGAAATAACAATAGCTCAGCGGGGAGTGGTACGGACTGTCGAGACGAAACCCGCAGGTTCAAGGCCAGCCCCAAAAACATGCACCTCAATAATCGAACAAGCAAATAAAATAAAATCTTTTTTTACTCTGAATGATGAGACGAGCAGGTCGCTTGCCTGATGGTAAGCACCATGTTTTACCCATAAACAAAACCACAGCCCTCAGAACTACCACAAAAAAGTTTGAACTTTAAAGCACTACATGGAATTGAAATAGGTCGTCACCCTGAGACATAAGATGTTAACTCTCATAATGCCCAATAATTTCACTACTCCAATCCTTCAAACCAAAAAACAACACACAAAGTCCAGTAACGGTATTCATCAACACAGACACAGATTCATCAATTTTTTGTTTGGTAGAGCCACGCTGTAGACAGTTTTGTCTACAGCATGAATGGGCTGGCTCGACCGGGTCGTTACCACTGTCTCACAGAAAACCGACGTAAAGTAGCGGCTCGCTGCTGCGTTTCGTACGGTGAGTGAGATAACCGGAAGCCCAAATCCCCTCCCTTTCCCAATCCCTAATTATCCCTTTCCTTTAAGGTCGGTAACGCGCCGATGATTCATCTGGTGATGGGCGTACATGGGCGGTGGAGATCACTTACCATCAGGCGACCCACTTGCTCGTTTGCCGGCCTTTGGTATAAAAAAAAACAAAGACGGATCGAACCCTCGCATACGAGGAACCAACCAACTTGTCTGGAGTCGGTCAATCAGTCTTTCAGCCAGCCCGTAGTGGCGCTAATTTACTTTTTAGTGAGACACGCAATGTTTTTTCAGGTCTGGCTGTTGTGGGACCGAAAGTCGCTCGCAGTTCATGGTACCCAAAACACAACATAATCGTATCTTATTATGGGGTCAGGGACACATTATCACAGTATTTAACGTTCCTACCAAGTTCGATGCACCTTTACATAAATTACCGTCAGACAAATAAATGTATATAATGATTACTCATATTGTTATCAGTTCTCCAAACATGGAGATATCAAGTCATGTGCCACCATTAACAATATTTGTACAAAGTCATGCATTTGCGTCCCCGAATGCGGAATCATTTTGTTTACCTCCACCGGCAACTTGTGTGATTTTACGTTTCTTTGTTGCTAATCATGTGACTAAGTTATCCTATGGTATTAAATGTGCAAACACTTTCTGATTTGTTGTTTTTGCCTCGTACACTGAGTAGTCACACGGTGCCATTTTAGTTGTTCAACTGACTTGAATCGTCAGAAGCTGTATGGTTTTTATTGATCCAGTTGATTGAATGTCTGTTCAAACGGGTCGTATCGCATGCTATTTAAGTTATTCAACTAAAATCGAACTATGAAAACCCGCTATTACAATGTGAAGTACTGTACGTCTAGACATAATTTCCGAGGCAGGTGTTAAAGCTATTATGGGTGTGTTTAGCGAAAATGGTCAGAGTTTTACAAAAGATTAAACAAATGAGGCGATATGCTTCTCAACCCCTCAATTATCCCTTTTTCAAAGGTCGGCATGCCGTCTATGATTCTGATGATATGTCTTGACGATTATGATGTGATGATGTATATATCTTATATTTTATTGGGACTGTCCTCTACTTAATATCAAGTCCAGTACAATCACTTGGCTGTGTCAGGATAAAAAAAGAAACAGGTAATGTAGCATGCGGTTAAAAAGTATAACTTGTCAGAATCATGCTACAAAAATAAACCAAAACACTTATCCACTTGTTTTAACCGAAACGCTGAATTTTCTTTTATAATGTGTGTTCTGAACAAGCAAAGAATTATTTCCACTATACTTACAATCTCAAAACCAAAAAGTAAATAAGATTTAGGGTCGGCAACGCGTCCACAATTCTTCTGGTCTTGTAGGCGTACATGATCGGTGGAGATCACTTACCATCAGGTGACCGACTTGCTCGTTTGCCGGCTTATGCTTAAATTAAATATACGCTTTGAAATAAATAAACGTTTTCCTCCAACAATATAAAATACTTGTAAAATAAAATAGTTTTGTCTTCTTCGCTCTAACCAAAATACTTTGTCTAATTCTGCAGAAATCATTAAAGATTTAATATCGATATTACTGAATAGTTTCAGTCAAAACACGTTTAAATTTTGACGAAATTAGGACCTATTATCGATAACTACTACTATTCTATCACCCAGCAACAGTGTGTAAGCGTTTCGATTTGAAGAACATTGATACCAATGAAATTACTGGCCATTATGAGACATCTTGTGTTTCGGGATGTCGAGCTCAGTCTAATGTCATGAGATGTTTGAAATTCAAAGTTCCTTGACTGTATAAGAGCAGGTATAACATTTACTGTCAGGTAATTAATTTTAGGTAAAAAGAGGGGTCTTACAAGTTTTAATTGGCAGTGTGCACATGTTTGTCTGCGTCTTCGTAGCGCCGAAATGAATGGACCGATTTATTTTATTTTATTTTATTTGAGTGGTAGCCACGCTGTAGACAAAACTGTCTACGTGTACGATGTGCCGGCTCGACCGGGTCGTTATCACTGTCGCACAGAAAACCGACGTAAAGTAACATCTTGCTGCTGCGATTCGTACGGTGAGTGAGATATCTAGAAGCCCAAATCCCCTCCCCTTCCCTTCCTTCCCTTTCCTTTAAGGTCGGCAACACGCCTGTGATTCTTCTCATATTGTGGGCGTCAATGGGCGGTGGAGACTTACCATCAAGTGACCCAGGCTCGTTTGCCGGCATATAGGTACAATAAAAAAAAATTGGCCATCCAACATCTACAAACAAAACTGTGTTCTTCATTTCTTCTCCAATTACAGGATATCTCTTCATACATTATAATAGATAGATACAGTCGTGGTAAGAGGAAGTTCTGAGAGATACTCTTGATGTTGGAAGTGAGATTAAAAAATATAATAATGATTTTATACGTATGTGAGAGTGAGTAGGTAATTATGAAGATATAAGAAAACATGAATAATGGATGGATAGCATAAAAACATTTTGAATGCGGTTATTTTATTCAAATGCTGGTTTAATCTACATGTTTCTTAGTAGTGTCTGAACAAAATCTATTTCGAAGTTTTTAATTAGTTAACGTAATCACTAAAGTTTTGTACTTGCAAGAGCAATGAATTTTACTATATTATTATAATTTTCTTGAGTATTTTAGATGTAGTGGGTGCTAAAACGTTTATCCACACTAATATTATAAAGAAGAAAGATTTTGTATATACCGAATAAACTTAAAAACTATTGGACCGATTTCAAAAATTATTTTGCCGTTAGAAAGCTACATAATCACTGAGTAACATAGGCTACTTTTTATCCCGAAAAAAGCGCGAAAAAGATCACGCGGGCGGAGCCGCGAGGAAAAACTAGTAATGTTATAAACAAGTGTAGTTCCTCAAATTATTGCGCTCGGGGAGTAAATTAATCAATCCGCTTTTAACTATTAAATAATTCGATCCATATTTACTCGATAACAGTGGGGAAATTATTATTACATTACGATAAATGCAATATTTTTGTCATGGACCTACAACAGTTATAAACGTGCACAGGATTAGATTAAAAACAGAAACACAACAACAAGAGAGAACGTCTAGGTTGGTACCACCGCTTTGTCTATTTCTGCCGCCATGCAACAGTGTGTACGCACTGTGGAATTTCGGTTTGAAGTACATTGAAATCAGTGAAATGACTGCGCATTATGAGACATAACATCTTATGTCTCGGAGTGACGAGCGCATTTCAGTTCCATACAGTGCTTTGTAATTCAAAGTTCTGTGTGGTGTTGCTTTTGTTTATGGGCAGGCGTGGCTTTACCATCAGACGAGCGCCTTCTTCGTCTCGCCATTTAATTATATAAAAAACAAACACCACATTTTTTTTTATTTATAAATAGTTTGTTTAGCAATACTATTATTTGTGTCATTAAATATAAAGAACATTTTTAAAGATATGGCCAACCAATTTTTTGAATTAGGGATGCAGCACGACTTAACGAAAATACTACCTATACACCACCACATCACACACAAAAGCCTTGGTAAAAATCAATTTTTATATCAATAAATAATATCACAAAATAATACAAACACGACACCGTGACAAACAATGAATTAATTTTGTCGATTCCGCCCTAAGTTCGTGTAGGGTTGGCAAAAACGCTGATTAAATTCTAAAATACTCGTAACACAATACGCTGTGTCGAGCGTCTCATTGTGCCAACGTTACAAAAACACATTAAGTAATATTGGAATACACAGATTAATTAATTCTTTGTATGAATCCACCTTTTATAGCGTAAATTAATTACACACTGATACATTGTATTTTAGGCTATTTATTACTTGGAAAGCGTAAACTGATTTGTCCAAATTAATACCGTACAAAAGAATAATTTTGTGAAAAATTACAATACATTTCAAAGGTTTGTGAAATATACCAACCCACATTAGATCAGAGTGGTGAAATAAGGCATATTCTCTCTCATTATTAGAAGAAGCCAGTGCCCAGTGTTAGATCATATATAATATAGAGCAGATATATTATATTATTGATTTAATGCAACAATATTAATATAGTAAACGAGTTATATCATTAATTTGTTTTTATTATAATGACTGCACAATATGTATTGATTATTACATTGATTATTTGATTAGTTTATATGTAAACTATATTAATTGAAAATTGAATTAGTATAATATCAATTATATTTGTGTATACTTTTGATATTAGCTTATTGTACACACTTAACTGCCCTTTCTTCTTCCTTCTTTCATCTCTATCCTATGGTTGCCTGTAAGACATTGCCCTGAGCGATAAGGCCGCCAATTGTACTTCTCATATTAGTTATATTTTAGTGTTCTGTCTTTTACTCCTTGTGTGCAATAAAGTTTAAATAAATAAATTGAAATTTAATCACATTTTTTACGCAGACTCTACAACTCTCCATTTTACAAGGCGAGAGCTCATAAATTCATCATGATTATGGACAAATAAAGACTGAGACTTTTCTTTACCGTCAAAATTACACTTATCGATATCTAAGTCTACATTTTAGATATTAAGTATATAATCCTATTTTTTTATCAGCAACGATGGCCTGATGAGAGCGATCTGTAGAATGGACTGCCATCAAGGATTTTTATATATTTTTTTATAACTCGATTTAGCTGTGAATGAAAACATCGTGCGCAAACCAGCGTACCTACCTTTATAATTTCGAAGTACTAAAAAGTGGCGGCTCCCCGCTTAGTGGGGAGTAGCCGTATGTGAAACGAGAGGCCGCAAGTTCGATCCACGTACCGATACAGATGTTTGTGTGAGTCACAAATATTCGTTTCGGGTCTGGGTAGTATGAGACCGAAAGTCCCCCGTAGTTCCTGATCTCACGTCATAAGACTCGTATCTTACTGTGAGGTCAGGGCTATGTGTGTGACTGTTGGGTGTATTTATTATTATTACAGTAGGCCGGCGTGCTACACACTATCTTACTTGAGATCATCGACTTATAAAAAAAGGGGGACACCACGTCCCATACATCGAAAGTGAAGTGACCCATAGTGTGCCAGAATGCTGTACGTATACGGGTCTCACGCACACACTCTCATCATAGTGCACCAGTTTCCGCCATTACGCGACACGACCGCCTTGTGTAACGTTCATTCCAACTTCGATTAAAAAAAATATAATAATGCCGACATGTGTCATAAAACATTATAAAAATAATTCGACATCGAAAAAGAAATATCAAGGAATTACTTATCACAGGTAACACATGAATTTATAATCACTTTTATAATGTTTTTGGTAAAATTATTTACGTAATATTCGGAACACAAAACGTCAACTACACGTGCATGTGTTGCCAGAAAATGAATGAGGTATTTTCCCCAAAGTGTAGGTATTTCGTTGTGATTAAGAACATTAGTTCAAAAATTACTAACCGACTTTAAAACAGGAGGAGGTTGTCAATTAAACATATATTTTATTTTTAATGTATGGACATAAATGTCCCCATCAAATATGGACCGATTTTGTTGAAATATGTTGATGTTCGATAAAGTTTGGGTACTATGCGGTCTAATAATATAATATGTAATATGCGGTCGGGTAATTTTTTATGTATTTTAACCGATTTCAAAAAAGGAGGATAGAGAAGAAGATTTCCCAATTTTTTAATATTATTTCGGGTTATACCAGGTCGAGTATCTTCCCAAAATCAGTGACAACCGGGGCGGAGTGCCCCCCCCCCCTCTAATCTTAGCTCGCTACTGCATATAGATATTGTTAAAGTCTGATAACGGAATATTGAGTAAAGATATTAAACTCCTCAAACAAACAAATAAATTAAAAAATAACTCGCCGAATTGAGAACCTCCTTTTGAAGTCTATCCGGCTTCATATCATTATGATTACCAAAACATAAAAATTATCTTCAGAAATTCATTGGTAAGTAAATAATATCATTAATTTCTAGACGTATTTTGGATTCAGTAAAATTTTTGTTTCGGGGCAGCGGCACAAGTCACGACTTTCTTATTTTTCAGTGCTTTTTTTATTAACTAATGAGGCTTTATTTTCACAAATTAATAAGCTTGAAATCCAAAAGGCCTACATTTGCGAAAATACAGTCATGAGGCTTATAAAAGCAAAAATTATAATATCTAATGAAAACTACATTCGTACATATTATCTAAAATATTGGATTCTTTTATAGCGAATAATAATATTTTTTTCAATTTGGAATTAAAACACACTCTGGCAGGCGCCGAAAATAAGATCGATTTAATTAAATGTATTTTACAAAAATATTTAAGCATTCATTTTCATCACATTTCAAAATTAGAAAGTATTGAGCGGTCCGTCCAAAGTAAGAGGCATGTATATAGAAAATTAAACCATTTTAAAGGCTTTTAACTTATTTTTTGTATTTTTTCATATACCTACCCCATTATTACACGAAACAATTAATTGTTTGAACTAAGTACTTAATTACCATCTACATACTTTATTCCAATAAACACGGGCCGAATATAATACCTCCTCTTAGGAGTTGGTTAAAACTGGGGAAAATTTTCATTTATCTGGTATCCCTCAACTTTCACACACATATATCATAAACCTGCATCACTGACGATATTAGTAGCGTTCTATCCTCCTTTTTTTATATATCGATGCTTGAGATACTAAGATCGCAAAAGAAATTAACTCGAGTATCCTTAACCTTAATGACGAAAGGAGTAGCCCACTCACCTGAATGGTAAACATAGACAGGCAAACGAGCAAGATGAGTCACCTAATGGTAAGTGATCTCCACCGCCCATGTACGGCTACAATACTAGAAGAATCATAGGCGCGTTAACGACCTTAAAGGGAAGGGATAATTAAGAGGGCGCATAAAGCTAGCAAAATTTCAGCCGCACGTCCTGCATCACCCGCATGTCAACGTCGTATATGCCAAATGCTTTTTATTTTAAAATCTCATAATATACAAAATATTTTTGAAATCAAAAAAGCCACTCTCTGAATCATACGTAAATGGTATTATTCATCTAATTTTCGACTTAAAAATATGCACCATATTAGAAATAAATTGAAAATAGATAAAAAAGGAGGTGACTGTGATTTTTTTCTATCGAGAAAATTTTAGTGTGTTATGTTTCTGTAAAACTTATTCGCTTGCAATTATAATGAAGTATCCATATACATAAGTTTTTTTTAAATTTAGCCATGAGTTACTAACTTAAAAATCAAATCTAGATTGATACTTTTGCTGTATGCGCCCTCTTAAGGGATTCGTAAAGGGAGGACGTTTCGGCCTTCAGATATCTCACTCACCGTACGAAACGCAGTAGCAAGCCGCTACTTTACGTCGGTTTTATATGAGTAACAATAATTTTCATCCAACATTGTATTTCTTTAACATCCATAATTCAAATTGCTTATTCGATCCTCATACAGCCCATTTAACAACCAATACACATCGATGGGCCATATTTTTATAAATGTTCAAAACTTGTGAAGATTCTCACAATCAGTATTTATGGCGAAAGTTTCTCGCCTCGGAGTTATGGTAATTTAACGTACACTCATAAGTATCGTAGGGCGAAGTTTGTTTGTTTCGGATCATCGTAAAAGCCACTTGGAAAGTTTAAGTTGCCGTTTTATGATTTACAAATATCGCTCTTAATTATTGAGTGAATTAATTTATAGTTTAGAAGTCGATAAATTTATTTAAGATGTTCTGTAAGAGCTGTTGGACGAAAGATTATTTCTAGTGATTTTATTTATAGGTACAAAAGTTTAAGGCTACATTTATTTTGTTATATTAACAACTAGCTTTTCCTCGAAGCTCTACTCGCGTGATCTAATTTTTCCGAGATAAAAAGTAGCATACGTTCATCAGGGATAATGCAGGATTCTAATGGTGAAAGAATATTTGGAAGTGATCCAGTAGTTTATTCATTACATACAAAAATACAAATCTTTTCTCTTTATAATATTAGTTTAGATTTAGATAATACTAGCCCTGTATTTATACAAGTCCCACTTGTGGGCATGGGCTTCCTGTACTGAATGAGAAGGGTTAGGCCTAAGTCCACCACGCTGGCCTAATGCGGGTTGGCAGACTACACATACTTTCCAAATTCTCACGGAGAACTATTGAGGTACACAGGTTTCCTCACGATTTTCGTCCCCATTATAGCAAGCCATAATAAAAAATTAGTACACATATACATATAATACAAATGTTAGAGGGGCGTTCGGACGAGACGTTCGGGCGAGAGGAGTTCTTGGGGCTAGTTTCGAACCTACTTTCGCTGCTTTTGTTAATTAAAAATATATTATTATCGCTTTAAACTATAAATCCAACTCAATTTACAAGGTGGTAGGTCGCTCGTATGCGAGAGGCCGTCTGGCTAATTATGTAACCTTTACCTCAATAGGGGTAGGCTGAGTTTCGACTAGTGCATGCACGGTTTCTAGGAGGTGGTATATACTTTTAAACGTGTTACATATATTTTATAAAGAACTAGTATTTGCTCGCGGGTCCGCCCGTGTGAATGGCTTACTTTTATACAACCTTTTATCCCTTATTTCTTGTGTCCATCTATAAAATTGACGAAGTTTCATAGAAGTGGAATTTCCAAAAATCTTCTCTGAGTGCTCCCCTACATCCCTGAGAAACCTTCATACCAAATTTCATCTTTCTACGCTCAGTAGTTTCGGTTGTGCGTTGTCCGTCAGTCAGTAACGAAAGAGTTTTAAATATATTGATTATTATGATTCATATGATCATATGATCAAAATATTCCACCATATCTTCGTATCAAATCAGCCGTGAGTGCAAATACAGGGTTATTTTTAAAACACCAGCAACCTCGCAGGGGTAGATACCTAAGGTTATAAGCTACTACTTTTGTTCTACGACTTTTGATAATTTGTTAGATTTTATTTTCATACAAAAATAAGTATTCATTTAATTTCCGTCTTGTATGTTACCTACACGCATCGCAGATTACGTAAGCAAACACGCGAAGCGTGGGGAACGGGGCTAGCGTTGAAGGTCATCGCCCGAGCCAGCTGAGCGGCTTCTTTGAGTCGCGCTCGCACGCCGAACGCTAGGAAGAAAAATACGACACAACAAAAACTTGTAAAATCATTTTTTTTTAAATATATTGAGTTATATACAAACTCGTAGAACAAAAGTTGTTCCGTATGGGGTCAGCTATCTGGTCCTGCGAGGTTGCTGGTGTTTTAAAATTAACCCTGTATATGAAGTTCCGAAAGTGGATTAACCATGATCATCCTGGCTGAGTGATATCGCGTCAAAGCCTCGCCGGTCGTTGGGTATTAATAAAAAAGTTAATCACGCGTGCAAAGCCGACTCGCTGGGCGGCTGACCAACGTGCCCAATATATGAGAAATTGTGAACAATTTTTATCGGTTTATGCGTGAAAGGCGCTTTTAGTTTTCTAAAAGGCTGCTATTTAAATAATAAATAAATAAATAGACCCAATAGTCACACACATAGTCCTGACCCCACACTAAGATACGAGTCTTGTGTTGGGTATCAGGAACTACGAGAGACTTTCGGTCTCACAACACCTAGACCCGAAACAAATATTTGTGGATCACACAAACATTACTCTCGGTGCGGGGTCGAACCCGCGACCTCTCGCTTCACAGCCGGCTACTCGCCTGCTGCGCCATGGAGGTCATGTGTCTCTGAAACTATGAAATAAATTTAAATTAAATTTGTAATATACATTTGTAAATTGCATTGTATAGATCCTGCAGTACTTAGACATGACATGGGTTTGTAGACATGCATCCAAAATGCAAAACCTCCTAATTATTGTTGAAGTTGAAAGGAAGTGAGCGCGAAGGTTTGTGCCTAGATATTGGTCAGGTCAGGCTCTCAGTAACACAGGATAAAGACAGATTTACTTAATTTTTCAAGACTGTTACTTACATCAGATATAATTGTGGCCAAGAAAACTACACTAGATTTTGATCGCCATAATATAAATTTGACCGAAATAAATATTATTTCCCTTATCTACAACATTTCTCTCCCTTGGTTAAATTTAGAGAACTCTTTTCATAGGTATTGTCCACGAAATTAAATAAATAGCCTCCTATAATTATGATTTTTTTCTTTAGAACTGAGCGGCGATGAGGCATTCGTTGCGCCTTTTATATTGACTGAAAAATGCGCTCTGACTTCGGTACCTGCCGTCTGTGTCTATCCGTATGATTATTAGATGGCTTTCTAAACAAAAATCTTGTCAAAAAATTACACCTAAGACATCTACATCATTGCATTCGTTAAAAAGCATTATTCCAAAGATGTGTCGTGATAATAAAATTTTCTAATTACACTTGTGCTATTTTGTAACACAAACATTTTAACATTAAGCATGGAACAGAATGTTATCTCGAATTCTGAAATCAGTTGCTTTAATTAAACACCAAACTACGTAAGTTAGTTTATTGCGATCGTCGTATAACAAAGTTATTTAGCTTTCAGTAACTTTGTGTCATCTCGTGGGAAAAGTCTTAAAAATATAATTATTTAAACATGCTGCGGTGTTCATGTTGAAATAAATGAATTGTATGTTTAACCGACTTAAAAAAGAAGGTTCACAATTTAGCGAGTTTTTTTGTTATCTACCTTTTAGATATTTACATCGATTTCTCCGTGGTTGACAGCGACACAGTCACCGCCTCTAAAGAGCTACAGAAATTATTATTTTTGCCTTTTCAGTGTTATTTTTTTGTAGTCGGTTTTTTAGTTTTGTTAAATTATTTTATTTACAAGATTTACTCCATAATATCAGGTCTGTATTTTATACTGTCCCACTGCTACCAAGAGAGGTTTGGCTTTATTCACGCACACTGACCAGTGACCCAATAGACCTATTAGCGTGGTAGATCTCACATACATTTCAAATTCTTATGGAGAATTCTAAGGTATTTTTCCCACGATGGTTTTCTTCACAGCTATAACAAGCGACAATTAATAACGCACGCAATCCATATGTACTACTCTCAACTATCGCTGCTTTTACTCCAAGATACATTGCGATAAAACTAAATTCTTGTACCGATAAATTCAGCAACACACTCGTATTTTGCCACGAAACTTCGTTCCCTTGTCCCATATTTCGATAGGATTAACACTGTAAGCTTATTTCGGCCCATTATTGGATAAGCCACTCAGGCAACGTGCCCTTTCAACAGATTTTGGAATATCTCCAAACATTTACAGTTTCTGTTATGTTCCGTAAATGGTTTAGTTATGAATCAAAAAAAAAAAATTAATTGTTTATGTCATAAATTATACATAATCTATCAGATACCATAATCTACCACTGAAGAACATTCGAAACGTCGGAAAATCAAAATTAATAAAAAACCACGATAAAAGCCGTTTAAATTAGTTTTATTTCAATGTTGGAATACGAAGTTTTAATGTGATTCTTAAAATCCGACACCAGAAGCAAATTATATTGTCGAACTGACAATATACCACAGAGCGACTCGTACAATGTTGTTTCTTTATTTTAAAACTAGCTGTTGCTCGCAGTCCCGCCTTGAATATTTGTTTCCGAGATAAAAAGTAGCCTATGTTCATCAGAGATAATGTAGGATTCTAAAGTTGAAAGAGTTTTTCAAATCGGTCCAATAGTGTCAGAACCTATTAAATGCAAACAATCAAACATTTCCTTTTGAAGAGGTAAGATTTGTATTTTTGTATGTAACGAATAAACTTAAAACTACCGATTTCAAAAATTCTTTTACCGTTAGGAAGCTAAATTATCACTGAGTAAAATAGGCTACTTTTTATCCCGGAAAAAGCGGATCACGGGGGCGGAGCCGCGAGAAAAAGCTAGTAATATTATAATTAACTTACTTTGTCAATATTATGTATGCTACATTAACCGAAATCAAACTAACCTATCTATCTATCCGAATGAGATAGTCTTACGTCATATCTAGCCAAGTACGAACGCAATTTGCAACCTAACATGGCATCTCGGTTAATAAGTCGCCGGGTGGATCGTAATTAATATCTAGCCAGGCGGACCACCGGTTGTCGATATAAATATTCATCCCGACGCCGACAGGGTGTCTTAATAACTGGCGAATGTTGTGTAAACATCGAATCCACAGATAATTAATTTGAGATTAGAGTCGAGAGTTCGCGCGTCGCGACAATTTCTGATTGAACGCGTCCTATTGTGATTTTTATATGGATTTATTTTGAAATATAAATAATGATTTTTTACTTTTACGCGAATATTACACATTGAAATAAAACGAATTTAAACGGATTTTATCGTTACGGATTTTTAAAATAAAATAAAAAACCGCGATAAAACCCGCTTAAATTCATTTTATTTCAATACTAGCTTTTCCTCGCGGCTCCGCCCGCGTGATCTACTTTTTCCGAGATAAAAAGTAGCATATATTCATCAAGGATAATGTAGGATTCTATTGGTGAAAGAATTTTTAAAATCGGTCCAGTAGTTTTTAAGTTTATTCGTTACATATAAAAATACAAATTTTTCCTCTTTATAATATTAGTGTAGATAAACAATATTTTTCATGTATGTAATGTACTTTTAAATTTGGAATACATATATCATTAAAAAGCTTACTTTATAAGGTTCCATAGCTAAATGACAAAACTAAACCCTTATAGTTGCATCATGTCTGTCCATGGATCAGTCTGTATGCCCAATATTTACTCGGAGACTATTAGTACTATATGGACGAAATTTGGATTATAGATGTATTCTATGAACCGCTACATAACAGTGAAATAAAAAAAAAATGGATGGCTCGTGCACGTAACTGAGAGATTTGTTTCCATTGCAAATAGACATGTGATATTATCAGATGACAATACTAACCCTGTATTATACACATCCCACTGTGTACATAAGAATTTTCTTGATGACACAGAGTTGACCAATTAGCTATTTGAAATCTTACCCTACCAAAATAAAATAAGCAATTTGGCAGGATTTTCACCATATGCACGTTCGGTGAAAAATAATGATGGACTCTGAATACTTTTTTTTATCAATCAGTGTAATCTAAAAGCAAATAGACTTTTATTCGTTCTCGATAATAGAATCCACAGGACTAACACAAAATAAAAATGGAAAATAGAAATGGCATGCATTAATCGCCTTTATAAACAAAATCGGAGGCTCAGTCGTGTTGAGCGAATTGTTAAAACATAAACATTGATTAGGGTTATCAAAATAGTAAAAATACATTAAAATAATTTGTTTAATTTATGAATGTATCATTATAGCCTCCTTATTTAATACCCAGAAGCCAGAGACCAAAAAGTTTAAAAAAAATAATCGGTCGTGTCTCGTATCTGAGATTCTGTTCAGATTGGTATGATCACCTTGTCTATTTCTGTCGCCAAGCTACATTGTGTAAATGCCGCCGTCAGTGTTATATTCTGTTATGAAGGAAATTATATCCAGACATAAAATAACTAGTATTATGCGGTACTTTGTAGTATCAGTCGAACGACCTGCTCGTTTCATCAGCTGTTTAAAAAAGTCCTTCGTAACTTTTTGGGTATAGGTGGAAACCTATACCCAAAAAAATATGTTTATCTAAATCTAATATTTATGGATCATTTATATAGTAACTTTTACTTGTAGCGCTACTCGCGTGAACCCCCCTGTTTCCCCTTAAAATGTAAAATTTCAAAAATCATTTCATAGCGGGACCCTACATGACTGTCCAATTTCAAAATACCAGCTTTAGTCGTTTTTGAGATTTGGTAATTAATCAGTAAGTGGGTTATATATCGATTTTATGTATTAAAATATATATTGAATGAATTTTGCTAATAATAATTTCTAGACCATCTTCCTGCTCAGAATCAAAGCCAGACAAAAATCTGAGTATGCATACTAGTATTATTTATTTAACGCGCCACATCTTTTTGTATATCCAAAATGAATTAGGTAAATAATTGAATAAATTCTTGTATTACAAAAGTAAACAGACTGATATATTAAAAATAGTTCTAAATACAAATGTGTTTTAATTTAAATGTCAGACATTTCACTATTGTATCTAAAAATCAATAACCTGCCAACCCTAGAGACGATACTTTGATTGCCACTCACGGTTCATTGGTGACTATCGACTGTGAACATTTAATTTGTTTATACAATTGTTCAACTTTTTTACTTTTCGCTGTTGCTTCGGGTTTTGGTACAAAGCATTTCTTTTATATTAAATGTTTTCATTTAAATTAATGATTATTTTGAAAAATAATTTAATTTAACGACTGTTCTGAGAGCGCTGCGTTTTTTGTTCCAGGCTGGGCACACTTCATGAGTGCATTGAGCCGTGTCCCCGCGACTATTGCCACAATGATGACGTAGGGCCGACTCCTTATTTCCTATCACTAGAACAAACCGAAGTATCCGTGTCCCGTCTAGCATGTTTCGTTTGTTGACAGTTGCTGGTTCTCACCAGCAACTACAATACAGCTACAAACTAACTAAACTACAAACTACAACACCAGCTTACTATTATGATTGGTATCCTCTCGGATACCAATCATAATTGTAAGCTGGTGGTAGGATATTCGTGTCTGCCCGGATAGTGACCACTATACACGGTGTTAAGACCCGCTATAGTGACCCACCTTGTGTGGGTCGTGTTGCAAGGTCAGCCAGTGCATATCCGGTTCTCCCGAGAGGGCTTGCCTCCTCTTCCTATACCTTTCCCATCCCCTTATCCTACCCCTCCTCTTTGGCCCTGAGATGAGATACTGCTGAGGTCGCCAGTACCCCGTTAGCAGGGACTCCTGTAGTTCATCACAAAATGCCAAAAATAATTGTACTGGATTGATGTAAAAACCCACCAAAGTGGTTCGTTTAAGCAAGTCAAATTCAAGCTAGCTTAATTTGGATGACCGTCGAGAGACGTAATGTCATTCAACTGTTTTTCGTTAAATTATCTCAATAAGAAAATTAGACGTTTCTTGAAAATCTAAATAAGATGAGGTGAGCTATAATTAAGCACTTTCTGTGAACACAAGCGTGATCCAAGATAGGGCACGTAAAAGCACTCGCCACGTGTTCTTCTATGCCGAAGCGGCGCGTTAAATCTCAACATTATACAAACTAGTAAAGTTTAAATACCTTTCGAGTGGTAGGGCCACGCTGTACACAGTATTGTCTACGGCATGAATGGGCCGGCTCGACCCGGTCGTTACCACTGCCTCTCTGTCAGAAAACCGACGTAAAGTAGCGGCTTGCTGCTGCATTTCGTACGGTGAGTGAGATATCCGGAGGCCCAAATCCCCTCCCCCAATCCCTAATTATTCCTTTCCCTTAAGGTCTATCGACCGCTCGTTCGGATCGTTATCACGCACCCATGATTCTTCTGGTATTGTGGGTTTACATGGGCGGTGGAGATCACTTACCATCAGGTGACCCACTTGCTCGTTTGCCGACCTATGCTATAAAAAAGTGTGTCTAGATCGTGATATCTAAACATCGACCATGTGACACATCGTGGCTCATTACGTGTCTATTTTTCAAGCTGGCTTGGCTTCCGGTCGTCACTTTAGCTATCCTGAACATCATAGCTGTGTAGTGATTCGCCTCTCAACATAGCACCGTCAATTCCTCTGATATTGATAGTTTCCATTACACACAATACATAAAGGGTAATACTTATGACAACCCTCCTTTTAATACCAGGACCTAAAAAGTAATTAATCACATACCTAGGAAACAGGAGCTTTTAGTAGTCCTTAGATGGTCTTAAAATTTATATAGTAATACTAGCTGTCCCTCGCGGCTCCGCCCGCGTGATCTGCTTTTTCCGGAATAAAAGATTACTAAAATGGTTATTAAAAAATAGGGGTTGATCGTAGCGGGTTGAAAATTTAGGGTTGTATGTATTTTTTAAATCCTGTATCATAAAAAAAAAAATATCTAAAAATTTAAAAAAAATATTTGAGGGGTGGACTACCCTTAACATTTAGGGGGATGAAAAATAGATGTTGTCCGATTCTCAGACATACCCAATATGCACACAAATTTTCATAAGAATCGGTCAAGCCGTTTTGGAGGAGTTTAACCACAAACACCTCGACACGAAAATTTTATATATTAGATGACTGTTATATAAATAAATTTATAAAAAAATATTCAATATAGCAAGCTCAAGTGGCAGTGGGCAGGCCACATAGCTCACAGAACCGATAACAGATGGGGCAGGAAGGTTCTGGAATGGAGGCCACGTACTGGCAGGCGCAGCGTTGGACTTCCGCATACAAGGTGGACAGACGACATGATAAAGGTCGTAGGAAGCCGCTGGATGCAGGCCGCTTGCGACAGGTCGGTCTGGAAATCTTTGGGAGAGGCCTATGTCCAGCAGTGGACGTCCTGTGGCTGATGATGATGATGAAGACAGAGTTGTTCAAAAAATATTTAAAATATTTCCATGTTATTCAAATATTTTAAATACTCTTTGAACCTCTCTATCCACATTTATTATAAAACTACTTGATGTCTAGACATAAAGCTAAAGTTTTAAACAAAGGCAGATACTGTATTTCTTACAATTAATGTTTGAAAGTCATTATTGTAAGTAAACTGTCTTTGAAAAAATTACAGCGTAAGCCAAATAATTAATGATAGTAAGAGAAAAATTACCGAGGCCATCAATAACAATTTTAGACATAAAATAAATTATGCGAAAAGAAATTAATTTTCCTTAATCGTTACCATGTTGGTTTTACCATGACGATTCTATGAAAGAATCTGTCGCATCAACAATGGCAATGGCATCTTGGGCTTAACGCGAGGGAATTTTGGAGGATTTTCTTACAATTACCTTTCTTTTCTTTTTGTATGGCGTTATCCCAGCTCAATGCCAACATGGTTAGACGGTGGATTTGGTATTATGTGGGGTGATTCCCCATGCCGTTTGACCCTCACAATCCGCAACGGCAACCAATTTTCGCCATTGTCTCATTCATTAATCAGCACAGTGTTTGCACAGTAGGAGAGGTTGGTTGTGGGCCTAAGATGTTGGTAGCCTACTTAGACTCCAAGAATTATAAGTTAAGTAAATAAAGATCGTTTTTGAATATGTCCTGTTTACATTTTTAATTTAAATGCTATATATCTATCGAACAATTAAAACAAAGATTTGCTGGTGGGAGGATACTTGTATCCGACCGGATAGCGACCACCGTACACTGGTGCTAAAACCTGCCATAGTGGCCCACCTTGTGTGGGTCGCGTTCCAGGGTCAGCCAGTGTTCTCCCCAGGGGGCTTGCCCCCTGATCCTAACCCTTTTCCCATCCCTTTTTCCTTCCCCTCCCCTTTGGCCCTTTGGCAGGCCGGCATGATATTGCCGACCTACGATAGACACATTGTTTATCGTTGGTCGACATTATTCTTGGATTGCGCTACACTTGCCACCAGGTGTAGCGCAGTCACATTGCCGAGCCAGGATAAAAAAAGGGCGGAGCTGCGAGCAAAAACCAGTATCAAATTGCCGTTATAAAATCCCTGCACTCAATTCTTAAATGGAAATTCTCAATTTTTTTATCCCTTACTTGTTTACATTCACAATAAAGTAAATTTCATTATCATAGGGATTATTGGATGCGATACACCCGTGATCCTGTGATGGTCACCAGATAAACATTTTATATCGATCATATCAGAAATATGTTTAACAATAACAAATTTTAAGAAATCTAAAAATAAATGAAAAAATCTTTAATACTTGGTTGTCTGGACGAAAAATATTTCTTGAAACTGTCTCCTTTTTTGTTGCCATCACACAATAGAATTTTGCTGCTCCGTATCAGTTAGTAAGTCAAGAATATTTAGAGAATTTTTAACAAACAATCCAGCTAATATGTATAATGTATATTGTATTTTTTTTATACAAACACGTCGAATTTGCCCAGATTTCTTCGAATAACTGCGACAGCCAGTACAAACAAATAAAAGATAGATTCCAATAATTTGTGATAGTTGATTAAAGGGTTAGCTTTTAATAGTGGAGGAGCACAAACGAGCAATAGCACCTAATTGTATGTAATCACGGCTTCCCTGACCACAAAGGAATCGAGGAGCCTTGAAGACTTCTGAGAAAAGGGTTATTAGGCATATCTAAAGGGGAAATTAAGTCACTGGTATTTTCACCTCATGAAATGTAACATCAAAGCTGGTACCTAATCCTATGTAGATAGATGAACAATATAGGTAGGATAGCTGATATCCTACCTATCTTGTTCACTTTTTTTTATTCTAACACGGCAAAGTGACTGCACTACACCAGATGGTAAGCGCAGTGCCGTCCAAAAGAGCCAGTGACCACCACCAAGCAATGAGTTTGTCGATGGTCTCTAGAATCATGCCGGCCTGTATACAATCTTCTTCTAACACCGAAAAAGGAAGAAGCAAACGGAGGGGCGACAGGACCGGCGGATGACCTGAACCTATCATCGAATTATGTCGCCAGCCCATCGAGAAAACCGAATATACACTGGCTGATCCTGGAATGCGAACCCCAAAAGGTGCGTTAGTCACTATGGCAGGTTTTAACACCATGTGTACGGTGGTCGCTATCCAGACGGATATAGATATCGTTCCACCAACATAAAACTATATAATGTGTGGCTCTTATTAAGTCAAAAAGAACTAGCGTCAGCTTCCCGTGATCCTTCGCCACTAAACCCAGATATCCTCTCACATACAAGAGATCTAATGAAAATTATAAATGTATTTACCTAATGCACATATGGCTTTATTTTTCAACCTAAATTTTAATATTATGTCATGTTTGCACACAGATCAGCGCCTACTCCGTTATTGTTCTTCAGCTTAATAACAACCGACGATAAGGATTTTCTTGATCAATATTTACTTTATTCGAGCTAATTATAGTTGTGACATGCATTGTATAATATCAGTGGCTTTATAATGGTATAAAAATATACAGTTCATTGTTTTGAACTGTGAGTCCTGGTCTCCATGCTCAGATTTTTCTTGGCACAGATTTGTGCTTCTGATACGATAGATTACCGAAGACTGGTGTGTATTTCCGGGACAGAGGTCGCAGATTGTATCACAATCTCCAGCCACTTAGAATTAAAATTTAAATACGAAACGTTGCATCGGTTCGTCTCAGATTTGTATCGGAAAACGTCACACGTTGGTCTCTCGATCAATCACAATCAAATGGCACGAACTAGTGGCGTAACTAATTGGTGTAGGGTAGGGCGGGTCTAGTTGAGCATAGGGGCAAGTTGGGCAATCGAAATATCTCGAAAACTATTCACCGTAGGCGTAGGCATCAAATAGCGGAAAGAAGGGGTCACGGGAGGAGAACGCATCGCGCGACCGCCAGTGGCGGCTCGACGAGTGAGTGAAGCATACGAGTGCATTGTTTATTTTGTGACCAAAAAGTAAAAAAATCGTTTACTGCAAGTTTTTGACTGTATTAGTCAAATATTATCTGTTTTCAATCAGGTAAGTGTTAATATTCCATAAATTTACTGTACTTTTGATATGTATAAAGGTTCTGGATATAATTCTTACCGTTTTTTCATAACCTCACTTTTGTTTTAAAATTTCGGGTTGGGGTTAGTTGAGCAACTTTAGCTTAACTAGCCTCACGGCTTAAAACAAAAGAAATGTAACATAAATTTTACATGTTTTTATTTTTTTAAGGATGCGGACTTATAAAAGATAGACTACAGATGTTCTTACATTACTCAAGACTTCAATAATGCTGCAAAGGCTGTCAATAATGAGCAAAAAAGTGTAATTGCCGACGTTACAGTAGTAACTGCTATAATAATTACTGTAAGTTTTGTTGTGTTGTCACTAAAATACTTTAAATAAAGAGTTGACTGAATTTTTATTTCATCTCTAGTTAACATTAAACCCATGGTTTGGCTAGAAATTCCAAGTGCTCAACTTACCCCATACCCTTGCTCAACTTACCTCACCTATGGGGCACGTTGAGCATGCTTGACTTTCTGCATTTAAACAGCTGTAGCTCTTAAATCCAACTTATAAGAAATAAGTTACTATGACACTTTTTGCAAAAGGATAAATTACTAATCTATCAGGTTGCGTAACAACCCATTGAGACTAATCGTTGAGGAGCTATATCCGCTCAAGTGAAAAATTGCTCAACTAGCCCCGCCCTACCCTATCTGTAGCGGTTTTAATTTGGGGTGATACCCCAAGAATTAAAACTTTAAAATTACATTTTTAATGTATTTGAACCGATTTCAAACAAGGAGGAGGTTGCCAATTTTTGAGTATATATTTCGGATTATTTCAGGTCTGGTGTCACGCGACACCTGACATCACTGGCACCGGAGCGGAAAAACAAAAATAAACCGTTTTTTCTTTAAACTTTCTACGCCAATCCAATCACCATATTGAGCTCCTTCCACTGAAGACATCTGTGCCACTCTATAACAAGGAAACAAAGTGAAATACTCATAAGAAAGTTCATAATATTACAGCACAGCCTGTGTAATCAGAAATATAGAGCCGACAACGACACGAGTCTGCCTCCAACGAAAAGCAAACTTTGCTTAGACCTTTAATAAAGATGCGAGGCACCAGGGAAATTGTGTAGCAGAATTAAGAAACTACTACATGAAGTGTTTGAAGAAATGACAACAAAAATCTGTCTAAGAGACAGTCTTATCTATGTCCTAAAGCTTTTAATATTAAAACCCTCGGCTTAACTATGTTTCGATATGCCACCGAAATGCCAGTTGGAAATCAGCGCTAGGCTGCAACTTAGCAATATGCTGAATGACCCCCATTAGGTGTAAATCAATAATACTTATATCATCATCATCAGCCACAGGACGTCCACTGCTGAACATAGGCCACCCCCAAAGATTTCCCAACCGACCTGTAGGAAGCGGCCTGCATCCAGCGATTTCCTGCGACCATTATCAGGTCGGCTATCTACCTTGTAGGCGGACGTCCAATGCTGCGCTTGCCAGTACGTGGCCTCCATTCCAGAACCTTTCGGCCCCATCGGTTAAACTTGGTAAGATCTTCTCATCCAAAATACCTCAGTGCCAAACGACCAAAGTTTTCGATCAATGTTACTAATATCATTATTATTTTATTTCTGTTTCCAAACTGTGTTGCACCAAATAAATATTTTTCTTTCCTTCTTTCTTTTCTTCAAACATAGCTAAATACCTTTTCGGTTAAACCAGCTTTAAAAAAACTGCATTCAAACTAACATTTTAGTATACCTGTTTCTATGTCAAAGGGGTCAAACTATAACAGGCTTCTTGTTTTCGTAGATCTAAAACACAACTTATGTCTGCTGCGGAATATAATATCGTCAGTTCAAATCACACAAATTTGAATTTTCTCCGTTCAATAATAGCATTGTATGAAGAATAAGATAAAACTGATCAATTGCAACAGACGTTCAAATATCTCTATCCAATTTAAACTGTAGAATTCAAACCGAGATTACATACACATCAATAAAATAAAGTAGGGATGAGCGAGTAATATTTCTTTATTTTTACTGCCAAGTTTTCGTTTTATAAAGAATCAAGTCATAAATGTTAATCTATTACATTTTACGTTACATTATTTTAGTCAAACATTTCAATACTTCTAGACGTTTACTTATATCCCTGAGAGGTTAAGATCGTTGTTTTACTTTTTCATAATTCTTTTCTATCTATAAAGAATATTTCAGGCTAAGAAAAAAGCATTGGAATGAAGAATCAATTCATAAATGTTAGTCTGCTTAATTTTACTTTATATTAGTCAAATATTTTAATACTTCTAGACCTTTTTTTAAATCACTGAGAGGTTTAAATCATTGTTTTCTTTTTTCATAATTATTTGTTAACCAAAAAAAATATTTCAGAGTAAGAAAAGCATTATCGGAATATTGACAGCCTCCGTGGCGCAGCGGGCGAGTAGCCGGCTGTGAAGCGAGAGGCCGCGGGTTCGATCCTCGCACCGAGACAAATCTTGTGTGATCCACAAATATTTGTTTCGAGGTCTGGGTGTCGGTGAGACTGAAAGTCTCTCGTAGTTCCTGATACCCACGACACAAGACTCGTATCTTACTGTGGGGTCAGGATTATGTATGTGACTGTTGGGTGTTATTGTTATTATATATCTCTATGTAATATTAGGACATTGAATCCAGTGAAATTACTGGGCATTATGAGACTTGAGCAGTTCAGTGCCAAGCAGTGCTGTATAATTCAAAGTTCTGTGTGATGTTGCACTGTTTATGGGCAGACGTGTCGCTCACCATCAGGCGAGCGACTTTCTCTCGTCATTCAATTAAAAATAAAAAAAAATTGGAATAAAGACTTTATGAAATGAAATATTTCAAGATTTTTACAAGACTCGGTGGACTGGAATGTCATAATATTTGCAGACGGTAAGAATATGTTTACACATACTATTTTCATTTACGATAACGGTAAAGATATTCCAAACATGGACTGGAAAACGGTTGTTTTGTTACAGTACAATGCCTCGGCCTCCAAACTTATTATTTATCAGCAAATATTACATGGGTATTATATATGTGTATGTATGTGTATCCGTGTGTGGATATATGTATGTATATGTACATGTACGTATATATTATATGCTTGTATATAGTGAATGATATATTTTTTATTGTGCTTCAACCGTCTACTGTCTTCCTTTATTTTATACCTATTGGTGGAAACTGTGTTGGATTAAGAGCTAAAATTACATGCACCTTTAGTTGTAATTTTTCTGTATGTTTACCAAAAAAATAAATAATAGAAGAACTATGCTGAACCTATGGAAGACAATGGGCGGTCTTATAGATAGAAGCAATCTCTTCCAGACAACCTTATAACCAACCACCAACATATATTTATTGAACTCACAAACATTTTCGGTACACGAAACGAACCACGGCCTCTCGCTTCAAAGCCCGCCCACTACGCCACAGAGGCTGTCAATCTCTAAAATAAAGCAAACATAAATTACACATTGAAAGCAAGTCCTCTAAGTCATTATGGCGTACTTATTCTGTAGTCCGCATGTCAACCACGACACATGCTACGTAAGCTTTACGTTAACGGGCGTCGAGTAATTACACTTGCTGATCTTACTCAGCATTAGTTAGGAGTCTGTCTTCATCAGCATAATACCTTTTCAGATTTAAATTACTCAATTATATTATGCTTAGTCAAACATATCGCTTAAGTAGCGTAGCGTTGTAAATCGTGAGGTTTGGGATCGACGGTGAGTTTGGGAAATTCAAAATTTACTAGGTCGTCTCTTAGTCGATTTGGGTAAGTACTTCAGATTGTCTATTTCTATTACAGATCAGTGTGTAAACATCGTCGAGTTCCGATTTATAGAAAATGAAGCCAGTGAAATTACTGGGCATCATGAGACGTGACTTTTTATGTCTTAGTGTGCGACTCTCATCTCGTCATGCAGGCGAATAAATAGAATTCAAATTGCAAATTTTCTAAAACAGAAAAAATCTAACATTACTGCTCTGCTATCTTCAGATGGCCCGAAAGTATGGTCGGTAAAATAGAAATACAATTGCTTTACTCATCAAATCCATAATCAATATGATGACAATAGCTTCGAAGTACATTTAATTATTTTCAGAAAATTACCTAAACTTGGTGAGACAAAAACCAATTAAGTCGGTAAGCAATCTATAATAAGGGTATATTTACGCAGGGCGAATTCACGCTGTGCTCTGAACTCAAATGGTACTAGGACACGATGAGAAGAAACGCTTTGTGTAAATATCCTCTAAGAATCGGCAAACAAGACATTGTTGGTTCTGAACAAATCTGTTTGTTATTCACAGCGGTATCCAAAAGAAATAAGAGTAAAGATTCGTACAGGTAAGAAGAAAATTATATACAGGTAATATTTGCAAAGCGTGATTCAAGATTTTTGTATGAACTTAAGACTATAACTTACAATTCGAACGATGGATGTGTGTAAGTAATTCATTTTTGTGTCTTGGTTATTGTTCTGAAAAAGTTTCCAAGTAAAATAATTTTAGAACAATAACAATTCAACTGAAATTAAAGAATTGAATAAATTTTTCGTCAATATGTGACCAATTGGCAAATTTTGAATGTCTTTGAATTAAGATCATATTCACACCAAATACTTGGTTTACCGAGACATTGATTCATAGCTAAATCTCATCAAATACTGCGGCAAATCAATAGCATGCAAATGGGAGAAACAGCGGGAGACAGCTCATAAAAATTTAAAACCAGTAACAATACTACTTTATCGCATCACATCATTTGCAATAAGAATCTATTAAAAATGCTGTCTGCTTTGCGTCGATTTAATTTGTTTAGCGTTCATTAAAAGTGTTCTGTTGTGTGTTATTTTAATTTATTACATAAACATTCCTACATTCGAAGTAAACGTTCTCGGAATTACAATAGATGATTAGATAAAATCTAAATATAGTAACAAAATATTTACAAATCAGCCATTTCGGCTATTTTACCAATTGTTTCATCGCTACCTTTTATGTCAAATTTCTTTAGTTAACTTCCTGGTTTACGACACATGGTACAAAGGCCGCTGTGGATAATTTTCTTGAGTCACGATGTGAGTACTCGCTGTGCTCAATTTCTAGTTCCTTTGAAGGCAGTCAAGTAAGTTAGTGAGACAGTAGAGTGAAGTTTTGTATATGACCTACATTACAATTAAGTACAATCCTTACCACTACTTACAATCGGTAAGTTAAAATATTTTACATTGACAACATTTTTATGAGAAGTATTTACTACCTCTACGTCTTAATTGTACACCAAATAGCTTATAGACTGGTTGTTGGTTAGAGGTAATGTATTGCCTCTGTTGGGCACATTTCTTTGCTAATAACAGGAACTAAGCCTTCATCCACCACGATAGCCTAATGTGGATTAGTAGACTTCACATACTTTCGTAATTCTCACGGCGAATTCTGAAGTATGTACGTTTTCTCTCTATAATTTCCTGAAGGAAAAGATCTGTTGTCTATTATAACTCACTTTACCGGGAAACTGTAATAAAAAAACTAAAGATTTTTATATAAAGTGTTTTTTGTTACATAAATGTAACAAAGCTAATTAAAACGTCAAGTAAACTTATGTGCGCAACTGTACCACTCTATTAGGCGTGTTTCAGACGAGCTACCGAGTCGATATTGTCGGGTTGACGGCCGTTGTTTTAATCTCCAATCAAGGCCCGAGTTTGAGGGGAGATAATTATCTGCCGCAGCATCTGTCGCCGGGTGTACAATGATGCGTTGACAAGTTTCATCATTTATTTCGTGTCGATTGGTGTCCCTTTTTTAATTCAGTCCCATTTCATTACCGTCCATCATAATAAAAAGTAAATGATGTATTTAGATTTTTGTAACACATTTGTTGAAAATATGAAATTTAATACAACTACAAACTTTAAATATTTTTTTATTTTTTATTTGATTGAATGGCAAGATGAGTCAGGCGCTCGCCTGATGGTAAGCGCCACGCCTGACAGAAACAACACCACACAGAACTGCGCTCGTCACCCCGAGACATAAGATGTTATTTCTCATAATGGCCAGTAATTTCACTGGCTTCAATGTCCTCTAACAATAGTGCTTACACACTGTTGCTTGGCGGCAACATAATAGGTATAGATTTAAATCATACTTCCTGAGCAATACCTATATCAACAATGCTTAAAGACAAAACATATACTAGGTATTATGAGACGTAACCTAAGTCGTAACGTCAGTAAAAAAACAGCAATTCAAAAAATTATTAATAAATATTTTTTGTAATATAATTATAAATAATATTGAAAAACACCTGTTCGATTTCTACATCTTATCCGAATGAAACACCATGTATACTAGATTGCTAATCCTAAAACAAAGTTTCTACATCCATCTCAGAGACAATGTTGCCTGTTGGATGGAGCAAATATTGTACGTACACGTGTTCATTGAGATTTAATACAATTACCCTGATAGCTGGTAGCATTACTGTTTGCCTCAAAAGTGATTCCATACATTGTTACAAACCCATTCCGTCTTTAACATTACATCGAATCTGTTACATCAGAGGTGTTTTAACCGACCAAAAAACAGAGGAGGTTCTTCGTCTGTATATTTTAAGGTGTCGAGTAGCTCCGTCAAATGTGGATCTTGATATTTTTTTTGTATTCGATAGGGCTTACTTCGATGGTGACTCATTTAATTTGGTAAGAAAAGATCCATTCCTATGAGGACAAGATTGGGATTGAAAGACTAAAGTCGACTTACACGACTATCCCTTATCGTATTCCACCGCTAAACATGTTTTTGTTGGTGGTAGGATATTCATATCCGCCCGGATAACGTCCACCGTACACATGGTGTTAAAACCTACCATTGTGACCCACACACCTTGTGTGGATCGCGTTCCAGGATCAGCCAGTGTTCTCCCGAGGGGCCTGCGAAATTACTTGATGGTTGATTGAGGCGGGTATAGGGGTATATCCTTGTATCTCTGTGCCTGCATCGGTCATCCGCATGTCCTGTCACAGGCCCCTAGATTTGTTTCTTCCCTCTCCGAAGACATTAGTAATTTCTTCGTAAGTTCCCTTACGTAATTACATCACGTAAATTACAAACATAACAAACTGACTCCTATAAATAAAAACGTTTTTTGTCAAATTCAGAACATAATACTAATTATACAATCGCAACACAGATGCCGTCACAGATGTTCTCGTAAAAAAAACTCGTCCTATTATAATCAAGAAACGAATTTAATTCCATACAAGAAATGAACACACAAATGAACATACGATACAATGGCAGTACGTCACACAAACATTTGCCTTTCGTTAGCATTCACAAGTCACAGGAAGAAGAGCTGACATGAACATGCACAGAGTATGGGTTTTCAGAGAACACGTGTTTGTATTAAAGGAAGAATTGGCTCAATGACGAAACGAGTAGATCGATCTGATGGTAAACGCCACGCTTGCCCATAAACAAAAGCAGCGCATCTCAAAGCTGTGAATTGTAGAGTATTACCTCGCACTGGATTTGTCACCCCGACACATAAAATGTTTAGTCTTATAATACACAGTCATTTCCCTGACTTCAATGTCCTTAAAAATAAAACACAAAAGTGCTTATACACCACAGCTAATTGGCGCCAAATTCTAAACTAGACGGCCACTAGCATACGAGGAACCTACCACCTAGTAAAAATTGTCTGGCTATATTTAGATTTTAGAACATAAAAGCTTCGTTGTTTTATTCGCCTTATTTTTTATGCAACAGAATTAAGCGACACATAGGCCTCTCGCCTAATATCAGCTTAAGACTCGAAGGTATGTGAAGTCTGTCAACCTGCATTATGCCAGTGTGTTGGACTAAGGCCTAACCCCTCTCATTCAAACGAGGAGGTCCGTGGTCAGCATTGCAACGTGTATAATACAAGACTAATATTATTTTAGTATTTTTATTGTTCGGTTAAATGACGCATGAAAGAGCAAGGCAAGTCACGGGCGAGGCGCAGCTTACTCGTAACACGTACACGAAGATAATAACGCTTACTTGGAAATAAAAAATAGCATGATAACATTGTAAACAAACTACGCTCTAAGTTTGTAACAACCAATTACCCCAAGGATTTAGACATTTAGCGAGCGCCTGTGAGATCGTCTAATCTAGACTAAACTCTGCAAATCCTCAACATTGTATGTAGAGTCTACACTACACAGTACTCTGTGGAATTGTTACATTGCTAAACTGATAAAGCCATGTGTTCACTAGACAATAAGTGACATGCAGTAGACAATAAGTACTCAACATATAGCTAAGTAGCTAAGCTTGAGCAACGCTATACAGTTTTGTCTACAGCATGAATGGGTCGACTCGACCAGGTTCCTCGTCGCTGTCGTTGACGCCGAGGGCGTCCTTCGGTATGCGGGGGCTTCTGAACCCAATTCGGACAGCAGAAGCAGTTACGTCTGAAGCCGGGGTCATTTTCGCCTCGGGAACCCGGGGCCGTCCCTAATGCGCCGAAGATGGCCACTGCAGGGCTCGACCAGGTTGTTACTCTGTCTCACTGTTTCTTTTTTTATTTTATTTTAGTGAATGATAAGAGGAGATGAGTGGTAGAGCCACGCTGTAGACAGTAATGTCTACAGCATGAATGGGCTGGCTCGACCGGGTCGTAACCACTGTCTCGCAGTAAACCGACGTAAAGTAGCGGCTTGCTGCTGCGTTTCGTACGGTGAGTGAGATATCCGGAAGCCCAAATCCCTCTCCCCTTCCCAATCCCTAATCATCCCTTTCCTTTAAGGTCGGCAACGCGCCCATGATTCTTTTGGTATTGTGGGCGTACATGGGCGGTGGAGATCACTTACCATCAGGTGACCCACTTGCTCGTTTGCAAGTGGGTCACCTTGCAAACCCTAAGCTATATAAAATATGCTATTTTATATAGCATAGACATGCTATATAAAAAAAAGGACAAGGCGCTCGCCTGATGGTAAGCGTCACGCCTGCCCATAAACTGAAGGAAGACCACACAGAATTTTGAATTACAAAGCACTGCATGGCACTAAACTGCGCTCGTCACCCCGAGACATACGCTGTTAAGTCTCATAATGCCCAGTCATTTCACTGGCTTCAATGTCCTTCAAGCCCAAACACAACAGTGCTGACACACAGTTGCTTGGCGGCAGAAATAGACTCAGCGGTGGTACCAACTCAGACGGCCTCTCGCATACAAGGGTCCTGCCACCAATACATTAACGGAATTAATTTTTTTTAAACATAACATTCAGCAAGTTTGCCATCCCTATTTAAATTTCAAATAAAACTCAACAATATGACATAATACGTAATCAAAGAATGTCAAAGAATAACAAATATTTTTATTCAAAAAACCTTACGCGAAATCTTCATGGCTGATCCGCGGATAACTGGACCTAGTTACGCAAAAGGGAACCAAGCCACAGCAATTCCAAATAGAGATACTGATTTTATTTTGCTAAATCCAATAATTTAATCAAATTTTATCTCGTAGTTTTTTCGTACATCGGGCATAAAATATATTCCATGTACGATTTTGCAAAAAATACGGTATTAAAATCAATTTAAATCAATTAATTTACACAAGAATCAGTATCTCCGTTTGAACTTGTTGTGGGTTGGTTCCTTATTGCGTATAACTACATCCAATTGTTTGCGAAGGGTAAACAGGTAGGGCTGCCATTTACTCCAAAAATCGTAAATTTAATTTTCCTCTCGCTACTGTATTATGTCTGTAATCAAGGAATTATTGTTGTGATTAAAAACGTTTGAAATGTTGAAAGCAAGGGCTTATAGTATTAAAGGGCACGTGGTAGACTCATAAAACCCGTGTTATATTTTCGTCACAAAACTTGATATAAGAAGCAACGATAGCTCAGCGGGGAGTGGTACGGACTGTGAAGACGAAAGTCGTAAGTTCGAAACCAACTTTAGAATCATGCACCTCATAAGAAGCTGCGTTAGTTTAGCGGGGAGTGGTACGGAATATGAAGACGAAAGTCTTAAGTTCGAACTTTAAGAGCATGTACCTCTAACTTTTTAATTTACGTGTATATTCATTGTCAATCTGCGGACTGCATCGGTGGTGCAGTTGTATTACGTATGCGTTACGCTTGCTGAAGTCTCGGGTTCAATCCCCGGGTCGGATAGAGTGATAATGGATTTTTCTATCACAAAATGCTCAGTATCAGCCCGGAGTATGGAATTGTGCCCGTTATGGCGATAGTCTCGCCCCTATCACATCATGGGACGGAAATACGCTCGGTGTAATGTAGGTGTACTGGTTACACCTCTGCCTACGCCTTCGGATATACAGGTTTCGCACTCAATTATCACTTGCTTTAGCGGTGAAGAAAACATCGTGAAAAAAATCTGCACTTCAATAAGTTCTCCATAATTATTTCGTAGGTATGTGAAGTCTCTCAACCCACATTAAGCCATGGTTGTGGACTAAGACTTAACTCGTCTTAGGATGGAAAAGGAATAAAAGAAAGGAAGGAAAGGATACTGAGTTTGTTTTTCTAAATTCATTAATTTAAATAGATTTTAATACCGTATTTTTGCAAAATCATACATGGAATATGTTTTATGCCCGATTTTTTAAAAACTACGAGAAAATTAGTTTAAATTACATATTGACTTTAGTAAAACAAAATCAGTCAATCCATTTGAACTTGCTATGGGTTGGATCCTTTTTTCGTAACAACGTCCTATTGTAGTGGGATTTCGGACATCGAAACTTACAACCTGTTCAGGTTTGCCTTAACTGTACGCTCCACTTTGTGGTTATTGATTTTGGTAAACTACCGGAATCGCACTCTCCCTGTACCGGATTAAGAACAGCTTTGTACTCAGTTTTCGTGCACTTCGGAGGATTTAGGAATTAATTCTAAACTTAATCTTAGTAAGTTTACCTTAACGGAATTTTTGTTAAAAGTATCAGGGATCCAACTGAATCGATAGATAATGTAGTCTTAAGAAGCAATGTACTAAAAAGTAGTGTTTTTTTACAGTAATATTTTTTCTTACGTTCTATTTTTGAATTAATTTAAAAGAAGAAGAGGTTTTCAAATCGATTGTTTTTTGGAGCAGGTTACGCGATATCTCTACCAAGAAGCGAAGAAAAATGCTCCAAAGCCAACGCCTGGCGTTGATATTCTTGTGTAAGGCGTATAGAACAGTTAGTACCGAAGCTTTACCTGTCCTTGCGGGTGTACTTCCAGTCGATCTGGAGGTACAGCGTCGCGCCGCTATGTATTACTCAACGAAAGAAAATATAGACAAAAGTTTTGTTACGTCGCGGGAGCTATTAAGAATCGATCGACTATTCAAATCGTGCTCCGAAAATTATAACGATCTACTAAACGAATGGCAATGGCGATGGGATAATTCTACTAAGGGACGGCATCTATATCAGTACTTTCCGTCGGTTCGCGATCGCCTAACAAAAACTTGGCTAGAAGTTGATCATTGTGTTTCCCAATTTCTCACGGGTCATGGCAACTTTAAGTTCAAACTGTTTTCATTTAGGTTGGTTGATTCGCCTGCGTGCCCATGCTCTACACTAAACTGTCGGTACGAACAATCCGCACATCATATTCTTTGGGAGTGTAGTCTCTGGCAACATGAGCATAACATTATGTTAGACAGTATGCAAATAACATCTGGAGTTGTATACTATATGGATCTTGTGGAGACTAGAAAGAATTTCCGTGCTTTCCGGCGATTTTGCCATACCTATTATTGGAATCAAGTGTAACAGCTCGCGTGATAGGACCCACTTAAAGACATCCGTGGTGCTTTACATCTGGCTTCTCCAGTTGTAACTGTCTTTACACTTGAGGTTAATACCTCCTCAATTCATTATCTTGTCTCCCGCTTTGCTATGGAGGGAAGTGGACAATTAATATTTCCAACTCCTCCCTAACCTTCTATCTGATTAATTTCGTTGCGGGACAAAGACATTTAGGCATTCCCAGAGACTCGCCGAGCTTCACTGCTCGGTGTCAACAAAATGCGTGCCACTGTTGATCCTGGTTCACAGGAGTTGCAGTGGCGGGTGTGTGGGCGGGATAGTCTCTATAGTCTCTATACCTGCACTTGAGAAGATCTCCATAAGAATTTCGAAAGCATGTGAAGTCTGGCAACCCGCATTAGGGATTAAGGCCTAACTCTTTTCATTCAGAAGAAGAAGCCCAGTTATCTCATAAGTCCGTTATCTCTGCCTACCCCTATGGGAAACAGGCGTGAGTATATGTATGTATGTAATTTTTATGATTCTGATTCTATCTGTATGATTCTAATTCTATCTATTCCATCTATCTATTCTGATCTACTAAAATGATAAAGCTTCGTAAGGCCTCTACAGCTCTACCATTATTTAGTTAATTAAAACAACACCGTCATTTAAAGCCCCTGCATGTCCAGATTTCAATTCATATCCAAAAATGTCGGGCACAACTTTACGAATTATAATAATCAGTGTAAAAGTTTGAGGCGCAGTTTAAGGCGGTCCGAGTCGTTACGGAAGCTTAATACTCATGAATATTAAGAGGGCAGGAGGTCCGCATTAAAACCTCAGCTCTGCCATCTAAGTTCTCGGATAGATTTATTTTAATTATACTATGGTAAAATCCAGCTTAGATTATGAATTAGCTAATGCACTCTAAGGGTGACTTGCACGACGGTCCTTAATCGTATTTAACTCGTAAACATGTTTAGCAATGTCAACTTTCCATAGAATTTGACATTTTTTTTTAATTAATGGATAGGCCGGCAAACGAGAAAATGGATCACTTGATTGACAAAGTTTCATACAAACTTTCATCCCCTATTTTATCCCCTTGGGGGTAGAATTTATCAAAATCCTTTCTTAGCGGATGCCTACGTCATAACATTTACCTGCATGCCAAAAAGCCCGATCCCTCCAGTGGTTTGGGCTGTGCGTTGATAGATCACTATGTCAGTCAGTCACCTTTGAGTTTTTATATATTTAGATTTAAATAACTTAGGCCGACTTGCACGGTGATCTTTAATAAGGTAGTTGAGTTGATTTTTAATTTTTAAGTTACTAACCAAAATCTATTGCAAACAAATTCATTAATCATTCATACTGTAGACAAAACCGTCTACAGTGTGACTGTACCACTCATAAAACATATGTATAATATACCAATCTCAGCGAACCATTGATACAAACTAGTTGCTCCTCTACCTATTCCTTTGCAGATGCAGGTGTGAACTTATGCATAACTAGCTTTTTCTCGCGGCTCCATCCGCGTGATCTGCTTTTTCCGGGATAAAAAGTAGCCTATGTTAATCAGTGATAATGTAGGACAGGATATGATGGTGAAATTTTTTTTTAAATCGGTCCAGTAGTTTTTAAGTTTATTCGTTACATACAAATCTTTCCTCGTTATTAGTGTAGATGTAGATATCAAATTTATTACAGTAGTATTGTTTATGGGTCTAGTTTTCCGGTTTGCTAGGCACCCTAACTATGCCACTGATGATAAAGTTTCGATCCAACTTTACATTGCATTGGTCGAATTTGAATGTCGGTTTGTACGTTAGCCTCAACAAGTTATGTTTAAATTGTATTCCAATTGCAATAGCTAACTTAGTCATAACAGAATTTGTGGCGATTGCAAGGTGTTGCCAATGTTTGTGTTATAAATGTCCAATGTTTGTGTTAAATCATGTAATGGATTCCTTTTTAGTTGATTGAATGACGAGACGAGCAAGGCGCTCGCCTGATGATTAGCCTGCTCATAAAAAGAAGCAACACCACACATAAATTTGAATTACAAAGCACTGCATGGCACTGAACTGCGCTCGTCACCCCGAGACATAAGGTGTTAAGTCTCATAATGCCCAGTAATTTCACTGATTTTAATGTCCTTCAAATCGAAACACAACAGTGCTTACACACTGTTGCTTGGAGGCAGACATAGACAAAGCGGTGGTACCAACCCAGACGGCCTCTCGTATACGAGAGACCTACCCCCTTGTATAGTTGTGGAATTATTCCATCTTTATCTAGGCAGCGCAGTTATATTGTGTGTATGACTGCTGTGCTGACGTCTCGGGTTCAATCCCTGGGTCGGGTAAGAGTGACATTGGGTTTTGCTATAACGAAATGCGCAGTATCAGCCCGGAGTCTGAAATTGAGTGGGTATGGCGATAGAATCGCCGCCTATCACATTATAGGACGACAATAAGCTTGGCGAAATATGGGTTTACGGTTTACACCTCTGCCTACTCCTTCGAGGATTACAGGCGTTAGTGGGTATGTATATATGTATTTTTATACATCTTGGTACAAATATTTTTAAACTACTATTTCCGTACTCATAATATAATACAAAAATGGAATACAATTAAATCTATTGATCGCATTAAAATATGCGCATACTATGGATGAATTAAATACTAGAATAATTAAATTTTTATTTTGCTGAGAAGAAAATAATAAGAAAGGGCTTTTTACTATTTAATATCATATTCTCAAGATCAGCGGTTATAGAAAAATATAATAACTAATAAGAGAGTATGTAACATAAGCTATATTATTTTATTTTGATAAAAAACTTTCATGAAGGCGGCGCCGCGAGCACAAGCTATTTTTTTTATAGCACAGACAGGCAAACCAGCAAGTGGCTCACCTAATGGTAAGTAATCTATACCGCCCTTGTACGCCCACAATACTAAAAGAGTCATAGGCGCGTTGCCGACCTTAAAGGGAAAGGATAATTAAGTCATTGGAAAGGGAAGGGGGATTTGGGCCTCCGGATATATCACTGAACGTACAAAACACAACAGCAAGCTGCTACTTTACGTCGGTTATCTGTGAGACAGTGGTAACAATCCAGTCGAGCCGGCCCATTCATGCTGATTACAGCGTAGTTCTACCAAAGTACAATTTGAATACACATCTAGATTGAACAAAAACAATACATTCGACACTAAGGAATGCAATACTCTTCACAACAAAGGGTATGTAAACACGAATGTGCGAGTATTATCACAAATTATTGTTCCCAAATTATTTTCTGAGAATGTTGATGCTAAAAGAGAATTATTTTAATTGTTAGCACAATGCGCCAGCGTTATTGTTGGTATAGTACTGTGTCTTTACTATTCACTGAAACTAAAACCGACTGCCCACCACAGAATCATAGAGCAAGCTTACAGCAAACACTGCACAATATTTGCTTCTCTACATTCAGCATTTGTCTTTTGCGGTCTAAAATATTACAGCAAACTGCGTCAAGCAAATACTTCTTTGCTATGCGACTGTGGACGCATTAAAGGTCTGTTTTGAAGTATGCGATCGAGACAAGAGACGTGACGCGTGTCGACAGCAACGTGTCTACTTTGTTCGCAATAGGATTATTTCCTATGTTGAATATTATACATTATTTTATACGCAACAGAAATTAATACGAAAAAGAAACTCTTTTGTTAAAACACAATCAAAATCGGTTCATAAAAGCCTGCAATTATGCTCACACAAATATACAGCAAATGTACAGCTATCTCACTTGCACGCATGCACCGTAATAGCCATTTTACACAGTGATGTCAAAGTTTGCATTGTCGGTTAATTGACAAGTAGTTCCCTTTATGAGAGCTATGTAATGACTTCGAATTTATTTCATATGGACGTATTATTAAAATTCTTTCTTCAATAGTTTTGGGGTAACGTAACTTATTGATTTAAATAATTAAAATATCAAGTCAACTACAACCTGTGTGTATACCAATGACGTATTTTAAATACGCTTATTATTACATAATCACAAGAAAAATATTATATAATAAAATGCGACAAAAAAATTGAAATAATTATTATCCTTAAGAACGAACCATATTTCAGTGGATTTGTTTGTAAATTCCCCTGTTTAAATAGTGTACTAAGAAACATCTGGCACAAATCCGAGTATTAGTGAGATTTGACGACAGAGGATTTACACTCACATCTCGTTACCTGCCAGAACTCAGGCTCCGTGAATTATTCCATCTCAGAAGCCGTCCGTTGATAGATAATCATCATTAAAATATGAAAAATAAGAAAGTATCGCGTCTTTTGTGTTTATAAAAAAATAGCTAGCCTAATTTGTCGGTATCCTTTTCATTTATTTTATTATTTTACCAAGTTTAATGATATTGTAATTTACAAAATTGTTACTATTGGACTCATTTTATAGGCAAATCGCGAATTCACGCATTCAAGACTGGTGTCTTAGTTGTAGATCAAAATATGTGTATAACATTATATGTATTCATTAATTCAATTTACTATGCATTATAAGACTTAACATTATAAGTCGTGGTCGTCACTAACGTAGTCCTACGCTATACAGTGCTTTGTAATTTCAAGTTCTGTTATTTTTGTGTTTGTTTACAGACAGGTACGGTACTTACTATCGGACGAGCAACCTATTCCCTTCGTCATAAAGGCTTATAAAACAAAAAAGGTGTTGTAAAATGGATCCCTTTCTTTGTCTGTCTGTGAGTACACGTGTGTATGTGTGTGTGCTGCTGCGACATCGTAGTGCATAAGCGAATGGACTGTTTGAATGCATTTTTTTGATTGTTTGAAAGCTGGTTTGGGATGGTTCTTAGCTATGTTTGAAGATCTGATCAGCCGTTTAAAAGATACAGATGTTGTACCAAATAACGCCGAGGGATTTTAAGGGTAAGGTTGGGTAAGGTATCTTATTGCAGCAAAATAAAAGCCGAACAACATTTTTTCATTTAAAATAAATATATCTTCCCTTGCTTTGTATTTATACATTGAGTATTTCTTGCGGCTTCTAAAGATTACCGTCTCAGGACTCAGGAAAACTGCAAAACTCGTAAAGATTCACCGCAATGAATAATAAAATATGGAGTATTTTCGCCGAACTGAAAGGTGAAGTTTTTCTTTTTTTAATTAGAAAATAAAACTTAGAGGAACAAAATTACGTATGTTTTGTTATTATTTTAAAACAAGCCAACTGTATTCACGAACGTTGTAAAATAAAATAATACCTATAAATATATATATTAAAAAAAATAACGTCGGTGCGACGACCATTATGGTAATTGTCTTGGTAGAAATCATTGACTTTTTTAGATTTTTTATATCAATTTATTTTTTAGTTTTTTAGTTTTATTTTTAGTGAATATAATATCTTCAAAATTGGTGCATAAACGAAGAAGTTAAGTGTTTTTCCCACAACACCCAGACCCGAAACAAATATTTGTGGATCACACAAACGTTAGTCTCGGTGCGGGAATCAAACCATCACGCTTCGTAGCCGCTCGCCCACTGCGCCACGGATACTGTCCAAGCTTGTCCAATCCTAAGCTTATGTTTTAGTGAACATAATCTCTTGAGACAACAACACGTATAAAAAGTACCAAAATATTTCAGTATTAGTAGTAATTAGTAGTAGTAATTTTTCATATATTGGAAGTGGTAACAAACGTTATTCTGCTGACCTTTACACAAATAATGACACATTCCGTACAAAACAATACGCTTTGTTTATATTCTCATGTCACCTGTATCGATACTATTTTGAAAAAAATAACACATTGATATGTATTCAACTTGCATCATTGGACAATAAAAAAGATAAGAAATTGGGCCTTTGTGTCACTCCATCATTGTTATTCACGCTCACGCACTTCACCTGATTTATGTGGATGTGGTTGGTCTTATCGAATTAACAAGTATTTTTATTATAACTCTATAGTATTACTTATAATAAACGAGTGGTTTAAATTAGCATGATATTTTAAGATGTCGAGATTTCGCTAAAATCCTGTACACAAGCACTCACTGTTAGTTGTGTGTAACGACCCTTAAATATAACCACACCTGTTTGCACCACGTTATATAGGACATTACAACAGCACGTTATATAGAATTTGACGCCTATGTCCCGTGCCGCAGCAGTGCAACTAGTGCTTTGTCTATTTCTGCCGCCAAGCAACAGTGTGTAAGCACTGTTGTGTTTCGGTTTGAAGGATATTAACGGCAGTGAAGTTAATGGGTTTAGTGGTAACATAAATCGAATGCCGTTTAGGATTACCGAGTCGTTATAAATAAAAGCAGTCAAGAGTACGAACCCAAGAGTTTATTAATACATACTTTACAAGGAAAAGTAAGGAGAAGTGGAAGAGATAACGAATTATAGTTTATAGTTGGTAGGCAGGGGTGCAACACTAATTACAACTCTGCCTACCTCTCTGAGAACAAAAGCGACAGCTTATGTAATGTGATTTTTTTTTCAATTACAGTAAAATTATACGTTCTCATAGTGATATGATTAAACTATTGCGAGCCATAGCAAGAAAAGCTTTTAGAAGCGACCGCAACTACATGTATGAGTTGTTTGCTTCCTATTGATAGTAAAGTGGTTTTAAATTTATATTTGTTGGATACGCTGCGTGGTGCCTACGTGAGTCATAATGCACCAGCCAATTTCAATTTCCAACGGAAAGTATTGTCAATATACTTGCAATATAAGGGTAAGAGTTTTAAGTTGTGTATCTTGATAATACTAAAGCGCCAATACGTGAATTTTACGGTAGACCGTTTTAAAGTTGTTTTATCTATACTAATAATAAAGCTGTAGAGTTTGATTGTTTGTTTGTTTGAACGCGCTAATCTGAGGAACTACTGGTTCGAATTGAAAAATTATTTTTGTGTTGGATAGTCCATTTATCGAGGAAGGCTTTAGGATATATAACATTACGCTGCGACCATTAAAAGCGAAGCATCAGTGAAAAATGTTGCAAAAACGGGGAAAATTATTCATATTTGAAGGCTTCCGTTGCTAAGCTACCCAAATAATATTATTTGAAGGCTTCCGTTGCTAAGCTACCCAAATCTATACTAATATTATAAAGCTGTAGAGTTTGATTGTTTGTTTGTTTGTTTGATCACGTGGGCGGAGCCGCGAGCAAAAGCTAGTTACTATATAAAATCATATAAATTTACCTACTAGTTAATTTTCATTAAATCTTATGTTTTATTGAATCATATTTTTTTCTAATATAATTACTATGTTTTTTTTATCGTAAAACAACAATTTTAAAACTCTCCAGCGTAAAGTTCACGTATTGGCGCTTTAATATTATTGTCTGTCTAGTGACGAATTATAAATAATAATATAATAACCGACAGACAATAATAATAATAACCCACTCCTCGAGGATAAAGGTCATTGTAAAACAGACATTTAAAGTTCTATGCATTTGATTGATATACTTTCCAGTATTTATTATTACCTATTATTACATCCTGCTAATCCTACTCCTACTAAAACATCATAAACGTAAAAGTTAGGATGTTTATGAGTTTATGAGTCTGTCATTTAGAATTTTTATTATCCTCTCACGCATTAACGACTGAACGGATTCGGGAGATAATTGGCACACAGATAGACCATCTACTGGAATAAAGACGATAACTCGGGCGGAATAACGAACAAAAGCTAGTCAATAATACAAACCCAATACTCACACAAAAGCAGCGATAGCTCAACGGGGAGTGGTATGGACTGTCGAGACGAAAGTAGCAGGTTCAAAACCAGCCCCAAGAGCATACACCACTGACTTTTCTTAGTTACGTGTATATTAATTGTTAATTATCGCTTGCTTTAAGGGCGAAGGAAATATCGTGAGGAAACCTGCATACCTGAGAACTCGATAAGATTTTTCGAAGGTACGTGAAGTCTGCCAACCCGCATTAGGCCAGCGTGGTGGACTAAGGCCTAACCCCTCTCATTCAGTAGAGGAGGCCCGTGCCCAACAGTGGGACATATATAATACGGGGCTAGTATTATTATTATTATATTATTATTTGTAGATTGTCTAAGGAAGTAAAGCACAATCTACTCAGAATACCATAATACACTTCTTAACAATTATCTGTATCTATAAAAACACATTACATTCTATCAACGAACAAAAGCCATTCCTGCAAAAATCTTTTACAACCGATCCCTATTATCCCATTCCGAGGATAAACACGAATAAAATAAATACACCTGTAATGTCCGTGTTTCATTCACTGGGAAAAAGCCGAGGCAATTTGCAAAGTACTATAGGGTGCTTCTGTTACCCTAAAGGTATGCGACCGAGACAAACGACTGCAATTTTTACATAAAAATAAATTTTATAAAAACTATTTTTTTTTGGAACGTAGTTCCTTATCGCGCGTTGCGAAAGGGGGCTAGACGGAAAAAATTGGTACGAAAAGTTGGCACGACATAATTCTCCGACCAAGAATAAATATAATATTAATTTGATATCTAGCACACAAAGTTAAAGTCGAAATTCCGTTAATAAAAGTAAAACTTATGACATATGGAAATGTAGACGTGGTTTGAAATTTGAATTTTTGATTATCGAACACGGCGCGGCGGTCCACCGTTTAGGCTGCGTTTAGACGACGCGAAAAATTTCGTGCGGCCGTTTACACGATCGCGCAGTCGCCGCGTGGTTGGAGCGTTGCGAAGTATTAAACATTATGGCTTAGTCAATAGAGTTTACATTAGTTTTTCGAGTGATTCGAGCGCGGCGGCCGCGCGGCCGCCGCGCGGCCACAACGCGGTGGGATTCCTTGTCATATAAATGCGCCCTTAGTAGCCAGTCACCAAATTACCTATCATAAAATATTTGAATGTTGGCTGCTTCCAGATTATACAGTGTCTAATATATAGTCTACGGGATGACTGTTTAATATTACGACTCACATCGAATGTTCTGGAACTCTCTAGAACGTTCGGTGTGACGTCACGTAGACTGTAAGACCGGCCGGTGCTCGCCGATTTACGGGCTGGGCGACGTAGCAGCCGGTGTGCTCCCTTCGGACCCTCCGTCCCCCCCGAGATCGAGATCATTTTAGTCAAGCCCGAGAGGTGGTCAAGCGCGAGCAGTCCATCGATCAACGGAAGGTTCGAGAGAAATCGAGAACCTTCCGGGTGACGTCACGCGCGCCGATTGACCAGCCAACGCTAGCCGACCTCCCTGGAGCTTCGAGAATTATGGAAGTACCAGGTGTTCAAACCCGTTCCCCCTACCCCCACCCAATTTGTCCTCACCCCCCCTCGGCCTAAATCGGTAATTTTTGAGGCTAGAGGGTCGTGCGACGGCTTGTCGCAATCGGCTTATTGAGCCCGACACTTTGGCCCCAATAAAAATAAATTTCGACCCCCCAGTAAGAAAGATCTGTAAAAATATCTCTAAAAATTCAAATATCTCAGAAACTACAATAGATAGACAAATAAAATTTTATTAAAATTCCTTCACTAATTAATCGAAAGGAACTTCGTTCCATCCGGGTGTCCCTTGACACCTCTCAAGTTTTTTGTATTGTGACACTCTCGTTGCCGATGTGCGAATTGTTTATATGTTTTTAGGTATGTGATCGAGACAGTAGAATGTGACGCGCGTCTGTGCCCATACAATTTCATACAAAAACAGTTTTTATTAGCTTGAATGACGTAACGAGCAGGTCGCTCGCTTGATGGTAATCATCAAACCTGCTCTTAAACAAATACAGCATCGCACAGGATATTGAATTATAAATCACTGCATGACACTGAGCTGCGTTCGTCACCCCGAGACAAAACTGTTAAGTCTCATAACGCCCAGTAATTTCACTGGCTTCAATGTCATTCAAAGCGAAACACAACAGTGCTTACACTCTGTTGCTTGTCGGTAGAAATAGACAAAGCGGTGGTGCCAGCCCAGACGGACTCGCATGGGAAAGCTTACCACCTTGGATGTAACCTACCACCTACAGATGTGTGTCAATCGCTTGACTCGCGTCACGCGTCGCGATCTCGCTGTCTCAGTCGCGTACTTCAAAACGCACCTTAACTTATAATGAATGGGAGAAGGTGAAACAAAATTTGGAATTTCGTAACAAAGGATACTATCAAAAACATATATTATTATATTTTTTAAAGTTGTTTTTTTGTTTGTAGACTGATGTTTCTGTTTTATTGTTAAATTATTTTTTTTACTACTACTCTACCACTCCTATTCTAGTAAATTGTAAGTACTATAAGATGCTATAATGTGCAATAAATTATTTGTTTCATTATTTATATCTAAATGAAAAGAAAGAACTAAGTACTCCCATCCTCTGTGGCTATAAAAGAGTTTAATTAGATATAATAATATATCTGGCTCAGATCCAGAATTTCGCTAAGGATGCAATTTTCTTCCGACACGGCAAAACAAGCGGCAATTATACCAAATTATTATAAAATAACTTGTAATATATTAAATAATAAATACACCCAACAGTCACATACATAGTCCTGACCCAACAGTATGTAGGTAACCTTCCTACACTTAACACTATTTTTATTATATATACTAAAATTATACATTTACATTTTTACATTTACACTTATAATTATATTTACATAACATTTTATATTATTATATTATGATTATAATATTCTTAATATCCATTTATATTTATGTATTAATATACACACGCTGCGAACAGCTTGTCGATATCGATATCGATTGACGGTTGATTATCGACAACGACCACATCTCTAGTCCATTATGTACTGCGCGAACTACCCGCGCAACTAGCGCGCGCGCAAATCGCAGACGTATGTAATGTAGTAACTGTCACTCAGTCGAGACTAGCTTATGACGCAAAACGCACGCTACCTTGCTTACGCCTATGTACTCAACTTATGTACTGTAGTGTATTTACCGCCTATCGCTTGTGCCTACTTCCTAAGACTGTTTGAGTGTTATCTGTCCGAACTATCTTACTTCTTTCTGGACTATCTGTGCTTGTGCCTTCTGTCTATTGTGCCTTCTGTCTTGTGTGCTGTGTGAAATACAACTTTTAAACCGTGAGTCGGATCCGTTATTTTTTGTACCCACTACACACACCCGAAAGACTAAATAGTTTTGCGGTGGCAATACATAAGTATTGATTAATATCTGCCAGTACCTACATTGGCAACGCCGCCGCATCCATATTGGTGACCCCTAACGGACACAAAGTTAAAGATGGAGAATGCACGTGGCGCACCGTCGAACACTAGCGAGGAAAAAGTGTCGATAGATCATGGCGAGGTATACAAAGTGAGCATTCGCGTTCCACCATTTTGGCCAGAGGAACCAGAGATTTGGTTCGCCCAGGTGGAAGGACAATTCGCCATAAATAGGATTACCAGCGACCTGACAAAATTTAACTACATCATCGGTCAGCTGGATAATCAGTATTCGAAAGAGGTGAAAGACATTATTATCCGACCTCCAGCTGAGAACAAGTATGAAAAACTGAAGGCGGAACTTGTCAAGCGTTTGAGTGCTTCAAATGAAAAGAAGCTGAAGCAACTATTGATGCACGAAGAGCTCGGAGACCGAAAACCTTCTCGCTTCCTTCGACACCTGCAGAGCCTTGCTGGTCCTGACGTGTCAGAAGATTTTTTGAAGACCATCTGGATAAGCCGTCTTCCTCACGGTATCCAGACAGTTCTCGCAGGTCAACCAGGATCGACTTCGCTCGAAGACTTGGCGGATTTAGCAGATCGTATCAACGACCTAACTACCACAACCCCAAAGGTCGCTTCTATGAGCCAAGCAGACTCGAGCTCCGTCCTCAGTGACCTGACACGGGAAGTAGCTGAACTTCGGAGAGAATTTCAGAAGCTCGCGACCGAGAAGGGCAGAAGGTCAGGATCTCGGACCCCTCGACCACGCAGCCGGTCTTCTTCAAGGCAGCGATCGCAGTCCAATTACCGGAGGTACCCACTTTGTTGGTACCACAACAAGTTCGGAGAGAAGGCCAGTAAATGCGTCCGCCCCTGCGACTACAAGTCGGAAAACTCGAAGGGCAGTCGATAATGGCGGCTGACGATTGCCCATCTCCTGCTGGTCGCCTCTTCGTTACCGACCGATATTCGAAGACGCAATTCCTGGTCGACACCGGCAGCGACCTCTGTGTCTTCCCTCGTTCGGTACTGCGAGATCGTCGTGCTCCAACAGGCTTCCAACTGTGCGCTGCAAACGGTTCCAGCATCTCAACTTATGGTTATGTACATCTTGAGTTAGACTTTGGCTTACGTAGACTTTTTACTTGGCGTTTCGTAGTTGCTGATGTCACAAAACCTATCATAGGTGTAGATTTTTTAAATTTTTACAACCTTATTGTAGACTGTAGAAATAAACGCTTAATTGATAATATGACATCTGTAAGTAGCATAGCTAGCCTTGTAGTAAATAGTAGTAGCCTTTATTCTGTAAAAGTCTCAACTGGTGATACTTCATTTCATAAAATCTTAAATGAGTTCCCAGATATAACTCGACCAGCTGGTACGCATCGCACAATTTCACACAACACTGTACACCACATACGTACCACACCTGGGCCTCCAGTGTCTTCGTCTCCTCGTCGTCTTGCCCCTGACAAACTAAAAATCGCCAGGCAAGAGTTCCAATCCATGCTTGCCAATGGAACAGCCAGACCTTCGGAAAGTCCTTGGTCCTCACCATTACATCTCGCTCCGAAAAAGGACAATGGTTGGCGTCCGTGTGGTGATTACCGCATGTTGAACGCCCGTACTGTGCCTGACAGGTACCCAATTAGGCATATACATGATTTTGCCCATTCTATAGCTGGTTGCAAAATCTTCAGCACTTTAGATTTGGTAAAAGCCTACAACCAAATACCTGTCAATCCTGAGGACATACCCAAAACCGCGATCACCACACCATTCGGGTTATACGAATTTCCTTTCATGACTTTCGGGCTTCGAAACGCGGGCCAGACTTTCCAAAGATTTGTGGACGAGATGACCAGGGGATTGGATTTCGTATACTGTTATCTCGATGATTTTTTAGTGTTTTCGAAGGACCAGAGAGAACATGAAGAGCACCTCCGTATTGTCTTTGGCAAACTGAGGGACTACGGCATGTTGGTGAACACAGCTAAGTGTGTTTTCGGAGCAAAGGAGGTAACTTTTTTAGGTTACTCAATCTCTGAACAAGGCTCTCGACCACTGGACACCAAGTTGCAGGCAATTAAGGACTTCCCTGCACCCAAGAACGTGCGGCAATTAAGGGCGTTTCTGGGTATGCTTAATTTTTATAGGAGATTTCTTCCTCGCGCTGCCCAGATCCAAGCTCCGTTGCACGCACTACTGACAGGATCAGTCAAGGGATCCCATCCGATCGAACTAACAGGTGATACCCTAGCAGCTTTTGAAGCCTGTAAGGAAAGCTTGTCTGATGCAGCTCTTTTAGCCCATCCGGACTGTACTGCTAAACTTGCCCTGGTGACGGACGCATCGGACAAGGCGATTGGCGCAGTTCTCCAACAACTTAAAGACGAGTCATGGCAGCCGTTGGCTTTCTTTTCCCGTAAATTAAGCCCTTCACAGGTAAAGTATTCGCCATACGATAGGGAATTGCTTGCCATTTACGAAGCAGTGAAACACTTCCGACACATGCTCGAGGCCCGGCACTTCGTCATCTATACTGACCACAAGCCGATCAGTTTTGCATTCCATGAAAGGAAGAAAAACTGTTCGCCTAGGCAGTATAGACACCTCGATTTTATATCCCAATTCACGACTGATATCCGACATATATCAGGCAAAGACAATGTCGTTGCCGATACTTTGTCGCGCATCGAGGAATTGGGAATACCTGTAGACCCCGGGACATTAGCTAAAAGCCAAGTCTCGGATCCTGAACTATCCAGGCTATTAGAGGAAGGTTCATCACTGCAGCTCGAGAAACTCAACGTACCTGGAAGTCGTGCACTCCTGTACTGCGACGTCAGTACACCGACACCCAGGCCGTTTGTACCTAAGTTCTTTCGAAAGCAGGTTTTCGATAGCCTGCATTCTCATAGTCACCCTGGTGCCAATGCATCGGCTAAATTGATTGCCGAACGCTATGTTTGGCCAGGCATACGCAAGGACTGTAGGAACTGGGCGCGATCCTGTATCCCATGTCAACGTGCAAAGGTGAGTCGTCATGTGACCGCTCCACTAGGCACGTTCAATTTACCACGGGCGCGCTTCAAACAAATCCACATCGACCTTGTAGGACCCCTTCGTCTCTCATGTGGTTATCGGTATTGCCTAACGGCAGTAGATCGATTTACTCGATGGCCGGAAGCAATACCGATAGAAGATATTACAGCGGAGACAGTCGCCAAAGCCTTACTGTCAGGCTGGATAGCTCGATTCGGCTGTCCTACAGACATTATAACTGACCGAGGCCGTCAGTTTGAATCGGCCCTCTTTCAATGTCTTTCTAGGATAGCCGGATTCGAGCATAAACGGACGACAGCTTACCACCCGGCATGTAACGGCCTGGTGGAGCGATTTCATAGGCAACTTAAAGCTGCAATCGTATGCCACGGGAATGATAGGTGGACTGAATCGCTTCCATGGGTGATGCTAGGCATTCGGACTTCCTTCAAGGAAGATCTACAGTCATCTTCAGCGGAATTGGTATACGGGGAACCGTTGAGGTTACCTGGGGAATTTTTCGACGCTACTTCGACGGGTACCACTGACACCTCCGAGTTTATTGCCCGTATTAGAAATTTTGCCCAAAAGCTGCAACCCACTCCTACGTCCCACCATGGTAAGCCAAACATTTTTATATTTAAGGACCTTGCCGCCTGTGATCACGTCTTCCTTCGCGAAGACGCATCACGTGGTTCACTTCAACCAGCTTACTCAGGTCCACATAAAGTATTATCCAGAGGCGACAAAGTTTTTAAAATTCTCCTAAAAAACAAAGAGGTCACGGTATCGATAGACCGAATAAAGCCGGCCTTCATACTGTCTGACCATAATGACGAGCCTTCACCGGAGATCTCAAAAGAATACGTCACTCGTGCTGGACGCCGAGTGAAATTTCCCGATTTTTATCGCCCTTGACGGTCTCTGGAGGGGGGTGGTGTAGGTAACCTTCCTACACTTAACACTATTTTTATTATATATACTAAAATTATACATTTACATTTTTACATTTACACTTATAATTATATTTACATAACATTTTATATTATTATATTATGATTATAATATTCTTAATATCCATTTATATTTATGTATTAATATACACACGCTGCGAACAGCTTGTCGATATCGATATCGATTGACGGTTGATTATCGACAACGACCACATCTCTAGTCCATTATGTACTGCGCGAACTACCCGCGCAACTAGCGCGCGCGCAAATCGCAGACGTATGTAATGTAGTAACTGTCACTCAGTCGAGACTAGCTTATGACGCAAAACGCACGCTACCTTGCTTACGCCTATGTACTCAACTTATGTACTGTAGTGTATTTACCGCCTATCGCTTGTGCCTACTTCCTAAGACTGTTTGAGTGTTATCTGTCCGAACTATCTTACTTCTTTCTGGACTATCTGTGCTTGTGCCTTCTGTCTATTGTGCCTTCTGTCTTGTGTGCTGTGTGAAATACAACTTTTAAACCGTGAGTCGGATCCGTTATTTTTTGTACCCACTACACACACCCGAAAGACTAAATAGTTTTGCGGTGGCAATACATAAGTATTGATTAATATCTGCCAGTACCTACATTGGCAACGCCGCCGCATCCATAGTAAGATACGAGTCTTGTGTCGTGGCTATCAGGAATTACGAGAGACTTTCGGTCTCACAACACCCAGACCCAACACAAATATTTGTGGATCACACAAACATTTGTGTCGGTGCGGGGATCGAACCCGCGGCCTCTCGCTTCACAGCCGGCTATTCGCCCGCTGCGCCACGGAGGCTGTCAAATTAAGCTCTATGTCTATATCAATAAATAAAATTGAAGTAATTTGATTTGAAAATAAAAAGCTTTTACTTAAGCTCCCATGGCTATTTGCACGACACCGAAACCCAAACGTGCCATTTCAAAATGTTTTTAAGTTTTTTTGTCTAAGTTAATCTTCAATACGGTTGAACCGATCTTTATTGACAGATTCTGGACTATCATCACCATCATCATCATCATCATCATCAGCCACAGGACGTCCACTGCTGAACATAGGCCTCCCCCAAAGATTTCCAGACCGACCTGTTGGAAGCGGCCTGCATCAAGCGACTTCCTGCGACCTTTATCAGGTCATCTGTCCACCTTGTAGATGGACGTCCATCGCTGCGCTTGCCAGTACCATTCCAGAACCTAAGTCTGGACTATACAGAGACTAAATTTGTCATTTTTTTGTCGCGGGGCAAAAGTGCTTTATCGCTACCGCTCCACCTGGGGCGGTGGAACGATTATGTTGGGCTCTACCTGCCTTACGACCCAGCGTTGAGCCGCCCGGGAGAGATGGAAACATCCGGGCGACCGCTGGGCCGTGTCCCTAACACTATATACAACCTATGCCGGCAAATACCAACTGAAAACCCTGCGGTGACCATCTTCGGCGTATTAGGGACGGCCCCGGATCCCGAGGCGAAAAGCGCCCCGGCTTCAGCCGGAACCATCCCTAGAGTAAATTGGACTACCTTTTAGACCGGAAATACTGTGGATTCATGCGGGACCACTAATCGCGAAACCGTGAAGATCAGATGAGCTATACATTTTTTTGAATAATAGTAAAATAATAACTTATGACAGCCTCCGTGGCGCAGTGGGCGAGTAACTGGCTGAAGCGAGAGGTCGCGGGTTCGAATCCCGCACCGAGAAAAATGTTTGTGTGATCCAGAAATATTTGTTTCGGGTCTGGATGTATTTGACGTCAGAGGGTTTGACGTCAGGCAAGCGGCCAGTGGTAAAAACTAGAAGCCAAATGTTTTGCTAACATGTGTTAAAAAAAGCATGTTGCACCGACCCCACTACGAGTGGAAGAAGGAGAGTGAAATAATATGTTACTTATAAGGTGTTACAAAATGAACTCTAAGATATTCGATGATGTATTTGGAGTCACATTTTATAAATAATCACGAATAAATAATTATTAAAGAACTGCCCGTTTCATAGATATGCAATTCTCGTTACACATAAATTAATTATTCAACATGCATTGTACAGTGCACTTTGTCGCGCGGGGATTTCCAAACAACACTGTTGAATTGAGCCTAGAAGGTTGGATTACCAAGGCAGTCCGACGCATATTGCATACCAAAATATTCTAACCATTTTTATATTTATGTGTTCAAATTGATCGAAATTTTTTGTTTGCTTTAATTTGTTTGTTTTCGATACCAAGTAACCTAACAGAACTCGTTAGAGTCAAATTTTAACAACCTATATATTAGCCATCGTCATGTTGACTACAGGATACAGGCGTTAAATTTGAAAAAAAATCACCCTGTATAACCATTCAAAAAGCAGTCATCTTAAACACCTGCAGAGTTGTCAGAAAAATCATGTAAATCAACGGAAACGGTAAATCAATAGTGGGAATCCAACACATTTTGATATAATTTTCGTAAAAAAAAACTCAAATTTTTCTTCAGCATGTATACACATTTACTATAATAAACTGCATTATTATTAATTATTATTATAAATATTTAAGCTGCCGTTCTTATTTATTTAAACAGCATTCCGAACTGGCGGTAGAGATAAAATTTGACTGAATCTAAATGACGTTTGACATTTTAATGATTCAATAAATGATTTGATATGACTATGTCCTGAACAAGCAGCGTAAAAGCTGAGAAAACGTAAAAATATTTAAAATAATATTTTCATTTATTTTTAATAATAAATGTGTAAAAGAAGAACTTTGTTTTTAGCTTGGGGGAAAGAGTCCCTGTTGAATTCACTCCTTTATTCGCGCTTGTATTATCTAAATGGGTGCCAAGTTCTAATACAAAGACATCTTGGAGATTTCATGCTATCAGCATGTTCTAAATAAACCACAAGAACATAATTATGTACTGTTAATGAAAACAATTCAGGTGTAGTACACACCAAACTTCCTAGAAACCATAATAAATTTACAGTCTCCGTGGCGCAACGGGTGAGTAGCCGGTTGTGAATCAAAAGGCCGTGGGTTCGATTCCCGCACCGTGACAAATGTTTGTGTGATCCATAGGTATTTGTTTCGGGCCTAGGTACTGTGTAAGTCCCTCGTTGTTCCTGATACCTATAAGACAGGTTCACGTAGTGTACGGTTATGTATGTGTGACATTTGGTTGTATTATTTATCGTAGACTCAACGTCGTGGGTTCGCTGCCGAAATGTAAGAAAACAGATAATTAAAGGATAGGCATTTTGGCCTCCGTACGAAACGCAGCAGCAAACCACTACTTTACGTCGATTTTCTAAAAGACCGATCAATGCTGTAGACAAAACTGTCTACAGCGTGACTACTCACCAACAATAAATTTAATTTAACACAACAGTTCCAAAAATTCAAATACATTACACAAATGCAAACTACTCAACTTCGGAACTCCGGTAACACAAACATGAAAATACACTGTGTGTTTTGAGCGTTGACGAATTAATTAATTAGACGCGACGTAATCTTGTCGTTAAGAAATTAATGTTCCATTATAACAGAGTTGACACTAATCCAGAGCTTCATTGGAGTCCTTAATTTCGAGTGTCAAGATATGTTCCTATTAACGAATTTATGAAAGTCAATTATTATTCAAATAGGTTCGAAGTTTGACGCCTAATGTAAATTTCTTAGCAATACTGCACTGCGGAGTCAATTATATATTCGTTTTTTTTATAGCATAGACCAGTAAACTAGCAAGTGGGTCACCTGATGGTAAGTAATCTCCACATCCCATGTACGCCCACAATACTAGAAAAGTCTTTAACGAGAGCAACCTATAGAAACTGATATTTTTGACATTTTATGTGGTATTTTATTAAGTCGGTTTTCAAATAATGAAAATATTAAAACATTATAATAACAAAGTTGGCAAGCGCAAAATTTTATTATAATTATGCTGGTATAATGTTAGAACGGCACACTGCGACCGAACTCGCTCTTTAGGAAACATTTCGCCGTACAAAATATTTAAATGCAAACGATTCCGAATTTGGAACGAGACATAAAATTTGTAAGAACACAGCTACGTAATCAGAATAAATTGCTGCTACTTCGATATTTTTATAAGAAAATCAAATTTTAGTCACACCCGTATTCTGCAATTCGCTGGCACGAAAAAAAACAACTCTAAACTCTCTCTAAATTATCCTACTAATATCATAAATGTGATAGTTTGTTTGTTTGGATGTGGGTCATTCCATGTAAAATCGTCTTACGAAAAAAAAAAATTCCCGACTCATTTTAGATTTTGGTGTAACTTTGAGAAACTCTACTCTAGGGTCCCAAAGAACAAAATTTACACGAGTTTGATTTTTACAAGCGCTTGTTTCCGCCTATTTAAACATAAAATTTTAAAAATCGATATTTTTAAACCTTATCAACTTTTGCTGTGATTTTTTTCTGTTTGAAGCTATCTGCATGATCAAGACGGAATTCACAGTGGGAAAGATAGTAGTTTAAGTGTAAATGAGGAGAATTGGCTCGGACGATCCCTTTGAATAATAGCACCATGCTGAAAATGAGTGTTTTTTAGTCATTTTTCGTGAATTTTAATCGACTCTAGCGTCTTAACTGTTGAGAATTAAAAACTCATGCTCCGCGGGAATTAAGTATACATATCATAGACAAAATTCAGCCACAAGTTGACTTGAGCAGCCCACTCTTCATAGAAAAAAACTTTGCTTCAAATTTTGAAATTTTAAAAAATCCCAATTTTCAGGCTATGAAACAAACGTGTTGACTACGAGATAAAAATCTGATACTCACAGAATCTACTGTTTTTACCTTCAACTTAAATTTACTACATCACTTGTTTTGTTATTTTCATTTTTACTCAATTTTTTTTTTAACAAATAGTAGTTTTTTTTTTTATTTTTTTTGTTTTTTTTTTATTTTTCTTTTTCTAGTTTTAATCCATTAGTAAAAACGTCCAGATTTTTGCTGTGAAAAAAGAAACGGCTCGTACATGCATTAAACATGATTTTGATGAAATTTGGTATACAGACAGGGTATGATCTCACTTGGGTGATAGGCTACTTTTTATTCCGGAAAAAGCAGATCACGCGGGCGGAGCCGCGAGCAAAAGCTAGTTTAATATAAATTTATTGTAATGGCTATTCTATGCCTAGATTACTCTACGTACGTTCCGAAACTCGTGGCTTCGTTTTGGATTTTTAAAGAAAAGGGGCCCCGAACTCATTGGGCTCTTTTCTAATATTTGTGTATAATTCCAAATTAAGCACTTAATATTTCAAAAGTTATGTCACTTATTTACTTCTTAATTAGCTTCAATAATCAGGCAAAAGTAATTCGACCAAGCGTCAAATTTTTCGGGCAAGAAAAATTCTCAAAGGATAATATAATTACGGGTACTTCTAAATGTAGTTAAAAGTCTTCTCTACTATATGGTAGGTCCCTTGTATGCGATAGGCCATCTAGGTTTTACCACCTCTGCCTAATTCTGCTGCCAAGCGTCAGTGTGTAAGCGCTAAAGTATTACGGTTTGAAGGACATTGAAGCCAGTGAAATTACTGGGAATTATTCAGACGTAATATCTTATGTTTCGGGGTGACGACCGCATACAGTACATTGTAATTTAAATTCTGTGTAGTGTTACTTCTGTTTATGGGCAGGTATAGCGCTTACTTCATTGTCTCTTCATTGAAGATAATAAAAAAGTATTCACCGACTCTATACAAACACATGTTAACACGAAAATTCCATTTGCTTCCCGTAAATTCGTGAATGAAACGGTGTCCATTTAAAAAAGGATAAACATAATCCTGTTTTTACGAGCAACCCTTTATACGTGTCTGTTACATTCTAATTTCGCAGTGTCGAAATTTGAATACAAGTAGCCGAAAGAAACACAATGGTTCTCTTATTGGAACGTAGTTCCTTATCGCGCGTTGCGAAAGGGGGCTAGACGGAAAAAATTGGTACGAAAAGTTGGCACGAAAAATTTTGTCACGACATAATTTTTTTAAACTTAATTTGATATCTAGCACACAAAGTTAAAGTCGAAATTCCGTTAATAAAACAGATGGTTGTGAAACTTATGACATTTGGAAATGTAGACGCGGTTTGAAATTTGAATTTTTGATTATAGAACACGGCCGTCCGTTATTTTTAAGTTGATAAAAAATGCTATACAATAGCTTTACCGCGGCAGTCTCCGAGTGCCACACGTCTTTTTTTTATTTCTATTTTTCTATTCTATTTCTATGTAATTTTATGTTGTCAAACAAAAATAAAGAGACCTATTTTGTTATTTCAGTTGATAATTTGAATTTTTTGCAATTTGTGTCGATTCTACATTAGCCGAAGGAACTTCGTTCCTACCTGGTGTCCCACGACACACACCAATTTTTTTGAATACGCAAAGGTTTGCAGGTGAACGGCAACATTATTGTAAACATGGGTCCCTTCCGTTTACTCGCCATAATACACGGCCTGAATTTGTCATACATTTTTTTTAGAATAATACCTAAATCCGTTGCATTGTATGTTCTTTATCTTTTGTAAATGTTACAAGAGTGGGAGTACACTCTTGTCTACAGCATGGATGAGCCGGCTCGACCGGGTTGTTTCGACTATCTCACAGAAAATCAACATGAAATGGACACTTACTCCTGCAAATCATACGGTGAGTAGGATATCCGGGGGCCCAAATCCCCCTTCCTCTACCAATCCCTTAATTACCCCTTTCCTTTAAGGCTGGCAACGCATCCATAATTTTTCGAGTAGTATAGATGTTCATGGGCATTGGAGACCACTTACCATCAGGTGACCCACTTCCTCGTTGCCTGACTGCTATAAACAAATAATCCCCATTCCTGCCATTTATGGTCACCCTTTTCGTATTGTGAGTGTTTATGCATAGTAAAGATCCCTTACTATCAGGTGACCCACTTACTGGTTAGATGGTCTCTGATAAAAACCCTGGGTATATCATACTGATTGAAGATACGATAAGCGATTCAGGTGTGTTTCAAATTTAAACCGGTACCTTCTCAACGAGAGCCCTACATATTACAGTGCATCCAAAATTGCCGCTTACTTACTTAGAAATATATATTCCAAAATAAACGCAAGCACTACTATCATAAAAACAAAATGCACGTTTTGTAGAGTCCCAAAATGTATAATATAAATAACCTATTTAATATACATCAAATAAAAATTTAAGAAAACAATCATAAATTACTAAAACGGCTTCCCCAGAGTCAAAGATTTCGACTAACATACAAGCTTTAGGATCCCTTCGAGATTGAGCCGAAATAAACTTGCGACACCTATAAAACAAATAATAAAACCCGAGCCAAAACACGGCGCCGTTAAATTCTATTTTATGTACTGTACGGACCCCCAATAAGCCTTTGATAGGGCTAATTTTCTTTGTCGTTGTCTCTATATCGAAGTTTTTACTGTGACAAGTCATGCAATATTATAACATAAATTGCATGTGTATGTGTGAGTGTGTATATGTGTTTGTGTGCTCGTGACATCGTAGCGCCTAAACGAATAGTCAGGTTTACTTGTATTTTAAAAGCTTAATTAAATTCATGTCAGGTTTAAGCCAATGCGTCTGACTATTTGGGAATGGGATGAATTCGGTTTGTTTTGTTGTAGTTTAGATATGTTTGAACCCGTTAAAAAGTTGCATACATACAAGTAAGTAAGTTATATACCCGTTAAGATGTATTTCAAATTGATTTCAGGAGTTTTAACGGTTAGGTTGTATAGAGTTCTGTACACATTACCTTAGACCCCCCAGTGCTAGATAATGACCAAAATGTTTACATTTATGCGGACCTTACCCAAACAGCTCAGGTAGATTTAGAAGATTTAAGATTCAAGATTACCCATAAAGCTAGCTTTGTCAACATTTCCTAACATTCCCAATAACATATTTTTATGAAATATTTTCGTATATAAATCCTCTCTGTTTATATAACGTACTCGTTGCGGAGATTTATAAAATGTTTTCAAATAATGCGACAAACGTGCAAACTCAAGAGGATAAACTCACGTTGAAAGTTGAGTTATACTAAGAAATCCAAAATATGAAAATCTACACGAGCTGGACATTTATAGAAACCATGCGAGTAGAAGCCGATTATTACCACCTACTTTTCCAACCCCGACAAAAAAAGTAATATTAAAAATAATAATTTAACTATTTTTAAATAGCAATGTAATGCTGGTAATACATTCAACAGACGTTTGTACGTCAACAACGAGCGAGAAGACCACGCGCGTTTCCAAAAAAAGACAGATTTCGTTTGCAATGTTTTTTGGCAGTATCATGTCCGTAATCATCAACACTGCCACCAGTCTTCAATTCCGGAAGTATTTCCCTTACTCCTAGTAATATTTTTATAAGCCTATTTTAGTTTTTCTTATTTATATTGTACTTGGTTAAGGACCTCTACTTGGTAGAAAAAAGAAAAAAAGAAGAAATAAAACAATCTTTTTCAAAACAATTTCTTTGTCATCGAACGTTACAACATATGTAAATTACGTATTTTTATATACCTAAATGAAATATAATGTTAAAAAAAAAACAAATATTGACAAAAATATTCAAAAATAAATAGATATATTTAAAATACCTACGGTTGACTTTCTTGGTGCTTCTTCTCAAACAAGTGGGAATTTCCGAAGAACCGGTAGATTCAAATGACGTGTAAAAGCGCCCTTGGCGGCTCTAATTACATAATAAAAAAATTGAATTCAAATAAAACGAGCATTTAAAACATCATACCTAATTTCGCTTACTATAAAGGTAGGTCAAAAACACATATGTACATGGAAACAGGTGGGCAAACACTGTCCGATGTATAAATAGTGGGCAACGTTACACAAACTACGGCATTTGTTTAGGATGCTCTAGTTTTAACAAGGATTTAGCAATTAGTCAAACATAAATAAGTCGTTGTTTCAACGGTATATATTTTTATTAAATAACTAAATAAGGTTAAAATTCTGAAGCCGCTTTGCACCATTATCCTTAATCGTATTAAATTGCTAAACATGTGCTAAACATTCATACCATTTGACGTATCGTAAAAATTTTTAATGGCTAAATAAGCATTTTTGTGCAAGTGGCTTTAAGTAATAGATTTGTTTAGAAACAAACCTCATACTTTCTGATGTAAAAATCAAATAACCACATCAAAAATCTAATAGAATAGGGAACGTAAAATTTGAACCAAAGCACCAAATGAATTACTTTTGGATGGTAGAATAACGGTAAAGGGAAACGGAAAAATGACGTAGATCTTAATTAATTTACAGCTATTTAGAGATATAATTACACCTTTGAAGAACAAATTTAATATAGTACATCCAAAGGGCACGGCAAAATCACCCGAGCATAAGGGATACTAATTAAATAATGTACTAATTTTATAATAAGGGACGTGTTTCTTTATTTATTAAAATAACCTATCCGCAAAAAACACTGCAATCAGAAAAATTGCAACTTTGGAATGGCCGAACAGTTATTTTTTTAAGCAAAGCTAAGAACCATCTCGATTTAACTAGCTATAAAAGAACTGCATTCAAATCACACTACTACAATGCGGCAGAGAGATAGTCATACACAGTAGGAGAAAGAGATAGAGAGAGATAGAGAGTGACGCATATAGAGGTTAAAATGCCCTTATTTTGTATAGGGGGTTAAAACCTAGCATATATAATTAAAGACAGCACCAGTTCATAGTTTGTACAGCGATGCTTCAATTTCACTATTATATTTCCACATAACCTTATTTAAAGACATTATTTATTCAATATTAACCTTGTACCACATTATCCGGGCACTCGAAACCGGATAGCGTAGTGTTCCTCCGTCCCTTCGGGCTACGAGCGTAGCAAACCGTAGCGAATGTAGAACCGTAGCGGGTGTAGCGGCGTAGCTCAGTAGCGTTTCAAAATGCATTATGCCAGTATGTTTTTGCATAATAATATGCAATGCATGACGTTTATTGTGAGTAGATCCGATAGACCGCGAACCTCGGAGTTTTATTAGAATATAGATGTTATTGGATTTAGAATGAAAACGTGTGTGGCATGAATGCATCAAGGGCGAATATATTTGCATACCATATTGTGTTGAATTTTATTTGTGATCACATAAATTTTGTAGTAAAATGGTGTTGGAGTAAGCTTAAACTAATTTTATTTTATTTTAATTTTATTATAATAAAGCCTTAAACTGAAATGGAAGATATGCATTTAACATTGATTTGGGATATGACGTCATTTCCACCTGATGATTAACTACCTACTGTTATATTAAATTAAGCGAGTAAGTAGACCACCAACGTTTTAGATCCAAACGCATTAAGAAAAAGTTATAGCACATTGAAGATATTGTTATATTAACGTGAAGTAGAACACATAAATCGCTACTTATAATGTCTAAATTAGTAACAACCAAAAAAAATGTGTAAACTACGGCCTAAAGTTCGATTTTACAACTTCTCCAAATCTTGCAAGCCATATTGTCAGGAAATATAACAGCGGGCCAATTCTCGTATTTAACATTAACTGAGACTGAACTTTAACCAAACTGAGATTAGACTACGAATTGAATAAAATGTGGCATTCTGCTCCGCATAAAGTTCCAATATCATTACAGTAGCATTATGATGTCAATGCGATATCATTTCAATTCCAAACTAATGTCACCCACCACAGACTAAATTATAAAAAATGTAAAGTGAATGTTATAATAAAGTTGCCAGCGGACAAAATATATTGGCATTGTGAGTAATTTTGGCGATTTGAATTGGATGGAAAAGTTATTACTCTAGCACGAAGTTATTAATTTAAAATTTGATTAATAGATTTTATAATTTATTAGGTAATTTCTCATGTTTCCCCTAAATTAAAAACCGTTTTTTTTTCGGATTTCTGTGAATTGTGAGTGAAAACATATGCGTTAATTTATTGTCATGGTGGGTTACCCAGTGATTACACCTTTGTTATTGCAGGCTCAAAGTACTAAGATCGAGAGCCGTAAAATTTTTATTAAAAAAGAATGCCTATTGTTATTGTTCCGTGATTTAATTTTGTTGTGTATGTTATTTAAGTACGTATCTTTCAATTTCTATAATAAGTGAATTATGATTATCCATTGCGCGCGATAAATACTAATTGAAAGTTGAAACAATATCGTGAGTTAATTATTAGTGGACTGTTAGTAAAGTGTTAGTGAAACAATGACTAAACAATTAGAACTGTTTCTGGATGTCACTGAAGAAATTCGGATCACCAATTCTAGGCCTTGGGCCGACTCTGAAGGAGGAAGGACAGTGTATTATCCAAAAGGTTATGTTCACACAGTGGAAAAAACATGGATTCAGCTGCAATGTGTAATATGTGTATGTATGTAATAGTGTATTGTATTTTTATTGTTAATATATAATATTTCCTTACGACTTTGTGATTTGATTGTTACGTATTTACATAGAATATTACCCATGCATATAAAATATCGATATGATTGACAATATTTCAGTTAATTCAGAATATCATTGCAGTTACATTTCGATGTCAATTTAGTCAACTTTCAATATACTTTTGATTGCATTACAGTTATAATGGTTTACGGAATGCCACTTGCAACTTTCTTGGCACTGAAACTAGATCGGAATGATATTTTGAACATTTTTAATTACCAGAATTGGCCCGCAGATATCTTTTAAAACATGTCAATATCTGAATCTATCAATAATGGTTAGAACCTTGAAAACCAGGACTAAACCCGACGACAGTAAGAAAATCATCATAAACTTTTGCTGAACACACATTTTTCAAATATAGCTAAGGACCATCTCGGTTTTTTTTTTTTACTAGCCCTGTATTATACATGTCCCACTGCTGGGCACGGGCCTCCTCTACTGAATGAGAGGGGTTAGGCCTTAGTCCACCACGCTGGCCTAATGCGGGTTGGCAGACTTCACATACCTTCGAGAAATCTTATCGAGTTCTCAGGTATGTAGGTTTCCTCACGATGTTTCCTTCACCGTTAAGGACCGTCTCGGTTATACAAAAAAAATCGCACTTAAATCTATCCATTGGTTTAGGCGCTACGATTTCGGAGACAGAAACACACACAAAGATAAACGGTTAAAATTTATAACACCTCTCTTTTATCGAGGGTTAAAATGTTGTTCATTATTATCCATGAATATAAAATGTACCAGGCTGCAGAATTTGCGGCTTAAATTAAAACGGAAATAAAGTAGAAGAATTCTTTTTAATAATTGTTTCCCTTGATATCCTTGCTTTAGGTTTATTTCATAGCCCTTCAATTTTTAATTTCATAAAAGATATATATCAATATAGCACAATGCACAACACATTATCATGTTAATTTTAACCTATGCTTTATCACCATAGATTAATAATTAAGAACGAACGAATAATCAAATTCGCATCATTTCTTAGAATTCGATTATTTCTCAGATACATCAATTTAAATTTAATCTGTGCTCAATAAACAATAAATAAATCATTTTCTGTGTGCAGTAACGGAACATAACGCAATAACTGATTTATGAGTATAGAAATAATCGAATTCTAGGATTCGAGGTTAGAACTCTGACAGCGGCGTGTCGTCGCTTGTTTAATTTATTCCATAAACTAGTTTAGAGTTGTGTTTGTTGTATAAAAGTTGTGCGGTTTTGTTCATTAAACATCGACGGTGATGAACAGTGTATGGAAACATTGAAATAAGTGATTTAAGAGAAGTACTGAAAGGAGTTAGCACCCGGAATCCGACAGGACCTTGAAATCGACCGCACACGTGTTTCATCGTTCTGACATTAGATATAGTCTACGTATGAAATTATATGACTGAAGACTTGGCAGCATGGTCTACGACCTTAGCCGGTTCCTGTAAGGAACAAATGAAACAAAAAAAAAAAAAAATAATCGAATTCTAAGAAATGACTTAACGACAATTACATTTATTTAACGTCTCTGAATGCGGCAAATAACATCATAATATATATCGGGAGACGAGGATAGTGTAGTGCTATACAGTGTTTTATAAATCAAAGTAACTCTCGATAGTGATGCTTCTGATTTAAAGTAGGCGTGACGCTTACAATCAGGCGAGCGATCTTCTTTCTATATTCAGTCTAATAAAACAAAAATAGAAACAGCTCTTTCTATAGAATACAAAGAAAAGAAGCCTAGCAATCAAAGATAAATATTGAAGACAGTATAATAAAACAACTAAGTAGGTATCAGATTCACCTTTCGTATGGAACATATATCACGAACGTAATAAAATGTCACAGTCTGCAGGAATTTCACGTCTTGGCGATATTTCATAGCAATACAATAAAATGTGCGTAACCATTAATATATGTGGTCCATTCTGTTTGCAAATACACTATTTATTTTCTATCGATAAACCTCTGCCGTTTTATGTTGAACACTTTTCTAGCTCGCGCGTTTATATAACCATGTTTTGAATTCATGTCTTAGGATTGCTTTTATTGAAAGCGTGTATTTAAATACAATGATAATAGTTAGTAAACCCAATAATCACACATACAGTTCTGACAACTTGTGTCACTGACTTGTGTCATGGGAATCAGGAACTACGGGAAACTTTCGGTCTCACAATACCCAAACTCGAAACAAATAATTCTGGATAACACAAACGTTTGTCTCGGTGCGAGGATCGGTACCGCGACCTCTCATTTGACATCCGGCTACCCGGACGCTACGCCAGCTGTCAAATTTGCGCATTACAATTGCTTTTACTGTGTTGGTTAAAATGTACCAATGACAATGACTTAAGGATTGCTCGTAATCTACTCAACTAAAATAAATAAATACACCCAACTGTCGCATACATAGTCCTGACCACACACTAGGCTAAACTATACCTCGGGTATCAGGAACTACAAGAATGTTGGGGTCTAACAACACACAGACCCGAAACAAATATTTGTAGATCATACAAACATTTGTCTCGGTGCGGGGATTGAACGCACAAATATTATACCCGTTTATATATAGCAACAATAGCCTAGACCAGTGTTTCCCAACGTGGGGCCCACGCCCCACAAGGCAATTTGATAGTGAAGGGGGGCTATTTAAAAATGGACTCGATACGACTTTAGCCCTTTCGCTTTGGGTTATTTAAATGCAATGACAAATATCGGTGACAAATTTAACAAAAAGATGTTAAGGTGGGGCATGGCTTAAAAAAGGTTGGGAAACACTGGCCTAGACTCACTATAATATATTCATTCTTAAAATTATCTATACTTGGGTCTTGACAAATATTGCAGCCTTAATTCATTTGTGACTGGAAGGATCATTATAATTTATCGCACCATGAATTTTAATTATTGCATAGATATGTTACTATTTGAGTAATAGACGGTCAAATGTAACTGCAACCACACTATCAATGTTTGAAATTTTAATTCCAATTTCTCACATATCAAAATGGACAATCTAATTTCAACTTTTTACAGGTTACCAACACAAAGAACTGGATTGCATTTTTAACCGCTTTCATCATGTGAGAATAAGCGATGTAACAAAGTGGAACGTTTTACAAGCTGACCAAAACAACACAGCGCTGCAGCGCTAAATGTGTAATGTCACTTTCATATACAAACATGTAATTAGGCCAGTATGTAATCAATATACAGGTGTAATTAATTTTATGATTTATGATTGCAATAAATAATGCGATAATTAAATCATACTATAAATTCCGATCTGCAGTTATTACTAGCTACAGCTAATAGCAGGGAGTGGGTCGGACTGTCAAGACTAAAATCCCAAGTTCGAAACCAACCCCAAGTGCATGCACCTCTGATTTATGAGTTACTAGCTTTTCCTCGCGGCTCCGCCCGCGTGATCAGCTTTTTCTGTGATAAAAAGTAGCCTATATTAGAGCCTATATTATTAGCATATAGAAGAATAATGGGCGCGTTGCCGACCTTAAAGGAAAGGGTTAATTAGGGATTGGGAAGGGGAGGGGATTTTGGCTTCCGGATATCTCACTCACCGTACGAAACGCAGCAGCAAGCCGCTACTTTACGTCGGTTTTCTGTGAGACAGTGGTAACGACCCGGTCGAGCCAGCCCATTCATGCTGTAAACAAAACTGTCTACAGCGTGGCTCTACCACTCAAAATAGATTTTAAGTTTATTCGTTATATACAAAAATACAAATGTTTCCTCTTTATAATATTAGTGTAGATGTATGTATTAATTATTAATTACCGCTTGCCTTTGGAGAATCTGAGAAGTTCTCCATAAGAATTACGTAAGTACGTAAAGTCTGCTAACAAGTATTAAATTATTAAATGCTAGCGTGTGGATGTTAACGTCTTGGGTTGTGAGTTTTATTTTTTTTTATTTTATTATTCAGTATAATAGCACATTTACAATATACATTTGGTTATAATAATATGGTTTTAACAAGCCAAAACAGTTCTACAAGTGAAATATGCTTAAGTTCAAGATAGTTGACTGTTAACTGCCTCGGTGGCGTAATTATATTGCGTAAGCGGTGCGACTGCTGTGCTGAGGTCTCGGGTTCGATCCCCGCGGGTCAAGTCAAATGTTTTTGGATTTTTCTATCACGAAATGCCCAGTATCGGCTCGGAGTCTGGAATTATGCCCGGTATGGCCATGGGCTCGCCGCCTATCACATCATGGGACGGAATACGCTCGGCGAAGTGGTGTACTGGTTGCGCCTCTACCTACCCCTTCAGGGATTACAGGCGTGAATGCGTATGTATGTACATATGTTCATGACAGTCATATAGGTTTATAGACCAAGATATATACTAAGCAGACATGCTTCAAATTTGCATAAAATAATATTCTTCTTCCACCCGCCCTTATCCCACTCGCAGTGGGATCGCCGCAACATGCTTTTTAACACGTGGTACAAAAAGATTTGGCTTGCTTTTTACGACCGGCCTGACGTTAGCCCTTCTGGGGAGAGAAGAGAAAATAGTACATATAACGAAATTAATCACACTAATATTATAAATGTGAAAGTTTGTTTGTTTGGATGTTTGTCCGTCAATCACGCTGAAACTACGGAACGGATTTTGATGAAATTTGGTATACAGACAGAGTATGAGCTAACTTGGGTGATAGGATACTTTTTATCCCGATTAAATGCTCCCTTGGGATAAAACAGGAACCTTAATATTCATCAATGACACCGAAAATTCTGAACGGATTTTGTTGATAATTCATATAGAAACAGGTTAATTACCTGACTTATATTATATTTAATATATTAGATTATACACATTTTTTTCTCTGATGTTACTGACTAGGCACATAGTCATGCTATTTCGTGAAACACTAGGGTTGCCAAAGCGCATAACTTTAATCATAATAATGTAGTTATCTCGTGGTTTCGTCTTACTTTGTGCCTTCCGCCGAGGCACGCCGCATGCCTCAGTGCCTGCTTTAGTACTACAAGCATGCGTCAAAAGGAAAACTTAAGCGTGGACTACGCTCTATAGCGCTATTGCTCTAAGGTATCCGATGCTTCATTGGTAACCAAGATCTTATTAAATGTGCTTATAAGTTAATTATCACTTAATAATTTCTTATGTCTACGTGAATATTACATATTGAAATAAAACTAATTTAAACGGATTTTATAGCAGTTTTTTATTTTAATTTTGGTCCCGACGTTTCGAAAGCTTTTCAGCCTTCGTGCTCACGGGATGAACCTGAGTTCATGGTCTATCAGGACTCAGTCCACCACGAAAACTCTTATAAAATATCAATATACGAAATTAGTTTAATTACAATTTTAAAGCTTTTCCGTCAAAGGTGCACCGTAATATATCCGTCGCAGTACTAAAACAATTTGTAGCAAATATTTGTTATTTTAAACAACGATTACAAGACCAACAAATATTTAAACCATAAAAGGAAACTACAATAGCGCCATCTATTAACAGTATTAAACAACAAAGAAAAAGAAACTACGTTAACAAAATTTAAAATTGGCTAAGTATAATATTTGAGAGAATAATAATATTATTATTATTTATTAATTTATTTAATAGGTGGACAGACGACCTCATAAAGGTCGCAGGAAGTCGCTGGATGCAGGCCGCTTCCAACAGGTCGGTCTGGAAATCTTTGGGGGAGGCCTATGTTCAGTAGTGGTCGTCCTGTGGCTGATGATGATGATGAAGTATGATATTTAAACAATAAAATTATTTTGAATTCAATATTATTGTAATTATTATATGATCAAAATTAAATAACGGTAGTCAATGCTTTTGCAACAGCATGCTACTTTTTATCCTGGAAAAGTCATTTAAGCGGGTGGAGGCGCGAGAAAAAGTTAGTACCAAATAAGGGTAAAGCAACCGTTAAGCTATGTTTGTTCCAACAGGCTGAATAATGGTGGAGCAATCAGAAAATTAACGTGTTTTTATTTATTTTAATTCGAATGTGAAGCATTCAACAGCTGCGCAACAAAATGAATTCCGTTTTCAGCACACGTTTATGGAAAAACTTTTAATCCGCCTACGTTTGAAATGTTTGAAAAACTTATCGTTTAAAAATACAATATGAGCATATATTTCTTTAATTGCACCTTATGCAGAATTTTTCAGAGCAACTTGCTCTAGTGTAGCAAATATTCCTATGAATCGATATTCCACTTCAAGTACCTTTAGGCGAAGCCACATGTTTGTCACTGCACTGGTGGGACCTGGGACAACACAGGTATCTGATACGGTTTGAAGAACATTGAAGCCAGTGAAATTACTGGACATTATGAGACTTTACACCCCATGTCTCGGGATGACAAGTGCAGTTCAGTGTCATGCAGTGTTTTGTAATTCAGAGTTATGTGTGGTATTGCTTCTGTTTATAGGCAGCCGTGGCGCTTATACTTTGGAATATTCTTAGAGCTCACAATTAATCCTCAACTCATGTATTTAACTAATACTAACTTATACTATGATTCTTCTAATATTGTGGGCGTACATGGAGATTACTTACCATCAGGTGACCCACTTGCTCGTTTGCCGGCTATGCTATAAAAAACCATTGCACGTTCGCGACCTCGTTATAAATATCCATTTGTATTAATAAATAGTTTCAATTCATTATTACTTCGACTCACAGGTGCACATATACAGTGCACCAAGCCTTTTCAGCAAGCCCATCACACGCCGGCTTACAAACTTACTAACAGATTAATACATCCCAATCCCATGTCGCACTCTGGCCTTAATTATTAACCCAATATTGCGAAAATGTTGCACTCAACTATTTAGTTTTGGTATTATTAAGCAACTTTGTAAGCCTTATGGTCTATTCATTTCACTATTCGATTTTGGGTCTTTACATTTACATATAAGTTACTTAAGGCCCTATGTATGTATACAGCCTTCATGGGGCAGCTGGCTGTGAAGTGAGAGGCCGCGGGTTCGATCCCCGCACCGAGACAATCGTTTGTGTGATCCACAAATATTTGTTTCGGAGTCTGGGTATTGTGAGACCGAAAGTGTCTCGTTGTTCATGATACCTACGACACAAGACTCGTATCTTAATCAGGGTCAGGACTATTTGTTTTTTACTTGTTATTATACGATTTTTAAGATGTTTTTGTATAAACACAGATCTTTATTTAATGAGCTATCAACATAGCGTTAAAGACGTCTAGTTTCTAAGAGGTAATTAGTTATTGGTTTTGCGATGCTGCATCATTCATTTTTCGCTTACAAATTAGAGTTTGTAACCACCGATAATAAAGAAGTCAATTTAAATTTGACCTCGTTCACTCTCTGCGACTTCTTTTAGTATCTGTCGTTGCGCTTAAATGAGTGCACCGATTTGTAGGCATGTTTTTTTTTTAATTATCTAATAGAAAGTGTTTTTAGTTAAGTAATATGGACATAATGATATAACCAAGCCAGTAGCTTCCAGCTGGAAGCGTTGGCTGCGAAGGAAGGCCGTAGGTTCGATTCCCGTATCGAAGCAAATGTTTGTGTAATCCACGAATATACGATTCGGGTCTGGGTGTTAAGGGAAAATTGTGATGTGTGTGTGTTTGTGTGGGCCCGTAACTAATTGTGTGTATGTGCGTGTATATGTGTGCGTGTGTATGGGTAAGTGTGAGCGAGCATGCGTGCACTTACATTACATGAAATGTTTCAAAACAAAAGATTTTTAGTAACATTGTACGACACAAAAAGTTGAACATACTAAATCTTATTCCCTAAACAAGCATTTTATACTTCATAAGAAGCTAATTTATTAATAAAGATAAAGGATGTCTTGTTGCGTCTTGTCTGCGTCAAATGATGTCCCCGAGGAACAATTTAAGTGTCTGGCAACTTAAGCACTTGGTTACGCTTCGATAACATAGAAACATTTGCCAATAAAACATTTTAGAAACACAATTATTTTCACTACCATAATATAGCTCATACAAGAACAAAATGACGTAATAGCAACGAAAATGCAATTGCAATTACGTCGTTGTTCTTTTGTATGGGCAATATATTAATTCAATTCGTTAAAAATCAATCTATATCTATAATGAAATGGTACGAGATATAGACGTAGTGACAGATTCCTTTTTTATATAAATGTATATTCCATTTTTTGGGAAATTGCTATGTTATTTTGCGTAACGCATACGAGATAAAGATAGGCTCCCCATTATATCATTAGACGCAAATAAGCTCAGCGAAATGTGAGTGTACTATTTACACCTCTGCCTTCCCTTTTGCGGATTACAGGCCTTGGTGCGTATGTACTAAAATAGCAACACAAAGTATGAAACATGCGTGACTAGGCGTTTTAGATCAAAAATAGAATTATGCTTACGATACTTAAGCCATTATTATAATGGAATGAAACTAATAATATATTCTTCATTTTCATAAAAGCACTTAAAGATATTCCCCAATTGGAACTCGTACAACCTAGTACGCACACCTAGTCAATAAGGTACAGTTTACCGATGCGATTCAAAGATTTGTGGCTTAACCAAATGCGTTCGAAATTAGACAGTTTATCATATTTTTTTATATATGGAATAGGGTGCAACTAAGCCACCGCCCATAGACACCTACAACACCAGAGGAATCATCGCTGCGTTGCCTACCTTTGACGACAGAAGAGGCTCCTTTCTTAGAGGTATCTAAGTCGTATTTGTCTGGAAATACCGTAGATGAAAACATAAATTAGTTACGATGTGAGGGCAGGGTCCCTATTTTATAAAACGATTCTATCCTAAGATCCTACCACGAAGGAGCAGGGCGAAGACGTATTTGATGTATTTACTATGCTATTCGGACATGTAATTGGTATGTTATTATATAATTAATTAATACATAATAATTTATTTAGATATTAATTAATAGAATCAAAAATGTGATGACTTAATTTTTTTATAATGTAATGTTATTGGTTTGTATTTTTTTTAGAAAATGTACTATGTTATCGTATTAGGTATAAACCTGTAATGATAGATGTATGGATGTTTAAATAAATAAATTTTGCTATACACTTTATTAGTTGGTGATTGACGAACACTTAAAAGTCAAGGATATATGATACCTTTTTTATAACAAAACAAGTCGTAACAAGTAAGTGAATGTACTGATGGTAAGTATTCTTCACTGCCCATATACACCCGCAACACTATAAGAATCATGGATGAGTTGCCTATCTTTAAGGAAAATAAATATTTAAGAAGAGGAGAGGGAGATAAGTGCCTCTGGAAATCTTACTATACGAAACACACCACCAAGCTGCCGATTCACGTTGGTTTCCTGTGAGACAGTGGTAACCGGCCCTTTTATGCTGTAGACAAAAGTGTCTAAAGCGTGGTCCTGTCACTTTTGAAAGTGATGGAGTTGACTCTGATTTAAACCTTGATGCCAAGTAAAGCCAAAAATAAAATAAGTTAAATAAAACTTTAAAAAAATTACTTTTTACAACAAAATCGGTCCACAATTGGCGGAGAATTCGATACATATTCAAAAAACAGCAAATTGAGAACCTTCCCCTTTTTTGAAATCAGCAAACATTAAATTCAATCATTGGAAGGTTATACATCACTATTTTGTTATAAGCATATCCTAATATATAAACTCTATTGCAATAAGACTTCAAAACGCTATAACTTTTTATACGCAAAGTGTTGATTAGGGCATAATTAATGATAATGATTTCTTATGTTTATGCGAATATTACTCATTGAAATAAAATTAATTTAAACGGATAATCGCGGTTTTTTATTAATTTTTATCCCGACGTTTGGAAAACTTTTTAGCCTTCGTAGTCCACCCCGTGACCCCGTGACGAATACTTAATGATAATGTACGAACAAACATTTCATGGAAATAGGCATAGTTGAGTAAAAATTTAAAATATTAGCAAAGCAAACTCGCCCACTGCAAGGAGTGCTCGCTCAAATATAGTTTTATTTGAGCTAGTCTCGAATCACGAGGCTATTTGTCGACCCGCTGCGACGAGCGACGTGAGCGATCCTGATGTTTGCACGACATACACTTAGCGAACGAATGTCGCTTGTGTTTAAGAACTAAGGAAAAATTATTTCTTTCTTGAAATCACAGTAATAGAAACATAACTTCTGAAAAGGTGACTCAAGTGAGTTTTAGTACTCATCTTTAAAATTTAAATTGCTTACATTTTAGCTATTGTTTCTTATTATACCGATTGACAGTATTTTCTTTAATATAACGACCGTCTTTTATCGCGATGCTTTTGTTTGCACGACATATGTGCGAATGCGCTTGTATCTAAAAAGTATTTAAGGTAAAAAATTAATTCCTTCTTCAGATTATTGTAAATAGAAATATAAGCCTTGATCGACCACGCTGGCCTTATGCGGGTTGGCAAACTTAACATACCTGCAAAATATTTATGTGTGTACCTATACATACACGAAACTTAGAAAAGTCAGAGGTGCATGCTCATAACGTAGGTTTTGAATCTGTATCTTTTGTCCCGACAGTCCGTAACAATCACAGCTGAGCTATCGTCGCTGTCAATATACTGATAACAAATTATTCTTATATAACATAACACTAAACATGATCCCATTCTAAGAATAGATGATCTATCATTCAAAAGGAATAAACCACTTTTCCACGATGTATCGAATGGTTGGGAGCCAAGCGACCATAAATTATTTTTTAGTGATAGCCTACATATATTTTAGGCGATCTTTAATGATTATATTGTTGATACTATTACAATATTTATTCTGGCTACACTTCAATGTTCAATGAAGAGTGGGATATTTGATAATTGGTAAAGTTTAAAAAGGAACGGAAAATGCGCGCCTGGGGCAGTCGACGTCTGAATTTTGTAACGTTTAACCAATGAGGAATATAGTGTCAAACAAGTGAATTTCATTGTTGAAATAAAACTAATTTAAACGGATTCTATCGCGGTTTTTTATTAAAATGATAAAATCCGTTAAAATAAGTTTTATTTCAATGAGTAACATTCGCGTAAACGTAAGAAATCATTGTGAATTTCATTGTATCATTCCATACTTCATAGTAGAGTCTATTAACCTAAGTAGTAGGTGCCTGTTATCTTTCATTAGAATCAATAGCCTACAATTTTACGCATTAACTGACACTGTGCAGTTGGTATGACGTGGTACGAGATTGAAACTATATAATGAGGGGTCGTCTGATTGTTTGAGTAGAAATAAAACAAAGTCCAGTGGACAATACTCGCTCGTCGCTCATTGTTCCGTGACCGACTGTGGCCTTTGCGACTCCTAGTTGTGCATTTGTGGCGGATGTGTGCTTTGAATTAACTGTTACGTTAGACATTAATAGAGACGTGAGTATTAGTAATGAGGGAATGTTTAAAGTCTCTTACTAAAGTAAAGTAAAGTCTCCATAAATTGAAAATTCTGGAAGGTGAGAAAATATCGCATTTTTATTGATTTTCATGTTTAGTATCTTGGGGATTAAATAGTTTTTTTATACCACCGAATGACGAGATGAACAAGCCGCTCGCCTGATGGTAAGCTACACGACTGCCAATTCCAACTCTACTCAGGACCTTGAATTACAAAACATGCGTGGCACTGCACTAACTCTATAAAATCAATAGAATTACACAAACTCTGCTTACTAAAACAGTTAAAGTGTAGATTTTTATTTTTTATTTAATTGAATGACGAGTCGAGCAAGGCGCTCTCCTGGTGGTAAACACCACATAAACAGAAATAACACCACACATAACTTTGAATTACAAAGCACTGCATGGCACTGAATTGTGCTCCTCACCCCGAGACATAAGATAATGCGTCTCATAATGCCCTTTAATTTTACTGGTTCAATGTCCTTCAAACCGAAACACAACAGTGCTTACACACTGTTGCTTGGCAGCAATAGACAAAGCGGTGGTACCAACCCAGACGGTCTCTCGCATACGAGGGACCTACCACCTTATACTATGAACTTTACGGTAGAGCGTTTTAAAGTTGTTTTAACGTTATAAATTTATAATAATTGCATTAGGAAAAAATATGAATCAATAAATTATAAGTTTTTCTGATAATTATCCAGTAAGTAAAATTGATTATTTATTTATTTTCCACACTGACAACTACTTTTACAAGGTTATTATCTCAATACAGTAGTAGTACCTTCAAATCTTTTCTTTTAAAATCTAACCTGTATAGTCTTATTTCATTGTCACTCTAAGCTATAAGAATAAATCATTTTGTATGAGACGCACAAGTGGAGTGTGAATCTGTGTCGCTGTCAATAGATGTATATCAGACAGACAATCGGAGAACTCGACGCTTGTTTGAAACAGAAAACGTTATCACGTTACTGTTCGATGTTCTTTTAAACTTTCTTGAATACGAAATTGTGCGTGGAAATTATATAAGTAAGCAATGCTCATTGGTTGTTTGCATTTATGTATTTCTCCCGGACCATTTGCATGAGGTTATCTTTACATAGTATAAAATCGCTTTCGCTTCCGCTGTCTGTTCGATTAGATATTTTAAACTATTCAACGGATTTTAATATAGTTTTCAGCAATGGATAGAGTGATTCATGAGGAAGGTTTATATGTATATCACGCTATGACCCATGTCAGCAGGGCAGTAACATACAGGTGAAACCGCGAGGGACAGCTAGTTTAAGATAATTATGTTAAGCCAGAACGAACGAACGAATTAAGTCAGGCACTTATTTAACACAATATAAGCTACGCCCGTGCGCAAAAGTGTAACTAGTGCTGTACCCACGTTTCGTAAAATTATAAATGATGTAATGGGGGCTGAATTTATCGCCATACCAGGCCCAAGTACAATCCCGAGTAACTCGTATGAATGGTAGAGCCACGCTGTAGACAGTTTTGTCTACAGCATCGACCGGGCCTTTACCACTGTCTCACAGAAAACCGATGTAAAGTAGTGGCTTGAAGCTAGTGAAATTACTGAACATTATGAGATTCCCACACGTATGTCTACGAGTGACGAACTTAGTCCAGTACCGTGCAGTGCTTTATAATACAAAGTTCTGTGTGATATTGCTTCTGTTTAGCATGACGCTTATCATAAGGCGACCGAACTGTTCCTTTCGTCATTTAAATAAAATAAAAATCAAACAATCCATTAACAATATAACATACAACACTTCCCTTTAACTTATTATCCGATAATCGAAAGGCTTAACCTGTCATGAAACAACGGTGGCTTTATTGAAACAGCTAATCCGATGAAAATGTGTCTCAACACAAATGCCTTTATTATTTCAAAACCCTTTAATTGATAGATTTATGTATTGTTGATTTTAGAAATTATTCCTCGAAACTCCAAAACTTTTTTGTGGTTTTTTATGTTTAATCCTCGACAATATAAAAGGGGTTGTAACATAAATAAATAAATACACCCAAGTTACACACATAGAATTGGCCCCCAGGAAGATTCGAGTCGTATGTTGTGGGTATCAGGAACTACAAGAGACTTTCGGTCTCACAACACCCAGACCCGAAACAAAAATTTGTGGAGCACACAAACATTTGTCACGGTGCGAGATGGAACTTGCGGCCGCTCATTTCAAAGCCGGCTACTCGCCCGCTACACCACGGAGATTGTCTAAGCTGGTTATAAGTTTGACCCCTTTGTTTGTGTGCGGTGTAGTTTAGTCATTGTGCCGTACTCGGATAAAAATAAAATTACAAGACTATTACAAGAACATTGAATAAAAAATAGATATTTTAAGCATAATAGCGTTAGCGAATATTATCATATTTCTACAAAAATGTATAAATATATAATAAAGTGCAACACTTGTAAGGGTGTTTATAAGGGTCTACGCACACCGGGACGGAATGGCAGAGGATTTAAATTTCTACCAAGGGGCATTCAATACGACAGAAATTCCAATATTTTAATTTCCACGGCATCGGAAGGGATTTCTTGAGACAGCATTGGAGAACCCGCGGCGGGATACCGCAGCGCACTGCGGTATGCAGCGGCACGCCAAATCACCGTGACATGCCGCGGGGTGAGTCAGTGCAAGCGGGGGTACATGCACGCCACATATGCACTACAAACAACCTATAACTGAAATGTATATCAGGTGCTGACGAGGCATACACCGGCGTGACGTGGCATGCCGCAACACGTCGCGGGATGTCTTGATAGGCCACCGGAATGCTACAGTATCTAAGCGGCTATTGTGCGCAGACCAGTGGCAAAATCCTCTGCCATTCCGTCCCGGTGTGCGTAAGCCTATATTCAGATTATTAAACATTGTTTTCCATTATGCAAACAGAGAGTTCACCGTTTTTTAACTTTCCGAACATTGTTTTACTCACCCTTTTTCCGTGCAATTTATGACTACCAATATCATACAAATATAGGACAGTATATGAAATATCCAAAGTTCGCAATATACTTAAAAAATACACTTTTCATTTTACGTAGAAAGGTAAGGTATTAAGACTATAATCAAGGTGATTTGACTGCCTGACAGTTGTATTGCATACGCGGTATGACTGTTGCACTGAGCCCTCGGGTTCGATCACCAATTCGGGTAAAAATTATATGGGTTTTTAAGCTATTGTATAGATTTTATCGCGGGCCTTGAGCGGCGAGACCGAATACAGAAATTCCGTAACGAAAAAACCTAACACCCCCCACTCCGACCAGCCAGCGTTAGCTGACCTCCCTGGAACATCGATAATTTCGAAGTCCCAGGTGGCGTCACACAGTGACCAGTCAGCTTGGACCGGACTTTCACAAGGCTTTGACCGGACTTTGACCCCGTCCTTGACCTTGACCCCGACCTTAACCTTGACCATGACCCCGACCTTGACCCCGACCTTGACCCACAAAATTAAAATTAAAAACAAAGGAAAAAAATACTGCATCAATAAAATAAATAATTATAATTACATAAGTTGATAAAAAATGCTATTCAATAGCTTTACCGCGGCAGTCTCTGAGTGCCACACGTCTTTTTTTTTCTATAAAATACTCAGTATGGTATGGCGATAGGCTCGCCCCCTATCACATCATGAGACGGAAATAAGCTTGGTGAAATGTGGGTGTACGAATAACACCTCTGCCAATTCTTCATCTTCATCATTCTTCTACATCCTTAGACGTATGCTCATTGTTTTGAGCCAGGGCAGAGTCCACCTTTTCATCATAACTTGACGGTGAGACCGGCCTTCAGATCCCCACAACCTTCAGCGGGAACCAAGTTTCGTCATTGCCTTGTTCGTTAATCAGTAGAGTGTACCTCGTGCAGGTGAGGTTCGCTTTAAGTCTAAGATGTTAGGCCCACTTCCATTAATTCCATATTAATATTAATTTGTAATTACTGGATGTTAATTTCAAAAATCTGAATCATGGTGCGGTTGCTAGTTTTCAGATCATAAAAAAATTCAAAGGATAATAAATATTTTCAAATAAATTTTATTCTACCTTTTTCTCTTATAGCATAGGCCGGCAAAACTAATGGATCACCTGATGGTAAATAAATAAAAATAAATAATAAACGCATTGAGAACGAGAGGAAAATTCGGGCCTCCAGATATCTCACGTAACGTATGAAATGCAGCTGCAAGCCGGTTCTTAACGTCTGTTTTTTATATGTCAATGGTGGATACGGCCTATTCATACTGAAGACAAAACTGTCTACAGCGTGGCGCCACCCAAAAACTTAAAAAAAACACACACTGTTTTGGCTTGGGTTTTGACCTGAATTCTGACAGTACGGTTCATCGCTTATGTTAATATTTCAAAAACTAGTTTAAAGATGTGATTGTTGTATAAAAGTGGTGTGGATTTGTGAAAAAAAGACTGATGGTGATGAGCAGTGTATGAAAACATTGAAATTCACACCAAAACTACAAGACCTTAAAAACGTCCACACCGATATCATCATCTTCATCGTTCTGGTGAAGGCTTCAGAATTAATTGTACTTGACATTGGCGAAATGCATAATAATGCGAAGCCATAAATAAAAATTTAAAAAAGAGAAGAGAACGTCTTCCATTTTTAAATTGGTTTGAAAACGATTTGTGACGTGCATAACTTTTACCGCAGCATTGTATTTCTAATTGACGTGAAGTGATATGCCACGATCGCTATCAGTTTATCGCCTCGGTAATATAACACAACATCGATTCTCGTTTATACTTGTGATAGTTTTATGTACGTCACGTTGATTATGTTTTGTTTTCGTATTTGATCCGTTTATCAGACTTCATAAAAAGGACCCGTTTCATATAAGCCTGGTCTAATTTTCTGTATGTATTCATCCTGGCCGCTATCGGCTACGGCGACCGTTTATTAAGTTAATGCATTGTTGTTATTAGGTTATCGGTGTTTTTTCCTCAAGTGGCTATTATACCTCATTTTTGCTTTGAATGTGCGAGCGCAATGAACACACGTCATCATATCATTTATGTATAAATAATTTACGTAATTGTATAATATAATATCTATACTAATACTCTCCATATAAGCTAGTATTTTGTCAAGATAATTGTATGACTGAGTGCTATGAATATGGATTCAATTAACTTAATTTATTTAATATCAGTGTTTTAGATAGCGTTTATTATTTGATAGTTTATTTTCTGTTGATCTTTCCAAGTGCAACTTGTAAACGTTGGGAATGAGTGACTTTCAAAAGTCAATAATGACTTTATAACATATTATTGAATGGACATAGAACGCTGTATTACGATTGATCTGTCATCACGGAAAATCGTCTTATTGTTGTCAACAAGCCTGATAATATGGTAGTAGAACGATTAGCGCGACGGGCAATACTTGTCGATGTCACTATTTCGCATGATAAAAACCTTGTCAAAGCCGAAAAAGATAAACATTTAGACCAGGCACACGAAGTTACTGACATGTGGGATGTGGACTCAATAATTATTCCTCCGATACTCGTTTCTGCGTTTATATTAGTACATATGTTTTTTTTATTAATATAATAAATTTGTAAATAATGTAAAACTACCTTTTAAAATAAAGAATTTTGTACGTATTCATGGATATATTCTCGCAACGTTTAAAATTGAAATCCTGGAAAATATACACATCCTGGTTAAAAATTAATAAGGCAAAAAGACTCACCAGCGTGCTGTTCCCGTACAAAGTATCGTAGGACTCTGCTTTGGAAGCGACGTTCCGCAACTTGCAGGGCTTCTTCAACGGCGGCGGTGGTTGCGGAGGCCCGTGTTTGTGAGAGGGCGAGGCCTGCTGATTCCCTCCCCCTCCAGCACCTCCCGCTCCCACATGATTCGCATTCGATTTATTCTCTTTCTCCTTCATCAACTTGCTGTTGTGGGTTAAGTTGTTCTTGGTGAAGTTGCCGAGTTGCTCGAACATACTCGTCAAGTGTTGGGACATCATCTTGCCGTTTGTTATCTCCTTTCTTTATCCGATTCCGAAACTTTGAAGTATCATCGTACTACGCACCAGTTCATTATTCACATTTTATCACCTTCGGTTGTGGATGAAAATTCGTCTTGTGTAAATAATTCGATTATTGGAATGTAAAATGGTTTTGTCCTAGTTAAATGAAAACATGTACGACTCATAACAAAAGTGATAATGAGTTTACAAGTCTATACAACCCGATATTCTTTACATTGAATTTAAATACAGACGGAATTGGTTATATAAAACAATCCAGCAAAATCCTGACGGGTACCACACGAACCAAAAAGCTGTCGTGTACAGACAGAGCTATTGTGATAATAATTACAGTGGAAACGTGCTATTATTCAAAGTAAACATAGCTTTAATACATTTTGCGTTTGTAGCAAACTTTCCTAAATAACGAGCTCGATTCGCAATGTTACTGACGTGTTCGAGCGAGTCGACTTATAAAACAATGGCGTCACCGTGTGCCGATAGTGTCACAGGAATCCGGCGCGAGTTCGCCCCGGGGAACTTGTCTTGGCTCTAGGATACATTCGCGAGGGTTTACTCTGAATTTTGTATGAATACTATATTATGTAGATGGGAGAACGATGTCTTGTTAAATGTGCTGAGTGCGTCAATTACTGTGTTAAAGCCATTAACATTAATTACGAACTGCCGCGTCAATTTACAAATAGGGAACGATTCTTATTTTATATATTAAATACATTATTCTTAAGTAATATTAAAAGGAGCAGCGATAGCCCAACGGGGAGTGGTATGGACTGTCGAGACGAAAGTCGCAGGTTCGAAACCAGCCCCAAGATCATACACCACTGACTTTTTCAAGTTACGTGTATATTAATTGACAATTATCGCTTGCTTAAACGGTGAAGGAAACATCGTGAGAAAACCTGCATACCTGAGAACTCGATAAGATTTTCGAAGGTATGTGAAGTCTGCCAACCCGCATTAGGCCAGCGTGGTGGCGTAAGGCCTAATCCCTCTCATTAAGTAGAGGAGGCCCGTGCCCAGCAGTGGGACGTATATAATACAGGGCCAGTAAAAAAAAAATATTAGAAGGACTAATGACACACTATAAAATAAATCATAATAACATAATAGACAGTGAAATAATTGACTTGTGATCATCAGGGTCAACGAAAAATTCAATAGACATACGGGTAGAGAGCAGTATATTCAAAACGAAACGAAAATTTAATGCAAACTTAGTTGTTAGCTCCGTAACTTGAGAATCAACAAGTTGTCCCCGCGGTATAACAACTTACTCGGTTAGCATGTTACAGTATGAAATTTATATGCAACGGGCAAGTTATGGTCCGGAGTCCCTGGGCCAGCTGATCCACTTGATTACTATCAAGCTCATTTTCCGTGAGTAGCTTCGTTTCGATGAGACGCCCAACAATTCCATATGCGAAAATTCTCTATTGTGGTAGCTAACAGAGGTAGCAAGGATAGAATATTTCGATTTGATGATACTCAAAAATTTATTATTTTATTTGTAGGACAATATGACTGTTAAATTATATGAATATTAACTAAGTAAAAACAAAAAAATCTGCTGGTTAGTAATCATACCAATTGGAAGGAGGGGCTTCCAATAGGTATCGATAACGAGGTCATAAAAAATTATTTGAATGAGCTGATTTTTTTGTTTTTACTTAGTTAATATTCATATAATTTAATAGTCATATTGTCCTACAAATAAAATAATAAATTTTTGAGTATCATCAAATCGAAATATTCTATCCTTGCTACCTCTGTTAGCTACCACAATAGAGAATTTTCGCATAGGGAATTGTTGGGCGTCTCATCGAAACGAAGCTACTCACGGAAAATGAGCTTGATAGTAATCAAGTGGATCAGCTGGCCCAGGGACTCCAGACCATTATGTTACTAATGAAAAAAACTACTAAGCGCAGTTGAAGTCAAATAATCGATGCGATACGAACAATGCTTTATTCTTATTCTAGAACATTGGCAGAATCGATATATATAAAAATGAGTGTTTGTCTGTATGTCCTTTATAGAATCGTAAACTATGCAACGGATTATGATACGGTTTATTTTTTAATAGATAGAGTGATTCAAGAGGAAGGTTTATATGTATAATAAATGCATAATATATTAGGTACATGCACGCGGGTGAAACCGCGAGGGACAGCTAGTATTAAATAAAATATGAATGTCTTTGCAATAATAATTTAACTAAAAAAAATATAATAAAGCATATTTCGTAGAATTGTATGTCAAAATCATAAACAACACACATAATGTTATCAATTTTCTTTACAGCTACGGAAAATCGAAAACAAAAATAAATGTGTTAACTCGTTGGCATAGCTGTAGCGGTCAAATTTCCGCAACCATACCTCGCAGACAAAAGGAAATTATGAAAAAAAAATACCCGAGGCAATATTTTTAAAAGAAAGTGTTTCGCACAAAACAAAGAGATCTGTTATAATGGCGTCCAGAAAGTTGCCACAAAGGGCACGATCTTTGCCCAAGTTGCCTTATCGTGGGCAACATGGCTGACACTTATCTACTTTTACTTTATGAATTGATTGGACTTGTAACGTGGGTGGTACGCACAATTACACTACGAGCCATAAATGATACGCGTCGGCAATGTTTTTTAAAAATTAGTACGAATATGCAAAGAATACCCGAACATTCGGTTCCAGTCAGTCATTCAAAAGTAAAATAAGTACACAAGCTAATATTATAACAATTTTTTTTTGGGTTCACATGTTCGTATTTTTTAAATATCCGAAGATTGCCGAAACCAAATAATTTTATACACAGAACTGTATATTTATGTAAGTATTATTTTTAGTAAGGGTGCGTCCAGATTGGCGAATGTGTAAGTAGTAGAGCTACGCTCTAGAAAGTTTGTGTACAGCATGAATGGGCAGCCTTGACCGGGTTGTTACCACTGACTCACAAAAAATCAACGTGAAGTAGCAGCTTGTTGTTGCGTTTCGTACGGTGAGTGTTGTATCCGGAGGCGCAAATCCCCTCCCTTCTCAACGAATAATCCCTTTCCCTAAAGTCATTAACGCATCAATACCACCAGGTGACCCACTTGCTCGTTTGTTAGCCTCTGCTATACAAAAATGTATCTCGAACGCGCGGTGTTCGAACCGGTTTTCTTATTGTCGAAGAGTGAATATACATGTATCCCGCTGAACAGTTTTGTGTTTTCGTACAAAGTAGTCTCCTACAGAGGATTTTCTTTTACATTCATTGAATATAAAAAAAATCGTCTATGGAAATAGGGCTTTATTTTATGTCAAGTCAGTCAGCCAAGATGAAAAGCATTTTGTTCCCGTCATCCTGATTTTTAGCGGCGCGGTGTTAATAGAATTATTTTAGTATTTTTATCTTTAAGGTGTGAGAAATATTAAATATACTTATAAACCCACTTCCAAGATCGTCAGATGAAAAGATTATATTTTGTCCCATTCTAACGTTATTCTCGCTCACGCATTTCACTTATAAAAGGGATGTCTATCTTATCTACTGTAAGAAATACGATTAATTTCAGTGAAATCTTATGATGTCTAAATTTGATAAGATCCGGTAGATAAACACTTTTTATAATGACTATTAATATTTTTTTTTTATTTGATTGAATAACGAGAGACGAGCAAGACGCTCTCCTGATGGTAAGCGCCACCCATAAACAGAAGCAACACTACACAGAACTTTGAATTACAAAGCACTGCATGGCACTGAACTGGGCTCGCTGTGACTTAAGATGTAAAGTCTCATAATGCCCAGTAATTTCACTGGCTTCAATGGCCTTCAAACCGAAACACAACAGTGCTTACACACTGTTGCTTGACGGCAGAAATAGACAAAGCGGTGGTGCCAACCCAGACGGCCTCTCGTATACGAGGGATTGTAAATAAATATGGCCATACCTTTCCGTAACACGTTATAAACGCTGTAACACAGAGATCCTGCGGCTTGATTAACTATTATCGTCTGTGCAATAACATTTTGCGGTTGACCCGAGACACGAGGTTTGACGTTGATCGAGGCCTTCTCAGACCTTGGCTTCTGAACGGACCGAAACAAATTGTTACCGATAAAGGTCTTTATAGGAACATTTCAGGCTTTAAATATTAAGGGGCATTCAGATATATATTTGTTTGACACCCTTCGTGGCGCAGCGGGCGAGTAGCCGGCTGTGAAGCGAGAGGCCGCGGGTTCGATCCCCGCACCGAGACAAATGTTTGTGTGATCCACAAATATTTGTTTCGGGGTCTGGGTGTTGTGAGACCGAAAGTCTCTCGTAGTTCCTGATACCCACGACACAAGGCTCGTATCTGACTGTGAGGTCAGGTCTATGTATGTAACTGTTAGGTGTATTTGTACCCGACGGTATAGCGATCACAATACACATGGTGAGAATCCGACATAACGGCTACTTCAAACGAGTCACGTTCCACAGTCTGCCATAGTAACTTCAAGCCGGCATAATCCAGAGAGTATAACACAAAAAAATAACCTATACATTAAAATGTAACAGAACAAATTGTTACAAATTCCACAGACAGAAAGAAAGGCACACAAGAGATCGTCAAATATTCATATATTTTCAACCGTCGTGAATGTTATTCATACCGAAAAACCTAAGCACGCCGCTCCTTGTATCAATGTTATGTTTTTCAGTACTGAATTAAAACATATCTGAGGCTCACGTCAGATCATTTCAAATATTTTACGTGAAAAAAAAATTACATCGTCGGCGTCTAGTACGTAGTAATCTGACGCGTGACATAAAAAAATCAAAACTATTAGATTTTTTTTCCTATCTGTTTTTTGCTCACTGCTGGCTAAAGGCCACTCGTACCTCTTTCTATTCTCTTCTGTCTACTTACTTTATGGGCTAGTCCTGCAAAAAAAAATCATGCTCGTCTCTTTCTAGGCCTGCCGCGACCGGCCGACGCGGCCTTACGAGTGGTAGAGCAACGCTGTATTCAGTTTTGTCTACAGAAAACTTAAACTACTACTTGAAAAAAACAAGAAAAACGAAAATTATGTTAAATCTAATTAATCTTAACAATCATGAGTTGGTCCTTTTGTAATGTTATTATAATATAATAACGATACACCGACACAAAATTAATTAATTATATTTAGACCACAATAAATATTTTTTTGTTTTTTTACCTCGGTTCTATCTATTATATTAATTATGTTTAGTTTCTATTCTAAGTGATTGGGGATTTTAAGAATTAAAATATTTATACACTCTTCAACTCATAGGTATAGTTTTGCTGGTGGGAGGATACTTGTATCCGACCGGATAGCGACCACCGTACACTGGTGCTAAAACCTGCCATAGTGGCCCACCTTGTGTGGGTCGCGTTCCAGGGTTAGCCAGTGTATATCCGGTTCTCCCCAGGGGGCTTGCCCCCTGATCCTAACCCTTTCCCCATCCCTTTTTCCTTCCCCTCTCCCTTGACCCTTTGGCAGGCCGGCATGATCTTACCGACCAACGATGGACACATTGTTTATCGTTGGTCGACAATATTCTTGGATTACGCTACACTTACCATCAGGTGTAGCGTAGTCACTTTGCCGAGCCAGGATAAAAAAAAAAAAAAGTGTGCGTCCCGGGACGCTCGACAGAAGTGATAACTTAAACTAATGTGGGTTAAAGTGAGAGCGGAGGAGCCGGACAGTCGTATCAGAGTCGTGTCGGAGTCGTGTGGATGAAGTCGTGTCGGAGTCGTGTCGGAGAAGTCGTGTCGGAGTCGTGTCGAAGAAGTCGTGTCGGAGTCGTGTCGATGAAGTCGTGTCGGAGTCGTGTCGGAGAAGTCGTGTCGGAGTCGTGTCGAAAAAGTCATGTCGAAGAAGTCGTGTCGAAGAAGTCGTGTCGAAGAAGTCGTGTCGGAGTCGTGTCGAAGAAGTCGTGTCGGAGTCGTGTCGAAGAAGTCGTGTCAGAGTCGTGTCAAAGTCATGTCGAAGAAGTCGTGTCAGTCTTGTGAAAGTCCGGTCAAAGTCCGGTCCAAGCCGACTGGTCACTGTGTGATGCAACCTGGGACTTCGAAATTATCGATGTTTCAGGGAGGTCGGCTAACGCTGGCTGGTCGATGGACCGCTCGCGTTACGGAACGTTTCGGTTCACCCTCCCATAAGAAGTTATCACTTCAAAAAAAAAAAAAAAGGTAAAAACAATTGGCATTCACAAGAGCAAGACAAACGAATTCAAGAGCATCGTCATGCATAGAATAAATCAAACTGCGATACCCGATTCCGTACATAAACTATTTCAACCGATTTCAAGATTCCACTCTCATGCATAAGTTCGCCGCGATATCGACGAGTACACACAAAATCTTCATCATAATATACAAAGTAGTATGAATACGTAATGGTCGCTGCGTTGTAAAATGCAAGCCGCATGAATATCTTATTATGAGCGACGTGTTCCGCCTACAAGAACAAAGATGGCAAAACGAGAGCAATCCTATGTAAAACTGACACATTCAATTCATATTTTATGTTTTAAGCGGAGTAGTTTTGTTTTTTTTTTCTAGATTTTAAAGATAATATCTTTTTCCAAGAAAAGTTCTCAATACAACACGTATACGTATTTCTTTTTGTATGTATAATAAATAAATAATAAACACACCCAACAGTCACACACATAGTCTTGCCCCACATTAGGTTAAACCTGTCTCGTGAGTTTCAGGAACTATGAGGGACTTGCCGTTCCACAACACCCAGACCCGAAACAAATATTAGTGGATAACATAATGATTTATTATGTTTACGCGAATGTTACACATTGAAATAAGACTAATTTAATTTAATTTTGGTCCCGACGTTTCGAAAGCTTTTCAGCCTTTATGGTCACGGGATGGACTAATATTTCAATATTTGTGGATAACCCAAACAATTGTCTCGGTGCGGGAATCGAACCCACGGCCGCTTGTTTCGCAGCTGGCTACCCGTCCACTGCGATAAGGATGTTTACTATATACACGCGTTTCCTGCCGAGTCCCTAGTGTAAGTTTTTGCGTGTGGTTTGTAAACTAATCTAACCAATACGAGAAATATATATAAAACTAGCTGTCCCTCGCGGCTCCGCCCGCGTGATCTGCTTTTTCCGGGATAAAAGTAGCCTAACAGTGGCGCCATGTGTCGAAAATTGATCGTACCCTCTCAGAAACCTTCGTGGGCTCATGCACAACAACTTTGCTAAAGATCATCACATGATCAAATGCATAGTTTTGTCGGGAAAGGTTTGATCGTCTTGGTCGCGGCATTGTTAATGATGATTCAAAGAGAAAACAAATTACTGATGATATTATCAATAACGTTTAGCTATCATTTTTATAATTGTCAAAGTTTTGTTATTCCACTGTCATTTGCGTTTCGTGTCATGTCAGATGTGTTTTTGTTATACCACGTTTTATAGTGACTTGACTGAAACGCGGTCGAACGGGATAAAAAGTATCCTATGTCCGTCTCCTGGTTCTAAGCTACCTCTCCACCAATTTTCAGCTAAATCCGTTCAGCCGTTCTTGAGTTATAAGTGGTGTAACTAACACCACTTTCTTTTATATATATAGATAATTTCGTTTCTAATTCAATCTAATGTGGGCACAGATTTGCCCACATATTTTTGTAAATATGGATGAAATGACAGTCAAAAACTTACACTAAAGGTCCCCGATATGTAATGGAATCGATCTCGTTCATAGAACAGAAATTCCATTGTTCGCATGTGTCTTTGTTGCTTTACCTTAGGCATAAACACGTAAACAGGTAGATAACTTTCTATTATTAATGACATCTTCGATAGACCGCCCCTATCACATCATGGGACAGAAATATGCTCGGGGTCCCGTATATACACTAGTAACACCGTTATATAGCCGGCGGGGATGCAGGCGTAATTGCCAGAATAATTTTCCCCAGCAACAGTGTGTAGGCACTGTTGTGTTACAGTTTGAAGGACATTGAAACCAGTGAAATTACTGGGCATTATGAGACTTAACATCTTATGTCTCAGGATGACAAGCGCAGTTCAGTGCCATGCAGTGCTTTGTAATTCAGAGTTCTGTCTGATGTTGCTTCTGTTTATGGGCAGGCGTGGCACTTACCATCAGGCGACCGCCTTGCTCGTCTCGTCATTCAATCAAATAAAAAAAGAAAAAATTGACGTAAACAGTAAGACGATTAGATCCTAAATAATACTATTTCACGATACATTGTTATTTCATTAAATTCGAGAATAAAAAAACATTTTGATCACAAAATGCCAACCTATAAGGTATAATTTAAAATGTAATTTTGTTTGTCGTACAACAAAGCAGTCTGTGAACGGGAATGTCGAAACGAAAATTCCTTCCCATAATATTAAGATATTATAACAATATTAATTTCGTTTCCATATTGTTACGACTTAAACAACGGTCCTAAAACGGGTTTAACTATTATACATGTTTACTTTGATTAAATTTTCATACGATTTCAAGTTTCTTAAACATGTTTATTGGTTAAAAAGGATTTAGGATTTATACGTAATAGTACGGCAAACGAGCAAGTGCGTCACCTGATGGTAAGTGATCTCCAACGCCCATGTACGCCCACAACACTAGAAGAATCATAGGAGCGTTGCCAAGCTCGAAGGGAAGGGTTAATCAAGGGATTGGAAAAGGATTGGGGCCTCCGGATATCTCACTCACCGTACGAAACGCGGCGGCAGGCCGCTATTTTATGTCGGTTTTCTGCGAGCCAGTGGTAACGATCCGGCCGGCCCATTCAAGCTGTAGACAAAAGTGTCGACAGCGTGGCTCTACCACTCAAATAATAAATTTTGCTCTTATACATATATAATCACATGTCCTAACTCAGTCATCATCGCTTAGACCAAACCGCAAAACCGTGACCAAAACCACCGACTAACCGTTGCTCTACCACTTTTTTTTATAAATACTGAATTGTATTTTTTTTTATTTAATTAAATGACGAGACAAGCAAGGCGCTCGCCTGTTGCTAAGCGCCACGCTTACCCACAAACAGAAGCAACACCATACAGAACGTTGAATTACAAAGCACTACATGGCACTGAACTGCGCTTGTCACCCTGAGACATAAGGTGTTAAGTCTCATAATGCCCAGTAATTTCACTGACTTCAATGTCCTTTAAACACTTGTGCACACACACAGTGCTTGTGCTTGCACTGTTTGCTTGGCGGCAGAAATAGACAAAGCGGTGGCACCAATCCAGACGGCCTCTCGCGTACGAGACATACCACCTTGTATTTGTTACCTAAATATACTAATTAACAAGTCTCACACTTATAATTGAACGCATTGAATTTATAAAGAACTCGGGTTAAAACTCAACTTATTTTCAAAGATGCAATTAGTAAGGAAAATTAAACAGTTCTCTGCTGAACACCCCTATAGCTCCGTTAATGGATTTTTTTAGCCCGCACTTTTAATGCCTCTAAAAATAAATGTTTTCACTAAACGCATGTTAAAGTGAAATGTAATGATTTTTAATGTTTACGCGAATGTTATACATTGAAATAAAACTAATTTAAACGGATTTTATCGCGGCTTTTTGTTTAATTTTGATCACGACGAAAAAAAAATTAAAAATAAATAACAGCTAAAAAAAAACACGCTGTTATCCAACTAAAAATGGAAAATAAATTTTAATAAAATGGAAGAGAAAGATGTATTTTATCTATACTAATATTATAAAGCTGTAGAGTTTGATTGTTTGTTTGTTTGTTTGTTTGTTTGAACGTGCTAATCTCAGGAACTACTGGTTCGAATTGAAAAATTCTTGTTTTGGATAGTCCATTTATCGAGGAAGGCTTTAGGCTATATAACATTACGCTGCGACCATTAGAAGCGAAGCATCAGTGAAAAATGTTGCAAAAACGGGGAAAATTATTCATATTTGAAGGCTTCCGTTGCTAAGCTACCCAAATCTATACTAATATTATAAAGCTGTAGAGTTTGTTTGTTTGATCACGTGGGCGGAGCCGCGAGCAAAAGCTAGTTGTAAATAAAAGCGTGGGTGCATGGTGTCAATAGTTATAAATATGTATTTTATTGACAGAATATATGAGTAGAAGGTATCATTCTGATAATATCTTAAAAAGCACCCCACCGTTTTTTTACAATAAAATAAATTTTTAACACTTGCACAACAGATTGGCCGAACTATCCCAAGAGATTCATTTCTCTATTTACTGCCTTTAAATCTGCAAAGAATTCCACGACTTAACCGTTGCGCGACAAATCTGCCGCTATATTTCAGGTGCACGTGCGTAAACCCGGCTTTAACCCGTACGAACGAGCCCCGGATCATTGGGATTGAGACGTGGCTGTATTGTTTACGCGTCCTCCGAGTAAAATAAACGTCTACCGAATAAAAGGTGATGTGTAGGGAAAACGTTTCGCGGTAGCAATATGTCTTGTTGCCTTTTTGTACATTTTGCTGGGTTTTTCAAGGAGTTATTTCAAACGCTCTAGAGAAATTAGCTTTTTATGCCGCTGGTTGATCTGGCTTCATAATTTATACACAGTAAAGTTTATAAATAATCGTATTGGTTAACCTCAATTAAGGGTGGCCGGGATTTATTCACTGTTTTGGATTTTTTAACAAGTATAATTTTAACAGCTATAACAAGTAATCGCTGTGGACAGTGGTACGGACTGTCAAGACAAAAGTTGAAGGTTCGAAACCAACTCCAATTTTGGTATAGGTATGCATCAAAAGATTATGCAAGAGGAAAAATAATGCATAAAAATGAGGGTATAAGTTTAGAGTCCTACTTACAAACGCTTTGGCTTATGAATCGAAAAAAAAAACACTAATTAAAACCAAAAGGTGCGTCCACACTTTCATGATGCGTACCAAGAGACGTGGCTGTCACTTGTAGTTGTTACGATAATATGGACGGCGTCGTAATATGCACTATGCCATTTTTGCCTGGCTTTTTTTTATCCTGGCTAGGCAAAGTGACTACGCTACACATGATGGTAAGTGTAGCGCAATCCAAGAATAGTTTCGACCAACGATAAACAATGTGTCCATCGCAGGTTGGCAAGATCATGCCGGCCTGCCAAAGTTCCTGGGATGAATTACGGGGTCCCCGCTAACAGAATACTGGCGACCCCGCATTATCTCATCTCAGGGCCAAGGGGGAGGGGAAGGAAAAGGGGATGGGAAAAGGGTTAGGATCAGGTGGCAAGCCCCAGGGGAGAACCGGATATACACTAGCTGACGCTGGAACACGACCCACACAAGGTGGGCCACTATGGCAGGTTTTAGCACCAGTGTACGGTGGTCGCTATCCGTACACAAGTATCCTCCCACTAGCAAAAACTTACACTTAAACTTATACCTAAAGAGCCTTACTTATAAACTTTTTGAGCACTGCTTAGTTAAAATAATGTTTTCGTCACTTTCTATACAATTTATATATCGCGTTGTCTTAATGTTACGAGTAAGGCCCAAAATGACAAAACATATGCTTAAAATGACAAAACCTCAAAATACATGACACAGACATGTCATGACCAAATGTTGCAGTGTCTCAGAGGGGTTCACTTCGTCACATTAGATCGTAACACTGAAATAAAACTAATTTAAACGGATATTATCTTGGTTAATTTTTAATTTGGTGCCTACGTTTCGTACGCTATTCAGTCTTCGTGGTCACCAGGCGAACTGAGATGTAGGTTGTCCCGAAAAGTTAATGTTACATTGCCTAAAGTCAATTTAAAATTTAAAAATAGTAGTCCGATTTACGCAGAAAGAGCTCACGGTGTCTTAAGGTTGGCCAGGTGAGGCTTATAAAAAAAAAACCACTCCGTGGCACACATACACGTGGCACAGCAAAGTGACTACATTGCATCGGATATTAATTACGGTGCCTACACCGACTGGTCGCTATCAAGTCGAGCACAAAAACGATCAGATACCCTTCCACAAGCAAATTTCGAGAATGTTTTTTTTTTATTGCCTTAATAGGCAGACGAGCAAGCGGCCCGTCTAATGGTAAGCGGTTACCGCCGCTCATGGACATCGGCAATGCCAGGGGCACAACCGAGCCGCTGCCTACCGCAAAAAAGTACCAAATGTTCCAAATAAGTACCTAAACTTGCGCATCTTCGCTAAAGTAGAGCTCTATTTGACAAGTGACTGGAGGGCATCGTGCGAACTAATCAGGTGTGAGCGACACTAACTAAGTTTGCGTTGGCTACATGTTGCCAGCCTTCGATCGGTGTTGAGGATAAATATTTTAGCGCATTGAGTTATGGTCATCAAAAATATTGTAAAAAATACTTATTTAAAACATAAGATTTAACACAACAGAAGTTTACGCTTATACTGTAAACGGGTAGACGGTAAAATTTTTACCATCCCATGATTTGATAGAGGGGAGCCTATCCCGGCAGAAATTCCAATCCCGGACAACTTTTTTTTATTAACATGAATGATGAGACAAGCAGTTTACTCGCCTGATGAAAGCGTGACGCCTGCCCATAAACAGTAGCAACACCACACAAAAAAAATATTTCTGTAACATTGTTAAAAAGCATGTCGCAGACCCATTAACGAGTGACATAAAGGCAGATGGAAGAAGAGTGAAAATAAATTATTCAAATAAAATTGATTGCACCAAAATTGATAACCCACCTTCCGTTCACGCGATAATATAATATTATTATAGCAAAATATGATCCAATATTCGAATCGGTCATTCATCATTCCTTTAATTGAGTCCTAGGGCTGACAAATGGGAAAACTTTTTCGATGTGAATTATTTCACTAATGGATCGGATATTAAAGGGTTATGTGATAATTCTCATAATTATTTACGTATTATTTATTATGCCACTATTATTATAACTAATCCGATTGCTGATGCAAAAATCAACAATCACGAAAATTAACAGTATGCCTAGTGCGAGTTTTATCGATTACGAGAAATAAGTATGAAGCCTCAAAGGGAACGCTCAAAGGGAAGGGATAATTAAGATATTGGGAACGGGAGGGGGACTTTGGGCTCCGGATATCTCACTCACGAAATATACCAGCAAGCCGCTACTTTACGTCGGTTTTCTGTGAGACATTAGTAGCGACCCGGTCGAGCCGGCCCATTCATACTGTAGATAAACTGTCCATAGCGTAGCTGTACCACTCAAATCTCTCATCATATAGTTGTTATCAATAAAATATATTTGCTCGGAATCCTTCGGTAAGGCTTGAAGACGTTTGGAGCGCTCAATCAACCGATTCGATTTTCGAAATCTATTTTTAGCATTCTATTTTCTTACATGGCATAGACAAATGTGCCAGTACTTGGTCATAAATAAATTACGTGAGCTTTACACGGATGACATGCGCCTTTCATTCTATTTATCTTCGCAGTACCTATTTATAGGTTCCATCTTTCTAGGTCTAAAAGGTTTTTTTAACTGATAGTTGAATCGGCTCTTAAGATGAACAAAAACTTTACAAGTATACCAAATTTATCCTGAGGGAAACCTACCAATTGGTTGCTTAATGACATAGAAAAACGTAAAAGCTGCTTTAATTATTTTACTAGGCCAAATTACTAAATAATAGACATTATTTATAAACACTGAAAGGAGGAAATGTTAAATTATTTTTTTACATAGAAACGTACATATTGTATAGTAGGTTTTTTTTAATTTGATTAAATGACGAGACGAGCAAGGCGTTCACCTGATGGTAAGCGCCATGCCTGCCCATAAACAGAAGCAACACCACACAGAACTTTGAATTACAAAGCACTGCATCGCACTGAACTGCGCTCGTCACCCCGAGACATAAGATATTACGTCTCATAATGCCAGTACTTTCACTGGCTTCAAAGTCCTTCAAACCGAAACACAACAGTGCTTACAATTTTATCCCTAAGCGGGTGAATAAGGGGTTTAAAGTGTGCCACAAAAAGGAACATTCACGCGGGTGCAGCCGCAGGCAACAGCTAATACCAAAGAAATGTTTATTTCTTTCTATTTTCTAATTATGCTGATCAGTTTACTAACACCTTACAAGTACTCATGGATATTCTATTGTGGCCAAATGACGTCAATGAAAGAATCCACGTCACATCATTACAGGCCGTTTCGGGCTCACGGAACCGCAAATGCGACATTATTAAGGTACCGGCGGGCCCGTGAGTTTGAAAATATTATTTTAGACGACTTACTAAGCTGTTTTCGGGCTAATGTGTTTAAAATCGGCCAACATTTCGCGTGTATCATTACAACACTGGGATTATTACGCGTAAGGGTAATTTTGAATTAGGAACATGATAAAAATCGTTTTTCGTTTTTTTATTTGACCGAATGACGAAACGAACAAGGGCCTCGCCTGATGGTAAGCGTTACGCCTGTCCATAAACAGAAACAACACCACACATAACTTTGAATTACAGAGCACTGGTACTGAACTGCGCTCGTCACCCCGAGACGTAAGGTGTTAAGTCTCATAATGCCCAGTAATTTCACTGGCTTTAATGTCCTTCAAACCGAAACACAACAGTGCTTACTCACTGTTGTTTGGCGGCAGAAATAGACAAAGCGGTGGTACCAACCCAGACGGCCTCTCGCATACGAAGGACCTGCCAACTTGTAACTTGTATTTGCATTGTTATATTTTACGTTGGTATCACAAAATGTCCTGATGATCTTTGTTAGCGTTAATGACGGCAAGAATAGGTCGCTGGCCTGATGGTAAGCGTCATGCCTGCTCTTAAACAGAAGCAACACCAATCAAAAAATCGAATTGTGATGGCTCTGTACTGCGCTCGTCAGCCCGACGAGACTTAAGATATTTAGTACCATAATGCTCAGTAATGTCATTGGCTGCAATTCAAACTGGAACACAACAGTGCTTACAGGCTGCTGCTAGGTGGCACACACAGACAAAGCTGCCTACCCAAAAGGTCAATCGCGTACGAGGGGCCTACCACCTAGTAAGATAACAACACAAGGTAAGTTTAAACAAAAGTTAAAAACCGATTAAATATATTAACCCTGGTCGTAATTTTAATGAGAAAGTTTATTGCATGACCCAGGTGAGAATATAATAGAATTTTTTATTTACGAGGTCGCGTCATCAGTTTTGCAAAAGAATCATATTACTCGTCCACGTCAATGACAGTTTTCTGGTACATTATCGCCTACGTCTATAAATTACTGGGCATTTCGATTTTTTTTTTTTTATTATTTGTATTAATACCCCACAGTAAGATACGAGTCTTGTGTCGTGAGTATTAGAAACTACAAGAGACTTTCGGTCTCATAACACTCAAACCCGAAACAAATATTTGTGAATCACACAAACTTTTATCTCGGTGCGGGGATCGAACCCGCGGCCTCACGTTTCACAGTCGGCTACTCGCCAGCTGCGCCACAGAGGCTGTCAATCTTATGTCTCGAGGCAACGAGCACAGTCGAGTGTCTTGCAGTGCTTTATAACTCAAAGTTCTATGTAGTGTTGCTTCTGTTCATAGGCACGCTGAGCGCTTACCATCAAGCGAAAGACTTGCTTGTCTAGTCAATTGAGCAAATAAAAAAAAAACGTTGTATGAGAAACTCTCCATAAAAAAATGGCTTTACGATAGCTACACTCACGGCTCATGCTATTAACGGATCGTAAGAGCCAAAATGCAACGGAAACAAAGAAGTAAAAGCATTAGAGATTGCACTAAAAATTACACATTTATGAATGGTAGAGCCACGCTGTAGATAGTTTTGTCTTCAGCATGGCCGGCTCGACCGGGTTACCATTGTCTCACAGAAAACCGACGTAAAGTAGCGGCTTGCTGCTGCGTTTCGTACGGTGTGATATCCGGAGGCCCAAATCCCTTCCCTTTACGTCGTCCGTCGGCAACGCGCCGATGATTGAATGATTCTTCTAGTATTATGAGTGTACATGAGCGGTGGAGATCACTTACCATCAGGTAACCCACTTGCTTGTCTGTCGGTATATGTTATAAAAAAATTGCTAAGTTGTGGAATGTGTTCTAATTTGAAATTTTCTCAGTTTTATCATCAGTGGGTTAACATGAATTTACTGCTTCGTGAAACGTTTTTTATGATAAATGTAAGAATGGTTTATTGCGGAGTATTAACGTAACATCACATGTTGTTCATTCATTCATTTTGATAGCCTCCGTGACGCAGCGGGCGAGTGACCGACTGTGAAGTAAAAGGCTGCGGGTTCAATCCCCGCACCGAGACAAATGTTGGTGTGATCCAGAAATATTTTGTTTCGGGGTCTGAATGCCGTGAGACCGAAAGTCTCTCGTAGTTCCTGATACCCACGACACAAGACTCGTACTACTGTGGGTTCAGGACTATCTGTATGACTATGGGTGTATTTATTTATATTAATTGAAATAAAGTGGCAACTTTTACCGACTTTACCGAGTAGCCGACTGTGAAGCGAGAGGCCGATTCGATTCCCGCACCGAGACAATTGTTAGTGATCCTCAACTATTTGTTTCAAGTCTGGAAGTGTTTTCACCTCAGAGGGGTTGAAGTTAGTCAAACGGTCGGTCCTAAAAAACTGCGAGCCTAATCTTTCTGTTACACGTGTTAAAAAGCATGTTGCGCTGACCCCACTGTGAGTGGGATAAGGGCAGGTGGTAGAAGAAGATGATACTATTATTATTTGATAGATATGCTTTTGAAAAAAAGATTTTCATTGATAAAATAAATCTTAATATGTAAAACAACATGGCTTTAAAACTTTTAAATAGGATTTGCGTAGTCAAATGAGTTTTATTATTTATGAATAAAGCCGCCGTATCTTTTTATGCATATTAAGAAGCTTCTTTAAATATTATTTTAACTTTCTATAAATATGAATATAATAAAATAATCTTACCAACATAAAGTTGTTCTGATTTGAATGAAAAATGTAGCCCACAATTGAATAATTCATTTATAGACATTTTATAATTTTTACATAACAAATTGTGATATAAAAATATTCACGGACTCTATTATAATTCTTTAACTTTTAAATTTATGTTATAATTTTCTCATTTTATAATTTGATAAAAAATACATTATTAGTGGGTACATAAAAGGTATATTTCACCGATAGTAAATATTTCTTGGTGCTTCTTTTCATATCAGTGACCATTTCCGAAGCACCGGTAGAGATTTCATTGAAATTTATCTATTATTGACGTGTAAAAGAGCTCTTTATGGCCTTCTTGCAAAATAAACGTTATGATTTTGATTTTAAAAATATTAATTATTATATTGGTCTTGATTTAATTTATTGTAGTAAATTGTAATTAATTCTATATAATATTATTTATCTATGTTAGGACTTACACATATATATATGTATAATGTGTACTATAAACATTAAATCGATCATAATCAGTTGTATTAAAATTATCTATTTTTACCGACGCGAAATACGAAGAAATGTTCTCAATTTTTGTCCTTATATAATTTTTTTTTGTATGGTCGTGCTTTAACTCGGCCAAATGTAGATCAAATTATATTCCTAATCATTTTTTTATTCGATAGCGTTTACACCAGCGTGGTCCTGTTTAATTTTGAAAGGAGTGAATCCTAAGGGATGAACACGGGGATGAAAGAGTGTTCAACATTTATACACCGACTAATTATTTTACTAAAAACCGTAAAATAAAAAAATATTAAGAAAAAATAAAACCGACTCATAAAGCAATTAAAAATAAAACTAAACAATATTAAGTAGGTGGTATCTATTATTGACTAATTAAAACAGAGCACCGACTTAAAATTGTTTAATTTTATTTTTAGTTTTTGAGTTTTATTTTCTTAATACAGTTTTATCTTAATATTTTTTTTATTTATGTATGGAAAAATGGTATAGATTATGTTGTAACTTATATATAATAAATTAATATAGTAATATGCAAAATATATTATTCAAAATAAATAATTGCTATAATTTCCTCGTATATTGTTAATATTGTTAACATTTCACGAATACATTTAAATTCCAAAATCAATACATACATTCAAAAGACGAATTTTCATTCAAACAAAACTTTTTTCTAGTTCGCACAACTTTTTTGATAAGTTTAAAAGTTGTCTAACGTTCGAATGAGGTTCGTCAAAAGTACTTTATAAGTTTTTTATCACTACGCATCAGATACTAGGATGCATTCCGTATGCGTCCGCATAGCACGAAGGTATCGCGGCAACTGCTTTGCTGACCATCTTCAACGCCGACGGGATCTGCCAAGCATTTCTTCAGCACAACCACCGCGCATGCGCCAACAAACCCCGCCCAGCAAAACTTTTTCAGCACCAGAAAGTATTGTTGCCGTTTTATACAACTTTTTAATATTATTTTTAGACACGGGCCTCGAACGGATTATTGGTTTTGTTTACGTAACGGCATGGAAGTGAGTTAAGTAGTCGTAATTGTGTCGTAAAAATATTCTGCTTAGTTGTTTTATAATTAAGCAAAAGTCTTAAGTGTCACATTGCTTGACCGAAAAGAATACTCTTTCCATAAAGTTTTTTTCACCAACTTAAAAAAGGAGGTTCCGATAAGCCGTATAAATAAATAATAATATTAAAAATAATAAATAATAAAATATATATTATTGTTACTAGCTGTCCCTCGCGGTTTCACCTGCATGTTACTGCCCTGCTCCCATAGCTCGTTCATAGCGTGATATACATATAAACCTTCTTCATAAATCACTTTATCTATTGCTGCAAACTACATTAAAATCCGTCGAATAGTTTAAAAGATCTAAGCGAACAGACAGCGGAAGCGACTTGAGAAACATCGTGAGAAAACCTACATTCCTGAGAAGTTCGCCATAAGGATTTCGAAGGTATGTGAAGTCTGCCAACCCGCATTAGGCCAGCATGGTGAACTAAGGCCTAACCCCTCTCATTCAGTAGAGGAGGGCCGTGCCAGTGGGACGTGTATAATACAGGGCTAGGAAAAAAACACCTAGATTATTCCATTAGACCAACGGACCGGGATTTGCTGGTGGTAGGATATTCATATCCGCCCGGATAGCGACCACCGTACACATGGTGCCTACCTGCCATAGTGATCCACACGCTTTGCGACATGACTTGATGGTTGATTGGGGCGGATATAGGGGTACATCCGTGTATGACTGTGCCTACAACGGTCATCCGCCTGTCCTGTCACAGGCCCCTCGCTTTGCTTCTTTCCTCTCCAAAGACGGAGGAAGCATTTATAGAGACTGGCACGACTCTGGTGACAGATAAACTCATTGTTTGTCGGTGATCGCTGGTTTTCTGGACTGCACTACCCTTACCATCAGGTATAGTACAGTCACTTTGTAGAGCTCGGATAAAAAGAAAAAACGACTGGGGTAGATAGTAAAATCCGCGTGGCACAGAGGACGGATAAAAATCGATGAGTTCATCAGTTTGTTCAACTAAATTGAATATCGTTTTCGTCAGACTATCATCACGTCTCGAGATCCGATTAAGTGTCGATAGTGAACATTACAGACAGATTAATTAATGGATCTCTATAGTGTACTAATCTAACGTAAGATGATTTAGAAACAAACGCTATCTGTAATCCGACGATTAAACTCCGTGTCACTGTTGATGCAGTTCATTCTGATGAATTTAAATTCATAATGGTTACCTGACTAGATATTATACGTTTTGTCCGTAGCCCAGCCTCTAAAATATTAATGTGGAAATTTAAATGTAATAGATTAAGAATAATAGGTAATACATTTATTAGAATTATATTAAACTTATGTTATTAATCATTATGATGAGAGGGAAATTTTATATACAAGCTGAATGTTTAATCATATCAATGGACAGTTGGTTGGCATGTGTATGTGTGTATGGTGTATGAGTATGTGTGTGGAGTATAAAATCTAGTGATCCCGAATCTAGAATAACACGTTAGACAATCTGACGATGGCTTATAAAGTCTTTAGGCTAAAAAAATCTTATCCCTACGCCCTTGTTATGTACTGCAACCTGCTCAAGCAATATGTGAACTAACACAAAGCGTTTTTGTCAAATATAACCTGAATTAATATCTAAAGTTAGAATTCATTTGCTTCAACTTACAATTCAGCTGTGGTCAAGGAATGGAGACTATTCAAAAGTTACTAACATTTCCTTCGTAATACATTTCTCTGCGCTCCACGGACTATCTTTACTTCCATATTTTCTACAAACAATACATACTCAACCACATTTTACGACGAAAATCTCTCGAAAATCTAAGAATATTGAAGCAGACTTACGCTGGGAAACTTGAATGTTCCTCGCAGGAATCGTTCTCAAGGTAGGTGGAATTTAACAAAGCTGATAAAATGGATGTATATAAAACAATCGTTCCGCTATAAACACTTTACAGATGTATAAAGCAACAACGACTGGCTCCGGGCTCGGCTTTTGCTCAAAATATTTACAGTTTTATCGTTTATGTTACTGTGGCCATGAAATATTGTAACGTGGGATAAGTATTTTATCAATTTTAATTCCAAATGCCATACGATAATAATAATTGTAATCGCAACGGTCTTTCAATACTACAGCGAATTATAGTATAGTTAAAATGATAGGAAGATAGGATTTTTACTTTACCGTATTAATTATATTTTGAAATAAAACGAATTTAAACGGATTTTATCGCGGTTTTTCAATAAACTTTCCATCGAATTGATCAACAAAAACCTTACAGGTGCGATTGATTCCAATCTCTTATTGAAAGCCATTTGAGTCATCTGAACCATACAAGGCATGTATAGCCAAAATGGTTTTTTAAAATCTCTACTTAACCTCCAATTCATATTCATCATCATCATCATCAGCAGAAGACGTCCACTACTGAACATAGGCCTCCCCCAAAGATTTCCAAACCGACCTGTTGGAAGCTGCCTGCATCCAGCGACTTCCTACGACCTCTATCAGGTCGTCTGTCCACCTTGTAGGTGGACGTCCAACGCTGCGCTTGTCAGTTGCTTGTTAATTCATATTAACCAAGTGATAATATTTACTACAAGGTGGACAGATGACCTGATAAAGGTCGCAGGATGTCGCTGGATGCAGGCCGCTTCCAACAGGTCGGTCTGGAAATCTTTGGGGGAGGCCTATGTTCAGCAGTGAACGTCTTGTGGCTGATGATGATGATGATGATGATAATATTTACTAAGCAATATATTGTTTTATTTACATTTTACGTAAACCATGGCCACCGTAAGCTCAGTGGCTCTAAAAGGGTACATTCTGCACAGAAGTAATGGGCGACTTTATAATGAGGCAGCGAGTTTTTATAGCACTCGTTTCACGACTCTGCAAGTGTCGTATTTAAAGATTACAGACGCGATATACTATTAAATATACGCTTATGTTTCACTTATCTTGTACGCCGTATGCTTTGCTCGTTTGCGGCTTTCAGACGAGTGTGGTCCTATTGTGGGTTCGCTGATACCACTATACTTCTTTTGCTACTATTATGGCTATATTTTTACAACAAGTAAGTGTAAGGTTATAGTTAATGGTTTCTTACGTTTACGCGAATATTATGTTATTTAAATGGATTTTATCGCGAATTTTTATTTTAATTTTGGTCCTGAAGTCTCGGAAGCTTTTCAGCCTTCATGGTCACGAACTGAACACGACTGAGGTATAGGTTGTCCCAAAATGTTAATGTTACATTATCTACCTTTAGTTTGAAATTATTAAGGTTTGTTGATGGTCCGATCTACATAGATAGAGCTCACAGTGTCTCGAGGTCCAGACCTCATGGGTCATAGCCCATGGGAGCAGGGCAGTAACATGCACGTGAAACCGCGTGGGACAGTTAGTAATAAAATATAAGATAATATAACGTAAGATATAAATTTTCGTATCTTTATACCTAAAACTATACCTAAAATTGTATCTAAAAATTATGTATAAAAGAGCCGCACGACTTGACAGAGTACAGTTCGCATTCCGTCATCCGCAGTGAAGACCTTAGTAACTATTGTGGTCGTTATTATAGTAGCCAGCCTTCTGCTTGGCTGACCACAGTGGCTGTTTACAGTAGTAGTAATTCTGTCGTAGTTAATCATACTAAGTGTGTATATAAGTGCAATTAAAGTAAGGCCTACAATTTGTTATTCCTGACACGAGTTTGTTCTTTGTGAATAGAATAAATTTGTTTCAAAGTGATCATCTTATTTGTGTCCTATTACTTAAAAGTCATCTCTCATTAAATTTCTAAGAATAATATAAATCTGGCAACCCTGACAAACATATATATGTATAAACCTATAAACCCTGCAACATCTGTGTTCACAAGTCCATTGATTCCCTCAGGCGGCTACCAAGCGCCACCAAGCGTACCATAGCGTAAAACCCATCGATGCACCTCTCAAGGCCTGTTCTATTTCCGTAGCTTAAGATCATTACTGATATACAAGATTCAAAGCTTACTACCTTTAATCGATTCCTGGAAACTGAATTGTAGACACGGCTTTTGTGATCTATGATTTTCAAATATGTTGTTTTCATGAATAACAGGTAATTCTACACCGTAATAATCACACACACTCAAGGTTGTAATCCCCGAAGGGGTAGGCAGAGCTGTAACTAATCCATTCACAGTTCGCCGAACTTATTGTCGTCCCATAACGTGATAAGTGGCGAGCCTATCACCATACCAGGCACAATTGCAGACTCCAGGCTGATACTGAGTATTTCGTGATAGAAAAACTCAATTTCACTTTTACCCAACCCGGGGATTGAAGCCGAGAACTCAGGTCGGGCGTTTGGTACAGTGAGCGAAACATCCGGAGGCCCAAATCCCCACCCCTTCCCAATGCCCTAATTATACCTTTCCTTTAAGGACAGCAACGCGTTTATAATTCTAGTATTGTGAACGTTCATGGGTGGTGGAGGCCACTTACCATCATAAAGCCACTTATTTGTTTGCCAGTCTATGCCATAAAAAATCACGTCTTTAAGGCTGAACGGATTTGAATTAAATTTGACACACGAATAGACCACGACCAGGATCAGGGCATACAGGGCAACTTTTTACTCCAGAAAAGGCCGTTCACGCGGGCATAGCCGCGAGCAAAAGCTAAAAACCATACATTTATTATATACATGGATACACTTTTAACAACATATGAACAAAGTAGCATTTATTCATGCCTTTATAATGCACGTTTCCGTAACGATAGCAATATCTCGCCACAGACGCATTTAATGAACTCTAAAACTTCAGCGGCCATTCCACCGGGCATTGTGTAACATCAACAGAATATATTATTGTCCATAATATTTAATGCTACAATGTTGGCCCAACCCTTTGTAATTCAACGCAGATGGGGACTTTAAATGCATGTTCCCTTTCCAAAAGAATAACTGAAATTATATTCAAATGGATTATTGATATTTGGAGAAGAATTATTATTGTTGCGAATAATAAAAAGCAATTTTTACTAGCCCTGTATTATATACGTCTCACCGCTGGGCACGGGCCTCCTCTACTGAATGAGAGGGATTAGGCCTTAGTCCACCACGCTGGCCTAATGCGGGTTGGCAGACTTCACATACCTTCGAAAAATCTTATCGAGTTCTCAGGTATGCAGGTTTCCTCACGATGTTTCCTTCGCCGTTAAAGCAAGCGATAATTAACAATTAATATACACGTAACTTAGAAAAGTCAGTGGTGTATGCTCTTGGGGCTGGTTTCGAACCTGCGACTTTCGTCTCGACAGTCCATACCACTCCCCGCTGAGCTATCGCTGCTTATTAATTTATTGAAATATATAAATTGAATTTCAAGTTAAATATAAAGGTACCTGGAAGAGATCGCTTTTAGTGTTAAGGCTGCCACTTTAGGCATATTCAATTGCTGTTTACTGTCTATTATTATTATTATTGAAATGAAAATTATTTAGAATCGTTGTGATTTGAAACCCGATGAAACGAAAATGCGTCATGCGAAACATATTCATAAATAGGAGTTAGCCTGCGAGAGAATGCGATAGATTACAAGTATGCTATCACGTGTCTTTGCGCCTGCGTATAACGAAACCTTCGGAAAATGTGTCATAAACAACGTGATGTATTATTGATGTGTTTTATTTGTATTAGCGTATTAAAATTCGTTGGTTAATTAATTCATGTCAATAATTGTATGTCTACGATAAAGAATTACTATCTATATATCTTTTTATAAAGAATCCACGTTACTGTTTATGTTTATTGGACATATGATAGCCAAGTATGAAAACTTTATACGCCTTCAAATTCATTTCAACTCAGTTACATAGACTTAAGTACCTACTAATTCCCCACAAAATACTTACTATATACTAAAAGAAAACAATGTTCTATTTTACATACACTCGACATTCCTCGCGTTGTTTGCGACTGACAGCGCTGCCAAATAAAGCGAGACGAAGCATACGCCGCACCGTCGAAGTACTCGTCACTTGCAACTTGTATCGACCAGGCACGAATCCAGGCTCGCTAAGGGGGGCATTTTTGGTTCAACAAGACAAGAAGGAATGTGTATAATCAATGGTCAGGGTGCAATTTTATTCGATTTACGAGGGCGAAACTATTTTACCTGTGTTCCCCAAGCTATATTCCCACTCGTGTGTTGTTCGTCTTATTAACTACATGCGTGTAGCGTTACATTGCAAGCAATAGTTCATATGTCGAAATAATAAAAATAAATGACGGCTCACAGTGCAGGCAATCGTACGGTGATCCCAGTGGCATTCGTCATAGAAAGATGCAAGTTGAGGATGAGAGTTGGTACATAGCTCCTTCCTTTAGCTAGCATTTCGTTCTTTAAAGAACTTCGTATTTGCTTGACTCGGGGGGTCCTTTAACTCGTCGCCGTCTTGTCTGAACCCATACCTGGCTTCGATAGACTCAATTCAATTTTCATTTTCTTCGATGTCGTCGTGGAACAATACACAATTGGTAAAAACGTCTGTCACGATTTGTGGTGTCCATATGAACCCAAAATTTGTATATTATGCGATATACACAAATTTTGGATTTTAAAATAGAAGGTACTCCGATAACTGAGAAACTGTGCACTTCTGTGTTAACTTTTTTTTTATTTGATTTGATTGAATTACGAGACGAGCAAGGCGCTCGCCTGATGGTAAGTACCACTCCTGCCCATAAACAGAAGCAACATACACAGAACTTTGAATTACAAAGCACTGCACTGCACTACGCTCGTCACCCCGAGACACGAGATGTTAAGTCTCATAATACCCAGTAATTTCACTGGCTTTAATTTTCTTCAAATCGAAACACAACAGTGCTTACACACTTTTTTGCTTGGCGGCAGAAATAGACAAAGCGGTGGTACCAACCCAGACCGCCTCTCGCACACAAGAAATCTACCACCTTGTGTAACTTCGTTATGTTACTTTTATTCCAAAAGATTCACGGGTGGAGTCGCGGGCAAAACCTAGTGTAAAATAATTGTGCCACGGCACCGATTCTTTTATTAAATTAATAACAGATCCTCACGCATGTTTCGCCCCAAAACCCGATATACTGACCTCGACCATCTTTATAAGTATCGGTTGATTAATAATTGATATTTCAGTATCAGTTTCTTTGTATTTTAGTTGAGTTCGGAATGAAATTATTTGTGAGTGTGCTATTTTATTTTACATTTTTTTCGAATATTTTTGAAACCTTGGATTGATCACGGCAGAAAAAAATTGTGAAAAATTCCGTACTGTATAAAGTTGTCACTTCTAAAATGAGGATTTTTAAAATATTCACATTTTATTCTATTCGTTATATATTCCAGAAATGTAAACAAACATCTACTCACTTATGAGTTATTTCTATTAAATTTGGTGTATTGGTAGGGCCTACAAAGGAGTTATTTGTGAAGTGAGTAAACATAGTCCTGAGCCCACAGTAAGATACGAGTCTTGTGTCGTGGGTATCAGGAACTACGAGAGACTTTCGGTCTGACAACACCCAAACCCCGAAACAGATATTTGTGGATCACAACATTTGTCTCGGTGCGGGGATCGAACCCACGGCCTCACTCTTAAAACGCTTTACCGTAAAGTTCACGTTTAGCCACTTTAGTACTTTACTTTTTTTTTCTTTTTTTTATAGCATAGGCCGGCAAACGAGCAAGTGGGTCACCTGATGGTAAGTGATCTCCACCGCCCATGTACGCCCACCACCACTAGAATCATGGGCGCGTTGCCGACCTTAAAGGAAAGGGATAATTAGGGATTGGGAAGGAGAGGGGATTTGGGCTTCCGGATATTTCACTCACCGTACGAAACGCAGCAGCAAGCCGCTACTTTACGTCGGATTTCTGTGAGACAGTGGTAACGACCCGGTCGAGCCAGCCCATTCATGCTGTAGACAAAACTGTCTACAGCGTGGCTCTACCACTCACAATTTTCGCCTTTCCAGTGATGATTTTTTGATAAGGACCTTCCTTTCGTTTCCAGAATATCATCCTCTTCCTCGCGCTACTCTGTGGGATCTTCGCGTACCCACACGTGCCTGTGCCCAAGGACTATGACATCGTGGTACCAACCGCGGCTTCGACGACCACCAGCTTCAGACCCTTGACCCTGGACCAACAAATCCTGCTGACGCTGTTACGGACCATCGCAGGGACTTCTGTAAATACGAGTGTTCTGGATAGTGTGCGAGCGTAATGGAATTAAATATTTAGAATGTATTTGTTTTTTTTCTCCTGTTGTGATTAACTAGAATATTACTATAAAAATAATAAAGTATAAAGTTTACAAATATTTAGGGTGACTGGCAATACTTAATTGTATTTAACTGGTAAACATGTTTATAAATGTCAAATTTTCATTCGATTTGACGTTCCATAAACATGCTTACAGTGTCCAGACCCGAAACAAATATCTTTGGATCACACAAACATTTGTCTCGGTGCGGGAATCGAACCCACACGGCCTCTCGCTTCGCAGCCGGCTACTCGCTCACTGCGCCACGGAGGCTGGCATTTCATTGTGATATTAAAACGTTTTATCAAAAAATAAAACCGTCAAAAAGTCAATAAAAAAACTAATCTATCCGATAGTTTATTAGACAATAATTAACAACACCGTCTCAAAATTGTTTAGTTTTATTTTATGACAATAAGTTTTATTCTACCCGTTTTAGTAAAAGCATCATCAAAATCGGCGCATAAATCCGTAAATAAAGGTATCACAGTCTTTCATCATGGATCTTTCCCGCTTAAAGGTAGAGTTATTTCTCTACATTTAAATGGGACCACCACTACAGTACACCCATCGAATACAAAAAAAACATCGAAATCGGACCATTTGGTGGACTTATGTGTAAAAATATAATACAAAAATATATACCTATATACAGACAGATTGACAACCTTTATATTTTTGCCAAAAAACATCTCAGTTCATTCAATAATTTAAAGCAGTAGTTGCAAAAAACACAGTAGTAAAAAATAGCGTACTATAACTCACAAACCTAACTAACAACCATAATCTGCTACAAATATATTTTTAAGTAAGTACCCCGCGTAAAATCATTCTCTATAAAAATAAAGAAAAATATCGTTTACGGTAGAAGTAATTTATAACACGTATACTTTCACAATTTCAACTGAATTTAAGGGCAATTAAGTAAACTACGAACTAATATCCCGGTATTACAACTGAAACATGTTTTCGAAGACTTTTAAAACAATTTTATTTCCTCGTTGGAAGTAATTTTCGCAGTAAACTCGCTGTAACAGCGTTCAAATTGTCACATAAGTCGACAGTTTACAAGTTGAAGTGTTCACGGAGGTGAATGCTGGTTGAAATGTTGACGTCATTGGCTGTTCAACTGTCTGTTAGATTGATTCTACATTTGTTTTGTAGACGATTCACACGGTTCGATTTTAGTTGATCGACTGACTGATGAATAAAATCTGTATGGTTGTTGTTGATCAATCCGATAGAAGGTCTGTTCAATCGGTTCAAATCGCGTGCAATTGGGCAGTTGATTTATAATATACTAGCTGTCCCTCGCGGTTTCACCTGCATGTTACTGCCCTACTCCCATGGGTCATAGCGTGATATACATACAAACCTTCCTCATGAATTACTCGATTCATTGCTGAAAACTGCATTAAAATCCGTTGAATAGTTTAAAAGATCTAAGCAAAAAGTCAGGGGAAGCGACTTCATTTTATACTATGTAAAGAAGTATCATCATCATCATCAGCCACAAGACGTCCACTGCTGAACATAGACCTCCCCCAAAGATTTCCAGACCGACCTGTTGGAAGCGGCCTGCATCCAGCGACTTCCTGCGACCTTTATCAGGTCGTCTGTCCACCTTGTAGGCGGACGTCCAACGCTGCGCTTGCTAGTACGTGGCCTCCATTCCAGAAACTTTCTGCCCCATCGGTTATCGGTTCTGCGAGCTATGTGGCCTGCCCACTGCCACTTGCTATAAGTATAAGCTATAAGTATAATTTACAAAAAAATGTATACCATCTAAAAAAACATTCCATACGTATATACATAAGCTAACGGGGTAGGCAGATAGTGCTAATGCTTAGAAGTGCTGCACCCACTATTCGCCGAGCTTATTTCTGTCCCATAACATGCTAGGGGCGAGCCCATCACCATATCAGGCCCAAATACCAACCCCGGCAACACCCACAGAGAACTCAAACACTAATTGTGAATGTTTGGCGAAGGATTCGAACCCGGGACCTCGCGGTTCCTCACTCTAAGCAGGATGCCGTGGATGCCATGGATGGAGGATGCCATGCCACACCTATGAGGCGAAAACATCCTGTTACATAATTGTATAACAATTATAAACAAAGCATGAGATCGATCAGTCACGAACATTATTACTTCTACATGCAACCATTAAACTTATTACCAATTATATTGCAGTATCACTTCAATGTAAAATTATCCTAAACACAGCGAAATAAAAAACTTGAGAGGTGTCAAGGGACACCCGGATGGAACGAAGTTCCTTTCGATTAATTAGTGAAGGAATTTTAATAAAATTTTATTTGTCTATCTATTGTAGTTTCTGAGATATTTGAATTTTTAGAGATATTTTTACAGATCTTTCTTACTGGGGGGTCGAAATTTATTTTTATTGGGGCCAAAGTGTCGGGCTCAATAAGCCGATTGCGACAAGCCGTCGCACGACCCTCTAGCCTCAAAAATTACCGATTTAGGCCGAGGGGGGGTGAGGACAAATTGGGTGGGGGTAGGGGGAACGGGTTTGAACACCTGGTACTTACACCTGGTTCTCGATTTCTCTCGAACCTTCCGTTGATCGATGGACTGCTCGCGCTTGACCACCTCTCGGGCTTGACTAAAATGATCTCGATCTCGGGGGGGACGGAGGGTCCGAAGGGAGCACACCGGCTGCTACGTCGCCCAGCCCGTAAATCGGCGAGCACCGGCCGGTCTTACAGTCTACGTGACGTCACACCGAACGTTCTAGAGAGTTCCAGAACATTCGATGTGAGTCGTAATATTAAACAGTCATCCCGTAGACTATATATTAGACACTGTATAATCTGGAAGCAGCCAACATTCAAATATTTTATGATAGGTAATTTGGTGACTGGCTACTAAGGGCGCATTTATATGACAAGGAATCCCACCGCGTTGTGGCCCCGCGGCGGCCGCGCGGCCGCCGCGCTCGAATCACTCGAAAAACTAATGTAAACTCTATTGACTAAGCCATAATGTTTAATACTTCGCAACGCTCCAACCACGCGGCGACTGCGCGATCGTGTAAACGGCCGCACGAAATTTTTCGCGTCGTCTAAACGCAGCCTAAACGGTGGACCGCCGCGCCGTGTTCGATAATCAAAAATTCAAATTTCAAACCACGTCTACATTTCCATATGTCATAAGTTTTACTTTTATTAACGGAATTTCGACTTTAACTTTGTGTGCTAGATATCAAATTAATATTATATTTATTCTTGGCCGGAGAATTATGTCGTGCCAACTTTTCGTACCAATTTTTTCCGTCTAGCCCCCTTTCGCAACGCGCGATAAGGAACTACGTTCCAATAACTTTATTTTCACTTGTAATATAGCACCAACATTTATTTTAACAGTATGTAACCCGCTCTCTTAAATGGGAACAGATTTATGCCATAATATCCATTGTGCTCGATCATCAAAACATCACACTTGATCGGAGCCTGAAGCAGAACCTTACAATTTAATTAATTTAGATTTTTTTTTTTATCTGGCTCGGCAAAGTGACTACGCTACACCTGATGGTAAGTGTAGCGCAATCCAAGAATAGTGTCGACCAACGATAAACAATGTGTCCATCGTAGGTCGGCAAGATCATGCCGGCCTGCCAAAGGGCCAAGGGGGAGGGGAAGGATAAAAGGGATGGGAAGAGGTTTAGGATCGGGGGCAAGCCCCCTGGGGAGAACCGGATATACACTGGCTAACCCTGGAACGCGACCCACACAAGGTGGGCACTATGGCAGGTTTTAGCACCAGTGTACCGTGGTCGCTATCCGGTCGGATACAAGTATCCTCCCACCAGCAATTTATAAATAAATAAATACACCCAACCGTCACACACATAGTGACCCCACAGTGTGATATGAGTCTTGTGTCGTGGGTATCAAGAACTACTAGAGACTTTCAGTCTCACAACACCCAGACCAGAACCAAATATATGTGGATCACATTTGTCTCGGTGCTGGGAACGAACCCGCGGCCTTTTGTTTCACAGCTGGCTACTTGCCTACTACGCCACGGAGGCTGTCGATTTCACAGTGACGATAAGGCTAGCATTGCTCGCTCCATAGCATGTTGAGTGATTTTAACTTGTGGAACAGTTCGCTGGTCAGTGTTCCTTTCAGCTCGGTATTTCATTATGGGTAGAAGGCACTGATTAATAACTAATTTTTAAACACTTAAGGATCGAGGACTCGAAAATGTTACGAATTTCTTTAGTGCATAGATTTTTTTTCATTTCTCAATCGAGTAGGCCGCTCGCCTGATGATAAGCATAATACCTACCTACCCACCTAGCCTGCAGCAGCAACACCAAACAGAACATTGAAATCCAAAGCGTAGTGCTTTGGATTAGTGGCACTGGACTGCCTTCATCATTCCAAGACGTAAGTCACTCATAATGTATAAATTTTCTAACTCCAATATCCCACTGCTGAACACAAGCCTCTTCTAGGCTGTAGGATTTCTTAGACGTCATCAATTTTATTGCTTTATAAAAATAAATCTACATCTTAGTTTCTCGAGGACTTGATATTTATAATATTAATAGCGATTTTATTAATATACTCATAAGTGGGTGATCGACATAAGAGTAGAGTTACTAACCGTACGGATTTATCTGGCGTGTTTCTTGCCTACCCTCCGGACCCTAACTTACTAGGAAAAATTGAAAGACGAAATAATCTCTAATGCGGCTAAATCGAATATACCGGTTTATCATATATATCTAACAGACATACACACACATATATACATATATACCTTACCGCTTCATATTATATCATTATTATACCTAATTTATGTTTACACATGCACAAAGAGGCGCGCACGCATGCACCATACGAGTATTATGGTTTCTACTTATAAAAATGTTCCACATAAAATTTTATATGTACAACCCTAATCATCATCATCATCATCATCATCAGCCACAAGACGTCCACTGCTGAACATAGGCCTCTCCCAAAGATTTCCAGACCGACCTGTTGGAAGACGACCTGATAAAGATCGCAGGAAGTCGCTGGATGGAGGCCGCTTCCAACAACCCTAATACTTGGCAATTAATGCTTCGTTCTTTCTCTTCTCTTCAACAAGGCTTTACAGTAGTTAGTACTATTTGCAAACGCGACCATCAGAAATCCGCCTTCAAGTCTTATATTTACTCGCTAGTCGATCAAGGGCTTTACAAACCCACACTTCATACATAGACACTGCAGTGCATGCCTCGGCTGTGAGTATTTTCCACTACACGGCTCAAGCCACGGCCCGTTGCGCCAAGAACAACGCCAACCAACCAGCATCGTCTGAAATAGATTGAACACATAACTTGTGGGGTCGCGGATAGTTTATTTACGATGTTTTATAGTCATCTTAGACCAGCGGGCACAATAATCCTTAGTTGTATTTAGGTAATAAACATGTTTACTAATGAAAATTTTTCATACAATTTGACGATACTTAAACAGGTTTGGATAACTGCTGCACTTAGAGTCACTCCAGTAGGAGTATGTTTTCTGTGCAGAAATGTCACTAAACTTTAATAGCTATTAAGTCATTTCTAAGAATTCTATTATTTCTCAGAGACATCAATTAAGATTATTTCTGGACACAATAACATAGCATAAATCATTTTCTGTGGTCAATAACGGAACATAAAGACGGAAATAACTGAATTTTATGAAATTATTTATTGACAATAGTTTGTGACAATAGTTGACTTGATTTTTTTAATTATTTTAATCAATAAGTTACGTTACCCAAAACTTATCGCAGAAAGAATTTCATTTCATTAAACACATAAATTTAGAACTAATTTAAATCGGATGGAGGCACTTGTCAAATAACAGACGACTCAAACTTTAACGTCACCGTGGCAAATGCCCATTATGGTGCACGCATGCGAGCGAGATAGTGTTCACCCACAGTTCACCCAGTTTGTTTCCGTCCCAGAATCTGATAGTGCGAGAATTTCGCCATAAAGGGCACCAACCGCAGGCAACTCATATCTGATATTTCCAAACGATAAACACAAATTGTAATCTGGGATTTGAACCCAGGCCGTCACAGTTTCTATTTCATTATATATTTGGGTCACGGAACCAAGCTATTATGTGCTGGTGATTGAAAACGCACCCTAATAGAACGCGGTCACCAATACAAGCAATAAATGAGTTTTCCATTGACGGAAATTTTATTCTTGGCCGTTGGGGAAACTGATTGAAAGTTACTCGCCGCCTGCGGAATAGTGTCGGTTCTTTTCTTCTTTTCATATCTATTGGAAATTACTTGAAAATAATATTCAGACCATTAATACGATGTTTACGTAAGCTAATCGAGTACGAGCAGTAATGGAATTAGTATTATCAATGCTTTATACCAGTGATCAAACAATTTTAGTAGACACTAGCTTTTGCCCGCAGCTCCGCCCGCGTAATTTGCATACAAACTTTCATTCCCTATTTTATCTCCTTGTGGTAGAATTTATCAAAATCCTTTCTTAGCGGATGCCTACGTCATAACATGTAACTGCATGCCAAATTTCAGCCCGATCCCTCCAGTGGTTTGGGCTGTGCGTTGATAGATCACTATGTCAGTCAGTCACCTTTGAGTTTTATACCCCTGTATTATCAAAACTAATTTTGTACATGAAGTTAACTATTATAGAAGAAAGCGAGACGGAAATATGTACTAAACTCATAAAATTGATTTGTGGTGGCAATGACCCAACCCACAAATGTGCGATCCGCAGTGATACCTCACATTGAACGATGTGGCCCTTGACTGGAAAAGTGTGAAAACTGAGTTCATTTTTTTTTATTTGATCCAATGACGAGACGATCAAGGCGTTCGCCTGACGCCCATAAACAGAAGCAACACCACACAGCACTTTGAATTATAAATCACTGCATGGTACTGAACTGCGCTTGTCACCCAGAGGCATAAGATATTAAGTCTCATAATTTCACTGGCTTCAATGTCCTTCAAATCGAAACACAGCACTTTTGCTTAGTGGCAGAAATAGACAAAGCGGTGGTACCAAACCAAACGGCTTCTCGCATACAAGAGACCTACCATCTTGTAAATGATATGGTCTATAAAATTGGACTGGTAAATCTGGCTCATCCGGTATCGGGTACTGGTAGAAATGAGTGTTTCATGACATCTGCCAGAAGCGTATTACAAATAAAGCTATTTTGCATGCGTTACGCAGCGCACCACCGCATCTGATGCAAATAGTATGTTAGGCCGTCGATGCTCTGTTATAGAGCTGGGCTTCCAGTACTGAGCTAAGCATTATATATTCTTTCTACATACATTTCATTATTTTATTAGCATTAATAACGAGATGTACATGTGGCTCGCCTGATGGTAAGCTTCATGTTTGCACATAATAATCATCCAGTGCCGGACAATCAGAAAGACAAAAATAAGTACAAAGGCTCATATTATAATAAGTCTGTATTTATTTATTAAGGTTTTCCAGCAGACTTACACTAATATTACAATTATACTTAAATTATATATTTTATACTTATACTCTATATCTTATACTCGCAGCTTCGCCCGCGTGAAATTCTGCACCTGCATAATGTAGGATTCTAATGGTGAAAGAATTTTTCAAATCGGTCCAGTAGTTTCAGAGCCTATTTAATGCTAACACACAAATCTTCCCTCTTTATAATATTATATCTTATTTAATACGCAAGTCCAATTTAGGAAAACTAATCATGTACTTAGTATAATGATACATTATTTGATCATCATCGGCAATATTCATCCAATTCAGAAGTACGCGACTTCTGAATTGGATGAATATTACCGAAACGCATAACGTTGTATATTCGTAAGTTTTAATCCACCGCGTCGGAAATTCTGTGGACGGTTAGGAGTAAATCCGCACAGAGGCTGTACATCGTCAGAACATTGACAGGCCCAGATTGCCTATTCACTTTTCAAATCATAAAAATGCAGAATTTAATGCAAATTATACTATAGTCTATTGAAATGAAAAACATAAATTTTATTTAAATTACAAAGCGAGTTTTAAATAATTCTGCACTTTTTGTAAATTATAGAGCTGTGCCGTGGGCAGATTTCTCTACAGCTTAAGTATGCCGGCTTGACCAGGTTATTACAACTGTCTCGCAAAATACCGACGTCCCACACCACCCAGAACCGAAAAAAATATTTGTGGATCACACAAACATATTTCTCGGTTCGGCAACAGGACCTTTCGCAGGCCTTTCGCTTTTAAGCCGGCTACTTACCCACTACGCCGCATAGGCTTTCAACGGTCAGCAAATCATCCATGACTCTTAGGATATTGTGGTTGTTCAAGGACGGTGGGAATCACCAGTTACCACCAGCACCAGCTCGTCTGCCAACTTCTGTTATAAAAAAATGTATACCTAACAGTAGCATCTCTGAAATGAATAAAATAAAAATGCATTGAAACAAAACTAATTTAAACGGATTTTATCGCGGTTTTTTATTAATTTTGGATCCCGACGTTTCGAAAGCCATCGTGGTCAAGGGTTGGATGGATGAAAATGCATTGTGAAAAACAAAACAACATTTTTGCTCAATTTCAGTGCAGTAATACCATTTGAGAATAATTTAAATCTGCCACAATCACCCGTCAGTAGTCGACCAAGCCACCGCAATTAGGGTAACCACGTGCATATATGACAAATTCAGGAATTTACTTAAATTGCTTTATTTTTCGATACAGTTTCCGCTCTCCCCAGAGGGGTTGATGTCGGGCAGGCAACCGGTCGTAAAAACTACAAACCATTTTTTTCTGTAATATATTCAAAAGCATATCGGACAGACCCCACTGCGAGTTCTTTTTTATTTTTTTATTTGATTGAATGACGAGCGAGCAAGGTGCTCGCCTGATAAGCCCCACGCCTGCCCATAAACAGAAGCAACACCACACAGAACTTTGAATTACAAAGCACTGCATGGCACTGAACTGCGCTCGTCACTCCAACACATAAGATGTTAAGTCTCATAATGCCTAGTAATTTCGCTGTTTCAATGTCCTTCAAACCGAAACAAAACAGTGCTTACAAACTGTTGCTTGGCGGCAGAAATAGACAAAGCGGTGGTACCAACTCAGACGGCCTCTCGCATACAACGGACCTACCACCTTGGAATTGTAAATAGTTAAAAATAAAAAGTATTTGTGTTTTATTTTTTATTTTTTTTTTTTTATGGAAGAAAAGGGGGCAAACGGGCAGGAGGCTCACCTGATGGAAAGTGATCACCGCCGCCCATGAACACCTGCAATACCGGAGGGCTTGCAAATGCGTTGCCGGCCTTTTAGGAAGGAATATGCCCTCTTCTTGAAGGTTCCCATGTCGTAACGGTCCGGAAAGACCGCCGGCGGCAGCTGGTTCCACAGAGTTGTTGTGCGAGGCAAAAAGTGTCTTGAAAATCGCATTGTTGTGGAGCGGTGGACATCGAGGTGGTGTGGATGAAATTTCAGGTTTTGTCGCGATGTCCGATGGTGAAATTCAGCGGCCGGGATCAATCCAAACAATTCCTCAGAACACTCCCCGTGGTAAATGCGGTAGAAGATGCAGAGTGACCCAACATCTCTACGCAGAGCCAAAGGATCAAGCCGATCGGAAAAAGCTTGATCGTCGATAATCCGAGCCGCCCTACGTTGAATGCGGTCAAATGGAAGTAGCTGGTACTGGGGGGCTCCCGCCCAGAGGTGAGAACAGTACTCCATGTGGGGCCGAATTTGAGCCTTGTACAAGTTCAAACATTGGGCCGACGTGAAGTACCGTCTCGCCTTGCTGAGCACACCAAGCTTTTTTGAGGCCAATTTGGCCTTACCTTCCAATTGACCGCGAAACTGGACGTTGCTCGAAATATCGACGCCAAGTATTCCGATACTGGCTTTGGCAGAAAGTGGAGTATTCTCAAAATGAGGAGTTACGACAAATGGTGACTTTTTTGCGGTTAACGCGCAAACTTGTGTCTTTTTGGGGTTGAATTGGACTAAGTTTAGTCGACCCCAGTCGGAGACTTTGGTTAACAAAGACTCGACTTCCGACACAAGTTTGTTCCGGCTCTCGTTAACGTATTCCCGAGAAATATTAGCACGGCCAGTGTACAGTACATCCACAGTGCTATCGTCTGCATAGCAATGAATGCTGCTGATTTGCAGCATGTCATTGATATGCAGCAGGAACAGAGTTGGAGACAGTACACAGCCTTGTGGAACACCAGCATTGACAAATTTAGGATCAGAGCATGCACCGTCGACGACGACTTTGATGCTCCGATCTGCCAAAAAGCTGGTGATCCAGTTGCATAATTTCTCGGGAAGCCCGTAGGAAGGTAGCTTCGAAAGAAGCGCTTTGTGCCATACCCGATCAAAGGCTTTCGCTATGTCCAGACTGGCTGCAAGCGCCTCCCCCTTGGTCTCAACTGCTTCTGCCCATCTATGAGTCAGGTAAACTAGAAGGTCACCGGCTGAGCGACCCCGACGAAAGCCGTACTGGTGGTCGCTAATCAACCGGTGGTCCTCTAGGTACCGCAGGAGCTGGGAGTTGATGATGGACTCCATTATCTTGGAGAACAAGGAGGTGATGGCTATAGGCCTATAATTGGACGGATCCGAGCGGTTGCCTTTTTTAGGGATCGGGTGCACTAAAGCGGCCTTCCAGGGTTTCGGGACTACGCCTAATGCATAGGAGTGCCGGAAAAGACGCGTTAAAACCGGTGCCAACTCCGGAGCACATGTCTGCAACACAATCGGAGGGATGCCATCGGGCCCACTCGACTTATGGATGTCCAAGGAAAGAAGTGCTTTGCGAACTGCACTTTGCCGGAACTTAACCTCCGGCATCTTAGTATCGCACCGCGGGATTATCGGTGGTGAATTTCCTTGGTCATCCAGAGTCGAGTTGGACGCGAAGAGGGAGCCCAGAAGATCGGCTTTCTCCTTCGCGCCATGGGCCAGCGAGTCATCCTCCGTTTGCAGGGGTGGAAAGGAAGGCTTACAGAAATTCCCTAAGACAGCCTTAGCGAGAGACCAAAACGCACGTGTTCCCGACGGGAGACGCGCCAGTCTCTCGCCAACTCTGCCGATGTGCTCTGACTTCGCCTTGGCAATAACACTTTTGAAGGACCTAGAGGCAGAGTTATACTCCTTTTTAAATGAACTGGTATTTACATCACTAGACGCCGAAGCGTCAGCCCAGGCCTGGTAGCATTCCCGCTTTCGGCGTGATGCCGTCTTGCAGGCGCGACCAAACCAGGGCTGGGATTTGCCTCCAATGGGCACTGCAGAGGACGGAATAAAGAGTTCCATACCCTGAAGCACCACATCGGTGACAGAGTCAGCAACGACATCAGGATCATCCGGTGAGAAGCAAATCTGCCCCCATGGGTAGGACGCAAAGAATGATCGCATCCCGTCCCAATCCGCTGACCTATAATGCCAAACGCGGCGGCGGCCCGCAAAGCGAGCCCGTATTAAGCGCGAAACCGGCACTGTACTCCGTACAAGACAGTGGTCCGACGAACCAAGAGGGGGCTCGACGGAAACCAGGTAGCCGTCCGGATGAGAGGTCAGCAGAAGGTCCAACAGGGAAGGTATATGATTATCTACATCTGGGATTCGCGTAGGCGAGGTGACCAGTTGTGTCAAATCATATGCCAAGGCGAAATCGTGAACAGATCTCCCCGCATGATCGGTGGTGCGTGATCCAAGCCATTCGGCGTGGTGGGCGTTAAAATCGCCGAGAATCACGATCTCTGCGGATGGGATCTGCTGCAGCACGGAATCTGTAGCCATTTGCATGTGCTCAACGAGTCGGTCAGTTTCGGCATTACCGCTATGGGACCTATACAGGCACGCGTAGATTCGCGGATGATCATCGCAGTCTACACGTAGCCAGAGAATGGATAGGTCCCGCCCTTCAAGACTGCCGAGGCGACGAGAGCAGATATCCTCTCTGACGTACACGCACACTCCAGCCCGTGGTACAAAGGAATGTTCCAGTATGTACCCCGGGTAGGAGAGGAATGAGGTATCCGCCGGAGAAGATATCTGTGTCTCGGTGAGAAAGAGCAAGGCCGGCTTCGCCGTCTCAAGATGGAAGTGGACGGCGTTTAAGTTAGAATTAAGCCCCCTTATATTGCAAAAGTCCACAGCGAGCGTGGAAGGGGTGGCCTTATGTTGCCTGCTCCGTTTGCCCCGAACATTGAGCGCAAAATTGCCCCCCCCAGAATACAGAGGGCAGCCTGAACATCCACGCCCAGGTAGGATACGATCTGAGCGTGGAGGCTCAGAGAGGGATTCTCCACCGCGATGTACGCTGGTGGTACCCTCCTGGGGTAAATTAACTGAATTCCGCGCTTTCATATTTTGGGGGAGGGATGGGAAGTGGGCCTCCGGGACTCTCACAGGCCGAACGAAACGCGACAACATAGTTGCCACTTGACGTCGGTTTTCCGTGAGAGAGTGGTTCTTCCCCGGGCGTGCCGGCCCATTCGGCTGCTACCCGAAGGTGCGCAGCATGGCACTACCTTTTTTGATGTCTACCCAATTTCCAGACGTGTGGCAAACCTACCCATAACTAACAGTGCATCGTCGGTCATTGCGCACCCTTGATTGCTTTTTGTGCGGAAACAGCCAATTTGTTTTCTATTTACACACTATTGACTGTTTATTTTATGGCAGAAGCCAGCAAACGACCAATTGGGTCACCTGGTCGTAATTGATTTTCACCGCCCATAAACATACAAAGGCAACAACAAGCTGTTCCTTCACGTCGATTTTCTATGAGTCAGTGGTAACAAACAGGTCAAGTCGGCAAATTCATTCTCTAACTCTATCTAGAGTTAGATAATGAATTGGTATGTGTTTAGCAACACATTTTATACCCTAAAATATTATTTTCATCCGGTAAACAGATGGGTAAAGGTCAATGTTACCCGGGATCTTAGACCATAACCTGCTTTTTGAAATTGTCAGACACTGGTATTTTTTTTTAGTGGAAGAGTATATCCTAGCACTATGCCACATTAATTAACGATGCGAGTGAGGTATTAATCAGCGTGATTTAATTAGCACATATTCTACAATACTCTTTTTAAATTTTAAAAAGCTTTTTTACATGTTTAAATATTACAGTTTCTAAGAAAACACAAAACATTTAAAAATATAAAAAACATTACCCGCCAATGGCGAGGCCTAGGACCCAAGCGACAGAAACCTCCTCACAATGCGTGCTGTGTCTAATAACACCGCTTTCTGTATTTGGCTCTTGACCCAATGAACAATTGAGAGCCTCTTAAGATGTTGGTCGAGGCTCATCGGTATCAACCCATGGGCAGAGACGACTATCGGGAGAATAATTGTTGAGTCCACATCCCATGTCGGTAACCTCGTGTGCCAGATCTAGATATTTGGTCATTTTTTTCTTTTTTGGCTTTTCCGAGGTTCTCGTCATATGGAATGGTGATTTCAACAAACATCATCCGGCGAGCCAATCGCTCTATTATTACAATATCAAGCTTATTAGCAAAAAAATATCTTTTTCGGCTTTTATGAGGTTCTCGTCATTAGCCCATATACATATATTACATATAGCACATAATATTATTTATTCTATCTCCTCACTGTTGTATAATCTTGTAGCACCTCAGAAGCTCAGCTTTGTCACCACGCACGGCTCACCAAATATTCCGTTTAGACACACTTGTTGACAGATCCAATCAGGGCTGATCCACCCAGTACGTGCCCCTGAAAATATTTCACAGCGGACTAAGATCGTAAGGTTGAACGAGTAAAATGAGTATTTGATTCTCTTTATTATCTGTCATTTTTTTTTATGGCATAGATCGGCAACCGAGCAAGTGGGTCACCTGATAGTAAGTGATCTCCACCGCCCATGTATGCCCACAATATCAGAAGTATTATGTGCGCGTTGCCGATCTTAAAGGAAAGGGATAATTAGGGATTGGGAAGGGGAGGGGTATTTGGGCCTCCGGATATCTCACTCGCCGTACGAAACGCAGCAGCAAGCCGCTACTTTACGTCGGTTTTCTGTGAGACAGTGGTAATGACCCGGTTGAGCCGGCCCAATCATGTTGTAGACAAAAGTGTCTACAGCGTGGCTCTACCACTCATAATATTGGACGTGGGATCATTTTACCACACAGTCGGTTCTTCGGCTCTCCTAATGGTTGTTATTACTTGCACGTAATCTATAGCACAGTCCCTAAATTTCGGTTGGCATGATCACTATAAAGAAAGAACGAAAAAATACTCATTTATATTATACTAGCTGTCCCTCGCGGTTTCACCTGCGTATAACTGCCCTGCTCCCATGGATCATAGCGTGATATACATATAAACCTTCCTCATGAATCACTCTATCTATTGCCGAAAACTGCATTAAAATCCGTTGAATAGTTTAAAAGATCTAAGCGAACAGACTGCGGAAGCGACTTCATTTTATACTATGTAAAGGTAAACAATAACTATACACGAAAATTAAATCATAAAGCAACGGAATAATTATTTGATTTGCGTCATGTAACGTCACGAAAAATGTCCTAAATCGGTATAAAACTATCGACCTTAGGCTAGTGGTATACCACGATGAATAAGTCGGATCTCTCGTTGGAACGAATCATTCTCCAGTGTGCGATGTGATAGAGCGACATGTCACAGTACACGACAGCGCGCTATTTTTTATCTGGGCACGGCAAAGTGATTGCACTTTTCCTGATGGTAAACACAGTGCAGTCCAAAGAAGCCAACGACCACCAACAAAAATGAATTTATCGGTGGTCACCAGAATCGTGCTGGTCTATATAAATACTTCTTTACGCTTCGAAGAGGGAAGAAGCAAATTGAGGGGCCTGCGACAGGTCAGGCGGATGCAGGCACAGGGATACAAGGTTGTACCCCTATATCCGCCCTAACCAACCATTAAGTCTTGTCGCAAGCCCCTCCGGAGAACTGGTTATACACTGACTGATCCTAGAATGCAATCCACAGGTTTGTGGGTCACCATACCAAGTTGTAACACTAGAGTGAGTGAGTGAGTGGTAGAGCCACGCTGTAGACAGTTTTGTCTACAGCATGAATGGGCTGGCTCGCCCGGGTCATTACCACTGTCTCACAGAAAACCGACGTAAAGTAGCGGCTTGCTGCTGCGTTTCGTACGGTGAGTGAGATATCCGGAAGCCCAAATCCCCTCCCCTGCCCTATCCCTAATTATCCCTTTCCTTTATGGTTGGCAACGCGCCCATGATTCTTCTGGTGGTGGGCGTACATGGGCGGTGGAGATCACTTACCATCAGGTGACCCACTTGCTCGTTTGCCGGCCTATGCCATAAAAAAAAAAAAACATATATATATATACAGTGGTCGCTATCTTCTTGACAAAGCAAGTCCACAATCCACGTTATATTTCAATAGAAAAAATGCTTACTAGATGCAGCTCTAGACGCAGCTTAATACGGAATTGCGGGAGCATATTACATTTCACATCTCCATACGAGGATGCGTTGTTATACAATGAGTGTTTATCATAAAAAATATATACTTACAGCGTACTGCACCGCAGCCTCGCATCAGCTCTAATATTCTGCGGATCATTGTAAGTAAGACATTTCATTGTGAGAAATTATAGTCACAGGTCGAGGTAACTCCAACCCAGAAAAGTTTAATTTAAATGACAATTCGATTGAATGAAATAATTGTGATTTGTACAAACAAATAAATCAATCATTCAAACATATCGCTAATGCAAACAGTATCAGTATGCTAAATTGCAAATAGCTAACGATCCGTTGAATTTTGGACGAATGTATGTAACAAACCAGTGCTCTATTAATTCATGCAATTACGTAAATGTGCACACTTCTGTCGCAATGGTTTGAATCTAACGCATGGAATTTATTGGAATATATGTGTGTAATTAGTTGGAATTGCTACAGCTTTTCATTATATCCTAGTCATAAGAGTCACTGAAATAAAACAATTCGCGAAACTATAATTACTTATAATATTAAATTAAATTTCTCATTACACTGACTGCCTCGATGGCGCAGTTGTATTGAGTACGCGATACGACTGCTGAACTGAGGTCTTGAGTTCGATCCCTAGGTCGAGAAGTGGGAAGTCGGAAGCTGTCTACAGCGTGGCTCTACTATTATAAAAAAGATCCTCTTCAGTCACTGAGTGAGTGAACCAAGTCAATCTGCGAACCGTTCGTTCAACAGTGTTCCCTTCACAATTTAGAACTTATTCAAGTTTATGAGCGAGTACCGACACGTACAGCCGTAGGGAGTAAACACCTTATTGTTTTATGTTAGGGAAAGCGTCCAATTTGTCTATCCGGTCTCTGTCACCCTTTTTTATCTAAACGGATGATACGGTAAAAATGTTTCCATACGAATGAAGTTTTGTTTTGTGATATGTCTTTCGGATATATGAAAGATAAGGATTTTTATATAGCGTCACATACGCGTGTCGTATTTGTTTGCGCGTACGATATCACGATGAATATGGACTCGGAGTTGAAAGTCAGTTCTAATCCAATATAAAAACAATCAATATGAAATAGTAGTTACTTTTCTTTCTGCCTACTGTTTCCCGTCGTAGTGCCAGCGTCCGCCTTCCTGTCAGTGAGTGCAACTAGCTATAAACGCTCAAAGTAGAAATAACTAGCAAACCCGAACACGCGTTGCTGTGGCTAAGGTATATGTTAAATTATATTGTAGTAAACTATTCAATACAGTATGCACCATCTAATGGATACATACTCAATCCAGCCGATAAATTACCTTACACCGCCATCTGTTACAATCTTATGGAACTCACAGAAAATTATAACTCCGTCATATTATCAACAAATAATTTGCAATAAAAAATGATTGCGACTATAAATTGAGATATAAACTATCCAATCTCTCAAGTTGGATCAAACTTAAAATCGGTTCGGTAGTTTAGGAGTTCATCGCGGACAAAACGTGACACGAAATTTTTCTATATAAAGATAGATCACGCTGGTGCAAACTGAACTCATAAATCAAAAACCATAGAACAGTAATACAAACACGAACGAGATAAAACAATGATTAGTACCAACTTTCTATCGATTAACTCAATGGAACTCATGTATTGTTTAACTGCATGCGTGCTGGTCAAATGACGTATTCATTCCGGTATCATTACAATTTACGCGAATTTTGTATCGATATATTATATCACTAGCTTTTGCTCGCGGCTCCGCCCACGTGATCAAACAAACAATCAAACTCTACAGCTTTATAATATTAGTATAGATTTGGGTAGCTTAGCAACGGAAGCCTTCAAATAATATTATTTAGGTAGCTTAGCAACGGAAGCCTTCAAATATGAATAATTTTCCCCGTTTTTGCAACATTTTTCACTGATGCTTCGCTTCTAATGGTCGCAGCGTAATGTTATATATCCTAAAGCCTTCCTCGATAAATGGACTATCCAACACAAAAAGAATTTTTCAACTCGAATTAGTAGTTCCTGAGATTAGCGCGTTCAAACAAACAAACAAACAATCAAACTCTACAGCTTTATTATTAGTATAGATTACACTTGTCAAATAGCTTTATTAACAAATAACAACTAGCTGTCCCTCGCGGTTTCACCTGCATGTTACTGCCCTGCTTCCATGGGTCATAGCATAATTCTGTCGATCGTCGAGGGACCCAATCTGTTGACGGTCGACATTAGGTCTGGACTGCACAGTACTTAACGTCAGGTCTGACGTAGTGACATTGCCGTGCCAAGGTAAAAAACTTATGTAATATTTATCAAATTAATTGTAAATGCGAAGTGTTTTGTCGCTTTGTTTTTCCTTCACACAGCAAGCAAATGTGCCGATATGCTCTTTTGCTTATAGATAGTTCAAAGGCTGGAGAGTGAAATAAGCTACATTTAATCCAGATAATATGATGGAAGCCAAACAGAGGGAGCCCCGATCTACATAAAACACTTTAACTTAATACTATTATTACTTATTCATTATGATTGGTTAGTATTGGTAGTAAAATGATATTGGGTTTTCTAGCACGAAATGCTCAGTATCAACCTGGAGTCTGGAGTTGTGCCCGGTATGGCGATAGGCTGGCTCCCTATCACATCATGGGACGGAGATACGCTCATCGAAATGTGGGTGTACTGGTTACACCTCTGCCTACCCCTTCAGGGATTACAGGCTTGAGTACGTATTACTTATTACAAAATTAATTATAAAGCCTACAAACTATTTAAAAATATCCTTAGTTTGGAACAGAATGCTTTGAGATTGGAGAGAGAGACCCTGGATTAAATCGACATATTGATATTTATTTAAAATTATTAAATTGCAGTATAATATTTCGATCTTTATTTAAGCATAGTACTTACTTATAAATGTTATTCAAAGACTGATTAGTAAAACACTGTTTTGTCCATTTCTAGCCACTTAATAAATCTAGACAGCGAAAGATAAAAGGGTATTTATAGCTAACCAATGCTTATGAGTGAGCCCCAAAATGACCACGCCCTTAGCTGCTTCCACAGAAAACCTAAATAATTACGTGTAACTGGCAGGTAAAGACGCTTATGCACGTCTTAGTTTTTTCTATAAACATTTTGAAAATTTGTGTGTAGGTACCGTTTAACCAGCCAGTAAAAACATTTATGCAACAAGTTTAATAATGTTCGAAGCCCGCGTTTCTTCCAGTCACTGTCCATGATAAAGTTGACCCTTTTCACTTACTTGAAGTACAAATATTTACTTATTTGAACGTTTTGTTATTTCAATAAACATCTTCTAGAAAGAGAAATTAACTATGAAGAATTATTACATGAAACATTTTTTTTCTTTCATTTACATCGATTGCTTTGAATATGTGTAATATTATTAAAATATATATTTTGTACATTATATATTTTTGCAGATATATAATGTACAAAATAAATCCATTATTATATTTAAACATCCATTAACCAACATTGCTGTAAAAATTCATAAGGCGCCGAAGTCAAGTCAATATTACTAGATGGACATGGTAGGTCCCTCCTGTGCGAAGGGCCTTCTGGGTAGATACCACCGCTTTGTATATTTCTGCCGCCAAGCAGCAATGTGTAAGCACTGTTGTGTTTTGATTTGAAGGACTGCCAGTGCAATTACTGACCACTATAAGACTTAACTTTGTCTCGACATGATGAGCGCAGCGCAGTGTCTTACCATCAAGCGAGCGCCTTGTTCGTCTCGTCATTCAATTAAATAAAATTAAAAAAAAACAAATTTCAATCCCAGGTATTTTATGTATGTGTTTATACAAATCGAATACTCAAACATAAAATGTAATAGCCTGACTAGTTAAATCATTCACCTGTAAAGTTTATTAATGTCGCTTAGATATTTTTACCTTCCAAGCGTCGATATTCATTTTAAATAGTTATTTTTTTTAATTAAGCATAAGTCTTTTATATGGTACTCGTCAGGGATAAAAAAAGAAAAAAATATTTAAGAAAATACAAATATTTTGTAATTTGATGGCATTGTGAGTTGAACTCACGGGGCGACTAAGTCACCGTATTGTTAGTTCAGACTTAGCGAAGTCATTTTCGTACAAACCGACTTGACTTAAGTCGAAATTTGTTCTATCATCATCATCAGCCACAGGACGTCCACTGCTGAACAAAGGCGTCCCCCAAAGATTTCCAGACCGACCTGTTGGAAGCGGCCTGCATCCAGCGACTTCCTGCGACCTTTATCTGGTCGTCTGTCCACCTTGCAGGCGGACGTCCAACGTTGCGCTTGCCAGTACGTGGCCTCCATTCCAGAACTTTACTCCCCAACCAGTTATCGGTTCTGCGAGCTATGTGACCTGCCCACTGCCACTTCAGCTTACTAATCCGGTGGGCTTATTTGTTCTATACTCAGCCTAAATTATTAGTCCTAATCAAGCATGATGTAAATTCAAAATTCAATCAAAAGATTACAATAATCCTGATTTGGTGCAAAACTCAATGGGGAAACTAAAGTAAACATAAGTGTCTATAGCTGTCGAATTTGTTCACAATTATCTCGAGTCAAATCGAGTGAAAGTGGAGTGAGCCGGTGAGATATCTGCGAGCTCACCGAACTGCTTGATTGATGGGCCTTCCGATCTGGCACAGTGCGATGTATAACTCTAACACCTTGGAACTATATAGAGATGTTACAACAGTGTCGTGTGATGATGGAACTGTGTTATAACTTATATTGCATACAATTAATTATTGTTTAAAATAATAATGTACCTTGAACTCACATAACCACCCGCGTATTTATCTCCGATGGGATGGGCAGGGGCAAATAGTGCACCCACGCTTTGTCCAGCTTATTTCCGTCCCGTGACGTGATCTAAGGGTACTTGCAGTAGAGTAGTAGTAGTATCTCATCATCAGTGAAAGTAATGTAAAAGAATAAGTTTCTGATTTTAATCATTATAAAAGGACGGGAGTATTCTTTGATAACAAAGTAACATTTTAAACTAGCTATCCCTCCCGGTTTCACCCGCGTGTATGTTACAGTTCCGCCTCTATCGGTCATAGCGTGATCTTATATAAATATGATAAATAGTTTAATGTAGATATAATAACATAAATTAAGCTGATCTATTTTCAACCAAATGTTACCTTTACGCTCTCAATAATAATTATAAATTTGTATTGAAAAGAGCAACGTTGGAGTTTTTTGCCCTTTCTGTAGCGAAACAGCCTTCCGAATTGGGCGTAAAGTTTTTTAACGGAACCAAATAATGTATAACACTTTATGCGTTTAATAATATTGTGATATGAACCACTATATAGACAAAATATGGTGTGAATATGATCGCAATCGTTCAAGTCGTTCAATTAATATCTTGTATTTGATTTTTTTCAAAAGTAATTACTTTGATTAAATAGTGACATAAAGGTCGATTGTTTTTTATTTTAGGATTAAATTGTGATTGCCCGATTTTTTCCCTGAAAACTTTTCGACGATCATAATGAATAAAAAAAAGTATAGCATACCATATCAAACGTTGGGATCATAAGTCTTGAGTACATACAAAAATAACACAGAAAAAGTACATTCAGGTGTTCCGGACTTTTTTCCGGCATCTTTTCCAATTTTTCTTTCCCTCATAAACCTTATTAGAATTATTACAACAATTAAAAAAATCCAAATCGGTCCAGCCGTTCTCAAGTGATATCGTTAACAACAAACAGCATTTCATTTTTATTTATATATATAGAATTTCTTCCAGGTCACTGCGCTCAGACAATAAAAATATATCTTATGATTTCCGTAAAAAAGTTGAGAAATGTTAAATTTTAACACAGTCATTACTTTTTAAAAACGACTTACCGAAATGCAAAAAGACTAAAATATTCGATACCCGACTTCCGGAATGTCATCATTATAGGAACTTAAATTCATAGGTAGTTTACCTTCACAAGAAATATGGATAACCATCACAGATTATTCGGAAACGTAAATTAATCAACGATTTTTATAAAATTATACTCGTTCTTTTAGGACAAACAATTAAGAGGACCATAATGGAACGATAATTTAAAGTTAATTACACCTATACCTATATATCATTTTTATAGCGTAGGAGGACAACCAAGCAAATGGGTCACCTGATGCTAAGTGGTCTCCACCGCCCATGTACACTCACAATACCAGAAGAATCATGGACACACGGAACTTTGAATTACAAAGCACTGCATGGTATTGGACTACGTTTGTCACCCTGAGAAATAACTTAAATCTCACAATACCCAGTAATTTCACTGACTACAATGTTCTTCAAACCGAAACATAACAGTGGGTACTTACACACTGATGGTTGGCAGAAATAGACAAAGCGGTGATACAGACAGCCTCTCGTATACGAGGGACTTACCACCATTTGCGAATGCACCCTTTATTAAAGGGATATGCATTTGGAATTAGAATTTATGATCGCATAGATTTTCAAATTAGTATCAGCTCTTAAGAAATCTTTGTCTGTTTGTCGAAGGCCTAGTGGTGAGAGCAAACTAAAACAGATTCAAGTGTACTCGAACTATTGTCTCCCTGTCGAAATGAATCTTTATCGCTGCTCCCAGCTCCAATCATCGACGTATCTTCACTCCTGTGCCTTTAGGGAGTAATGGGACATGTAATTAAAGAAAGCATTAAAATAGTTTCTCATACCTACGACACATTAAGTTCTAATCTGAGCTGTTCTCGGTTCTCATTTTTAAATACGATTTAATTTTTAACCATCTTCAAAAAAGTTATTAATTCAGTTGTATATTTGTTTATTATATTATATCGATTTTTCCGCCAAGGATGGACCGATTCTGATAAAAAATCATCCCATTGAGTTTAGCTACGACGTGGACCTCCTATACATATAATTTGGTTAATATCTGATGACAGAGTACGGAGTAACAAAATGAAACTCCGAATGAAAAAAAACCGTTTAAAATAACACCGAAGAGTCAAACGTAACAATTTCTAGATGTCTCTTTGTAGTGTGTGCAATTTCATTTGATCGACAGTGGCAGTGGCAGTCGATTGAGGCATCAACCCCAAAGAGACGTAGAAATTGTGACTTTTGACTTTTCATACGGTTCAAAGACAGAACGTTTAAATGTAGGACAGACAGATGGACGACGTAATATTTTTATTTATTTGATTGAATGACGACACGAGCAAGGCGCTCGCCTGATGGTAAGCGCCACGCCTGCCCATAAACAGAAGCAACACCACACAGAATTTTGAATTACAAAGCGCTCGTCCTTTCATTAGACATAAGATTTTAAATCTCATAATGCCCAATAATTTCACTGGCTTCAATGTCCAAACCGAAACACAACAGTGCTTACACACCGTTGCTTAGCGGCAGAAATAGACACAGGTAGTACCAACCCAGACGGCCTCTCGCATACGAGAGACCTACTTGTAAAAGTAGTAGGCATAAGTTTAGTAATAGGGTTCCTTTGGCACCCTTTGGTTACGCAACCTAAAAAATATAAAACGATCATTCAAGCATGTCATTATTATACTCGTCATGTAATCGTTTTTGTACTGATTTTACACTTATTATTCTTTGATCGTACGTATAATATACCTTATCGTTAACATTATGTCAGATTACGCGCTCCCTAAAATTAAGTGTTTAGTTTGATCGTTATGAACGTAATCAGGGTTACCTGTGTGGTCTATTTACCCCCCATAAAATGGGTGATTGCTGAAAATATTTCTTAAATACTTATAATGTTCATTTAATCCACTTTCATTATACCTGAGAGAAAAAATTACATCCAATGTCCCCGTTAAATTATTATTTTGCAAGTACTATTAATATAAAATAATAAGTTGCCACTTGTTGGCCACTTTTTGGCCCGTTTTTGTTTTTAACAACTCCTTAAATCGCTTTTAGCGATAAGACCGCCTGTTGACATTGTTATAGTTATAAGTTTCTTTTTTTTCCTTAAATTGGTGTTCACTGTTCAATAAAGTGTTATCTTTCTATCTAAGTACAGTACTAACGAGTGTTGTGCTTTTTCCTGATAATGTTATTTTATCATTTTCCTGTACAGTATCAAATGCACAGGGTGATAACCATCTCCACAACTTTCTGCGAACCAAATCAATACCACAGGCACAAACTGTAATAGATTGATATGAAATTCTAGATTATTAAATAGGGCACATGTTAATCTGAATATAAAACGAGCAGTTTGCTCGCCTACGCGCCTAAGTAAGCGCCACGCCTATCCATAAATAGAAACATCGCACATAACTATATATGTAAGGTCTCATAGTTCCCAGTAGTTTCAATGGCTTCAATATCCTCCTACCAGTAACACAACAGTAAGTACATACTACAAATTGCCGCTTGGCGACAGAAATGGACAAAGCGGTTCAGCTCCACGCACACGAGGAACCTACTACATAGTACCAAACTACACAATAATAAAAGTATACTAGTTTGTAACAAATTACGACTTTATACAAGACAAGTAATTGATATTCGTATGGCGTCCGTGAATTTTGTTCCCTACCGAATACTGATTACACACCCGCATACACTCGACTACATTGTGTTTATGGATTGTTAATGCGTCGGAACTGAGATATTATTCGCAACGCGGTACACATGTAAACATTTTGGTCACAAGGAATCCCCTTACGTCGAATCACAAAAAATAATTGAAATCATGTTATATGAATATGCAATTGGTTTTTTATAAGCGAAGCGAGCCGCCTTTGATAAATTTTATTTACAACACAAGTGTTATATAGGATTCCTAAAGCCTGATTTAGATGAGCCTCTGGTACAACCTATGTGAGAATATAACAAGAAAGTCTTGGTTGCGACTACGCATCATACGATACTCGCTTTCAAATTACATGATGCGGCCTCATAACCAGAGATTTCTGTTATCGCCTCTGTTGTGTAAGAAACTTTTCTAGTATAAATCAGGCATAATAATTGATTAAGGAGTATTATTTTGATAGAATAAGGGTTTTTTCACTTGTGTTATAATATTAAATGAGACATCTTACTAAGTTTGCTGGTGGGAGGATATTTGTATCCGACCGAATAGCGACCACCGTACACTGGTACTAAAACCTGCCATAGTGGCCCACCTTGTGTGGGTCGCGTTCCAGGGTCAGCCAGTGTATATCCGGTTCTCCTCAGGGGGCTGGCCCCCTGATCCTAACCCTTTTTCCGGCATGATCTTGCCGACCTACGATGAACACATTGTTTATCGTTGGTCGACACTATTCTTGGATTGCGCTACACTTAGGTACCATCAGGTATAGCGTAGTCAATTTGCCGAGCCAGTATAAAAAAAAAAAGTAAATGCATCAAAGGGTCTGGTGAAACATCACAGGCAACTGTACCAAACGGGAGTTTTAAACATTGATACATACAGAAAAGTGTGCTTCAGATTGAGAAATCCATGCTTTTTTGAAGTTGGTTAGATGTAGCTGTCAGGCAGGTTTGCGTAAAACTATAACCTTACTCTCAGGTGTCATTAGCAGTTATTATTTGGCTTCTGCCCCACGGCCCACGTTACACCACAAACAGGGCACGAAATTGTTGATGATGACAATAAAATATCACGATTATAATTTTTTCGTAAAAATAAAATAATAATAAATAAATACATAGTCCTGACCCCACAGTAAGATACTAGTCTTGTGTCGTGGGTATCAGGAACTACGAGAGACTTTCGGTCTCATAACACCCAGACCCCGAAACAAATAAATGTGAATCACACAAACATTTGTCTCGGTGCGGGGATCGAACCCGCGGCCTCTCGCTTCGCAGCCGGCTACTCGCTCGCTGCGCCACGGAGGCTGTCAAAATGACAAAATGACAGCCAAGTACATATAAACATGAAAATATAAATACATGCAATGTGTTCGTGTACATACGTATTACGTAGTATTAAAACTGCTTGCACAGAGCTACAAATTTGTTTACAGCAATTAACGCTTTATGTAGGACGCACTTATCTTGTTTGCCAAACAAATACAAATTGTTTTACCTTGAAATAAATATTCATATATTTTAACTTCTAGTTCAGCTCAAAGAATACCAAATCAGGGTGGACCTAGGCAAGACAAGTATGTAAGAAGAGAACGAAGACTTTACTACCAGCCCGATGGTTTGATTCTATGCTATATCGAATGGTTAGAACTATCCCGCCCACACACCCGCCACTGTAACTCCTGTGCAGCTGCACCAGGATTAACAGTGTTACGCATTATTATTGACACCGAGCAGTGAAGCTCAGCGAGTCTGGGAATGCCTTAATGTCCCGCAACGAAATTAATCAGATAGGGAGGAGTTGGAAATATTAATTATTCACTTCTCTCCATAGCAAAATGGGACACAAAATAATGAATTGCGGAGGTGCTTACTTGCTTACCTTAAGTGTAAGGACATTCACAAGTGGAGAAGCACCACGGATGTCATTAAGTGGGTCCTATCACGCAAGCTGTTACACTTGATTCCAGTAATAGGTATGGCATGGTTAGTGGCCAACCTACTGTCAGAGTTTTCAGTTCGCCCGCAGGCCTTTGAACTGGCCTAACGATTGCTATCACTTGATAACAGCCGGAACCGAGTTTTAGATGCACGGAGACGGTTGAAATACCACTAAGCGGTCACCCATCCATAGACCGACCGCTCCAGGGGTTGCTTAACTTCCTAATTATTTACTGATCAGTGAGTGCAATTGGCTATGAGCGCTTGTGGTTGATTGTTTTATGATGTTGTAAGACACCTTAAAAATCACTGGATTTGTGTCGGACAGTACCAGAAGATATAACGTGGTCTAGACTATCCTTTAATTATGCTTTAGTCTGATATAGATTCCTACATAGCTCATAAAGGGATTTGTTTTTTATTTAATTGACGAGACGAGAAAATCGCTCACCTGATGGTAAGCGCCACGCCTGCCCATAAACAGAAGCAACTTCACACAGAACTTTGAGTTAAACCCAGCACCAGCAGTAAGCCAGTACTTATATTCTGCTTTTATACCCACATGCCTCTCAATTATGTTCATTTTTAAAGTATAAAACGCAACTTTAACAAGGAAAATTCTAACAATAAATTGCAGTTGGTACAGTGTAGGCATTTAATTGCTTACAATTACGTCTTAGTACAAATATTTGCTCCTATTAGGCCGATAAACCTCGGATGAGTAACAAATCATAGAATGATGATTAAGACAAATTACCTTCGGTTCTTTACCTTAAGAGCGTGCGGAAGGCATTTTTAAAAACGGACACGTATGAGCAATAACATCGCAATTTTAAATCCGACGGTTTTTATTCGTGGTGAAGAGTTCTGAGAGGCATCGAGCCAAAAAATCAAGCCCTGCAGCTTCTTAAAACTGTCGATCTGCTGCTGTATGAGCAATAATATGGGTGACAGTAACCACTTACCATCAGGTGGGCTGTCAGCTCGTCTGCCTTCGTTAGCCAATAAAAAAGTATTAATTCAAAGTTCTGTGTGGTGTTGCTACTGTTTATGGGCAGGCGTGACGGTTACCATGAGTCGAGCGACTTGGTCGTCTCGTCATTTAAGCAAGTCAACTCAGTATATACACTGATATTCAGCTTGTTCCTCCCAATTTAGTACAAAAAAACATGATTTTTACAATAATGCGTTGACAGCCCCCGATTTACATGGTCTTTAAAAAACCTTTTTATCAAAAAATTAAACCGACTCAGAAAAATAAAACACTAAATCTACACAATTTTGAGTCGGTGGTACTGTAGTTTAATAGTCGATGTTTAATAGAATGGATTCAATTAATTTAGTATTATGTTTATCTTTTTTTGAACCGGTTCTATTTTTTTTTAAGTTTTTTTGTGAATAAATATGTTTTAATCTTTCGCCCCCTATTTCACCCACTTATGCTTATATGCTACTTTAAATTTAAATGAGACTATTTCCACAGAAAATCCAATCGAACACAAAAAGAATAATCCAAATCAGTCGTCATTTGGCGGAGTTATGCGTAAACATACATAAGAAAATAACAGTAAAAAAACTAAAAAACGCGTCTTTATAGAAAATCCAACTAAAAAATAGAAAATAAATTTTAATAAATTTGAAGAAAAAAATGTATTTTATAAAAAAAAGCGTGGGGTGCCTTTTACAATAAAATACATTTTTTATTAAAATTTATAAAAAATATATATTCTATATTTTAGTTAAATTTTCTATAAAAGCGTGTTTTTTAGTTTTTTTGTAACTATTATATATTTTTTAGTAAAAAAATATATATTTTTTAATATTGAATTGTCATCGGTCATATAAGTATGCCAAATTTTGATGTAATCCAACATTTTGAAGGAAGTCAAAATCATTTTCAAAATATTCGTTACACACAAACATACTAACATATGAAGTATGAAGCTAATACAAGCGTATTAATATCTACAGACGAATGTTTTGTAGCGGATAAAATTTGTATACCAGTTGTATAAATGCCTCTAGCATATTCCCTGACTCTTAAAGTATGTAAACCACTGTCTCATATAGTTTAATATTACAATACCAAGACTGTTTTTTGCAAACGTCAAGGCCTTTTGAGATAATCGTTATATTTTTAAAATATACATGCAAGTCACGCCCTTAATAACAAATGAATACATAATATGATACACGATAGGTGTATATTTGACGTTTATTCATATAGTGAATAACATTATTTAAATATTTCAGACACAAATACGAGACTGGGTTTTATACGACTGTATTTTCAAATAGTAAAAATAACCAACAAGGCCATATGTATGGTCAATTTTACAACGCACTCATACTGCGTATATTCTCATGATAAAATAAAGGAATAGGGATTAAAAGGACTACTGGGATTTGTGGCTCCGGAAATCTAAATCACCGAATGAAATTTTATGTGCGGTAGAGCCTCGCTGTAGTTTTGTCTACAGCATGAATGGGCCGGCTCAACCGGATCGTTACCACTGTCTCACACAAACCGACGTAAAGTGGCTTGCTGCTACGTTTCGTACGGTGAGTGCGATATCCGGAAGCTCAAAACCCCCTCCCCTTCCTAATCCCTAATTATCCCTTTTCTTTAAAATCGGCAACGCGCCAATGATTCTTCTGGTATTGCGGGCCTACATGGGCAGTGGAGTTCACTTACCATCAGGTGACCCACTCACTCTCACTCACTCATTTGTCGGCCTATGCAATAAAAAAATGAATGCCAACGTCACATTTCCATTTCAAGCCAGTTTACTGTGACAGATTGGCACCTCCCCGGTCGAGTCGGTACATTCATGATTAATAAACCTGCTTATAACGTGGCTCTATCACTGACAAACTTATATTTACTCCACAAGAAAACTTGTTTAATATTTCATATTATCTATGTTTACGTTCCAAAATTAGGTCATGACGGATTTCAAAGAAATCATTATTTACTACAATTTGCTCTTAGATCTTGTAAACGAACATTATCCGTATTCGTGTTATTTAACAATATTATTATTATAAAAACTAGCTGTCCCACGCGGTTTCACCTGCATGTTACTGCCCGGCTCCCATGGATACTAGCGTGATATACATATAAACCTTCCTCATGAATAACTCTATATATTGTTGAAAACTGCATTAAAATCCGTTGAATAGTTTAAAAGATCTAGGCGAACAAACAGCGGAAGCGAATTCATTTTATACTATGTAAAGATGCTTTGTTCTATTACACCAGAAACTTTACAAAGCTACTGCAAACTCTTATTACCCACTTGGTATTTGATTCAATGCTTCTTTTTATAGTGCGATATATTTTTTTAGACATTTGTACCTGTACTATATTCATTTTTTTAACCCTGGCACGGCAAAGTGACTACACTCCACCTGATATTAAGTACAGTGGCAGTCCAGACATCCTGTAGACTGTCATGAAACATTGGCAACAAGGCTTTCAATCATTAAACATCAGCTAGCTTAAAGGAAAGTCGTAATAAACACAATTTTCCACTAGTGATATAATATGTTCCCATTTTTTATTGCTATTGGGGTCACAGCGCAATTCCGGAGGAGCATCAAATGGAACAACTATCACCTCTGGTGACAGGTCGCATGATGAATTAGTCTAATCAGCACACGCCTTTCTCAGGACTGTTGGGCAAGTTCTAAACAAATAAATACAGCTTAGGAATTCTATCGACTGCTATTCTGGTAGTGGACTGATGAAATTGTTCAATGTTCATGCTAAGGGTACAGGCTACCACTGTGTCACTGAAAACTGCCACGAAGTCGTAGTTGCGTTTGGTACAATGTGTGATATTTCTGTAGCCCAAGTACCTGCTCCACCCATCCCCTTTCTATTCGTTAAAATTTGGCAACATATCCATGAATCTTCTAGTATTATGGGTGTTTATGGGTGGTAGAGATCGCTTACTATAAGGTGACTTACTTGCACAAATGGGATCCGGCTAAAAATGTGATTTAAAGCTTCGAAAATACGCCTGAGACACATCAAGCCTCTAATTGATGACGATCGGCCCGCCCCCTATCATATCACAGGACGGTAAAGTTGCAAATTTGGTTCGGAAATAATATTTTTGTGATGACTTTTACTTCACCAGACGATGCCGCGCGCAAAAGCTACATTTCATAAAATTTATTTTCTATATTCTTTATTTCTCAAGAATCGAACAGCTCTGAAACTTACTAGCTGGTAGATTTCTGATATCCGAGAAGCCGTCTCAGCAGCGTGTAGACACGGCTGAATTGGATTGATAAATGTTTTAAAGAGATAAAAAATAATTATAAATAACAAGATAAGAGTTATAAACAAAATAACTGTTTAAAATTATTTGAATATAAACTATACTATGACAACAATATTATTAAAAGATATTGAAAAGTTACTGCGGTCATATTTTTATTGCATCTCATCAATTCATTGTTGATTAATGAATTGGTAAAACTGAGTTGCTGATAAATTTTCTGCTCAGTTCATTCACTTGAATAAAAGTAGATAATAACGATATAATTTAGACAATATTAAAATAATGTATTTGTAAATGTAGAGCTTTTAAAACGACCCCTATTTGTCTATGATAAATTCAGTCTATCCATCGCAAATGTTGTAATAAGTTTATTTAATTGTAGTTATAAGGATAAAGAAAAATAAAAATACACGCATAGAAAGAAAATATATGAATCTTTAATGATTCCATTAAAAATAAATTAACCAAATATAGCATAACTAAAATAAAAATATCTTTATATACTTAGCTTATATTCTAATATTTACAGATCAATACTAGAACAAATGTATTCTTAAACAATGGTAATTGAGTTATCTGGCACTTGGCAGTAGAGAGCTGAAACGTTCGAACAATACAGAATCCCAAACAATATCCTAAGTACAAAGAGCCAATTACAATAATTTTAGAAGCATTTACAATGCTGATTAACATTTATTTCGCGTGTTCTACGCAAAGTCCATCCGGCAATTACACTTAACATCAACAATTATAGTAAACTATTAAGATGAAATAACTATCACAAGGTTATCACACAACACTCATTACAATGACGAATTAAAATTAAACAAGACAGGCTGATCTCACACACAAACTACACACAAATTCGACACAAATTATATTCAAAATAAAAAAATAAGGAACACCATTCAAAAGTATTACGAATCATTATAGTAAATTACGATCTATTGCTACAAAACTGAATTGTATGACTAGCTTCTAGCAAACATATAAATTTTGTAAATATTTGAAATCATCAAAACTGCAAACACAAAGTTAAATATCCGGGTAATTTTAACTGTTACCTTTCAACGTTAAACTTAAGCGAAACTATGCACAACCAAAACTGTCTTCAAGAATCTGCTGTACAATTGGACGTTGTCACGCAGAAAGGATCCAACCCAGATCAAGGTCAAATGGAGATACATATTTTGTTTTACTAAATTCCATAATTTAAACTTTTTTAATTTAATCTCGTAGTTTTTTGAAAAATCGGGCATGAAACTTACTCCATATAAGATTTTGCAAAAAATACGGTATTAGAATCAATTTAAATGAATGAATTTAACACAACAAAATCAGCATCGCCATTTGAACTTGATGTGGGATGTTGGATCCTTTCTGCGTAACTACGTCCAATTAGAGTTTAAAGATCAACCCATCCTCATGATATTGCGGCGTCGAAGCAATCGCTCCACAGCGTAGAACACGCGTTCCGACCCTCAGTACGGGCATACTATCCCACCCGTACCAGGAACGGCGGCTGCATCAGGGAAGTGGACTCGACATATCTCCTTGTACGTCTTCCCTTGCCGCTGAGGTTTCTCGACGTGTCGGTGCGTCGGGTATCCATAATAGCCATTGTAACCTCCATAACCCCCGTATCCTCCATAACCGTAGTTCCCATAGCCGCTGTACCCATAGGATCTCCTCGAGTTACCGTTGATCGCATCGTATATCGCGTCGAAGAAGGGCGCGCAGTCGACACACGCGGCCACGAACAGGACAACAAGGAGTACTCGCATCGACATCGCGGAAGGGTGGCCGGCAATTGTTTCAATTCAGTTGACGGTCAGGGCGGCCTCAGTCTGCGGAAACTCACGCCGGTGGAGTTTAATCGCGAATGATGCCGGGTGCTCTTGCCGCCGCTTATATATCGGCCTCGGATCATCCGACTGCGAATAAAAACGGGTGCGCGGGCGCGAGTTCACGGTCCTACCCTGGACTCGCATTGAGCCACTTACTGCGGAATATTCGAAGGGTACATTTAGTTTCGTAAACAGGAAGTAACAAACGCCTAGATAATGTCGGACCGCTTTATACTAACCAGATTATGCAGCTGCGGTGGTCCAGTTATGAGTATTGCATTATAAACAATGTATTGTGAAACGTTTGTTATAAATTGTTAATGGTTTGAAAAAGGTAAAGATGGCAGAGGTCACCGAGATGTGTCGAGTTGATTTACACCATAATATCATTACTTTAAGACTACAAAGGCGTGAGAATATGTCAAATGCTTTGTTAAGTAAATACATTATTTAACAATATAAACAATACGAAAATAATTAAGTAAATCATCTACTCGGAATAACCTATATTAAATATACAATAATAATAATAAATCTAACCTTATATTATAGATCCCACTACTTCAACTCATAAGAGGGTTTAGGAATTATTTCCACCACACTAACCTTATGGCGGTCAGGTATGGAGGTTTCTTTATGATGTGTCCTTCATCATTAAAGCACGCGATAATTCAATGAATACATCCATAATTTTAGGAAAATCAGGACTTCATGCCCATAGGGTTGTTTGGAATCTGCAGCTCTTGCCTCGACAGTAAATACCACTCTCCATTGTACAAACGGTCTCGATATTATTTGTCAACAAAACACCAAACATTGCGTTAAAATGGGTCATGCGTATGTTCTAACTTCATTCATTGATATTATATACACAGCTCTAATCAGCTTACGGGACGTCATTACCCGAGTGGTTAGGAAACAATAGCCATAGAATAACATCCAAGTAGAATGATTAATACAACAATAAAAAGGCTATATTTACATATCTTTTACAAATCATATCAATTTAAAAAATATGCGCAAACAATATCAAATATACAGCTGTATTCCACAATTTTCTTTGAGCTTTAACTCAATATTTCCCAAATAAAATATTTTCAAACGCGTACAGCCTAGCCAAGGGATATCCCTTGGCCTTGGCAGTCTCCGTGGCGCAACGGGCGAGTAGCCGGCTGTGAAGCGAGAGGCCACGGGTTCGATGCTCGCACTGAGACAAATGTTTGTGTGATCCACAAATATCTGTTTAGGAGCTGGGTGTTATGAGACCGAAAGTCTCTCGCAATTCCTGATACCCACGACACAAGACTCGTATCTTACTGTAGGGTCAGGACTATGTATACATATAACAGTTGGGTGTATTTATTTGTTATTGATTTTGACACACTGCTCAAACAAAACATACAACAAAGGTACAATGGAATTAGACAGTTACATAATACGGCAGGCGGCCGGCAATGTTAAGGTAAATCGGAGTCAAGTTCACAGCAGGTCCGTTCACCTCTGCCCGTGAACAGTTCAAGACGGCGACCACTTGCTTACTTAAACTCTCGGCCTTATACAGTGTAGATAACTTTAATAATAATAATATGTATTTCAAAAAACTTGATACTATGTTACAGTTTTGGAAATATTTTTTACAATACAATTAAATTTTTAACCAAACTAGGCAATGCTAATCTCGACTATCAGCGCCAGTCCCCTCGAGATATTTTAAATCGTAAATACTACTATGGGTTGTCATAGTAACCAGTTGTTATAAACCACTATCGTTACTAGTTGTTTAATGTCCAAGTTGCGTAGGGCAGCAAAATAAAAAATTGGCAAGCCGTCATATATGGAGTCGTGTGTCAAATGGATCGTATAAAATTTTAACGAACATTGTAAAACAGACCCTTAGTTTACGTATTATAATAGGGCTGTGGTCTGATTCACTGTATCAAGGCCGTCTTTATTTATAATTTGGGAATATGAATATCAATATCCCTTAGTCCTTACGAAGTCTGCGGAGTTACGATATCTAAAAGATATGTACATTATATAAAATTCATTTATAGTTTTTATTGCTTGTGTTCTACGGCGAAAGGTGCGTCCAGACTTCCCTGACTTTTCATTGCGAGTCGTGACTGTCACCCATACTTGTTACTCGAAGACGGCTGTCGTAATATAGAGTCATTTCGCCGTGACTTCAAACAAAACATAACAAAACCTTAAATGCCATGTCATAGAGAAATGTTACGGGGTCTCAGGTCGGTTCGTTTCGTGACATTAGTAATGATGATCGTCAGAAATACGCTGGTGAAGAAACTGCTTAAACACGGTTCCTCGAACGCGACCTTCCGGATCGAACCACCATGGGTTTCACAATGATGTACAAATATATCCACGTAGCTATATTGGCTAGATTATTGTTGAATTCTGCACATACTATATGAACAGGGTATTGCTATATCAGATTAAAGGTTTAGGTTTCCCCGACGTCCGACCGATCCAAATATATATTCCACAATTTCATCTCTACGCCACATACTTGAGTAGAAATCTAGGTCTTAATGTCTGCATCAACGGTAAATTGTGACCTTTCTGACATCTATCAATCATTTACGGACCAGTCGTATGTTTTCCGGTACGTGTAACAGTCGGTAAGTATCATTAATATATTTATTTTGATTACATAATAACTGAAGATGCCGCGTCGTGACCATAAAGACTATCGTCTGCTTTAAAAAGCCATGACTAATTCTTACATGACCTTAAAATATTGTTAATACCAGTGGCAAAGGAACGACGACACTTATTTCTCTTATTTACAGTCTCTATAAAACATTCATTGTATTTCAAATTTTTGGAATAAGTTTGATGATTTCACAATCTAATCAAACAAATTATATTATCTATACAAATAAATAAAATTGGAGTGTCTGTAATATTCAAATAACCGCTTTTTACTAAGAGAATTCGGAAGTATACATATTACATATACCAAAACAATATTATTTTACAATTTTTGTCTGTCTGTCGGTCTGTTCGTTTCGGCTAATCTCTGAAATGGCTGGACCGATTTTGACATGATTTTCACTGGCAGATAGCTGATGTAACAAGGAGTAACTTAGGCTACTTTTATTTGAGAAAAAAAAGTTATTTTAAACTCCCTACAGTTTTAGTCAAAATTTAGTATAAAGTTGAAAAATATTGTTGAAATTGATATTGTAGTACTACTTTTAAAGGTTACTCTATTTTTATCACTCAAGAAAATGAAACTAACTAAATCTAGACACAGCCAAACTTGAGTAATAAAATATGTCGTTCTCACAAAAAATGACAGCAATAAATTCTAGATCAGTCAACTCGTAAAAATATTTTTCGCAGTTGAAGTATTTAGCTTTTTGTCAAACTGTTCTTTCAAACTTACATCTCATAAATAATATTAAACTTAAATGAGAATTAAACTAGCCTAATAAAATACATGTACAAGCTGAAAATAAAACCGACCCAAAAAACTTAAATGCTAACGCAGTTTATCGGAATAGATATTGATAATTTCAACACACAAATAGCTATTATTTTTTAATTTTGTGTGTTGCTTTTAGTGCCTATTTCACCACCTCTAAGTAAATTCTACTGAAGTATTTGAAAATCATCTAGACTTATAGCCACAAATTCCAAATGCGAAATGAAACAACGAGGGATATGGGAACATCTGTACAAACTTTCATTCGAAAATCTATTTCAAAAGCGAACGTAAGGCTTGCGATCGAGTATCTCTTCCTACAATCCAAATATATTGTACTGTTTAGAAATCTAAACATAGCTTATCTAGAATATATATAACCTTTCAGTTAGAATTCATGTATTTATCTCACTGTTTATATTTTATTATAACTCAATAATAACTATGTCTTATACATTGTATGAAATATATCCAATGAAATACGGCTGAGAACCGCTGACTACCGTATACAAGCAAAAAAATAAATGTTCTTATTTTCTAATTTCTAAAAATCTACCTTTTTATCCACGAAAAATGGTCTACACTTGACTGTCCAAATATATTATCGACAAAAAAAAATCATCGATTTTCATTCTCATCAGAAACTGTGTTAGAAATTAAACGCTTATAATTTTGAAATGTCTGAAAATTCACAATCTTCATTACAAACCGACATTAAAAGTTCCACATTTACTATAAGGGCACGCGGTACATAGTTATTTGGACTGAGGGGTTTTAAAATCCTATAACGATATGACTGTATTTGGTATTCCAGAACTCATAAGTTTAGTTAATATAGTAATATATGTATGGATTAAATTAAATGATAGAAATAGTAAATTAATGAAATTGGATTAATTTGAATTAATGTAATTAATGACTCAGTACTTGATTAAATATAATGACATTTTGTTATAACATAACATTAACAAACGACCAAAACTCAATTTAAAGAAATGCATTGCAATTAACGCATTCTTGCAGACTCTGAAAACTTCTCTCCACATTGTTTGCTATGTGTGCTATGTCATAGCCTCCTCTCTCCTTCAAACGAAGCATACAATAAGTACTTCACGGTAGTCAGTGGCTTGGCTGTACCCCTGCGAAGTTCATGGGCGAAGGTAACCGCTTACCATCAAATGGACTGTGAACTCGTCTGCCTTTGAAGGCCAGTAAAATGCTAAATTCACACCTCAACTCCAATAAAAAGATTTTTTTTAAAACCGAGTATAGTAAAACGATTGAACTTATAATGACGCAAAAAAGCAAAATGTGAACTTCTTTTTTAATTTATAGATGCCTAAGGTCCACTTGCACAACGATCCCCGCTTTAAATATGTTTACGAAACATCAATCCTATGTAATATTGTTATTACTGAACATGTTAGTTCAACATTATTGTTTAAGGGTTAAATACAATTAAGGATCGTTAAGTCGCAAATCACCTTTAGTTTTTAACTAAAATGTTAACGTGACATATAAGTAATATATTAATGGCCTTATTGATTAAACTAAGTAAAACCTTTTGAGTGGTAGAGCCACGCTGTAGACAGTTTTGTCTACAGCATGAATGGGCTGGCTCGCCCGGGTCATTACCACTGTCTCACAGAAAACCGACGTAAAGTAGCGGCTTGCTGCTGCGTTTCGTACGGTGAGTGAGATATCCGGAAGCCCAAATCCCCTCCCCTTCCCTATCTCTAATTATCCCTTTCCTTTATGGTCGGCAACGCGCCCATGATTCTTCTGGTGATGGACGTACATGGGCAGTGGAGATCACTTACCATCAGGTGACCCACTTGCTCGTTTGCCGGCCTATGCCATAAAAAAAAAAAAAAAAAAAAAAAACCTCCAAAATTCCCACCGTCAACTCGCAAACGCTATGCAATTATGAACTTTAGCTTATTATACCGTTATTGTATCACAGTTAATCGTAGTCGGACCTCGTCTAAGAAGTAAAACTTATTTGACGACTATTTCTAAAAGGGCCCCAAAGTCGAGGCGTCCAAGCGCCCCTATATAGATCATACGGCGGCTCTGAAATTCAAAGAAAGAAAATCGAAAGCGTCTCCACTGGTCTTTTATATCCTTTAACAAATTCTCAGCCATTAGTTGACAAATATCCACCGATCCCGAACACATTTTATTTTACTACCACGAATTACTTTGTCTCCCCGCGTAATTCGTCCGTCGGAGAGATAAGACCATCGTATATCATGTTTGGAACCTAAAATCACAGAAAGTGGACAATCTAAACACAAATTGAGGGTCATGTTCTTAAATTGATTATGAGTGGAAACCGTGGGCGTGTCTGAAAATAGAATATTGATATATACAAGCTTTCTCGATTTATAAAATGGTGCATTTATCGTAAAATTTAGTTTTACATTTGGGATTCTAATTTAATCACGAATATGAAGTATTGGTTGGGACTGGACTGCGCTCGTCACCCCGGGACATAAGATAAATAAATACACCCAACAGTCCTGACCCTACACTATATGAACCAGAGTCGAGGGTATCTGAAACTACAAGGGACTTGCGGTTTCACAACACCTAGACCTGAAACAATTATTGAACTCGCAGCGCGAATCGAACCCACAGCCTCTCGCTTCGCAGCCGGCTACTCACCCACTGGGCCACGGAGGCTGTCAAAAAAGATGTTAAGTCTCACAACTCTCAATCGGTTGGCGTCAATATCCTCCCAACCAGAAGAAATAGACAAAGCAGTGGTACCTACTCAGGCGGCCTCTCATAGGAGGCATAGGAGCGACCTATCACGTAGTATGGGATATAAAGGTCACAGAACCACCTGACACTGCTTTTCAGTAAGGGCCTTAAGCATTGATCACTTAAACACTCTTTTGTCTTTATCTGTTAACACGATTTATAAAGTGCCTAGAAAGGGACGAAAACAGATTTTTTTTTCTTTTTTTTTTTATCCTGGCTCGGCAAAGTAACGACGCTATACCGGATGATAAGTGTAGCGCAATCCAGGAATGGTGTCGACCAACGATAAACAATGTGTCCATCGTAGGTCGGCAAGATCATGCCGGCCTGCCAAAGGGCCAATGAGGAGGGGAAGGAAAAGGGATGGGAAAAGGGTTAGGTTCAGGGGGCTAGCCCCCTGGGGAGAACATCCGGCTGACCCTGGAACGCGACCCACACAAGGTGGGCCATTATGGCAGGTTTTAGCAATGGCAGGTTTAACTAATCATTGCTTAAGAAAGTCTATAAGTAAGGCCTTATGAAATAAGAATCTAATAAAACTTATCTAACATTATCTTGGCATTTATCTAAAATATTGAATATACCATTAAAGTATTTCACACAAAACACGGTAAAGACTCATGGTAAAGTTATAAATAGCACGTTGTTTATGTGCTTAGGTATAGCCATGACTACCCGCTACGTGTGACGCAAGTCGGTCTTGTGATTCATTCAGCCGACATTTCTAACTTAATTGTGAACGAAATGTACATTCACCGTAGGATATATTTTAAGATAGACAAGTTTCTTCATTCTGCATTCTCGTGTTGTTTGATATTTATGATACTGTTGAATAAAGGGGCAACCGTAAGTCAGTACTGGCTGATACTCGAGATAAATTCTATCGACCACAAAAACTAATTATAAAATCCTTTCGTATTTCAATATACATAGAAAAATACGCTTCGATTTCGAACCTTTTGTATAACAAAGACCGGTAAATGAACAACTGCGTCACCTGATAGTAAGTGGTCTCCACGACCCATAAACATCCAGAATACCTGAAGAATCATAGACGCGACCTAGAAGGATAGATATTATCAATTGGATAGGGGAATTTGGGCCTCCGGATATCTCCCTCACCATACGAAACACAACAGCAAGTTGGTACTTCACATAGGTTTCCTGTGAAACAACGGTAACAACCCGTTCGAGCTGGGCTATTTATTCTGTAGACAAAACTGATTCTTTTTCGGTTTCTGAAAGGCTGATCAATGTAAAAATTGACTTATCGCCTGTCTAAGATCATATCAAGTCAACCTAAATATTAAAAAAACATATTTCAAACGTTATTTTGGGTTTTTGGAAGATTCATAGATAATTCTAACGTCAAGTGATATTATGTCAATTACTGATAACCGATTTTTCGCAAATTAGATCAGATATTAATAATTTTTCACTAAGTCACATTTCAGAAACTCGAATTGATTTGACAGCGCTGTCAAAATCAAAGTTCTGGTAGTTAAATGTTAATTTGATCAGCCTTTCAGGAACAGTGTGTTAGTCTCTTTTTTGAATTCAGGTTAATACATTCACTTAATACACGTATTATTTTATATGTATGAAGTAAATTTTAATACATACATTAAATAATGTTATAACAAACGGACACTATAATTTTAAATTTAATTATATCTGTTGTAAAATTTATTATAGTTTCAACATCGGCTGCCATACAAATATTTTGCAAGGCACTGTTACTCCCAAGTCACGTGATTTCGACCTCACTATCCGATAAACTGTGATTTTATCGTATAGAGAAGGATTTATTAATCTGTTTTAAGTATACGGGTAATAAGAATTCAAGGAAGTAAGTCAGGCTTACATTGTATTATATTGATTAATGGACGCTTAATGGTCGATATTAGTTAATTCACAGCTTTGTTTTAAACCCATACAGTAATTTTTTAAAATTGACCATCCTTAAGTAGAACTTTGTGACTCAAAACTCTTTGGCCATAATCTCTATTAAGTGCAATTGTTCGACCATAGACTATTATGTATTTGATATTGGCTGTATGCGCATAAACAAATATTTAATTTTATTCGATTTATTGTATTTGGAACACATTTATTACATTTAAACAGTATTCTGCACTCGTCCTCCCGATCCAAATCTCACAATCGCGCGTACAAACATTTGTCTCGGTGCGGTAATCGAACCCACGGCCTCTCGCTTCGCAGCCGGCTACTCGCCAACTGCGCCACGGAGGGTATCATTTATTTAACACTCGTTTACCCATTGAAAATTGCCAACAAATTTGTTCTATAATATTCAATATGAAACCAACATTAAGAGTATTGAAAAAATCCTTTTACCCTTAACTCTCCGAGCTTAAGCACTGCGGAACACATGTTCTTTTCATTTTAACATTTTATCGGTAATACTTGCTTATAATCGTTCGATTCCACCCTATCATGATCGTTTAAAGGTCATAAGTTACCGTTTTAAGACCTCTCTACATTCATAGTGGCATACATAGTTGCTTATAAAAAAATTGCCTTGAGCGATAAGGCCACCATAACATGCATAAGTGGTTTGTTGGTAAGATATTCATATCCGCCCGGATAGCGAACACCGTACACATGGTGTTAAAATCTGCCGTAGTGATTCACACACCTTGTGTGGATCGCGTGTCAGGATCAGCCAATGTATACCCGATACTCCCGAGGGGCTTGCGACATGACTTAATAGTTGGTCGGGGCGGGTGTAGCGGTACATCCTTGTGCCCTTGTGCCTGCATCGGTTATTATCCTGGCCTGCAAGCCTCTCGATTTGCTTCTTCCCTCTTCAGATTATGAAGAAGCATTTATACAGGCTGGCATGAACCGATAAACTCATTGTTTGTCGGTGGTCGCAGGTTGTTTTGGACTACACCGCGCTTATCATCAGGTATAGTGCAATCACTTTACCGTGCTCGGATAAAAAAAATAATGTTTATTCGCTCGCCGGATGCAGCTAGTCTTTACATAGTATAAAATGAAGTTGCTTCCACTATCTGTTAGCTTAGATCTTTTAAACTATTCAACGGATTTAAATGCAGTTTTCAGCAATAGATAGAGTGATTCATGAGGAAGTTTTATATGTATAATACATACATGTCATAGTACAGAAAAACCGAAAAATTCAAAGATGTGTAATGTGATGTAACAAACATATTTTTACCCGTGCGAAGCGGGCGCGAGTCGCTCGTTTAATATAAAAAATACACGTCAATATCTGTGGTTGGGACTATTCTATAAGCTTTTACCTCGTGAATGCAATACATTTTTAGGCGTAACACATTCTAATCACTTTCCTCGTGCTGTCGTGGCTTCGAGCCGGGTTCGACGACACATTTTATGTGTAATGCTCGCAAACCAACAATGCACGAAGCTTGCTGAATGCTGATAAGCAACTGCCAATATTTCTCATGCGTTTACTTTATATGCGAAGTTTTGTTTACGACTGGACTGGTTTTAACGAGGCTCTTGGTTTAATGATATTTTAAATTTAGTTTTTCTGGTAGCCTCTTCTGAGATTTTGCCAGTTACTTTACTGGTAAGATTAGCTTTTCTATATATTTATATCCACTTAGCCCAAAAAAAGAGATTCGTAATCCAAATATTTCGACATATCTGTCCGTCCGTATATCACGACCATTTTAGCCGGAAACTATAAAGCAATATATGAATGATATTTGGATGGTAGGTGGTGGCAAGTTTTTTTTTATTTGATTGAATTACGAGACGAGAAAGTCGGTCGCCTGATGGTAAGCGCCATGTCTACCTGTCTATAAACAAAAGCATCTCAACATAAAAGATTGTTGTCTTCTCAACCATTCGACTCTGTACTTTATTTAAAAAATATATGTAATATCATAAAGTACCAGTATTTTACGATATAGCTGGGTTGTTGTTTTTCCAGTATTTCAAGGTCCTAACACTAGGAAGACAGTTCTATATTTTAAAAGCTTTTGTGCAGAAATTTGTTGTAAACTGGGCAGTGTTGTATTGGAATAGAGTTTTATTTTGCACACGGCGTAAAGTCTTTGTCTTTTGTCATAAGATACTGGGAACTTACCGGTATAACGTAACCTATCATATAATAGAACAGAAGTACCAATCGCTGCCTATGTTGGGTATAGATGCGTAGCAATGTAGGGCTGCTTCCCCTAAGTGAAGTAAATTTAAAACCAACAAAAAATATATTTTCCATATACACTTTGCTGTTTGGGTTGGTACTACGGCTTTGTATATTTCTGCCGCCAAGCAGTAATGTATAAGCACTGTTGTGTTAACTTCAACTGTTGAAGCCATTGAAATTACCGAGCGCAGTCCAGTGCTATGCAGTGCTTTGTAATTCAAAGTTTTGTGTAGTGTTGCTTATGTTTATGGGCAGGCTTTCCATTATGCGAGCTATCTGCTCGTCACATTATCCATGCTAAAAAAAGTTTATGCGTTGAAATGCCTTATTAAACAATAATGCCTGCAATGTAAAACCAACACAATCCCAATTTTTTAGATTCCTAACCATAACCTTTTGGGCTGGGAGTAGATTCAGGACCTTGTTTTTCAGAAGAAGAAGATAAGTTTAAGGCTAATGGGGCATCTAAAATTAAACACTTTAAATTATGCATTTATGAAACTAAAGGTGACTATTTTATTCAAAGCGCAACATGTCGTAAAATAATAACATGGCTGCATCGTATTAAAATGCATCTACAGTTCGTTTCAATCATTGTAATCTGCACGCCAGTGGTTCAATTGTTACGCAAAAGGACATTCTACGTGTTTTTTAGATATTTATCTTTTTTTATCCGAGCACGACAAAGTGACTGTACTACACCTGTGGTAAGAGTAGTGCAGTCCAAAAATCCAGCGACCATCGACAAACAATGAGTTTATCGGTGGTCACCAGAATCATGCCGGCTTGTATTAATGCTTCTTCCCTCTTCGGAGAGGGACAGGACAGGACAGGCGGATGACTGATGCAGGCATAGGGATACAGGGATATATCCTATATATATGGGCCTATATATGTCCCAACCAACTATCAAGTCCTGTCGCAAGCCCCTTGGGAGAGCCGGATATACACTGGCTGATCCTGAAACGCGATCCACACAAGGTGTATGGGTCACTATGACAGGTTTTAACACCATGTGTACGGTGGTCGCTATCCGGGCGGATATGAATATCCTACCACTACCAACACTTACAATCAGGTCCAGTATAGTCACTTTACCCTACCAGTATAAAAAACCGTTACATAATTTTTCAAAGTATAAATAGATATCTACTACATCCAGCCTATCTAATATTTTTTAGCCCGAACAAAAGCCTTCTATACATTTCTACGGCTTAGACCTGAGTCGTCTGCACCCAATGGCTCTCTCAGGTGATTCAGAACGTTTACCTGTCAAACGAAGGGCTGGCTCACACCATCGGAAAATTATTAAGATACCGTAAGCTCTGCCAATACAAAACCTTTTGATGATATATCTAGCCTGAAACAGTACCTTGAAGGACAAAGCTAACGTATTTTAAGGTACAATTCGAGACGGGGAGACTACGATGTGTGATATTAGAAGCTATAGCGATAGGCTGCTTTGTACGAAATTATACTCTTATTGCCTTTGTGGTGCAATGGACGTGTTAGCCGGCTGTGAAGTGAGCGGCAGTGGGTTCGATTCTCGCACCGAGACAGATATTTGTGTGATTCCAAATATTTGTTTCGGGTCTGAGTGTTTTCTCCCCAACGGGTTGATGGAAGATGACTCGGATAACATGCAGCTCTATAAGCAACAGCTTGACCAAGCCGTTGTCATTGCCAATTTATATGAGTGGCTGTGATAGCGTACCATTAGACTACCCGTTACCCCATCTGCCTACGCAGACAAAAAAAACCAACGAAAACCGATCAATCTATAGCCTGCAGTCTAACTTTTACTATATTTTCACAAAACTATATCAATCTCCACAAAGAATGAGGAAACTTTCTAGAACATATTAGGTTCACTAAAAACATGTTTGATAGCCCTACATTTTTATTGCACCGTGATAAAAATAAAACGAAACTGCAAGATATTTCCAAGCAGAGTTGAACAAACTCATTGAAATAATTTAAAAGTCGACATTCTGTACACAGAATGTTTACTACGTGGTAACTTGTACAAATTCGCAACATGTAATGTTCTAATAGATTTTTTTTGTGATCTAGTAGCATTTAGGCACACACATAATGAATGACTCAGTAGATAAAAATAAAATAAAATGCATTTGTCAATTGTTCCGGACTCATAGATGTTACACCAATAAATAAAATTATTTCATTAATTGCTAATAATAATTAGCAGATTCATTCCATGTCAATTGCTTTTTATTGATTTTATTTGATTAAAAATGCAAAGATTATATAATAACACGGAGTTTATGGACTTACAAATGAATTATCTAAACCTTCCATGAATACTATTTATTATTCTGTTCAAATATGTTTGGCTTCCGCAAAAATACAAAAAATTCCATCGCCGCAAATTTCCATAAATTGTCAATAATATATCATGTATGAGCAGTTACTAGATCTCATCAGGTAGTAAATAACGTAATAGCTCTTGCGGCCAGTAGATAGCAAGAGAATGGAAAACGAATGAGCTGTAAAGGAGCAAGTGGTTCGCATTATGACGTATAAAACAATAATGCCCGCATCAACCTGCCTGGATGAGAGATAAAGCTTTTAGCTTACGACTCTAAAGAATAGTTGCTGGATGCGAGGGTTTTATAAATAACTATTTCCCACGACTCGTGGATGACTCGCTGGTGTACATTTATACAGTTGTGTTGACCCATGGTGAAGCAACAAAAACATTAACAGTTTTCGGCAATGTAGTCAATTAATATGCATACTTTTGCAAAACAACTACTTTAGATTTATATTACTGGCAATAGAAATATTAAGAAAATTAATCAAAGTAAAAAATATTTTGTTCAATCCTATCATTAATATGAACAGATAGAAAGATAACGATGTGATTCTATTAGAGTTTCATTTTCACCATCATATGGCACAGTAATACTCCCCATACAAAACTAGTTCAAGCTAAACTTCCAAATTCCTCTCTCAAGAATGAACTGGAGTTAAATAAGCATTCTGGGATACGCTATAGACCCCACGTTTTCCATAACAATGAGAGTGCTGTAAATTTTCCTCACGCAGTTACGAATTAACTGCGAGCACTAAATTACCATCACAATAATGCAAGCCAATTTCAATTACATGGAACCAAAGTTCAACAAATAGGACCATACAATACACATGTAAATGTGTTGAAAAATTGTATTGTCAGAAAACGGTAATGACATTTCGGGAGACGGCACTTTTACCCTCCTTTTAGGGACTTTTCCCTTCCACACTTGTATATCTTGCGAAGCGTGTAATGTGTGGAGGAATTTTCAACGCCCGGGTTAATATACAGGGTTATTTTTAAAACACCAGCAACCTCGCAGGGGTAGATTCCTAAGGTTATAAGCTACTACTTTTGTTCTACGTCTTTTGATAATTTGTTAGATTTTATTTTCATACAAAAATAAGTATTCATTTAATTTCCGTCTTGAATATTAACAACGCGCATCGCAGATTACGTAAACAAATACGCGAAGCGTGGGGAACCGGGCTAGCGGCTTTGAAGGTCAACGCTCGAGCAGCTGACGCTTTGATGTCGTGCGCGCACGCCGCGCCGCGCCGCAGTCTACGAAGAAAAACACGACACAACAAAAACTTGTAAAATCATTTTTTTTAAATATATTGAGTTATATCCAAACTCGTAGAACAAAAGTTGTTCCGTATGAGGTCAGCTATCTGGTCCTGCGAGGTTGCTGGTGTTTTAAAATTAACCCTGTATTTTGGACTTCAGATAATTCTAACACCTTGTCAAGTCGTTAATTCAAACAGTCTGCTATTTTAAAATTAACATGAATTAGCTTTTTTGTACTAATGAAACATCAATCGTGATTTTTAATTCCATCGAAATAAATAAAATAGCCACCAAGGAAGGAATGACTTTCGTCATATCGCTTAAGGTCAGTACTGTAACTGGTATATTAGCCATTAGACAGAGTATAGGAACCGGCAGTGTAGCAGCATTATTCAATAGCAGACAGTAAACACTAGACAGGTTGATTCGTATTGCGTAGACAGTACCGTATTGCACTGACCTCTCTCAAGTTCACTGAGTGTGCGCTTAGCAATTCCAATCGCGGCTGATAAACTTCGATATAGTCATAAAAGTCCGCGTTAAGAATGAGCAATTAAAGTATTTGTAACCACTACAAAAAGGGGGGAGGCTCGCAACCATACTTATATTTTAGTTCCTTTTCTTTCTTAAGCATTCTACAGCATTTCTACAGCATGAATGGGCTGGCTCGACCGTGTCGGGCCACTGTCTCACAGAAAACCGACGTAAAGTAGCGGCTTGCTGCTGCGTTTCGTACGGTGAGTGAGATATCCGGAAGCCCAAATCCCCTCCCCTTCCCAATCCCTAATTATCCCTTTCCTTTAAGGTCGGCAACGCACCCATGATTATATTATTATGAGGTATTATGGGGTACATGGGCGGTGGAGATCAATTACCATCAGGTGACCCACTTGATCGTTTACCGGTCTATGCTACAAAAAAAAGTACTAACGATTTTATTCATCTATTATTTAGAATATATTATTTATGTGAAAATCTGTTGTCTCTGCATACTCCTATGGGAAACAAGCATGTCAGACAAAAACATATGTATGTGTATCTATTATGTAGCTATATGTGTAAGGTTTTTTTACTAAAGAACGTCGAGGGACGGTGATGACATTATTATCTAAGAAGATTATTTTTGTCACATTAACACTCAGAAAAAGAATAGATACAACCTAAAAATCATTATTATACCAAGTTATGATGGCAGTTTGGCCCGTTGTCTTTCTCCTGTTTTTTTTCTAATACAGCTCATGTTCTACAATCTATCTGTGGGCAGTTTTATAACATTAATATCAAGCAGGATTAACTTACAAATACTTTGATTTCTAATGCATAAAAGGAGTGTTTATTTTTTCATCCGAGCGACAGCGCACTTGCTACAGAATTTGCCTTTAACTATGTTTTTACGCAAAGGCACTATCGAGATATTTTCTCTTTGTTAGCTGCAATCAATAGCCAGAGTAAAGTAGATTTATAAATGGATGACTTCGAGGTTGGTGTGTCAGCTAGTTTAATTCCAAACCTCAAACGAAAGAGGAAATCGGCTCCTGCTGTAGTTTTCTAATCAAAATTTCCAATAGCTTTTTCCGGGATCTTTATAGTAATCATTTGATATAGTTTTATGTAAGTTACTGCTAAAATTGCAACGTTTTAAAACCTTTGACACTTTAATACTCTATATTTTTATAAGTATATACTTGAAACATGTAGTATGATTGTATCCTAGTATATCTTTAACAGAATTAATTTATTTTGTACATATTGTTTGTATACTTGTACTCTCAGTGTAAAATAAAGAATTATAAATGAAAATACAAAAAGTTTAACCTTGTGATTAAACAAAAGTCAAAATTGTTTTAAAAAATTAATTCGCAAATAATACGACAAACATTAATATAAGGAAAAGTTGAATCTAATTCATATATTATGAAAAAATCTCAATGAAAAAAATAAGAATAAAAAAATGTTTATATTTCATACCTCATTTTTTATCTGCTTACAAGAAATATGAGTAAAATAATGGAATCTTAATCAGTTTGTGGTCATCGTTTATTTACTAAATGATAACATTAAAACGGCTCTTATGATAGTGTTATCGTATGTATATTTTTTAATACTTTGATAATTAAAAATTATTTTAATACCCGTACATACACATACTTCATTAGATTCAACATAATTATAAACGATCGCAGATATTTTTACGCTAATAATAATTATATGTTTTTTTATGAACAGTAAAGCACCATTTACACGGACAAAGTTTATCGTACGACATTAGTGAGTATATAACAGACTCGCATTTGTGAGTCTGCATTACTACTACATACTATTCTATTTGTTTTATTTCGCTGGATAACTGCAAAACGTGTAAATGAGAGTTTTCTGTTACATTCTTACCTTTAACAACTCTCTCCGTGTGGGATTTAAAACATCATCTTAGCTTTGTTATATATATATTATAATATATTATAGCTACAGTTTTTCATTATGAAATCGAATTCTTAACGGAACTAAGTCGCGCCTAAATTTTACAAAGTCATGGTCCGCGCGACACAGTCTCAGAACAAATATTTTATTCATATTTCTCGGTCTCGGCAGGCGGCCGGTCGTAAAATCTCTATGTAACATGTGTTAAAAAGCACGTTATGCCAACCCCACTGCGAGTGGCATAAAGGCAGGTAGAAGGAAGGGGCAAAACCAAGTCGCAGATGCATTTTATTTAAAAGCGTTCTAAGAATTATAAATGGACATGTCACAAACGGTCCAATTTTAGTCTCGAGTCTTTATCAACCTTGAACTCGTGAACACACCCGTTCCATTGCCAAACATATTTAGCCATCAATCATAAGAACGGCCTTAAAACTATTATGCGCCGAAATCAGGCCTCATCTACTGTCGCACTATAGTGTGACAAATTATTGTTAATGCATCTCAATGTCGTGTAAATAGGGTTGGCAAATATGAATTTTTACTTCCGTGCTAGCTTTTGCTCGCGGCATCGCCTGCGTGTCTTTTACCAGTACTTGTATGCTTAATTTCACCTAAGTACGTTTAGCTGTTAAGACGTACACATGCTGTTAAAACCTGCCATAGTGATCAACACGCCTTGTGTGGATCGCGTTTCAGGATCAGCCAGTGTATATCCGGTTTTTC